>OX438805.1:2435399-4835399 GCA_949316475.1 Hypomecis punctinalis
GCAGTTGCTTGTGACTGTTTACACGGCTTAGCCCCAGAACTACGACTAATGTTTTAAGTAATTATTTTAATTTTTTTCAGGGATTCTGAATCAAGTAGACCCCTCCCCTTTCGGCTTAGTACAGGGTAAGCATTATGTATGTATACAGGGTTACGTAAAAGTGAAACATCGAATGGCTCCGTATCAGTCCCGCTAACCAGCGGAGCCTACAGCGTGTTTAATTGCCCCCCCTCCCCCCTCTCGAAACGGTACGCTTGCGAACCGAATACTAATCACTGCTGCTTCCGAACCGTGTTTACGGCTCAGGGACGTACCGTCAACTCTTATCATTCTGATTTGAATTGACTTCTAAAAAGATTTTCGACAAAATGTAACGTATGTAGGTATGTATATATGTAGGTATATGTATAATTATATTTATATATTATCTATTATATAAAAGGCTTCCCTGAGTGACTGACTGACAGACAGCCTACAGCCCAAACCGCTTAAGATATGAGCTTGAAATTTGGAATATAGGTACATTGAACGACGTAATGGAGCACTAAGGACGAAAATTTTGAACTTTCGACCTCTAAAGGGGTAAAACGGGCCCTTTTCGTTTGTATGTAACTTTTTATTCCCTGTACCGATTGACTTAAAACTTTGTATACATGCTTTTCAAACAAAATAAAAGTTACGTTTTTTGCTGTTTTTCCGAATTTTTCTCATCTAAGGGGTCAAATAAGGTCCCAAAGTTGGTGAAAAAAGCGTCAATTACATCAAACCAGCTGAACGGTTATGGTTGAAAATTGGTATGAAGGAAGCACTCAGCATGTTTTAATAGAGTAACTAATAAAATCCAGGAAAATCTATAAGGTTCCTTAGGGATACGCAAAATTAATAAGTTTACGCTACAGCCCAAACCGCTGAAGATATGAGCTTGAAATTTGGGATAAAGGTACATTGAACGACGTAATGGAGCACTAAAGACGAAAATTTTGAACTTTCGACCTCTAAGGGGGTAAAATGGGCCCTTTTCGTTTGTATGTAACTTTTTATTCCCTGTACCGATTGACTTGAAACTTTGTATACATGCTCTCCAAACAAAATAAAAGTTACGTTTTTTGCTGTTTTTCCGAATTTTCCTCATCTAAGGGGTCAAATAAGGTCCCAAAGTTGGTGAAAAAAGCGTCAATTACATCGAACCAGCTGAACGGTTATGGTTGAAAATTGGTATGAAGGAAGCACTCAGCATGTTTTAATAGAGTAACTAATAAAATCCAGGAAAATCTATAAGGTTCCTTAGGGATACGCAAAATTAATAAGTTTAGGCTACAGCCCAAACTGCTGTAGATACGAGCTTGAAATTTGGAATATACGTACATCGTACGACATAATGAAGCACTAAAGATGAAAAACGTACCCAACTCTAACTTACGGGGTAAAACGGGCCCTTTTTGTTTGCATGTAACTACTTATTCCCTGTACCGATTGACATGAAACTTTGTATAGATGCTTTTGAGACTAAATAAACAATATGGCTGTACCTGTTTTCTAAATTTTTCTTAAAAAATGCTTAGGGGTCAGATACGTCCGAAAACTTCAATGCGCTTTTTTAAATAATGTAGTATCTTGGATATATTTTATAAATTATTACAGACTGCTCTGGAAAATACAGGTAAAGAAACTCTTGTGATGGGAGATTTTAACTCTAAAATTGGAAAACCTAACCCAGAAGATAAAAAAGTCATGGGTCCATGGGGTTACGGAGACAGAAATGAAAGAGGCGAAATATTGATAAAATTCTGTTTCGAAAATCAGCTATACATCGTGAACACACATTTTAAGAAAAATCCCAAACAAAAATGGACTTGGATGGCACCGAATGGGAAGGTAAAAATGAAATAGACTTTATTTTAACAAAAAATATCCAAAATATTTCAGATATAACAGTTTTAAATACCAAATTTCCTTCAGACCACAGATTGGTTAAAACAATTTTTTCTCTTGAAAATAACGTCAAGAAGTCACGGAGAGACTACAAGAGTAAAATATCAAAATTAAACCAATTGGAGTTAGAGTCTTTAGAAAGCATATTTGCAGATAATATATCCAAAATCCAACTGCATGACATGGAATCAGCCTATGGCGAGTTAATAAAAACCATAACTAAATCAGTTAAAGAATTACCAAAAAGAAACAGTAGAGATAAAATGCCTCTATCTGCCTACGTAGAGAAACTCATCGATGAAAGAACTCGACTAAAACATAAAGAAAATAAAACCCGCTCGGAAAAAAACCAGCTCAGTGCGCTCTATAAACTTGTAAGGAAACAATTAGATCGAGAATATAAAACATATAGATACAAGATAATAGAGGAAGAATTGGACAAGAGATCTTCTGTCAAAGGAGCAACATTTAGATTAAACAATACTAAGTCCTGGATTATGTCCTTAAAAAGCAAAAACAACAAAATATTGACAAATAGAAGAAAACTTGTTGAGACTGCTACAGAATACTATACCAAACTATATGAAAACGATAAGACTGAATACACATCATGCATAACGCAACAACAACGTGACACGACATCTGAAATTGGCAATAATATACCACTATTCTTAGAAAGCGAAGTCAAGAATGCAATCCAACATTTAAAATTGTCTAAGAGTCCCGGGGATGACGGAATAACAAATGATGTTTTAAAAGCAATTATTGAACCGGTTGTACCTGTACTAACACACCTTTTTAATGACATAATAACCCTAAAGAAAATACCACAAGATTGGGGAACATCCATAATTACTCTACTGTATAAAAAAGGTGATCCATTAGACTTGGGAAACTATAGACCAATTTGTCTACAGCAAACTGTATACAAAGTTTTTGCTACGATGCTTCTTAAAAGAATGTCAAAAATACTAGATAGTAACCAACCAAGAGAACAAGCCGGCTTCAGACGCTCTTACTCTACTATAGACCATATCTTCACATTGACACAACTTATTGAAAAACAAACGGAATATGGAAAAGAACTCTATGTTGTGTTTATAGATTACCGCAAAGCGTTTGATTCCATACGACACGAACCTCTATGGTTAGCTTTAAAAGAGCAGGGAGTGGATACTAGATACATAGAGATTTTAAAAGAAATTTATAGGAACAATAATGCCGTAATAAAACTAGAAGGCAAAGGAGAACCATTTCAGATACAAAAAGGAATATGACAAGGTGACCCAATTTCGGCCAATTTGTTTACTGCTCTACTAGAACACGTCTTCAGACAACTAAACTGGAAAAAAAAAGGTGTAAATATAAATGGCGAATATCTTAACAACTTACGGTTTGCTGACGATATTGTTCTGATATCAGATAACCACAAAGACCTGGAATTTATGTTAAACTCTCTAGACAAGGAGAGCAGGAAATGTGGGCTGCAAATGAATACAAACAAAACGTTTGCCATGACAAATAGCAGTAGAGTACCAATTAAAACTGAGCTTCATAATATTGGCTATGTAGAAGAATATATTTACCTAGGACAAAGCATAACATTCGGTAAACAAACCTCATCTGAAGTAGAGCGACGAATTAAAAGAGCATGGAACAAGTACTGGTCGCTAAAAGAAATATTTAAAGGAAAAATACCCGTGCACTTAAAAAGGAAAGCAATGGATACAGTCGTTTTACCAACGCTACTGTACGGCTGCCAAACTTGGACGTTTACAAAAGACGTAGTGCAAAAAATCAATGTATTTCAAAGAGCCACCGAAAGAAGTATGCTAGGAATAAAGCTGAAAGATAAAAAACGGCACACGTACATTAGAAATATCACAAACGTGACTGATGCCGTCGAACTGGCATGCAGATTGAAGTGGCGTTGGGCTGGCCACGCTGCGAGGTCTCAGGACAATAGATGGAGCGAGAGAATACTACACTGGCATCCGTATGATGGTAAACGCCCTCGAGGACGTCCTCGACGGCGCTGGAGCGACGACATCTGCCAGATGGCCGGACCAGCCTGGACCCGTCAGGCTAATGATAGAGAAAGCTGGAAAATAATGGAGGAGGCCTACATCCAAAAATGGGTGACCCAATACTAATATTATTTGTATACATATCTGTAAAAAAAAAAATAACACTATTTTAATATTGTTTTGTTAATATGTTTATTATGTATTAGAAATGTTTTAAAACTTTGTAAATTAGTGTGAATATTGGGAAATAAAGGCTATATTATTATATTATATAGTATCTAGGATTATGATAATGATAGTTTATCTTTAAATGGGGCAAAATGGGTCCCCAAAAGTTTACGATTTTTTTTTATTTTGTGAGCCAATAGTGTTAAGCTTAGCGCACATATGGATCAATATAGTAGGTATTTTACTATGGGATCAACCCTGACAAGCGAAAATTACCTACATTTTTCATACATTTTGTCGCGGGTCGATGAACTTTTTGTGTTGAACAGCTGATTTTATTTACGTGCTTTTGGGGTTGGTACCATTGTAAAAGTTAATCAAATTATGAGTATAATAGCATCCTAGAATATGCCTGACTAGAATTACGACTTGTGTGCCATTTTTTCATTTGCCTGGAAAATTAAATTTCTAATGACTTAATGAAACATGTCGAATACCTGTACCGGCCTTAATTAATAGTGCACTACTGAAAATAGGTACTACGGATAGCACTACGGATAATAGAAACAGGTGGGTCTTAAGATGAACATGGACAAGACGAAAGTCATGTGTAATTCCCATGTTTTACCTACCCCGATTTCTGTTGGAAACTCGGTTCTTGAAGTCGTTGACTCGTACGTCTACCTAGGACAAGTAGTCCAGTTAGGTAGGTCCGACTTCAACAAAGAAGCCAATCGACGAATTCAACTCGGCTGGGCAGCGTTCGGAAAAGTGCGTAGTGTCTTCTCGTCCGACATACCTCAGTGCCTCAAGTCGAAAGTTTTCGACCAGTGTGTGTTGCCAGTGATGACTTATGGCACAGAAACGTGGTCTCTCACTATGGGCCTAATTAGTAAGCTCCAAGTAGCCCAACGAGCTATGGAGAGGGCTATGCTTGGAGTCTCTCTGCGAGATCGAATCATTAATGAGGAGATCCGTAGAAGAACCAAAGTTACCGACATAGCCCAACGGATTGGCAAGTTGAAATGGCAATGGGCAGGGCACATAGCGCGGAGGGCTGATGACCGTTGGGGTCGAAAAGTTCTCGAGTGGAGACCATGTACCGGCAAGCGCAGCGTAGGACGTCCACCCACAAGGTGGACGGATGACCTCATTAAGACCGCAGGATCGCGCTGGATACAAGTCGCTTCCAACCGGTCTTATTGGAGATTCATAGGGAAGGCCTATGTCCAGCAGTGGACGTCCTGCGGCTGATGGATGACTGAAAATAGGCCTATCCGCGAAGGGTAATTGGGCCATATCCATCACGCCGGCCAAGCATGGGTTGCTGAATTCACATACGACATTGATTTTTTCTACGTACGCGTACGTACAGGTTGCCTCAATGTTTTCCAGCAAAGAAAAGTGAAATTTCTTACATAGTTACTCATACAATTATTATTATTGGCTCCCTCGGTGGCTCAGTGGTTGACTCTGACTCCTGGGTCAAAGAGGTGTGGGTTTGATTCCCAGGGCAAATATTTATGTGATGTTCATATGTGTTTGCTCTGTGTCTGAGTGTTATTAATGTATTTTTATTTATTTATTTAACACTTTATTGCACACTATTTGTACAAAAGGAGGACTTAACGCTAAACAGCATTATCTGCCAGTCAACCTACATGTATAAATAAATAAATAAATATATCTTTACTGTACACAGAAACACAGTACAGAAACTATACAATATGCTGTACAATGGCGGCCTTATCGCCTTTGGCGATTTCTACCAGGTAACCTTTGGATGGACTGGAATTATTCTAAAAATAGGAGTATGGTCGGTGGTGTATACAATACAGTACATACATTGAAATACATGTATATGTAGTATATCAGTCTCTGCCAGCCAAATCACAAACTTTGCTTAGTTTGGGATCAAAGACCGTATGTGAGATGTCCTCCAATATTTATTTATTATTGAGTTAATTTCAGAAATTCGGCAATTTATCATCCAAAAATTCACGTATGTACTCTGTAATAAGCTTTAGATACAAGTAAATTAAATAACCAAATACTGAGACAATTCAGGCTAAACCGTAGGCATTATTTTGCAAGTAATACAATAATAGGCTCAGTTATGAAGACGCCATAGTAAATATAATAACAACATAAAAAGTGTTCTCACTATCGAATGCTTAAAGTGAAAATGAAACAGATATAATTATGATAATTAGCTATTATAATTACGATGGCGCCTTCATAATCGAGCCTAATGCGGGCTTAACCACGAGCTACTATTATTTTAAGTAAGTGCCAAGAAAACGCGGGCCTAACTGTGGGTTTTTATCATTTTAAGCAGTTACGAAAATAACGCGGGCCAGACCGTGGGCTATTATCATTACAAGCAATACAAAAACGCAGGCTAACGGCATGCTATTATAATTTTAAGGATTTTTTAAGACAACATGGGCCAGACCGCGAACTATTAGATATAATTATAAGCAAATGCCAAGATAACGCGGGTTGAACCGCGGGCTGTTATTTTAATTAAGTAAGTATTAAAACAACGTGGGCCAAACTGTGGGTTATTATCTTTGTAAGTACCTAATTATTAACACAACGCGAGCTAAACCGCGGGCTTTTATCATTTTGAGCAAGTACTAAGACAATACGGGCCAGACCATGGGCTATTATCATTGTAAGTAATACGACAATGCAGGCCAAACGGCAAGCTTTTATAATTTTAAGCAAGTATTAAGACATCGCAGTCCATGCTGCGTGCTATAAATAACCATCATAAGCAAGTACTAACAATACGCGGGCCAACCGTGACCTATTATCATTATAGGCAAATACTGTTACAATTTTGACCAAACCGTGGGCATTATCCTTGCAAGTAATTTTAAGCAAGTATTAAGACAACGCGGGCCAAATTGCGGACTATTAGATATTATTATAAGCATGTACAAAGACAACATAGATCAAACCGCGGGCTCTTTTCATTTTAGGTAAGTACCTATGTACTAAGACAACGCGGGCGAAGCCGCGGGTTTTAAGCTAGTATCGTATATATGTAAGTATATTTAAAACTTAAATTGAATTAGGTATATTTAGTTTATTATTTATAGGTGTTTTCTTTGTTAATATCTATTTAAGGCCACTATTTCTTGTTCTTGTCGGTTCATATTCGTGCAAGGTTGCCTGGAAGAAATCGCCATGGGTGATAAGGCCGCCACTTTATAATCATATTTTTTTTGTTGTATATATGTAAATAGTGTTTATTTTTCAAATTGTGGTTGTAAATAAAGAGTTTTGTCTGTCTGTCTGTAAAGGAAGGCTGCTTTTTTTCGCAATTTGACAGTTGGTCCCTTAGTATTGGTTAATAACAATGATCGGAATTATCCCCTTTCTGCTTAGTTTACATACTCAAAAATAATAACCCTGTATAATTCCGGCTTCTCGATATGATTTGAAAAAAAAAAATTAAAAAAATATGCATTTGACTCGAGACACAAGGTATGGAATAGCTGTATTTTTTCGCGATATTGCATTTGATCCCTTGATAAAAGTTGTATACACGAGTGATGAGCATATTATACTTACGATACACTTCTAATACCTATACTTTAACAACGTACTCGTAACTTGTTTTCTCAAGTTAAGTAGGTATACAGGATTATCCAGAACTGGTGTACCTGTACATACCAAGCCGAAAGGAGTTGATTCAGGCTATCATTATGAACAACTCTTACTATGGGACCAACCCGGAATTCGAGAAAAAAAAACAGCCATTTCATACATATTAAGCCCGATTATACAGGGTTATTTCTAATCAATTAATATCCTTCTAGGGGCGTATTCTGTACATAAAAACTAACAACTTTTGTTCTACGACTTTAGTTAAAACTCAAAAAAAATGAACTGTTCCATACATTTTGTCGCGGTTGAACTAAATTTTTCTATGGAACAACAAATTATTTTTTTCTAGTTTTGACGAAAGTCGTAGAACAAAAGTTGTTAGTTTTGATGTACAGAATAAGCCCCTATAAAGATGCTAATTGATTAGAAATTACCCTGTAGAGGCGCCATCGTAATAATATTAGCTAAATAGCATAGTTCTGTTTCTTTTTCACTTTAGGCATTCGATAGAGAGATCGCTTTTTCCGTTGCTATTAAATTTACGCTGGCGCCTCTGTAATCGGGCTTATTGTAGATTTAAAAGAAAACTATTTTTGAAAATTTATAATAATTAAATTTTGTATGGTTTAAAAAAATATTTTAAATTTATTTAACATGTAAATTTTAGTATTAAATAAATATTTATTAAAAAAATATTTTGTTTCGTAGTGTAGGTATACCAATTTTGTATGGACCAGCTGATATTTTTTCTCGAATTTTGGGTCTCCCTTAGTAGAAGTTGGTTATAATGATAGTCTCAGTCACCCCGCTCCGGTTTAGTACAGACCAAGCAGATAACCCTGTATATCGCCCATCTTTTAGCATGGATAGAAAAGTTGCACACAACTGTACGAGTATCTTACACAAAAACAAGCTATGCTATTATTCACCAAGCTTTTACGAGTATTATCATAAACTTACCTCTACTGTAACAAACAAAACCTTATGCAAAACGTTCCCA
This sequence comes from Hypomecis punctinalis, assembly GCA_949316475.1. Classification (NCBI taxonomy): domain Eukaryota; kingdom Metazoa; phylum Arthropoda; class Insecta; order Lepidoptera; family Geometridae; genus Hypomecis; species Hypomecis punctinalis. The sequence goes on from OX438805.1 coordinate 2,444,145, forward strand.
GTAAGAGTTTTTTTAACCTATATTATTCCACTGCTGGGCAAAGGTCTCCCCCAATTCCTTTCACTCTGTGTTGTAATTATGTAGATAATCATACTCCTTGCTCTGGGTTGTAATTATGTAGTTATTCATAAAGTTTAACTATATTGCTGTTTTTTTAACGAAAACTTATTCCAAAGGTTTATTTAATTTTTGCTAGAAATAATAAGTGTTCCCGTTATTCGAGCCTAGCTCGCGGAACTAGAAAATTTTATTCATCCTTTTAGTTCAACATTTATTGAAATCACAGAAAATGGTCTTAAATAAATATGAATCAAATTGTGCACTTACAATCACTTCAGCTTACAATCACTACTGCATGAAAAATATAATGTTTATTTTTTATTTTTAACCGACTTCCCAAAGGAGGAGGTTCTATGTTCGTCTGTAGGTATGTATTTTTTTGTGTATGTTCATCGATATTTTCGCCAATTCTGAACTGAATAAAAAGTTGTGTTTTCTTCAAAAGAATATAATTCCGAGGTCCCATTTAAATTTAATCGAAATCGAGCCGATTATGGTCGCTGCTTTTGAAAAATCAACAATAATAGAAAAATTATACACATCAATTCGATTATTTGGATTTTGTACACGATGGAAGTCGGTTTTGCCATTTGTTGCGAACAATAATTATCCTTCTTCGATATTTTCTAGGTTCATTCTTACATCCTAAAAATATTACCTTACTACCTGAGTATGACTAGGTAAGAGTTCGTTCATTAGTTACAGCCTTAGGACGTCCACTACTGGACATATACCTCCCCTATAAATGTCCTATACGAACGGTTGGGAGCGACTCGTGGCCAGCGCGATCCTGCGGTCGGTCGTCAGCCAATTTTTTTTTTTTTTTTTTTACGAGGGGGAAATCTTCCAAAGATGCCTGACCGCTTTGGGGTGCAGTCGGGTTATGTGGGATTGTACCCACTAAAACCCCCTCGGTGGCCAGCCTATATGCCTTCTTGGGAGCCCCGGGATCTCCAAAAGGAACGCACCGGTGCTCCCGGCACTTCGTGTGTCTACTCGCCTGGTAGTAGACCAGGCTTGTGCGGTCCTGTATGACAGTGTTGCCACACACGCTGCCGTCCTTCTCGGGCCCGCTTTAGTGGATGGCCAGAGCCCCAACTCTAACCACCCACGAGCCCAGGGGTCCCCTTTTAGTAGGCTCTTACTACAGGCAGGGGATACCGATGCCGTATTCTAGTGCCCCGGCATCAGGGCAACGGTCGTCAGTCTACCAGGTGAGTGGTTTTCCCGCGCTTTTCGGTACATGGCCTCCACTCGAGAACTTTTCGACCCCATTAATCGTCAGTCCTCCGCGATATGTGCCCTGCCCACTGCCACATCAACTTGCCAATCTTCTGTGCTATATGTCAGTTACTTGTATTCTTCTACGGATTTCCTCATCTCTTTAGTTTTAGTAGGATTAGTAAAGTATATGTGGTAGAGTATGTGCAAAAAGAAAACCTTCGTGGCGTACGGTTAGGTTAGGTTGGCAATAAGATTATAATCAGCAGCCAAGGTACCGACTATACTAGACGCGAGTACTGTACTGTACTGTACTGTACCAGCGTTTTTAAAAGTCCACTGCAGGACGTAGGCCTACCCACGGGGGGTGATTGGGCCATATCCACCACGCTGACCCAGTGCGAGTTGGTGGATTCACATACGCCGTCGTATTTCTTCTACGTACATATGCAGGTTGTCTCACGATGTTTTCCTTCACCGAAAAGCCAGTGGTGTGAAATTTCGTACATAAATTCGAAAGAACTCATTGGTACAGGACCGGGGATTTGAACCCACGACCTCACGACTGTAAGGCGGGTGTCACTACCTCTAGACCACCACGGCTATGATGATATGGCGAGTACTGATGAAAACCGAATTGGTGTCCACCAAGTATCAACTACTTTTAGTTGTACTGGCAACGACAGAGCAGTGTTGTCAACGTAACAAAATTAGTAAAATGGCACACGGGCGACCTTCCCTGCGACCTTCTCTTTTTGCGTGAACTCTAGGAACTAGGATAATAAATAGGTGGGTACTAGGTAGTTAGTGTAGTTACTAGTTACCTGCCTATGTCACATAGTATCATAAAAGTATTATTAGTATATGAATATATAGGTACAAATACCTACATGCAATCACCGACCGTCCAGTCCACCTGCCCCCCGACCGCCTAAGCAATAGCAATCGTTTATGACTTCATTTTAGTCATTTGGCACCGCCTATGTGACGTTAGCCATCAATTGCTTTGCGTCGTGAGGTCGTGGGTTCAAATCCCCGGTCCTGTACCAATGAGTTCTTTCGAATTTATGTACGAAATTTCACACCACTGGCTTTTCGGTGAAGGAAAACATCGTGAGACAACCTGCATATGTACGTAGAAGAAATACGACGGCGTATGTGAATCCACCAACTCGCACTGGGTCAGCGTGGTGGATATGGCCCAATCACCCTCCGTGGGTAGGCCTACGTCCTGCAGTGGACTATTAAAAACGCTGGTACAGTACAGTACAGTACTCGCGTCTAGTATAGTCGGTACCTTGGCTGCTGATTATAATCTTATTGACAACCTAACCTAACCGTACGCCACGATGGTTCTCTTTTTGCACATACTCTACCACATATACTTTATTAATCCTACTAAAACTAAAGAGATGAGGAAATCCGTAGAAGAATACAAGTAACTGACATATAGCACAGAAGATTGGCAAGTTGATGTGGCAGTGGGCAGGGCACATATCGCGGAGGACTGACGATTAATGGGGTCGAAAAGTTCTCGAGTGGAGGCCATGTACCGAAAAGCGCGGGAAATCCACTCACTAGGTAGGCTGACGACCGTTGCCCTGATGCCGGGGCACTAGAATACGGCATCGGTATCCCCCGCCTGTAGTAAGAGCCTACTAAATGGGGACCCCTGGGCTCGTGGGTGGTTAGAGTTGGGGTTCTGGCCATCCACTCAAGCGGGCCCGAGAAGGACGGCAGCGTGTGTGGCAACACTGTTATACAGGACCGCACAAGCCTGGTCTACTACCAGGCGAGTTTACACACGAAGTGCCGGGAGCACCGGTACGTTCCTTTTGGAGATCCCGGGGCTCCCAAGAAGGCACAAAGGCTGGCCACCGAGGGGGCTTTAGTGGGTACAATCCCACATAACCCGACTGCACCCCAAACGGTCGGGCATCTTTGGAAGATTTCCCACTCGTAAAAAAAAAAAAAAAAAAAAAAAGGTAGACTGACGACCGACCGCAGGATCGCGCTGGACACGAGTCGCTCCCAACCGTTCGTATAGGACATTTATAGGGGAGGTATATGTCCAGTAGTGGACGTCCTAAGGCTGAAACTAATGAACGCACTCTTACCTAGTCATACTCAGGTAGTAAGGTAATATTTTTGGGATGTAAGAATGAACCTAGAAAATATGGAAGAAGAATAATTATTGTTCGCAAAAATGGCAAAACCGACTTCCATCGTGTACAAAATTGAAATAATCGAATTGATGTGCATAATTTTTCTAATATTGTTGACTTTTAAAAGCAGCGACCAATCGGCTCGATTTCGATTAAATTTAAAGGGACCTCGGAATTATATATTATATTCTTTTGAACAAAAAAACATATTTTTTTGATTCAGTTCAGATTGGCGAAAATATCGATGAACATACACAAAAAAATACATACATACAGACGAACATAGGACCTCCTCCTTTGGTTAAAAATTAAAAAAAAAACATATTTTTCATGCAGTAGCGACTGAAGTGATTGTAAGTGCACAATTCGATTCATATTTATTTAAGACTCCATTTTCTGTGATTTCAATAAATGTTTAACTAAAAGGATGAACAAATTTTTTAAAATCCGCTCGAATAATGCCTGGTGTAAGTGACTAAAATGAAGTCATAAACGATTGCTATTACGACTGCTATTGCTTAGGCGGTCGGGGGGCTGGTCCGTGGACTGACCATATAATGAAGATCACAGGAACACGCTGGATGCAGGCCGCTTCCAACCGGCCTTATTGGAAATCCAAAGGGGAGGCCTATGTCCGACAGTGGACGTCCTACGGCTGATGTCTGAGTAGATGGACATACTATATCAAAAACAATGCGGTCTGTGCGACCAAACTGAGCTTTACATAAAACTAACAAGTACTAACAAATACTCAAAGTAATGCCGACATACAACTGTTAACCACAGCCCTTGCTCCACATTACACAACTGCAGTAGAAAAAATGCAATAAAGCTTGAGTCGAGTTTACGGCGGGAATCATAGCGTGCGACGACAAAGTTGGGCTATGAATAATAAACACCCTAGTTAGGCAAATTGGGTCATACCTACACGCCGACCGGGCCCTCGGGACTGCAGTAGCTGTGGTACAATCTGTGACTGGGTGCTCGTTACGACTTCTTAGGGTGTGCTTACGAATTGACCACTTACGTTTGCCAGTATATGGGTCAATCAACTATTCCTTGTAAAAACCATGTCCCTCAAATAAAAAAATATGCAGAACACAAAATATAATAAATTTCTTATGTTTTATATCCTAAATAGTAATTAAGAATATACCTTTAATATTAAACAGATTATTACATTGTAAATTCTCAAGCATATTTAGTAAAAGTATGGTAACTTAGGTGACTTCTATTTCCCATACAAATATTTTGTGTCCCCATGGCTAACTCAGTTGCTTTTTGGCGAATTAATTTCAAAATCTTGTAACAAAACGTAAAAATCTTTGAAGCAAAGTGCTTTTAATGTTAATATATATCATACAAAGAACCAGAAAAAAAAATCGATAAAGTAACTTAGGGGACCAAATTTACTACATCAAAAGACAAAAACCTCAAAATAGGCTGAAAAAAAAATTAAACTGTACTGCCGATAACTGGATAGTATAGACTAGTATATATTTTAGTAAAATAAATAGGAAAAGTGTAAGAAATAGAAGATTATTGTTTGCTAATAATTAGAAAATTTTTTTTTTGACTTACAAAGAATAATTGATTGACCCATATGCATAGTTTGCGTTGGTACATATTTTTTTAATTAAAATTACTGTTCCATAGGCTCCAGGGTCCGATATTTTACATTTGATTGAATGTGACTACATTCTATTGCTGATATTATAATGATTTCTTTTTACATATATGTTAAGTATCGTCGTTGGATTATAAGTAATAAAAACCCTAATTAGGCAAATTGGGTCATACTTACACGCCGACCGAGCCCTCAGGGCTGTAGTAACTGTTATCTTATCTGTAACTGGTGATCGTTGAGACTTTTTAGGGTGAGCTCACGAATTGACCACTTACGTTTTAATGCTAGATAGTTTGTTATAAAATTCTACAACTGCGTCACTGCATACCTTATAAAAACTTATAGCTCAAAATTGCTCAATGTGTTAGTGTGGAGCAACTTTGACTTTAGCTATGCACAGTTTGTTCTTGCTTAGAGCCAGTCTTTCTCGAGATCAAATCAGAAATGAGGCGATTAGTAATAGACCAACTAAAATTACCAACAGCCCAGCGCATTAAAAATTTGTAGTGGCGGTGGCAGGGCACATAGTTCGAACTTCAGATGGCCGATGGGTTCGTAAAGTTCTCTAATGGAAACCACATCGCAGACACTATTTTTGTTACTTATTTGCTTTTGTTGTTACAAACCGGAGGAGGTACTCAATTCGACGCGTAGGTATATATATTATTTTTTTTGTATAACCACGCATAATTTTTTCGTAGTGTTCCGATTTCAATAATCCTTTTTTTATTGGAAAGAATATACTTCAAAATTGTTTCCATTTAAATTTTATCGAAATCAGCTGATCCATTTTTGATAAATCAGCAATAATGTGAAAAATGCTACATCGATCCCTGCGAAATATTCGCGAATTCTGTACACGGGGGAAGTCGGTCATACTATTGTGTGCAAAAAATAATCTTGTTTATTTTGGCGTAGCGTTAGCGTAGCCAAATACATTTCATAACTGCTACGTCTAAGTACTGCTACGGGAAAGCTACGAAGCTCCGAATTTATGTTCAGTGTTTTTTAGGGTTCCGTACCTCAAACGGAAAAAACGGAACCCTTATAGGATCACTTTGTTGTCCGTCTATCCGTCTGTCCGTCTGTCCGTCTGTCCGTCTGTCCGTCTGTCCGTCTGTCCGTCTGTGTGTATGTCAAGACTCATTATCTCGGGAACGCTTAAAGATATCGAGTTGAAATTTAAACTGTGTACGCATATCTATGATCTCTTGCAGTTGTGTAAAAGAAAAACTTCTCAGTTATCGTTTAAAAAAGTTAGAGTCGTTTATGTTGTTTTTAAACTTTCGCGATTTGAACACATTATTATTTTATACTACGGGACTAATCGCGCACTAAAATTACGAGATAAATAAATATCTCCTCATACCGACGTTTCGGCCGAGTTGCATCGACCGTGGTCACGGGTAGACTGGAATGTGCAACAGCTGGTACCGCAAATTCAATTTGAACTTGAAAAATTGTCATTACGACACACAACACTGACGGTATCTAACAATGTCCTTCTACCTACACTACGCGATATGCATTTGTTGACAACAGGATTCCACGACGCCGATAACTTAAATCCATCCTCTCGGTTGAAATTCTTGTGTTTTTTGATTTCCACCGCTTCACGAACTATTCTTGAAAAATAGTGTCGATCCGTGGAGAGGACTTTTGGGTCGTGGAGCTCAATCCAATGACCAGTACCTCCGTCAAGAAAATGCTCAGCTATAGCAGACTTCTGTATCTGGCGGTTTTTGACTGCCGCCATATGTTCTTTGCTCCGTTCAGCAATAGTACGCTTCGTTTGACCTATGTAAGAACTACCGCAGCTGCAATCCACCTTATATACACCAGGAGTCTGAAACGGAATGACATCCTTCGGCGTTCTGACTTGGCCCAGTAGTTTGGTTTAGGGAGTATACACTGTCTTGATGGAGTAATCCTTAAGCAAAGTCTCCACCTTATCCGTCACTCCTTTAACATAAGGCATGAAAGCCGGCTGCCTCTCAACGTCGAAACCGTGTTTCCGATACCTGCGTCTACCTAGGTCTCGCTTTTTCACCATTATAACCATTTCTCTTTAAAACTTGCACATGCGCTTTCTCAGTCGCTACATGTTCAGCGTCACAGAGGGCATCCGCTCTGTCCAGCAGCGCTTTGGCCACCGACTGCAAATGGCACGGATGATGGTGTGAAGTTGCGTGTAGGTATCTGTCTGTGTGCGTGGGCTTGCTGTAAACTGTGTGTGCCAAGGAGCCATCGAGAGCGTCGAGAGAAGGAGACCTCACCATCACCTTGACAAGTTTTCTCCACCTCCATCTCATAAGTGAACTTAATGTTAGGATGAATGATGAGGAGGTATTTATTTATCTCGTAATTTTAGTGCGCGATTAGTCCCGTAGTATAAAATAATAAAGAGTCGTTTATGTCGTAAAAAAAAGCATATTTCGCACTCACAAAAATCAAAACCTACAGGGTACTTCCCGTTGACATAGAACTTTGAAATTTGGCGAGAAGCATTATCTCAGAGTACACATATAGGAATAAATCTGAAAGCTGTACATTTTTATTTAAATCACAAAAAAATAGGGCCTCAAAATTCATAAAATATGGGTTCAAAATTCAAAGTGAGTAAATCGTATCATGTAAGGTATTATATATAAAAGAACTTCATTAGCACATGCTAAAACAGGTTTTTAATTATTTTAACAACGTGTTTGTACGGAACCCTCAATGTGCGAGCCTGACTCGCCCTTGTCCGGTTTTTTATTAGTTATAAAACTCTGAATTTAATAATTATTTTTCGCCAAAAATGGCAAAACCGACTTCAATTCAATCGTGTACAATAGATCGCTCGAATCGATTTATACAATTTTTAAATTACTGTTGTTTTTCCAAAAATGGCTCAGCTTATTTCGATCTTTTTTTCTGGAACTGGAAAATATTTTTTATAACGGTTCTCAATTGGCGAAAATAAAATTACGCTGAAAAAAATACCCAAAAAAAATTAAAATGTCCTTCTTTTTGGAAGTCGATTACAAAAGAAACAGGACCCATAATCGAACAAACTGACAAGTGAATTATTAAAATGTTCCAGCAGTTATTAGTTATTGTTTGGCGAGCAAGGCTGGCGCGCGGCCAAAGGGCGCCAGATGGTGCCTGATATTGTAACTTATTTACTTATTTTATGCTACTTACCCTGTTTTGTATTGTATCAATATTTATCCATTTGCATTTTTAGGCCTACTTGCGAAAAGGAAATGGTTTTTTTATTGTATTTTTATGCATCTGCCTGTGCCAATTATAACCAATTCGGATTTTGATTCCTTTTTGTTCTGCTATTTCTCTACATGTACTTATTACTTGTACTTAGGTCAAAATATTAATTTAACCAACAGAGCAGAAAAAGAAATTCATAGAAGAATAACATTAGCTTGGAAAAAGTATTGGAAAAATAAAGAAATCTTCAAAAGCAACTTACCCATCACTATCAAAAAGAAAGTCTTTGAATCAAATGTTCTTCCCACTCTGTTGTATGGATGCCAAACGTGGGCTCCTACCAAAGGTGTAAAAACGAAAATAAGAACTTTCCAAAGAGCTGTAGAGCGAAGCATGCTAGGCTTGAAACTGAGTGACAAAGTGAACAGCAGAGTTATCAGACAAAAGACTAAAATCATAGATGCTCTCCGTGCAGCTGTAAAACTTAAATGGAAATGGGCCGGACATACTGCAATAAAAGACAACCGCTGGAGTGAAAAAATACTACACTGGATACCGAGAGAACAAAAAAGATGTAAAGGGCGACCACATAGAAGATGGAAAGATGATATTGAGGTAGTGGCTGGCAAAATATGGACACGCACTGCCCAAAACAGGAGCCAATGGCAAGAGTTGGAGGAGGCCTACATCCAAAACTGGATGATCCCAAAAGAAAAACCTGACATGTCTAAAGAAGGATGCGCGAGCCCATACATACCAGGACCTGTTATATACGAACAGACTAATTTTTCCTCACTTATTTTCTAAGAATGATATGTTCACCAATATGATTTATGACGCTTCTAAAACTGTTCAAATATGTACAATTTGGCTAAAATTGAATATAAAATAAGAAAAGACGAAAACAATTTTCAAGCTATAAGTACCTATTTATAGACATGTATACACACTAAAGATTGTGGATTGCCAGGTTTGTTATGTTCAGAGTGCTAAAATGGTGCTCGATTTTAAAAACTTGATGTCATGTATTTTTAGTCAATATTGTCTCAATGATATTTATATTGATTTTTAAAACAGTGCATGTCATCTTGTCTGTAATATCAGATTACTTTTTGGAGTTCATCGATTTATAACACGTTGTCACGTCAAAAAAATCAATGTCTAGGACTGATATAAAAAGAAAATGAAAAATGGAATGATAAAGAAAATTCGGTATTCATCCATTTCATTAGCAAAAGTACAAGAACCGCAACTATAAGTTAAGAATATAAGTAAAGCAGCTATTCGAACCTCGGCTGCAGCCTGCGGATGCAGGTTGCGAATGGAGGTAGCACACACATGAGCCGCTGCTTGTATCCGCAGTCGGGAATGATTCCGATGCTGGTTACCTACGTCGTACATCGCAGGTACGTTGGACTTGTTTAAACAGGCTAACAACACTTGCAGCCGAGGCTCGGTAGCACATGCTGCCGCAGCCGTGTTCGGAATCTTTTTGTAGAAATTCATACAACTACGTAGATAACCAGAGCCCTTAGTCCAGGTTTTGTGTTGTTTACTTAAACTTTTGCGTTCGCGTGTGGCTCCATACATTTTGGTTAGTTCTTCATCGTTTCGGCCAGGAGCGCTGTACAAAAATGTATAGGGCAATATCGAACAGATGTAATTTCAATTTATGTGTAAACCAGGACTAACGCCTCAGTTGTGTAACCACAGCCGGCCTAGTGCACTGCTGCAAGTGTAGTAAAGCAAGTGAAAGATTCGAATAGCACCCTTAAGGATTATTACGAGTAATATTAAAATTATCACGAATTTCTCGGATAACTTCAACTACTGCTTTTGGTTTTTAGTAGTAAAGTACATGATAAAAAGTACATATAAAAATAATAAGAATATTCTTTCTTTTTGATAATCTTTTAGTATACAAAAATGTATGTTTCTATAAAAATGTATAATAACACCTCAGTTTGTAAACATTACGGGCTAAAACGAGTTAACGCAGGATTATGTGCCAATAGTTAAAAAAGAAAATAATTATTACATCAACACGTCAACATTTCCAAAATTGCTAAGTCTGGATACCGAGAACGAAGTCTGGCAACACTAAATACGTCATCTGATTGACTGAATTTGACATTTCCTTTTTTTTGACAACAACAGTAATAAAAGATTGATTTTTTTTTCAAATAATTCGCCCATTTTTGACACTAAAGCCTTTAAGACCATACCGCCACTTCTTATGTATGTAATCCGTAATGTAAAAACAATAAAAATATCATTGTAATTTTTCTGGTGGGTTAATTTTAATTTTAATTAGTGATATGAAAACAGCAAAAAATCCCTATATTTTTGAAGCACATATCATTTTTAGAAAATATGTTTGGTTTTTTACTAACAAAAAAAAATAAAAAATATTGACAGGTTAATTCCGTGCATCCTTCTTTTGCTATGACTCAACAACAACTAACTAATTAAATAATAATGGAATAATAATATTTTATAATATTTTTTTTATTTTTTGACATGTAATAATTAGTTATAATATTGAATTTTTTTATTGTAACCTATTTTTTTATTGACATGTACTTAACTAATTTTGTATTATGGGAAATAAAGGCTATTTTTATTTTTTTGTTTAATTTTATTTATTTCTCTACATGGTATTGAAGGAATATATGATGAATGATATTGAGATATGCTCAAAGGTTTTAAAAAAAGACCAAGACGGTGAGGCCAATCCACCATAGAATAAAACATCCACCAACCCATAAGGGTGCTATTCCACCAGAGATGTGCTATGCAGCTATGCTGCGAAGATGTGAAATCTACGCTACGAAAATATGTTTCCACCAATCCAATACCACGCTAGGTAGCTGTGCGAGGAAGATTGGCTACGAAGATGCGCCGCCGCAAAGTAGCTGTGTGAGAAAGATGCGCATCTCGAACTAGGGTGAACCAGCCAGTTCACGACCACTTAGTGGACTGGTAATCTTTGAAGTGACATTATTCACTATAATGATAATGTTCTGATTCAAATAATACTCAGAAGTTTAGAAAAAACCTTAAATAATTGAAAAACATGAGTTTTTTTGTATTTTATGTTAGTAAGTATAAAATAAATAATGATTTATCAAAATGTGCTATTTTTTAGTTCTCGACCACATGTGGTCAGTTTGCGTCCGACATTTTCGTTAGTTGACGTCCACTCAAAAGCCATTGAAAAAAGAGCCTTAGAGCATGGTCTTAGGGTCGTAAATAATAACAGCATCAAATAATCATGTTTAAATGACATTTAATTTTAATTATCTAATATTATTCATTCAATTATTTTAATGATATTTATTTTTCATCTATTCACACTTATTTAGTAATTTTAATAATAGTTAATTTACTTATTTAGTAATTATTGTATGGCATAAGACACGTGGTCGTTAGCTGACCGATTGTCGACCACCGAAATAATGCTTTATATTTTAATGGTAATCAACACATTTTGCTGGTCGCATTCTGAAGTGTACATAAACCACGTCCTAAAGATCAAACTGACAAAGACTAAAATGCCGTACCATGAAGTATCAGTTAGAAAATTTATGAAGAAGATCGATGGGAAATAGTCATTTGCCGACCATGTGGTCGTGAAATGATGCATACACAATTTTAGTAGGTTAGTTTGCCGAACACCTATTATTTTAATTAAAAGCGCATATATTACATTAAAATGACCCTTTAGGGGTAAAAACGTGTTTTTCTAAACATTCCAAGCTACATTTGGATGCGTGAATCTTGACAAAAACTTGTTTTACTTGCGGTTGAAAAAGTGTCCTCTCACTATTTTTTTCGTAAATTTGTGCAACCAATTCCGACACGTCCACTATGGGTCTGGTTCACAGGCTCATTGAAGTGCATTACGTATCAGAAGACAAATAACAGTGTCGCAGAGGGGAAGCGATAAACTAAAGTATCGTTCAAAAACCAAAACAAACGTTGGTGCGCTTTTATTTAACTATTTATAGTGGTTTTATGAAAAAGTGGTCGTGAACCGGTGGTGGTCGGCAAACTGGCCATTTCACCCTATGCTATGTTGAGATAGTAGGGATACGGCGGGGCTCGCGATGGCCCATAGCAGGCATCTGTAGCACGCATCCATATCCATAGCACACATCCATAGCACACATTCATAGCACGCATTCTTCCATATAAAAACATATCTTAGTTGAATCCGTTTCCACCAGTGCTAAGCTATGTGCACCAATGAATATGATGGGTGGATATCAAACGCATCCATAGCATCGTAGCATAGCACATCTCTGGTGAAAAAACACCTTAAGGCGAAAATAAATTATAAAATTCATCTCTCGTTCTATCTACATACCTATATTTATTTCTCTCCATTATTCTCATGCAATGAAAGGAGGGAAAACGTAATGTACCTACTCAAAAAAAATCTCAGCTAGCTATCGAGTATAGTACCTATATCTCGAATCAAACATTGTAGCGCCTGTGAAATCAGCTACAAATTGCGGTAAACCCAATCCTCGGTAAGCTTCAGTCAGGACTGGGTTATCCGGAGCTTGTAGCTAGAACCACAACCGCCAAGAATTTTAATTTTACCTGTACGTATTCTATTGTAAAAAGTTTCACTTCAGTTACAATCAACTTCAAATGGAGGTACCTAAAAGGTACAATAAAGATTTGTTTCGAGGGTTTCCACTTTCATCGTAGCTAATGAATTAACGTGCAAATCCAAATCATATTTAACGGTTTTTTTAATGTTTAGGTCAGCAAGTAACTTCCTCAATTTAGCTAATGTTCGTTAAAAGCCAGGTTCCAGATAAGGCCAGGTCAAAATGTTTGGTGCCGGATCGTGACAGGGTAATATGAAAGAGAATAGCCTAAATAAGCACTATAAAACCATACGAGCGGTCACGACCCGAATTATAATAGCAATCTATTTACCATATTCACAAAACGGCTCTTCTATCTCGTGTGTGAACAAAATGATTAAAATGGCACTCGGGCGACTTCACCTACGTTGCTTCTCTTTTGCGCAAACTCTACCTACTTCTAACCTTTTTTTTTTCGATATATTATTTCATCGCCAAGAAGTCTCATAAATCTCTCAGTTCGCCAAGTTTACAGTAATCAAGGAAGCTGTACCTTTGACGAGAAAATACTTGGAATTTTTGCAAACTTCAAGTCAAAACGTCACTCTCGCAATATTGCGAAAATTCTTGGCTCGCGAGGAAATTAACTGACTTACAAAAACGACGCATGTCACCGTCGTTGATGTTGAAATGTACACTTTAAACGGTTGCACGAGAGGTGATTTTACCAGAAAAGTGACGGTAATAAAGACTTTTTAAGACGCCTCGTCACGCCCTGCCTTTTGTTCTGGGCCTGAAAAAGGCTTGATGAAGAAAACGTGAAATCTATAGGTAGGTACGTATGTAGGTGTTGTCTGTATTAACGTTGAAGATACTGCTTTCTTGTTCTCATTAAGAACGTTTTCTTTGAATGAGCAAGGAGGAAAAGTAATGAGAAAATAAGCGCAGCCCGCTTTAACAAAACTTTTACATAGTGTAAAAACTAAGTATTTTTATAACGTACTAGCATTGCCATCCAGTGTGGCAATGCTGCCGGCATGCTGGGCACGCTGCCAACTGGCAGTGCGCTTGAGCATTTGGATCATCTTTAGACCTTCAAAGGTCTGTGGATGATCCAATTGCTTTCTATGTAGTAGTAGTGTAGGTAGTTTTTGCATTTAAAGTAGTATTGTATCTTATTGTATTATTTTTTATTAATTTCTTATTACGTCAATCAGCCAGTGTAAGTCGACAAATGTCAAGGAAGTACACAAGTAGGTACATAATAGACTAAACGTGACTGAAGGTGGAGGCCAGTAGGTTCACTGTTACATTGTACTCATACAGGTATATTCTGTACCTTCGAGCCAATATCTATAGAGTCACAATCGTGTAAAAAAGTGTCCGATCCAAAACCCTGCCCAAGCTACGTAGTGGGCAGACTTTTTAGTTATTCGTAAGGTGATTGCAAGCCGACTACAACGCCGCGCGATGCCAAAGTGTTTGGTTACAAGCACTACTTAGGTGACATAACGTCGAGATTAGAGAAAACGGGTCATTGTGCATTATACAGAGTTATTTCTAATCAATTAGCATCTTTTTAGGGGCTTATTTTGCCAATCAAAACTAACAACGTTTGTTCTGCGACTTTAGTCAAAACTCCAAAAAAAAAATCAGCTGTTCCATACATGTAATCGCGGGTGAATGATATTTTTCTATGGAACACCATTTTTTTTTTAGTTTTGACAAAAGTTTCAGAACAAAAGTTGTTAGTTTTAATGTACATAATAAGCCCCTAAAAGGATGCTAATTGATTAGAAATAACCCTGTGTAATGTAAATACCTAAGTCAGTATGTATGTTTGACGGCGCTCGGACATTTTTTTGATACTTTCACTTAGGGACTGTTGCTCTGTAGATATTTGCTCGAAGTTCTACACCTTCAGAATTCGAGAAAAAAATCAGCTGTCTCCTTCGTTTTTTTCGGCTGTTAGTCGTCATTTTATATTTTTATACTTACTTGGTGTAACGGGAAGTAACTAACGTAATTTATTAGTCGTAACGACTATAGTTTCGGCTGCATTCAGCGTTCAAATATTGGTTAGTTTTCATAGCTACTAATAAAATCATTGTAGGTGTAGGTATCAATAAATTCTATATATCTGTGTTTTTGTTACCAGTAAAGTGTTCATTCATTTATTCATTCAAATTAATCAACTAATCATTCTCAATTTGTTTTAGTACGCGATAAAAGTCACCGCCGTCGATATGAATCTATTATAATTTTCTTCTTATAGTATTACGAGTATTATTCATTTTTTCTTACTTATTATATTACAATTACATTTTATATTGATGATCGCTGTGTTATTCCCTTAAGTCTTGGACGGAATATCCCAAAAATATATCCCCCGTGTAGGCGTCAGAGTCAGACAATAATACCTAGCGCTTCTCTGGATTTAATTACGAAGATTCGGGTTTATGTACTTTGAAGCCTTTAATAGGTTGTAGGCATTATGTACTGGTACATGTACTTACCTAAAGGTTTGAAGTATCGGATGGACTTCGCTGATTATTATCATAATGCCTGCCTTCCACTTCGTAGGGAACGGCGTCATTGTTATAGTCCACTGCAGGACGTAGGCCTACCCACGAAAGGCCAAATCTACAACGCAGGCCCAGTGCGGGTTGGTGGATTCATATAAGCCATCGAATTTCTTCTACAGACCTAAGCAGATTGTCTCACGATGTTTTCTTTCACCGAAAAGCCAGTGGAGTTGAATTCCGTTTCGTGTAGGCCGGGTGGCTAGACCTTACCTATGTAAGGTAAGTATAAATAATTTTTATTGTTTTTATTTTTCATGTGTTTGTATTGTATTTGGTTAAGCTTATAAAGAATTATCTATCTATCTATCTATCTACTATTTCAAGTCCCAATCTGTAGGTAACTTTTTTGCTTATTGTTATATATGTTCAATATTGATGGATTTTAAATATCAAATCAGGTAGATACACTTGATTATAACGCCTGGCTGCATGGATATATTGTCACAGAACAGAAGAATTAGATTCTTTTGTCTAGCTAGGTAGTACATCCGTGCCTGGCTGTGATGAAAGAGCAAACTACGGCGAGAGATTTTCAAATGACTTACAAAAAGTGGTTCGAAATTCAGTGGATATTATTTTTCATTGTCTCTCGGAATCCTCCCTCCTCACACTATTTTCCAGATGTGTGCCTTCACTTCAGTAAAGGAAAACAACGACTTGTTTTTTTGCTAACACTTAATATCAATGGTTTTATACAAGTCTAGTCTACCAAGTACACTTCGCTGGTTATATCGCCTAGCTGTAATGAAAAAGCAAACTCCAGCGACGAATTTTAAACGAGTTCCAAAAGGAGGTTCGAAATTTGATTGTATTTTTGATAATATCTCGGAATGCTCACATCACATTCCTCATGTGTACGTTCACTTCAGTGAAGACAATTCTATTTTTTTCAAAAACCCCTACATCCATCGTATCCTCTTTACTTTCATGTTCTATTCGAGTATATAACTAGTTTTTACCCGCGGCTTCGCCCGCATATTTTGATTTTTGACGCAATATCATTATAATTTATAGACAATGTTTTATTCTGATATATAAGCTATATTATTGCAAAGTTTCATCTCAATCCGTTCAGTAGTTTTTGCGTGAAAGAGTAACAAACATCCATACATCCATCTATCCATCCATCCATCCATTCATCCTCACAAACTTTCGCGTTTATAATATTAGTGGGATACGGCGATTTGCTATCTAAGAGAACTTTATCAAATAATCAGTAAACCAAGTGAGATTTTCTTACTTTAAGTACCTAAGTTAAATGAAAAACAGACATAGGTATTTTCTAAATAAAAAATATTGAACTTTATCCAATAATCAGTAAACCAAGTGAGATTTTCTTACTTTAAATAAGTTAAATGAAAAACAGACATAAGTATTTTCTAAATAAAAAATATTGAACTTTATCAAATAATCAGTAAACCAAGTGAGATTTTCTTACTTTAAGTAAGTTAAATGAAAAACAGACAGTTATTTTCTAAATAACAAATATTGAACTTTATCCAATAATCAGTAAACCAAGGGAGATTTTCTTACTTTAAGTTAAATGAAAAACAGACATAGTTTCTAAATAAAAGATATTGAACTTTATCAAATAATCAGTAAAACAAGTGAGATTTTCTTACTTTAATTAATCTTTGCTTTAAGCTAAGTGAAAAACAGACATAGTTTCTAAGTAAAAGATACGAGTAAATAGAAAATATTATACAACGTGTAACGGAAAGACTGTATACATACTGAAAGTACCAAATCAGATAACGGTAACAAACTAGATGGGGCATGTTTAGCCGTGTAAGTTCGTTTGCTGATTTTTAATCTTTTTTTGAAAAACTAGTCATTTTTTATGACTAATTCACATTTGCACAGCACTATCACACTAAACAGCTGTGAGGTCAATTACACGACCTTGCCCATCAAAATCAGACCACACCTCCTTGAACAGCTGTCCTTTTTTTTTCTAGTCAGTCATATTTTTTTTTTAAAGTGAATGTTGTTATTTTGGCTCGGAATTTCGAATACAGCATCTATATAAGGTATAGTATCAACCCACTTTTTATGTATACAGTCTTTCCGTTACACGTTGTATATTAACTCTATCCGGTTATTATAATAAAATGATAGGATTGATAGGTAGGTACTATTTTATTAACCCAATATTAAGAGCCAGCTAGTTCCTCTCTTAATATTTTAAATACCTATTAAATATAAAATATGTGGGTTAAAAAATAGTCCCTATCGTATTATTGTAATAACCAAATAATAGAATTATTTTAGCATGGCATGATACATGCTATTATGCAAACGTCTATTATACTATATAGTTAATATTTTACAACATATTCGTAAATGCTTTTAATCATATCAATAGATTCAGCTTTCTTCCATCCTTCAGTTTCAGTAATAGCTCCAGCTAAGCCATCCTTGATGAATTCCAAAGTTTTTCTTTCTAAATCGATAGCTCTGTGTAGATTTGCCAGCTTCAGCACATCCATTGCATTTTCAATAGATAATTTCTTCTCTAAAGCATCTTCACACAGCCGTTTTAGCCCATTTAACTGATAAAAGTCTGCTGCCTTTAGTAATTTTTCCGACAGTTCGTCGATTTTTGGAGCATTATCCGTGTAGATGTAAGTTATAATTTCTTTCAGTACATCAGTCTTGAAAGGAGATTCAACAATGTTTGTTTTTCTTTCCACTGTGTCGTGTTCAAAATGCGCTTTAAAAACTTCACTACGACTGAATAGAATAATTTTATGTGCTGGAAATTCATCGCCTTCTGTAGACTTTATTGTTACGTCTGACAAAGTCACGTTCGACATTAGGCTTGTGAGATCGTCGGTCAAAGTGCAATTCAAATTATTTAATTCTCTGTTTCTATCTATTGAAATATACGATAGCTCTGACGGGAATTTTTCGGTACTCTGATAAACCGAGAAAGTAAATGCAAGCACCATTGTCGTTTTGTAGTCATTGTCTAAAATGGCATGCAAGTTTTCTTTAAACTGCACTCCAAATAGTTGCCATTGATTTTTAAGCACTAACTGACATATGGATTCATACATTTTCCCATAATCCTTTTGGTATAGTTTGTATAAGCTACAGCTAGGCTTTACAAATGCATTTTTTTGTGATAAATAATAAATTTCCAATAAGTCATTATTATGTCCAACAAACTTAATCTTTATATGAAACATGTGTTCTTCACTGTTGGAATCTTCGTGGAAATCCGGTCTCTTAGTTCGAATTTCGCGGTTGGTCTGATTGTCCCGAAGCCAGTTGTAGTTCCAGATTTTCAAGATTATTGAATATTCTATATTTGAGTCATCCTTCTTATTTTTGTGTCTTACAATATCAAATAAATCAGAATTCATTTTAGAAAAAGGAATCACTGAATAACAATTACAATAACCAGTACCTACACTTCACAGATCACAGGACAATAATCTTTCAATAAGGATAATTTTAAATTCTTATACACTACACCACGCCGCGACTACGCGAGATGTATTAAATCGCAAATGTATGGCACTCAGAGTGAATGAGTGAGTCACTTCCCGCAGTGGACTTCACAGAATAGTAAATATAAAATTAAGGGAATCCCCCTATAACGCTTGCTATAACATATTCAATATTCATGAATCTATACATATCTATCGCAACATAAATGTAGAAATAGGTACCTTACTAACTGCTCAACTAGTTGAACCGGACGGACTCAGTGCGCGAAATGTGTATAAATGATATTATTAATCTTTTTATAACATTGTGGAAGCTAATAATTATGAATAAATTTATCTCGCTGTTCCTACCTACTTATATGCAGGCAATTTCGTGCGATGATGTAATATTTTTGACCGTTGTGGGCTTTAGGTACTATCATGTTTATCACAAGGTCCACATAGAATGCTGCAGCACGGGAGCCTCTGCTATAGTTCTTAGGATGATTGGTGGTGGCTTAGAGTATTAATTATCGCAACATAAATGTAGAAATAGGTACCTTACTAACTGCTCAACTAGTTGAACCGGACGGACTCAGTGCGCGAAATGTGTATAAATGATATTATTAATCTTTTTATAACATTGTGGAAGCTAATAATTATGAATAAATTTATCTCGCTGTTCCTACCTACTTATATGCAGGCAATTTCGTGCGATGATGTAATATTTTTGACCGTTGTGGGCTTTAGGTACTATCATGTTTATCACAAGGTCCACATAGAATGCTGCAGCACGGGAGCCTCTGCTATAGTTCTTAGGATGATTGGTGGTGGCTTAGAGTATTAATTTTTAATAATAATACTCTAAGGGTGGTGGTCTGTCTGTATGTACCAGCCTTTTTAATAGTCCACTGCAGGACGTAGGCCTACCCACAAAGAGTGATTGGGCCATATGCACCACGCTGGCCCAGTGCGGGTTGGTAGATTCACATACTTACGCTATAGGATTTCTTCTACGGGCATAGGTATGCATGTTTTCTCATGATGTTTTCCTTCACCGAAAAGCCAGAGAGGCCAGAGGTATGAATATCCGTACATAAATTCCGAAGAACTCATTGGTACGAGACCGGGGTTTAAACTAACGACCTCACGATTGTAAAGCGGGTGTTACTACCACTAGACCACCACATCTATGAATTGGTGGTGGTGGGTAAATCTAATCCATACTTTACCACTGCGGGGAGCCGTCTCTCCACTCTCTCCGTCTCGATGCGCTAAGCTTGGCCTGTCAGGGTTGTCGGCTCTTCTCAAGCTCCCACTGACAATGCTTACGAATTGTGCGATATAATCCGCGAAAGAATAGCCTATGTCACAAGATCTGTTTGATGTCTTCTTGTAAAATATATCATTAATTAGAGCCGAGTAAAGAAAACAAAAACAAAATCGACTTAAAAGAAGTTCCAAGCAAATTTATTTCTTGCTAGATAAAGAGCGAGCTGAGCATAGCAGACTATGACGTCACTGCCTGTAAGATCCATAGGTACAATCGTCATACAACGTTATGCTTTTGGGAAAGAAACAAGATATCCCTTCTTTGTGTCTACATAATCCCTGTCAAATTCATTATAAGCTTATATCTGTAGACTAAATAAGCCAATTCAGATTATTTTGTCGGTTTATGAATGATATTTTTGATCTTAATACTTTTATTTTAGTTAATAAAATACTAGTCAACAATTCCCGTTACATAAAGTAAAAAACATATACGACAACTACGTCAGTTTCCAAAATAAAAAAAAACATTGAGTACCTAAGTTGAAACGAAAACGTCCTTTATTTGAAATCGGTTGATAAAGCGTCAGAACGCAATCTAAAACTCAAACAATACCGTGAGTTGCAAAACAAACAGAAAAGAGAAACAGCAGCGGTTGAAACAAAAGGTGCGCTAAAGAGAGGTCATAGGAGGCTTTTACGCTTTAAACGTTTTCAGATTTTTCATACAATAGCGCGAAAAACTCTCGAGTATCGCAGCTGCTTCAATTATTTTTACAGTTTATTCATCTCAGTATGTTTGTATAGTCCCGATGGCTAGCCCTCGTGTCATAATTTGCCGTTTGAAGGCCTCTGACAAGACAAATCGGTTAAAACCATCGGGACCTACTATTTCATGTGTCATCCGAGCCAAGGTAACGCTCAGTTGGACACACCACCTGCGGTCACCGATCCGAAGTCTGACTGTGTCGAAAGTTGACTTTACTTCGGTAAAATAAATTCAATGCACGTCAAGCTCTCATTTGGCCTCGTGACTAGTGACTTGGGATAGCATGGCGAGCGATTCTAAAAAATCTATAGGCCGAATCAAACTTTTTGGCGGCTGTGGTGATAACTACAAGCCGCGGATAACCCAGACCTGACAGAAACTCACTTAACAGCTGTTAAATATAATATAAAGTAAGGAAGAGCCTAGGTCCCACGACACAGGTCGCCCTAGTGTGGGATCTAGTGCACAACTTGTTTGTGAAAACTGTTTAGAACAATAAACGTTTATTTATTAAATGAGTGAGAGCAGCGCGAGAATTGGGCCATCCCCAGTTGGTAGCTAACTTAACAGCTGCCAAGAAATGTGTTTCAGCTTATCTATCAAAATTGAGCTCCGGCATCCCCCGACCGATGTGTTTAATTTAATCAAGTGATCATTTTATTTTTACGGCCTTTTTTTAAAATCTACCGTATATAAATAAAAAATTACGATTAAGGTGCGTAAAAGGGCACATTTTAACATCGCCCGACGCTGTACCCAGCCGCCCACGTAATGTATCCGTAACGCCGGTTACACAGGTTCCTGGTAAATTCGATTTATAAAATGCTGGTATTGGCTTTCAACGTTTCAGCCATTTGCCAACGACGATTATTTTTACTGGATCACGAAAAAGACTGGTTATGCTTATGTAGAATACTTGCGTTGCGTATTTTCATGTCGCAATAAAGATTTGAGCATTTAATATGAGTTTTTTCATTTATAAAGCCATTTGAAGATGGCATTATTTCTGTTTTATAAAGCAAACGAGTGACGCTACAGCTACATGGACGACAACGGACGTATTTAGGGTTCTGAAATAATATAAGAAATCTGTCCGTAATTATGTCCCCATGTCACATTTTTTTCTCGAATTCCGGGCTGGACCCACAGTAAATGATGGTCATAACGATGGTCAGTCACCCCGTTTCCGCTTAGTGCAGGGCACTCAGATAGGGCTATCCAGGGGTTATCCAGAACTGGTGTACTAAGCTGAAAAGAAATAAATAAATATTAGAGGATATCTTACACACGGTCTCTGACCCCAACTAAGCAAAGCTTGTGATATGGCTGCCAGAGACTGATATAATACAAATACATATTTTAAATACACACTTAAATAGATAATATCTGCCTAAATAACACCCAGACACAGAACAAACACCTATGTTCATCACATAAATACTTGCCCTGGGCGGGGATCGAACCCACGCCTCGCTGATCCAGAAGTCAGGGTCACTAACCACTGAGCCACCGAGGCAGTCAAGAGGTGATTTAGACGATTATTATGATCTACTTTTACTGAAAAAAAATTGCTGACATATCAATTAAAAAATCGATTTAGAGTTGCAGATTTGTATGGAACAACTGTTTTTTTCTCGAATTTTGTGTTGGTCCATGGTAAAAGTTGATCATATTGATGGTCTAAATCTCAGTAAAGGGTAAGCAGATAACCTTGTATATGGACACAAACCTAGAACTCATGACATCCCTCCTTGTCAGGGGTCAAAATTAGTCAAAAACCTTAGAAGCAATCTATTTAATGCGATACAACGAGGGAATAGTAACAAATACATTCACAGTTTACTCATAGCATAGTGTACTCGTAGCTCTATCGAATGCTCTATCTATTGCCCAAATGCCACAATTTTACTAAAAGGTTTTAATTGATAGCTTTAACTTTAATTAATGTTTTGTTGTTTTTTATTTATGGGGAGTATGGTGGTCAATTTTAAAATTAGATCAAAGTAAATATATTTAGGTACTAGAAGTTTATGAGTAGAAATATGAACTAAAGTTTTCATAAAATGCTCAATATTCCTGTTATTGTACTTATCTGTATCTTATACTTTTTTGTACAAGCTGCCAACGGATAGTACCTTTACCAGCCTTTTTAATAGTTCACTGCAGGATGTAGGCCTACCCACAAAGGGTGATTTGGAAATTGGAACCTTCCAAATGCCATATCCACCACGCTGGCCCAGCGCGGATCGGTGGATTCCCAATACGCCATCGAATTTCTTTAAAGGACGTATGCAGGTTGCCTCACGATATTTTGCTTCACCGAAAAGCCAGTAGTGTGAAATTCCGTAGGTACATACATTCCAAAGAACACATTGATACGGGACCGGAATTTAAAACTGCGACCCCACGGATGTAAGGCCGGTGTCACTATCACTAAACCACCACGGCTATTTAACTAACCAACTGATACTGGGGTTGAGCATTTATTTGGATTATCTCTAGACATTCTGCAGTCTTTCGATAATGTTATTGCTTTTTGCAGCAGTTTTCACTAAATAGCATGATTGTAAAACTGATTTAAGAACTGACATCATCGGTATCCTACTGCTACAAGTACAGAAATCATAATTGAAAACAATCGACAAAAACTGGATTAGAAAAGAAGTAGATCGCGCAGACTGGAAAGAGGAATAGGGAGGCCTTAGCCCAGCAGTGGGACAATGCAGGCTGAAATTAAATACCTGAATATGTATAATTATGTCTTAATTTTCGGGGCATGGTCTAGTATACTCCGTCCTTAAACCGCTGAGACTATACGATAGCATTATGTTAGCACCCATCTTCACGAAAGGTTGGTAGGTATGTCTGCGGCACCAGCAAGTGATCGCTTTCATTTACTCTTCAAGATTTCGGATTAGAGTATAGTAGCAATACGTAAATCTGGCACTGCCTACAGTTTAACCTCGGCCCTTGTGCCTAACGCGTATATCTCTGAAGGTTCCTCCATCGAGGCCGGCTCACCGCAGCTCGAAGCCAACTGCGCGGTCTCGCCAGCTGCAGCGAATCGAAGTTAACAGGAAAATTGCATGAAATTATATTTCATTTGCTTTGCAACTTGTGGAGCAATATTGTAGCTAGTTATTGTTGACCACAGCCATTAGGTTCAGTTCAGTTTATTTATTTCGACAAATGGGTGTCACAAAAACACTTTTGAATTACCTGTCAAAAATAATCTACAAAACACTATACACTTAACTCACGTGTATATTAATTGCCAACGATATAACACATGTTAGGATTATTTATACCTATAT
Organism: Hypomecis punctinalis; assembly: GCA_949316475.1. Classification (NCBI taxonomy): domain Eukaryota; kingdom Metazoa; phylum Arthropoda; class Insecta; order Lepidoptera; family Geometridae; genus Hypomecis; species Hypomecis punctinalis. The sequence goes on from OX438805.1 coordinate 2,468,400, forward strand.
AATGTGTAAATACCACAAGCACGATTTAATTAATGTAAATAACTAATATAATATACATATAATCGATTTATGTATCGTAATTCCGTACTTGTAGTTCCACAACATAAAGGAAAATGGCAAATGCGGACGAGCGCCGTGGCCGTATTTTTAAAAAGCAACATAACAATCTTTAAAATATTAAGGAATGTTACATTTTCTGATCTTATCATCATTTGACGTAGCTTCTAAAATATGGCGGCCTTGAACAAAAATCAAATAAGAAAATATTTATTTATCGTATTTGAATGGATTGTTTGAGCTATTATGCAGTCTGTTCCCACTTGGCAAGATCTTCTTTTTCTTTACAAAAATTAGAATCTTAAACATTCAAAATATAGCAAACAACATAAAAATAGTCAGATGAAACTAAACAATAAACGAAAAGTTGTAAATACATCGCTGAAGTAAACAATAATAAAATATATCTCTACCTAAAAACCATATTCAACCCAGCATAGAAATTGTATAATATTTGCCCGTCTCCTTCGATAAAATAAATGTTTGTCTACCCTCTCACACAACAAAGGGCGGTATCTAAAAATATGCGTTTGGCGAAAAAATCTTCCCGGTTTTGAAGGCCGCCCCGCGACCCACGATCGAGAAAGAGTATAAAATTAAAAGAGATAAAAGAATCTCCATTCCGCTCGCCGACATCTGTGTCTTCAATGGGAACGCGCGAAGTTGCTTCCGTCGAGCCTACTTCCGGTTTTCAGTTGGGTGACCATGAGGTTGGAACTTTTATGTACAAATCACGTAGGTACATTATTGAGTTTATTTATGGTATACCTATTCCATCAATCCATTAGCCATATGTATTTCTTTATATGACATCAACTGCTGGGCATAGGTCTCCCTTATGGATCTCCAATAAGACCGGTTGTAAGTGGACTGCATTCAGCGTGATTCTGCGGTCGTAATGAGTTAATATTGAATTGGAAAAAAATTGTTACGTTTACGTATAAAAATTGTATGTTAATGTATATTATGTTAATTAATTTTATTGTGTATGTAAATTAAGTACTGGACAGTAGGGTACATCTCATAGCTTAATTTTACACCAAATGTCAAATAATATACCTAATTGGTATGTGTTTTATGGCCACTTATCAATCATTTCTACTATTATTTGAACAAAATATATGTAAAAAATATGTCTAGGATGCTGCCAGGTGATGCCATAGATATGTTATACAGATACAAAGACACACAATCTATATGATAATACTAGCATTTGGCTGCGGCTTCCCCGCGTAATAATTTAACTTTTGTGCAAGAAAGCACACGTGACCAGAATGCTGGCCTGTATTTTGGGCACGTTGCCTGAGATTAGAGACTGTTAAAATCTTTTGTAGGTTTAAAAATTCTCTAATTTTTAACTAGTTTTCTTTAGATAGGGTATTTTAGTTTAGATAGGATAATTTATTTAAAGTTTGTTTTGATGTTTTATAAGTTTTTTGTGTAAATAAATACTTTTGTGCTATCCCATAGGAACATTTTATTTTTGCGGGATAAAAAGTCTATTTCACTTTACGATTTTTGAACTATAACCAAAATCAAAAGTCAAGTTGGTCCGTTACTCCGTTGCTGAGTGAAAGAGGAACAAACCAATAAACCAACAAATACACTTTCGGATTTAGTAAAGAAGGAAGTAAGGATAAGAATAGTAAATGTAACTAATAGTTATATAACATCAATTTTAGGGTCGGCGCGACGCTTACAAACAAGAGCGAAAGTATAGTCACCCTACACCGCACTTCCGCTACGCTACCAAGAACAAGAAATAATGTTGTCTGCCGCTTACAGCAAAACGCTTTTCTGTATAACTGAGTTATTCCAGCTGAAAATATAAATGGAAGCGGCACGTCCGGGAAAAATACACATTTCACTTCAACTGTGTTTACTTTGATTACGAAAATTAGGACTTAGAAATTTTGTATTTGCTTAAAAGCTCCATTAATACGGAATTTCATCTGTTGAGTTAATAGGTACCTACTATCTGGAGTTCTTAATTTTAGGAATATGATTCCTTTTCATTCTTATTACTTCGCGTCACGTAAAATAAACGCTGGAGTATCAAACTGCGCACAATGACATTTAACTCCTATTGCGCACGTCATAGGAGTTGAATCTCCTTGCTGCAATTGAAGCTGCGTACTAGGAGATTTAACTCTTATTAACTGTGCAATAAGAGTTACTTAGTTAGTTGACTTTCCTGTGCGCAACTTGAAGCTCCAGAGCGTTCTTTTTACATGACGGGACGTGTAAGTGTAACCCTTTCAATTTGTCAAGTTGAATTTGATCGGAGTTCATGATCAATGTTTTAAGTAGGTACTTAAGTAATTTATGGAGTCTTGTCGATATATTACATAGTTTGGGTTTGTATCTATTTCCGTATATTCTTATTTCTTGCAATCTTACCAGCCGTAGGACTTCTATTGATATGGACTTCCAAAAAAAACGGACAGCGGCCGTATTGTGTATGCGTTCTGACGTTCTTTCGGCTTTGCTTTTCCTCCTGCTTGCTCTCGTGGCACCAGCAACTGGCGCGAACAGGAGCAACTGCATCTGAACGCGTACACAATACGGCCACAGGAGCGACTTACACCTAACCAACCGTACTTAACGTACTGATATAGAACCTTACATTTTACATCTTTATGTTTGGATAAGGAGTTCAGGCGAGAAGACGAAGATAGATAGATAGATAGATAATTCTTTATTAGCTTAACCAAATACAATACAAACACATGAAAAAAAAAAAAAAAAACATTAAAAATTAGTTATACTAAATGGCGGCCTTATCGCTTCAAGCGATTTCTTCCAGGCAACCATGCACGGACAGGAAATAGCACATTAACTAAAACAGCGGCCTTAGCAAAAAAGATTTAAAAAAATAAACAATGAACACTTATAACAAACAAAAAATAAGCAATACTAACACCTAACCAATAAATAAATTATATTTGTTGTGAATACAAGTGAAACCACCGAGTGTGAGACAACAACTGATTTATTCAACTACCTCCTATTACTATTAACTATACTACATCTCCCCCAATTAGTGGGATTTCTATATGCACATAGGTAATCAAGTTAACAATGACATTAAAGTAAATTATTAAGTTTAAAGTTTTACGCTAATTTAGACTAATACCTAAACCTAAGCACACCTCTTTATCCTTCTTTGTTTTAAAGAGAATACAAATGCAATCTTACACTGCTGAGATGGATAATAGGTAGATTTATTTTTCTATTTAAAAAAAAATCAGTAACAAAAATTAATTTTAACTGTGTTTATATCTATGTATACCTACTATTATGCAAAAAAAAATGAAACTTATCTATTGCGCGTAATAAGTAATATGTGAACATAATATGTATTTAACTATGTATTATTTAGTTTTTGCAAGCCTCTGCTGAGCAGCGATTTTCGCTTTACGAACGGGTGCCGTGATTTTTTGTGAGGAATTGGATTGTTCAGAAGAAGTATGTTCATTTTCAGAGTTGTAAGTGTCATTCTCTGCCTTATAATCCGCATCCTCGCATGCATCACTAAACTCGTCGTTATCGCGCAATGCGCCGTCATTGTCTTGCGACGCGTTATCACCGGCAGCACATTTTATCAGGTGGCGTCTATTACGTCTGTACCTAGCGCCTATATTTGTTTGTACTATGTACGAACGTGGAGTGTTCGCGCGGCCGATGACTGTGGCCCTTCCTCTATTTTTACCATCAATGTATATGACGGAATCACCTGTTTTTAAATCAGGTAAACCTTTACAGTGCTTATCGTACGTTGCTTTCGATTTATTTTGCTTTTCAAGCATGGTTTTATATTCCATTGGGTTAATGGGGCGAGGCTCTAAAAGTTTGTTATGTACTGGTAATTGACAACGCAGCCTACGGCCCATTAACAGTTGTGCAGGAGAACTCAAACCGTCCCTAGGAGTGTTACGAAAATTCAAGAGCGCCAAATTAAAATCTCCGTTACGTTTTAATGATTTTAATAACAAACCCTTCACTGTTTGTACTGTACGTTCACTTTTACCATTAGACTGGGGATAGTTTGGGGAAGAGGTCACGTGATCGAATCCCCATTCTCGTGCAAATTCCTTGAATTTACGACTCGTATACTGGGTTGCATTGTCACTTATGAAGGTTTTTGGGATTCCGTGACGTGAGAAAACCTCTTTAGTCTTTTCTATGACTGTCTCTGTAGTTATGTTGCTCAGTTTACAAACCTCAACATAATTGGAATAATAATCCACTAATATTAAAAAATATTTTTTCTTATTTTCAAAGATATCGGATCCTACTTTGTACCACGGAAGTTGTGGAATCTCAATAGGCAGCATAGGTTCTCTCGTAGGTGCGTTTGAGTGCTCCTGACAAACTTTACATCTTTTTACATAAAGCTCAATATCACGCGACATGTGTGGCCAAAACATTACCTGTCTCGCGCGCCGCTTGCACCGATCTATACCTAAGTGACCTTCATGTACAATGCCTAACATTGTGTCGCGCAAATTTCTCGGAATTACAACGTATTTATCTTTAAAAATAACATCATCGACAACAAATAATTCATCCTTTATTGACCAATACTCTTTAATGTTATTCGCGACTTCATATTTATTTTCTGGCCACCCTACCGCTATGTACTCCCTTAGAGTCATTAAATCTTCATCTTTTTTGGTTGCTTTTTTGACCATTGTTAATTTATCATTTGAAATAGGAACATTCTGTACGATCATTTGGACTTGGTACAGAATGTTTTTACTCACTTCGTCATCGTATAAGTCGGGCAAGGGCGACCGAGATAGCATGTCGGGAATAAACATGTACTTGCCGGGCACATAATTAACTATTAAATCGTAACCTTGAATTCTAAGCATCATGCGTTGTAGTCGAGCCGGGACAGACATCAGCGGTTTTTTAAAAATACTTTGTAATGGTTTGTGGTCCGAGTCCACTATAACGCCTTGTTGACCATAAATATACTGATGGAACCTTTCACAAGCGAATACAATAGCTAACAACTCTTTTTCAATTTGCGCGTATCTTTTTTGTGTATCAGTAAGCGTCCGCGATGCGTACTCCACTGGGCGTCCGTCTTGTAGAAGGACCGCTCCCAGGGCCGCCCCGGACGCGTCCACCGCGAGTTTGACCGGCCGCCGCGGGTCGTACAGCGCCAGCACGCCGGCCCCGGTCACACACTCTTTCAACTTTTCAAACGCTCTGCGCTCACTCTCCTCCCAGCGCCACTCATTATCCTTTTTTAATAAATTAGTTAGTGGAATCGCTATTTCCGAGTAACTAGGTATGAATTTAGACAAATAATTTACAGCCCCTAAGAATCTCTCCAAACTTTTTTTATCATCGGGTGGACATATTTCTTTAATAGCTTTTATTTTATTGCAGTCCGGCCTCATACCGTTGACATCGAATACATGCCCCAAATATGTGACCTCTTGTACGCTAATTTTACATTTATTTTTGTTAAATTTCAGATTTATGTCTCTAGCCCTATCTAAAAGATTCTTTAATCTCCTATCGTGTATTTCCTTGGTAGGCCCCCAAACTATGATATCATCAATATAGTTCTCCACACCCTCTAGATCTTCGAGCAACTGATTAACTTTCGCATGAAACACCTCCGACGCGCAGTTTATACCGAATGGCAGTCTTAAAAATTGAAACCTACCAAAGGGCGTCGCAAACGTGCACAGGTCGGCGCTCTCGTCGTCCAGCTGCACGGCCCAGAAGCCCGAGTTGGCGTCCAGCACCGAGAAGTACCGCGCGCCGTGCAGCCGCGCCGCCAGCTCCGCCAGCGTCGGCAGGTGGAAGTGCGCGCGCTGCACCGCACGGTTCAGCTCGCGCGGGTCCAGGCACACTCGGATCCCGTTGTCTCTTTTAGCGACCAGTACTAGAGGATGAACCCATTGGGTCGGGTGACTTACCTTCCTGATGATTCCCATCTGCTCCATGGCCTTCAACTCGTCGTGCAGTTGGTCGCGCTGCCCGTGTGGCACTTTTCTAGAAGCGCATACGACCGGCGGGACCGACTTGTCGATCACGATGTGATATTTGCCAGGCAGGCATCCGACCCCTCTAAATAGGTCGTTATAGTTAGAAATTTCCATAGACCTAACCCGTCTAACTAAGCCCATAGTTTCGCATGATTTCCTACCCAGCACACTACTACAACGCATATCCGCTATGGCAAACTTAAGTTCATACACGGTTCCTTTATGCGACCACGGCAAAATACAGGTTCCTTTTATAGGTATTACATCGTGTGTGTACGACAATAATGGTACATTTTGTTTAGTTATCATACTATCGGTGAAGCCCAACTCTAAAAATCTCTTATAACCTAATACGTTACAGTCCGCACCCGTGTCTAATTTAAATTTTTCACTTCCGTTTTCACAAAATAACACCTGAAACCAGTTTTCCGAACTACTTATTTTTTCATCGATGGTCGAGATATAAAATTCATCGCCTCCGTCGGAATCACTACCGTACACATTTTCGCAATCAACTTCGTATACGCGCCGCACTTTATCACGGGACCGGTTATTATTAAAAGATTGAAATGACTTACAAACTCGCGCAAAGTGTCCTTTACCCCCACAAGCGAAGCAGTCGGCAAACAGCGCCGGGCACCGGCCCTCGGCGCATCTCCCGTGGCCGCATCCACGGCACGGCTGCATGCGCGGCGGCTGCGCTGACGGCGCCGGGCGGCGCGCCGGCGCGCGGCCCCGCACCGCGCCGCCGCCCGCGCCGGCTGCCGGCCGGCCACCGGGCGCTCGCCCGCCGCCGCGACCCGTCACGCCGTCCACATGCACCACTTCCATACTCGTGCTCGCATTGTTGTTTATTTGTCGGCCGCTTTCTTGTGACACCTCCTCTGCTTGGCACAATTTGATAGCTTTGTCGAGCGTTAGGTCGTCGGTTCGCAACAGCCGGTCCCTGACCGCGGCTTGACGAATGCCACACACGATTCTATCTCTTATTAGATCCTCTTCCAACGACGAAAACTCGCAGCATTTACTCAATAGACGCAAAGCCGTAACATATTGTAGAATCGACTCGCCGTCCTCCTGGCTTCGCGTGAAAAACTTATATCTCGATAGTGTAACGTTTGACTTAGTTCCAAAGTAGGCATCGAACTTTTTCAACAATACTTTTACGTCGTCACGTTCTTCCTCGGTGTCAAAGCTAAATGTTTGGTAAATATCGAAGCCATCGGACCCGATGAGATTAACAAGTAAACTTGCTTGCACACTGGAAGGCTCCGAATGCACTCCTGAAGCCTTCACAAACAACAGGAATTGCTGTCTCCACCTCTTCCAAGCATCGGCTCGACCCACCGGCCCGCCGGTGGCGTCCATGTTTAATTCTGCAGGTGGCCGAGCGTGTTCCATTGTAAATACTCAATTTACTAAGTGTTTCGCGCCCGAAACAATAACAAAAACAACACTTGCAACAAATAATAACTGTTGATAATGTTTTTTTCACTTTTCAAACAGTATTTACGGCACTATTAGTTTTTCCGCTGTCACCATGTTGTGAATACAAGTGAAACCACCGAGTGTGAGACAACAACTGATTTATTCAACTACCTCCTATTACTATTAACTATACTACAATATTTATTGAAATAAATATATATGCCTACCTAGACACATAAACATACATGTATTACATAATACAAAAATAAACTTACTTATATAATTACATTCTATTAATACTTATACTTACTTAAATAAATAAATATATAAAGCGAGCAGAAACAATAATGTACCTAAGAAGACAGGTAATGCAATTTAACTCTTTGTTTGAAAACATTCAGTGATGGGGCGCGTCTGATATCCACCGGTAACTCATTCCATAATCTAACAGATTCCACAGTAAAAGATGAAGCGTAAAAGTTTGTCTTATGTTTAGGAAAGTCAAGTTTAAGATTCTCAGATGATTTTAAAAACCGGGTTAGAAGAGAACGCCGGAAAATAAAGCGTTCTTGAAGGTAGGAAGGAGAAGAAGGATTGAAGAGAGTATTGTAAAGAAAAGAAACGATATGAGCATCCCGGCGACGACGAATAGGAAGCCACTTGAGTTTTGCGCGATATTCTGAGACGTGGTCATATTTACGCAAGCCAAAAATGAACCTTATGCAGAAGTTTTGAAGTCGCTCAAGTTTATTTAGCAATTCCTGAGTGAGATCCAGATAGCAGACGTCAGCGTAGTCAAGGATTGGAAGTAGAAGGGACTGTGCAAGCGCAATTTTGGTGGTAATAGGAAGAAAGTTACGGAGCCTACGCAAAGACCCTCCGGATGCAAACATCCTACGACTCGTTTCCGCAATCTGTGGGCCCCAAGAGAGAGATTTGTCAAGAGTAATTCCAAGGTTCTTGACAGTATCACTAAAAGGGACTGTTACACCGTCAAAAACTACTCGAGGAAGAGAATCCCAATCAACTTGGGCGATACTACGGGAGCTACCTATCACAATGACCTGTGTTTTTGCCGGGTTTACCTTTAGACCAAAAGTTTTACTCCACTCAGTTATACGACACAGGTCATCGTTTACAGCTTCCACAGCCTCTGACGAAGTTTCACATTGTTTCTTTATACTTTGATAAGACAAATCAACCCCCGATTGTAAAGTTAATATTTCAGGCAAAAATCACCCACCACACCAACATTATCGAGTTACTTTATAATAACTTGATAATAATAACAAGGAAAGTTTAAAAGTTAAGGTTGCCTATCGTTATTTGTTGGAAAGTCAATATTATAATTATCCATCCCCGGTGTGAAAAACTCAAACGACCTTTACAAGTTCAACAATTAACCGGGTCAGAGAATTTAGTTTTATGTACTTAACTGAGTAAGGAGAATATAAATTACCATAAATCACCCTGAGTAAAGATTCTAGATTCTACTAAGGTGGTAAAATGGTGAGCAATGGTACCTACTGCTACTCGTTCGATATCATCTAAATAAGCTTATTGTATAGACCAGACACTTAGGTTTCTTATACAAACACTACATTGAAAAACTAGCGTACATACTTTAATACTCATTTTAATTTACCTAAATATGTATATTGCCGATTTAAAATCATTTTACCTTCGGCCTTAGCACGGTAACTTAAAATTATCTACGCCTGTGTATACCGATCACATAGCGGAGACCAGGAGACGACCAGACTCACCGAATACCTTAGTGAGGCGGCGGATGCTGCTCAGCTCAGCTACCCTTCGGCCCAATTAGTGATCCTGGGGGATTTTAATGGCCACCATAAAGAGTGGCTTCACCCATACCTGGACACAAACCATGCTGGGCTTGAGACACGCAAGCTTGCCTTGACACTTGATCTCACCCAGCTGGTTCAAGGCGCCACACGGGTACCTGATGTTGACTCGCACACGGCCTACTGCTTGGACCTTCTGCTGACTACCGATCCAGACCGTTATTCAGTGGCGATCTCCCCACCGTTAGGTACATCTGACCACTGTCTGGTGAAATCTGTATCCGTCTACTCCCCATCAGACCCCAGTCCCAAAGGGTCACGGCGCGTGTGGCGGTACAAGTCAGCAGATTGGGATGAGATGCGGTGTTTTTTTGCTTCTTATCCTTGGCAGCCTGTTTGTTTTTCTTCCGATGATCCTTCTGCGTGCGCGGATGCCGTGACAGATGTGCTTCGTACCGCCATGGAATACTTCATCCCATTTTCGGACGTGCCTCTGTCTAGCAAGGCTCGGCCCTGGTTTGGGCCTGAATGTGGACGCGCCGAAGCGCAAAAGCATCAGGCATACCTGGCTTGGGTCGATGCTCGTAACCGTAAGTTGAGGGACGTTCGTCTGAGGAAGAAGGCATACAATAGGGCTGCTAAGTCCTGCAAAAAGGTTATGCGGAGGGCTCGCTTTGACCACATTAGTCGAATAGGAAACAAGCTTGCTTCTTACCCTGCGGGTAGTAAGGCATTCTGGTCCCTAGCTAAATCGGTTGAAGCGAACTTCTGCCGCCCCTCATTGCCTCCGTTGCTGAAACCCAATGGTTCACTGGCCCATACCGCGGTGGAGAAAGCAAATTTATTTGCATCTCAATTTGCTGAGTCTTCGCGTCTGGACCCCGGTAGTGCGAGACCTCCAACTTTGCCAAACTGTGACACTGTAATGAGTGAAATACACATCCGGCAAAAGGAGGTCCTCAAGGTTCTCCGCAGTCTAGATGTGAACAAAGCCAGTGGCCCTGATGGTATTCCGGCCATTGTATTGAGGACTTGTGCGCCTGAGCTGTCGCCTGTGCTGACTCGCCTCTTTCGCCTATCTCTGAAGACAGGTCAAGTGCCCAAATCTTGGAAGCTTGCTAACGTGCAACCTGTACCCAAGAAGGGCAGCCGTGCCGACCCTGCCAACTACAGACCAATTTCGATCACGTCTATACTCTGTAAGAGTATGGAACGCGTTCTTAATAACAGACTCCTGGCCTACCTGGAAGCGAATGACTTACTCAGTGACCGCCAGTACGGCTTTCGCCGAAACCGGTCTACTGGGGACCTTCTAGCGTACGCCACACACATCTGGAGTGAGGTCATGGAGAAGCACGGGGAGGCGTTGGCTGTCTCTTTGTACATTTCCAAGGCTTTTGATAGGGTCTGGCACGAGAGCCTTATTGGCAAGCTTCCATCTTACGGCCTGCCTGCTGATTTCTGCACATGGATATCAGATTTCTTGAGGAATCGGTCGATACGAGTTGTCGTTGATGGCTGCTCGTCAGACCAAATGGCTATCAATGCCGGTGTTCCTCAGGGGTCTGTGCTCTCTGCGACACTCTTCCTACTGCATATCAACGATCTGCTTAAGCCCGGGATCTTTGGGTACGCAGATGACAGTACAGTCGTGGAGAGCTACACATCCGATGCAAGAACCAGCGGGCCACAGATCGAGTTATACAGAGAGGCTATGGTTGAACGGCTCAACTTGAGTCTGCAGGCGGTATCCGACTGGGGTGATGCTAACCTGGTCAAGTTTAATGCCACAAAGACTCAGGGCTGTCTGTTTTCGGCCAAAAAGAGACCCTTTCAATTGTCTCCCGCTTTCCGTGATGTCTCTGTTCCGGTAACTGACAGCTTGGAACTATTAGGCGTTTCACTCTCATCTTCTCTTAACTTTGGCTCTTACATAGAGTCCAAAGCCCAATTAGCCTCCAAAAAACTTGGTGTTCTCTCTAAGGTGAGACGGTATTTCACACCTGAGCAACTGCTTTGTCTTTATAAAGCACAAGTCAGGTCTTGCATGGAATACTGCTCTCACCTTTGGGATGGCTCTGCCAAATATCAACTGGAGGCTCTGGAGTCGATTGAGAGGCGAGCCAAGAGGCTGATTGACAACGACACCTTGACTAAGACGCAGCTGCAAAGTCTTGAGCATCGTCGCAAGGTAGCGTGTTTGTCGGTCTTTTACCGGATACACTTCGGAGAGTGCGCCCAGGAGTTGCACAATCTGGTCCCCCCTGCCCCTTTTTTCTATCGTACGGCTAGACGGACGCGACCAAAGCGCCACCCTTTTATGGTGGACATTCCGCGCGTTAGAACCAAGCGTTTCGAATCCTCATTCCTCATACGAACAGCCGGAATGTGGAATGCTTTGCCTGGGTCTGTCTTTCCGTTAAAGTACAACGTGAGTGTCTTCAAATCCCGAGTAAATAGGTATCTTCTAGGTAAGCGTGCTACACCCTAGACCGCACATCTGCTTAACATCAGGCAGTGTGTAGTCAAACGCAAACCTATTCGAAATAAAAAAAAAAAAAAAAAAAAAAACGGTAATACAAATACAAATCATTTATTGGTAATTTTCATTATTACATGTCAAATTAAAAAAATAACCAGTAATGGAAACCAGTAAATATAAACGTCAAAATCAAAATACACTGAAAATAATAATACTAAGTATAGTCATAATGATATCTAGATACCATTACCGTGGCCTTAGTCCCATATATGCCAGGTATGAAACGTAATCCATCGACATTTACTATATGCTTTCACCGACGACAGCCGCAGTTGTTTGGTTATTATTTATTTACCCAATGCCTTCTATAGTTGTCTATAGTTGAAGAGGCCTTGTGTTCTAGCCAATGACGTAAATAATTGACTAGAAATACGACTTCCGGGCTAACGCACGCCAATGAGGCCATCATCATCTTAGCCATATGACATATTTTTAATGGTCTCTTTCTTCATATTGCTAACTGAATCTTTTGTAATTGGTTTGCATCCAGCGCGCTCCTGCGTCGATCATCAAACCATATCCTTTGTTGACGTCCTGCGGCTCCTATCCATATTTACCAGTATTTGGCGTACTGTGCAATCTGGTGCTCATCATTTTGAAACTTAAACTCAAATCATTTATTGCAACATTTGAAATTTCTTCCTGCCGCTATTTTCCACTGCCAACTGCTACTTGAACTTAAGTCCACTGAGTCTGTTCCAGTTCTGGATAACCCTGTCAGTATGCACTGTACAGGGTTATCCAGAACTGGTGTTCTAAGCCAAAAAGAAGTGATTCAAACCATAATTATGAAAAACTATGCGTCAAGCCGAAATTCAAGTAAAAATCAGCTAGGTATTTCACACATTTTGTCAATTCTGAATCGCAGTTTTGTATAGAACAGCTGATTTATTACTCTAATTCATAACGATGATCTTAATCATCTTTTGGCTTAGTACAGATAACCCTTTATAACTTCGTTCATTTACGGTAGTCAAGTCTGATGCGTTATGTCACACATAGAGACTTTACACCTCTAAAGTCGCATTTATAAGTATAACAACCTGTATAACCTTCAATAGAATAACAAAGAACTGTTTTCATTGCAGAGAAGGGCATGTATCTGGGCTCCCCGTGCGAGTTCACGTGCAACCCGCGCCTCGTGCACGTGTTCTGTGACCCCACAACCAACTCGTGCGCCTGCGATCCCAAGCACTCTGTCATTCTCGGCGTCAACAAGGGCTGTGCTAAACGTGAGTACCACAAGCAACTGTCAGCCGTGCAAGTCACAAGCAAACCATGCCTCGTGCACGTGTTCTGTGATCCCGCCACCAATTCCTGCGCCTGCGACTCCAAGCACTCTGTCATACTCAGCGTCAACAAGGGTGCGCCAAACGTGAGTACCAACCACAAGCAATTGTCAGCCGTGCAAGTCACATGCAAACCATGCCTCGTGCACGTGTTCTGTGATCCCACCACCAATTCCTGCGCCTGCGACCCCAAGCACCTGTCACACTCGGCGTCAACGAGGGCTGCGCTAAACGTGAGTCCCACAAGTAACTATCTCCCGTGTAAGTCTCATGCAACCCGCGCCTCGTGCACGTGCTCTGCGATGCCGACAACAACTCATGCTTATCCAAATACTGACAAAATTGTGCTAGAATAACACCTAGTTGCTCAGTAGAACACCTCGGATAAGTAGGAAATGCTTCATCTGTAAATTGGCATCAGTAAACAAATGCACAAATAATGAGCGGCCGGCTGATAAAATTAGCTCATTGTTCTTCCAGCTACGACGTCACAGATAGACATTGAAATAAATAGGTACCTACATAGACACCTAAATTTACAGACTCGCAGACACAAGTCTAATGTCCTTAATTTCGTTATTAAAGAAACTTGACAATCTGACGTAACTAGGTACTCTATGAGTTAACAATTTTCAACCGACTTTAATAATAATAAGTATATATTACTGTTTTATACTTACTTAACTTTTACTTACATCGATATGTTCTCTCTGTCTTGGCAATTATTAGAATACAGTGAAGCTAGTCAAGCACATTGCTCGCTACTAAATCAAAAGCCTCCGTCAGAACAGAGTGCTCTCAAGCCCCTTATTTGCCCTTATCCTTTTCAAGAACGCAGAAACAAGGACGCAACGTTATTTCCCAAGCAGTAAATAAACAAGTAACAATAGAAACGAGAAGAACAATGAAATAAATCAATACTATTGTATTTGCATCTGCAGACGTTGATTCCTAACTTCTCGTAGAGTTAAAGAAAATAATTCAGTAGTATTGGATTCAAAACATACGGTACCTATGCACGATTGTAATACTAATTTAATATCTTTAGTCATGCGCGTATTATACTCACTAGATTCAAAATTAAATGGTAAAGGCACGGCTAAGGCTGCATAATTGAGATATTTTTACGTTTTCGAAGACGTATGAAGTCTGCCCGTCCACATTTGGTAGCGTGGTGGACTATAGTAAAGCTCATATCGACATGTTGATTTTTAGATTAAGACCCGTGGTCAGCTTTGGAATACAGTTGACTGCCTCGGTGGCTCAGGGGTTAGTGACCTTAACTTCTGGATCAAAGAGGCGTGGGTTCGATCCCCACCCAGGGCAAATATTTATGTGATGAACATAAGTGTTTGCTCTGTGTCTGAGTGTTATTTAGTTACTATCTATATAAGTATGTATTTAAAAATAAGTATATGTAGTAAATCAGTCTCTGGCAGCCATATCACAAGCTTTGCTTAGTTTGGGGTCAGAGGCCGAATGTAAGATGTCCCAAAAATATTTATTTAGTTTAATACGAAGCTAATAATAACTAAGTAATTAATTGTCTAAATTGTATATTGATTTGGGCAACGAAATTACTTAGGGAGTTAGCGCCGTGCAGTTGAAACCTCAGCAAACCCTTTGAAACGATTCAGAGAAAAGTAAAACAATATCATGGCTAGCCAGTATTGTAATGTCCCGCTTTTATTGAATGTAAGCTTTTTGTTTAAAGAGCTCATTGTTTTGCACCTGGCGTTCTTAGCAGCTCTTTAACAATCAACTGAATAAAACCGACCACTTTAAGGGTTTCTCTTTCTTTCAGGAGCTATAAATGAATTTTCGTTCTTTGAAATGAGTTAGCTGTAATCGAATGAATTCGAAATCAATAAGTAATTTGGTGTGGAAGAATACGAACCACCTATTGTTTCCTCTTTCAATTGTAGACTGTTATAAATATGGAATCAATAAATGATATATACACATACCTACCTACACATGATATCTAAAGGTCCCATGTCGTTATGGATGCATACTTGAAGCAAAAAATATTAAGATATTACTACTTTTTCTCTTATCTTATACAATTTCACTACTTTATCTAAACTTTTTCTAACCTTTTTTCCAGCTAAGAAACTGGGTGAGCAGTGCTTCTACCGGCAGACATGCAGGGCGTTCGACATACACTCGTCGTGCGTGCAGAACAACCACAACGCGTACTGCCAGTGCGATCCGGGCTACCACAGCACCAGCCACTCCCGACCCACTACCAGGGTGTTCTGTACTGAAGGTGAGGCAGTCAAGTAAATACTGATGAACAACAATAACGCGTAAAATCAGCGACCCTGGTTACCACAGCACCAGCCACTTCCGACCCACTACCAGAGTGTTCTGTACTGAAGGTGAGGGATTCTTGCAAGTATATACTGATGAACAACCACAACGCGTACTACCAGTGCCACCCTGGATATTACAGCACCAGCCACGCCCGACCTACTAGCGGGGTCTTTTGTACCTACTGAAGGTGAGATGAGATATTTTTGACATGCAGCGCTTATAGCACAGCTTGTGTGTTCATTAGTAACGATCATAATATGATACCATAACATAGTTACGGTTAGTCTTTGAATAGGTGTTCGCGGTTTGCATTTATCTACAATTGAACGTTAATGTAGCTACGCTGGCATGTTACATTTTGGGCCCCTAACATAGCCGTGACAGAGGCCTTCATGCAGCTTAAAAACTTTGACAACTGGAGCCTACTAGACACCTGCTCTAAATATACGAATTATTATTTTTAGGGTTCCGTACCTCAAATGGAAAAAACGAAACCCTTATAGGATCACTTTGTTGTCCGTCTGTGTGTATGTCAAGACTCTTTATCTCGAGAACGCGTAAAGATATCGAGTTGAAATTGAAACTGTATACGTATATCGATGAATTCTTGCTGTTGTGTAAAAGAAAAACATCTCAATTGTCGTTTAAAAAAGTTAGAGTCGTTTATGTCGTCAAAAACCGCATATTTCGACACTCACAAAAATCAAAACCTACAGGGTACTTCCCGTTGACATAGAACTATGAAATTTGGCAAGAAGCATTGTCTTAGAGTACACATATAGGAATAAATCTGAAAACTGTACATTTCTATTTACATCACAAAAAAAATAGGGCCTCTAAATTCACAAAATATGGGCTATATTTTGTGAATTTAGAGGCCCTATTTTTTTCTCTTCAAAGTGAGTAAATCGTATCATGAAAGTTGTCATATAAAAGAACTTCATTGGCATATGCTAAAACAGGTTTTTAATTATTTTAACAATGTGTTTGCACGGAACCCTCGATGTGCGAGCCTGACTCGCACTTGTCCGGTTTTTTTTACAAAATGGGACAACATTTTGGCCACATTTTATACGTGAACAAAACAAATAGATAATATGGCTATCCAGGTATGGGTAGAAAGGCTATGAAATCATAGACTAATTTTGTCATAGAGAAAAAAATAACGTTTCTACAAAGTTGATACCAGAAACTGACAGGGAGATTTGTCGACAGACTTGGTGCTGCTGACGGCGGACATGCCGACGCTGCTGGGCGTGGCGTCGGGCATCTTCGTGCTCGCCGGGCTGCTGTGCATGGTGCTGCATCTTTATACCAAGGCGCGCTACCACCCCACGCACCTCGCCGACGCGCGCCTCACGCCGCCCTGCCTCTACTCGCTCAACGATACCGGTCAGTATCCTCCACATTACATCTTCGTGCTATTACTAACTCGGTATAAAATACTGAACGGTAAGTATTCTAAACTGTCCCGACCTTGTAACGGAAGCAACTCGCCTCACGGTACCAGAAAATCGTGCCCGATTTCACAGTGGATGTGTGCTTCTTTTCTCTCCCATGTCGCCGCGCACGGTCGCACGGGAGTAGTCACACTTCTTTCCTCACAAGCTAACATTGACATTTTTGCTGACAAAGCGTCAACTTTTTCACAAATGACATACTGTGAACAATATTCTATTTTATAGCATTTTATATTTGCTTTTTCTGTTATTATTATTTTTTTATCGTCTTTTATTAATAGTCAGTTAACCTGTATACAATATTATTATGCAATTTATATAACTAATAGTAAATAATACTTAATTATAATTATTTGGATTCTAAGTAATTCTAAATTAGGTGAAGGATAAGTTAATTATAGTTATATAGGTTCTAAGGTAGTTAATAACGCTTTGGTGTCAAACTGTAATGTTATTTATTGTAAATGTAAATAAATAAATATTTAAATGTGCTCGCCGGGCTGCTGTGTATAGTGCTGCACCTCCATATCAATAGGCAGGTCAGGCCCTTCTATAGCTTCTAGTTTCGACTTAACTATTAAGGAATATAAGAAATATAATAGAGGCTGGATTTGAATGTTCAAATCCAGCCTCTACTTACTCAACTACACCAGTCAACATTCTTTCTACATTACATCTTAGTGCTAGCCGGACTGCTGTACATAGTCCTGCATAAAGCTGGCGCCACTCATTAGCTATGTTGGCTATAAATTGTAGTCTTGGTTCCAACACTCCAATGTGTAGATCAGTCTTGGACTCATATTGGACAAAAACCGAACAATAATAATTGGCCATTCTATTCGTAGTCATGGTTGCACTCAAGTCATCGTCCAATGTGGTGCCCCGGCATAAGAGTATGTGTTGGTGGTTTCCCAGGCGGCACGCTGAGCGCCACGCGTGCGTCGTCCCGCGCGTCGTCGCGCAGCGGCTGCACGTCGGGCACGCTGGAGGAGGAACGGCGCGGCTCGCGGCGCGCGCCCACGCCCGCGTCGCGCGCAGGTGCGGCGCGCGCGGCGGCCATCTTGCTCATCTCGCGCCACCTCGGCGGCGCGCACCCGCCCAAGTGCGCCGCCAAAGGTGAAACGGATAATGTATGCGCGGTGGGATCATCTGCACGTCGTCTGGCGGCGAGGGCCTTCCCGAATGCTCCGCCCTTTGCCCTCCCCGGTGTTCTCTCTACACCCGACAGATTATGCTCTCTTCTTTGGGTCCAATTCTTTACTATGCTTGTTAGATCATATTTTACTATCCCTGTTCCCCAAGTGTCATAATAAGTATCGCTCTGTACGAACATTTATTACTGTCCCTGTAATTTTTGAGATTGGAACGTTGGATCCTTTAGGAAATTGTGTTTGGCAGTCCTCGTCGTCATAACAGCTATATCCACTATTTTACTTTTAGGTATGAGCTGTGGCAATGTTGAATAAACAACCATATTTGAACAGTTGTAACGTGCTTCATTAACGACATTTTATCTGAATGGTTCTTCAACTATCAGTAATATTGCTAATATCATGTTTTATGTGAGCAACTTTGTAATTTGACAAAAATTGTTTTGTGTTTATTAATTTCCAGGCATCCTTCAGGGAGCTGTCTTTTTGCCAATACTATTTATTCTAAAAAGTATGCTTCGTCTTTGTGTGGGTGCTGTTATTTTTGTACTATACAAGTACAAAAACAACAAATTTATGAAAATTAAATGTTTTTTGAAAAGATGACTGATACCTTCGATAAATGCCAACTCACATGTATAGAATCTTAAAAGGTACGTTAGCTAGCGCAATTTCTTCAGCTACCTCGGCATCGTGTGATGTCTATATTATGTAGAGAGATGAGTGCTGAAAGTGGAGGAGTGGGGCATTCGGGAAGGGTCCTGGAGACGCATGCGGCCGCCCCGTCTGTGTCGTTAGATGTGCGTGTCGATGTTAGCGGCCACCAGCCCGCCCGCGGGACCGCGTGATGTGCC
This sequence comes from Hypomecis punctinalis, assembly GCA_949316475.1. Classification (NCBI taxonomy): domain Eukaryota; kingdom Metazoa; phylum Arthropoda; class Insecta; order Lepidoptera; family Geometridae; genus Hypomecis; species Hypomecis punctinalis. The sequence goes on from OX438805.1 coordinate 2,487,313, forward strand.
CAAATATGCCATACTTTCCCCAAAACTATCCTGATATGTTTTCCATATTTTTGTCACTCATTTTCCTAGTACCACTACTTACTGCGTCATGTTCTAAAATTAGTATTTCTAAATCGATAGATTGCTATTTCAGATCTTTATCTTCAAATGTTTTGCTATGTTTTGTTTATCGTACATATGCCTACTACTTAATTGATTTAGATTTATTTTTTTTAATTTATGTGGTCAAGCCTTTATTTGAATATTAAACAGCTATTTTCAAAATTTATTTCCTCTTACTAGAATAAAACAAACTATGAATTGCTTATACATTTATTGCATTAAATGCACTGAACTAATTTGTCTCCTGTATTAACTCAATAGATAATTATGTTTATGCTTATGGGGAAACTCTTCCTCTTTTGATTCGTTCCTTGGCATATTTGGGTCACATCACTTTCAAATCAATGTTCATTACAAATTCCGTAAGTATAGCTTAATGTTGGGCTTTCCGTGGTGTGATTGGCAATGGGGTTTAAAACAATCTAGAAAAAGCCTTGGCGGTGCGAGCAAGATGGCCATTGGTGGCGTTACTGTTCTATCTCTCTTCCTCACTGCCTTCTTTGTTATGCTTACGAAACTGAAGGTTCAGTAGACACTACACTTCTAGTTTGGAAATAACAGTATCTATCTTGGAAGCCATTAAGACGTTTGTACAAATTCCTATACATATTTATACCTAACACATATTTTCATCATTACCAATGATTCCTCGCCACATGATCTTCGATCGACTGGAAAATATTACACCTTTTTGGACAATATTACGAAAACTTGTAAACTATTTTTAAAATCAATTTATAATTTGCCTATCACGATTACCATATGATTATGTTGACGACTCATTCCTACGTCATGAAATAAATCAATTCGTAGCATAACTTCACAAAAGTACTTAATGTCCAAGCTCATGTGGTGCCAGTTTCACATACTCATAATTATTACACATTTTTTAACAGTAACTCTTTAGTAGGTACTTTAATACTTGCTCCAAGCTTCAGTTTCACTGGTCAGCACGACGCTTCCACGCTTTACCTTGTCTACCTATTTTGGGCTGCGCATGTAAATCACTGTTCGTTTATTTTAAACGCAAAAACAATATTGTTTGTTAGCATAAGGCAGAAAACGCTACGCATACAAACAGTTCTACGAAGTTCGAGAACTTTTTTAATTTAATCTACACGCTATTGAACACTATTCTCACGCAAAACCAAACATTGCATGTTGATTGCGCTGTGTGAGTTTCATGTTAGGTGTAAGGTATATCTTATTTACTACGGGACTAATCACGAACTGCAAACACGAGATAAATAAATACCTCATTATCCCGATGTTTCGACCGAGTTGCATCAATCGTGGTCACGAAGATAATTATGTATATGTGTATTGGGAATCTGGTGCGAAGAAAACACAAGTATGGTTTTTTAACATCTACGCGCAATGCTTATAAGTTTTGTCATCAAACAATTTAGATCAACACCAACACCAAGCTGCAATGTCAATTTTTACACACATTATGTTTATTTATTTTTATATATTATTATTATGATCTTAGATACCTACATCTTACTGCAGTAATAACTGAATTCATTGTTTTACAAAACTAAAAATTAATAATATCGCTTCTAGATACAACATTCAAAAAGAAAGTTTTGGAAAATAAAACGTAGGTATCTGCTTAATTGGGCACTGCCGCTTCAATGTTGGCTGAGATAGTGTTAATATAAACTAAATCAGGTAAAAAGGCTTATAGTAACTGCGGTTCATAAATGGAAAAGTTCAAATATGGAATAAATAACTCCAGCCTAAATTTAATTTATCACAGAACACAGCAAAAGCAATTCACAGTAGCTATCGAGCAAATGTTACTGGTCATCGTTTTAGCTATGATAACTAGGTAAATACCTATTTGGAAATACCAGCAGCATGGTTATGATTTAGATACAAGAAAAAAATAGTTCCGTCCCGTGTAACGAAATGTTTTCCATGGGCAAAACGATCGCCAGTACCTTCTTTGTCGTTGGGCAATCATTGATGAGATTGACCAGCACAATTAATGAGTTCTTACTGCAGTTTTTAAGCCAAATTATATGACTCTACCGTTTTGGGGGCCTGTCACATAATAATCGATTCTGATTAAGTATTACTCTTCTCTTATACTGTTTGTGTTTTAGAATCTCATTCATGAATGTTCAACGCTACTAAATATTTATTGGTCGAATCAAAAAACTTGGCTGCTGCGATGTGAGCTACAAGTGTCCAAGGTGCGGATAACCGAATCCTGACTGAGGCTCACTTAACAGTTGCGCAAGGATTGGGTTATCCCCAGCTTGTAGCTACGATCACAGCCACCAAGACGTTTGATTTCGACCTACAGTTCTTACTCTCCATCCCAAGAGCCAAATCTAGCATACACTATTGTAATCAGGTTCAAGACGTCCAAGTCTAAGCTCTGTACAGAGCAGTTCATCGTCGATCAGAAGCTACAGCGCGAAGCGGTGGGAGCGAGAGCGCGAGCAGAAGGAAAGGAGGCAGATGAGCATGAGGCTCGCGCAGCTTCACGACAAGATGGCGGCGGGCCGGGAGCTCCCCAAACACGCGCCCACGCCATCGCCGCGTTCGCCCAACAACTCCACAGATGGACTGCTGCCATCTGTATGTGAAATTAGAGAAGTAAGATCATTCCCTTCCTTTGTAGAACCTATTGCATTAGATTTTCTAATACCTACATTAGACATAGTTTTACTTATACCTACCCAATTAGGTAGATACATATTATGAACATAATAATTGTACCTACTTACCTATTTGTGACACCGTTCAACATCCATGTGTGATTGTTTTTTGAAAATTCCTACTGACAGGACTACTAGACGCAACATTTTTTAGTCGTTAATAAGTACATTGTGAAGTATACCAACTTTGCCAAGGCAATCTCATTTCGTTCTTCAAATGAGCATCCACAACATTTTGCGTTGTTTGCCTCTTACTTACCAGTTACACTTCTGCGTAGTGCAATCATTGATTCAAGTTCAACCTAAATGTTTTCTCTTATAAAGTCCTTTTGAATAATGATGTCATATACCTAAAATGTCTTAATTTCTGGATCACATTGGTAATTATGCATTCCAATTATTATTAGAGGAAAAATAACAAGCAAATATTTTCCGCTCTATCCTGATAAGTACCTATACAGTAACATTGAGAAAAATAACCACATTACTTAATACATACTTACATAAATAGTGATGCAAGGTAAAAACAACTTAGGTTAACTTCCAAGCCATATATACCTACCTACCTAATATCATTACCCGCAGCCTCCCACAAGATCCTTATTCTTTATTAGGTATAGGATTTTTCCCTGTTTAAAAAGTAAGCCTATATTATTCTTCGAACCACATCAACCAGTGCTAAAAATTAAGTCAAGAATTTATTAATAACTTGAAATCTTCTATATTCCAGTTGCTAAACAATCCAGAGGAGCAGCTGCAGGGCGTGGACGGTCCATGCACGAGCTCCTCGCTTTACTGACAGCAGGGGCGCTCCAAAACGGCCGCCGGCCGTTCCCTGGACTCCCTGGCCTCCGACAGCTCGCCGGCCATTGCCTGGATGTAGCCGCGCGAGTGTGCTCGCAGCAGTGCTGGTGACTTGCCGTCTGGAGACGAGCGTAAGGATGCTCGCAGCAGTGCTGGCGACTTGCGATCTGGAGTTGAGCGTGGTTACTGACAAAATGCGGTTCCACCGGAAAACTTTGCGTCATTAGTTGACAACATAATTATTTGCAGGAACTTGAACGACAATGGGGATTAAGATAGTAGTGGGCGAATTTGCGTTGTGCAAGTTTTTGTTCGTCTCTACCGAGATAAACATTTATGTTTCTTCAGCGTGAGCCACAGCAGGAAGGTCCGGTGGAACCGAACGTTAACGCACCTGCTAATCAACTATCTTATTAAACACAAACCTATCATATTTCTAGGTATGCTTGTACTATACGGCCTAAATCGTTGACATGAACTTCTTTCGGGAAACGTAACAGAGCTGTTACTTTTTTCGTTATGTATCAATCGTGATCCTAAATAGAATTTCGAATCCGGCTCTATTAGATCAATTCTATCGGTGACATAAATTATTAAACCTTTTATTTGGCACAACTAAATAAAAGAACTCATGTTTACCTGCGGGTTTGCAGTATTATTACCTACATTTTTTAAGCTCAGTGAACTAACCTTCTTGCGAGCTATTCATTCGAATACTGTCTGCCAATTGTATTTATTTTTTCTATTTCTCTATTTTTATGGGATTTACATTCATCATTATCATCTTAGCAGCTTGATTCTGTCGCAGCAGAGCTTTTTGCCTCATTCACCTATCTTCCTTCTTCGTCCTCCTATTACGTAAGTATATTTAAATTACAATGGCTCATTCAGTTACCACCCTGGTCAGATGTTTAACCACGCTCTTCCAGGTCGACGTCATCCAGGTCCTAAGCTTGACTTAGGTTAGCAAATGGAAGTGACAAAAACTATAGTGTACGTAAACGGATCTCCGAATTTATGTAACTGTACATAATACGTGTTTAGACGTAGATAGATATACCTTATGGTAAATGTTATTAAATTGATATGTATCTAAGATTTTATCAAACGTCTTGGCAATACACAGACCTACCTACAGCACACATTTGAAGTTTTTCATCAAAACAGGGAAAGACTGGTTTGAAATTTTCAGTGATAAACTCAGAGCGATATCTTCGGTAGCATCTTATACATTGGAAGGTTTCTTAAAGATCCTTTGTCAAAAAAAAAGTATAAAATTTAATTTATATATATATTTAACACTAAAATATTCATTTTATACTCTTCTACTAGTACTAACTTCAGAAAAAAGTTTCAGACTTATTGGAGCAATAACACGCCTTCTTGGCTATCTCCACCAAGCAGAAGAAGCATTTTTTGTAAATCCAAAATTAATAAGAATCAAAAAGTCGGACAGTCTAAGGATGACATCATCATTATCATCTTGAACAATCAATCACTACACGGCATAAGCCTCCTCCCTCTTTCACTTCCCTATCTTGCGTTAGTCTGATCCAAATGTTACTAATATGTTGAATATCGACGTGCCATCCCTGCAAATGTCTTCCAGCCCTTCCAAAATTAGGGTTACCATCGTGGGAGCCAGATAGTTTCCAAATAAATCTACATGTGACTTTCATCAAGTTGTTGCCAAGACTTTGATTAAACCTGAATGTTACTGTAAGACGAGCGCATACAAAGACCCCGGAGTTTAATACCGTATTGTACTTAGGTAGTAAACCATTGATCCCAGCTGTTGATACTAGAGTAAGAAGGAGACGAGCGCTTGAAGCTTACCAAGTAGGTCGAATAGCTTCTATTAGAAGTTGTCAGAAGTTTAAAAAACATATCCCTTTTTGACTATGGAACCAGCGTGGTTTTTACACATTTTGATTAAAGTAACTAAAATCTTACACAGGTATTCCTCAAAGACTCACATTAGAGAGACGTTTTACGATATTTTCGATCGCTTTTAGCGATATTTCTCGAGATTGGAGTCCTAGCACAAGCAGGGGTCGTTTCGCGTAGTACTAACTATAGTACAACGTCTATAATGTAGAAACTATTAGTAGAACGTCTATCTACTACCTAAGTAAAGTGTGAGAAATATCTGCGTTAGGTATATTTTAATCAAAACATGTTCCTATTCCTAAATTTCATTCAGTGAAAAAGATTTGTCATATCTAGAGACACTGCCCTTATTACTAGACTAATATTGAGTCCCTCTTCATCAATCAGTCAACTAATATCATTCCACTTGATATGATAGACTTAACCTGTAAACTTCCACCAACATTTTTAGACTAGTTATACAATGATATTATAGAGGGATTTTTAAGGAAAGAATAAACGTTTTTAATTATTATTCGTAGGTTAGATACCTAGATATTTTCAGAAAAGCAGTTTTGGAAATCTTGCTATTTTAATTGTATTTTTAAGTACCTATAATATTGTTATTTGTTTTGAACGCGAACTTAAATAAGTGCCCACTTTTGACAACTTCTAAACGATTGAACTAGGTAATTATAAAAATATTTATGTGAATTAAAATTAAAAGATGTTATATAAGCATAATATGTACCTAAATTAAACTATTTACATTTGATTTGTGCATAGATATTTTAGAAATATTTACTTTAAATCCAGTGTAGCAACTTATGAATGTTAGTCATGAATAGGTGTATCGCAAAGACTGTACGGATAGGTAATATAGGGTCAGCACCAACCTGACTAGGTTATATTTCATGGATTTGAAGCAGATTTAAAACCCCTTCTGGCTCGTGGTTTTGATTCACGCAGACCATCTCGTTCATCGTGTAAAGGTCACTGACGGACGATGATTCTGAATAGATGTCGTCAATGTTGCCAATTTAGTGTAGGTACTTAGTCAAGTGTTGGCTCCATTTTAGACAAAATTTCAAGTTAATCAAATGACTTGCTAAAGTTGCTAAAAATAATTGAAGACAACAGGGGAAAAATAAGGAATGTCAACATTTCGGCGATTTCAGCATTCCCTAAATTCCCTAAAAATTTTAGGGCGATTCCTAAAATCGATGAAATGTTGACATTCCTTATTTTTCCCCTGTTGTCTTCAATTTTTGTCGCGAAAATTATTATTTGGACGGCAAGACAAAGAAAAGTAGTAATTTCTAGCGTAGACGTGCGTCGTTCGGGCCCGGACGCCACGTTGTAATATAAACAGTTTCATAGGAAATGTATGCAACGTCTCACGGCCAACCCGTCCACGGCCCGGACGGGGTACGGACGGGGCACACCCCATGCCCGGCCCGTTCTAATATCATCTCTAAATTGTCAACTTTGAATATACAAATTCCATTCGGAGGTTTCATCTGTGGATTTTTCCGTATTTGTAACGTACGTAGGTCTACGACATGCCGCGTAGCTTTGCTACGGATTATGTTACACAGCTGCACAGGTCACAGCGTAACATTTTTGTAGAGGCATCACGTGGTTTAATAGGGCCAATCAAACTTATTGACGATACGAGTGCCAATATATTTACATATTAGAGGCGCTAAAAAGGGAAACTACGCAGCTTGTAGCTAACTTCACAGCCGCCAAGAAGTTTGATTAGGCCTATATGCCACGTACCTTTAAATGTTACAAATACGGACCTAGCGTACCTATCAAACCAGAGAAAAAGGGGATCAATATTATTCTCCCTTTAATTTCAACCACCGGGTCTCTAGCTCTTCTTAAAACGCTTTCAAAGGTTTTACGCCATAACAAAACGAGTTGATATTTAACATTATCTACTTTGAAAATATTTTATGATCACGAGCAAGTAATGTACAGGTACCATAAAATTTCATTTATAACGAAATATTAAGCATTCCACGAATTTAAATTTAAACAATGATAATGATAACAAAGGAAATCGATCCAAACATGAATCAAAATAAGTATTGTATTATCTACATTTTATCGACCACTTTCAGGAACCCTTCGTATCGGAGAAATTTATTCTTATCTTATTCTATACATTTTGTTTTGTTAATTTGACGTAATAGCGTTGTTTTTCAATATGGATTTGTCTCGTGTGTTTTGCATCCTCGCCTCGCTACTATATCTACAGATGTAGATTATAATAAACTCAGGACTGCTTTCGCAATAACTTTTTTCCGAACATCGCAAAAATTTACTAGGTATTCCATATATTTTGTCAGACTTTTTTTATATCATGATTTCGGTACAGTACACGTACAGTAGTAAAAGTTGTTTGAAGTGATGAGTACTGTTAAGTACGCCTTTGTCTATCTCTGTAAATACGGCAAGTATGCAAAATAAACAACATCTAGTATATTCTCTAATTCATTTATTTCACACATCAAACTGTTTACCTTGTACTTACGGGTATTGCGGCGTTCGCCCCGCAAGCCGTTCGGACCGCGGGGCGAATCGCTCAAGACTCTTTTTGAAGGTCCCCATTCGCTCCGCTCCAAACAATGCGGGGCGAATGGGGACCTTCAAAAAGAGTCTTGGGCCAATTTCGTCTTATTTATTTCGCTATAAAATTGACAAAAATAAAACCCGCCCTTGAACGGTGGCTTCTAAATAAGGAATTAGCTTTGTAGGGTCCCTATTCCCTACAGTTTATGGCTATTTTTCCTTTCGAAATTGTCGGTGGAAAATTGACAGCAGCCAGTTTTTAATCTAAAATGGGATGGACGACGTCCCCTTAAGATGCAAGGTTAAAGTAGTATAGCTCGTGACGATAGACTGGACAGAAATCGAAGTAAATAGCACTAAAAATAACGAGAACTTGCTGAAAATGCTTTCGAATAGATTTTAAAACGAATCCGTTTTTAAATCGATCCAATAGCATTTTCGAAAGTAGAGAAAGTCGCTCAGAATTCTTCTATGCGTTCCTTATAAATCCTGAAGCTCTCTGTATGAATGAGTGAGATAAAATCTCTAATGTATAGCTAGTAAGATGGGGTGTGCTAAGTCAAAAGTGGGTGAATCAGGCCAACATTATGAACAACTTTCATTACGGGATTAAATTAGAATTCGAGAAAAAAAACAGCTGCTCCTTTGCAAAAATGCAACTCTAATCAAAAAAGTGTGTTGAACAGCTGCATTTCTTTCTCGAATTCTTTGTTGGTCCCATAATAAAACTTGTTAATAGATTATAGTCTAAATCACTCCCTCTCGGCTTAGTAAACCTTCTGTGACTAGACCATAGAATATGAACCTTGTCATTCTTCTTAGGACTAGACCTATTGATGATAAGCTCCTTTGAAATTGGCTATTGCAATAGAATTCTGTACTTCACTATCAAACTATTTGGGCATCTTTTGAAGACTTTTGAACAACTAAATATTTAATATTTTTTATTTTATATAACGGGAAGTCAATCACGTTATACAATATTAGTCATAAAGACTGTAGTTGACTACAGTGCTATTGTGAAATGTGTCTTCTTTAGAAAGGCCGGCAAATGTGGTCGAAACTATAGCCGTTATGACTAACTAACTAGCAATAATATACGTGAGGGATTTCCTGGCAGGTACATAAAGTGTCAAACTTTCGTGCCGTTTATTTTATACTACTAGGTACTTATGTACCTATATCACTAGCTTTATTACCTTAACCTTGAATACCTAAGGGAAGCCCTTCTTGCTACGTTGCTAAGTAAAGCCTAGGATGTGCAGTGTGGCTTCGGCCGAGCCTTAAATAGTTCAGAGGTTGGTAGGGAGAGGCAGCTGGCTGTCGGCTTTTTGGAGACCATCGATTGGAATTTAGGCGTTAGTTATAATTTATAATCAGATATCTACAAACGTTACGCCTACGACAAAGTCATGGTGAGGCATTAGGTATATATCTGTCACATTTTCACTCGTGGATAAAATTAAGTCGTGATGCGTATGCTAATCTTGCTGGCCTAATTGTAGGCCTACCTACAATACTATGTCTGCCTTCAAAGGTGAGGGTCCAAAGTCAGATTCCCAGCCGGGCAGATACCTATTATGGCTTATACGAGTGTTACCCACCTGATCTCAGTGTGTACTATGTATACCTTCGATGCTGAGGGTTCTGCCTTCGATTCCCAGCGAGACAGATGATGAATTGATATATCTGTTCCGTTCAGGATCCGGAGCATCGCACATCGGCGTAGTTAGAAATTGTAGCTGCTGCTTAATTTTGCCCATCCCAGAAAAAAAAATGTATGAAGTACTTAAGTTTTCTGGGGTGAACAGAAATATTTCTAGGATGGGTGGGTATTAGTTGTTTTATGGCATTCCAGACAATGAAGGGATCTGAAGGAATGAAGCTTTATTAATAGTTTTAAGCTTCAACAAAAATCTAGGCAAGTCAGAAAGAAGCCTGGCTGGATCTCATCAATGGTCTCCAGATGGTCGACAAACATAGTCTCGATAGGAATCGTGCTAGCATAGGTACATAACGTTTTATACTCGTGTAAATAAACCTATAGATAACGAAGTAGGTGTTTAGTGTCTGCTTGCATTGTCTTTCGCTGTCGTATCTATCTAAGTTATGTCTATTTTTCATTTATTTGTACAATACATTAAATAGGGTGAAAAACTTTTGTTTAGAAATCACGGTCAACTGTGTACATATTTTACAACTGAAACGCTTATGTTCAGTGATTTAATGTTAATTTATAATTAAATATAGTACAAAAAAATCTTATGTAATCAGACGTCTGGACTCTACTTAGGTACCTAATAAACCTGGATAGATATACCTAAATATTACTAACTATGTTGAATCGTAAGATTTATATTCAATGAATTATTAAATAAATGCATCGGCGTATACCTACTATGTCTATCTGTTCAATTTTTATAAACCAATATCAGATGGTGAAAGACAATTCGTTAATAAGGTTCGATACAAACTGTAGAAATCCCGAAGTTATGTAAAAGCACAAATGTACGAAGTTATGTGGAACCAGTGAATTGGTAAATGTTTGTTATGTTATCGCTGTACGCATTGCCAAAATAAAAATGTCAACATGTGGATTTAGTTTTTTTTTAACCCAATAAGGTACGGTATGACGGTGATGACTTAGGTAAGTACAATATCGAAGCGTGGTGTCTCAATATGAGCTTTATGAGCGCTTGCTCATAATCAAAGTAACCCAACGAGCTATGGAGAGGGCTATGTTCGGATTCTCTCTACGAGATCGAATCAGAATTGAAGAGATCCGTAGAATCCGTAGACAACCAAAGTAACAGATATAGCCTAGCGGATTGGCAAGTTGAAATGGCACCGGGCAGGGCAAATAGCACGGATTACCTACTGATGAACGATGGGGATAATAATAATAATAATAATTTATTTGAAACTAATAATAATATGCTGATCATAGTATTTTAGTCATAACCAAATTGACATAAAAATAACAATTTAATGATTTTGAATATACTTGATTTTAAACAATTACAATTATATGATTATTTTCAAGATACTAGGATATGTAGGTGCATTTGAATGTTCAAGTATGAATTAATTTTGCCTTTATTATCCATCATTAATTATTCTCTAGCCGCCGCTGTAGGATTCCCTGTGTCGCGGTGGCTAGTTCCTTTCCAAACTGTTCAAAGTGCTATGGTAAATGTTTACAAATTATAATTCATATGTATACATGCGTAAATAATGAGAAATGAATATTGTGTATTCCAAGAATAAAAATTAAAAAGTTTAATCTAACCGCGTTAGTTAGTTATACATATAAGAAAACATTAGTAGTATTAGTAATTTTAGTAAATGTTTTTTAAATTTATTATTGTAAGATTTCTAAAAAAGACTCGAAGTAGTGATTAGTAGGTATTATTGGTATTGAGGGTATCAATAAGGATTTTTTCTTCATAAGTATATATTTAGTATATTATATATACCACGGCTCAATATGTAAGGCTATATATTATAGCCTTACATATTGAGCCGTGGTGGTCTAGAGGTAGTGACACCCGCCTTACAATCGTGAGGTCGTGGGTTCAAATCCCCGGTCTCGTACCAATGAGTTCTTTGGAATTTATGTACGGAATTTCACATCACTGGCTTTTCGGTGAAGGAAAACATCGTGAGGCAACCTGCATACGTCCGTAGAAGAAATTCGATGGCGTCTGTGAATCCACCAACCCGCACTGGGCCAGCGTGGTGGATATGGCCCAAACACCCTTCGTGGGTAGGCCTACGTCCTGCAGTGGACTATTAAAAGCTGGTACAGTACAGTAGTATATTATTATGTATAGTATGAAAGTTATCGAATGGAGACCGCGTTTCTACCAAGAAGCGCAGCATTTGGCTATGACGTATGGCTAGTCCTGGTGTCAGAACTTTAAAGCTGCCTCTGAAATTGCTAAACGGTTACTTTTATATTTTCGTGTTATCCGAACCACGGCACCGTTCATTTGTAAATGCCTCCCGGATAGGTGACCTATCCGAATATTGCTGTGCCAAATGTTGTTTACTTTCGAACCTAGTCAAACTACGCTATTTTTAGAGTATTGCGGCGTTTCGCCCCACAAGCGGTTGGGCCCGTGGGGCGAATCGCCCAAGACTTTTTTTGAAGGGACCGACGAACCTTTTAAAGATACATATAAGCATACATGGGGACAGACAGCGGAAAGCGACTTTGTTTTATACTATGTAATGATTCTATACATGGGTGAAGTCGGTCATGCAATTTTTTGCAAAAGGCAATTACGAGTAGGTATATTATGACATTTTTGACCGACGGAACGCACAACTTTTTTTAGCGCTACTGATGAATTGAAATAAGAATGCTATCTAACCATTAATATACCTAACTCTTAAGCCACCTGAAGGCTTCTGACATGCCTGAACGAGTCATACCATTCAACGTGTCATCCGAGCCACGGTAACGCTCAGTTGTAAATTCCACCCGTGGTCACCCATCCGAAGATTAACTGTGTTGCACGTTGCTTATCTTCGATGATCGCTGACGAACACCTAGTTAAACTACGCTATGAGCGCTACTCTGACACCAGGGCTAGCCACCCGGCCTATACGAACTTACTTACTTACATAATTCTTTGAAAATGATAATGTTTAAAGAAAGGTTATAGATAGACATCATTGGGACATATGCAAGTACATTCGGACTTTCTTGGTAGATAGTTACTTAGCTATGTAGGTACACAAGGATATCATTGGTTCCAATTCAATAACAAGTAAAGATATCACACTCCATATCGATAAGGCCGCAAAACGTAAGTAAAGCTATTTGTAGAGCACATAACAAAGGAGTCGAGTTACCATATCTGGTTCAATGATGCGCCTTGAGCTCGGCAGAAATAACGGACCATAAATAGAATAACTTGGCTGCCTTGCGCTATATACTTATAGGTATATAAGCCGCAACATTTTACCTAGTCTTATTTACTTCCGTCTTCCCATAATCTCAACGTGGTCTTGTATATGATATTTAAGATATTTTATAGAAAAGCTGTTCGAGGGTGTATGTGTCACTGTCACTAAGGAGCCAACTCCGAAACCGCAAAGAAAACATTTGCTGTCCCATATACCTATGGAACTGGAGAAAGTGGAACGTTTTGTATGGAATATTAATTATCCGTTTTTTGGCGATTTTGGGTTTGGTTTGGAAAGATGACAATAATTACGAGCACATCTACATCCTAGAGTAGTCCATCCATCAACCATAGGTCGTTCACTGCTGAGCATAGGCCTCCCTTATGGATTTCAATAAAATCGATCAAAAGAGGCTTGCATCCAGCGTGCTCCTACGGCCTTGATTAAATCGTCTGTCCACCTTGTCAATGGACGTCTTTCGCCGCGCTTGTCGGTACGTGGTATTCGAGAACTTTACGGCTCCAATGGCCATTTGTTCTACCGACTGTGAGCCCTGTCCACTGCCACTTCCACTTGATCCGCTGAGCTATGTCGGTAACTTACTTGGTTCCGAGTAGTCTGGAGCTCATGGATTTTCGCCCCGATCAGATCCTCTTCTAGATCCTCTTTTAGATCCGGTATGATCAGATAGAAAGATATGGTCAGTCACGAATATAAAAAAAAATGTATGATTCATAATATCGAACAGGTATGATTTGCATACAGGCTTATCACCAGAGTTGATAACAGAAAGAAATCTGTCTTTGTTTTCAAGAGGACATAGCATCAAGGGTAATGAAGTGCGCAGAACCTCAAACAATACCTACCTATCTATACCTAATACCTAATTTCATTAAGGGCACGTAGGCCCAGGGCAGGGTGAGCACACATAATTTTAACCGTAGGAAAGCGAGATTTTCTTATAAATCTGTAAGAGAAACATAGTAAGTAGTGGACATTTTACAGCTTCTAAAGCAGTTGATTAGACGAAGTCGTACCTATCGTGCACGACTGGATTTTCTTAATGAGGTACCAGCTAATAAGCTGGAATATTATTTGCTTTTGGTTTTATTTTATTTATATTCTTATCTACATGTATTAATGTTATCTGTCTAGTACAGATAACGCTAGCACGTCGGCGGCGGCAACCAGCAACTGAGACTAAATTTATACCACACGAAAATACCCGGAGGCCAGACGAAATTAATTTCGATTTCTCTCTTCAATTTATTTCCATCCAATGCTATTTCTATTCATCGTGGGGTATAAAAATACACAGGGTATACTTAGATATATCAGCCTGACGTAGGTTTACATAGGAGGAATCTTCAATATGTATAATTATATAGTTATATAGTGCCCTCGCCAAGACTAGCCAAAAAAAAATTGGGCATTACACCAATCGGTTCTTGTAATTTACATTGATACATAAAATATCTTCCTCACTAGTGCTTCTATCTGGCCCAATTCAACCCAAACAAACCCAAGGCTATATTTTGATTATAACGTACATAATACAAGAAATTCAAAATGATGAGCGCAGGCAGGCGAATATATGATCGACCGATCGATGTAGCATTTTTCACATAATTGTTGATTTATAAAAATGGCTCAGCCGACTTTGATAAAATTTAAATGCGACTAACTTCCAATAAAAAAAGAATTATCAAAATCAGACCAATATGTAAAAAGTGATGTGGTTATATAAAAAAAGTTATGGGTGGTTCACAAAAAAAATATATACGTGTCGAATTAGTACCTCCTCCATTTCGTCGGTCAAAAATACCGGCCATTGCATGGATCTTAATGGTACAACCACACTCTCCACGAGTCCTCACTCCACGAAGCGATACGAGCACCGCAGTTGTAGCTTACTTCACATCGTATACAAGTCAGCGATGTGAAGTTAGCTACAGAAGCGGTGATCGTGTCGCTTCGTGGAGTGAGGACGCACCATAACATCCTAGTACGAGTAAATTAGTAGTACTACGTACCTACTTGTACTAGTTATAATTATGTAATCTGGGTACAATTCGCGGCACGTATACTGAGCGCCACACAAATTGAAAGATGGGAAGTTAGACGCAGATGACACTTCGCCGTGATTCGCTAATTATTGCGCATGTGTGCACAATGCCTATACAAATGGCGAAGTAGTGAGCTCGGGCGTAGGGAGCGCGCGGGTGTGCCCCGGCGTTTCGTCTCTCTGGTTTTCGCGCGTACCCATACTTCGACTTTTGCGCAGAACTTCCCATCTTTCAATTTGTGTGGCGCTCAGTATAAGTCTAGCGCTGAGCGAAGTGTGAAGGGGATGGTTGCGCATGGGTTTAGTATGGTTAGTTGTCACCAACCTCAGCGACCATGTCGCTATCAAGTGCGAGGTTGTATGTACGATAGATGATCAAGCAAAAGAGCTGCAATATGGAAGGAGTTTTTCACAGGTTAATCTGTGTAACTTTGTATCGGCGTTGGGCAGTGTCGATTGGGGAGAAATCCAAGAAAATAACATATCGGCAGCTAAACTAGTGACGTCGGTGACAAATATCCTAAAAAATAAGTATGAAGTCTGCTTTCCACTTAAAAAGATTTGTAGCAGAAAAAACTCTAACTCATCGTGGGTAACGCCCGAAATTAAAAGCTATAAAATATTATTATTTGACATTATAGAAATTGCGAAATTGGATCCTAATAATCATTTAAATAGTTCGTTGATTTCAGAAATGAATGATCATTACAATAAATTGGTAAGATACGCTAAAGCTAATTATTACGCTAACGCTTTAAAAAATGAAAAAAATGCTGCTAGAGCCATGTGGACAATAGTTAACAAAGAAAGAGGAAAATATAATTCCCCCTTTGTTGACTTTACAGATGTTGTGAAAGACTTCGATGGCTCTCCGTTTCCGACTAAGCAAGTAGCAATGGATTCTATGAACGCGTATTTTCTCAGCGCAGCAGTCGCGAGTAATGCACCTCGCGCTGACGTTGCTCTTGTGACTGAAATGTTGCACGCAGCGCGCCCGCCCGCCGACCGCTCTATGCGAATGAGGTTGTTTAGCGCTGATGAGGTTACCCGCATAGTAACCACTCGAATTCCCGCAAAAAAGTCGAAGGATATTTATGGAGTATCAATGAAAATTTTAAGGAACGCAATACATCTATTAGCTCCCGTATTAGCCGAGTGCTTTAATAGGTGCTTAAGAGAGGGTACGTATCCTACCGCGTTAAAAACCAGCAAGATATCTCCGCTTTACAAAGGTAAAGGCAAGCGTGAAAGTATCGATTGCTACAGACCGGTGTCGATAATCCCAGCCATGGCAAAAATTTTCGAAAATGGATTGAGTGCCCGATTAGTCGATTTTTTATCAACAACGGAAGCTCTCTCTGATCGTCAATATGCGTACCGGCAGGGCCGATCCAGCACGTCACTAACTAGGGAGGTAGTACATCGAGTGCTGCGTGCCCGGGAGAGTAAGAAGCATGTGGCTCTACTTTGCTGTGATTTGTCGAAGGCTTTTGACGTCGCCGATCACGCAGTGCTTGCCGTGAAACTGCAGCATTATGGCGTGCGAGGTGCTTCGTTTGCATTATTAAAGGATCTTATGCAGAATAGATCTCAGACAGTGGTCGCCTGTGGCGGAATGGAGAGATCTGAGCCTCTGAATTCTGTGATGGGAGTAGCACAAGGCTCTTCTGTCTCTAATATAGAGTTTTCGCTGCTACTCAATGATCTACCGGATGCTGTAACGGCAGCGGAGATATTTTTGTATGCCGACGATGTGGCGGCAATAGTTGCGGCACCCACAGTGAGTGTGTTGGAGCAGAGACTGAATGAGACGAGCACTCAGCTGGCGGCATGGTTTAGGGTGAACGGACTAGCGCTTAATCTCTCCAAAACACACTTTATACATTTTTGCCTCTCAGGTCACCAGACAAGATCTCTTGACATCAAAATTGGTGGAAAAACCATTGAACAAGTAGCCTCTACTGCCTTTCTTGGCTTTGAAATAGATCGGAGTTTGTCATGGGAGAGCCATATCAATAAACTTTGCGGGAGATTGGGTAGCGCATGTTTTGCCCTGAGACGTGTAGCTAAAGTAGTTTCAGGTGAGGCAGTTCGGTCATGCTACTTTGCCACAATACACTCTACCCTTCTGTACGGCGTGGACTTGTACGGTAGAGCTGCGGATTGGAGCAGAGTATTCACACTCCAAAAGCGCGCAGTACGTGCAATTGTCGGAATACCGCAGGATTCCTCCGTGCGTCCGCATTTTAAGAGGCTTGGGATCATGACATTGCCTGCACTTATTATATTTCAGGTTGCAGTATATGTCCGATTTAACCAAGCTTCCTATGAAACACGTGTCAGCGCTCGTTATAAGGATAAGCTAGCGGAGGTGTCCCGCACATTAGAGAGATCGGCCAAGTCGACTCATGTAATGGGTCCAACCGTGTACAACAAACTGCCGGGGAATGTCACCACTGCGCCTACACTAAGCAGCTTCAAATCACGACTCAAGCGCTGGCTTGTCGAGCAAGCTTTTTACAGTTATGACGAATTCATGAACTTGAAATTGTGATCATATTATAAGATTCTGTAATTGTTAGATAATTTATTGACATCTTGTATTATTATTACATAAGTATATTGTTATTTTTTATTTTAAATTCGTATTTTGTTATACGTTTGAATTAATGTGTTGACATAATTTTGTGAGAAAATAATTGAAATTTTTATTTTTTGCAATTGTGTCTTTATTATTTTTATAAATGTTAAAAGCACGTAACTTTTTTAACCTTTTGAACGCCACGGCAAAAACACACATTCGTGCCCTGAGCGCCAAAGCACAATTCAACGAAAAAATACCTACGAAAAACTAGTGCTGCCAAGAGTCAATAAATTAATAAACACACCGCCTTGATTTTGTTGGATTTTAAGTAATAAATGAACTTTTTAAATAATCTGCGATATTTTATTCCCCTTTCGTGCTATCTCTCACTATTCATTTTTTTACAATATCATAAAATAAACAAAATTATTAAAAATAAAATTGTTGTAACGAACAGCACTACTCTCCATCGTGATGACGTCACTGTCACGACTAGACGACTGTGGCGCAGCTGGCCTAGCGTTTTGCAGCTTTCTTAGAGATGTAACCGTGTCGCACGCTGTGCATCGATTCGGAATCGATGTAGACAAATATTTAAATTATGCCGACGCTGCTAGATGATTTTGAGAACAAATACCGATTTTTTAAATTAAATCAAACTTTGTTTTTTGTATTTGCACTTGTTTAATTACCTACAATCAAAAATTTTACATAACTGTATGAATTAGGTGATCAGTCTTAAAATATTATAAAACTAAGTCATGAAAACTAAAAATCAGTAATTTTTATAGAAATTAACAAGTGTACATAATTATTGGCAATGGGTAATCAGTCTTAAAATATTATAAAACTTGGTAACGAAAACTAAAAATCAGTACTTTTTATAAAAAATTACAATGGTACATAATTATTGGCAATGGGTAATCAGTCTTAAAATATTATAAAACTTGGTAACGAAAATTAAAAATCAGTACTTATTATAGAAATAAACAATTGTACATAATTGTATGCACTAAGTGATCAGTCTTCAATTATTATTTATAAATCCTTGTCGGTCAATCAGTTCCGCGACCACGCTCAGTTCACATAAATAAAGCATTAAAAACATGCTTTATCTGGTTTTCCCAAATAATTAAAATAAAAATCGAGTTCGAATACTAAAACCCGACTACTAAAATTACGCTGTAAAAAGGATGAAACAAGGATAGTCGTGGACGAGCGCCACTTTATTTATTTTGTTGGGGTAGGAGACATTCGACCACGGCTATCTTTGGTTCATATTTTTTGGAGCGTAATTTTCAGTAGTCGTGTTTAAGTGTTTGAACTTATTTTTTTTATGAATGATACTGTTCAAAACATGGTGCCGCACACAAAAAGACGTTGCAAATTTTGCATATATACCGAGTATGCTTTCGTTCTTTTCTGATAGCACATTGCTTGCACCTTTGGTATTTGCTTATTTGAACCGGCATATGTTTTACTGTGTTTTGAGGTATTTTACGAAGGGGATTATCGGTTCTGCTGGGCCCAGGGGCCTTATTTTGTAAGCGCTCTGGCGTTCGGCTTCGCTTTTCCTCCCGCTCGCTCTCGCGGCGTGTGTAACTGGCGCGAGCAGAAGAAAAAGCGAAGCCGAACGTCAGAGCGCTTACAAAATAAGTCCGCAGGTTGTCCTAAATCATAGCCAGTGTGGTATCGATGACAATTTTATTCTAAACAATCGCTTATTTTGCACTTCACTATCTATCTCGCTATTCGCTTATGACGTCATCAGGCTGTCGTCTATACTTGACCGTGGCGCCCAGTGAACTGATTATCGGTGACTAGCTAGGGATGCGCCAGAGTTGTGTTATCAGATTTAATGCGAAATTGATTTGATGACTTTTTTATCATGTACCTAGCAGGTAGTTTAGTTTTATGATTTTTACGTTTTGTTTTATTGAAATATAAATTGATAAATGTTCAAATTCATTACCTAGGTAGATACTTACTCAATTAAATTGTAAAGTTTTCATGGAATCTATGCCTCTCACACCACATCACTAGTGTCAACTATAGACGACTGTGGCGTGCTGGGCATAGCATTTTTCTTCGATATTAATCCATGATTTTATTTTAATATTTCTCAATACTTGTGGCTCTAAGAGGCTTGTTAATTATACTCACATGCTGCTGGGTTATTCTTTTTGAGGAATGTCTGAATAAAATACCAGTAATACTTGCCAGTAATATATTTCATACCTTTTGTGGGCCGGGTTTTTTGTCGTCCATAGACGACGTTGGCGTACAGGGCCGGAAGTGCTTGTCATGTATAGGTGACATTGGCGTTCAAAAGGTTAATGTAACTTTAATTTTATTTATTATTTCAATGACTTGTAACAAAATGTTATTAAATAAAGTGAATATGAATATGGCGGTCACCATGCGCAGCCATCCCCTCCACACTTCGCTCAGCGCTAGACTTATAATGACGTGCCGCCACCTGTACCTACGACACAGGGGTCATAAGAGTTCGTTGACCACACGAGACTAAATAAAATACAGGAGTTCTCATCGAGTCAATGGACTAATTATTTTTGGCAACTAGTCTATGGCTAAATCCAAACGAATCTTTACAATACTCCATCATACAGGTTCTGCAAGACGAGATTTGGACTCGTGCAAAGGTTAATGAACTAACCTAATCCTCTACAGATAGTCATGTTTATAACTTGCTATGCAAGCCTATACCAAATAAAAGTTGATATCTATGAGAAGGTCCAGAGTTCAAAGACAGCAAGTAAGTTAGAATCATTTATTATAGTGTAGGTGGGCATGACGCCCGGAGACGTTCAGGTAGTGTGGTGGAATGTTTAGTCGACCTCCTCGATGGTGGGTCCGGCGCCGCCGCCGGGCGCGGCTCCTCCCGCGCCGGGCGCGCCGCCGGGGAAGCCAGGCATGCCGCCGGGCATTCCACCGGGAGCGCCGCCCGCGCCCTGGTACAGCTTGGTGATGATGGGGTTGCATACGTTCTCGAGCTCCTTCTGCTTCTCCTCATACTCCTCCTTCTCGGCGAGCTGGTTGGCGTCGAGCCACTTGATGGTGTCATTGCACTTGTCGAGGATGGCCTGCTTGTCGGCGTCGGTGATCTTCTCCTTGAGCTTGTCGTCCTCCATGGTGGACTTCATGTTGAAGCAGTACGACTCGAGCGCGTTCTTGGCCTGGATGGTCTCCTTCTGCTTCTCGTCCTCGTTGCGGTACTTCTCGGCCTCGTTGACCATGCGCTCGATCTCCTCCTTGGAGAGGCGGCCCTTGTCGTTGGTGATGGTGATCTTGTTCTCCTTGTTGGTGGACTTCTCGACAGCGGACACGTTGAGGATGCCGTTGGCGTCGATGTCGAAGGTGACCTCGATCTGCGGCACGCCGCGCGGCGCGGGCGGGATGCCGGTCAGCTCGAACTTGCCGAGCAGGTTGTTGTCCTTGGTCATGGCGCGCTCGCCCTCGAAGACCTGGATCAGCACGCCGGGCTGGTTGTCCGAGTACGTGGTGAACGTCTGCGTCTGCTTCGTGGGGATGGTGGTGTTGCGCTTGATGAGCGTGGTCATGACGCCGCCCGCGGTTTCGATACCGAGCGACAGCGGCGTCACGTCGAGCAGCAACAGGTCCTGCACCTCCTCAGACTTGTCTCCGTGCAGGATGGCGGCCTGCACGGCGGCGCCGTACGCCACGGCCTCGTCGGGGTTGATAGACTTGTTCAGCTCCTTGCCGTTGAAGAAGTCCTGAAGGAGCTTCTGGACCTTGGGGATACGGGTGGAGCCACCGACGAGGACGATGTCGTGGATCTGAGATTTGTCCATCTTAGCGTCGCGCAGAGACTTCTCGACGGGTTCCATGGTGGAGCGGAACAGGTCTGCGTTGAGCTCCTCAAAGCGCGCGCGCGTAATGGACGTGTAGAAGTCGATACCCTCGAACAGAGAGTCGATCTCGATGCTGGCCTGCGTGGAGGAGGAAAGCGTGCGCTTGGCGCGCTCGCAGGCGGTGCGCAGGCGGCGCAGCGCGCGCTTGTTGCTGGTGAGCTCCTTCTTGTACTTGCGCTTGAACTCCTGCACAAAGTGGTTGACCATGCGGTTGTCGAAGTCCTCTCCGCCCAAGTGAGTGTCGCCGGCGGTGGACTTGACCTCGAAGATGCCGTCCTCGATGGTCAGGATGGACACGTCGAAGGTGCCGCCGCCGAGATCGAAAATGAGAACGTTTCGTTCTCCGTGTCCCTTCTTGTCGAGACCGTACGCGATCGCCGCAGCCGTGGGTTCGTTGATGATCCGGAGAACGTTCAGGCCAGAGATGGTACCCGCATCCTTTGTGGCCTGTCGCTGTGAGTCGTTGAAGTACGCCGGAACCGTGATGACTGCGTTCTGCACAGTTTTGCCGAGATAAGCCTCGGCAGTTTCCTTCATCTTTGTGAGCACCATTGAGCTAACTTCTTCGGGGAAGAAAGTTTTGTCTTCGCCCTTGTATGAGACCTTGATCTTTGGCTTGCCGCCGTCACTGACCACGTCGAAGGGCCAGTGCTTCATGTCGGCTTGTACGGTGGCATCTTCGAATTTGCGACCAATAAGACGCTTAGCATCTGTAACAAAGGAGATGAATGTTGAAGAACCAATTTTCTTTGCAGCATTTTTAGATCTAATATGAATATAATCAGAATACATTTATCATTCAATATGTTCAGAGACTCTAGTCTAGTATATTGGGTATCATCATGAAAAACAGCTGTAAAACCAGTACAACAAAACATACTAACTGGGTGAACTAGGAAGTTATCAGTCACCTTGAATCAGATTGTTGAAGTTTCTGTATAAGTA
The DNA here is from genome assembly GCA_949316475.1 of Hypomecis punctinalis. Taxonomy (NCBI): domain Eukaryota; kingdom Metazoa; phylum Arthropoda; class Insecta; order Lepidoptera; family Geometridae; genus Hypomecis; species Hypomecis punctinalis. The sequence continues at coordinate 2,509,741 of OX438805.1, forward strand.
GTAAATGACTCATCTAATACAATCATTTATTTCATCATAAGTTTAATTCTTTCTAGAAACTATTCATGTTTTAGACTCAATTGCTCAACTCTCAATTCAATTGCTCATGAGTATATGAAAATAAATAAGAATGGTGAAATCCTAACAGTTGTTTCTGTGACTCAGTCACACCTCCATGAGTTTCTATTGTTTGTGAATTCAGTACCAAAAATTCACACACACATTCATACAAAAACAAGGTTTTTTTTTTATAGTTGATAAAATAAACCATTGATTTTGTATCAATAACTGTATAATATCTAAAGCTAATTATGTAAAATACACTACATATTCATTTAAAAATATTTAGTAATTGCCAGAAGTTCTACTGCCCTTGTTTTTAATGTCATTGCTCTGTAAGTGGGGCAGCACATTACACACACATCAATTGCAATTATGTTGCATGTACTTGCATAAAAACTGGACTAGGCTATAAAATCGTATAGGCCGGGTGGCTAGCCCTGGTGTCAGAGTTTTGGACTGGGCTATTAATTTTACTGATAAATCTTTATCCTGACTATGCGACATAAATTGGTCAGTTGGTCATGACATAGTAGGCTTGCACCAATAGACAGAAAAACAAATCAATAGATTGTATACTAAGCACCACACAAATAGAAAGATGGGAAGTTAGCCGCAGATGACACTTCGCCGTGATTCGCTAATTCTTGCGCATATGTACACAATGCCTATACAAATGGCGAGGTAGTGAGCTCGGGCGTAGGGAGCGTGCCGGAGGCACGACGTTGGCGGGCGGGTGTGCGCCGGCGTCTCGTCTCTCTGGCACTCACTAACGTCTATATTTTGGCGTTTGCGCAGCTCTCTGCAGCTAACTTGCCATCTTTCAATTTGTGTGGCGCTCAGTATAGAAAAAGTTTTTTGGCAACTTGACCAAGATAATTAGTAGCAAGTAATAAAAAAACTATTAGCAATCAATTACCGAATTCATTTTTTTAGACTTACTAAGAAGTTACTTTGTTTAAGTACAATAAGAATGTTCCTGAAGCAAAATATAATCATAACATTGAATTGGCATCCTTATCAATAACAATACATCAGGCTGAGAAAACATGCGAGAATTACTAAACATTTCAACATCTGTTAAATTATAAAATATACCTTCAGGCCAAATTGTAGAAGTAGGCAGATGTGAAGTTAGCTACAAGTTGAGCGAAACCCAATCTTTGCTCAGCTTTATGTGAGCTTCAGTCAAGATTGGATATTGCGCAGCTTGTAGCTAATTAGCATCCGCAGACTCGTATGATTTGACCCATTCCTACATAGTCTAAAATAGTACAAATTATCAACATGGAGATTACCTACTTTAAATTATACAAAACTACATACAACATACAACTTGGTATGGGTAAAACCAATATAGAGGAAAATTGATAAGCTGTTGATAAATTGCCTCATTGGATTGAGTCGCTCAGAAAATCTAATGATGTCATGTTGTACCGGTTTTTGAAGGTGATTGACACTACATTAGGTAGTTAATAGGTTACCCGCTAGAGATATCATACTGAGACTTTTTTTAAGTTTATAGATAGAAGGGTTTAATAAAGTAGAAAACTAAATTTTTTAAGCATAATTAGACTTAACACTCAAAGAGTGATGTAAGAATCAATGTAATTTACATACAATGTAAGGAAAAGGAAACATTATCACAAGTTGAAGACGTGCCATGTTACCTATACAGTGAGTAACTTGGACCTTGGTCCTCGTATCAAGAAGTTGCGTTTGAAAATTAACATTTAATAGTATGTACATGATGAGCAAGAGGTAGTGACACCCGCCTTAAAATCGTGGGTTCGAATCCCCGGTCCCATACCAATGAGTTCTTTGGAATTTATGTACGAAATTTCACACCACTGGCTTTTCGGTGAAGGAAAACATCGTGAGGCAACCTGCATAAATTCGATGGCGTATGTGAATCCACCAACCCGCACAAGGCCCGCGTGGTGGATATGGCCCAATCACCCTTCCATGGGTATACGTCCTGCAGTGGACTACTAAAAAAAAGGCTGGTACAGTATGTACATGAATACTTGTTTGAACTAGAATGGAATATATTGATAAGTCTCAAGTCTAATATCTATAGAGGTAACCTATGACCAATGGTATAGGCTAAATCAAACGTCTTACAAGGCTGTGAAGCAAGCTATAAGCTGTGCAAAACTCAATCCTCATGCAATTGTTAAGTGAGCTTTAGTCAGGACTTGGCTATCCGCAGCTTGTAGCTAAAATAACAGCCATTAAGAAGTTTGATTCCGCCTAGATGATTGCAAGTTGGGAATTTAGGATTCTCACCGAAAATTGTGTTGTTGGGGTTCATCGCAACCTGGTTCTTGGCAGCATCTCCAATGAGACGCTCAGTGTCTGTGAAGGCCACATATGAGGGTGTGGTCCTGTTGCCCTGGTCGTTGGCGATGATCTCCACCTTGCCATGCTGGAACACTCCGACACAGGAGTATGTGGTTCCAAGGTCGATACCTACTGCGGGTGCTTTGGCTGCCATCTGCAACAATAACAAACAGTTTATTAAAATAATGCCTCATATTCATAGCTTTGAACTAAAACATCCTGTGTTGGAGATGCCATAGAATGAAAATGAATTAAAATGATAAAACAAACAATAGAGATTGATCATTAAAACAATGTTAGCCTACTTATACAGTGATACTAAAGTTAGCATTTTGTGAGAGAGAACAGAGGTTTTCAAGGGCCACAATGTCACATGTGGCACTTATAGTCTACATTTTGAGCTTTCTACGAAGCAGTAAAGCTACTTTGCTAAGTTAGTTCTTTTGTATAAAAAATCTTCAGGGCTACTTTGCTTACAAGTTGTAAGTACAAGTTACCTATATACCTTCAAGTTATACAGAAAGACCTACAGTTTAGCTTCGTAAGATTTAAAAAAAGGCGACACTCGAAGTATTTTTTTCGATTTTTATCATTGATTATGTAGTAACGCTGACGCCATAACCCGCCACAACTTGTGAACCAACCAAGCCATTGCCCCTTATCAATTATCCTCAAAAGTTAGGTTATGTCCGCCATTTTGCGGTTGGTGGCAAAGCCACAGGAAGTTGAAACCACCACATGTGCCCATGATACCATGATATTAACAATACAGTTAGGTACAAAGTAATGTAATTAACCGATTATGCTTACTCTCTTGGCAAACAACACAAGAGGCAGCCATTTCACAGAAAAATCAATACCGGAACGTTCGAGAACGGAGCTATGGGTTTACGGCTTAGTGATTATGTCAGGCGGAACTAAAGGGAGCAATTATATTGTAGTTTCTGGGAAATTTTGTAGTAGTTCCACACCTGCATGGGAAAACCACGTGCCTGTTCTCGTGACGAAGACAAAGAAAGATCGGAAAAGGAAATGCTATAGCTACTTGGGCGCTATGCGTAATGATTTGTAGTATAACAGATATAAAACAGGAATAATTAACAACCAATTATCTAGAAAAAAGTGGATCAGGGTGACTAATCAAAAGAATTCCTCGAAGTTCCCGCCTTACACCTGCTCGAAAAAACTACACTAAAACTACAAAAAACAAAAAAAAATACACAAATTATGGGTTAGTAATAAAAACAAGGACTTACATTGTTTCTTGTGTGTGATAATACTATAAATTCAGTCGATTACTTATCACCTAGCTCGTAAAACTCAGCAAACGTGCGCGATTGACGGTTTCTTTTCACGAAATAATACAATTTCGGTTTTTCTCCATCGAGTATATAACCATGCGATGCGTCATGTGGATTTTCTGGAATATTCCAGATATCCGACCAATAGGAAGCCAGATCTCCAGCAGAGAATCGCTGCTATTGGCTTGATTTTGACGTCTGCAATCATTTTGCACCACTTCTGTCAAAAGGTCAAATGAAACAGTGATGCGACTCTTTATAATTTTGTCGATAAAACCATTCTCGAAACTACTGGAACAATACCTATCCAGAAGTTTTGAGAAGACAAGTCATGATGTTATGACTCATGATTCAAATTGCTGGTGACACAGGCTAGCCCAAAATGCACCAAATACACCGTGTTTAATTAAATCTGTTCATTGGTTTTAATATCAGATTAACTGGGAAAATAAAAATTGTAGTGACTATCCGTAACAAAAAAAAATGTTATGTGAAACCTAGCAATTTACGGGTACATAATTGGTTCTTCTCTATTTCGATCAGACATTTTTTTCATGGTATCATTATAATCCTAGACATATTCAGCGAAAATACTGCAAAAACATCAAGTTTAGTGGCATACGAGAATAAAATACGAGCCCTGACTATCTTATTCATCAGCAAAATTAATACGCGAAAGCTGTTGTAACAGGTACAGATTCAAATAATTTTTTAATTACAAGTTGTTTTTTTTTAATTTCAGTGGATTTTTGACGTGTTGTACTGTACCAGCCTTTTTTAATAGTCCACTGCAGGACGTAGGGCTACCCACCAAGGAGTGATTTTTGACGTGATAACGTCTTATAAATCGATGAATGCCAGGTGCACGCATGAAAAAGAGTCACGATTCATCTGAGCTGTGCGTGCAAGTGAGAGCAAGGTACAAACGATAGAGAGGCACTATCGGCCCAAGCATTTGGCTTGTTTCAATTGTTGATTCAAGAACTTTTTCTTATAACGTTATCACGTAAAATTGTCGTCCGTAAACTGACTTTAGAGACAACCAATTTTTTTTTCAGATGTATGATTTACGAAATCTACCTAGGTCGCTAGAGTTGAAAAATGAGTGCTTCTCTACTTCGCGATTTATAGGTTTTATAAAATATGTGTAATATAAATGAAAATGTTTTAAATGTACACTCCGAGATCATTGTGCTTAGAAGCAAAAATAATTAGATAGATAGATCATTCTTTATTAGTTTAACCACAATTACAATACAAAGACACATAAAAAAAATTGGTTGCCTGTAAAGTCGGTATACGGGCGAAAGTTTTACGTGACAACGACTTTGAGTGGTAAAATAATTTTAATGTGAATATTCATTCGTATAGTAGGAAGAAGGATGAAAATGTCTGTCTCTCTCGCTCTTAGGCGGGCTAACCATGACGCGTGCCTCTCACTCGCTCTCATTGTGAGCGCATAACGTGAGCGGAGCGTAACGCAGTTTCTTGAAGTGTCACCCGGCAAACCAATTTATAAGACGTTGTCACGTCAAAAACATTACAAATTAGTTACCTATGCTAAATGGCAGCCTTATCGCTTCAAGCTATTTCTTCCAGACAAACAAAAAGGTTAATTTGTTTTCTTGTCAAATTTTAATTATCATAAAAAAGACGAGAAACCTAAAAAAATATGTTAAGTACTTAAATTAGAAGAGATTTTTACGTAGTGTGTACAGCAATTTATTACTTAATTTTATTGTGCTCTATTAGATTCATTTTGTTGCTGTCCCAATAAATAATTTTCTATTAGTATACTGGCGAAAACCCATTAATGAACTACAGACCAGCTTACCAAGAGCTACCAATAGAAAATTATGGCGTCACGAATTATGGCAAATGGTTATCGATAGTTTGACACCAACACTAAATCTTACTGAATGTTGTAGTCTATGGTAAAGACCAAAGAATCTAGAATAGCTATCTATGGTCCACTCAACATGAAATGAATACGCGCGAAATTCAAATTAGTTCAATTTCGAGTTTCGACTTTCGAGGAGCATGGTCTTCCACTGTGGAGGTGGACCTCATGAAAGAGTTCAAAAATTAGCTCAATGTTCTATACTCAGAGAACTATGCTCAGATACTGCAATATCCTATCAAGAATGAGAAATATGTAGTACAATATCTATAATAGTTTCTGAATGAAAAGATCCGCAGACGAACCAAAGTTACCGACAACCCAGCGGACAATAAAGTTGAAATGGCAGTGAGCAGGGTACATAGTTTGAAGAACGGAAGGACGATGGGGCCGTAATTAGGTATCTACTTTCTCCTTCTACCGGCAAGCGCAGCGTAGGACGTCCACCGACTAGGTGGACTGACGACATAATAAAATTAAGAACGCAGGAACGCGAACGCGCTGAATGAAAGCCGTTTCCAACCGGGCTTATTGGAAAGACACAGGAGAAGTCTATGTCCAGTATGGGTCTAAGGGTGTATGTCCATACACCCAGTAAGATAATTTTAAAACTAGTATGTTTCATTCTCATTAATAAGCTGACTTTACTCGTAGGTACTTCGTGGCCCGTGGGTGTTATTAACACGGTATAGATAGGTCAGTATTTCACATAGATAGGTAGTTAATACTTTGGCTATGGTATTTCATCGCTTCAAAATCACTACTGATCCTATGTACAGCCAAGTCGCTTTTTTGTGTGTCTGTCAGTGTATTTCCTTAGATCCAAACTAAACCACGAATTTTAATGCGGTTTTCAATATTATTAAAAATATCTCTTCGGGAAGGTTTTTAATAATTTATTCGTAACTGTGCGAAACCGAAATGAGCAGTTAGTAAAATAATCGGCCAAGTACGAGTTGGACTCTCGCACGAAGGGTTCCGCATGACTTTTATATTTATTTTTAAACAAATTAGAATTTTATTTTAATTATTTATTTTTCAAGTGAATACACAAGTAAATATTCTGTGTATATTTCAAGCGTCGCACCATACCATTATTAATATCGAGCGAAAAACGGCTAAAAATTCAGGTTTGTTGTATGGGGTGCCCCATAGAGGAAGTATACTATGGGGTGCCTCCTTATATATTCTATTCTGTATTTTTTTTTACATCTTGCACACGGTCTCTGACCCCAAACTAAGCAAAGTTTGTGATATGGCTGCCAGAGACTGATATACTACATATATATGTATATACATATTTTTAATACATACTAATATAGATAGTATTTAAATACACCCAGACACAGAGCAAACACCTTTGTTCACCACATAAATGCTTGCTCTGGGTGGGGATGGAACCCACGCCTCTTTGATCCAGAAGTCAGGTTCACTAACCACTGAGCCACCGAGGCATTTGTTGTTAGTGCGGCAACAAAAATTCATCATCTGTAAAAATTTAAACTTTCTAGCTATCACGGTTCATGAGATAAATCCTGGTGACAGACGGACAGATGGACGGACATCAGAGCCTTAGTAATAGTACGTAGTATTATTATATATTCTTTGGTAATACGGTCCAATTTTTCCCTTTGGGTACGGAACCCTAATTAAATATACTACGTCCATGAATTCCATTTACACACAGAGTAGGTACCTATCTATGCATCTACTCAGGGGCGTAGCTACCGCCGTATCTGCCGTATCAATTATACGGGGCCCCCGGGCTACGAGGGCCCCCTATAATACGTGCGTAAGCAAAAATTAATTTTTGAATATTAATAAAATGAGAAGCTTTTCATTATTTTTTATTTAATTGTGCATTACATTGTAATACAATACAAACAATTTTTCTTTTGATTTAGTAGTCTTAGTCATTTAGTAAATAGTAGATTTAATAAATCAGTTTGCAGAAGAAAAGGCAAGGAGAATGTACATTTAATTTGAATTGTTTGTAATTATTTTGGAAAAGTTACAGTTAGATAATTGTGATTAAGAAATATTTTTTTTAATTTTGTGCAAACATTTTTTTTTCTTTTGTGAGAACGTTGTACCTTTCATAAGGGCCCCAAACAAATTTTTATACGAGGCCCCGCCAAGACACGCTACGCCACTGCATCTACTCTTAATAACGCTACGGCATCACGACAAGATATTTTTGAAGAGAAAATCTGTACAATACAAGTGCTAATGTTAGGTACATCACATTCAACTAGATTAACATTAACAAAATATGCCGAGGTGTACAATACCCACAATGGGACGATAGGTAAATAAAACAAAATATTTAAAATTTAAAAAAGTTTTAATAACAAACATTCCATTCAATACAAATAAATAAACAAACGTTCAAACAAACACTCAAATATCGCAACATTTTAATTATTGCATCACCCACTAATTTAAATGTCATTTGATAAAAAATAATATTGGTTTACATCCTGAACCGGTCATATATTTCACTGCTGAACATAGGGTCATAGGCATACCCACGAACGGAAATTGGGCCATATCCACCACGCTGCCCCAGTGCAGGTTACGACATCGAATTTAAATCAAATCAAATCAATCAAAATATATTTATTAGCATTAAAGAATGTACATTACAATGTAGTGCTAACGGGCCCCAAACTAGGCAAAGCCTGTATCTTGGGCGCCCTGTGGCCGGTTTCCATAGATTCGCTGTCTCGCTGAGCGTTGTACTTTTTTATTTAACTTGAGCATCTACGGACATATATTATGCAGGTTCCTTCACAGAAAAGCCAGTGGTATCTAAATTCGTAGATAAATTGCAAATTGTTATACACGTACGCTTTAAAAACAATCAATCAAGAAAATTAAAGTATAATAAAGTTATCTTTCGCATAAATATTAGTTAGTTATCAATTTTTATTAGAGAATATTAGTTATAGTATTAGAAGATGCGAAACTGTAATACGTGTTTTAAGGTTTTAGCCCTTTATACCAATTTTTTCAACATGATAATTTACAAATTAATATTGCTTATTTTTAATCTTATGCTAACGTGGTCAAAAATTGATATAAATACGAAGAAAATTTGGACGTCAATAAATTGATACAAATATCTTACAAAATCATACAATACAAAGGGAATCCTTAGCAAACAAAGCATTGGGGTACATAGCAAAATTCAAAATTAATGATGAAATAATTACCACAATTTGTATAGGAGTTGTTACATAAGATTTTATTATCATGTTTTGCATTATTACTAGCATGAATCACTGACAGACTGACAGCACATAATAATATTGTTGCGGTAACTCAGCTATAGGAAAAACATTACAAAATAATGAGTGTTTTGCTCACCAATGTTGTCTTCTGTTTTTTGTGGTTTTCTGACGTAAGACTACTTATATTTCATCAAGAAAATCGTTTCAGAAATTCAGAATAACAATGTACAATAAACTAATTTAATCTAGTGCTACTTTATCATGTTCTCACTATGTCGGTGAAAATTATAAACACACACATGTAAAAACTGGACAAAATAGGTGCAATGTAACTATAATACACGGTTATTTTTAAAGGGTTTGAACATTTGTGGCATATCCACCCGCCTCAATTATGTTTTTTTTTAAAGTTTCCGCGCACGGTGCAAGTAGTATATATTATGAGTAGGGGACACTTATACACACAATAAATGTTTCGTAGTATGGTACCCTAAAGTGTCACTTTCTCGAGATATTTGGATGTAAATATCGCTGTACGAGAACTTTGCGATCTTTACATCAAAATATCTCGAGAACGTGACACTTTAGGGTATCATAGTACTAACATCTATTGTTTTTAGGAGTGTCCCCTACCCATATATACTACTTTCATTGTGCGCGGAAACTTATAAAAAAAACATAATGGGCGGGTGGGATATGCCAGCTTCCATACAAAAATGTTCAAACCCCTTTAGAGATTTGAACATAATTATTCTTTATACACATAAATACACAAAGAATAATTGTGTTCAAATATCTAAACGCGTACTGAAAACACGAGGTAAATTATTTTTTTCAAAAAGAGCATAACCGACCTCAACCATGTACAGAATTCGCGAATATTTCGCACGGATCGAAGTAACATTTTTTCACATTATTATCAAGAATAGCTCAGCCGATTTCGATACAATTTAAATGGGACCCATTTCGAAGTATGTTCTTTCCAATAAGAAAAGAATTATCGAAATCGTTAAAAAAATTTTTTTATTAAGTATAGAAAAGTTAAGCGTAGTTATACAAAAAATATATATATATATATGCGTCGAATTGAGTACCTCCTCCGTTTCGTCGGTCAAAAATACGGGCTACTCATTAGTTATTTTAAAATGCGCATAGACTCTCTCTCTCCAGTAAATGAGGATTAACGCCTCTAGATAAGAATTAAAAATTTTGAATCAGTTAAAAGATTTCGGAAGACTAATGTTGGACATACTAAATATATAAATATCGAAATCCAACCACTACGTAAAAAGTTATGCGTGGTTATACATAAAAAATACGCGTCGAATTGAGTACCTCCTACGTTTCGTCGGTCTACAAATACCCGACTATCCCGACGTTTCGACCGAACTGTTTACCCATGATCGATGCAATTGGCATGATGACTTAGTAAAACAATCATTATTATAATTAGTCTACGAGTTAGATTATCGAAAAATATTGAACACGTAAGTATTTTTTCTTTTGTCAATACAACAACAAATGTTGAAGATAAACCTTGTTAAGTTTGGGTGTGGGGGTCGTGACGTCACGTCTCTCACGAAACTCTATACATTTATATGACACTCGTGACGTCACGCACACCTTCATCAATTTTTGTTTTATTGACAATAGAAAAAATACGTGTCTAATACTTTTTTAACGGACTAATTATAATTTTATAAAAAATATAATTACGGTCGTAATAAATAATGAAGTATTTATTTATAACGTGTTTTTAGTGCGCGATTAATCCCGTGGTATAGAAGAATAATAATTGTAATAAGTGTCGCTTTACTAAGTACAGCGGGACTTGAGGTGTACCTAGTATATGCTCATCATTATATGAACAACTTTCACAACGTGATCAAACGAAATCGCAAAAAAATCATAACAAAAAGTTCAATGTGAACAAAAAGTGTAATACTGGGGTGCATTTTTTGAACTTCGAACGCTTAGGAACGTATACTTAGCTTTACAGATTGTATAGAGAATCTCTATGTTGTTGGAAGTTGCGAATACTCCATACAAGTTCCGTGTACGACCAAACCGTGCGAAGATCAAAAAACGCTCTACATAATGTATGAACTCTGCATAATATATGGAAAAGCTGATTTTTTCGCTATTTCGCTGTTGGCCACAGTAAAAGTTGTTCATAACTATGGGCTTTGAAGGTGTTTACACATATCTGAAGGTCTCTGTACTTTGTAAAACAATACCTACTGATAGGTTTACTGAAAATTTTAAATGGATGATTTTCATGTCCTGATTTAAATTTTATTGAAATTTTACGGTGAACTAAAATATATGAAAGCTTTATACAGGGTTATTTCTAATCAATTAGCGTCCTTTTAGGGGCTTATTCTGTACATGAAAACTAACAACTTTCGTTTATACATTTTGTCGCGGGTGATCGATATTTTTCTATGGAACAACAAAAATGTTTTTTGAGTTTTGACAAAAGTCGTATAACAAAAGTTGTTAGTTTTGATGCACAGAATAAGCCCCTAAAAGGATGCTAATTGATTAGAAAGAACCTTGTATATTTAACGAAATAAAAGTCAGAAATGAAAGAGATTCATTGTTATGGCCTAACCGTTCACTTCATACAATAAAATATTATTATACTATTGTCTGAATAGACATTACCGTTGACCACTGTCACAGAAAAAAATATGTAATAGAAAAAAATACATACAAAGCTGTCCTGTTGGACGGCAGTAATAATAATTTTGTACAAATTATAACTTATCTAAAGCGTTAGTAACATTTTCATTGCCATAGAGAAAAAAATAACAATCTGCCATATTTATGGATTAAAAATATATACTCATTAGTTATTTTAAAATGCGCACAGACTCTCCAGTATATCAGGATTAGCGTCTCTAGATAATTTTTTTGAATTAGTTAAAGATTTCGGAAGATTCTGGACATACCAAATATGTAATTAAAAATATACTTTAGCAACCTATACGACTAAAACTAAGGTACACAATAATGTAACACTATTTTGGGCATAAAAACATTACATTTAAAACAGCCTACATTTTTGCTTATACAATAAATGGTAAAATGGCAGTGAACTTTTCCACACTCAAACTTGAAGCATACTTACTGGTTCCAAATTACGAATAGTAATAAAATAACGTCAGAAACTCAAGAAAAAATTATAATCTATACAATAAGAAGCCCAAACTTCAAACCAAAACAATGTACGCTTCAATTCCAGGGATGGATTGGCTCGCGTGCGTTAATGCTGCGACTTTTGTAGGGTCATTTAGTTCCTCTTGTTATTTTCTGACTTATTATTTATTCGTAACTTCCAAAACAATAAAGTACATGTTGTACAGCTAAACTCAGAGGAATACAATTATACTTAACTCTTCTTTATTTAATTTTTTTTTTCACTTATCTGATGTAAAAATCCTGTTTCTCGAAAACCGGAGTAATTGCACCTCTGAGATATTTTTTTAAACTTAAATCTAGCATAAGTAGATATAATTTAAATAAGCGTGCTACATCCTGGTAACATCAGACTGAAATCATCACCACAGTGAAACACAAAACATTTTCAATCCAAAAAAACATTCCATATTGTACATTTTACTCAAATAACCAGGGAAAGGGTGGTAGTTTTTTTTTTTTTTACAAAAACAGGTTATATTTTCCAGTTACCTTACTGGCTATAGAGCATGCTACCAAGCCATAAACTGCGTTCCTGTTTAGCTGATTACAAATAATTTTTATTTATTCATCATGACCAACTAATCGAAAAAATATCTATCACGTCTAATCATCAGAAAAAGATCAATAGCATAATCCTGTTTCCTTCCAACTAAATATATTCAGATTCTGATTAGTATCGTCTAAAATTGTAAAAGATCAACATTAAATCACTCTTTTTCAAATAAAGCAAGTTCGTTTAGTAGGTAGTTCTGGTTTCAGAATTTTTAATCTACCAGAAAGCTGTTAAGTCGGCTAAACGGTTCAAAACAACCGAGGCCGACAATTTCACGTGTCATCCGAGCCAATGCAGCGCTCAGTTGAAAGTGCCACCCGCGGTCACCCTTCTGAAGGTACCGAACATTGTATTACTGCGCCACGATGAACAAGACCAAGTTTTTTCTGCTCTTCGAAATTCTGTATGCGACTTTGTATGTTGTTTCCACTACCATATTTAAGACAAATAAAGTATCTTAAATATTCGATGATCGCTAAAAATACTAGTTAGTCAGGGTTTTTCAACTTCTTGATAGCATATCTGGAACGGCTAGGTTTTTTTTTCATGTAGAATAGGGCTACATTTGGCCACCAACTCACTTCATGAAAAGCGAAGTTGTAGCTGAAGATGGAGTATGTAGAGTGACCTAGAAGATACCTAATCACTCTTGGCTTGAAAATATCCAAATTATAATTGTCAGGAAACAATGACGGAGGCATTCCAATCCCTGGCGGTCCGCATTATGAAGGAAGAAGCGAATCGCTTAGTACGAGCAGGTGGTACGTCGACTATGTAGGGATGGTACCATTTAACGCGTCCTTTTCAAACGAATTTCAGGTTGTGGTTAGTAATGTTGACTAGAAGGCTTGTAACTAAGCAGGGTAGTAGTTGGGGCAGTAGTGTGCATCACGAGATGCGGAAGTACGTCTGGTAGGCCATGCCGAGCGCCGTCGTGAGGAACCAGGCGAGGCTGCACCACCACGTGCCGAAGCCCAGCACGCCGCGCCACACTTCTTGTGTGAACACCTGGAATTATTCAACAAAATAAAAAGAGATAATGCAAAATATATCGAGCTCAGCTTATTACCTTGTACTGTATTCAATTATTTGTTTTGGAAAATGATTTTCCTATTATTTTCTTTCATAACAAGGAATTTCATATTTACGGATCTTATTGTTTTCGACATTGCGTGTAAAAATATGGCAGTGTGGTGGCGGCCTTGAAAAAATATCAAATTAGAAAATATGAAATACCATTCAAATTAAGCATTCAATGTGATTTTTGTACTCTGCGTATTTATTTAACATATTGTATTGGATTTTTTTGAGCTACTATACACAGTCTGGTCCCATTTTGCAAAGTCTTTTTTATTTATACTTAACAAAATATCAGGTATTATATATCACAGAATGGCTTCTATCTAGCGCAATTTTATAATCTGTGTGGGAACAGGTGAAAGTCAAATTACCATTTTCAGATTGTCCCAGGCTAACGCAAACTCATCTCCTTCTTCAGTAGTCGGTTGTTCCTTCGGTGGTACAGCGGGGCACATCTCGGGAGTTTCGTAGAAGAGGCCGCTCCACGTGTAGCCCCCCAGAGTCTTGTACATGAGGGTGAAGTAGAACAGCAGTAAGAGAGGACAGATGTACTGGAGGGCCACTACACATAGGTAGTAGAATACTGACGATATCTGGAAGTAGATTCGTTATTTATTGAATCAGGTGTTACTTTGCCAAAGTTCATCTTCAAATCTTAATCTTTTTGATATGGATACAGTTCAGAGGTCGGAAAGTGACTTGGGCTACTTATTGACTGCCTCGATGGCTCAGTGGTTAGTGAACCTGACTTCTGGATCGAAGAGGCGTGGGTTCGATTCCCACTCAGAGCAAACATTTTTGTGATGAACATAAGTGTTTGCTCTGTGTCTGGGTGTTATTTAGGTACTATCTATACTAAGTATGTATTTAATATTATGTATATGTAGTATATCAGTCTCTGGCAGCCATATTACAAGCTTTGCTTAGTTTGGGGTCAGAGACCGTGTTTAAGATGTCCCTCAATATTTATTATCCTGGAAAAATAAGAGGTTCTTATAGTATAGTAAAAAAATGTAAATATCACGCGGGTGAAGCCACGGCCAACGGCTAGTTTTAGATATTTTTTTAGTGTATTTCTGCTCTTTTATGATTTATGATCACAGTGCTCTTTTCGCCTCTCAACGAGGCTTCTTCAGGACATGTTGACTCTCCACGCTCACTCGTAACTACTTCATGCATTTTTTCTTGAAATTCATTTGGTTTGTAAAAAAAATTTTTTTTTAAAGATATACGGATGTATTCAGAGGGCATACTAAGCTGAAAGGAAGCCGTTCGTGAAAGAAAAATAAGCTGTCCCATACAAAATTACAACGCGACAAAATCAATGATGAAATCCCTTTTCTACAGAACCCCGCAGACACAAAATGTTTCTGGCATAATATTCTAAAATATCATTGTACTCGTTATTATGGCCAATTTTTACTATGAATCCAAACCTGATATGGCGAATAAAACCAGTTGTTATGCTGTATACATTTTTTGAATCAATTTGTACACCGGGTAAATGTGGCAATGTGGTGCCACCCACAAAAAATAAAGTCGATGATAGCTTTATATTTGGTTTAATTGCGATCTTGTCTTTTAAACTGACAATAAATATAAACAGTGATTTTTGTATTCTTTTTTATATTAATTTTATTGTAACATCAAACCTTCTTCTGCAGCTCTATATTGGTGATATTCCCCGCCTCAGTCCGCTGCGCCACGAGCCGGGTGTGGGCCATGTCGAGGTAGCCCTGCAGCTGTCGCGGCATCAGCACCAGCCGGGCGACGACTGTGGCGATCACTAGCACCAGGCGGAGTGTGTCGAACGCTTCCGATGTCATACTGGAATTAAACCATTCAATTATTATGAGGCCAATCATTTTTCAATTATATCTAGAGTGTGGCAAGTGAAAAATGGTGTTAAGGCTTTGAGTAAATATCTACAGAGCCACAGTCCCTAAGTAAAAGTAGTTAAAAATGTCCGAGCGCCGTCATACATACCGACTTATAGATAACTTATAGTTATCTATAAGTCGCGTTATAATTATTTAAATATTATAACTCACGTTATAATTATACGGTCGATCCGCAAGGAATCCGACCACTAAATACTCCGAAACTGGTGATTCCTTACGGATCGACCGTATAATTATAACGTGAGCTTAGCCGTATTCTGTTATAGTTATGATGAATACTCACGGTAGTTTTAATGAAGTGACTTATAGATATTTACATAAAATTATTCACAATGTCACTGTCATGTTTCACACCATTTGTCGAATTTCGATGTTGAGTCACCTAATTAGTGCTTGTAAATGAGTACTTCGTATTAAATATTGATGCACACCACACCCTGGTATTTATATCATTATTTATTTATTTTTATTTTATTTATTTATGCAAGATATACGTTATAATACATTAAAATTTTATATAGTCGTAATTTTAGCTTAAGTAGGGGCAACCCTTAAATTGATTCTCACGATAAAAAGATGTCCGGCGTACTTGTATCGTAAAAATGTAAAAGCTTCAAGTTATTAATAAATAGTGTTATATATTAGAAAACCTCTTTGTATTGAAAAGCCCCGATCCACGAACCTCTCAATACTTTGGCTTCGCGCGGCGTTGTAGTCGGCTTGCAATCGCCTTACAACTAAATAAAAAGCTTGCCCACTACGTAGTTTGGGCAGGGTTTTAGCTCAGACACATTTTTGCACGATTGTAAATCTATAGATATTTGCTCCAAGGGTAGGGATTACAAGTGTTAGTTTTCTACCACTTACAGAGGTTTGTCCATGCCACTGAACACCCGGACGGTGAGGTAGTGCCGCGAGATGGGCCGGATCCACAGCAGCACCAGGATGAATGGCATCGCAAAGTTCACATTCAGCAGCAGCGATTTTACTTTGCTATCTTCATATTTTCTGCAAAATATAAGAAAGTTTTATTAAGACTTTAAGGACTTTCACAGCAGCATTTTTGTGTACAAAAATAAAGCTCTTTTCAAGAATTAAACTCTATCAGAGAAAGAACATGTACTGTGAGGGCACAGCACCAGCATAAATTGTTTAGACAATTACTAATTTGATAATTTTAAAATGTATTTGTATGTCTGAAAAGGTAAGTTTTGGCATAAGTACTTTAAAAATGTACCTTGTATGTACCTGAAACTTATGTTAAAACTTAAACTGACATCAAATGATTATGAATTATAATGTTTGTTAGTTAGGGACACTAGTTTATAAACTGTACGAAGAAATAAAGGTATCTCTGCTGTATAAACTTTAGATCTTTTGAACTATGCAACAGATTTTAATGCAGTTTCACCATCAGTTAGATAGTTTATCATAAAAATTATCTACATAATTGTCTATTTTAGTATAGTGAATAAAATATGAACTATCAACCCATTCTGTTGCTAGTTTATATTTTATCCACATTTATGGTCAGTAAGACTAAGTGCACTTTTACCTATTGGCATGCAAACTGTGCACATGTATGCCTATGTGCTATATGTCGTTGTCTATAGCATGTTATGGATTTTGTAATAGATCGATGTTGAACATAGGCCTACCTATGAAGGGTGAAATGAAAATATTAGTTTATTCGTTAAAATAACCAACTTCAAAGCGTCCCAATGCATCCTGGCGACGCGAAGCCCCGGGAACGTGAAGAGAGTCCCGATCATGGCGGCCCACACCGCCAGGCTCAGCTTTATTATTAGCTTCGACGCTGGCCCTCTGAAACAGTTTATTTGACAAATTAATTCAAGAACAAAACGATTCTACATTTGTAAGAAAATAAAATGTCTAATTTTAACTGGAGCTGGGCTGGACACGTGGCAAGACGAAATGATGACAGGTGAAGATGATAACAGTGGTAGCCTAGACACGGTAATCGGAGCGTTGGTCGTCCGGCAGCAAAGCGGGTCGACAATATCGTCAATATCGCGGGTTCAATCTGGAGACGACTGGCAAAGGACTGAGGTAGAATGGAAAACAAAATACTCACACAGAAGACAGCCCCTGATTCTCCAGAAACTTGTAAGCATTCTCATAGAAGCTATCATATGCTGGATCCACTCCAACCTCCAGATTCCTCTCGTCTACGATCAGCACCATCATGGCTACTAACAAGAAGATGAAGAATGACACGATGCAAGTAGACCGCTCTCCGATGGACTCCTCGCTTGTGAAGTACTGCTTCGTTAGGGTAAGAAGAATTTTACTGATAGAAGAGTTAAGGCATTACAGGATAAAGTAAGAAGTATAGGTCGAATCATACAACTTGGCGGATGTGATGTTAACTACAAGCTGCACAAAATCCAATCCTGATTGAAGCTCATTCAACAACTGTGCGAGGATCGGGTTTTGCAATGCTTGTAGTTAATTTTACAGTGAGATAGTAAGAGGTACATACTCTATTTATAAGATAGTAAGTAGTGATGTTGTGGCTAAGAAGAGCTAAGATAGATCTTGGTTTTCTTACAGCTATCAAAACCATATTGAACACATAAATTATGTTTTAAATTGTCAGTGATATTCTAGCTAGAGAGTTAAGATGTAATAAAGTTTATTTATTAAGCTATACCAAGCGCCACACAAATCAGCGGATGAGATGTTAGCCGCAGATGACACTTTGCCGTGATTGGCAAATTAATGCACATGTGTGCATAATTCCGACGCCGCGTGTCGTAGTGCGTAGGGAGTGCGCGGGAGGCATGAGGTTGACGGGTGGATGTGCCCCGGCGTCTCTCTGGCTCCGTAGAATGCTGCGCAAAAGTCTAAATATAGGTACATTTAGACTTTTGCGCAGCATTCTGCGCATAATTTCCCATCCGCCGATTTTTATGGCGCTCAGTTATACCTTTACTTAATGTCTGTAGCTCTTTGATCAATATAAAATGGATCTAGGTATATTGTATAATATAGATTGAAGATAATTTATAAGGATATTTCAGAATTACAGTTCAGAAGATACCTTGTATGTACCTGAAACTTGTGTTAAAAGCCTACTTTTATAATTCGGACTACAGGCAAAGGTATACCTTTATATACTATACCTACATATTACAAAGTAATATTTCTAAGCTCACAAACTTATGGAGATATTCTGTATTATATTGCAAAGGATACATTGAGAAGATGATGACGAGCAAACACCACACCATACTCAAGTTAAATTCATCTTTGAACGGGAAAAATGATGAGTATACCTGAAAAATTACATTAACATTACATGAATACAATAAAAGGTTTGAAAATTCTGAACTAATATCATGATTTAAACGTATTCAAGACAAACAAGGTAAAAATACTAAAAGGTGCTAACTAAAATGGAACATAACTAATATAAGTATTATACCATATAATTGCAGCATCACTGACACGAGTGACATTCATAGCATTGAGAGATAATGGTTAAAGTAAATAATTGCACAAAGAACTGCATGCAGCCCAGAAACAACTAGAAATACTAACAGCAAATTAGTGTTAATTAATCTAATACAAACACAGATTAATGAAAAACCTTCTCACCTCTGACATAACATACACTATCACAGTGTATAGGGAGAAGTCCACTATCCAATAGTACTCTGAATAGAACCTCAAATGCACCACGTCCAGTGGTGATACAAGGGCAGTTTCCAGCTTAATCTCTAGATTTCTAGGAACGTGAAATGTCTCCGGTTTTCCATTACTACTTTCGTGTTTGCCTCCTTTTTTACCCTTTATTTTGTCCTTCCCTGTTAGTGCCCTCAGCTCACTGTCAGTAGGATATAGGTATCGGTAAAGCCCTTGAGAACACAAAAGCCATCTCGCCAATGAGTAATCTCTAAGCTTCTGCATAAAGGATATCATAATTAACGTAATAACTGACTGAGCTCCTAAGACGGCCTGAAAATTAGAAATGGATAAGTTATTTGATCTGTTCATGGAGTAAAGTAGTGTAAAGGTAGTAAAATATTTGGTATTTACCATCTTGTTCCAGTTTTCATTCACATTTATTTCTATTCATAGTATATTTTATTTTTATTCACAGCAGATTCATAACCTCAAATTCTCAAGTTTTGATCAGTCAATTAGTGTTGTCAGTGGCAATCATAAATATATTTCATAGTAGTATTGACTATGCAGGTATGGGATAAAGTTTTTTATTATACACATTTTTATTTAAAGTTTTTTTACAATATTTATCAAATAAAAAAACAAAATGCTATAAAAAAACCTAAACCTAGAGTGCCGCCGGCAGCGGGGCGGGGCCCAAGCTACTGGTGGTTGGGTCTACAGAGAGAGGAACCTCCTGTGTCCAGCCCCCCTACCGCCTAAAGCAATAGCAATCGTAATAGCAATCGTTTATGACTTCATTTTAGTCATTTGGCACCACCTATGCGACGTTAGCCATCAAAGTTGTTCATTCAACGATTGCTTTCGCAATCCGCGCAAAGCAATTGATGGCTAACGTCACATAGGCAGTGCCAATTGACTAAAATGAAGTCATAAACGCCTACCGCCTAAGCAATAGTAATCGTAATAGCAATCTATTACGATTACTATTGCTTAGGCGGTAGGGGGGCTGGACGACCGCCTTCTGTATCTGACCCTTGACTCAACCGTCTAGCGAGAGCCCCTTAAGATGGTGGTCGAGACTCTTCGCTATTGAGCCGTTTACCGAAACGACTATCGGGACAATGATCGTCGAGCCTACATTTTGCAATTTGCTCGTTTAGAGTAGTACTTACTTAATTACATATACTGTTAGCAGTTATATAGAAAAGAAAAAATTAAACAGTGCTCCTGTTCATTTTCAATTTGATTCCTTCCTCAATGATTTTCAACAAACAACAAAAAACTAATGTCAAAGACTGCAAATGGGTACGAAACAAATTTTTTCATTGGTATCCCACAGAATTTTCAGTGGGGCTGCCATGGGAGTATTTACCCAAGAATGTAGAAAAATGCCAAGACTCGACCTCCTATATAAAAATTATTGAATCATTGTTAAAAATAAGCAGTGCTTTAAAAAATGCTGATTATTTTCATATCACTAATCAAAATTCAATTATAATGAATTTATAATGAGTTTTTTTGCGATGCCTCAATTTATTTAACTTTGAAATTTCTCAAGATAAAAATTGTCGTCAAACCGACAATCTTGCATTTAGTTAGCGTGGTGCACTATTTAGCCAGCTGTGAGTCGGACTCGCGCACAAAGGGTTCCGTATTGCATGAGACAAAGAAAATTATATGGCACGAGAGTTCTTTTATTTTTAACTTATTTATTTTTTAAGTGCAAACTAAATATTTTGCGATTATTTCAAGCGTCTACAAACAACCACAAATAATAAAACTTTATTATACTACCACATAAAAAACAGATAAGAAGGACAAAACAATACAATTAGTAGGTTTCTAACTGGCACAGCCTTATCGCTTTAAGTGATTTCTTCCAGGTACCTGCCAGGAAGTCTACTTGTGCCGTTATTATTATCGACTGAAAACGGCAAAAAATCACGTTTGCTTTACAGGACCCTTAAATATTTAATTTTGTTTTCAGAATTTTTGTTATAGCGGTAACAGAAATACACCATCTGTGAAAATTTCAACTTTCTGCTATGACGGTTCATGAGATGCAGCCTAGTGACAGACAGACAGACCGACAGACAACGGAGTCTTTGTAATAGGATTCCGTTTTACCCTTCGGGCAGTGGCGTAACTATATTGTGGCAGAGCTGGTAAAATGCCACGGGCCCCCAAACCAAGGGGGGGCCGGCCTAAGAGGCCGCAACCTCATAAATAACCTAACATTTGGAAATAAATCCAAATTTTACTATTACAATGAAATAAAACTGGATAAGTGCGAGTCAGGCTCGCACATCAAGGGTTCCGTACAAATCTAGAAAATTTCACAAAATTGGGAATTAAGTTGTTAAAACCTCTATACCATAAACATCGACAAAACCTTTTTTTTTTCACTTTCCTCGTCATACATCGAAAAAAACACATTATTGTAATAATTAAAAACCTGTTTTAGCATGTGCTAATGAAGTTCTTTCATATTCATATGAACTTGTCCGGTTTTTTTTCGTTTCTGGGGCCAGTGCACATAAAAGTGTGGAGCAATAGAATAATTTGTAGGTAGTCATTAGTTACGTAGCCCAACGAGTTATGGAGAGAGGAGAAAATATATTATGAAGAAATTCGTAGCAAAACCAAAGTTATCGACATAGCCCAACGGATTGGCAAGTTAAAATGGCAGTGGGCACATAAGTTACAAAATTCCACTTTTTGTAAAGTGCGAACCGTAAAACATTGGAATCAGTTCATCTATAGGCCGAATCACACAAGTTGGCGGATGGAAAGTTAGCTTCCGTACAGTGATTGGTGATTCAAACAAGGCAAAAGCTACGCTATAGCAGTTCTAACTGAAGCTCAAATAAAGCTGCGCGTTGATTATATATTGCTCAACTTATAGCTAACTTCACATTCGCTGAGTTGTATGATTTGGCTGATTTCGGCCTATACCTTGGAGCTACGATGACTCCATAGACAGACCTAAAATACTAAAGTTGGTGTATACAGGTGATCCGTATTCTAATGCGAAAAAAGGTGATTCAAACATCGCATCGTTATGAACAGCTAATACTATCGGGCCAACTCGGAATTCGAGAAAAGAAAATCAGCTTTTTCATACATTTTTTCGATTCCAAGTCACAATTTTGTATGAAATTGCTAATTTTTTCGAATTCTGGTTTGACTCCATGATAAAATTTGTTGATAATGATGGTCTTCATCACGTCCTTTCAGCTTAGCTCAAAACAATTTTATAAAGATATTGCTTGAAAGTAACAAAAAATACACCCAGTCAAATTTCCCTTTTTTTAGTTCGAGTTAGGAGTAAAATAAATATAGTTTCTAAAAAAAAAACTAAAAAATCACGCTTAGTAGTAATATTTTTTTTTTATATGAAAATGCATTTTCATCTTACTTTAATTGGAGTGCAAAGTTTTAAAAAAATCTGATCGCTC
Source organism: Hypomecis punctinalis (assembly GCA_949316475.1). NCBI lineage: Eukaryota > Metazoa > Arthropoda > Insecta > Lepidoptera > Geometridae > Hypomecis > Hypomecis punctinalis. The sequence continues at coordinate 2,532,428 of OX438805.1, forward strand.
AAAGTAGGTCGATCGAGCTCAAAAGGGTTGGTTACAAGCAAGCAAACATACAGGTGAAACTAATAAAAGAGTGTTAAAAATACTAAGAAACACGCTTTCATAGCATATCAAACTAAAAAGTGTAATTAATTTTCAATATAGGCTGAAAACAATAATGAACGAAAAATATTGTAAAAAAAGGCGCTTTGTGCCATAATTTTTCGTAAATCGAGCACCCCACGCTTGTTTCTACAACAGTATTAATATTTTTCGTTCATTATTTTTTCTGCCTATATTGTAAATTAATTTACACTTTTAGTTTGATATGCTATGAAAGCGTGTGTTTTAGTTTTTTTTACTATATTTATTTTTCACTTTTTAGTAATCGAATAAATGCATTCATCATCATCATTTCGTGGCAATGGGTAACAATATTATAATGGCTGGCAATAAGTTGTTTTTGTTTTTAGGGTTCCGTACCTCAAAAGGAAAAAACGGAACCCTTATAGGATCACTTTGTTGTCCGTTTGTCCGTCTGTCCGTCTGTCCGTCTGTCCGTCTGTGTGTATGTCAAGGCCTTTTATCTTGAGAACGCGTAAAGATATCGAGTTAAAATTTAAACTACATTACGTAAACTTATGAACTCTTGCAGTTGTGTAAAAGAAAAGCTTCTCAGTTACCGTATAAAAAAGTTAGAGCCGTTTATGTCGTAAAAAACGCATATTTCAACGCTCACAAAAATCAAAACCTATAGGGTACTTCCCGTTGACCTAGAACTATAAAATTTGGCAAGGAGCATTGTCTTAGAGTACACATCTATACCAATATTATAAAGAGGAAAGATTTGTTTGTTTGTTTGTAATGAATAGGCTCCGAAACTAATGGACCGATTTCAAAAATTCTTTCACCTTTGGAAAGTTACATTATCCCCAAGTAACATAGGCTATATTATATTTTAAAAAAATTAGGGATCCTTACTAAAACTCCAATAATGTAACATAAGGTGTTAAAAAAAGACCTGAAAAATTCCTTACGTCGCGTGCGCTGCGAAAACTATTGATGATGGAATAAAATAATGTACTATGACTTTATAGAACACACCATAATTTACAAAAAATGTCGCGACAGCATATATCTAACTATTATAGTTAAGCCGTAATAACTGTTCTTTTATTCTTAAAAATTAATTGAAATACCGTCGCAGGAAAAGGATCTTAATTTGTATCTTGGTATTGATTCTTATCAAAATAAATTATTTCATATTCAAGACTGTTTCAATAGCTTTATGCAACTTTTTAAATTATTTAATTCAGACATTTTATTACAAAGATATTACGAGTTCAAAAATGTAAGTATTATAAAAGTTTCGTTTCGCCGCTCACTCCGCTTGGCAATTCATGTACTTTGTACAATGTACATAATACAAAATTCACTTCGAGCAAATATCTATAGAGTCACAATCGTGAAAAAAGTGTCCGAGCCAAAATCCTGCCCAAGCTACGTAGTGGGCAGGCTTTTTAGTTAGTCGTAAGGCGATTCCAAGCCGACTACAACGCCGCGCGATGCCAAAGTGCTCGGTTACAGGCACTTATTAGGTGACATAACGTCGAGATTCGAGGAAACGGGTCATTGAGAATTGAGAAGGGTGCTTGGGCCATATCCACCACCAGTGCCAGGGCCCAGTGTGGGTTGGTGCAGATTGCCACACAATATTTTCCTTCGCCGAAAAGCCAATGATTTGAAATTCCGTACATACGAGTAAGTTCCAAAGAAACTCATTGATACAGGATCGGGATTTGAACCCACCACCTCACGATTGTAGGACAGGCGTTACCACTAGACCACCAAAGTTATATATCTCCGCCATTAGAGTGTCGATTTATGTTTTATTGGTAGTAAATAGGTATGCAGTGGCGTAGCGTGCCTTGGAGGAGCCCAGAATCAAACATAGTTGGGGAGCCCAAATCACTCATTTCTCACAAAAGAAACAAATATGCTTGCATTAAATTGAAATAAATATACGAGTATACCGCCTTACCGCAAAAGATTTAAACACTGTTTAGCCGTACAATTTGTACTGTTAAAACTTTAGTGGTAAGACGGTTATTTATAAGTTGTCACTTCCTCCTAGAAATTGAGCTAGCCAAACAATTCAAATGAAATATACACTTTTCTTGCCTTTTTTTCAGGAAATTGATAATTGATAATGAATAGAATATAATTGAATAATATAATATAATATAAATAAAAAAAAAAAAAAAAAGTTGCTGTCAACGCATGTTGGCAGGATTTTTCTCGGCCCTTATTTTTCAGATTTTTCTGCTCTAGCGGGCCAAATTCTACTCCAATCTTTCCTTTTTTTCTTATTTTCTTTCGAGGTAATATTTGTAGAGCTAGAGATAGTCAAATAATTGTTTTCTATTGTGTTGTAATATTCGGTAGGTTTTTGACAGTCGCGGCTCATTGTTGTTTTCTTGTTTCCATGTCAACGCCATCCGAGTCTGCGCAGACCGCCCACGTCACGGTCTGACGTCCTGACGTCTCCACTTATAGAACCTAAGTTCATTTTTATTTATATTTGTAGTATAATTCTTGTTATTCATGGCATTTTGCGCCCCGGCCGGGCCAAATGCAGTTTCCCAATACGTTAATGTGTCGCAGGGGGACATGATTCAGTGCCTAGAGTGTTCCCAAGTGCGATTTTTTAAAGGACAGAAAGGCCTCAAAATTCACCGTACGCGGTGCCATAAAAATAGCCAAATTACACTTTCGGCCCCTATTGCAGGCTCTGATAGAGCCAGCAGCAGTCCCGTGAGCGCTGCTGCTCCTTCCAAACCGCTTTGGGAGGTTCTTAGCTCACTCAAAAGTTCTCTTCCTGTTTTAAAACGCATCCCGCGTGGTGCACGTTTTTCGGTTGCGCAGTGTTTATCTGCTGCTATTCGGAATGTTATTTCTAAAAATTCTTTAGTCGCCTGGGAATACCTCTTGACTTTTCCCTACGTTGTGCTTTACGTACATTCGGACCCAACAAACAAAAAATCCCTTACCACTAGGGTAAAGGAAAATTGCGTAAAGTACAGCGCATTGGAAGAGAACTCTTTAGATTTTGAAAGCATTATTCCGCCAACAAGGCAGAATAAACCAAATTCTAAAAAAACAGACGATTCGGTTACCATTAAAATAGTAGAGAGCAAAATTAGTGATGGCGATATCAAAGGCGCCGCACGAGTCCTGTTCTCCAGCGACACTATTGCCCCCCACACACCCGATACGGTCCAGTCACTCCGTGACAAGCATCCGCCGGCAGCATGTCTCCACCTGCCTGAGCCACCACACCCTGATGACGTTGTCATTGAAGTGTCAGCTCAGGAGATTGCACCGGCCGTTTCTTCTTTTCGGAGCGGCTCAGCCGGAGGCCTAGATGGTCTCTCGCCTCAACATCTAAAAGATCTTCTATCTTTTAGCTCTGGTGAGGTGGCTGAGTCTCTCTTGAGAGAATTAACGGGTTTGGCAAATCTCATGTTATCTGGGCAGGTCAATGATGACGTTATCGAAGTCTTGTATGGCGCTAACCTATGCGCACTTGTCAAAAAAGATGGTGGCATCAGACCTATTGCTGTTGGCACCACATATCGTCGTCTCGTAGCCAAAGCCGGTTGTGGAAAAAAGGTTGCTCTTTTGAGTAGCCTTTTTCAACCAATACAGCTTGGCTTTGGTTCGCGGGGTGGATGTGAGGCTGCTGTTCATTCGCTTCGTACTTTTCTCGGTCAAAATTGTGGAGAGGTGTTGCTTAAGGTGGATGTCAAAAATGCTTTCAATTCGGTTAATCGAGACGCCTTGTTGGCACAGGTCAAAGACAAAATTCCCGATCTTTTCAAATTTCTTTGGCAATGCTACGGCAAACCCACTAAATTAATTTACAAAAATGATGTTTTGCTATCTTCCGTTGGCTGTCAACAAGGTGACCCTCTCGGACCAGCCATTTTCAGCCTGGCCATTCATCCAATTGTTCAACGTCTCCAATCTAAACTCAACGTTTGGTATCTGGATGACGGGACTTTGGGTGGCGATGCGAGCACAGTCCTACGTGATTTGGAAATTCTTATTGACGAGTTTCGTCAAATTGGTTTGGAGCTAAATTTTTCGAAATGCGAACTTTTCTTTTGCGACTCATGTCCGGATAAAGATTTGATACTTAACAAATTTAATGATTTGGCACCTAACATCAAATCGGTAGACAAGTGTTCTCTTCGCCTTCTAGGTTCGCCGATATTAGATGAGTCTTTTCCGCCTTTCGTTCAAGAAAAAATTCAAAATTTTTTGAGTGCCTCTGATAGGCTACTCAAAATTAACGCCCACATGGCTTTTACCATTATAAGATGTTGTCTGTTTGTTCCAAAATTTATGTACGCTTTACGATGTAGTCCATTGTGGAAACACAATGAGCTCCTTTTGAGCTTAGACGATGTTGTAAAGCAGTCCCTAGTATCGGTTTTGAATATTGACATGAGTGAAAGGGCGTGGCTACAAGCCTCCTTGCCTGTTAGGCTTGGAGGGTTAGGGGTCCGCCAAATTTCAAGTGTTGCTTTACCAGCTTTCTTGTCCTCCATTCATAGTACTCAGAACTTGATTGAAAAAATCCTCGCACCTTCTTTAGGCGATTCTGGCGTAGATGTAGCTCATTTGAATGAGGCAACGAATGCTTGGAGGGTCGCTTGCCCAAATACCGAGCTTCCAAAGACTTTATCGTCGCAGAGACTGTGGGATCGGCCGATCTGCGAACTAGCACGGAAATCTCTTCTAGACACGTGTCCTAGCGTCGCGGATCGCGCTCGTATCCTTGCAGTCTCTGTATGGGAGTCCGGTCTTTGGTTGCAAGCATTGCCCTCTTTCAATACTGGTAACCTTTTAGACCCAACTGCATTTCGTCTAGCTGTCAGCTTACGCTTGGGTGCAAGGTGTTGTGAAGCCCATCGCTGTCAGTGTGGTACTGCAGTTGACCAGCTCGGTCACCACGGTCTCTCTTGCTCAAGAAGCGCTGGTCGGATTGGACGCCACGCCAGCCTTAACGATGTCATACGCAGGGCTTTTGTCACCGCCAATATCGCAGCCGTACTCGAACCGAGTGGGTTGGCGCGTGGTGATGGCAAAAGGCCTGACGGCATGACGCTGGTCCCATGGAAGTGTGGACGGCCCTTAGTATGGGACGCAACTTGCGTCGATACTTTGGCACCGTCACATCTTCCTGAGACTCAGAGTAGGGCTGGAGCGGCGGCCAATTCGGCTGAGCAGCACAAGCGGCGCAAATATGCTAACCTCGGCAGTGGTTACATATTTGAGCCATTTGGAGTTGAGACTTTGGGTCCGTGGGGGCCGGGAGCTCATCTCGTTTTCAAAAGTCTTTCTGAGCGTCTGGTGGACGCGACGCGTGACCAAAATGCTGGTGTTTATTTGGCTCAACGTATAAGCATTGCCATTCAGCGTGGCAATGCTGCCAGCATGCTGGGCACGCTGCCAACTGGCAGTGGGCTTGAGCACTTGGATTATCTTTAGACCTTCAAGGGTCTGTGGATGATCCAATTGCTTTCTATGTAGTAGTAATGTAGTATTGTCATAAAAAACTTAAAAAAAAAATAAAATAAAAAATATAGAATATAATTACCTATATCAGCTAAGTAAGTCTAGCTGAAGACGATTTCAGTTGTTATAAAATTTCTGCCTCTTAGGACAACTTTTGGAAGAATGCTTAACCCGGGAAAAAAAGAGATGATTTTTTTTCGGGAAGCACGAGATTAAGTGACATTGTGGATAACATTTAACTAGGTTTTGCTTACACACGTTAAGGCCCCTGTAGACCGGGAGCCACGTATTATTGACACGGCTGATACTGCGGTAGCTACGCCCCTACACATAGTATGTGAAACGAATTGTCGACCTTAAAGTTCTCGAATGTAGACAATGTATTGGCAAGTGTAGCGAAGGTCTTCACGTGAATCTTAGATCTGGTCGTGACGTCCGGAACACGTTGGATGCCAGCGCTTCGATTCCTTCCATCACAGCTCTTTGGGTTAGCAAGTTGAAGAGGCCTTAGGTAGGGCACACAATTCGTAGAAGTAGAACTGATGTCCAATGTTTTTCAAAATTCTCGAGTGAAGACAAGATCAAGAAACTAACTTACATGGGTAGAATGTATAGACTGTGAGTCTGTAATATTTTAACGTCGCTTTCATTCTCATCATTGTCATTTTCTGAAATCAGGGCTATATATTATGTACAGCCACCCAACACATACGAACTCACTTTTATTTAGATATGCCAATACCTACTATCTCTTTTTCATAAACTTCGAACAGTTTAAGACTACGGAAACTCTCGCGATTTGGGTAGGTTTTAACTCATCATAATGGTTCATCCGGTATGTCTAGCATGTGTGTGGCGCATACCTACATTACGTGGTAAGTATATGTATAGCCAATCATACCCGGGCAAAGCCGGGACGGGCAGCTAGTATAGGAATAAATCTGAAAACTGTACATTTTTAATTCAATCACAAAAAATAAGGCATCAAACCTCAATGCAATAAACAGTGGGCTATAATTTAAATGTGAATTAATTGTATCATGTGGGGTATCATAAGAAAGAACTTTACTTAAACATGCTAAAACAAGTTTTTTCTTATTTTTACGATCCGTAATTCTCGATTAAGGACAAGAAATGCAAAAAATAATAATTAAAGTACACTGCCCGCTCCCGACAACGTGCGACGCGCCCACTCGGCGCTTTATTTAAGCCGTCCACCCGGCGCTCGTGAGTCATTCTTGCTCGACTGCTCGTCCTCGATGATCTGCGATCTCTAGGTGCATAATTTACTGAACTTCGGCACTTCGCTCTAAGGTCTTAATGACATTGTTCTGAATGAATTAATTAATCATGATACCTGCATGTAATTTAGGGATTTGTATGGAAGCCTCGGTGAGCGAGCCTGACTCGCACTTGTCCGTTTTTTTTTATAAATGCATTGTCATCGGTCTTTGATAGCTGTGTGCAAAGTTTAAAGAAAATCTGATCGCTATGAGTAGGTCAAAATCGAGCTCAAATGGGTTGGTTACAAGTAGGCAAACATATAGGTGAAACTAATAAAAACGTGTTAAAAACGTTCTGTTTTCGTTGAAAGTACAAACTACCTACACACAAGTTTCACAAATACTAAAAGTTTTAGTTGTCATAGGTCGAATTATACAGTTCGACGGATGTGAAGTTAGTTACAAGCTGTGCAATATCCAATCAACGTGCAGCTTTCTGAGAGCTTCGATTGGATATTGCGCAGCTTGTAGCTAACTTTACATCCGCCTACTTGTATAATTCGGACTACAGGCAAAGAGGTATGCCTTTGTATACTATACCTACATATTACAAAGTAATATTTCTAAGCTCACGATCTTATTATTCAAACGACTTCATAAAACAGTCGGAGGATGTTCTCAACTGACGGAAGAAACATGAATTTTTAAGGAAACTAATAATTCTTAGCTAGTAACCCTAAAAGCAGCTGTCAGCTGAACGCAGCTCCGTGGCGTGCGCATTATGACGATTGTCCGTCAGTTTTTATCGATTATTTTGCAGTAGCAGACCAATAATTCGGTTTCGTCGCCGCTAAAGTCTGCTCGCAGACTCGCGACGGAGCCTATTCACCAGTGTAGTTCATAACAGTTAATTTTTCATAAGTGTTGTGCTGGAAACTGTGCAAAAATGGGGTCGTTGTTTCGAAGTGAAGAGATGACATTATGTCAGCTTTTCCTGCAAAGTGAAGCCGCGTATGCCTGCGTGTCTGAGCTTGGGGAACTGGGACTTGTGCAGTTCCGCGATGTGAGTACCATTGGACCTCGTACTGTATAGAAAACGCCCCCTTTACCTACCCCTGATAGATAGGTACTTACCTACTTTTCCCAAGATTTCGATCGATAATGGTACAGCTCAAAGCCTCTGACCTCGTTTTTCAGCCGTTAAATCGTGTTCCAATTCCTAGATATGCCAGTTATCTGATATGCAGTATTGATTATTGCTGCAATGGCCTGGTTAATCTTTCCAGTGTGGGAAATATCATTTTTCACTGTACCGATTCGTATTTAGGGATTTATAGTAGTGTTGCACCCAATACCTAACTTAGTGAGTAATAGGAAACGGTATTATGATAAATGCAGAACAATAGGTTGTGGAATTACGAGCACTACCAGGAAACTATAAGCATTGTAGAGGTACCTACTTTCTAGTATCTGGTTTTGTGGCTGGACCAGCTATAATCATCAAGGGGTCAGAAGATTTTACATTCTTGTTGATCTAGCATTAAACTAGGCCCTGATAAGGTTCTTTTTTCATTACAAATGATTAGACACTAGTCTAATCAATGGGTAGTAAATTATTAGACAGGTCTTTAATATTTTGTTCCCTTGAGTCAGTTTACAATCTACCACCATCTACCACCACACTGTCTACTACTTTTAACAAAATCATCCCTATATCATTAGGTTTGATGGAGTAGGAAGTGGGACTAGAGCAAATGATAAAGATATTATCAGGAATTAAAGTTAGCAAAACTATGCACTAAAAATGATAGCTAATAGGAGATGCCCCAATTTCACACAGTTTAAACAATTATCTCTTACACTCATAAGCATATGTCCACTGCTGGACATAGGCCTCCTCTATAGATCTCCAATAAAACCAGTTAGAAGTAGTTTGCATCCAGTGCAATCCTGCAGTCTTAATGACAAATAACTATCAAATAGTGAGAGATGTTTTAAAGTAGATATAGGAGTTCTTAATATTATTTAGAACATACTAAATAAACAGCACTCTATAACATTATCATATAGTTATAAATCATCTGACCTATTACTTATTTGCAAGCAAATTGCTGATAAACTATTCATACAATGAGAATTCTGCTATTTATAAAGCTTTATGTAATAATCTCTATTGTCACCGCTGTTGAGTGCTGAGATTACACATCACTTTCACTGAAGTGGCTCATTCATATTTAGTTCCTGGACTGATTTAGTTTCAACAAGTAGAATTAAATGTTTCATCATCATTGGTAATCACATCAAAATTGGTAATGCCACTTAATACTACTGATGATATAAACATTTTAATTGCCAAATAGAAATTAATATACATTTTGTATTATTGGTTGAAGTCAAGTTACTAAATATTGCTTGTTCTAGATATCTTGGAAATGAGGCATAAGTTCATTGCACCACTCTTTATAGACATGTCCTTACAATAAAGCCAAATGCTCAGCATACATATACTAGCTGATCTGGCGAACTTTGTTTCAAGCTATCTTCTTCTTCTCTATTTATAAAAATCAATGCCTCTTTTCGTTGTAATTTTATAACTCAAGAATGGGTTCACCTATCCAAACCAAATGTTTAGGGTTTGCTCGGATTATTAAGTAGATGGTTTATGTGCAGTTTGCACAAAATCGGTGGAGCAGAAATTGGTGATGGCAAAATACAAATCGACAGTACCAACATATAGATCGCTGTACCAAACAATTTTTGTACAATTGCGCAATCAATAGATGAATTGATTGAATGTATTTTTCCGAATATTCTTCAGAATTACAGAAATCATGATTGGTTGAGAGAACGCGCCATTTTAGCACCGAAGAACATTTATATCAATGCTATTAATTTTCAAATTCAAGGGAAACTGCCAGGTGTAGTCACGACATATAAATCAATTGACTGTGTTATGAATCAAGATGAGGCAATGAATTATCCAATTTAATTTTTAAATTCATTGGAACCAGCTGGTATTCCACTGCTTGACTTGAATCTGAAAGTTGGTTCTTCGATTATATTATTGCGAAATATTAATCCACCAAAACTGTGTAATGGCACCAGATTGGCAGTGAAGAAGTTATTGCCAAATTTGAGCGTAATTTCAAGCTATGATCTTAACTGGTAAATCAAAAGGAGAAGTTTGTTTGATACCGCATATCCCCATGATTCCAACTGATATACCATTTGAATTCAAAGATTACAATATCCTGTGTGTTTATCATTTGCAATGTCCATCCACAAGGCCCAAGGGCAAACACTTCACGTTTGTGGTGTGAATTTGGAGGAATCATGTTGTTTATATTCACTTTATATTGCCTGTTCCAGAGTCGTTACTCCCAGCCGTTTGTCTATTCATGCTCAAAATGGAAAACCAAAAAATACTGTTTATCAAAATGTTTTGGATTAAGTTTTAAAATAGCTGGCAATTAATAAAATATTTTTTGTTTGATAAATGAATTTGATGTTCCAATAATTTTGTTTTATTATTTCACTTTATACGTAGTGAAGCACGTACTGGGCCGCTAGAATCTTTATAAATTAATTATAGCCCGTGTTATTCTGCTGTATTAAGCATTACTATTGCAAAGTTACATCTCTATCCGTTAAGTTGTTTTTGAGTGAAAAAGTAAGAAACATCTATACATACAATTGCGTTTAAAATATTAGTAGGAGTACTGAACATAGGTACATACTTATTTCATTGTAAGTTTTAATAGTAAATAATTTTTCTTCCTTTTCATTCGTTCCTTATATTGTTAATGTGTATGGTAGACTATGGCCTAACTAAACCTTCTTATGAAAAGAGGATAATCTCATCTTTTGTGTGTTTGTGTATATATATCTGCTTAGATCTTCTATCCTACATATGTAAAAGATTGCAATGCTGTTTTCAATTTCTTTTAGAATATTATTTCCAGAAGGTTTATCACTATATATAATTCATACTAGCTGACCCGGCCATGTGTTGCTGTGGCTAAATAAATTAAAATTGCGACTATAATTTGAGATTTAAACTATCTCTCAAGTTGGATCGAACTGCTAATCGATAAATCTCTGATCTGATAAACTGATAATCGGTTAAGTGGTTTAGGAGTCCATTGAGGACAAATATTGTGACACGAGATTTATATATATTAAGATGTAGCCAGGCAAGGCCAGGTACCTATCTAGTGTTGAATGTTTTATGAATTTACCTTTATTTTAGATTAAAAGAATCACACATATACATAGCCAACATTAAAAATTAAATTGGTAAAATCACATGACAGATAATGAAATAATGTGATTGTGATTAGGTATTTTTAATTGATTAATTTACGCGCCCACCTTAACCAGCATTGATTACAGCTATCAGCTTTTGATAATTTTAATTCCACTAGACAGACTTGTATTTACCTACCTACCTTTAATGTTTTATATAACATGTATCTATAGGAAACATTCCATCTCAATAAAATTAAATCATAATGAATTTAGATTCAAACTATTCCATTTTACCTTATACTAGCGTTTACTCGCGGTTTCGCCCGCATGGTTTTTATTTTTTATGCTATCCCATGGGAACATTTTATTTTACTAAGATAAAAAGTATCTTATTTCACATTCTGTCTTTCAAGCTATGTTGATGCCAAAAATCCGTCAATCCGTTGCTCCGTTGCTGTTGTTGCCATGTGAAAGAGGAACAAACCAATAAACCAACAAACACACTTTCAGATTTATTATATTAGTAAGAATTTGTAGGTCTGCTTTGAAATACCACCTTCCTATAATTATATTCCATAGAATAGCTTGCATCCTACTGGTTCATGCCATCTTAATCAATCAAGGGTCAATTTACTTTAGATGATATGCTCTAGTCTAGATAAATAGTAAATGTTCTACACTATGAGTACTTGCTACTAAGGTATTGTTTATTGCTCCGATGTGTGTACAATAAGTTGTAAGACACAATAGCTTATCCTAGACATACAATAGGCCCAATTATGAAGGCGCCATCGTAATTATAATAGCTAATTAGCATATATCTGTTTCTCTTTCACTTCAGGCATTCAATAGAGAGAACACGGCGCCTTCATAATTGGGCATATTATTTGTTTTAGTATGACATACAAATCTATCCTATATCTATCTAGCTAGATGATTGGTATAATATAAACTGCTTAACAAAAAGATGTTATTTATGCGATTATCCTGTCTAGGCACCTGCAGGATGGACCTGTACTTCTCAAGTACTTACTGATTGATGCATATAATATTAAAGTGTATGTTCTAAAAGGACTTTCATAATAAATAATACTGAATCTTGATCAGGGACATTGATGTCACTATCAGGCTGAATTTCCTACTACATTGATGACGAATGTTTCTGGTGTCAATTAATTGTATATTATTAAAGAGGTACTTGCTGTATCTTGCCCTTATAATACATATACTAGCTTTTACTAGTAATATTTAGATTTTTGTGCTATCACATGGGTACCTTTTATTTTTCTGGGATCGAAAGCAGCCTATACCTATCACTTTCCGTCTTTCAAACATGTCCATGCCAAAAATCAAGTCAATCCGTTGCTACGTAGAAGAGGAACAAACCAACAAACACACTTTCGGATTTATAATATTAGTAAGGAATAATAAGAATTTTCAAACTAAAAGCAAGTTTTTAAAATATCTCGTGTTCAACAGTTAAATCCTGACGTGAACGCGTTCCAACGCAAGTTCGTCAATGAGGTCCGCCGCTGCGACGAGATGGAGCGCAAGCTTCGCTACCTGGAGAAGGAGATCCGGCGGGATGGGATCCCCATGCTGGAGATCCCCGGGGAGTGCCCCGAGGCGCCACAGCCTAGGGAGATGATCGATCTTGAGGTGAGACTATAGGTTAGACTTAGATCTAGGCAGCTGCTCGTGAAGACCTCCCGACTCACCTTGCGGCGATCATAAATTGAGTGCTAAAAGAAATGGAGAGAGTGTCCCCGCAGCGACCAAGTGGCTCAACCCAGAGAGATTACCGACCCTTTAGAAAAGACCATCATTATCTCAAATTAAGACGTCAGCCGTTGGATACACGCGATACCCCAACAGATGTCCAAAATGACTGGTTGATAATGGCCTGCGTCTAGTCTGATCCTGCTTTTCTTACTTGGTCTATTTGCTCAAAATTCAGCTAAGTTTGCGAGCAATTTCGATATGGAATGCTCCGCGAATCATTATTACGATCACGCGCAAAGAAAAGCCATGTTCCCATTTGCATCAGTCAACAAACAGTTCAGTATTTGCATTCTCGTCACATGACTATTGACAACCGCTTTCCTTTGACCTTGCTACACTGCGTTTGGATTCAAGTCCTAGGACTAGGAAAATACTCCGACCTGCCAGTTGTGCAGGTTGACACCCAGCCGTACCAATGAGTTCTTTGGCATTTACGTATGGATTTACCCACGGCTTTGTGGTGAAGGAAAACATCGTGAGATAACCGCGTACTTCCGTCATAGAAGAAATTTGATAGCTAATGTAAATGCACCATTGCAACACTGCACAAGCGCTAACGTGGTGGATAGTTGGATATGGTCTAATCGCTGTGGACTATTAAAATGTTTTTAGAGTACGTCTAAGAACCTGATAAAAATGTAACCGTAAACAGGTAAAGCAGTCCGTATTGATCTTGAACTTGACTCGACGTAATATGTGGACGCCCGAGGGCATATTCTAATGCCACTTCAATTCACTTCATGTTACAGAATGGCTTTATTACTCATGGAACGAGTAGGTACAGCGCGTAATGTCTTCATTGTGGACAATCATTCGTCAATGATGTTACTATGAATTGGTACCTACTTGTGCTATTTAAATGTAAACTCATGTAATAGCAACTTCCTTAATTTTTAATATGCCAATTGTGAAAGAAACTTATTGTAGAGAATATTTTATGGTCTGTTTAATTTCGCTAAAAAGAAAGAAAAATTTTTTAGAAACAATGAATGGCTAACTAAGGCTGTCAAGGGAGTTAATTAAGAGCAAAATATCTCGTCGACCTTAGAAATATGCCACAATAAGTTGAGCCAAGCGTATATATAATTCTTAACATGATGGTAAGCGGTAGGATTGGGACCGAAAAAAGGACGACCAAAAAAAGTGTGGATGAAATTGTAAACGATGAAATGCAAGAGAAAGAAGTTGATGATGAGATGACGTATAATAGAGTGAAGTGGCGAAAGGAAACGTGCTGTGCTGACCCCACCTAGTGGGATAAGGGCAGGATGATGATGATGTTGAGCCAAGTTTCGTCACCAAAAACCAACTCCTCGTCACTTGGCCATATGAATTGTATCATCAGATGCTATCTCCGAAAACCTGTAAAAAAATCGACGAAGAATCTATTTCTGGAGAATATCACTGTTGTCCTAAACAAATATTATCGTGATCGTACAATCATGTCTTTGTATCACAGGCGACCTTCGAAAAGCTCGAGAATGAGCTGCGTGAAGTGAACCAGAACGCCGAAGCTCTGAAGAGGAACTTCCTCGAGCTGACAGAGCTCAAGCACATCCTGAGGAAGACCCAAGTATTCTTCGATGAGGTAAGTCCTCTCCAAAGACGAACTCTGTAAAGAACATTTGTCAGCTGCAGCTACAACTAAAAGTAGAATGTTCTTTTTTAATTCAGTAAAATAGATGATATTGTAATTTCCGTGTGCTCAATGAATTCCTCGTCTTATTTTTTTTCATTTTTGTCAATTCGAAAAGTTTAAGCTACCTATAAGTTATAAAAATACTATTAAATTATATTGCCATGTTTTTTGCACCATTCTGCAGCTTTCAAGTGCCATAATTAACTCGACAGCCTAATGTTTCACTCACGAACCCATCAACCAGTCACATGATCAAAGAATTTGAAGATAATACGATCTGTTAGTTACCGAGCTACACTTAATCCCTAATTACGACTTATCGAGTGATAAGAGACCCGTAATAGTAATTAACTGATTAATTACGAGCGTAACTCTTTATTATGTTTGAGGAAGCACGTCAGGCAGTAATGTGTCGTCGGCAAACATTGCGTAAATGTTGACAGCAAAACTGATGTATCAGCATTCAGATCCGTCACAATCAATTTCAAGAAGCTGTGACGTAATGGTCAGCTCCGTTTTTACGTGGCCACACGTTCGCACCAATGTTGGTTGAGCTAATGCGTCAATGTGGAAATCTCCTGGATATATAGTCGATATCGTCGTGCGAATTAAAATATTTGTAGCTTTGTTTCATTTGCCCTTGACCCAATCGTTAAAATTTTGCAGCTGCCTCATAAACTCATTGGCGTATTGGTGTTGTGCAGTCCTCGTGTGGCCGCAGTTTCAATTCTGAATTTTTCGACTACTCGAAACGCCCCGAGGTCGACTTGCTGTTGTAGCAAAAAACTAGCTCCACGAACTCACGAGCCATTAGTCTCTGTTATAATTTTAACCATCACTTTTTATATGTTCCCCTTATTTATGTCAGTGTCTCATAAATTTATTTTTTTATTTATTTTATAGAAAGCACAATCGGAATTTAAATATTTATTTACTAATTTGTCGATTTTGTTCTTAACATTATATTTAATGACAGCCGTGGATTCTGTTTTATATGTTTTGTTATTTTATATATTTACTTAAAACGTGGGCTTCAAAAACTGCAGGCTTTAGGATAGTTTATTATATGATGCGCCCGCGCCAATGTCACTCGTTGGGAGCACTGTCACCACGTAGACCGTTTACCTAATGGAGACCATTAGGTCAAAGTAAAGTGAGGAGTTGAGGACATTACAAACAGCGATGACTCTGCCACCGGTCCGGCTAAAAGTAAAGCACTGAAATATGCGCTCTAGTGTTAGATTGAATGAAAAGTCAAATTTTTATTTAATTACTAAATCACATCTATGAGTAACAACTACATTCGCTAGTAATTAAACACAGTAATATGCTCTACGTAACGCGATATGGAGCTCATATTTGGATGGCTGCTTTTGGCGGGTCGGGTGGCAAGGTGTTGCCGTGTGCCATGTCCGTTATCTGGTCGCTTGCGCCGAGATCGCATGATGTATCGACCTGCACTGGTTGACGTGGCTGACGATCCCGGCGCGTGACATTGCCCCGGCGCGCTGACCTTGACGCCGCGATGGCGCGTGTGTGCACAAGATGGCGGACCCGTCGCGCGAGGAGGAGCAAGTCACCCTGCTGGGGGAGGAGGGGCTGATGGCCGGCGGGCAAGCGCTCAAGCTGGGGTATGCTCGGTTACACCACCGCTCGCGGCACGCTCTGACTCCCCGCACTCAGAGCGTGTCACAGAGCGCCATTTATTTTGCAGTGCTTGTACTGGGACGCTGATTCCGGAGCCTACCGATCACCACTCAGGCAAGCATTGGAGTCGGCCGGTCTAAAGTATTACAATCACCCTTGTCTTCCTGTGTGATGCCATGACAGCTTCCTTAGCGCCGCCGAGCCACACTCCGGTGTGACGCTCTGCAACACCGCGTTTTAGAATCCAAACCCTTATCGATCTAACCAATTGCTGCCTGAGTGAGATTTTTCTTAAATTTTTCGACACTAACCACGTTTTCCCGGCGATTTATTTTTGAAGTCCATCGACGGAAAAAAATCAGACGACTATCAGGTTACCCGATTTGTTTCTTTACGTTCTCATACCGTCATGCTTTATATATCGTATTTTGTCATTTTATGCATGCCATTATGAGTTTTATGTTCATGTCATGTGTAGTAAAAAAATCACGACGTTTAAGTATCTATACAATTTTAGCTTAAATGACACTGTAATGTAAACACAAGTTATATTATGATGTAGGCACAAACTAACAATGCTTATAGACCGTAGCTAGGTGAGCACCGACCTCGTAGACCGAGGTCCTCTCTCCACAGTGAATCTCGGGCGCTACTTTTTTACTACAACAGTGTAAATGGGAGCGAGTTTTGGTGCGTCCCGTCCGCTGATTGTGTCGTTGGGCAGTGTATGTGTACATGTTTATGTTTGTCCTTGGTGTAGCACGAGGGTGGTGCCAGTACCACTGAGTCGATGACGCGAGCGCTCATATCCGACGACCCGAACCGACATATCGGCCACGTCCAGTTAGGGTATGTATGAGTGTTACTACGGCACCGTGTGACACTGATCCCGCTCCACTTACCCCCACCGCTGGCCCGCTCTTGATGAGACCTGAAATGTGTTCCGTTGTCAGAACGAATAATGTTTTGGAGTCCGTTTCTTTTCGCTAACCGAGCCAGTGTTTAGCGAAATAGAGAATCAGGAATCGGCCAGCAGCTATTAAAAGCAATTGGTTTTATTGATCACCCGTCGTCTCGTGACCTTCTATAACAAAGTCGTATAGTCTCATTTTGATAAAAAATCTCGTGCAAAATTACGCACGTTGACTTTAGCAATATGATAGATTTCGTCGTTCGAACGTCATCAATTAATGAGGTCTGAGGCACGAGAGACGGCTCGATCCATCAAGATGTTCACATAAACCCGACAGTTTTATTGTTTGACATAGTTCGCCTCAAATATTTACATTACTGACAGTAGTATACCGCTTTGATGTGTCTCCGAATCGGCTATTTCTCAATCTTTAACGGTTAATGTGGACATCTTCAAGGAAACCGCTCACTACAATGTCACGATACATTCCACGACTGCGCTACTCTGTCGTTAACCTAATTGCCGTAACGACAAGTCGATGAAGATAAACATTTCAAATGTAGCGCCTTTTTACGATTTCCAGTTAAAATTGTAAAAATTTGACTACAAAGTAACACCCCTCTTGCATGTCGAAATGAATCCCAATGTTGTAAATAAAGACGTCCCTGTAGAAGAGAATAAAACAAAATTAAATTGTAATTTTAATGACATGTTTAAAAAAAACTTGGTCCTTAAAATGTAGCTAAGTTATAATGTCACGTATCGCTAAATATTTGCTTGGTTTATTCCCTAGTTTACGGGATAAGCAAGAATCCTTGGAATTCCTGCCTTGGTTAGTAGAATACAGTGTAATTTATATTTAGTAGACTAGCTTTAGTTACGTGGTGGGTTAAGGGTATCTGTTGTGTTTGTGCCATCTGGTTAAAGTATGTACTTTCGTGGTAAGAGGTGACAAAATTCGAAATACTTCTTTGAATTCTGCCGTCTTTTGGGCCAAGATGAGGTTCTCCTTAACACATTTCACTAGCTTACTAACATTTCACTTCAAAACCACACTATTTTTAATTTCAATACCTGTATTACATGTGCGTTAACTTGGACTTCAAGAATAGACAATGGAATTAGGTGCGAGAATTGTAAATGCTGAATTTACTCGATATATATAGTTTGTACTTGAGCTTTTTCTGTTTAACTTAAAAATGTGCAATATTGGTCCAAAGCTTGGCCCTTGCGTAATACTTCACATAAAATTAAATAGAAAAAGTTATAAGCACAAAACATTTTTTAGATTCTAACAGCGTCTTGGTACGAGTGACTTAGTTATTAATACATTTTCTTTCCAATTATATTGTTTTTATTTTCAGAGAAACTCGTGTCATTTATTCGATCGGAGGCCTCCCTAAAGTTTATAATGTAATTTTAGACAACGAGTGTAGCCAAGAAGCAAATGTTTCAGTAACTAACCTTGACTTTATTGAGAATGGAAGTGATAAATTTGCCTAACCTTTTTCAGTTAAACATTTTGTTTTACAATGGCGATCTCTAAAAGGCTTCTAATAGGTATTTATCTAAACAATTTAAAATTTCGTGAATTTAGTACTCAATGTATAACGTCATGTCCGATTTTTCTACAAAGGAAAACCACGAATCTAAGATTTATGAAAACGGTGTAATTCGTTTCACGTATCGCTTGCGTATTTCAGCTGAATCTAAATATTTATCTTCCAATGTATCGGTTTCCTAGGAAGCGATAAGTGACACAAACCAAAACAAAGGCTATCGATTCTCACGTTATCGAATGTTATTAAGATGACTGATAATATGCTAAGATATATTTGTCTGGAGATTAAAGAGTGTCACCCTTGAGATGAGACGTAATCCGAGCTTGTAAATCACATTCTTACCTTGGATAATTAAAAACACTGCTACTATATGTTTGCTTTTTTATAAGGCCGCAAGCTGTAAATATGCAAGATTAACGACAGTTTTGCCATGAGCATATTCTTTTCCGGATTTACTATGTTTGCTCCTCTCTACTTTTGCGGTTTACGAGTGATACATTATTATGGTCGTCATAAATAGCAATTTTATCTTCTGTCCTATTGTCTATAAACTAGAACGTTTTATCGTTATTGTAGCAATCTTGCAATAGTGTCGGAGGCGTCAAATTGTCTTGTAAATTTCATTTATGATCTGAATGATTAGCCTTTGTGATAGCATCGTTTACAGAATCCTTTTAATCCACGATGTATTCCAGAACGTGACTCAGAGTATCACTATAGTCTGCTACGTTTATAGTTAGCATGTACATTGACGTTTCCCTGATTCATGTTACCATGACGTGACCTTTATCAGTTGTTGCTTGCCCGCATCCGTCTATTGTTAGCTTCTCTTTGTTTGTGATATATTATAACTAGATTTTTCTAGTGTGATCGACCTATTTGAAGTTTTTCGCTCATATTTCGCAATGACAGGATGTTCAGTCAAAATAATTATGGTTATTATTTACATTTCGGAGACGAGAACATCTTAACTGGATTGTCGTTTCCTTGTTATTGCGCCCCGTTGCGTGCCATTTGGGTGTAAGCCAAACATTCTTAGTTATATTCCTTTGCCAGTTTATGCCCTGCTATAGGCTCAATAATTATGCTAAGAGGTTTGCAAGCTACTTCCAGGTCACATACTAAGACTTGCCCAAGAAACTATTCAAATGAATTTGCATAAATCTTGAGTACAAACACATTCCACTTAGCGTCACTAATTTCGACAATAGTTGATGACGACATGCTTCTACTGTGTCCATACATTCTTGTATTGTATGCCTATGTACAGTTAGCCCATTCAACAGAAGCAATAACAAAAATATACATATAAATAGTCTTGGCATATATCAGAGCACCGTTAAAAGCGCATCGACCTGCCATCGTGACTGACAAATTGACACCACGCGAAAATTGATAGTACAAGTTCAGGGCGATGGTCGATAGTGCTTCGATTGTACTGATCCAAATTGTTTGATCTTTGATGGTAAACAGGATAATCTATCGTAAATATTTATCGCTACAGTCACATCTAAGTGAAACTAAATTCAAAACTTTTGCAGCTAGTCTCAAGAATAGCAAACGGCCTTTGAAGAAACGTTTCATTATGCTGCAGCACGTTTTCTCTGAATAGCCCTCTTTAATAGCTAACGAAGTGGTTTTATTCAATCCGGTTATTGCTTTTCGCCGTTTCGTTTATTTTAACTGATCTAAATTGCCGATAGTTACTAACTGATGAGTACCATTCCGGAATTTTTGATTTTTATGTTGTGGTTGCAGTTTTTTTTACCCGTATTGAAAGGTACAAAATCTCATACGTTGTAAAATAAACGTAAACGTTGTAAAAGAACTACAACTCTAGCATTCTTCGCTTATACAATAAACTGAAAATTATTACAAAGACGCTAGTTCAGATTACACAGTATAAACAGTAACCAAATGGTACAATTATATTACAAGTACAACAAAAGCAACATTAACAAAATGGAGAAGCAGTTATATTTCCTATAATTTGGAATGTACCACTCGTGATTTCTATTTATCAGAAGGTAATCATTGTGTAATTGTACATTATCGCTTTGATAAAAGAAAACGTCACCGATTCCTGAACGCTCGACGACGCCCTTGAGCACCAAAAACTTGTAGAGGAAATTACGCATGGAATTTACCACGCCAAATGAAATTGCTACTTTACATCATTTTAATATTTACACAACTTTATTTGAATACGTATTCGTTTGTAGTAGAGATCAATTTTGTGTTATTGAGCATATCCTTCAAAATTTTCCTTGTAGATTATATCTCAACTAATTTTCTTGGTACAAGCTATAAACTCGTTTTGAATTTAATTTTGTTATTTAAATTGGATTTGAAGTATCAGGAGTTGGTATGCATTTAATATGAATATCAATGTTATATATTATTACATTAATGATTGTATAACGTTTGATTTAGTCTTAACCTTGTTGAAACTGTGAAGTTACTTTCACCGCTCACGCATCTGTCTGATAAAGATGACAATGACATAGTTTTAGCAGCTTTCAAACGAATTTGAATAATATATAGTTTCATGCGAATATTCGCGAAGTTCAAGCCTTCTTTTCTAAATGAACTGCCATTTCATTGAATACTCTCCTTCAGTTTGATCCAGCATCGAAAACGAATTTAAATGAATTGAGAATAAAAGCATTTTCTTCACATGACTTGATTGCTCGCTATTGTAGAGTTTTGATAATGTCGGTTTTGATTTATGAAGAAAATGTTAAAGCGTTTTCCGTAATTAAATAATGATTGAAAACCGTAACAATATAATTGATTTATTGGTATGCCGTTTTTCTAAGATTTTACCTTGGATTATGAGTCTTTTTATATTTTGACCATTTCATTTGTGGTTTTTAGCAAATTTTTATTCTGTTGCTCCAAATACTTAGTTACTTTGATTTTTTATCAGTATCTAGACATATCTAGTTTGGTAATTAATGTCTAATTACCGCATTTGGCACAGCAAGTCGGAAGACGCTGCTGAAATTCCAATTGGTAGAGCTATTTTAAGACAATTTATTTCTGAAGTTCTTATTTTAAATTATATCTGATCAGCCTGCATCCGCCCTTTGCGGGATATAAGCACCATCAGTCTATCATCTTTTCCTCTATCCTTCACGCCTTTATAGTCAGTCACGTCTTGTCCACATTTATTCAGCTGATTTCGATGTGATTGGCTATGCAATCTCATCGCATTACACTCTGAGAAGTAGTATCACGATTATTGGATGACACTCAGGAATTGTCTTCGTTTTTCTGTCATTACCTCGTCTAGCCCTAGCCGTTGTCCTTTTTAGGGTTCCGTACCCAAAGGGTAAAAACGAGACCCTATTACTTAGACTCCGCTGTCCGTCCGTCTGTCCGTCTGTCTGTCACCAGGCTGTATCTCATGAACCGTGATAGGTAGACAGTTGAAATTTTCACAAATGTATTTCTGTTTCCACTATAACAACAAATACTAAAAACAAAATAAAATAAATATTTAAGGGGGGTCTCCCATACGACAAACCTGATTTTTAGCCGTTTTTCGCTCGAGATTAATAACGGTAACAGGTAGACGCTTCAATAATTATTTATTAAATTTAAATAAATATTTGAGGGGGTACAGTACGGAACCCTTCGTGCGCGAGTTCGACTCACACTTGTCTGATTATTTACACAAATTAGACTTAGGAGTGGAATTCATTTGTGTTCTATTCAATGGACATGACCTTAGCAAATCATGCGTTTCAAGATAATCACGTACTTTACCATTGCTAGTGTTGAGTACGAGTACTATATATTGAAACCTTTTAGCAGTGCTGCCGTTATTAGAAGCTATTTATTTTGTGATTAGAAGCCTTGACAGAGTTGCGTTGTAATCGATAGCCGTATTCAAGTATAAAGCTGTTACGTTTAATGCCTCGTATCCATTAAGAGGCAAAATATTGTGTCACCAGACAGCTGGTTAAATCGATTTTACAAGAATTTCTAATAAAGATATCGCTATTTTGTTGCGTGAAAATTCGTGATCTTTCAAATTTTCACCATTACGTTGCTACTACATCGTTGTCACTATATCGAATGGTATTCAAAAGTTCCGTGGATATCTCAGTAGTTCAATATGTGTGATCTATTATAATTATATGCAATGTAGACATGTCTGGTGATATATTCAGTTGTAAGATATTTTTTGTCCTGCATTGAATAAGCGCCTTTACATACCTTTATGACCTTTATGTCGAACAATATTATCTGCGATATTGCTACGTGGATTGCCATTAATTGCTACGTAGTCCGTTTTATTAGCGTTTTGAATGAATGACACGGGTCTTGTGACCGAGGCACAACGCTTAATAGACTTGCGTGACTATGATTATGTAATTATGGTTAATGAAACGTCATTGAAATGAACATGTTAAGTTTTGTGCCTTATGTTTTAGACGTATACAAATTCATATTTGATATGACTCCTTGTTTGAAGACATTGATCTAAAATTCTAAGTAATCGTATATTTTGATGTGATATTTCAGCTATTCGATGGAGAACTTTTAAATTATAAAAATATGTGTAGGTAACGTAACTGATTAATGAGATGAGCAAGACGATCGCCTAATGATAAGCAGCCCTGGTTAATTGTACAGAAACCTTAAATAAGTACCTACTACAATACTTGTATAATCCTGCGAAAGTAATAAAATGTTATTTTCCTCCGCAATCAAGTCATTTCGTAATAACCGCGCGAATTGGAACTTTAAGGATTCAAATATAATATTTTTGTAGCACTGCGATGATTGTCACAGGCACAGCAGTTTCGCTGAAATCACCTAGTTTTCGTGTCTGACATGTCTTTTCATCATAAAATATAATAATTTGTAATTTATTGCTTATGAAAAGTCTGTGCATAAGGGAAGTAAGAAAATATTCGCGACCGCCACAAAATATTCTTGTCTGCGCATACGAAAATACCGCAATTCCTGAGCCAACCAGTTGTAAATATTTTTTCATCAAAACATGCCAAAGTGACGCGTTTTCTCATTAGTCGGGAAAACTTCAAAGCTGCGGTGGAATTATACACGTCCAGGTGGCGTGGAGTTCATGCCAAACTTTGCCCCCGCTCTGAACTGTAGCATATTAGTAAGGGGTAAGGCATGGAGACCACGCACCGGCAAGCGCAGCGTAGAACGTCCAGCGACAAGGTGGACCGACGATATTATTAAGACCGCAGGAACGCGCTGGATGCAGGCCGCTTCCAACGAAATTTATTGGAAGTCCATAGGGGAGGCTTATGTCCAGCAGTGGACGCTCCACAGCTGATAATGATGATTATAAAGGCATTTTTATCCTGAATCTCTCCTGTGGTACCACCGGTCCCTTGACAGGGAGTAACTCTATTATTATTATTTGGGTGACTGTTATTTGAAACTCTACAGTGTTCTAAAGAATAATAAGACAATAGTTTTACAAAGTAATTTTGGTCTTACATTCGTTACTTACAAGTAGTGCTCTTAAATAGTGATAGACAATTCTTTCTTTGTACACGATCATTGACTCTCCATTAATTTCAAT
This sequence comes from Hypomecis punctinalis, assembly GCA_949316475.1. NCBI lineage: Eukaryota > Metazoa > Arthropoda > Insecta > Lepidoptera > Geometridae > Hypomecis > Hypomecis punctinalis. Next base: position 2,556,570 of record OX438805.1, read on the forward strand.
AGGCACTAAATTCTTCAAAAGTTTTGGTGTATTATGATAGAAATTAACATATAGGCTTCTGGATAGACGGAAGGTCTACAGAGCAAACTTCTCCCCAGTTTGTCGTTAGAGATCTTCAAAACTATCCAAAGGTTGAAATCCCGATTCCAAAAGAACTCGTGACTCCTACAGATGCTAAAACGTTTGGAGGGGGCTCTACCACGGAATAGACACTATCACGTGTGTCTCCCATCCATTCCGCCGTCCAGACAGACTCCAGCGTGTATAAATCGGTCAGGCCGAGCCGCCAGACGATTTGGTACCATGCCAATATGGCTGACATCACGCGGCGTAGATCGCCTCATAGTTATTACGACAAAAACGAGTGGCGGGTGCACGGGCGCCTCTTGCTTACGTCACAAATTGAAGGATGGGAAGTTAGCCGCAGATGACACTTCGCCGTTATTCGCTAATTATTGCGCATGTGTGCACAATGCCTATACAAATGGCGAAGGAGTGAGCTCGGGCGTGGGAGCGCGCGGGAGGCATGAGGTTGGCGGGCGGGTGTGCCCCTGCGTTTCGTCTCTCTGGCTCCCGCGCGTACCCATATTTCGGCTTTTGCGAAGAACGCTGCGCATAACTTCCCAATCTTCAATTTGTGTGGCGCTCAGTATAATCGCGAAACTATTATTTTATATAATAAACCTTGATAAAAGTTCATGAAAATCTGGGCGACTCTACCTTTCAGACTAACGCATAGAGTCAGAGATAGTAATAGAAAACGACCGCAGAATCGCGCTGTATGCAAGCAGCTTCCTACCGGTATTTTTGGAAAATAGGGGGGCCTGTGTCTATGAAAAAATAATCTTATACATTCTATCAATCAATAATATTCAGTTTATATTGTTGATATACATTTTATCCGACTGGCTAAGATGAAAGATATTATGGATGAGTATGTCTCTTCTCTACCTAAGTACCACATTTATATACCACCACCTGTAATAATTGACCACATTGTTTTTGGACTGCAAGTATCTTATCGGTACATTTTAGTATTCAGACGGTCACTATATTTCGCACTTGGAATTTCTTTCGTCCGGAAACCTGTTTTGAAAAATTAGCATGTTTAGGTAGTTAGGTACGTTTTTAGATAGCTAATTTAATGATCATCGTTCTTTAAACTGGGTTAGAATCAATTTCCACCTTTCATGCAAATCTGAAATATTAGTCACAGATTTCACGTGATCGGATAAATATGACATGTATATAATTATGTAGATGTGTATGAGTATCCGAATCGTACCATGACAACAGGTGGTACGGCAACCGCTACACTTTTTAGAACTTTGCCGCTATAAACTAACATCATATTCATCACCTTGCAAAATCCGATTACAACCACCGTGTTATTATGACAAGGTGATAAATAGCAGTTGGATAATAGTATCGATACCATCGCTTTATAGTCAGTTCCACACTGAGAGAACAACTGGAGATTAGTATATTAACAACATCTAAGTATAGATCATGGGATTTAAATTCTGTTGTGATTGTCTCTTCCTCTCTTACGCTATATACATGTTTAATGAGAGACAGGGACGGATAGAATCACGAACTCATTAGGAAATCTTGATACATGAGCCATCTGCTAGATATGTCCCTCAGTCGCTTGAAATGAATAAATTGCTTCACCATGTTTAGCAAAAAAATATGATTCTGACGAGCAGATGGTGTTCTATAATTTTATTTTTGACTAGCTTTAGCCTACGGTTCTAATTACGTATGTAAACATTCCGGAATCATATCTTTGCGAATCTTTTTAGTTATGTCACTGACTATTTATGTTTATCATAAAATTCATAAATAATATCGTGGATCTGTTCCTCGGTTGCAGTGTAATATATAGGTATTAACAACAAAAGCAAAAATAGTAACATGATATAAGTAAGTATGTACCTACTGTCAATGACTTCTGCAGAAAAACACAACCTGTTTGCGAGCAAAAACTGAGAATAAAACAAAACATACAAAACCAGTGTGCTCACCTGCTCATCACATGATTTCGAAACCACAGACTGAGTCAGTAGCATCATCATCTGATCAGCCGTAGGAATTCTACTAGACACGCCTTAAGTACCTATGTTTAGTATGACTCGATGAAACCGGCTTGAACACAGCATGCTCCTGCGATCTTGATCAATTTGTCTATTTTTTTCTGTGGAAATTACGCTGTGATCGCCGGTATAGGCTCAATCAAACTTCTTGACGTTTGTGAAATTAGCTACAAGCTGCGCATAATCCAATCCTCGCAGCTGTTATGTGAGCTTCAATCAGGATTGAGTTATAGCTTTGTAGTCTATACGTGGATTCAGATGGAGAACTTTACAGTTCCATCGGCATACGGCTTTCTGTCGGTAATATACACAGGTTTGAAATACTTGACCTGCAAAAGCCAATTTTTAAACGTCGCGTGGTATAGGTATTGCGAATGATCACGAATTGTAAAATAATCCTTATGAATACGTCCTCTGAATCAGCGGCATTTGACGCAATGCCTCGTCTGGGGATTTCCTTATACTTGGCTTGGTTACAAGAAATTGAAATGCAGAGTACGACTGTCAAACACACAAAAACTGCAGATTTGCAAGTCTTATTGTGCTTTATATCTTTAAATTTTAGCCAAACTGATTTTGTTTCAAATTTAAAGATTTTGTCAATTCTTCTGAATCATTATCCGAACTAATCACAATGAGTCAAAACGTTAATTAGGCTGATACTACAACGGAGCGTAAATTGGAAAGGATAACAATTCAAAGAACTAGAACTACTTGGAAATTCCTTGTAATGAAATTGAGATGAGTCATGAACAGAGAAAACTACCGAGAATTTACTTAACGTCAGTAACGTATGTCAGTAACTGTTTCTATTTTCGTTCCTTGTGTCACCTGTGTGTACATACCATAGACATAATAACATGTATATAGACACGACATAGCTATAAATTAGGGAGTACAAATGAGTGAACTCAATATAGCCGCCATTATTATAGTCAACCAAAAAAGCATCGACATGCATCATGCACTTATGCATTATGGAAAAGTTAATTCCGCACTTCCTAAGGTAAATAAGCGCTCCAACCAAGCACATGCATAGAAACAACGGGAACGTATTATGGAGAGAGTGTGGACGGCAAAATGTCAAATTACCTACATAGATAGAAACCACAGAACAGCGAACTACTTTAATATAGAAACTGTGGCCGCCTCCTCTATTTTCTTAGCTTGTTGGTAATGTTGGTACATACTCGTATAATATGCTCCTTATGAATAAACGTCGGTTATCTTAACAAACCGTAAAGATATCATACGGCAGACCAGTTTCATGTCTTGTATTTACATTGCACGCACACTAAATACAAATTACAATAGTGCACTAGTTGCTGCAATGAATATTCAAACTATTTCAAACCTGTCTGCATTGGTAATCAAATTATGTTTTATGTCGATTGTTTTAAAATTGTATTTTTGATTTATGTTTGTTTATTTATTGTTTGTTTGCTGTCCGCGCATTATTTCGGGCGTAATGTATGTGTAACCACGCATAACTTTTTACATAGTGGTCCGATTTCGATAATTATTTTTTTATTGGAAAGAGTATACTTCGAAATTGGTCCCATTTAAATGTTATCGAAATCGGCTGAGCCATTTTTGATAAATTAACAATAATGTGAAAAATGCTACATCGATCCGTGCGAAATATTCGCGAATTCTGTACACGGGTCAAGTCAGTCATGCTATTTTTTGCAAAAAATAATTACAAAAAATAACTACCTCTTATTTTAGTTGTAAATAAATTTCTGTATTCTGTAATTATTGTGCAGATGTAGGCTCTGGTACACTGCGTATGTTCACGCACACATACGTTTTCATGATTTATTTATGAGAAATATATATTTAAAATTTGTGAGAGATTGTAATAATTATGTTAATTCCAAATATAAAGAAATCTGAAAGCAAGGAAGGAGTTCAACGCGTCCGCCTCTTGTATAATTATAAAATTAAATCCTTCTAATTCTGAAATACCAAATTAAATTATTGATAGTATTTATACTCCGAATATTGAGAAAAAAACTGACTAAGCCCGTTCTTATCCGCAAAAGAAATACTAAATACGTTTTATTTTTGTACAAAATCACGTAACTACACAGCCAGTGTCACCGAGTGTCAGTGGGAAAAATACAATAGTTATGTTTTTGTAACATAATTTTCACAAAAGCGAAGTTACGACTGTTGTACTTATGAAGTCTGAATGTATCTTTACATTTTAAATTATGTAAACTGCACATTTGCAAAGCCGCAGCCAGGCCAAAGAAATATATCGCTATTGTAAAGATTTTCTTTTATCTCAGCTTATCGGTTTGGGAATAAAACGCATTACCAATGTTTTGTTTAGTTATCTCATGTTTCAATCACAGTAAAAATGGCAATGACGATTGTGTTTCGTTTGTTATCAGATTTACTTCAAAGTACCAGAATTCGGTAGATAAAATCATGTGCAAGTGATGTGTATACAGGGTTATTTCTAATCCATCAATTATTCTAGTCAATTAGCATCTTTTCCGTGGTGGTCTAGTGGTAGTAACACCCGACTTGCAATCGTGAGGTCGTGGGTTCATATCCTGATCCCGTACCAATGAGTTTCTTTGGAACTTATGTACGGATTTCACATCATTGGCTTTTCGGTGAAGGAAAACATCGTGAGGCAACCTGCATACCTCCGTAGAAGAAATTCGATGGCGTATGTGAATCCACCAACCCGCACTGGGCCAGCGTGGTGGATATGACCCGATCACCCTTCGTGGGTAGGCCTACGTCCTTCAGTGGACTATTAAAAAGGCTGGTACAGTACAGTACAGCATCCTTTCAGGGGCTTATTCTGTAAATCAAAACTAACAACTTTTGTTCTGCAACTTTAGTTAAAAATCATTAAAAAAAAACAACTTCCATACATTTTGTCGCGGGTGACCGATATTTTTCTATGGAACACTTAATTATTATTTTTTGAGTTTTGACAAAAGCTGCAGTACAAAAGTTGTTATTATTGATGTACAGTATAAGCCCCAATAGGATGCTAATTGATTAGAAATAATCCTGTATATATCTGTAAAATTTAAAAGTAATGTTATGAAGTGACAGATAACTAACCCTGTATTTAAAATAAATTGTGCGATAACCACATTTCCATAATAATAAGGTGAAGATTGTGTAGATTATGTTGTCCTCTCTACTCCGCCTTCGGCCTAAACGGCTTCGGCCAAATAGGACTTCAAGACGTTATTGGACTAGTCTTTATATCTGTGACTACGTTTCACAAGTAACTTTTTTTTAGTTAAATAATGTACACACATTGTTTTCTATCCATATTTGGTGACAGTTTTTATAGAAAGCCTTTATGAAATAGTTATGCATAAAAAGTTTTTCTGGACAGCAATCAACAATATTCATATGCAATAATTTTTTCCATTATTGTCAGATAGAAACTATCTTCAAATATACCGGTAAGTAAGTTTGTATAAGTCGATAGTGGTTGAAACAACCGGGTTCTACAATTTAACGTATCATCCGAGCGACGATAGCGTTCAGTTGAAAATGCGACCTAGAATTTATTTGTTTTTAAAAAGAAAACTGTAAACTAGCACACCCATTCCAAGAGTGTCGCCCATACATTCCGTGCCGTGGTGTTAGGCCTTGAATTTGGTATGTAACGTATCACAATGTGTAGTTACAATAATAATTGACGATAAATCTTAAATTTATTATGTCCGCCTGTTTGTTACATTACTATTTGTTTTTTTTTTTGGGAAAAGTTGTGTGTTCATCTAGGTAAGATTAGCCTGGAATTAAATTAATATTTTGATTAGGCTCCGCCGAAACTAGCTAATCAAAAAATTTAAATTTTAAAATTGATTAAACTAAAGCCCTTTCTTGATCCTCATTCCAGGAATCCTTTTTGTGGCTTTATAAACGAGTGGGACAATAGTGATATTTAAATATTTTTTTTTCGCCAAGAATGGCATATTACCGTGTTGTATGAATCGCACTTTAACCGTGTACAGAATTCTAATAGTTTATTTATCAAAAACGGCTCAGGCGATTTCGATAAAATTTAACGGGACCACTTCTGAACTATGTTCTACCAAACAAAAAAGAACTACCTAAATCGGACTATTCTGTAAAAAGATATGCGTGGTCATATATAAAAAAATACACGCGTCGACCTAAGAACCTCAACTCTACCACCTCTGGAAAAAACCGCGTGATGCAGTTAGTATCGGTACCTATAGTTAGCCGTATTGTTTTCTATACATCTATTGCCTTTGTCTTCAGCTTACGGAAACCGAGTAGATTTCATGCCTTTTGTATTCTGTTTGGAATCAACGCAATGGATCTACTACTTGGTATCTCTACATAATAAATGTTGTATACTTATGAGGTTTTATGAAACTCGCCAAAGTACTTAAAAATAAAAATAAACTTTATAGGTATATGGTTTTTATGTATAGGTACAAGGTTTTTGCTATGCAAAGTGTAGAGACTTACAGAGGTGTATAATAATTGTATATGCTCAGCATTATGTATTGATGTTATGGGGACAACTGCGAAATCGCAAAAAAACAGCCCATTTAGGCTTTATTATTGGACAGCTTATAATTTTCCACGTTTTTGCGGTTGTTCCCATAGGTTGACCGTTCCTTGACCTTCCTCGACGTTCCTTGACCATCAGGTTAAATTTTTGATAAACTTGCTCATCTGGTCACTCAGTTGTACCTATAGGTACTTGTGAAATACAAGGTTATTACTGTATTTATTTCTTGTTCATTTCTTATCTTGTTGAATCTGAACTACGAGCAATTTTATTTAAGTACAAAAATATCATTTCTTGATTTGTTATCATTTGAATAACCTTTTAAATCTGAAAGTCAAATAAAACTTTACGAACCGTTTCCACTGAAATTTATTTATTTTTTGATATTTACTTAAAATATTTTTATACATTTTAATTCAATGTCTTCAAATAAACATGATATGCTTAGTGTATTGATATAACTATACAAAATACAGTATGTGCCTACGATTTTAAAATCATTACCCACACTTACATTTCATTCAAGTATAATGACTTCGACACTTGGATATTATGGAAAAACACAGACGTACGTTTTTCGTACATTTTGCAGTCATATTTAATAGTAAAAGTTGTAGACACATACTGTGTTATCTATGTTGATACCCTCTTATTTTTAAATTACGTATCGATGTCATCCCGCCTTCAATGGTTGAAGCTAAGGGCCCTATGTCATTAGGATATACTGAGCGCCACACAAATTGAAAAATGGGAAGTTAGCCGCAGATGACACTTCGCCGTGATTCGCTGATTATTGCGCATGTGTGCACAATGCCTATACAAATGGCAAAGTAGTGAGCTCGGGCGTAGGGAGCGCGCGGGAGGCACGAGGTTGGCGGGCGGGTGTGCGCCGGCGTCTCGTCTCTCTGGCACCCGCTAACGTCTATATTTTGGCGTTTGCGCAACTCTCTGCGGCTGACTTCCCATCTTTCAATTTGTGTGGCGCTCAGTATACCACGGTGGCACAACCATACAGGGTTATCTGCTTGCCGTATAATAAAAGCGCATAGGGTTTGATTAAGACCATAATTATGCTATTTTGTATGGGACAGCTGTTTTGTTTTTCTCCAAGGGTTGACCCCATATTAAATGTTGTTTATAATGTTGGTCTTAATCACCTCCTTTCGGATTAGTCGGTACAGAGTGAGTAGATAACCCTATATCCTTAATGAATTGGTATGACATGGTTATGGTTACAGTAAGCCCGATTCCAGAGGCGCCAGCGTAAATTTAATAGCAACGTAAAAAGCGTTTTATCTATCGGATGCCTAAAGTGGGAAAGAAACAGAACTATGCTATTTAGCTATTATAATTACGATGGCGCCTCTGTAATCGGGTTTATCACCATAGTATCCCAGCGAGATAGGTTCCTAAGTATGTGTCATGTCATGTCATATTCTACGCGAGTTCTTTCAACACGGGCATTAGGATATGTTTATGTTTATTTTCGACATTATTGCTTATAAAGCAGCCTAAGATACTCACTCTACTTTGTGAAATTAAACAGATTGGTAGAACTCGTTGGTATGTTTCATCATCACTTGTTTGGGAGCACTAGACCAAAAACAATGCAACCTGTGTTACGTAATTTGTAACTTGACTAGGTTTCACACAAACCTAGTTGATTTTAAAAATATTTGTGTACTCTGTTAATGCTCAGCCCTAGTAAATAAATAGAGAATTTATATTCTAGTGAATATATCGACAACATAAATAGCTTGCATAAATAACATCTTTAAAAGTTTTCGTCAACCTCAAACATCATTCCAAGATAGTGTGGCTATATATTTATTGTTAGTTCTTCCTGTTTTTTTTTCAGGGGGCTGTTCAAAAATGTACAGAGCCACACGAAAACTTGTAGTTTCCGTTTACATATATAAACTTATTGTAACCCCTCAGTTTAGCTTCAAATATGGTCCAAGTCTTCCAAGCAAGTTACAATCAGATTACTCCATGCATTGTTTATGTCATTTGTGATCATCAAAACCTCTTTGCTGTCAATAGTGAAACATTAGTAACATGAGTCTTGTTCAGTTTCGTCGCGGGAGTGATCCTGCGCGAGCGCATCCCCGCGTTCGAGCGGATGCTGTGGCGCGCGTGCCGCGGCAATGTCTTCCTTCGCCAGTCTGAGATCGACACGCCCCTTGAGGACCCCTCCTCGGTAAGTTAAACATGAGTTTTGTGCCGTCAAGTCGTACAACTGGGGCGTGTGGGGGACGGGAAACACGCTGGATGCGAGCAGCTTGCAATCGGTCTTATTGGAAATCCTAGGGGAAGGCCTAAGTCCAACAGTCGATGTCTTATGGATGATAATATTGATGATAGTGGTGAGGGCCATAAATCTATCATGTTTCTGTCATGGTTACACTTCTTCGGCGCAAAGAGCGCTGTACTGTAGTCTCTTTCTAATTTTATGGACTCAATACCTCTCATTTCTCAGTACTCAGTATTGTTAATACAACGAGAAGAATTTACATTATCAGAGCACGTCACATCTATTACATCTCGAATTAGAATGAGATGGCTAGCCCATGCATCTATCACATCTGCTATAAATAAATTACGGGTTCATACTCATAGCTCATTAAGATTCCCTGTATCGGCGATACTACGGAACGTGCTAGGAATTACTTCGGGAGAACTGTGTCCAACAGTGAACGTTCTACAGCCAGTATGATCTTGATTCTAAGTTTACGGCTAATCCCAATTTTCCTCCCACAGTCGGACCAGGTGTACAAGTCGGTGTTCATCATCTTCTTCCAAGGAGACCAGCTGAAGACGCGCGTCAAGAAGATCTGCGAGGGTTTCCGCGCCACGCTCTACCCGTGCCCCGAGTCCGCCGCAGACCGTCGCGAGATGGCCATGGGAGTCATGACTCGCATTGAAGACCTCAACACGGTAAGGAAATTAATTTCTGTATTGGAACTTTCGGAAGCGTTCGTCGTGAATCAACTTCCCTTTATAGTTGACGCAGAAGAGTAGGAGGAAAGCGAGTATTTTGACAGCCATCAAATTTAGGCCTTAACGAGGGCTTCACCAAGTCACGAAAGGCCTACTAAGCCCAGAAGGTCCAAGTAGACAAGATGGCAATAAAATCCGAAATGTATTTAGAAGGTTTGAGAGAGTCAACACAACCCTTTCACAAGGGCAATGTAGGACTGCCAGGGTACCTGATTCCTACTTGAAAAGAAAGGACAAAGTCTCTCGAACGAACGTGGATCACTATATTTTGTCGTGACCATCTCGGCCGTGAAATGTCTACGGAGATGCCCACCTCTGGGGTGGTCGCACTTTTTAATTTCTCCGGGGGTGGTGTTCCTCCAATCCAGGCCTTGGTTCTCGAGCCACGCAACAGCGAAAATGGAAGGATGATCCCTGATGATCATCGTGGCTGTACCAAACCGGCGCGCGGAGTGCGTTACGTCAACTCCCAAGTCGAAAATCCCGCTTGCTGTACCAGTCGGCTTGCTGGCCCGGAGAGCTTTCTAGTAGGTCCAATCGCGAAGGCTCGAGGAGAACTTCAGTAGACGAAATCGTTGATCACCAAGCCGAGACGCAGAACAAATAGATTGGCAAACGAAGACGCTGACAGATGTAGCCCATCTTAGCAGAACAGCTTCTCCCTTTCCTTAATTTCAGTCAGAACACTTAAAAATAGGGTTTAGTGATCCCCTGTTGAAAATGTACGATTGAAGAGCTTATAACTGCATTGAGACAAAATGTCCCATCTTGGAACCCTGTTATACTCCTTCGTCACACACATGTGAGGAAACAATAAATGTTCTTTCTTGTCATCATTATTCATAAGTTTGCGCATTCCACTTCTGAGTATTTCTTTTGTTACGCAATTCATTGTTTCAAGAATACATCTTCGATACGCTTGATTTTATTAAATGTAGTATGCTAAACGCTATAAGCTGCGTATGTACCAAAGACATGTGAAGTACGCAAGTAAAAAATACGACCAATAGGATCATGCTTTTTCATACTACAGCGATGATATTGGTGGAATTATTCCTCGCACGCCGCTCAACTACATATATTCGAATGCTGTCTTACTGTTCTATTTTTGATAGCTGAAAAAACATTTTCTTTCTGAAACTCTGTCGAATAACATAATTAGTCCTCACTCTTTAGTTGGCAATTCATTGGCAACACTTGTATTGCAAATGTCCCGAAATTCACCTCATACTGCCAGTTATATGCTACCTTATTACATAAAAATAGACAGTTACTATTTAGCCTCAAATCTCATTAGCAGTTTGCTCAAAATTTATTAGCAATTTGCTTTGACGTTACTTTAATAGGTGTACCTACATGCATAACAATAGCCGACAAGGTTGCCTTGCTGATTAATTGCATGTACGGTGTGGCCGTCGCCTTGGACCATTGATTGGGGACATTCGTAATAGCCTAGGCGGTTAACTATTATTTAGATAACTTAATAGTCGCTGCGGCAAGCTAAAATGTACCGAGGCTTTATGGGATTTTATAACAAAGGAAGATAAATTCACAAGGATACTAGAGTTCATCCATGTTATACGTGGTGTTAAAATTCGTGCCGTTTTGCCTATGTGCCTGGAAGTAATTATAATATCCGTGTGAAATGTTCCCTCTCCTTGTTTAATGGTTATTTATCCCGTCCGCGCTTGCCTGATATAAGTTAAATTATTTCGCAAATGCAACCACCAACGATTGCGAGATAAGATAGCGAAGCCATAGACTATTAGCAACCCAGCCCGCAACTGGCCAGCGTCGCCTAACTCTTCTCGTAATGACAGGATGGCCGTACTCAGTAATGGAACAGTGCTGTAAATATACTTAGATCTAGGCTGAAGAGTCGGATGTGACAGACATATCATGTTCATAAATATGGAACCATCTCAACCGTGTCTGGTATGTGTAAGCGGTGTAAACGCGTGTATCACAACACCCGTTAAAGAAACGGCACCCAGCCATTGTGCTCGCATAACTGCAGCCTTTTACGGCTTTGACACACTCCGCCATTCGTTTTTGGTGAGATTAATAAGGGCCAAATGAAGAACTCAATCAATTTGAAAGAAAGTAGTGGTCAGTCTCTGTGAGATAGAATCAAGTATGAGGAAATTCGTAGAAAAACCAAAGTTATTCACATAGCCAAGCGCATTTGCATGTAGAAATGACAGAGGGCAGGTTATACAACACAAACAAACAAAAAAACAGATGATCCAACCCATGGGGTCAAAAAAATTCATAATTCATAATTCATTTATTCTGCTTCCATAAAGTACAAGATGGTAAAAAATATAAATGGTACAAAGTGGCATAAATATGGACCCCGTCGGGCAAATATGAAAAAATGGGAAAAAACGGGGTAAATGTGAATGGAAACCACGTATCGGCAAATGCAGCGGAGAACGTCTACCTATAAGGTGAACGGATAACATCATCAAGATGGCAGGATCGCGCTGGATGCAAGCCGTTTCTGTTTATTGGGGAGGACTATGTCCAGCAGTGCACGTACTATGCCTGAAATGACAACAAAGAAGACGACCATTTGTAGTCAGAGATAATTAAGTTCACAGTCTAGTCTATGGCTAGAAAACCAGCTTTTTGTAATTATAAGAGTTGTTTACCAAACTAACGGCTCACTCTATACATTTCCAAATCTACATAGCTTTTTAACAGCAGAAATCACGAGTCGCTGCATCGAAGTAAAAATCTCCCTCCAAGCTATTTTTCATAACGCTTCAAACTTGTGAAGTTGTCAATCTGTCCCATCATATTCCGTACTTACGGTTTATTAGTTGCATAAGTCACACATTCATTTATAGTAAGTGGAGATAATGGAGTATTGTGCCCGCATTTTCTCTGGACATTCGACGTGGAATATTACTACGTTATTTATTTTGTATTATCCACTAAGCCGGCCCTTTGCGGGTTGGTGGATTCACATACAACATTGAATTTCTTCGATGGACATAATAAGTTGCAGGATATTATCATGGCTAAATGTGTATTTTAATATCTTAGGATTCCTTCGTGATGCAAATAAATATTCTAATTCAAATGATATTAATCGACCTTGGGAAAGGATATCGTCTCATCGTTCAATCCTTACTTTTAACTTTTCGTCTTCCAACGTAGTACCACAGCATCGATAATATTTCACCACAATCTTTGACATGGATGTAAGTAGCCGGCAAATAACATTTAGAGGAATTACATCTTTGCTCGATGCTTGAGCCATATGAAATAATTGACTGTCGACTTTCCGCTGCGTTCAAAAGAGAGGCAGTGATGTTTTATAGGTCAAGTTACATGCCGGATACTTTACCGTCTTTCCCAGGTGTAGGCCATCCAACCTTATACATATATCTATATAATTCCACCACAGTTTGATATATATGTATTGTCTTCCGCAGGTTTTGGGCCAGACCCAGGACCACCGTCACCGCGTGTTGGTCGCCGCGGCCAAGAACATCAAGAACTGGTTCGTGAAAGTCCGCAAGATCAAGGCCATCTACCACACGCTGAACCTGTTCAATCTGGACGTGACGCAGAAGTGTCTCATCGCCGAGTGCTGGGTGCCGGCGCTGGACATGGAGACTATTCAGCTCGCGCTCAGAAGAGGAACGGTTAGTAGTTTTCTATGATTTATTGTATTATTTATGACGACATGTCTGATGCTCAACACTGACTTAAGTTAACTTAAGAAGTAGTTGTAACTAGTATTAAGCCGTGACTTCAAGAAAGCTGAGAGGATAGAAGCGGAACGCAGTGTGGCCAGTATCGAGAGGGAAGTGCTGACAACTCTAACTTACATTTTTTTACGAAAACGACTTATAAATGAATTTCGATAGAGAATTGAAATTCGCCAAATTGACGTGGCTCGGCACCGAAGAAATATTTTCCATATTAGGGTCCATCACAATCTGATTAACTGTTTTTTTCGTCCCCTGTAAAATTTGGTTTTTGCAAGTTAGGAGTTGTTAGCACTTCCCGTCGATATGGTTTTATCATCTATTCGTATGTGATTCGTATGCCCCTTAAGGTATCACGATGACAAAAGTCGTGACGACTGGTCGCAACTTAGTCTATTTCAGAAAGGACGCAGATCAGGTCTCCAATTAAAGCTACTTTGGTGATCAGGCTCCGCAGGGGAAAATGATTCTCAGGCTACAACGCTTATGGACAATCACACAAGTCGGCAGATGTGAAGTTTGCTACAAACTGCGCGATGTTAAAAGGTCCAGACATAAATACGACATCTGTATTCCTCAATGTAACAACAGCATGTTTTTAAATAGCGCTTATGCTATGGCAATAAAAGTTTACAATTGTCTACCATTTCATATAAAGATATTAGAAGGTAATAGCTTTAAAAGGACGCTGAAGTCCTGGCTAATTTCAAAGGTATTTTACTCAAGTAAAGAATACTTTGAAAATCACAAAGTAATTGTCTTTGGCTTACCTAATTTATAAATTAATAATGCCAACTCTTATTTGTAATTTTGATTTATTAGGTAGGTAATTAACTTTTAATCTTGTAAGTGCATTATTGTACGCCCGAAATGGGCAGGCTGTCTGAACTTTTGTATTTTTTATCACATCTAATTGTATGTACACAGCAACGCAATAAAGATTATTTCTATTTCTAATGTCTAATCCTGACTGAAGCTCACATAAAGTTGATTGGGTTTCGCGCAGTTTGTAGCTAACTTCACACCCAACGACTTGTATGATTCGGTTTATACCGTATGTCGCTTCATTCTGCCGTGGAGCTTTATTTTTGAAACAAAAGCCCGCTATGATGCACGTGACAGAAGTATGTTAATGCAAACGGTATATCATAGCATGCGATTATATTTTCTAACTGACTATAAAACTGAGCTCCTGACTTGCTTTGATGTAGTCTGAGTTTTCGAGTCAATTATCTTCACTTTTTACCTGGCACAGTTAGGAGTTATTATGTTTTTTTATTTAGATCTCGGAATAGACCGATTTCGACCTGCTTCTCGGATCATGATGATCCATCTATTAATATTTTATTGTGTATTACAGGAAAGAAGCGGCAGCTCGGTGCCTCCGATTTTAAATCGTATGGAAACATTGGAAGATCCACCGACGTACAACAGGACCAATAAGTTCACGTCGGCCTTCCAGAACCTGATCTACGCGTACGGTGTCGCCACCTACCGGGAGGTGAATCCAGGTATGAACACGTACAATTTTAAGAACCGTTAACTTTAAGTTTTTAACTGAGACATTTTACATGTAAATTCCAAATCCATAAATTCCATTCAAATTGTAAAATGAGACTTGTACTTAAAATTTTAACGAAAATGTTATATTATGTAATAAAATTTATAGTTATTTGAGAGCTAGGACGTAGTAGTACCTTCCTTGTACCAAACAACATAAGTTTTGCTCAAAGCTTTAAGGTACCACAGATTTTATTATATTTTTGTTTGGACTTCTTATTTTTTATATTAGACTATATTGCGAAATTCTTCTACAGATGAATAAATATCGTAAATAGAAATAGCGCGGAAACAGCATAAAGCATCCCACAAACAATTGCGCCCGGGTTATCGACTAGTCACAGAGGCCCAAATGATTAAAATTAGACCTTTGATGGTTTGATGCCTAGGCCACAGCCGTAGATTACAGCTTTGTGGAGGACGTTTCATCTAGGAATAGCATAAAAAACATAGTTGAATTGAGACCGTATAATTATTATATCTTTTTTTTCAGCGCCGTACACGATAATAACATTCCCGTTCTTATTCGCGGTGATGTTCGGGGACCTGGGCCACGGCGCGCTCATGGCCGCCTTCGGCTTCTGGATGTGCTACAAGGAGAAACCGCTCCAGGCCAAGAAGATCGACAGCGAGGCAAGTCCAATTAATACTTTCAGCACCGTACACGATAATGATTCTACTGCCTCGTTGGCCCAGTGGTTACTGACTGTGACTCCTTAGTCAAAGGAACGTGGGTTCGATTCCCACCTTGGGCTAGCATTTTTGTAGTGAATATAGGTGTTAGCTCTGTGTCTGCGTGTTATAGTTTATATATGTATTTAAAAATATGTATTTATAATATGTAAAGTTGGAAGAAAAATATAAACACTTCACGAATTTGGCGAGTTCGTAGTTATGCGATCTGGCTTAATTGGATAAAGCGTCTGGGCCGGAATCCCAAAGAGATGAAGGTTCAAATCCTGCGATTGCAAATTTTTAAATTGTTTATCACAAAAAGAACAATTTTTTTGAGATAACATCTTATGTGTCTTATGCACTATATAATGAAATCATTTAGTCAGTCTCTGGTAGCCATATCACAAGCTTTGCTTAGCTTGGGGTCAGAGGCCGAGTGTAACAGATGTACCTTAATAGTAATTTATTTACTAACTAGCGGCCCGTCCCGGCTTCGCACGAGTAGACATAAATAGGTACTATAGTAATCTAGTACTAAATATAGCCTATGTTACTCAGTGATAATGTAGCTTTATAATGAAAAAAGAATGATTAAAATCGGTCCAGTACTTTTTGAGTTTATTCGTTACATACAAAAATACAAATCTTTCCTCTTTATAATATTAGTGTAGATAATCGCTCGTGGCCGAGCTCGCCGCTGTGAGCGATAGCGGGAGGTGAGCGGTAAGAACCAACGCTCCGAGCGAACGAAGCGGTTTCGGGAATACCTCAAAGTTCTCAATCCGCCAAAAATGCCGGCCGTATTGCCCATCTATAAAAATTACTCGCTGACATAGACGGTTTACGTTAAAACCATCGGCCGTGTGTCCCACCAAATTTTGTCTGCAATATTGAAGATAAACGCTACTAAATCTTGTCACCACAATTTCCTCTTTACCACTACTTCCCTTATTATCGATTTTTGAGTATTAATATCTTTAAAATTGCAATATAGCGAGGCAAGTCAATAAAATGACTGATAACAAACTCGAAGAATTCATTACGCCAAGTGAGGTCTGTAACGCATCACGGGGACTGGAGGGGGCAGCCCCGTTATTTTGAGGTTACTTTGCTTACGTTTACGTACAATATACGGTTATGTCCATGACACTGCCACACCACTTTTTTTTAATGTAAAATGTAAATCCCCACATTTCTCCTCTGATTTTGATTCTTATATCCACAGATTTGGAACATATTCTTCGGCGGACGCTACATCATCCTCCTCATGGGTCTGTTCTCGATGTACACGGGCCTCATCTACAACGACATATTCTCGAAGAGTCTGAACATTTTCGGGTCCTCCTGGCGCGGGAACTACAACGACACCACTCTCATGTCGAACAAGCTGCTGCAGCTCAACCCGGACTCGCAGGACTACATTGGCAAACCGTACCCCTTCGGCATCGACCCCGTTTGGCAGGTCAGTATTATATCAAATTAAAAAAAACCGGACAAGTGCGAGTCAGGCTCGCACACTGAGGGTTCCGTACAAATCCAGAAAATTTCACAAAATTGGGAAGTAAGTTGTTAAAACCATAATCATCGCCAAAAAAGTTTTTTTTATTCACTTTTCTCGTCATACATAGAAAATTACACATTATTAAAATAATAAAAAACCTGTTTTAGCACGTGCTAATGAAGCTCTTTTATGTGATACCTTACATGATATGATTTACTCACTTTGAATTTTAAACCCATATTTTGTGAATCTAGGCCCTATTTTATTTCGTGATTTAAATAAAAATGTACAGTTTTCAGATTTATTCCTATATGTGTACTCTGAGAAAATGCTTCTCGCCAAATTTCATAGTTCTATGTCCCTGTAGGTTTTGATTTTTGTGAGTGCCGAAATATGCGGTTTTTTACGACATGCGGCTTTAACTCTTTTATACGATAACTGAGAAGTTTTTGTTTTACACAACTGCAAGAGACCATAGATATACGTATACAGTTTAAATTTCAACTCGACATCTTTACGCGTTCCCGAGATAAAGAGTACATACGGACAGACGGACAACAAAGTGATCCTATATTTCCGTTATTTTTCCTTTTGAGGTAAAAAACCCTAAAAAAACGCAGAAACCTACTTTTTTTCGCTACGGACGATTCTTCTTGTCGCGGGTACTAAAACGATACGACACTTATGTCCAATAAAGTGCTGCAACTCAATCTGGACTCCAGAGACTTTATGGGCACTCCATACCCCTTCAGAATTGTTCCCGTTTGGCAGGTTTTTGTAACATACAGTAGATAGCAAATTTCAGTTTTTTTTCCGTCAGTGGGCTATCAAGGGATATTTTCGTCGGAAATGTCTTCAGTTTGCTCTCGATCATGGCGTATATCGCAAAGTTAAGAAACGTTCCAGTGGAATTTTCAACTATATAAGCGCAATCGTGGCTCTAATGGATTTTAGATTGTGAATCCCGATTGCTTTAACCGTTTAGCCATTGTTAGAGGCCTTCAAGAGGTTTAAAATCTCCAGGGCTAGCCACCTGGCTTGTAAGTATATTAGACTAAGGGATCAATGGCATATTCTAAAGAGTCTGAACATATTCGGATCGTTTTGTCGCGGGAACTACAACGATAAGACTCTCGTGTCGAACAAACTGCTGCAACCCAACCTGAACTCGCCGGACTACGTGGGCAAACCGTACCACTTCGGAATCGACCCCGTTTACATAACGTAGAATAAAACATATACGAAATAATAAAAAACAATGCGAAATTAAAGTGTTTTCGCTACGATACTGTCGAGGGATATTTTCGCCGAAAATACGCCAAATTATTGTCACCTCGCCTTGATTGAGTTCCGTCATAAATTAAAGAACAGTTCCATTAAAAGTTCATTAAAATAATAACTTAAAAACATTCCATCTAGAATATTTTTAGCGATGATCTAAATTTTCCTAAAAGCGTCAATTTGGTTACTAAAACTACTATGGTTTTAGTTAGCTTTTCGGGTTTAATGTAAATAATGATTAAATACTGTATTTTCAGCTGGCCGAGGCGAACAAGATTATCTTCATGAACGCGTACAAGATGAAGATTTCCATCATCATCGGCGTGTTCCACATGTTGTTCGGAGTCTGCCTCTCGCTCTGGAATCATCTGTGAGTATGAGACAAAAAATATCCTGACACCCACAGCAATTTTTTTTTCTTTCGTGGCAAACTTTTGGGTGCATTTTAGTTGACGCCTATTTGTATATAATTAGATGTAGTTATTTATAATGTACCCTGTACTTGTTTTTGTTTGCTCCGAAATAATTATATTTCTTTCTTTTAAATATAGGTAATAATGATGGAAAAACCAAAAGATAATGGTTTACATTTTAGATAAAGATGCTGGAGACTCAAATTTACACATAGTATATTATGTAGTCTCGACCGTTTACGGCGGTCTTTCTCGATCTCAGACAGACAAGCAACTAATCTACAGGTACGGTATAAGCAACCGAAATTAAGCAACGGTTCGCACGGTCAGTATTTGGATGGGTGACTGCGGGTGGCATTTTCCAACTGAGCGCTACCTTGGCTATGGTATGTCACGTTAAATTGTAGGCTCCGGTTGTTTTAACTATTTAGCCATGTCAGAGGCCTTGAGGCGGCCTGAATACTGATGCTAGGGCTAGCCACCCGGCCTATACGAACTTATTTACAGTATAAGCAAAACGCAGCA
Source organism: Hypomecis punctinalis (assembly GCA_949316475.1). NCBI lineage: Eukaryota > Metazoa > Arthropoda > Insecta > Lepidoptera > Geometridae > Hypomecis > Hypomecis punctinalis. The sequence continues at coordinate 2,575,874 of OX438805.1, forward strand.
TAAACTAAAAAAAAATATTCTTGACAAAGCGTATTATTCACTCGCGGATTATTTAAATGAAAATGACGATGTAACACACAGCTGATATTTATTTTTTGGAAATAATAATAGCGTCCTCCTCTTTCCTAATGATTTATAATTTTAATAATGTGACCGACTGCGTAATTTTGCTATGACTATGTAGATATAATTTTGATTTTGTAATGTTAATTTAATTTTAATTTTGTGTAGATTTATTTTTGATTTTGTTATGACAATTTATTTTTAATTTTATAATGATAATGAACAGTCCTAATATAATAAATAGTTTGCCATACCCTTAAAGGGTCATATGTATTTGACAATATTATGTAAACATGTAATTTAAGAACCGCATGTACAAATTATTACATATGTTGCAATAAATAAATAAATAATGGAACTACATACATTTTTTTGAAGTGCTTTGTCATTTTATAAGGTTCCGTATCAAAAGGGTAAAAACGGGACCCTGTTGCTAAGACTCCGTTGTCCCACCGTCTTTCCGTTTGTCTGTCTGTCTGTCACCAGGCTGTATCTTAAGAACCGTGATAGCTAGACAGTTGAAATTTTCACAGATTATGTATCCTGTCTGTTGCCGCTATAACAAATTCTAAAAACGGAATTAAACAAATATTCAAGGGGAGCTCCCAAACATAAAACGTGTTTTTTTTGCCGTTTTTTGCTCGATATGATAAAGCTAACAGGTATCCGTTTGAAATGGGGCAAAAGAGGCTCCTATGCGATACGGAACCCTTCATGCACGAGTTCGAGTCTCACTGGCTGATTTTTATTTTGTAACCTCATGACTTGGGGTTGGAGTATACCAGACAAACAAATTTTACGTATTCACTGTTCCTTGCTTCTCTGTTATACAAATAGTCCTTGTAGTAGCGAAACAGCCAAGCCGCATATATTGCCTAAGGTGTATAATTTGTGAAGTTGTGGTTTGCAGAGATCTGATAACCTTATGGTTACTGGCTTGTCTTGGCAACATTTTACATGAAAATGTTTTTGGTGGGATTAATAGGCGATATATAATAGAGTATATAAAGTAAAAAAATAAGTGTGTGTGTTAGGGTGCTTGAACATGGAGTAAGTAGCTGGAGCTAGTAAAGATGCGAGTCACACGCGTAAGTAATATACGCATTCTACTTGTCCAAGTTACTCGCTTGTACTTGTACATGGTGCAAATAACTGGAGCAAGTAAAGACGCGGGCTACTTGCACCAGCAGTACGCACAAGTTATTTGCTCGTGGTCATGAGCCGACTGTGACCCGCGCGAGTGACCCGCGCGCGCCACAGAGCACGCGGAGTAGTTGCGCGGGCGGCTCGCTTTGGTACATGCTCGAGTCGCCAGACCCGCACATGTTTTTGAACGTTAATTTTACGATGCATATAACCCGCGCAAGTGCCTCAACATGCGCAAGCTACTGTACAAGCACCCTTAGTTTCGATTTAAAAAAAATATGTTTTGTTTTAGGTACTTCAAGCGTCGCACGGCCATCTACGTAGAGTTCATCCCCCAGATCATCTTCCTGACGCTGCTGTTCTTCTACATGGTGCTGCTCATGTTCATCAAGTGGACCACCTACGGCCCCTCGCCGCCCTTCTACGGCAGCCAGGAACCTGGTAAGGACCCTTCAATCAATAACATCTCCATAGCATATTGTCACGCGGTAGGCGTGTGCTGCAACTACGAAGTAAGCCGTGGCGCTTGTTTACTCCTCGCCCGCTCGCGTTATTTACGACGCTACTGTATTAGTTTATTTTATTTAGGTACTAGCTTTTGCTCGCAGCTCCGCCTGCATATTGATTTTTGTGCTATCCCAAGGGTTCTATCCCAATTAACCTATTTCCGGGATAAAAAGTAGCCTATGTGACTTTCCGTCTTTCAAACTATGTCCATGCCAAAAATCAAGTTAATCCGTTGCTCGGTTGGTGCGTAACAGAGAAACAAACCAACAAACTTTTCGGATTTGATTGATTCGGATAATATTAGTAAGGATGTTTTAGTTTATTCGGCAGCACTGTTTTTGAAAATCAATAATATTAAAAAAATTGGTTGTATGTAAAGTCGGTTTAATGATTACACCGAACGGTCAAGCCGATCGTGCCTTTCACTCGCTCGTGTAATGAGCTTACGCTACGCGGGACTATTGAGTCATCCTTTTTGTGCGTGCAGCCAGCGTTCATCGAATTACTAGACATTGTCACATCAAAAATGGTATACGTATTTTGGTACATGATTGAAGTCGATTCGTGGGAAAATGATTATTAAATTTAATTTGTTTTTCGTGTATTAACTGGTAATGTTATTTGAACAGAAATCGTAAAGACGAGTGCGTACTGCGCGCCCTCTATCCTCATCACGTTCATCAACATGGTGCTTTTCAAGAAGGACGACAACCCGCGCGAAGTTTGCGACCCTGTCATGTTCGCGGGACAACTGGGCATTCAGAAGGTAACGTTAATATTATTAAAATTATATAATTATTATTTATTTAAAACTATATTCTTCATTAAAATGAAGACGAGCGCGTAGTGCGCGCTCTTTATCCTCACCATGAAATGACGACAAAGCGCGCGAAGTTTGCAATCCTGTCATGTACACAAAACAAATTGGGCATTCAAAAGGTAACGTTAACGTTCTTTACCTAATAATATTATTTAGTTTAATCAAGACGACTATTCAATAACCAGCCTTTGTTTGCGGCTTCACCCGCGACTTATTTTAATTTTCGTGCTATTCTATAGGAACCTTTTATTTTTTCGGGATAAAAAGTATCCTATGTCACACCTTGTAACTATAACTATGCCAAAAATTAAGTCAATCCGTTGTTCTGTTGGTGCGTGAAAGAGTAACAGACCAATAAACCAACAAACACTTTGGATTCATAATATTAGTAAGAATGGTTCTTCAATGATGCTTTACCTTGAAAAGTATTGAATAAATGATTGGGTCAGATACTTGATAACGATAGACATAGAGAAATTAGTGATATAATTGGATAGGTACATAATATGATGTGTTGTTTCCAGTTCTTCGTGGTGGTGGCCATGCTGTGCGTGCCCGTCATGTTGTTCGGGACCCCCTACTTCGTCATGAAGGAGCAGAAGGCGCGCGCTGTAAGTTAACACGTTACACGTTGTTTACATACCTTTACATGATTTTATCTTTACATGGAATGTTGTAGGTTGGTTTGGAAAGAGGGTAAGGATGTTGTTTTGGTGCATTTATATTATAAAATCTAGCTGACCCGGTGAACTTCATCTCACCATCTGCCAACTGTCGAAAATTGATCGCAACAACTCAAGAACCTTCTTTCGCTCATGCACAACAAGTTTTCTAAATATCATCATATGAAAAATGAATGTTTGTCTGTAGGCCATGTGTAAGATGTCCCAAAATATTTATTATTATCTTTGTGCTAAGCATTTCAAAAATCTGAAGCGAACGCAGGATTTGAACCTGCCCCTTCGGATCACTAGCCCGACGCTCTAACCAACTGAGCCAGCCCGCCTCCTACGCAAGCGTCAAATCTTTGGAGTGCTTATATTACCCAACTTATGGCACAGGTGGCAACGCTATAAGTTGGGTAATATAAACACTCCAAAGATTTGACACTTGCGTAGGAGGCGGGCTGGCTCAGTTGGTTAGAGCGTCGGGCTAGTGATCCGAAGGGGCAGGTTCAAATCCTGCGTTCGCTTCAGATTTTTGAAATGCTTATCACAAAGATAACTCTTTGAGATAAAATCTAGTGTGGAAAGCACTCAAAATAAATATCATAACAGTGATCATTGATCACTACTGTGATCGTGCTATGCACATATGCTAGCACATTTGGAGTATCTGTGTGTATTTTGAAGACTTTTTTCTATAATTGATTGTTATTGGAAATTACATAAAATAAACAAACAAAACACAAACTAATGATGTATTTTTGTGCTGCTACCATGGAATAGCTTGCGGTAAGGAAGTGAATATTTTTATTTGAACTTTAACTTTACAAATTTTTTTCGCCTCATTTTACAGCAAACTTTTAGACTAAGGACTCACGGAGCGGTTTTTAGCCGCGCCCGCCGCGGTTGCGGGTCTGCAGCTTCGTAGAATGCAGATATATTATGTAAAAATTAAGTAGATCTCACGGCGTGTTTTACGGCCGCGGTGTGCGCGGTTGTTGGCGGCTCCCGCAGCACTGGCGGGAACTAGTAGAATCGCCTAGAAAACGGCAGCCTCGGCGGTTTGCAATCACGTGCTCTGCGTTCGTTTGGGGGTCTGATCTTCAACTGATCGTTTAACCACATACTCATACTTATTTGTTGGCAAATTACAATTTACAACACAAGTCATTTTACAGAAAAAAATATTTTAAGTAGATACAAGTACAAAAAATATAAAATGTTTTATTTACCAAAAGATTACAGATATACCAAAATACCAGTGGACCCTGCACTAGGATGACTTGTATCGCAGGGTCCGACTCAGGGACGATTACATTTCTAGTACTATCAGTTATACGTACGGTGCGGCTAGTAAAATTATAACAAAACATTTTGATGTATAGATATTTAAATTTAAACATTTTGAAAAATAACTAACACTTGCTTGTGTGTGTTGTTGTCTGTGAAATGAAGTGTGGCGAGTGTGTCCTCTGCGATACACAAGTCCTCGTAAGAGTCAGGGTTCAGATGAATGAAGAATGAAGAACTATAATTACAATATTAATATAGAGTAATTATGAATTAAAAATAATTTGTATTCCACATTAATAAATACAATTACAGTTACACATAGTAACATAATTTCAGTAACATAAATAAGCAACATTCGCCACACGTCTTATAGCCGCCCGTCTTGCGATCATCGCCGGCCATCAACCTCAGCAATAATCTCAATCATAGCGATCAACGATGATCTCAGCCGCGACGGCCGCGTAACCGCACAAATAACCCGTCGCGTGAGTATAGAAATAAAACCGCAGTTCCGCCACCGCGGCGGGCACGGGAAAAACTGCTCCGTGAGTTCTTAGCCTGAAGGTCTAATATACTTATAATAGTAGATTAGTACCCAAGGGCTGTAAGGCATCAAATGCAGCCTGAGATATTTAGGCGCCCTCGCTGCGCCTATATTCGAGGGTGCAATTGGTGCTTACACCCGAGCTAACTATTCTGCTTTACATCTCCATTGTGAGGTAATTAGAAAAAACCCGGTATTACAAGAATAAAACATTTTATTTATTGAAATTTAGAAGTTTCAGGTAAAATATTGTTAATTGCTGCTTCAGCTTCCATTTTCATTGAATCGGGAGTGCAGCTTATATCTTCATCACTTGAAGAACTCATGTTTTTTCCTAATTAGCACGTAATTATAAAAACAAACAATATTTAAAGTAAAAGTTTTCTATTCCCGCCTTTTTTCATTAAAAATAATCAAGAAAAGAACTATTAATTTTTTTTTTCAAGAACGAAATTGAGCTTCGCCGTTCGATGAACGTTCGAATGCATAATATCTATTGCCAGTATGATGGTTAGATGTATGCGAACTTTTTGAAAGAAAGAAGTGTTTTTTTTAATTACTTACCGCCCTAGGGCTTTTCTAGCTACATTATTACCCTATTTGGAGGTATTAAGAACCTATTTATCGAACATGAGAGATGTAAAGAAATATAAATTTAAAAATAGGTCTAATATTTGCAATAAATTAATAAATAAATGTTGTGTGAAATGTAACATGAAGCTGATTGTAATGTATTATTTGCAGCGTCAAGGGCACCAGCCGGTAGAAGGCACCGCGGAGAATGGTACAGCGGGCGGCGCGCCCGTGCCGGCCGGCGGGCACGAGCACGAGGAGATCTCGGAGGTCTTCATCCACCAGGTAACCGCGATTTTACCAATTATATTCATTAGCTCTTGAAGCCGCCAAACTGAAATGAAACTGGGTCGGCCATGACAGCCGCATGCCGGAAAAGCTAGCGGAGTCCCAATTCGGTACCGCCCCTAGGAAAGGCCTCAAAAGAAATGGCGTGATAAACTTGATAAAAACGGCAGCCATAAAACTACCAAAACCGGAAGAGTCGGGGAGAGGCCTCTGCTCAACGGTTTGGGACTCTGCAGGCTAAAACGATAACAAATATATAAAAACTGGAACGCGGAATAGTTATAAAATAAACTTAAATAATTTATATTATACTGTACTAGTTATAAGTATCTGATATGAATATTTACTTGAAAAAAAAAAATGAAATTAAAAAAAAAATGAAAATATATCAGAAAAAAGGAAAAAAAAAAAAAAAAAAAAAAGCGTATAAAAATTTGTAGAGATATGCTAGGTATAATTAGTAGTGATAATAACAGTAAGTGTTTAACTTTAGGCTTAGTGCTTAAAAACTTAATTTGATTAGTTTACTAACGTAAGTTATTATTTCTTGTAACATATTATTTATGTACCTATTCTACTGTGTAACATATGTATAATTATATATGCATGTCATATTTATGCTCATACAAAACTGCATGAGGCAATCAAATTGGCCGTTCATTAATAAAATAGAAAACTGCGTAAGCAAATGTTCAGCTTGACAATGTCTCCGATTTATGTCGGAGAAAGTACAAGAGGAACAAAAAAAGTTCGAATCCCCGGTCCCGTACCAATGAGTTCTTTGGAATTTATGTAAGGAATTTCACACCACTGGCTTTTCGGTGAAGGAAAACATCGTGAGGCAACCTGCATACGTCCTTAGAAAAAATTCGATGGCGTATGTGAATCCACCAACCCGCACTGGGCCAGCGTGGTGGATATGGCCCAATCACCCTTCGTTACCCACGAAGGGTGATTGGGCCTACGTCCTGCAGTGGACTATTAAAAAGGCTGGTACAGTTCAGCCCTTATATTATGTTTTCAACCTAACTTATCCTCGAGGTCTTGAGCGAATCCAATCGGAAACGAGAAGAACTAAAGATGCTACATATTGTATCAAGACATAAGACAGAAATATTTTGTTTTCATGATATTATACAAATAATTACGTAGAAATAAAAAGTGATAGCAATAGGAATGAAAATCAGTGAATTGATTGATTGCCATACTACTCGGTCTGATTCCATTTTAGCATATCTTGCTGAATTAAATTGCAACATTAGATTTGATATTGAGTAGTAAACTATCATAAACCCCCTCCACTATCGATGTGTCTTCACTTGACGTAATACATTCTTTAGCTCTCCAATGATGTAATTGAATTTAGGATGGATATGATAGATATAATGCGGCAACACCAAACTGTATCTTCAGATTTTGTTATCATTATTCGTTATTTCGACTTTCCTTCCAGTACGGAAGCAATTTCAAAGACCAAAATATGAATAATTGATGATATGATATGTAAGCCAAAAATATGAATGAATGGTTCGGTTTTAATATTGTTGAATGCTTTACAGGGTATCCACACGATCGAGTACGTGTTGGGTTCAGTTTCCCACACGGCGTCTTACCTTCGTCTGTGGGCGCTGTCGCTTGCGCACGCGCAGCTTGCTGAAGTCGCCTGGAACATGCTGCTCCGAAAGGGTAAGACCGCACATTTCTACACTTGTTTAAATCATTTTATGATTTTTATCACTATAATTCTTAATATACATTGCTTGGGCGTAGTCTTTTCTCAGTTTTGGAGATTTTTAACAAGCATTAATATTTTTTGATAATGGCAGAGCCAGAATTTCTGCACACCATTTGTACAAAAGGAGGACTTAACGCTAAATAGCATTATCTGCCAGTCAACCTATTGATAGAAGACATTGGGAAGGACACATGAATAAACAAACAAAGATATAAATAACTAGAATCAACACAAATCAAAACTAAAAAATAATATATACCAAATAATAATACAATTTCAATTTAAATAAAATTCATAAACTATTATACATACATATACACAATAAGATGATAACTAGTAAAAGATATAATAGCTTAACCTATTGTTCGAGATTTTGGACAATTTTAGGTAATGTAAAGTTGATAGTTTTGTGTTTTGCGCACATCGGTTGTGTTCAGAGCGCGCGTCTCTTTGCGCAGTCCCACGAATTCGCACATGCTAGAGTCTGGCTAACGAAAGTTGATACTGCAATTTTTCGCAAACTTTTTAAATGACAACACACGGTGCTACTGCCATCGCGGATTTACCTTTAAATTGGGGTATTTTACCTTGTATTAAAAACATTGTTCAAACCTACGTCATGTAGGTACTAAACTGAACAAAATGATTTTTTTATATTATTATAGTCTTCATCGTAATGAAGTAGATCGGTACGCGTTGAAATCATTTGGATCATTTGGAGAGCAATGCAAAGCCTCAGTTTGGCATAATAATAACGTCAAAAAACAGAAATTAATTAACGTAATGAATATAAAACTCCTACACGACAAAATCAAGCTTGAAGAAAAGATATTTTTTGCGACTCCCCTAAATATTTGGAAGAATCAAAATCGCAGTATGGTAACAATGCTACATCGTGTATAAGTGAGAAAAAGTGTTTTCCTCTCAGTTTAGTGCTGCCATAGTGATAATTTTTAAATTTGCCGCGCTTTGTCAGTATCAACTTTCGTTAGCCAGACTCTATACGTGTGTACTACCTACACGCACAGAGCTAATACAACTAGAGAGATAGCGCTGTTGTCGCTTGAGGCAATTCTCAACCACAAAAATGTATGTCTAAAATCGTGCTCAGCGCTGTCAAAACTGTCTAATATGTACTATAATTTGACACTACTGAGAGAAAAACACTACTACTAGCCACTGAATCGAGATGTTTTTATGTTTCTTTCTAACTCATGCCATATTAAATCATTGTATCTCTTTCTTTCTTTTCGCGATCGACCACATTATCCCTCTGGTATCTCTGTGGCTACACGCGATCGATGATCGCGCTATTGCAGTTGGAGAGAAATATTGAGGGTTGTCTATGTGACAATGTGTTGGCAGGTCTGATGTCGACGGACTTCCAAGGCGGCATCTTCCTGTACATCGTGTTCGCGGGCTGGGCCGCCATCTCCGTCTCCATCCTCGTGCTCATGGAGGGGCTGTCCGCTTTCCTGCACACGCTCCGACTGCACTGGTGCGTATTTACTTATTGCTTGGTTGCTTGGCCACGGCTTGCCGACGGGACCGGTAGCGGCGGGCGCGGCTCACACAACTTGGCAGCTGTGATGTTAGCTACTAGCTGTGGATAACCCAATCCTACCGCAGCTGTAAGTGGGCTTCAATCAAGATTGGGTCTAATCTAACGTCACAGTCGCCAATTTGTGTAATTCGACCTAAAGCCACTTGAACGTCACCGTCTCAAACCTATTTATGCATCAAACGTCACGGCCCCGCGTCAAATTTTTCGCGCGCAGTTGCGTACTATCCGTCACGCTAAAAACGTCTATCAAAGGAACAATAGACAAGCTACGTTCTAATAAAAAATACCGTGGCATAGCCTAATTTATTGGCAAAAGTGTTTTTTATAAGTCTATGATTCAAGTCTTACCTTAATACTTAAAAAAAGTGGTAAACAGCAACACGGAGCCGCCAATGGCCGGATCGGCCATCCCCGACTTTAGAGCACAATATTTCGTTGTAAATCACATACACCAGTCGATAGAAAACGTCTCTGGCAACGTTTTAATATACAACACTCTATTATTTAGTTAAAGTTTACCACATATTTTACATTACACAAAATCGCTGCACATAATGCCGCTGGAACCGGACCGGTGCGACTGGCGCCGACTTTAAAGTGGCTGCCGAACCATTCGAAAAGGGGAATGAACTTTTATGTTCTGTAAGGCCATCTACAGTTCATTCCGAACATTAAATACTAGCGTTACTACAAAAAGGAACTCTATTATTACGGCTTAAAGCTGATTTCTGAAAAATCGCACCGCGGGACATATTTGTCCCGGTAGCGGTTTTGTGAAGATTAGTCATGGGATAAGGTATATCCCGTATACGTCCAAGTGGATAGGAATCTTATTGAGTGGAGCGTTTTTAACATTTTTAATTTAATTTCGTTTTCTTCCAGGGTGGAATTCCAGAGCAAGTTCTACAAAGGCGAGGGTTACCTCTTCATGCCGTTCTCGTTCGAGGTCATCCTCGACTCGGCGTCCTCGGGCGAAGAGTAACGCGCCAACCCTGCACACTCGTAGGTACGGACCCTTTGTATTGCAATCACGACCTTCTCACCTTGATCGCAGAGTTGATTTTCTATTGTTGGAAAAGAGTGTTAAAATACAGTATTTTCTTAACCTTAACTGCAAATACTTACGTATTATCGTGTGAAGTTGTATCTTCTGTGTTTATTGAACACAAAAAAGTTTCGTCTTTTTTATTTCTTTACGATTTTTGAAGAATGCTATACTATTCGATTCGCTATTGTGAATACGGTAGCGATTTGAAAATGAAAAATATACTTTCACAATTGTTTCTAAATAAAACTGTTGATAGAAAACGTCGTGAAAAATATTCAATAAAACGCGAAAATATACCTGCTAGACATGCTCTAGACAATGTTATAATTATGATTAGAATCGAATTAAAATTATAATAACTGGAAACGATGAAATGTGATGTTCAGAGAAAAATTGAAATTTTTTGTCAATTGCAAATGGTCCGTACCCATGCGTTATAAGTTTTAAAATATGTTATCGTACCCTATTTATTCCACGGCTATGGCATAGCTTTCGATGTTTAAAAAAATTGAAAAAAATCTATAATATTGGCTTTGGCTGTTCCACGAAAAAATATTGATCATATAAATGTCTATTTATAAGTATATTTGTGTCTTCGTAAGTGAATAAATAAATAGTTAACGTTTGGCATCGATTTTGTTGAATTTTAAATAAAATGATTGTCCTGAAATTGTTATATCTCTTTCTTTTATATCGAAATAAAAAGAAAAGTAATTTTGTTGTAGTTTGTCAAACTATGTTAACAATAACAATAAACAACAAAATCGAGGCCTACGTGTTACAGTTTTGTAGTGTATGTAAATCTTTTCTATTTTATTTGACTGAGTATTACTTGTGTGGTACTTAGCTTTGATTTTTATTTATTTAACGATTTGTATTATATTTTTCATTTTCTAAAATATTTTTTCAATAATAAAAATCTGTAAAATGAAATAGAGCTAAAAGGGGTACAAATTACAGTAAATCTAATTTTTGTTTTGTATTTTTTATAGTCAAAATTAGTTTTTTATGCGTACCATTTTTTATATGCGTGAACGACCTTCTTTGACCGAGATAAATTTAAAATGTGTACTTAATTATATAATTTTTTTACATAAAATTCCTTGTTTACTATTGAATTAGAAACCATGTTATGCCCAAAGCTCTCTTATATTGAAATAAGGCTAGCTTTACACTAACTAACCTCTGATTTAGAATGTAGAACTATTGATTGAAGCTGCTACCTTGATACAATCAAAGACGGTTTTGCTTTATGAAGAATGTTTTCTGCTTTTCGGCCGTATGTATACTTTGATATCACAAAAGTGATTTAGTACATTTTTGAGATATTCCTTTTTACGAAAGTCTACCGTTATATACGAAGAATGATATCTTGCCAATTACTTCTGTGTGTTAAAACCAGCCCCCCGACCGCCTAAGCAATAGCAATCGTTTATGACTTCATTTTAGTCATTTGGCACCGCCTATGTGACGTTAGCCATCAAAGTTGTTCATTCAACGATTGCTTTCGCAATCCGCGCAAAGCAATTGATGGCTAACGTCACATAGGCTGTGCCAAATGACTAAAATGAAGTCATAAACGATTGCTATTACGATAGCTATTGCTTAGGCGGTCGGGGGGCTGGTAGCTACTACTGAAATGTACCTCTTTGTACAGCTTTAGTTAATAGTTTTATTACTGTAAAGTCTTCACTATAATGTCTATTGAAAATAAGTATCTTTCTAATGATAAAAGTTAAAAAAAATCCTTTTAAAGAAAATGCTGACTATTACTACCATACTATGTATTGTCTTTAATTTTAATAGCTGTTAAAGAACTTTGAATCTTGTTAACGTTGTTTGTAGTTGAAAAGTATATTCAACTTCTAAATAATTACTCAATATATTATAATCGATTTTTGAAATATTGAATCGTTAGTAAAATCCCAGTGGTTCGATCCGTGTGCTAGCCTTATAGATCGTCATTCCAGTAAATAATTGAATTAACAGATGTAGCGCAGTGTGCGAGTTATGTAGGATAGATTGGTGGTGAATAAAGGTTTTTCGTAGCATATCTATTTTTGTGTCATTTATAACATGTACCTATGAATCATCCAAACTAGAACTCATGCAAACTATAGTTTTTTTTTCTAAAAGATGATTTTGAGTCAGGATCTTGGATAAGAATAATAGTATGGTGATGTTTGTGCTCCGTATAAACACAGCCCGGACACTCCGCGATTTTCCATACAAAATCTGCTGTCTTACGCACACGACACTTACTCACAGGCAACACACATACGCACAGTCGCTACACGTGCATATGTGTGCGGAACGTCTATGGCTGTCAGCGACGTGACGACATGCCGCGTGAGTGAGACAGTTGCGTATTCAATTAGTAAAAATGAATATAAATGTAGTGCTTAAAAAGTATAACAATTACTTAATTTGGGAGCATTTTAATAAAAGTAACCGATCTACTTTATTTGAAAGACAATATCAAGAGGAAGTTACCAAATAATGTAAAATAAGTTCAATTTACTTATCCTTAGATGAACATTAAAATTTCTTCTTTTTTTACGTATTATTGATATTCAACCATACACAGCACAATTCTTCCCTATTGCCACAGTCTAGGTATTTTTATTACAAGATCTACCGGCCCGTGCAGCCCGCGCGCTGAGTACACGATCGGTACGTGAAACGCGGGGTGGAAGTGAGGAAGACTCAAACGGGTGGGGGGTAACGAGTGACCGTTCTATACGTAGTATTATTATATCTTCTTTGGTATAAAGGGGAGCGTCTTAAATGTTTAATTTAAATAAATAATTTATAAATATTAAGGGACATCTTACACAAGGTCTCAGACCTCAAACTAAGCATAGCTTGTGATATGGCTGCCAGAGACTGATATACTACTTATACATATTTTTAAATACATACTACTATACTGTATTATACTAATAACATCCAGACATTCATTTCTTTTGCTTTTCCTGGGTGGGAATCGAACCCACGCCTCTTTGACCCAGGAGGCAGGGTCACTAACCACAGCCACCGAGGTAGTAAATGAATCGATTTCGTTCGATATACAGGGTTATTTCTAATCAATTGGCATCCTTTCAGGGGCTTATTCTGTACATCATAACTGACAACTTTTGTACTGCGACTTTTATAAATTCTCAAAAAAAATGTTGTTGTTCCTTAGAAAAATATCGGTCACCATCGACAAAATGGCTCACTACCCGTTCACTCACTGGCTCACCCACTAGTGGGTGTAGGGGTGATTCCTGTTTACCCGTATACCCACTGCGTCAAGGTTGGAATTAATTATAAAAATATGGACAAAATGTATGGAAAAGCTGATTTTTATTTTTAGTTTTGACAAAAGTCGCAGAACAAAAGTTGTTAGTTTTGATGTACAGAATAAGCCCCTAAAAGGATGCCAATTGATTAGAAATAATCCTGTATCCTACTAATATTATAAACGTGAAAGTTTGTGAGGATGGATGGATGTATGGATGTTTGTTACTCTTTCACGCAAAAACTACTGAACGGATTGAGATGAAACTTTGCAATAATATAGATTATATATCAGAATAACACATAGGCTATAAATTATAATGATATATTGCATATGCGGGCGAAGCCGCGGGTAAAAACTAGTATTTATATATATTCAGATTATAGTCACAAAAGGAATCACAAACGTATACCATTTTATAACAAAAGATATAAAATGGACGATAACTACAGTTGAGAGTGACGTCTTGCCTGTAATAATTCTAGGAGTTGGCCCAGCGTGACGATATACCTACACTGTACTGTACTGTACCAGCCTTTTTAATAGTCCACTGCAGGACGTAGGTCTACCCACAAAGGGTGATTGGGCCATATCCACCACGCTGGCCTAGTGCGGGTTGGTGGATTCACATACGCCATCGAATTTCTTCTACTTTCTTTCTTCATATTTTCCTTCACCGAAAAGCCAGTGGTGTGAAATTCCGTACATAAATTCCAAAGAACTCATCCCCGGTCCCGTACCAATGGGTGACCAATGAAGCTGTGGTGGTCAAGAGGTAGTGACACCCGCCTTACAATCGTGAGGTCGTGGGTTCGAATCCCCGGTCCCGTTACCTACACTAGGAGCAGGAACAAACGAGATGTCAGAACAACTTACTAGTTATTTTTAGTTAGTTGAGTTTTCTTATGAACCCATGCTGCCTGACAGACATGGGAAGTAGTTAATAAATCAAACCCGTACGTTCATTTGAGATTTATTGATTTATATTAGTCGTACTCGGCGCCGATAGTGATGCTGATGTCTCCGGGCAGCACGCTGGTCTGGTGGTACCACCGGTTCGTGTCCACCACCACTGGAAACAAAATGAAAGACAGATGAGATCACCAGACACCACTGTAGGACTGTAGGAATCAGCGTAATTTGACTAGATGTTCGTCAACGTTAAGTAAGTTCATGTTGGATAACCCTGGCTTCAGAGTTAGTAAGATGCTTGAGGGCTTCTGACATGGTTAAACGGTTAAAACAAACTAGACTTAGAATTTAACGTGTCATCCGTGCCATGGTAGCGTCAGGTATAAATATCTACCAGCCGCGGTCACACATACGAAATGTGACCGTGCCGAACGCTGCTTAACTTCGATGTATACTGTGCGCCACACAAATTGGCAGATGAGAAGTTAGCCGCAGGTGACACTTCGCCGTGATTCGCTAATTATTGCGCATGTGTGCACAACTCCTACGCTGTGTTGTCGTAGAGCGTAGGGAGCGCGCGGGAGGCATGAGGTTGGCGGGCGGGTGTGCCCCGGCGTCTCGTCTTTCTAGCTCCCGCGAATGCATTTATTTCGGCTTTTGCGCAGAGCTCTGCGCATAATTTCCCATTCATGGTTTTCTGTGGCACTTAGTATACACCTAGTTAATGTGCGTTATGAGCGCTACTTTTAAACGTAGAAAAATACGTTTTCTATTAATGTAAGAACGAGCTGGACGTGGCTAGCTTCCAGCCCCTTAATCTTGCCACGAAATGTACTGCACCGAGTCTACCTGTGGCCACAACAGACAACATACGTATCTCCCCTGGAAAGACGGTGAAGGCCAGCCAGCGGCAGCGGTAGAAGCACTCGGGCGGTGGCGCGAGCTGCCACTGCTTGCGCCCGCGCACCTGCGCCTGCCACGACATGTGCTTCACTGAGTCCACCTGTAGGGCAAACGAGGATACGTGCTTTCATCGACCGAAAAAGGAATAGGTCTGCATTCCTCCGACTCTGAGTTCGGTCGCAAGTACCTATCAGTGTTGTGTTTATCGGCCTCCCTGTGCGCTTCTTGAAGAACTCAGTACATTTTATTAAGTACGTGCGACTGACGTCGGAGTCTAGGGTAAAAGATTTTAAAGTAATCGACTAAATGATACTCGTAGTTGAGTTTGCGCTCAGTTTAGGGTTTGGATTTAGAGGAAAAAGATTTTTAATAAGAAACCGGTATTCCAGTACTTAGGAAATGTACCTAGGTACCTTAAGTTTGTGCTAATAGGGTTCTAGCGCCTTTCCACATTAAAGTTTTAGCCGGCGATATCTCAGCGGCGCGGAGGAGCTTTTATTTACCTATCTATTCCACCCACTGCTGGGTATAGGCTTCCTCTCTTTCTCGTCATACTTAGCGATCCTGATTTTCTCATCATCAGTAAAAATATATCTTTGAATATATTTCTCACGTGCATGTGAGCGCCCTGGCCCGGGCCGCCCATGAACACCCAGTCCACCATGTCGCTCTCCGCAGTGGCGGGCAGGAAGTACGGCCGAGTGTAGTACTCCCGCAGTCTCCGAGTCTCCTCGTCGTAGCAGGTACTCCATCCAATGTACCTAATAAAAGAAAAGGATCTCTGAAAATTACTTCAAAGAGTTTGACAGCTTCATGGCCCATTCTTCATTCGCGAGTGTGCGCCAGTGACGCCATTGCTATACTGGTGAACAAGTGAACATTTACAGTGTTTCATACGGGGCCAACGGTGAAATCGCGCAAAAACAAAACAATGGGTTGCACTCCGGAAGTGCCGGCAGAAGGGAAAACTTGCTCCCTCCGTCTTACGAATTTTCGATCAGGTGACGCGAGTTTTGAACATTTTGAACAATTTTTTTTGTCGTGAGTCACTTTTTGTATGAAACAGCGTTTGTTTTTTTCGCAACTTCGCAGTTAGTCCCATAGTGAAAGTTGTTCATAATGCTATGCATAATATGATATATAGCGCGCAATATGTATAATGTAATGTAGATAACACTGCGTTGTTTCATATTTTAGTCACAAAAACATACCAAGGTGCCCCGGACAGGTTGGCGCGAGCCTCGTCCATGGTGAAGACCTCTTGCAGAGAGCGCAGCCCGGATTTGTACGCGAAGAAGAAGCAGTCGTTCGTCTGACTTCCCATCTTGCCTTTGCTGTAGAAGTCCGCGAAGAATTTGAAGCTGAATTCCTGTAAAAAGAGTGCTAAGCAAGTTGTAGCTCGTACTCTCAATATTGATGTATAATTTAGGCTGTCGTTTCCACACTGATTTTTTTTAGGGATTCTCTAACTCATAATGTTCTGTAACGCTCTTTTTCCCGATTTTTAAATAACAAGGGCATAGGCTAAGCTTTGCTCACTCTAGAAAAAATGAAAGCTAACGATTCCAATTTTATTTTTCTGGAGTCTGCAACAGTGGAATCTGCCACTGTTAACATCTCCACTGAAGATTAAATAATAGAACTTAGGAAAATTAGTTGAGAATTGGAAATATTGACTGCCTTCCATCCAGCAGTTGCGTCAGTGACGATAACTGGTGCAGCGCTGTAGGTACGCGAACTGCTCGAACTCTGTCGCCGAGGTATTGGCCAGACGTACCATGCCTGTGACTGTATCACACATGGAACAGTCTTCAGAAGGGGAAGAAGGTAGTGCTTGGGGACAAGAGCTCAAAATACAAGTAATGTGGAGACCTTTAGTTATTTCTAGCCGGTAATATCAGTGACGATGACAGCACTCCTTGGGCGAATTAAAAGTGAAATGAAGGCGGCAACTGCAGGTAGTAGTTCTAAATCATAGAGACCTTAACTGCCTTCCAGCCAGCGGTAGCATCAGTGACGATGACTGGTGCTGCGCTGTAGGCGAACTGCTCGAACTCTGCTGCCGAGGTGTTGGCCAGACGCACCACGTCTGTGACTGTCGCGCACATGGAACAGTCTTCGGGCGGCCGGAACAGTGTCGACATCGAAGACGGTAGTTTGAGGTGGCAGTTCTAGGGAGATGATATAAGTTTTTAATTTTTAAATTAGGAGAATAATATAAAATGTAGCGTCGTACAAATCTGACGACGCCTAGATGCATTCAACGACAACCTGTGGCCGTATTGTGTACGCGTCCTGGCAGCTTTTCCTCCCGCTCGCTCTCACGACGCCAGTGACTGGCGCGAGTAGGGGGAAAGGCGAAGCTAAACTTCAGAACCCGTACACAATATGACCCCAGATCTTAAAAACCTAGGATACCTAGGCACTTACTTTGGTGGACGGCCACGCCTCATAAATCCACCAGCAGCCAGCAATTAAAACCGAGCACACAACAACCGCAAACGATACGTTAAACCACAACTTCTGTTTCGAGAAAAACTTCTGTCTATTCCCTTTTACTTCTAACTTTGAAATGTAAGAGTTACTTAAATTCAGACTGTCTATTTTGTTCAATATTTTACTAATCTTCAGTTCGGCGGTTTTGAGCTTTTTATCACAGGTTTTCACTTGCGTTTGACTCATCTTTTCGAAGAGCTCTTCAAAGGACAACTGAAAGGGGTATGCTGTCTACAAGGGTTTTTATGTCCACGCATCCACATAGAGCTACGAAACAATAGAGCTCTCAGATCTAATATGTAGATACAAGATGTTCTGTTGTAAAGCGCACTTTCTAAAGAATCATACTCTAATCATTATAAACAACTTGTACTACGGGTCTAACCCCGAAATCATGATAAAAGTAGCTGTTTCATATATTTTGTCAAGAGGGAACTCTTTACGCGTAGGTTCTAATTTTTATGAAACATGAACTTTGCATTTACGGTTAGTCCTTGTATACGAAATTGTACCTAATACTTTAAGTAGGATAAATTCTACACAGTTTAACTGTGCAATTTGACCTGTTAAACACTGTCTCAAATAAAGCGTGCGTAAAACTTTTGTGGTAGGATGGTTAGTGGCTTAAAAACTATATACCTACTTACAGTATAAGGCGGTAAGGGTTCTAACAAAACTATACGGTTAAAACAATCGGGACCTATAATTTAACGTGTCATCCGAGCCACAGTAGCGCCCAGTTGTAAATGCCACCCGCGGTCACCCATCCCAAGACTGACTGATGCCAAACGTTTACGATTTAATTCTCCTGTGCTATTCTACTATTCCTCTCGTCCTTACACCCGGTAAGAGGTTACCAACTGTAACGCGTGCAATGGGTATGAAATTGAAATTCGTTATCAGCGCGACACCGCAACTGTGTCCCCGATACAATACCCTCGCCTCTGTGAGCAGTAATGACGTTCGTTTAATTTGATGGTGGGTAACAAGATTTAGCATCATCCATTTTCAGATTTAGGTGGCCTTGTTTTTTGGAAACTGAACGATTTTGTAAAAAAAGGTGTTTGTACTTCATATATTTGTTTCTAAGCAAATAAATAATGCAAGGTTCTTTTACCTAAACTTTCGAAATGAAATTAATAAAAGTATCGGCGTATCTTTAAGTACGTAACTAATTACTATCGCTATGTAAAATAATTAAATTAGGTAAAATTATTAAAAGTGGCGATTTTATAATAATAATTATGTCTGACTACCTATGGATTACTAATAAGGTAAGTATGTTCGGAGTCTCTATGCGAGATCGAATCAGATATGGGGAGATCCGTAGAAGAATCAAACTTTTCGACATAGCCCAGCTGATTGGCAAGTTGAAATGGCGGTGGGCAGAGCACATAAATAGCTCGGAGAATTGATGCTGATGGTGTCGAATCATAAAGTCCTCGAGTAGATACCATGAACCAGCTAGCGCAACGTAGGATGTCGCAACCTCAAGGTAGACAGTGTTGACCTTATCAAGACCGCTAGATCACTCTAGTGCAAGCCGCTTCCAACCGATCTTAATGGAGATCTAGGTACAGGGTACAGAGGCCTGTGTGTGGCAGTGGTCACCTGTGGCTGGAACGAACGCACGATATTTAAATAAGAAAACGGTTACTGCGATAGGTACTGTAAATGTAAGGAATTTTCATTAGTTCACAGGAGGATACATCATTTTTATTTTGAGATTATAATATAGGACGAGACAAGCATATAACACTTATTATCCAGATGCTAACATATTAAAAAAAATATCAAGGTCAAATGAACTGTCAAGAGTGTCAACTTGTCAAGAATTCGTCAAACTCAAAACTGTCAAAAGTCAAAACAAAACAAATGAAAACACGGCCGGTCGGTCCTGAAAAGTTTGGAAATAAAGCACAAATTGAGTTTAATTGAAGTAAAACATTTTTTTTAAATAAGTAACTGTGAAATAATCGTGTCCACTACTGTATCCTTCGAATTTACGAATATGGCAGCCATACTCGGAGGCGGTCTCGGTGGTTTATCTGCTGGTTACTATTTGCTGAAAAACAACAAACTTACCAACAACAACTTGAAGCTATATCTTTTAGAAGCAACTGGCTATTGCGGCGGCTGGGTAAAGTCTATAAGAACTAAAGATTATACGTTCGAACAAGGGCCACGGACCATCCGACCGAAAGGTGTAACCGGACTCAATACTTTGAACATGATCCAGGACCTCGGGCTTAGCGAACATCTCGCACCCATCAAACCTGACCACCCAGCAGCCAAAAACAGGATGATCTACGCAAATCATGCTTTACACGTTCTCCCTTCGAATCTCAGAGGAGTCTTCCAGAAAAACGAACCATTCAAAAAACCCCTCATTTACGCTCTTTTTAATGACATAAAAAATCCTCACAAAGAATTACAAGATGACTCTATCTACAACTTCGTAGAGAGGCGGTTTGGCAAAGACATTGCTGACTATGCAATATCGCCCATGATCTGTGGTATTTGTGCAGGGGATGCCAAGGAAATTTCTGTTAAATTTCTTATGAGAACCCTATTTGAATGGGAACAAAACCATGGAGGTGTTGTGAAAGGGCTCATGCGATCCATTTTCAAAACTAAACCAGATGGTGTCTTGGAGCTGAGTGAACTGGCTAAAAAAGCTCAAGAAGAGAAATGGAATGTTTACACAATAAAAGGTGGTTTACATTTATTCCCCAAAACACTACAAGAACATTTGAAGGAGAACAATGTGACAATGTCGTTAAATAGCAAAATTGAAGAGTTGGAATTTGTCAATTCTGGTAATGTGACACTGAAGAAATCTGACGGAGAAACTTTATCTGTGAACCATGTGTTTTCCACAATACCTGCCTTTGATTTAGCCAAGTTAGTGGAGAAACAGCATCCAGAATTGGCTAAAAACTTGAATGATATACCATTTGTGACAGTAGGAATTGTAAACCTATACTTTGATTCAAAGGAAACTCTCATTGAACCAGCCTTTGGGTTTTTAGTCCCACCTATTGAAAATTCTCCGATCTTGGGAGTAGTGTTTGACTCTTGCTGCCTTCCTGATCAAAATGGCACAGTCTTAACAGTCATGCTCGGTGGTAAATGGTATAAAGAGAAATTTGGTGATAATACAACAGAGGCGCAGTTGCTAGACATAGCTAAAAAAGAAATAAAATCAATTTTAAATATATCTGACAAGCCGACAGCGCACAATGTAAAAATATTGCATAACTGTATACCGCAGTATGTCGTAGGTCACTATGATAAGGTAGATAACATTAGGAGCTATATTAAAAAGAATAATCTGCCCATTTCTCTAATAGGCTGCAGTTATGACGGTGTAGGTATAAATGATGTTATTTATTCTGCTAAGACACAAGTTGAGGAAGACAGTCAGTTGCTAAGCTACACAAATTAAATTAAAAATATTGTACAAATTGAATTAAATGGGCAATAAAGACTGAATATATTTTTTCCAAATACTCTCACTCAATTTTTTTACTCAAATATATTTTAAATATTTTTCAAATGATATAAAAATGTATTATGGTGGTTATCTGTTAGCTATAATAAATTGTTTTTATTTTATTGCTGTTTTTTTGTATCTTTTATCAATGTAACAAAAAATAGTTTAACTAGTGATAACATCCAAACTTGTTGCTGATACTTTGACTTTTAGGCGATTGCTTATCATCTTTTGATATAGCTAAATAAAAAAACTTTAGCAAAAAAATATTTTATTTGGTTAATATTATGTAACCCCATGCAAAAACACTTACAAAACAGTGTAAGCTCCTTGATAACAGGGAAGTTGTGAGATAGTAATGATATACACATATTTATTTCATTGAAGCATATATGCATAAAAGGTGTATGTAAATTTAATTTACAATCTGAATAAATACTGTTAAGTTATAAAATGTGCAAAAGTTTATACAAGCAACTGTGAAACATATGAGTAACTATTAAGTATTAGCTTGTCTGAGAGCTTATTTGACTTATTACTTAATACTAAGTACATGAGACTAAAAGTAAATAAATAAAACCTCTTCAATAATAGAAATGATTTGATAGAACATGCAATAGCATGTATAGCATTTTCATATAGTATTCAAGCACTTATTGAATAGGCACATTATTTGTTAGAGCTGCTGATATATTTCGTTACTTTTGGTATATGGTGTAAAACATGGAAAAAAAGGTCTACCTAAATATTTAAATAATATAATAGAAGTTATATGAATCGCCACATAAGTCGGCGTATGAGAAGTTAGCCGCAGATGACACTTCGCCGTGATTCGCTAATTATTGCGCATGTATGCACAATGCCTACACAATAGGCGCAGTAGTGAGCTCGGTCGTAGGGAGCGCGCGGGAGGCATAAGGTTAGCGGGCGGGTGTGCCCCGGCGTCTCGTCTCTCTGGCTCCCGTGCATACCTATATTTTGCCTTTTGCGCAACGTTCTGAGCATAACTTCCGATCCGCCGACTGTTGTGGCGCTGATTATACTCCTACTTGTATCCAAAGGTTACGGATTACAGTTTTACCACTTAGAGGTATTTTCATTACCACATCTGTTCATAACCCATACATGCAGTCATACACTTTTGAAATTCTTAACAAATATTATGCTTAATAATAATTTTTTCGAGTTATTGACGACATAATCAGCACTATGTACTCTCGCGCTACGCGTTAGCGTTCCATATTTAGATCTTGTGGCAGTCATATGTTAACCACATTTGTAAGGAAGTAAGCCTTTTCTCGTGACGTCATCAGCACACTAAAAGTCTAAACCATAGTCCTAAGCTGCCTTGAGTATGCAAATTCTGCGTTGACGCGGAGCTTTGTGGAGCGCGCTGTCTACGCCAGTCTCAAGCTGCAGCACCTCAGTAGCAGTAAGAGTATGTGGGCCCGCGTCAGCGCGGCGGCGGCGGCGGACAATTTAATATTCTTGTAGGAATATGGTGTATTATGATATCATCACCGCGCAGTCTACGCCGTAACCCCGAGCCTCATCACCACAGAAGCGTTGAATATGCGAATTCCGCATCTTTGCAACATTCTAGAACGAGGATGGTGAATAATGACGTCATCACATTCGCTGTCTACGCCACAGGCCCGAGCTGCAGCACCACAGTGGCAGTAAGAGTATGTACAGCCCGCGTGGGCGCGGCGGCGGCGGGTGGAACTGTATTCTTATACGAGTATTGTAGCGCGATGGCGACTTGCGCCGGCGCACCACGCTCAGCCTCCGGTGCCGTGGTGACCTCTAAACGGAGCGCCAGCTTATTCGACTTGCGCCACAGGATGAAACTGAAACATAAGCACCGTTTTAATATTGGGTTGACAATTTTTTAGTTGGATAAACATAATGGTACAGTAACTTATTTGGCGATTTTAGTATTCATACTGTTGCAAGACATCAAATTCTCCAACGTCCAGCCTGGAAAAAGATATCTATCCCGCTAGAGGCTTAGACTGATTTAAACAAAGCCAATTATTTTCGTATATAGGTCAGGTTTGAGATAATTAAGATAAGATAAGATAATTTATTCATAAATACCTAACCTAAGAACACCAAACAATAAATATTCAATTTTAAGTACTTATTAACTAAACGAAATATTTTTTACAATTCAGATAGGTACATGGACAGGAAGTAAAGCACTAACTGAAATTTACAAATTTACCGGAGTTGGAAGGTAGGTACTTAATAGCCATTAACATCATCTTGTATTGCTAGTGGGCCCCAAACTAGGCTAAGCCTGTGTCTTGGTGACCCAAACCGTGAGGTAACGAATAGAATTTCGCGCGATTACGTAGACATGTTAGTTGGTAGGTATTTAAATACAGTATGCCTATTCTGTACATTTGTTATGTGTAGCGTGCCTGTATGTAATGCATGTTTTTGTTTGTCAGTATGTTTGAAGTATGAGAGGGTGTGCCTGTGCGTGCGTTATTATTATGCTGAGTTTATGAAAAAACAGAATACATACTCGTGCGAGTCGCCGGGCGCATCATCATCATATTCAGCCGCGTCGTCCCGCTGCGGGAGCGCCAGCGCTAGCCGAGGGAGCGATGCGACGCTCGACACAGAGTACTGCGGGACTCGTTCCAGCGACTTGTAGCTGTTTTCCTGCGAACAGTTTTAAATACCATTAATTAATCAAACCTCAGTGCCTCAAGTTGAAAGTTTTCGACCAGTGTGTGTTGCCAGTGATGACTTATGGCACAAAAACGTGGTCTCTCACTATGGGCCTTATCAGTAAGCTCCAAGTAGCCCAACGAGCTATGGAGAGGGCTATGCTCGGAGTCTCTCTGCGGGATCGAATCAGGAATGAGAAGATCCGTAGAAGAACCAAAGTTACCGACAGATTAGCAAGTTGAAATGGCAATGGGCAGGGCACATAGTGCGGAGGACTGATGACCGGTGGAGTCGAAAAGTTCTCGAGTGGAGACCACGTACCGGCAAGCGCAGCGTAGGACGTCCACCTACAAACCTACGAGGTGGGCGGATGACCTCATTAAGACCGCAGGATCGCGTTGGATGTAAGCCGCTTCCAATCGGTCTTATTAGAGATCCATAGGGGAGGCCTATGTCCAGCAGTGGACGTTTTGGCTGATGGATGAATTAATCAAATACTTGTAGAAGTTCAGGATGCACCTTCCGCTACGTTTTAGAATAAGGTAAAATGTTGGCTATACAGGCGGCTATTTTTAAACGTAAAAACCCTTTACTCACCTTTACTGTCTAAACAAACAACAAACAAATAACTCTTTATTGTACACACAAAATAAATTAACAATAAATACATTAGTGAAATTCTTAAGATAGTGCAACACTAGGCGGCCTTATCGCTGGAAGCGATCTCTTCCAGTCTAGTGTCTAACCAAAGTTTTACATCTTCTCATCAAACCCTAGTGTATCCAGTTCTATACATAGGTGTTTTCCTATAATTATTACAAATAAAGCAGCTATAAGTGGCTTGATTACGCGTGTTCCTGGGGCTTAATCATATCGTCTATTCTCTATACGTGAAAACAACACAGCCATAGAATAAAATTTTACCTTTTCCAAATTGAGTGATTTCTCGAGTGACTTTTCGATGCTTTTTGGTTCCTCTCTTTCTTCGGGCGGCGGCACATCCTCGGGTTGAATCAGTTCTATCTGAAAATGTCAACAAACTATTTTAAACTGATGACACACGTGCCCTTCTTCTTAGAATAAAATATTTACGATTATTTATATAATTGTAATTTCAGCTGTGATCTGCTAGATCCTTTTTTGCAGATTTTTAAAAAAGATGTATGAATCTGGATCTGTTATATTTGGACACTACTACTTATCAGTTAAATACTGGTAAAAGTTAGTTTTCTAGTTGAATTTTGATATGACACATTATTATGTCATCAAAATTCCTTACTTCTTTACTAATATTATAAATCCGAAGGGTGCGTGTTGGGTTTGATACTCTTTCACGCAGCAACAGAGCAACGGGTAGACTTGATATTTAGCATAAATATAGTTCAAAGGTGACAGTCTACCCGGAATCGGTATCCCGGAAAAATATAAGGTTCTATAAAAATCAAAATAAAATATCGCGTGGACAAAAGCGAGCATGGAATGCTAAGTATTACCTGCATCTCGTGTCCCGTGGGGTTGGTTAACTTAATGAACAAAGCGGACTTCTCCCCGGGCTTCACGGGCTCGTGGGATATTATCTTCACTTCTGGCACATGGAAACTGAAAAGAGTAACTTTTTGAACATGTTTATTATGTAGGGTGGACAAGGAATGGTCTATTTCTACATTGGCTCCCACTTGGAAGCATTAACGTAGCTAGAGATTTTCTTAAGGGCAGCTGCGACAATGTGTTTTCCTGGATATTGCAGTTGCTATATTCTATTTTTTAGGATGGTCGAAGAAGTTTCTAGGGCAAAGCTCACCCGTGCACCTTTAGCTTCGTCCATGACCTTCGCTATTGGTTGGAAGCGGGGTACCGAAGCTGTCTGCCATTCAGGAGAGACCAGGCGCGGGGGAGGCATCCTAGTTGCTGACTTACTAGGCGAAAAGTTCGAGTTTTTTTATTTTTTTTATTTAATTGTTACACTCCACAGACTCCAGGGTCTGTGCTTTTTAGGATATACATTATGAAAAAAAAGATTGTACAATATTGCTTGGAAAGGCTTAACAAAAGGACCCTAAATCTAATAAAATTAAAAGTTCGAGTTTGAACTTGATAGAGCCGGAGTTGAACTTGGGCTCGGTGAGGTTGTGTTCGCAGTTTGCAGGCGCGGCACCGCTGGCTACCCTTGCCCGACAGCAGCTTGGCGAGGGGGTGCAGTCGAGACACGGACACTGACTGACGTTCAAGGGACACGAAGAGGCGTGATAGCTACTGACTATAGTTACTTATTAAGCAAGCAGTTTGATAGAGCCTAGCTTGTATTCCAGTTTGGTGAGGCTTGGCTGTCATTCTGGGGAGGAGAAGGAGTACTAGTTGCTACTTACTAAGCCAGTAGTTCGATCTTGAACTTGATAGAGCCAGGGTTGTATTCAGGTTTGGTGAGGTTGTGGTCGCAGGCGCGGCACCGCTGGCTGCGCTTCACCGACAGCAGCTTGGCGAGGGGGTGCAGTCGAGACACGGACACTGGCTGCCATTCTGGGGAGGAGTACTAGTTGCTACTTACTAAGCCAGTAGTTCGATCTTGAACTTGATAGAGCCAGGGTTGTATTCAGGTTTGGTGAGGTTGTGGTCGCAGGCGCGGCACCGCTGGCTGCGCTTCACCGACAGCAGCTTGGCGAGGGGGTGCAGTCGAGACACGGACACTGGCTGCCATTCTGGGGAGGAGTACTAGTTGCTACTTACTAAGCCAGTAGTTCGATCTTGAACTTGATAGAGCCAGGGTTGTATTCAGGTTTGGTGAGGTTGTGGTCGCAGGCGCGGCACCGCTGGCTGCGCTTCACCGACAGCAGCTTGGCGAGGGGGTGCAGTCGAGACACGGACACTGGCTGCCATTCTGGGGAGGAGTACTAGTTGCTACTTACTAAGCCAGTAGTTCGATCTTGAACTTGATAGAGCCAGGGTTGTATTCAGGTTTGGTGAGGTTGTGGTCGCAGGCGCGGCACCGCTGGCTGCGCTTCACCGACAGCAGCTTGGCGAGGGGGTGCAGTCGAGACACGGACACTGGCTGCCATTCTGGGGAGGAGTACTAGTTGCTACTTACTAAGCCAGTAGTTCGATCTTGAACTTGATAGAGCCAGGGTTGTATTCAGGTTTGGTGAGGTTGTGGTCGCAGGCGCGGCACCGCTGGCTGCGCTTCACCGACAGCAGCTTGGCGAGGGGGTGCAGTCGAGACACGGACACTGGCTGCCATTCAGGCGACGCCAGGCGCTGGGACATGCTTGTTACTGGAAAATGAAAATTGCATTAAATAACCCATGAGTTCAAGTTTCGATTTAAGTAGCAATGTGTATTTAAAAGTTAGAAAACTTTGTATTTGAATTATATACAATTTACCAGTTTTAATTAATTATTTAACTTTGGCATGGTGAATTGTATAATTGTATATTGTAAGTTCTCACAACAACTTGAAAGCCCAATCTTATCAATCGTAAGACGAATCTTATCACTCTTAAGACTAGTCTTATCACTCGTAAGACCAATCATATCAATCGTAAGATAAATCTTATCACTCGTAAAAGCATTTTGATTTTGGAACTTACTCTGCTTCAAATTGACCTCCTTAGTGAAGATGTCATCAGGCAATTCCTCAACTTCAGCGGATGCCTGACTCGGGATGAAGTTGGCGATGGCTGACGAAGATCCTCCCTCTGTGGACGGCAGGCCAGCGATGTTGCGAGCCATCGCGCCTGTTAGTCCTGTTTTGTCCTAGAAAAGAAGCAGCACTTATAGTTATTGTATTTTAAATCAGAACTTGCATATCAGTATGAATGGCTGAGTCACAATGTACTTGCTGTCTCATTACTCAATACTACAATACAATACTCAATATATGTTTAAAATGAATATATTATTATTTGAAGTAGATGATACAAAATAGCAAAGAAAGAAGAACTAACTACCTGTCGGATAGGGTCAGATTTTGCTATTCTCTTTTTCTGACCAGCACGGAAAGCATGGCAAAGAGACCAATAGTCAATTCAATTAAATTCTTGTTTGTGGCTTCTGTGAGGGTGTTTCACAATTTCGCCAATGTCTTGTGTAGTACTAGACCAATAGTCTTTCCACCATTATATCCCCTTGAAGAGGAAATAAAGTATGGATTGACAATGACAGCTGACACTGAAAGTGGATAATAGTAGATTGTATCATATGGAAGCAAAATAATATTTTTACGGCGAGGGCGCTTTTTTGAATCCATGGCGAAGTGAGGGATTCTTTAGTAGAATCCTGAACGTAGCGAAAGATTCAAAGTACGTCGCGAGAGCCAAAAATATATTTTGCGTCCGAGTGGTACACTCTACTTTTTATCACTTCTATGTAAAATAAAAGGCGCCTTATATTTTATTGTAATATTATTATTTAATAAAACGTAGTGACATTTAAATTGAAAGTAAATGGTATCTAATAATAAAACAAATTAAAACTTATATTTACATTCTTTTCATTCATTTTCTTGGCGCTGAACACTAACATTACAAATACCTACTACCAAATTCAAAAAGTGCGCGGCAAAGATCATTCCGGCGCACTTATTTGTTCCAAATTCAAAAAGTGCGCGGCAAAGACAATTCCGGTGCACTTATAAAGTTCCTTATAGAAAACACCACCTTTGGGCGTACTTAATGGCGAACCAAGTATTCCTTTTCGAATAGATGTGATGAAAAATGGTTTTCTCCCCTTGCCGTGCTACCCGGGCTGATGTAATGTCATAGATTCATTGTTATTTAAACTATGGTAATGTAAATCAATTTTAAATACTTTCTGGTACACCATTAGGCGAGATTTAAATTCTATGATAATAATACAACAAAAAATAGAAAAAATATTAAGGTTGCACACAATTGTGACCATAATTCCCATTACCGTAAGGGTCATGTATTTGCCCCTGATGGCGAACTTCTTCCTCTCCTTCTCAATTTTCTCCTGTTTCTCTTGCTGAGCTATTGCCTTGTAGTAGTCGAAGAGTTGGTTCATGCGCGCCAGGTTCGGGTTGGTGCGCTCCGGCCATCCACCTGATGCTGAAATTGAGAAATTAACTTTGTGAAGCAAGGTAAGAATTATAATTATTTTTTGCCAATAACTAACATAAACATATAGCTAATTTATCTATGAGATAACCAACTTCAACCATTTACAAAATTTGAATAGTTTGTATGAATAAATGTATCATCAAAGTATGTAGTAATTTTTAAATTATTGTTGATTGTTCAGCCAATATCGATAAAATTTAAATGAAATGACCTCGGGTAGGATAGTATTACACCCTTTCGAACTAAAAATGAATTTTTAAATCAGTTCACAATCAATATAATATCTATGAACATACACAAAAAATAAACAGACAAACATTAAATGTCCTTTCCATTTTTTGGAAGTTGGTTAGTAAAAACCACTATCGTATTAGCACACACACTTAGTACATGCCGAAGTAGGCCACTTTGTGATGAAAACAAAATTAATGAGGTAATAACTATTAGGGTATTTTACTATGAATGAGAAAAAATCTGTAAATGTATTTTTGAGATAGCTTAGGCATAAAGCAATCATAAATCATAAAAGAATTGAGAAAGCAATAAATATTACAAAACTAAATAATCAAAATAACCCGACAACCCTGAGTGACCTAGGAGTTATGTGATTATTAAAAAAAGGCACACTGAGGGTTCCATACAAATTTCACAAAATTGGGAAGTAAGTTGTTAAAATCTCTATAACCATAGACAAAAAGTTTTTTTTTCACTTTTCTCATCATACATCGAAAATTACACATTGTTAAAATAATTAAAAACCTGTTTTAGCATGTGCTAATGAAGTTCTTTTATTTGATACAATTTACTCACTTTGAATTTTGAGGCCCAATTTTTTTGTGAATTTTGAGGCCCTATTTTTTGTGATTTAAATAAAAATGGTCAGTTTTCAGATTTATTCCTATATGTGTACTCTGAGACAATGCTACTTGCCAAATTTCATAGTGTCAACAGGAAGAACCCTGTAGGTTTTGATTTTTGTGATTGTCGAAATATGCGGTTTTTTACGACATAAACGGCTCTAACTTTTTTAAACGATAACTGAGAAGTTTTTCTTTTACACAACTGCAAGAGACCATAGATATACATATACAGTGTAAATTTCAACTCGATATCTTTACATGTTCCTGAGGGTTCCGTTTTTTCCATTTGCGGTATGGAACCCTAAAAACACAAAAAACATATAAAAACCATTCTTTTTTGAGAGGCAGTAACGACCTATGTGTCGTACTCTTAACCACAGACTGAAAATAAAAATTGCCAAGTCAAAATTGTCAAACTCAAACTATCAAGTGAAAAGTCCTGGATCGTTTGGGGCATAATTTCCCTATAAACTGATGCCTCAGTCCTGTAACAAACTTTAGTGGGACAAGTCGTCCCATCAGTCTTGTACATATACATACCATTAGGTCTAAAAGGGTTAAAATATGTGAAACAATGACAAATTAATGCAAATACTAACCCACAGGCTGGTCAGGGATGCCCACATCTCTTGATGTCCACCGACAATTAAAGCAGGATAAGTAGTACATTTTCTTAGGCTGTTTATTCTCTACTTTTGCATCACCCCCTCCACTCTCTACTGATGACTGCCGAGGTTGAGCTAGCGTGGCTCTTGTAGACAGAGTGTGAAAGCAACTTGGACAGTCGAAACAACTGCTACATCGGTTTTTCTTCAGCCGGGCTTCAGATGAAGGCATATTCTCCAGACAGTTGGCACAATAGTGGGAATCGACCTACAAAATAAAAAAATATTTTTTTGTTTTTTACAGAGTAGGGTGTGTGGAGTGATTGACTCCACCCAGTGACTTAATTAAACAATACTACAAAAGAAAAGGTGCGTCCGTTGCTTGGTCAAGCTTGGTTTAGTGTATAAATTATTAAAGTAGCTTGTTGGTGAACAACACTTTTCAGTGTCTGGTCTTTTAGTCCAGCATTATAATAAGATATTATTAAACTTTTAAATGATATTCACTAAGGAATAAGTGAGAAAATTGGGTTACCTCATGACAAATGCAAAATCCGCAGCGGATTTTTAAGCAATGCCGACAGAAATACAAGCTTGTAATCGGTTTCAGCTGTCCGCAAGAACATATATATTTCACGTAGTCAGGCTGGGTTAAATATGCCATGATTCACGATGAAACTAATTAGTTTATTTACTAAAACAATAAAATACGAATGCAAAAACACAGGCTCCTTCGATTTCGATTTGGTTGGTGAGCAATATCCAGAGTTGCCAAGTCTTCATCAAGAAAAAATCTGTTAGCTAAACTTTTAATAGGCTTTGAGAATCTTGTTCGTTACGTAGAGAAGGCGCAATTATTTTATTAAATTAATAATTTGAAAAAGTATTTTCTTATTTAAAATTAATTTAAAAATTATTTTGATTACCGTGTCGTTATGAGACGACAGACAACAATGTTATAAGTGTAGTTTTAGTTTCAGAAACATAATATACAACGTACAATATACACATATAGAAACATATTGTAGACAGGTTGTTAAGTAGGCATTACGCGATCACAGCGAACGCGAAAGGTTTTTGATGATTTTGTACAAAGTGTCATTAAGGCAAAAATAGTACCAAATCATAATTTTTAGTAAGCCAGTCTCAAAATGAGACGAGTAAAGTAAGTAAAGTAAAGTAAAGAAAAGTTAATTTTTATTGCTTCAAACTGTGTCGGTACATAGGTGCAACAAATGGTTGGTCTCAACAGTTTGTCCTAGCGGACATGCAATAGTATAATTAAGTTATTTCACTCCCAACGACTTAATTACAAAGGTAACGGGATTTATACAATTTGCTTTTCTTACATCTAGTAATAAACTTTTCTTATCTTATATACAACATATGATTGATAACTATGAGTGTTAGTACATAATGATACAAGTATGTAATGTGATTACCGGCCATTGTCTCAAGAGAGCCGAGGACGGTAATCATCAATACACAGTCACGTGTAGCACACTTGGGAATATAATAATACTATAAAAATATTTTCAACAGTGAAAACGAGTTGTGAAAAATATTTCGAAATGGCGGGAAAAATTGATCAGTTTTCCTATGCGCGCACAATGGCAATCGGCCATAGACTAAAAGAATGAGGTTTCTTTTTTTTGGCTTTTCGCGGATAGCGTTTTAGCTACTTACAAAATGGGGAATTTCAAGATTTCTTTATTGATTACAGATAAATCCAAAGTTATGTTTGAGTGAAAGTTTTACTTACTAAACACGTAAAAGTTGAAATTATCTATTTAAATACGAAGTTGCTTAAATTGAGCACGTAATAGTACATTAATTTATTTGTACCTACTATTGAACACTGTCTTTATCGTATCGAAACTTTTTTTAAGAACAAAGCGACTCAACCAATAAAAAAACTCTATAAATCACATGTGAATAACAGCAATGAAAAAGTCACAGTTTGATTACAGGTGTCATTATGTGCCTAAATGTGGTGAAATTAGAACCACTATATGAACAAGTGTGTTGAAAAATATTTGATATTCATGAAGACAAGAGATATTTTATATATTTCGGACAATTATATTTAAATCAGTACATAATTTAACGAAATTAATATAGCTGAACTTAGCTAATAAAACTATTATCTGGTATCACTAAAATGTCAATATTTTCTTGCTCTGACACTGACAATTCTGACAACTGTTTATGACACAGGACCCCAAATACAATTTTTTTAAAGTTTGGCTACCTTGATCGTTTGTCCATTATCCGTTTAGGTCAGTGCGCGAAATTATTATGTTTGATTGTCACATCAGTTTTTGTCGATGCACTCTGACCACTGTTTGATTTTTGGTTTATCTGTACCTTGTTAACTCTACATACATGGTCGCAAAACTAGTTTTCATACTTAAGTCGTTTTCATTCCGAAACATCCATTGCAGCTGGAAATAGCCAAAAAACATGATTTGAATATCGCGGGCTGACCTAAACATAGGTGTTAATTGGTTTTTGTGGTCGAAGATGAAGCACGCATCTAGAACTTGGAAAATATTTTTTGTACAAACTCCGCCAGTAGGTACTTATTTTTAATTTAGGTACCTAATTTCAGTCTTTGCCTGTATATTAAATTAACCCTTTCAGACCTGGCGTACACAAATGTACACATAAACTTTGAAAAAATATTTAGATATTAATCATGCAACGAGTGCAATTTAAAATGGTTGTATCCATTTGTTCACATAATAAACTACAAAAAACGATCCTACTTACGCCATCTCTCAGCGTAATTTGTAATTTTTTTGACAAGTTCCGACCAGTGACCGTCCTGATTTGAAGCTGTGTAGATAAGCTCATTATTTTATTTCTAAAAAGTGGGAAATAAAAGAACATGCGCTCTGCAAAAATGCGAATCGATGAGATATTGTACTAAGGTCATACTAAATATGTATTTGGAGTTTTTTTATTCTATTTTGATACCAAATAACTATATTTTTTGTTTGTACACAAATGTACACTTCAGGCGTAAACCATGTATATGCGATATATTCAAGCTTGCGACGTTATTTCAAAAATATGATTTTAGATAATATTTTTGATTTATTAGATGCTATAAAATTGTGGAAAGACATGAGTTTACATTTTCAAATATAAAAACACACCAATATGTTTTCACCGGACGTGTTAAGAGCACTAAATGAAGGAGATCTATCTGATTTGGAGCTATCATCTGATGATGAAGAACGGCTTGGATTTGCGCCTGAAAGGGAGTTCTGGTCTGTCCGAGTTGGTGTGGATGTCATCAACCCCTACCAACGAGAGGTATGCCCACCTGAATCTGATGGTGATGAAGGACCTCGCTCATCGTGGATCGGAATGAACGATCAGGAACCAGAAGTTGTTGTCACTTCCAATGAAGTTGTGCCCGATGTAAAATGGACCCTTCGTATGATATTCCATGCATCAGATTTGGCAGTGGTTCAGGCGTTCCAAGAGTACCAAATCGACAACGATTTACTAGGCTTGCCAAAGAACAAGCAACTCTTGTTGCTTCACTTTCGTCGTTGGCTGGCTGAGAGTCTTGTCTACCACTACTGCTGCGTTGGCGCTGTGACCCCAAAGTGAGCCTTGGTCTCCAACACTAAAAGACGCCAGTCGTCACGTCGCTGCGCGGCGGTTCTCCAGTCCGGCTGCTGCATGTCGCTCAGATCCTTTTCCATGGTGTCGAGCCAGCGGTACTTGGGGCGTCCCACCGGGCGTCGCCCGGTTGGGTTTCCCAGGTAAACTCTCTTGACGGCCCGATCCTCCTCCACCCGCTCGACATGACCGAGCCACCGCAGCCTGTGTGCCTTTATCACTCCCAGGATGTTGGCCTCACCAAACAGCTCCTCCAGTTCCCTGTTTTTCCGGACGCGCCAGTTACCATCGTCTCTTCTCACCGGTCCCAGTACAAGACTCTCAAAAAAGTTGAGAATCTTGTATTGCGAAATAAAATTTCCATTGGAAAAAGAGGACGGCCAAGTGGCAGTAGCCCAACCCTACAGATTATACCTAGAAGACCAGGAGAAATTCGCCCTGTAGCTGAAATAGCTCTAGACGGTGTTGGACATTTTCCAGCACATACGAGGGACTTGGGACACGGTGCAAAATGATGGGTTGTAAGGGAACAACCCGGATTAAATGTAAAATGCAAAGTTCACCTATGTCTAACGAAAGATAAAAATTGTTTCTTAGCATTTCATACATAAGCTTATGAAACATGCTCCTTTTTCATGGATTATTATAAATAGTTATGGAAGATTATTTATGTGCCAATTCTGCAACTATCCCAAAAAATGAATATAATTTTTGCTAAATATCTTCATAAGAAAACTGTAGTTTTGTTATTTCTATAAATACATTTAAAATTTCCTTGTAAAAAAATGCTAAATTAAACGTTATGTGATTTCAGTGAAATATCCTTATATACAAGTATTTTTATCACTTAGGACGGATGTGCACATTTGTACACAAAAAGAAAAACAAATTTTTCTCGAAAAGCTGACAGGCAGGATTTTTTTCTTTATTTTTCCCTTAGTCCTTCTGGTCTAATCCACTAACAGGAATTTTGATAGATTGATAGGTGAAAAAAAAATAATTCAGGTCTGAAAGGGTTAAATTCATAAAAATTCACTGCCTGAATATTATTACTTATATTCATGTAGTTAACGAATTATTGAAATGAATTCAGGTTTAATATTTGTGTAGGCAGGTAAAATAATGAAAATTAAGTACCTAGGAGGTTGCCACAGGTTTGTCACCTTTGGGCTCTATGCTACCAACCTAAATAACAAGCCATGCAGTTTCATGGGACTCTGTGCCTGTTGTGCGTCTAGTTGCTGTGAATCGTTTAAGAGAAGAATAAAGTATCTATACCTATCTCAATAGTTAGGTCAGTACAATATCTTTATGTAGGTAGGTACCTATAGGTCTGTAGGGCGAATCATACAAGACGACGGATGTGAAGTTAGCTACAAGCTGCGTAATATCCAATCCTGACTGAAGCTCTCATAAAGCTGCGCGTTAATTAGATATTGCGCATCTTGTAGCTAACTTCACATCCGCCGACTTGTATGATTCGGCCTATAGGTAGGTACCTACACGAAATCAGTTCTATTAACTTTCAGAGCAGGGACAATAGATTTATTACAGCTTAAAATTGTATTCTTTGGACGGAATGGTCGTAAATCTATCGCAAAAGTTCCTTCATTAGCCCGCAAGCCACGTGCGGCGCGACCCAATTATGTCGAGCCTAACATAATGAAGCCGCGGATTCTTCACACGCAAGGCCGTGGCGCGACTGCCAACCGCGGCCCAGGACCGCACTCAGGGCCCGACCCACTACATTATGAAAAGTAAGTTCGTACATACCTACAGGCCGGGTGGCTAGCCCAGCTAGTCCAACATGCGACCATGAAAACCCACGAAAAGAACTCTTTTCAACGTGTGAAAAAGTGACAGATATACAGGGTTATTCCCAATGAAATGAAGTATCAATCCCGTAGTACCTATTATTATATCTTCTTTGACCAGCCGGGCTAGGAACGCGCACGAAGTAAGTAGGTAATATTTTTTTCGACGTGTCAGAACGAGACATCGTTATGGCAAAGTAAACTAGGTTGTTCAATTTAGGGGCTTATTCTGTAGGTACATCAAAACTAACAACTTTTGTTCTGAGACTTTTGTCAAAAGGCCTAATGCCTACTTATCATTCTTCTGAGGGACGTCAAAGCTATAGATCACAGAACAGGTTCTCTGTTCTGTGCTATAGATGAATATTATCTCTAACAAGACCGATAGGAAGCGGCTTGCGTCCAACGCGACCATGTGACGTCGTCAGTCTACCTTGTACGTTGCACTTGCCGGTATACGGTCGCCATTCGAGACTTTTCGACCCCTCAGTCATCAGCCCTCCGTGCTATGTGCTATGCCCATTGCCACCTCAACTTTCCAATTCGCCGTGCTACTTCGGTAACTTTGCTATCCATTTCTTTTACGAGTATGTTTCTCAAACTGACCATATTTTATTATTTCTCACGCTTGACGTATGAGCACGTAACTCAAGGGCTGCTGCTTCAAGTGCGGCCCTGGCCAAAGTGTTTAGGTCTTTTAAGGCATGGCCAGGAACCTACGTGGCCAGCTTTGGCACTGCTTTCTAATGGCGTAACGCATTGCAAAACTGATCGATGGAACACATTATGTCACCCGTATATATTAATTACTACCGACAATGTTACTGTTTCACGGATTTTATACGCACCCTGCCTGATACATGTTATGTTATTTACGAGTAAGTTATATATCCGTTGGGTATCCACAGCTAGGCGTTGGCCTTTTCGCCATATCGTGGAAGAGTGCACAAGCGTCCCCGTAATTCCGATATACTTACGACGCGAAAGACCCAGGCTATACACCGACCTTTTTTTTTCGAATACAAGATACAACTAAAATTAATCTTACCAAAAAACCACAGTAGGTTTGACTTGGTAGGTACATTCACCTCCGCGCCGTCAATTAATATAATAATAAGATAAAACTAGGAGCTAAATGCAATCAGTACCTACTTTAACATAAATAGAAACCTGCAATGTAACACTTAAATACAATTGTACCTGTTGGCGGTACTCCTACATAATCACCCTACCTCCCTCGGGGCGGACGAGACTTAAAAGATTTTGACTAAACAAGAAAAGTGTGGACTTTACATTCTTCCCGAAACCCTGCACAACCAAATTATTGAGTGGGTACATAAATCTAGAGAGGAAAGAGTAAAACACTCTCTTATAAACCTTACATTTTAAATAAGTACTTATTGTGAGTATATAATTATCTGTAGTATTGTATTTAGTACTCTGTTCTTTGAAGCTACACAATGAATTTTAAAGGTGTCTTTCCTACCTCTTAAATCTACGCGAACTCATTTTTCTGACTGAATTGACCTTTCTCAGGTCTATTATTATCAAATATCAACTATATTGTCGGTTGTTCACCTTGGTCCTCGCTTGTATGCAGTCTCCATTCGAGAAAGGAACCCTTCGGCTATCAGTACTGTGCAATGTGTCCTGTCCACTGCCAACTTACTGCCTTAACTTACTAATAAGATAGTTATTCTTCTGTCCGATATTAGATGTAAAGAATACCTACGTTCACAGGATTATAAAACCCCAAATAAAATATAAGAGCGGAACAGGTTTATTTAATTTATCTTATTCCAAATCGCGGCACTAAACACACATTAGGTAATTTACCTACATTTGGAATACATTTATTAGCTTTGATTGGAAAACGAATGGGCAATTAAGTCACGGGTGATGACATAATGTACGCGTTATCTGCCGGGTCAATCTCACTCCGAAACTAAATATGCGTGCTACAGAACTGGCTAGGTCATTGGTTCCCAAGAGGTTGGCAATAGATAATAGTAGATTATGTATCAAGAGAACCAAGTGGTGTCTTATGTCACGGGTGAGGCGACAATTGGATCCTGAGCGTAGCGAGAGACTCTATAGTTAACTCCCGAGCGTAGCGAGCGAGGGTGTCGTAAGTCGTAAATAATTCTTATTTAAATTAATTAGAGTCCTGTCCTGAGTGAAGCGAGGGGTTTGAGTCGCCCAAGACGAAGACAAACTTGGTTCTAGTGGTGCATACTCTACTTTTCATACATCCT
Source organism: Hypomecis punctinalis (assembly GCA_949316475.1). NCBI lineage: Eukaryota > Metazoa > Arthropoda > Insecta > Lepidoptera > Geometridae > Hypomecis > Hypomecis punctinalis. The sequence goes on from OX438805.1 coordinate 2,614,134, forward strand.
GCGAGAAAACAAAACCTCAAGAATATGAGTAATAAACTTAAACTTAATAAACATAAACTTACTAACTGTAGGTACTCACTAGGCAATTGGGTACTGTTCACAATAAAATAAAACAAATTAGAATGTAGTACATTACGTAGACGAATTTTCATAGAAAAGCACACAAACCCTTAATAAAACAGAATGTAAATTCTACGTGAAAAACATAAGACCATGGTGAGCTCGTTTATCATGGCCTAACACAGGCAATGATTGAGGTTATATTCTATAAAATCGAATAAATCCTCCTTACAATGCCCGTTACTGGCATGCCGTGCAATACAAAGATGCATTGCACGGCATGCCATAATTCGATTGGTTATACAAAAAAAAAATTAAATCACTTTACTCCCTAGGGAGTTTCATACAACATTATTGACCTGCCATAGCCCGCGAGATTGTGTTAAGATAATAATGACTTATTTTACGTTGAGATTGTACGACATACAATGAGTCATTTTCGAGCAGGTGGTATGAAAAAGTTTTTTTTAATGTTACCTATTTATTAGCACACCAAGTAGCATTCAGTCTTGAATAAAACCATACTTTCTTTAAGGTCGAATTTGGAACCTCCTTTTTTGAAGTCAGTTAGAAAGAAAGCTTATTACTTATATTATATGTTTCTACGATCATCACTCTTCAAAAAAGGAGGTTCTCAATTCGGCTGTATGTTTTTTTAGGTATGTGTGTTACCATCGATTTGGCATTTTTTGTGCCCTTAGAGGACATAGTATTTATACGTTCGATAGGTTCATAGGCTTAATTTCAGCCGTAGCACGTCCACTGTTGAAAATAGACCTCCCGTATAAATTTCCAATAAGACCGGTTGGGAAAGTCTTGCATCTTACCGATCCGTCATCTAACCATCATAGTCATGGACGTTCTACACTGCACTTACGCTGATACGTGGTCTCCTATCGAGAACTTTATCTTTCGTGCTTTACCGCTAACTGGTAGGTATTTGAATTTTTATCAAGTAATGATTGACGTAGCTAAAACTATGGTCGATTACTTACCTTAAAGGTGCTTATCTAAATTTTCAATGTTTTAATGGTTTTCAATGATAATTTTAAACGCGCCGATAAGACGTGCATTAACTATTAGCACAGAATTCCGATAAGTTATATTAATAAGTCCTGTGCCATTAGTAAAGGACTAAAATGTTTATTATTTTATTGTCATTAGCTCTGAATATTGCAGGAAATTATAGTGAAAGCAGCACCGTACTCCGTAAACGTAGCGTTTACCAAATCAATCGAAGAGGCATATCTCCAGCTGTATTTATGATCATGAGGTTTGTGTGTTTATAGTTGATATAACGATAATTTTCTCTATTTATCTAAGTAAAAGATACATAACTTATTACAATAAAATTATCTTCAACACCATCTAAGGTCATAATCGTGACAATCGATTATCAATGTCGTAACGAATAATCGAATGAAGATGACCATTCGATTATCGCAGCAGGTACTTTAATTCATTGGTATTGATGATTTTAAACGCGGAAGTTGAAAATGATTGTTTTGAATGGCAGAGGTCGACGAACATAATTTTTTTTGTTTAGATGAGTGAGTATTGAATAGTCACGGACAGCTCTTACAAAATTAAATAAGATATTTTTTAACATTATTTATTGTTTAATTGACTTGTGAACATAGCATCGATACTTTATTGCCTTTCGTCTAAATAATGATTTGAAGAGTTCATACTAACTCGTTTAGTAAATATTTATTCAATACGTAGAGTCTACGTATTAGGTAAGTGTAGTTACGTCTTAGACAATATTTAATTATAATTGACAAATTAATGTATTAAATTGTTATTTTTTTTGTAATTGTTACCTTTTTGACTTGTAAATTATTTTTTACCAAACAGTAGATATGAGTAGGTATACCTAATAATTATAAAACGTAAGCTGTTGATTCAGCTGCTAAAATAATATAATACTGTTGCCTTGACTAAATTTATTTGTTCAGTTTTATTTACGCAATAATTAAAAGTAGTCTTTAGGGAAAAAATATAACGCCTAGCAGTTACATTTTAATTGCATATACAATAAACATGCTTAGTATACGTACGAATTACGACATTATAAGTAGATACATACATATTTCTCGTGCAATGTCTCAAAATGTAGTGAGCAAAAAAGTAAGAGTACTAGGTATAGCAAACGTACCTATATTTCAATTTCAAGAATCGAGATACAAGACGAACACACGACTGCCTCGGTGGTTCGGTGGTTCGTGACCCTAACTTCTGGGTCAAAGAGGCGTGGGTTCGATCCCCACCCAGAGCAAATATTTATGTGATGAACATAAGTGTTTGCTGTGTGTCTGGGTGTTATTTAGTTAATCTATCTAAGTATGTACTTAAAAATAAGTATATGTAGTATATCAGTCTCTGGCAGCCATATCCATATCACAAGCTTTGCTTAGTTTGGGGTCAGAGGCCGTGTGTAAGATGTCAAAAAAAAGTGGGCCGATAAAGCCATATCCGTCAGATGAGTGCCACAGTTGCGGGTTGGTGGATTCCGCATGTTCTTTTTCGAATAGTACCTATTGTAACTAAGTATCGTCGTAAGCATGCAGCTTTGCGCACATTATTTTTCTGCTCTCATCTACATCCATCCATCAGTCGTAGAACGTCCACTGCTTGACATAGGCCTTCTCTATGGATTTCCAATAAAGCCTATTGGAAGCAGTCTGCATCCAGCGTTTCTGTGATCTTTATTAATTATCGTCAGTCTACCTAGTCGGTGGTTTCTACCCTGAAAAGTTAATATTATGACTTTACGAGCACTTACTTACTTACTGTACCGCTCGTAGCGTAGTTTGACTAGGTGGTGTCAGCGATCACCGAAATTAAGCAACGTTCCGCACGGTCAGTATTAGGATGGGTGACCGCGGATGGCATTTTCCAACTGAGCGGTACCGTGGCTCAGATGACACGTTAAATTGTAGGTACCGGTTGTCTTAACCATTTAGCCATGTCAAAGGCCTTTAGGAGGCCTAAAAACTCTGACATTAGGACTGGCTACCCGGCCTAGAAGAATTCACTTTTACTGGAAGTGATGTAATGTTTGTGAGATTTACACTCCCGAACAACTACTAGATGTACTGTTTCTATATATTATTTTTTCTGCATAATTGGTGCCTAGGTGTGTATCTAGTTATTTGAAAGTAGGTAAACAAGTAATTTAAAATTATTGTAGGTTTTGTGCAAGTAGGTACTGATTCACTTGTAAAGCTCGAAACATACTATCGGACGCGGCTTACGGGCGCGACTGACAGCCGCGACCTAGCTTATGAAAGTACACTGAGCCGTGCATACTATCGGACATAAGTCTTGTAGCGGACGTCACCTTCGGACGACCTTGAGCGTTCGGACGTCCGAGAGCGATCTGGCACACCGAATGTTTTAAGACTGTGCACATTGCTAAGTCGCGGCTGTCAGTTGCGTCCGTCAGCCGCGTCCTTTAGTATGTTTCCGGCTTAACTGGCCGATTAATAAAAAATCTTCTTCATATCACTTTTATTTTCAGCCATTAACATTTTAATAAAAATAAAAACACAACATTTGACAGTAATTTAGGTAATGTAAATAAAATCAAAATAGCGAGATTATTATGTTTACTAATTCTTTAGAAACGACTCATTCGTTGTCAACAAACGGTTAAGTTACAACCGGTCAATAAAACAATCTAATTAATTTATTACCGAGGAACTGGCCGATTACCGAAATTTCTATTTATTGAAACTGTTGGATAACTATATAACTAGTCAAGCCGGAAATCATAAAAATTATCATTCACACGGTTGCTAAAAACCTAGTATACATAGAGTGAGTTTCGTCATCTCCTGTGTTCTAAGAACAAACTAGATAATAATCTTGGTGACACTAGAATTATGAATAAAACGGGTTAGAGAGCTAGACCAATAAATATTATACCACTTAGATATTTAAAAAAAACTAACATAAGCAGAATTTTCGTCGTTGAATAAACTAGGAATTACAATATATACCTAATTTAAATTTTAATTCACTGTTTTGCTTTTTAGGGTTCTGTACGCAAAGGGTAAAAACGGGACCCTAAATTAATATTACTAAGACCCCGCTGTCCGTCTGTCTGTCACCAGGCTTTATTTCATGAACCGTGATAGCTAGAAAGTTGAAAATTTCACAAATGACGTATTTCTGTTGTAGCTATAACAATAAATACTAAAAACAGTAAAATAATAATATTTAAGGGGGGGCTCCCATACAACAAACCTGATTTTTTTGCCGTTTATCTTTCTATATTAATAACGGTGACAGTTAGATGATTTAAGTATACACAGAATATTAAGGTAAATATGCAATCCAAAGATAAAATAATGTTTAAGCTCGATATTAATAAAACAGGAAGATGCATGAAATATTTACAGAATATTAAGTTGTATGTTCCTGTCAAAAATAAATAATTAAATTACCTTATTTCAATCTTTAACCTAATGATAATACCGAAAATCTAAAAGCACCCCTGAGATTCATCATGCATAGAGATTCAAAATCTCGGCAGGAGGCGATGCAAACAATCGCTGTGTTTTTATCTCTCGATGGATCCCTAGTAGAGAATACAATCCCGAGCATGTTTTTCAATCCCGGGACAACGGGATTTTTGATACGAAATCCGGGAATACGGGATCCCGGGACTAATCCGGGATTAGAATTTTCTTCGTAGTTTCTTAAAAATACTTCTTTTTTAAACGTTACAAGATTACACAAATTAAAATAGACAAAACAAAAGAAAGTAATTTTGTAAGAAATTTAGATGACAACAACAAAGAAAATATATTTAGAATTTCAAAAATACAATCGCAGAAATATCAGAGCATCCAATATTTGGCTTCCGATTCCAAGCCTTCGTAGTTCGTAGTTCATTGCCAAAAACAGCAGCAGCTGAAAATGCTCGCTCAAGTTCTACGACGGTTAGAGGAATAGACATATAGATAACAGTTACCTACTTATATGCTGATTCTAAATATTATCTAGGTACTTCTGTACAGTAGGTATCGTGCGGCATATCTCAGGTTTGTTTTTGTCGATATGTAATATATGTTAGTAAAGCTTGTGGGACCCGCGAACTTGGCCATACAAAAATCATAAACTTTTCTACGTTTAAAAATTATCCGGTTTGAGTGTCTTTTTTCCTGCAACCAGCACTTCAATCGCTACGATTAAACAAAGTTTTAGCTTTTACAGTTTTATAAATGACCAAAGTCACATATTTACATAAAAATTTTGCCTGAAGTATATTTAAGCTTAACATTTTGTTACAATTTAAGGGGTGAAAAGAAATTTTCCCTGGAACGTAAATTTGATCAAAAATGTGACGAAAATTTTCTCAATGTTCTACAGAAAACGCGGAAATAGTGGTCGATTCAGACTGGTCCTAATATTATAATCTAGGCAAGGTTATTCTCAAGGCGTAATGGACTACGGAATGCAAACTTAACCTGTTTGTAGCAATCCCGAAAATCCCGGGATCAGTCAAGTACAGTCCCGGGATTTTCGGGGCCAGAAAACGGGACTCGGGATCCCGGGATTGTATTTTCTAATCCCTAGTCCGCAATAATTAAAATAAAACATATTAAAGGGGGCTTCCACACGGTACGGAACCCTTCATACGCGAGTCCGACTCGCTCTTGGCTGAATATTTAATGTTAGTTTTTGCATGCGAGCATAATACATTCTCACGGGGTTCAAATAACGATTGTAAACCATTAAGTTGTTTAAAATTTCATACCTATATAAGTATTACCTTATATACGAACCTTTATGTATAAAATGTATGAATTCTAAGGATTTATTTATGTATACCATACCATAATTAAATGTTCATAAACCAACTTGCAATGTAGCAACGCTGGCTCTACGACGTCTAATCAAAAAGTATTTATGCCTAAATTGTATACAACAATGCATTAGTTTACAAAAACATAAAAGAAAAATTTAAGTACTTATCGTGTTTTTAAAAACGTACCACACGTTACTAATAGTAATAATAGTAAAAAGCTCACATAATTACTTACTGTACCGTAGTTCTTTTCAGTATTCCAGCACTGATTTCATGTTGACTAGGTATTTCGGTTACGTTACGACATGGTTACGACTGATAAATGTTGTAGTTGTAGTGTAGACAGATGTTTTTTTTTTCAAGATACCAGTCTCACTTCTGAGAAACTCACCAATCCCGGGCCCAACCGCGACACCCTGTCTGCGGCAGCCCCCGACCAAGGAGACCACCTCCGCAAAGGTCGTCGTAGACGCGTAGCATTATTCTATTGAGCAATAATGGCGCGCGCACGGCACTGCCGCGAGCGCGCCTACATTTTCCCGCCAAACGCAGCGCGTCCAGCCGCGTTCTAAAATTAAAAAAAATGTTATAACATTTTTTTATATTTTTTTTTCGAGTCCTTGGCTCCGGTGGTCGAGGATTGTGTTAGTGGTGTAGTGTAGTGTCGTGATGGTGGCACCATGTGGCGTGCGGTGGGACTGTTGCTGCTGCTGACTGAGGTCTTCTCCTTCAACGTCAGTTTGACGCCTTTCAGCGATGTGGTGAGTAGAATTGATGACCACTGAAATTGAATGAATTTTTTTTAGGTACAGAATGAATTAGAACTTTTAAGCTGGTAGTATTTTTTGATAATAATTTGTAGATACTGATTATTAGCATTTCAGAATTAATTTTATTTGATTTTCAAAAGCATATTCGCGAAATAGTATTTATTAATTATACCGAAATATAATTATATTTTAAATGAAATATCTTATTCCTGAAAAATTTGTCGCAAAGCATCGTTGGTATGTGCATCGATGAATGGATTATTGATGCAAAACCTGCATAATCAACTTGTATCTGCATCATAATCAATAAAAAACATTACGTCTAAATAAAATAGTATACTTACATAGCATTCTTTCTTTTTTCTTGAGATTTAAACCAAACGATTCTTACAAAATAATTTTATCGACATCAATAATAAATAATTTTTTATCATCTTTCATCAGCTGATATTTAAACAAATAGTAAAACATAAAGTAAAAAGAAAGCAACGCTTGAACTCTAAATACTGTCGGTTACGAGTCAAAATTAACAGTTATCTTATGATAGGTAGGTATACAGTTTTAGTATCCCGTAACGCAGTTAATTCGTCAGAGCATCAATATTACGCATGTAAATAGTCAAATTATTCGATCTTCGCAACACTGCTCAATCCGAAGCTTGGTTATGACCCTAGGAGAGAATAGAGTAGTTACAGCTTTATTCTTTGATGTGGTAAAATACACATAATTATGTAACATTATGAGAAATAACGCAAATTTATGTCATTTATCTGACTCTACATAGGTAACTCTCTATCTTTATTTTCTAGTTCTAGTAAAAACAATAACATGACATGGTGAAGGTACAATTAAGGTTCTTCTTGTAAGTAAGTAAGTTCGTATAGGCCGCGGGTGGCTAGCCCTGGTGTCAGAGTTTTTAGGCCGCCTGAAGGCCTCTGACATGGCTAAACGGTTCTTCTTGTAAAGCGCAGGGATTTTCAGCGTTATAATTATATTCTTCAATATGAACAACTTTTACTATGGCACCTACCCCAAAATCACGAAAAAAACTGTCCCACAAATTGTGTCGTGAGTCAATGAAATGTTTGTACGGAACAGTTACCGCCTTACCACAAAATAATTAAACACGCCTTAAAACTGTTTAATCGTGCAATTTGTTCAGTTAAACTTTGTTTAAAGCATGCGTAAAACTTTTGTGGTAAGACGGTATAGATACATGTTTTACGCGATTTCACAGTTGGCCCTGTAGTAAAAGATTTCAATAATGATGAGTACGGCTCTAAAAATTTCTTAAAAGCTCCTTCTCACTTCAATCAATCAATTAATCAAATCGTTTATTTGATTAGAACACATGTACAAAACAAGTCATTTAGATGGTTGGTCTTATATTTACATAGCATTCAGTCTGCAAGCAGACGTGCAAATATTAGTTCATAAATATAATAAAACTTATTATTTGTTTAGATTATAATATTCCTTGACACTATAAAAACAGTTTTTTAATAGCCAGTTTTCTTAAATTTAATCCCGTCTAACATTTTTATTTAACATGATTATAAATTGATATGTACACATATTATACACATTTTTCTTTTATATGTCTTTTCTGGCAGGAGGTTGATATAAATAGGAGGTTGTTGATAAATATAGGTTTGCGAATTTAGTTCTTTTTTGACGCGTTATGGTTTTATTACGTTTTTGGAAAGCAATATTCTATACATTAGTAGGATAATAAATAAATAACACTTAGTATTAAATAGTATTAGTATTAACACTTAGTAGGATCGTAAAACTTAAAATAGGACACCTAATGTTCGTCCCAATATCGACTTGCACTTAAAATTATCAAATTCAAAAAGATTATTTTTTCTTTCTATGTAGTAATAGTGTAGATAGTTTTAACATATAAAGTAGTATTGTATCATATTGTAGTTAATAAAAAAATTTACACGCGTAGCACGTCGCATCTTTCTTAAGATATAAATATAAATATTTTTGGGACATCTTACACACGGCCTCTGACCCCAAACTAAGCAAAGCTTGTGATATGGCTGCCATAGACTGATATACTACATATACTTACTTATTTTTACATTCATACTTATACAGGGTTATTTCTAATCAATTAGCATCCTTCTAGGGACTTATTCTGTACATCAAAACTAACAACTTTTATTCCACGACTATCGTCAAAACTCAAAAAAAATTTTTGTTGTTCCATAGAAAAATTTAGTTCACCCGCGACTAAATGTATGGAACAGCTAATTTTTTTTTGAGTTTTGACGAAAGTCGTAGAACAAAAGTTTTAGTTTTGATGTACAGAATAAGCCCCTAGAAGGATGCTAATTGATTAGAAATAACCATGTATGTATAGATAGTAAATAAATAACACCCAGACACAGAGCAAATATTTATGTTCATCACATAAATATTTGCCCTGGGTGGGGATCGAACCCACGCCTCTTTGATCCAGAAGTTAGGGTCACTAACCACTGAGCCACCGAGGCAGTTGCAGATAAATAGCAAATTTAAGAGATTACATAATTATATATTACTGGTTAGTGTTTGATAAATCCAATCAAAGTTTACACAGATAAAGTCACTGCCTACATAATTATGACACACTTTGTGATCTCAAAAAACTATAGGCACATAATATCCTGAAGATCAAATTTCAATGAATAAAAATACGAATAAACAATCCTACTTAGGTGCTGGCTGCGCCGGATGCCAAAGTAGCCGGATATTTAATTTAATGAAATGTACATACAAGTGTTACGAATCAGTTATTTAACATCAATAAGTCTTCGTTGGGTTAATTGTACAATAAATGTAATAGATGTGAAGTAACTTTGATTTAGAAAACCGAACCTACACGAAAATAATTAAGTAACCGCTTACTTACACCGAGATAGCGAATAAAATATTCTTCTTACACAATTTTTCTTTCAATTTACTGTTAAGAGTTTTTAATTTATGTATGAAATTAAATGCGATAAACTAGGTTGTATCATAGACAAAAGTACTCAAGTATTGAACATTGAGAACTAAGTAATTTGCTGTTGGAATGAAAAATAATGTTACTTAGAAATAATTGGCCAAGTGCGAGTCGGACTGGCGCACGTAGGGTTCGGCACCGTATGCATGGAAGCCCCCATATATTTTATTTTAATTTATTATTATTTTTGAAATGAATATACGATACGTTTTTAATATCGAGCATACAAATCACGTTAATTGTATGGGAACCCCCCTTAAATATTTAATTTATTTATTTTTAGAGTGCATATTTTTTAAATCAAATTTTATTTTTATTACACTGTGTCATAATATCTACATTAATAACAAATCACAAGACTAGCTCACAAAACATTAATCGAAAAGCCCGCCACTACTTTCGAGTGCATATTAAACTAAATATTATTTGAATATGTCAAGCATCTACCTGTCACCGTTATTAATATCGAGCGAAAAACTTGGGAGCCCTTAAATAATATTTTTTTTCTATTAAAAGTAATTTGTTGTTATAACGGCAATAGAAATGCGTCATCGGTGAAAATTTCAACGTTCTAGTTATAACGGTTCATGAGATACAGCCTGGTGACAGACAGATGGACACCGGGGTCTCAGTAATAGGGTCTCGTTTTTACCCTATGGGTACGGAACCCTAAAAAGGTGGTTTAATTACGCAACCGCATCGATCATACTGGATACGCTGCCCTATATGTGTACTTTACCAGTAAAATATAAATATAATATAACAAAGAGTTTTCTGCAGAATGGAACTCTCGTCGTGCCCCAAGTCATCTTAATATTTTTCTTTTGTTTTATGACCTTATTTCTTAGCTCCTTCGAGCACCTTCGAGCAAATATCTATAGAGTCACAATCGTGCAAAATAAGTGTCCGAGCCAAAACTCTGCCCAAGCTATGTAGTGGGCAGGCTTTTTAGTTAGTCGTAAGGCGATTGCAAGCCGACTACAACGCCGCGCGATGCCAAAGTGCTCGGTTACAAGCTCTAATTAGGTGACATAACGTCGAGATTCGAGAAAACTGGTCATTTGTAAATATCTAAGTCGGTATGTTTGACAGCGCTCGGACATTTTTAGGGTTCCGTACCTCAAAAGGAAAAAACGGAACCCTTATAGGATCACTTTGTTGTCCGTCTGTCCGTCTGTGTGTATGTCAAGACTCTTTATTTCGAGAACGCGTAAATATATCGAGTTGAAATTTAAACTGTATACGTATATTTATGAACTCTTGCTGTTGTGTAAAAGAAAAACTTCTCAGTTGTCGTTTAAAAAAGTTAGAGTCGTTTATGTCGTAAAAAACAGCATATTTCGACACTCACAAAAATCAAAACCTACAAGGTACTTCCCGTTGACATAGAACTATGAAATTTGGCGAGAAGCATTGTCTTAGAGTACACATATAGGAATAAATCTGAAAACTGTACATTTTTATTTACATCACAAAAAATAGGGCCTCAAAATTCACAAAATATGGGCTCAAAATTCAAAGTGCGTAAATCGTATCATGAAAGGTGTCATTTAAAAGAACTTCATTAGCCATGCTAAAACAGGTTTTTAATTATTTTAACAATGTATTTATACGGAACCCTCGATGTGCGAGCCTGACTCGCACTTGTCCGGTTTTTTTAACTACTTCCACTTAGTTACTGTGGCTATACCTAGAAATTTGCTCAAAGGTCCTCACCTACTCTTATAAGACTGAGAAACTGGCTAAAGCGTAGACAAGAGGTTCTCAAAATATTTAAATCTTAGAGCTCTCTACGCAATGTAAGAGAGTTTTTCGGTTTTGTACACTTTGCACTTAAAGCATCTTTGAAAATTGACATGGTCCCCTTGAAGAAGACCTCTACCTACTGGTATCTTAGGTGTAAATGCGGTTCCTCATGCTTAAATAACAAAATTCATCTAAATTAAACGATAGTTCAATATCGACCTGACATTGTTTTTTTTTTCAATACGCATCAAAGACGAAAGTCCATTGCACATCTTTGATTATTTATTGTATAAATTTATCTAAGTTGCACATTTGCTGTTTCCTACATTCATTTTAGAAAAATAAAACACAGACGGACGCGAAAAGCAACTTTGCTTTATGCCGTTTAAAGATAATGTAAGTGCGAAGAGTTCTGAATGGCTTGTTATACAATTCCCAACAATGTCTGCGGACGTGTGGACATTTTTATGGCCTGCCTAGGTCCCGTTATGGCTATTTCGAGGAGTTACATGGCTTTGTAGCAATTTGCAGCGCGTGGCTTAATCGTAAATCTTATTCTATTACAATTGACTTCTTGTTTGGTAAGTAGGTGATAATAATTGTTATTTGTCTCAAGGGTAAGCGAATAAGCGTATCATGATTGAAGTTTGGGTATGATATGAACTGTTTTACAACTTACAAGCTATTTATTTATTGTAAGGGATTTAGCTGTCTCGGCAAACATTGTATTGCCATACAAAAACAATCTGTACATGCTGGCAACACTTATCACCTAGCAGTATAAAAAATAGCCTACGCGGCCTATAAAATAGGCCGCGCCACACAAGTTGGCGAATGTGAAGTTAGCTACAAGCTGCGCAATATCCAATCTTGACTGAAGCTCACATAAAAATGCACGTTGATTGGCTATTGCCAACCCATATACATCCGCCAACTAGTGTGGCGCAGCTTATAGGTACCATTGTTCTCAGAAATCCTTGAAATCGATCAAATCGTTACGGAGGAGTTCGATAACAAGCACTGTCATACGAGTTTTTCAACTGACTACTCCGATGTAACTCTGCGTTTATTAATAAGACAAGTTGGATAGAGATGTACAGATAACCTCTTCAGTTAAAAGTTACCAAGTAATCAAGCACTATGCAATATTTAAAAGTAGTTGGCTACCATAGAGGCGTTACTCGAGCTGCGTAGTGGCCCTACAGGTTCTATTACATACTAGTAGAGCCTAGTAGTGCCCCACATTCTCTGACATCCGTATCTGACTTGAATAACTTGTCATCCAGCTCTTATATTGATAGATTGAGGTATTTGATCCGTACTGGTAGAGAATCGTTGACTCTTACGTCTACCTAGGACAAGTAATCCAGTTAGGTAGGTCCGACTTCAACAAAGAGGCCAATCGCCGAATCCAACTCGGATGGGCAGCGTTCGGAATATTGCGTAGCGTCTTCTCGTCCGACATACCTAAGTGCCTCAAGTCGAAAGTTTTCGACCAGTGTGTGTTGCCAGTGATGACTTATGGCACAGAAACGGTCTCTCACTATGGGCCTTATCAGTAAGCTCCAAGTAGCCCCACGAGCTATGGAGAGGGCTATGCTCGGAGTCTCTCTGCGGGATCGAATCAGGAATGAGGAGATCCGTAGAAGAACCAAGGTTACCGACATATCCCAACGGATTAGCAAGTTGAAATGGCAATGGGCAGGGCACATAGCGCGGAGGACTGATGACCGGTGGAGTTAAAAAGAGAAAAGTTCTCGAGTGGAGACCACGTACCAGCAAGGGCAGCGTAGGACGTCCACCCACAAGGTGGACGGATGACCTCATTAAGACCGCAGGATCGCGCTGGATGCAAGCCGCTTCCAACCGGTCTTATTGGAGATCCATAGGGGAGGATCTATGTCCAGCAGTGGACGTCCTTTGACTGATGAATGGGATGGATGGATGTTAGAGACTCAGAACAATAACTAAAACTAAGCAGAGCTTTTGTACAGAGTTCAGTAACAAATACTGACATTATACTTAATGACATACTTACTCTAGATGACGGACATATTCTAAGATATTATTGTGTACTCGGCATTATGAAGAACTTTTACAATGGGACCACACTCGAAATCGTAGAATAAAATCAGCTGTTCCATACAACATAGGTACAAATAGTTCATCGACTGTCGACAAAAATGGAAGAGCTGATTTTTTCTCTCGATTTCGGATTGGTCTCATGGTCATTTATTTATTTATTTATTACAGGCTTAGCCTAATGCAATAGTGTATGTCACTCTTATAATTATGTTAGTGTTTGTCTAAGTATTTCATATAAAATTAATAGAGAATTACAAAATGTCATAAAATGTTATAAATTCAAATTCATGTCCATAAATCTATAAATACAATGCCATTTAAACAAAAAAGTCAATTCCTAAATAACGTACATACCGAGTCATAACTACTTATTATTATAACATGCGTCAAATAATACAGCCCTTTTAAAGTCTGCAATTGAACATACAAATAAATCTATATTCTCAGCAACTCGATTTAGAGCGTCATGGTACTTGCTAAGAGTTGGTCATAATGATAAGTATAAGAGATCCTAGTAGATGTGTCCGCCGTCTAGAGAATCCACCGTGTATCGCTTGAATAAGATAGCTCGCAGTTTATTTTATCATATTTAAGATACCTAAGTTACGCAAAGCATTAAACTTCATAAAGTAGATTATAAGACAATATAGATATAATAAAATAAAAGCATGAGCAGTTACAATTAATCTCCAATTAATGAGTCTCCATCCAATCTCCAGGGTTTCCTAATTCTGCCCGAATTAATAAACTTAAAGAAGTACCAACTACTCCAGCTCAAATACCAAACGTCTATTATTATTATTTCTACGTATGTATTCTATACGACCTATACTTAACAAGCTCTATTATATTTGGAGCACAATTTTGAAGTTCAAATATCCAGATTGCATTGAGATAATAAACAATCTACTCTACTTACTAATTCACGTTTCAAAACTCTCGTATGATCGTTACAGCCTCTATCGATCTGCGTAAATTTCGAAACTGATTTGGTCAAGAATTGGCAACCGTGCCAATAGATTAACATACCGGCGACATATAAACACGTAATAATGAACTGTTTTAATAAAACATTCGACCATCTTATGTAATGCGGAGCCGTTGATATGGCTTTGATATGACCCGGCTTTTGGTTACGAAAATCATGGCTTATCTATGAATAACTCGTTAACTTAACCTCATATTTCTCACATCAAGCTTTAATCGTCCACTCCACAGATAGATAACGCTTAGGCTCCATCTAGGCAATGTTGTGGCCCGTAGCCTCGTTGTAGAAATATCATATTTATTTGCTTGGTCCTTGGTTATATTTTATTAGTATTTCCTAGCCATAGTTTCATTGCCTCTCTCTATTAGTGTGTGTTTGTTCTTGCTATTGTTTTTTATTTTATTCTGCTCTCATAATTTTTTTAAGTTGTTTTGTTTTGTAACTGTATAAAAATGCAATGTTTAGAATTAATTAGACTGTACCTAAGTTCCTTTTTGTAAAAAATCGGACAAGTGCGAGTCAGGGTCGCACATCGAGGGTTCCGTATAAACATATTGTTAAAATAATTAAAAACTTGTTTTAGCATTTGCTAATGAAGTTATTTTAAATGATACCTTACATGATATGATTTACTCACTTTGAATTTTGAACCCATTTTTTGTGAATTTTGAGGCCCTATTTTTAAGTGATTTAAATAAAAATTTACAGTTTTCAGATTTATTCCTATATGTGTACTCTGAGACAATGTTCTTCGCCAAATTTCATAGTTCTATGTCAACGGGAAGTACCCTGTATGTTTTGATTTTTGTGAGCGTTGAAATATGCGTTTTTTAAAGACATAAACGGCTCTAACTTTTTGTACGGTAACTGAGAAGCTTTTCTTTTACACAACTGCAAGAATTCATAGGTTTACGTTTATAGTTTAAATTTCAACTCGATATCTTTACGCGTTCCCGAGATAAAGAGTCTTGACATACACACAGACGGACAGACGGACAACAAAGTGATCCTATAAGGGTTCCGTTTTTTGAGGCACGGAACCATAAAAATAAATTGATAAACTATTACTGCATTATGTAAACCCCAGGATCGCATTGGATACAAGCCGCTTCCATTCGGGTTCATTTCGGTCTTATTAGCGATCTATAGGAGAGTAATATTATGCCTAGCAATGGACGTCCCATGGCTGCAAAGAATAAGAGAACCCAGTACTGCCTCTTTGTTTATACCATTCACAGAAACTTCGCTACACTAACGATTGTGTCTTGTTGATAAGCAAATATGACATTAATACTGTAGACACACAAACTACTCGCTGTTCATTTCGGCACATCTGCACCACACTTTGATGAAATCCCTACTAATTCCTTACTCTCTTATACTAATCCTTACTTCCTTTAATAATAAAATAAATCCTGTTTATTTGTTTGTTACTCTTTCACGCAGCAACAGAGCGACGGATTGACTAAATTTTAGTATGGACGGAGTTCATAGACCGGAAAGTAACATAGGATACTTTTTAACCCGGAAAAAATAAAATGTAACCATGGGATGGCAGAAAAATTAAAATACCACGCGGCTGGATATAAGCCTCCCTTATAGATTTCCAACAGTAAGACCGGTTGAACGATGCATCCATTAAGATACATGTTCTGGTGTGCTGGTTCGTGTGTAATTTTATCTAGACGCGGATGTTTTGGAGCTGTGTTTGGAACCTTGAGCTCAGGCCACGTTAAGCAACCTTCAATCAGGCTTTGACAGGCGACCGCGAGTTCAAAATTGATATGAATGAGCAACCGATACGTTAATCTGTTTCATACAAGGTTTGTTTTGCAAAGTGCGTCCAATTCCAGATAAGCATAGCATTACGAACAAATTTTACTGTTCAGCCAACTACGAAATCGCGAAAAAAAATCAGGTGCTCCGTAGGTACAATTCGTCGAAAGTCGATGATTTATTTGTATAGAACAGCACTTTCGCAGGCAGTCTCATAGTAAAAGTTGATAATAATGATGACAACAATCTTCTCCCGAAGTTCCTGTACTTTAGAGAGCAACACTTTATATTAGATATCAAAAAATCGATAGGTGCTTACGTCTTTCAGCCGTAAAAGGTTGAAACTTTGGAAATCATCCCACCAAACCTCCCGCTGGATCTGCCTTTGACAGTCCACTGCTGATCACAGGCCTACCCTCGGCGATTAGCTCATATCCACCACACCGCCCAAGTTTCGGGTTGATGGACGACTAGAACCGTTCATTATAAACTTATGTAATGACAAGTAATTTTGAGCTAATTATGTGCATATTCTTATATCGCAAGGCCATCCTGAATATTTAGCGTTCTAGAGCCACTTGCCTACATTCTTCGTGTTTTCGTCCAATTAATTGTGTTGCCTAAGACCCATGTGGATTTCGCAATACATTTGCCGAGATCACCGAGATGACTAATGTTACTTTTTGATGAGTTCAAGAACGGCCAATGCCCGGATAGGATTAGAATTATGTTTACGAGATCATTTATTTTATATGCCATAATATAAGATGTGAAACTTTTTTTATAATACATCGACTTACATTAGGTCTAGCTACATACCTACTTAAAATTCCACTTAGGCTTTTTGTCTGGGCAGCCAGAAAATTGCGACCATCTGGCATGAAGTTTTTTGGGCTGTTTCTACCATAACTATTACCTATCTTTGCCTACCTGCCAACACCAAGGGCGATTAGGCTCCTACCCTGGCCTAGAGCAGATTACACATTTGCTTATTTATTAATCAGCATGGCCTTCCTTAAATAATTGCCCTTACTGCGGCCTATGTCCTTTCGTAGACTAAAGGAACGGTACGGTCTCAATATAACTGTTCTAACAAATGAGAATTTTAAAGTACTTCAGTTCAGCTACGTACCTATTGCTGCTATGTTATTACACATTACACATAAAAATGGATTGAGTTGCAGTTTTTCTTTTTACGTGTTTTTCTTCTAATTGAATTCTAACTAGGTCACTAGTAGAGACAATAGGCATTGACATAATCTTTGTTCTATCTTCCTAATCACAAAACATAGAACAAATCTTCCTAAGCTTGCGTATTTGTATATAACTAGATGCACTATTACTGCGTTGTCGTCGTCGTCGTTCGTCGTTTCAGCTTGAGGACGTCCACTGCTGGACATAAACCTCCCCTAAAATATCTCGAACAAGAACGGTGGGATGTGGCTTTCATCCAGCGCAATCCAGTGGTCTTAATGAGGTCTTATATGTCCACCTTGTCGGTACCTATTAATAGTTAACATCATGCAATAATACTCCGTACTTATGTGATAAAACCTCTTAGTCAGTCAATATCAAAATTCATGTTTGTTGATAATGGTTTGACCCCGGAGTAAAATTTTGTATGGAAAGATACACAGTAAGCTTTGAGGTTCTTAGTTGCTAACTGATATAAGAAAGGAATAGAGAGCTGATAACTTAATAACTTCATATGGTTGTTTTATTATTATTAATTTTGTCTTACATCGATTTGCATTCTTCATGAGAACAATCATCCATCCATTCATCCATCAGCCAAAGGACGTCCACTGCTGCACATAGGCCTCCTCTATGGATCTCCAGTAAGACCGGTTGGAAGCGGCTTGCATCCAGCGCGATCCTGCGGTCTTAATGAGGTCATCCGTCCACCTTGTGGGTGGACGTCCTACGCTGCGCTTGCCGGTACGTGGTCTCCACTCGAGAACTTTTCGACTCCACCGGTCATCAGTCCTCCGCGCTATGTGCCCTGCCCATTGCCATTTCAACTTGCTAATCCGTTGGGCAATGTCGGTAGCTTTGGTTCTTCTACGGATCTCCTCATTTCTGATTCGATTCCGCAGAGAGGCTCCGAGCGTAGCCCTCTCCATAGCTCGTTGAGAACAATCAACTTGATGAAAAAATTGTAGAAGATAAACGTTTCTAAAAATAAACAAAATAGTATTCAAGTTGAGTTAAGACTCGTGGCTAACTAACCCTCTCGAAGATGTTTAAACGGTCAGCTGTTATTTTAGATTTTAGTCCTCTTTACTACTTAGTTGTGCGAACGCAGTTGTTCCACAAGGACGAACGACTCCTCTTTAAAAGGATCTGATCTTAAGCCCATCATATTCTTATTATTTTATTGATATCAAAATATATGATACAAGTCAATCTGTATCTACACCGTACTCGTATACCTCTGAAATAAAACTACTTATTTCTAATTTACGTACATTCAGAAAACTTAATTAATATGAAAAATTCTAAAATGTGACAACCCCGAATTTACATAAATAAATTCAGTATTTCCATACATTTTAATTTTAGTGTCAGTCCCATAGCATCATGGATCATGTTGATGTATTGAACTGCTGTGCGCAAGTTGCCGGTGGACATAGTTACTTATAAATGAAAAAAAATCTTATAAATGCTCAACCCAGGCAACCTTAGAGCGCGGTTAGTCAGTACCTAATAGCTTTTTCACTGTTCTCTGTCCATAGTACAGCGAACCATTTCAACAGCCCCCAGTCCTTTCTCTAGGTATGCTGAATATATCGTCGTGACTATAAAATCTGAAGGTCGCAGATAGCAGTGACGCAAGCAAACCCGCGTGAGTTATGATGTGTGTTCATACTAAACTACCGCCTTAAATGGCCAATATGCAAACATATTCTAAGCTGTGGATTTTTGGGTCACCAGTCAAAAATTTTCCATACGCGAGGTTAGTGACTGGCAGAGGCCTATAGACCAATATTGGAGAGTCTGCTATGATTAAATGATCGTTGACTCTTATAAACGAAAAGTAGATACTATGATGGTATTCTAGCGTAGTTATTAGAACAATCCATGATGACTTAGAAGAACGTTCCCCGAAGAAGTGTGAATCATGGTTTCAAATCCCGGTCCCGTACCAATGGAATTTAGAATTTATGTACCTACGGATTTTCACGGTGAAGATAAACATCGTGAGGCAACTTTGGTACAAATACACATCCGAAGAGTAAATTCGATGGCGTTTGTGATACCACCAACCCACAAAAGGGTCAGCGTGGTGTAAATGACCCAAGTATCCTGCAAGTGTTCAGCAGTACCTACATAAGCTAATACAGTTTTACAGAAAATCCCTAAATTGTCGGGGTCATAGTTTTGATACTAATTTTAGGGGTAAAGAAATCAATGCTAATAAGTTTTTTTTAATTTTCAATTAAATTTATGATTGCATCAATTTTCAGAGATCCAACTAGTTTGTAAATCTCTACCATAAAGAGTTACAAAGTTGATATTGGCACAGAATAGATAAAGCCCATGTTGGTGCTTTTCGCAATTTCCACTCGGCCAACTCAATACAATCTAAACTGGCTTGAAATATGAGTCAGGTTGTTTGAGTCACCCAAAAAGGCCAGGTCCGGTGCCTATTTTGGCTCTAGAATGTAGGTATAGATAAAATATGACCAAAACTTCAAACCTAGAATAAGTTACAGTTTCACGAAGACTGGGAAAACGGATAGATTGATCACATGAGTATACAGAATATATTATTTAGAAAAATGAAATGCAAATTAAGCTTGGCGAGTATTAATTTTTAACCGACTGCAAAAACGAGGAGGTTTTATGTTCGTCTGTATGTATTTTTTTTGTGTATGTTCATCGATACTTTTGCCAATTGTGAAACGAATCAAAAACTTATTTTGTAGTTCAAAAGAGTATACTTCCGAGGTCCCATTTAAATTTAATCGGCAGAGCCGTTTTTGAAAAATCAACAATAACGTTAAAGTAGTACACATAAATTCGAGCGAACTATTTGAATTTTGTACACAATGGAAGTCGGTGTTGCCATTTTTTGCGAAAAATGATTATTTGATTCGACTTCATACGCACAAGCAGAAAAAAATTCTAGACGTGGCATGGACTGTAGTGACTGGCACTTCCATTGATATATAACCACATAGTTTACCTCCATGCTCTAAGGAGATTAAATTAATTTAAGAATAGTTTGCATTTTAGCCCGAGCATTAAACTTTATTATATCCTTATGGTATAATGTGGTCAGTGGTAAGTGGCTTGCGGGTGCAGTACCTACATAAAGGTGCAATTCCATGCACCCAATGCACGCTACAGCAGCAGATTACAGCGTCTACACTTATACAGGCGCCGCTGCAGACAACGTCTCGCTGGCTACGAAAGTGCCACTGTAATCTAAAATACGTACTGTAGTTTTTTTATTATTTCGTATAGGTTTGCGTTAGTACGTAGTCAATACTGCCTGATGTTTTAAGCAGATATGCTAGGATGTAGCACGTGTTGCAGTTGCCACGAAATTAAATCTTAAAGGAGACTTGAAGACATAAAAGTACCTACCTAAAAATAGTGGGTAGAGTATAATATAATATAGAATATAGTATAAGTAATAGCATATATGAAGTTCTTGAATGGAACCTGCGAACCGGCAAAAATCTTAAGCCGTTTCACAAGACAGATAAATATAATTCAATGATCATCAATATTACGTTTTATGATTCTGAAGAAGCGACGAAGACCTGTGGGCGCCTTCGTTAGGTAATTAATTGGAGATCGATCTCTGACCTTATAAGCGTTTGGTTCACACGCCGCGGGGCATCATTTCAAATGCCAACAATGTGTTTGATTAGGCTACCGGTGAAGGAAAAGATGTCGAGAAAACTACAGCTAAGTGATAGGGTACTGTACCTACTCTTTATTAACAGTATAGGCCGAATCATACGAGTCGGCGGATGAGAAGTTAGCTACAAGCTGTGCAATATCCAATCCTGACTGAAGCTCACATAAAGCTGCGCGTTGATTGGACTTTGCGCAACTGGTAGCTAATTTCACATCCTCCTACTTGTATGATTTGGCCTGTACTCTTTTTGGCGTCTGTAAACACAAAGTGAGTCATTGCGCAGTAGCGAATCCTATCCTACTAATATTATAAACGTGAAAGTTTGTGAGGATGGATGGATGGATGGATGGATGGATGGATGTAGGTATGGATGTTTGATACTCTTTCACGCAAAAACTACTGAACGGATTGAGATGAAACTTTGTAATAATATAGCTTATATATCAGAATAACACATAGGCTATAAATTATAATGATATATTGCATATGCGGGCGAAGCCGCGGGTAAAAACTAGTTCGTTATATGTCAGATCCGCGAGGACACGACAACATTATGTCAAACCTGTGTGTGCAATTTGCCGGGGAACAATAGGGATAATAATAATACACTAGAGTCTGTCTCTCAGAATGTATCTTTCTCACAATGTCAATGTGTCATTGATTAAGGAATAATAACAGCTTAAATACTAAATCAAATCTATACAGTATGCGCTATCTATATAGGTATATCACGTAAAACATCTAAATCACGAATTAATTAATCGTGCTATATCTAAAACATTCCATCGAGCTGCAACATGTACCAAGTCTCGTCGAGATTCGTTGACAAATACGACAAAAATTAATATCCGGACAGACAAAAGCAAAATCGTCAACTTGAAGAGAAATTGCATTTTAAGAGAACAAGGCTGCTATGTTAGATGCTAGTATCAGAACTAGACGGAAACACAGTCCCGCCAATTATGAGGCATTACTCGTAAATGGATTCTAGTTTGTTACATGAGAAGTGTTCTAGCCACCTGCCAGTTCGTGACGTCATTATAGGAGGTGCAAAACACATCGTGATTTAACGTCAAACGGGCTATCATAATTACTTTTTGACAAAACGTGATACTAAATTTTAAAATTTAAATAAGTACCTACCGCATTTTTATAAGGGTGCCTCGCTAGTCACTACTGAGCAGATCTACCTAGCTTTCAAATAAAAGAAAACCATCCAGATTAATATATCAGAACACTCCAGTACATCAAAAAGTACTTCAGTAAGTTCATATATAAGCCGACTGGCTAGCCCTATAGTCAGAATTTTTAAGCTGCCAATTTAAATAAATTAGGTAATTTATTTCTCAAATAGGGTACAGCTATGTAGGTATCCTAGCTTGAAACTCTATGACATGGCTGAACCGTAAAAGCAACCGGAACCTACAATTTAACATGTCATGCGAACCACGGTCACCATCACCAATGTCACTCTTGGTCACCCATCCGACGACTGACCGTGCCGAACGTTGCATAACTGTGCCCTCATAAAACCCATAAACAAGCGTAACACAGCATCCCAACAATTATGGATTCAAGTTTATTACATGAGAGGCGCGCCAGCGTCCACTGGGCAGGCAGTAGGGCAGAGGCGGAGTAAGACCAAAATTTTCTGTGGGCAACTTACATTTAATACGTTGTGTCACGTAAAAATAACGCTGGAGTGTCAAGCGGCGCTCAAGGATTTTTTATTTTTTTTATTGACTTTTAGCTGTTGGCTTCTGACGCCTCTACAGCTTAGCGGGCATGGTCGAGCGCAGAAGGCGGGTGAGCCCCAAGATTGGGTTAAAGGGTGACTAACGCAAGGGCACCTGAGAAGGTACGGACCTTGGCTTGGGCCGTCACCCGGCGGGGGAAATCAGACTTTGGATCAGATTGTGGAACGCTTTTCCTGGGTCTGTCTTCCTGCTTGAGTACAACGTGGGTGTTTTCAAATCCCGAGTAAATAGGTATCTTCTAGGTAAGCGTGCTACACCCTAGACCGCATATCTGCTCAAGATAAGGCATTATGTAGTCAATCGCAAACCTATACGGAATAAAAAAAAAAGACTTGCCCGGGCACCTCAGAAGGGATGTGCCCTGTGGCCCTAATGGGTTGAGCTAATTGACTATTTGGAGAGAATCTAACCGATCTTCTGACCCGATCCTGAGGGTCCTCGACCTCGCCGGCGGGGTCGGTGTATGTCTGTGTGCCTTTGGTAACCGGCACCTATACCAAATACGGAATACTTCCTGTTGCAGGGAGCTGTCGGATCGGACGCGCAAGGAAATTTAACTCCTGTTGCATATGAAGGTACGAGTAATAGGAGTTAAATCTCCTTGCTGCAATTAAAGCTGCAACTACTGATTGTACAATAGGAGTTAAATTTTCTTTTGCGCAGTTAGAAGTTCCAGCGTTATTTTTACATGACGCGACCTGTACGAGGCCATATTTTATCTATTTTTATTTATCTACAGTGCTACGCCCGCGTGATATTTTTATTTTATGCCATTTCTTACGACTCATTTTCCGGAATAAATGTAGTAGTAGCTTATGTCACTCTCCAACTTTTGAACAATATCGATGGCAAAAATCAAGTCTATGCGTCGCTCTGTTGCTGCGTGAAAGAGTAACAAACTAACAAAAACACTTTCAGATTTATAATTTTACTAGGTTATGCTCGCAGCTTCACTCGCGTGATATTTTGTCTTTTGTGCTATCCTATAGATTTTTTTATTTTTCCGAGATAAAAAGTAGCCTACATGTCTAGTCTCTAGACTCGTCCCTTTTTAAATATATGACATGTTACGTTTTGTATTTTGATTAATTAGTGTCATGTCAACTAAATCTTGTACAGATTTACTTTGATGAATTAAAATTCAAATTAAATACATATAGGTATACCATACTAAAAATCAAGTTGCAACGGATCAACTCTAAGCTCAACTCTGTTGCTGAAAGAAAGAATAACTAACCAACAAACACACTTTCGGATTTATGTATAATATTAGTGAGGATTTTTGCGATTTTAGCGAGGAGGTCCTCCTCTAGAGGACCCCCTGTCTTCAAGGTGCGAGGCCTCTAGGCCGCGAGGCAGTGGGCGGTGGCCCACGTCGCCTGCGCCTAGAGCCGTCTCTGGCAGCAAGTACTTCTAGCTCGTGGTTTCGTCATAGGAATGCGAAGTGTTGATCACCTGTCGAATTCTCACCGACCGGATACCGTAAACCGTTTCTCTGAGCCGAATATAACTCTTACAAGGTGTTAAAAAAGTAAGTTCGTAATAGGCTGGGTGCATGGCTAGCGCCCTAGCGTAGCGAGTTGTTATAATAGGGCACTAGAAGGCTTTATGCATAGGTCTATAAATGCTTTTTGGTATTTGTAGACTACATGATACAAAACTAGAATAAATATATTTTTTATTATTATTCATTTGAATAGATAAAATATAATATCTACCTACTATAGAGGTTGCACAATTGCACACGCCACAAGAAAAAGTTTGAGGAAATTGAAATTATATACCTATGCGGTTTTACCGCTGAGATAAATGTTTTCATTTACTCGTAGGTTGCAAAATTTTAATAGAAAAGAGAAAACGGTATCTTCTTACCAAATAATATCGTGCTAATACTGCGTAAATATGATACTTTTTTAACTCTAGATTAGTTACAAGTTTCCACTACATCCACATTTCGCAAGCTATCATAGACCTATTTGTATGTAAATAACATTTCATAAAAAGTATGTCTCACCTGGTAATCAGATGTGTGAAGGTCGTACTTCCACGTCTCTCCCCCTATAAATGTTTGTAATGAGTAATTGAGATGTAAGTGCCAAAAGTCACATAAAAACTCGAATGTAGAGCGATAAGTGAAATACCTTCTGCTGGATAAGCTTGTTTGCGAAAATAACGGCATTGAAAGTTAATAATGGTGTAATGTATGATTGTAATTTTGTTAGTAAGGATTTTTCTTTCGTTTTTTTTTAATTAGTAATTATCTGATGTAAAGTGAAACAGAGCTCTACAAAAATATTTGCAATGACTAATTATCTTACTCGTATATTTATGCACTTGAAATAAATCATAATTATTTACTTAATTCTTTTAACTTAATATTTATTATTATTAAGAATTTTATCCATCAGCCGTAGGATGTCCATTGCTGGTTATAGGCCTCCCCACTGTCATTTCAACTTGATAATTCGCTGGCCTATGACGGTCGGCCTATATGATCTCCTCATTCCTGATTCGATCCCGCAAAGAGACTCTGAGCATAGCCCTCTCAGTTGCACGTTGGACTATTTTGAGCTTATTTCTAAAGGTCCACAATGAAATACCTGGTGGTATTCAAATGACCACAAGATTTTTAAACGTAACATTTGTAAGTTTACCTACAATTTTATTTAACGTTTTGATGAATGCATAGAGACACCACCCACAAGATTGGCATCCGAAAACAAAGCCATCTAGATGCATATGCATCACGAGGTGAGTGACCCGTGGGTACCTCGGGCCGATGCGAGATCGACCACATCTGCATCTATCGATGTATCCATCTACATTTATGTTGCGTAATTTTCGATAATCAGTCGCTGACACGGCTGTGAACTTAGGTACAGAAAATTGCAGCAAATTTTTATAAACCATTCATTGCTATTGGTTGGCCTACATGCATAAGCTCTAAACGGCCACTTTGGTACATAAATTACCTAAAGATAAATAGCTTATAGGATCAAATCTGAAATCGAAAAAAAATTAGCATTCATGTCAAAAGTCAATTAACTTTTTGTGATCGTTGTTGTCATAGTTTCAGGGATCGTTCTTTTGTTTTTTACAGTTATAGGACGTCCACTACTCGACATAGGCCTCCCTTATAGATCTCTAATAACTGTAATAAGAGCGGTAGGAAGCCGCTTGGATCCTGTGGTCAATCTACCAGGAGGTCGTCCTACGATGGGCTTGCCGGTACGTGGCTCCATTCCAAAACATTTGACTCCATCGATCGTCAGTCCTCTGTGCTATGTGCCCCGTCCTTTGCCATTTAAACTTAGTTTCAGGGTTGGTTCCATAAAAATTGATCATCTTGAGTGGTTGTGCGTATGTTATCTATAGCCCTGTAATATATATAGGTACAGTTACGTAATAGTCACCTAAATTATATGAATTGATATATTCTAATCAGTAACACTATACAAACTCTACGGAGAACGTCCATATCTATCACTAGAGGCCAACTAGGTGCTAGGCAAAAATCTATGTAAGCAAGCTCTTAAAGGCCGCTTTAATACATAAAGATGAATAACTTTTGGGATCAAACCTAAAATCGCAAAAGATGAACTGTTCCACACATTTTGTCAGAAGTCAAAGATTTTGTTGTGTGCGTTGTTGTTATGGTTTCAGAGATCGTTCAATTATTTGTTACAGCTATATGTAGGAAATCCACTGCTGGATATACGCCTCACTTATAGATCTCCAATAAGACCGGTTAGAAGCCGCTTGACTTAAGCAATATCCTACGGTCAATCTACCTGGAGGTCGTCCTACGATGGGCTTGCTGGTACGTGGTCTCCACTCCAAAACTTTTTGACTCATCATACCTCCGTGCTAGATGTGCTCTGCCCACTGCTATTTTAACATTGTTTCAGGGTTAATACCATAAAAAATGTTCATCTTAGTGAAATTGAATCGTTAATATATTATTATAAATTCGAGAATGTATTTATTGGTTTTTTCCTCTTTCACGCGGCAATGGAGCAACGGATTTACTTGATTTTTCGCATGGATACATAGTTCAAAAGTCGAAAAGTGTCATGGGCTACTTTTTATCCCGAAAAAATAAAAGGTCCCTATGGGATATCACAAAAGTCAAAATTATACGCGAGCCAAAACCAATTACCTATATAAGGGGTGATCCAAAAGTAATGATAATCAGTTATTTCTACTGCACACAAAAATACAAAAAAAATATCAGTCACTTGCTCAATTACCAACTAGTTCAGGAAAAAAAAATCATATAAATAGGCCACGATTCCCGGGAGCTACATTCATTTGAATACGGACTGTCAAGGAGTGAACATCAAAATTGAAAAACACGAAATTAGAGCTGTCATTAAATACCTCTGCTTGAAAAAAATGTCTACCAAAGATATACATAGCGACTTGGTGGAAACATTAGGGGACTCTTCTCCTCCATATTCCACAGTTGCACGCTGGGCTAAAGAGTTTAAGCTGGGAAGAACATCGACGGAAGACGAACACCGCGAAGGACGCCCATCGACGTCCCTCACTGAAGAAAATGTGAAAAAAGTTGAAGAAGTTGTATTGGAAGATCGAAGAGTGACTATCAGGCATGTAGCTGAGGTCACAGGGATCTCATATGGCAGCATTCAAAGAATCCTTGCGAACGAATTGCATATGAGAAAGGTCTCCGCGCGTTGGGTACCGAAAATGTTAAACGACGAGCAAAAGAAGAAACGAGTCGACATGTCAAGAGCAAATCTCGAAAATTTCCAGGCAGACAAGGATAATTTTTTGTCACGTTTTGTGACCATGGACGAGACCTGGATCCACCATTTTGATCCTGAAACAAAACAACAATCGATGACATGGAAACGATCCGATGAACCGACGCCGAAGAAATTCAAAGTGTCAAGCTCAGCAGGGAAGGTTATGGCGTCTGTTTTTTGGGACGCTGAAGGAATAATCATGATGGACTACTTGGAAAAGGGGGCCACTATTACAGGCTCCTACTATGCAGAACAAATAAGAAGATTGCGGGAGGCTATTAAGGAGAAAAGGCGAGGCAAACTGCGGGCTGGAGTGCTGTTCCATCAAGACAACGCACCGGTTCACAAAGCTGCAATTGCCATGGCTGCCATTCAGGAAGCGGGCTTTGAGCTGGTGGATCACCCCCCCCCCCCCCCCCCCCCCCCCCTTATTCACCAGATCTAGCCCCCAGTGACTTTTATCTCTTTCCACGGCTTAAGGAACATCTCCGAGGCAAGAAATTTGACGATGATAGCGACGTGATGGCCGCGGTTGAGGACTTTTCTGAGAGTCAAGATAAAGATTGTTTTTGTAAGGGAATTTTAGGTTTAGAAAAGAGATGGACTAAATATAGACTTGCTAGGAGACTATGTTGAGAAATAAATTTATTTTTTTATTTTATTCATTGTGTTTGTTATTGATTATCATTACTTTTGGATCACCCCTCGTAGTTTAAAAACCTGATTTTTGAAACATGAAACATTTATAAAATAATAGCGCTATAATATTGTTGTGTGATTTGGAAAAAATATATATCTATATGTAAAAGCAGATACACATATCTGTACAGAAATATAGCGTTTTTCTTTATAGCCTTTACAATAAGTAATTTGACCTTTTGTTTATTGACTGACGAACCACCGGAGGAAGTATACAATTCAACGCGTATATTTTTTTCATAGTAGTCCGATTTCAATAATTATTTTTTTATTGGAAAGAGTATACTTCGAAATTGGTCCCATTCAAATTTTATCAAAATCGGCTGAGCCATAATGTGAAAAATGCTACATCGATCCGTGCGAAATATTCGCGAATTCTGTACACGGGTGAAGTCGGTCATGCTAATTTTTGCAAAAAATAATCTTGTTTTACCATATTTTTTTTCTACCAGCCGCTTCACTTGTATTATTAGAGGAGTTAAAAAAATAAATTTAAATAATTTCTGTAACTGCTGTCTCAGTCTGATAGTCAATATCGTAATGACCAATACAATAGTCACAATGACCACTCTATGAACGGCGCGGCATGAAAATGAAGATATTCTGAACTCTACGTGCGTCCTTATTCATTGACCGACGAACCGGAGGAGGTACTCAATTCGACGCGTATATTTTTTTTTATGTATAACCACGCATTACTTTTTTCATAGAAGTCCGATTTCAATAATTCTATTTTCATTGGTAATAGTACCTAGTCAGGTCATAAGTACTGTCACACAGTAAAAACTTTTCTTTTAGAATGCTGGCTATAAAAAAGTTTATTGAATTCGAATTTCGAATTGTTCATGAAAATAAAAATGTATGCTTTTTAGAATTTTACTCATTTTTAAACATGAAGTGGACGCTTAAAGTAGTCCGTGTTGCAGTTATTGCGTTGCATCGTTGCGGTTACGCGCCAATTAAAATTTTTGACATACTGAAAAATTTGAATATAACCAAAAGATTCGTTTATCGTACCATCAAACGATACAATGAAGACTCTAGTGTAGATGACAGGTCAAGAAGTGGTCGCCCTCGGTCTGTTAGGACTCCAGCAGTGATAAAAGCTGTGAAGGCGCGAATTCAAAGAAATCCCAAACGTAAGCAGAAACTGTTGGCCCTTCAGATGGAGTTAAGCAGAACCACGGTGAAAAGGGTGTTAAATGAAGACTTAGGGCTTCGGGCATATCGAAGAAAAACAGGACATCGTTTAAATGCTCGTCTAATGGACCTGAGACTGAAGAGATGCCACGCTTCCATCCTCGCTCATGGTATGGTTTATTATTGGGACTTAACAGAGGTACATTTTTGTGAGAAAGGTGTAAAAACGAATGCAGTTGTGTATCAAAATACAGTCCTGACGAACCTTGTGGAACCTTTTTCTCATACCATGTTCAATAACAGGCACTGGGTATTCCAACAAGATACGGCGCCAGCTCATAGAGCGAAGAGCACACAAGACAAGAATATTGTTTTACGACGTGAAAACAACGACGTTATAAGTTTGAAGTGTCTGCGTGTGTCTGTCTGTGGCGTCGTAGCTCCCGAACCACGGATAAACATCAATATAAGGAAAGAAAATAGTCGAAGCGGATAAACGATTCCGTTTTTTTTTCCGATTATTTTTTTTTTGTTTGCAAAGTGAATTATTCGGAACTGTTCTTGATAATTATACTCGTATGTTTCGTCAAAATCGGTTCAACCCTCAAAGTTACATATAAGTTTTTTTTGTTAGCTGCGGTAGGAATCTATTTGCGTATTGAGCTACTAAAAACTACATATTTTTTATATATACATATTACTACTAACAGTTAAGGAAATGTGGCATTTCTACGGACCACAATATACTGCCCAGCTCCGCTCCAATCTAGTGGAGTCTAATCCTAAAGGAGTTAGGTATTTCTAATTTTCTCACAGGTAACGTATGAATTTGTCTATAA
This sequence comes from Hypomecis punctinalis, assembly GCA_949316475.1. NCBI lineage: Eukaryota > Metazoa > Arthropoda > Insecta > Lepidoptera > Geometridae > Hypomecis > Hypomecis punctinalis. The sequence continues at coordinate 2,644,452 of OX438805.1, forward strand.
TATTCTCACAGAGCCCGTGAATGGGCTATTGGCGCAGCCATTGTTCTGAGCCAGCTTGCGTAACCAATATGCATAAAGTTTCATAATTTTACGAGTGGGAACTTTCCTTCATCGTTATTTTACAAATAACCAAATCTGCTTCCATATATGCATGCAATGTAATCATAAATCTAGTCCCGCTATTACTACGGGGTTTCCCGATGAAACAACGTGGTTATTATCAATTTGTCATAGTGCGGTGTGAGCCCAGCAGTTTCTAACGCAGTTTTGTGTTTTACAAATAAATTAATTATCGTTAACTTTTTTTTATTTATTTTGTTAGATTTAGTCTTGTTATGTACTTATGTATATAAAATGCGTCCACATTTGCATGTGGACGCATTCATAATATGTGTAGGTATATGTAAAGGTATGGAATTTAATTTTGGGATCCTGAATGCCATGCTAACATAGGTACAAAATGTTTAATAAAAAACGTTCATGTCTCACACGTAAGCGAAAGGGGGTAATTAAAATCATCAATATGAAAAACTTTTACTATGGGTCCAATCCGAAATTCGAGAAAAAATCAGCTGTTCCATACACAATCGTAACTCGGAATCGAAAAAATGTATGAAACAACTAATATTTTTTTCTGGATTTACGGGTTGGCCTCATAGTAAAAGTTGTTCATGCCTAATGATGATGTACAGTACACTGCGTTCACTTCTAGGAATGTACAGACACGGATTTCCTTTAATTAGAAGAGAAGAAAATAATTCCACAAATAGTACTTAAGTACTTTGATATGAGTTTTAATTGTCGTTATTGATTATGAAATCATGACAGACCGACTGACAGATTTTGGAATGAATCTAAGTATACAAGTTATGTTTTAAGGTTCCGTAGCCAAAGGGTAAAAACGGGACCCTATTACTAAGACTCCGCTGTCCGTCCCTCTTTCTGTCACCAGGCTGTATCTCATGAACCGTGAAATCAGAACGTTGAAATTGTCACAAATGACGTATCTATTTCTGTTGACGCTATAACAACAAATACCAAAAACAGAAAAAAATAAAAATTTAAGGTGGGCTCCCATACAACGAACCTGAGTTTTTAGCCGTGTTTTGGTCGCTATTAATAACGGTGACATTGAAATATTCACAGAATATTTGAAGTTGAATATTCCCTTTGATAATAAACAGTTAAAATAAAATGTATTAAGTGGGGGCTTCTAAACGGCTAAAACTTCTACCCTTCGTGCGTGAATCTGACTCGAACTTGGCCGATTATTTATATTAGAATTTTACACGTGTTTGACTACTATCTGTAGATAAAATATCTCTATTACTATTAGGTATACCTATCATATTATTGTGTTGACACTATGTTATGTGGAAAACGTCGGATAAGTCATTTTTAAAAATGTCTAGAAATTTTAAAACGCAATATAGTTATTCCTGTCGAATTTATTAAATTTAATACCTGTAGAGTATAGTAAAACTTTACTAAAAGAAGCTCACCGAGGAATTCGTACAAATTCCGGAAATATCACGAAACCGGGAACTAAGTTGTTAGAACTCTAAAAAGGTGTTTTATGCTTGTGGATAGTAGCAAATCTAATAGATCGGAAAGACTATTGTTTCATTGTTACGCTCGGGGAATACATACATATTTCTAATTAAGTCGATGTGATGTTATTCGCTTTGAGTAACTATATTACGGGAAACAATACATTGCAATAGTTTTAAAGTTTTCCAAGTCTCTCAGCATTAATAACTAACTTTAGGAATAAGAAGATATTGGTCATGATCGTAACTTTGTCGATAATGTGTAAAAACTTGACATCGTCTGATTGGTGCCATGATTGAACCATTTATATTCTATTTTGCTCTGTACTGCCCTGTACTGTATCTAGGTATAGTCCACTGCAGGATTTAAAATAGTGCATATTTTTCTCAAACATTATAATAATGCCTTTACAATCATTCTGTCCTTATCATGTGCAATTTTAAAATATAGTACGTTAGTGACATTGAACGTAGGTACAATTGGTTTGTTTACAAAATTATAACGTACTCGTAGATTATCTCTATGGACTTGGCCTATTTCGATTACGGAAACTTATATAAGCGTAATCTAATCATATTTTTTTGCTCATATTTTCACGGTTCAGTTCACCGACCAGTAACCTCAGATATTAAATTATTTTACAGTAAAATGATGCCACGAAATATCGCACGTTGTGCTCGAGTCGTTCATAATTTTAATGCATCTGCTGCAGTCTGTCATGGCGTAAAACATATTTCATGTTCACGTAAGTTTTTAAAAGAAAATAATAACTTAGACAAATAATACTCCATTCACACTCCTATTTTGTATTTACACTTTAAAATTAACGGCTTTTCAATCAACTACAGATTTAACAGTAGCACATTTGCAAGTTTGAGTACATCACCATCATATCCAGTCTTCTTTATCCCACTGCTGGGTATAGGCCTCTCTTTTACCAGCTGTTCCGTACTGGGACGGAATTTAAAAAAAAAATGGCCTCGTCCGTCCTTTTATGACCTGCTATAGTTATAATATGGTGCGCATATAGTTTTTTAATGCACGCTCTTGCTATCACTAGGTCTCTTAGTATTTTTTTTCCGTTAACGTATGTAAATAAATTTACGTCCTATCCTAACGATCTACCAGTTAAAAAATAGTGCCTCTGTGTCATTAATGTCCAGTTTGAATACGAAGGCACAGAAGTTACAAAAACCTAGTTCATTAAAAGAGAAATTAACACTCCATTTATTAAAATTTCGTATTGCACACCTTACACCCTGATATATTTATTAATAGTATTTTATTATTTTTTTCTATTGAATTGCGATTTATTTAACCAGGTATTTCATCAGTACCGACCGGTGCGATACAAGTGATAGCGCCCCGGTTTTATTCCCAAAAACTGAGAATGAGACCGGTAGAGATGCCGGTCGTAGATTTCGACTACGTAAAGAGTGCTTTATCCAGGGACGACGTGATCCTCATCGATGTCAGGGAGCCCGTTGAGATCAAAGAACTGGGGAAAATACCTAACAGTATTAACATTCCTAGTAAGTGCCAAATTATTAATTTCTTATTCAACTTATTAATTCAAATGGTTGCACTGAATAATTATTTTTCACAAAAAATGGCATGACCGACTCCATGTACAGGATTCGCGATAAGTTCGCACGGATCGATGTAGCATTTTTCACATTATTGTTGATTTATCAAAAATGGCCCAGCCGATTTCGATAAAATTTAAACGGGACCAACATCAAAGTATATTCTTTGCAATAAAAAAAGAATTATCAAAATCGGACCACTATGTAAAAAAAGTTATGCGTGGTTACACATAAAAATATCCTACTTCCTACTAATATTATAAACGCGAAAGTTTGTGAGGATGGATGGATGTTTGTTACTATTTCACGCAAAAGCTACTGAACGGATTGAGATTAAACTTTGCAGTAATATAGCTTATATATCAGAATAACACATAGGCTATAAATTATAATGATATTGCGTCAAAAATCAAAATATCATGCGGGCGAAGCCGCGGGTAAAAACTAGTATTAAATAAAAGGACGGGGCGGGTAAAAACTAATTGCTGTTTCTTCTTCACTATAGTTATGCATTTAAAGAAGAGAACAATATCTTAGATTGCTATTAAATTTAGGATGGCGCCTGCGTAAGTGTATTGTTAAAGAAGAATTATAGTACAGTAATTTTAAAGTCACATTCATGTTCACAGTCGGCTTTGTCGAAACAAACTTGGCTATGTCCGAGGAAGAATTCGAAGCAACATACAGCAGACCTAAGCCCAAAGCAAACGACGAAATTATTTTCTACTGCAAAATTGGTAGGAGATCAGGGATGGCACAGCGATGCGCTGTCAACTTGGGATTCAACAAGTAAGTATTTTTTGCCTGATTCATCATCATTATCAATCAATCAATCATTTTATTTTCACAAAATTTAATCATCATCATCAATGTATCATCATCTGTATCGACCCACTGCTGGGTGTAAGCAACCTCTCCCTTGCGCGCCAGTTTTCCTTGTCTTGAGCTAATCTTATCCGCGCATCTCCTACGATGGATCTGATGTCGTCGACGCATCGGGTGGTTTGCTTGATTATCCATTAGAGAATTCGGAGAGTAGGTTTTTTTTTTGTTGACGGGTGGGGAAATCTTTTACAGATACCTAGCTGCGTTGGGGTGCAACTGGGTTATGTGAACTTATCCACTAAAACCCTCTCGGTAGCCGCCTTTTATGCTCTATAGACGGCACTGGGATCTCCGATGGAACGCACCAGTGCCTTCTAGCGTGTACATTGACGTTTCAAAAACGATACATGTCTTGTTACAACGGTGCTTAATTAGCCGTGCCGTTGTCTCCTCCGGCAGGTGCCCGGTGCCCCTTTTAGTCGGCTTTTACGGAGACTCGGACTTGGAGGCAGATTAAATCATAGTGGCTATTTATTATACCTGCAATTCCCAAATGGTGATCCGCGGGGTTCTGTGGAAGAGTTACATGGGTTACGTCGTTCGAGGATGAAATAAACGTTAATATGTACTAAAAAGTAGCATACTATATTGTGGGCTTGAGCATGATGAGTTCGCATATAATCATGCTTAATTATAGGTACATATGGTGCGGTTCCACCAGAGACCAGAGTTGGTAACTGTTGAGCACTGTATTGCACACTATCGAGCAAAAATGTTTCTGTCGGTGGAGATGAATAAAAAAACGTTTACGACTCCAATTCGTACACTGAAGTACTGTTAACAAATGTGGCTAACATGTTTTTGGAAGAACCACGCGTGAAGGTGAAGGATAACTATTTGTGCTCAAAACTGTGCAACATTGTGCCATAGTTATCAACTGGAGTGAAACCGTGCCTTGAGATTTTGCAGGCTCGTTAGATTCATTAACCAAAGTATCATCACATCATTTAAATTAATTTTAATTGGCCTTACATATAATTATATATTTAGACGTCTGGGCAAAGAGTGATGGGTGCATGATGATCTATTATCCTTTCAATTTTACTTATCATTGTTGGTATAAGGTAGTTATTAAAATAATTAAATATCTTGGGTTTTATCTATTATTTTGTCTTAGAAATTTACTTGTATGCTGTCATAATACATATCCGTGAGTGAATTTTGGTTTATGTAACGATTTTATTTATTTTTCAGTACCAAAAACTATTTGGGCAGTTATACGGAATGGGCAGTTAAGAATAAGTAAAGAAACAAGAATTTTACAGAAAAATATTTATGAATTATTTCTCTCTGTAAGCAGTAACTTTAGGCTGAGCCTCCAATAGAGGTAAAATGTTTAGATGAGAGGAATATGAAGAAAAATGTCCACCTAAAGAATTGCGTCACAAATGACGTAAAGAAATTCTATGGGTGGATTTTTTTCTCGGTCACCGCTCATCTACTTGATGAAAAGAAACCTTAGCATCCTTCCATTTATTTATTTTACAAATAAGTTATATTCTTAAGTAATTGTAATTTTACTATGATAGTTTAAGTTTTTTTATAAAAATGTTATTCGAATTATATTTAGCTACGTGCCAAATTTTTTTATGAATATAAATAAAATAATTAAACCTAAATCGTTTTGTTTCTTTAGGGTTCCGTAGTATAATAGTAAAGAAAACAGACATTGATCATATGCAGATCATATTAATCCCACAAAAACATATTCATGTAAAATGTAGCCGAGACGAGACTACAGTTCACCCTATCAAAAATCATCACATAATTATGTAAAGCCAAGTTTCCAACTCTACACGCCTTATAGGATCCACTATATATAGAACAAAAGTTGTTAGTTTTGATGTAAAGAATAAGCCCCGAAAAGGATGCTAATTGATTAGAAATAACCCTGTTTAGTAAGTATATAATGTATATATGTATGTAAGTATATATGTATGTAAGTAGGTACACCTACTTGGAGAAACCAATAATGCCATTGTAGGTATTGCTTAGATAAAGCAATCTGTTTTTAAGTTAAAAAGACTGTTTTGAAGAAGCTTTTAATTAATTTAATGACCTAAGATTAAGAAGATTTAAAACAAACCTCATACGGAACCCTTATCATAACATAAGAGGCGTATACCTATTATGCAGGCCTTGGTTATTTATCAACGAGGTTCATTCACCGAGTATATACCTTAGTCTATAGAATATTTGATAGTCACATCGTAACTGGCGTGACTTAGTGCAATTACTAAATTTTAAACATCGAACATGGAAGAAATCAGAAGGACTGTTTAGCCATCCTTATGAACACAGCGCTAATAGGCTTGTTTACAAAAAATATATAATTAGTCCGTCAAATAGATTTTCAAAAAAATATTTGACACGTATTTTTCTTTCAAAATTGATGAAGATATAGCCCACTAAAGTTCCGCGTGACGTCACTAACCTACTACAAAATAAACGTACCGGCTAGTGACGTCACGAGCCCCCACTCAAACTTTGACAAGGTTTATCTTTGTCATTCATTCATTCATTTCGTGTCAATGGCTAGACTTTTTTTTCTTTGTCATTATTGTTTGATTGACAAAAGAATAAATACGTGTCCAATATTTTTTTATAATTTAACTAACGGATTAATACCCTATTAATCCGTTAGTTAAATTATAAAAAATTTATTTCACTAGTTTTTGGAAATCGTTTTAAATTATTCGTTAGTATTTAATAAGCTCACTACATTTATATTTCCGAGAGATAGATCTACTGTATTAACAATGAAAATCAGTGTTAAAGAACAGATATTTAAGATCCCGCCAAAAACGACATTATGTAATGGCGCTGGTCTTTGACGTCACACACTAGTAAATAACGTTAGTTAATACTAGTAAACACGCTAGTCCACATCTGGAAATTCACAAAAATACTTTAAAAGTAACTTACAGATCCAATAATATTACTCCGAGATCACAAAACACAAATTACACAAACAACAGCCAATCGAGAAATTCTTGTTTACTATCATGTGACGTCACCAGAGCTGCTACCCTTCTTAAAGCGTTCACGTCACAGATAAAATATCAAAAAAATATCGTACTTTATTTCGTGCGATTTGCGAAAATTAGACATGTTTTAGTTTAAATAAAGTGCAATTTGTCTTTTTCAGGCTATTACCTTTAAGGATTACCACAATCAATAGTATATTTTCAATGTTGTCAAATAGCCTATTATAATAATGATTTTTATGTCCAGTAAACATGCCTATTGCAGTCAAATATTAGTTAGTTAAATATTATTAACTGATAAAGTTACTGCAGTTTTCATTGCGCTTTAGCTGCAATGATTTTGTCAAATTGGGATATATCTGCAAGTCTGCAGCTACACGCTGAATCAAACTTAATGACGTCTGTGAGCATGAGGTGCAGCAGAAAATTAATTTGTCAACAGTGGTAAGGAGTGAGGATTTGCGCAGCTAGAAGCTACCTAACCTTCAGACCTTATACTTCAGTTTTCCTTATGAAGACAGAGATGCATTTGTGAAATGAGCTGTGTCCTAAATTAATTGACATCGACAACGCCCTATTTCCCGCCCGAAAGACAGAGAGAGCGGGCTACAAACTACTCTATTTTAGAGTGGTTTTAGTGGCTTAACTTTTTGAATAAGTCTTTCTGGTTTTGTCCGTGTTCGAAGGTGTGCAAGTGCACAATTATAAAGCCGATAGTTATCGAGTTTTACCAGTTTTGAACAAAAATGCAATAGAAAGGTGTAGCTGTAGGTATACTGTACAAAATATCAGTAGGTCGATTCAATTATCTATTACAAATTACCCTTCAGTTGTTGGAGAGTCCGATAATTTGTTACGTAAAAGATTGCCAGCCGTGGGCATTCTCGCCATTGTTGTTGGAGTTTCCCGCAATTTTTTTTCTTGTAAATCTTGGTCTATACGTATCTATTTAGTATGTCGTCTAATATTATAGTGCATTACATATAATTATGAGTGAATAACAGCCCTCAATATAAACTAGTCCACAACCAGATACCTAAGGGGTGCTCAAACAAATATAATCAGATATAAATAATTATCAAACAAAAGAAACATACATTTGTGAACAAAATTATAAGATTTATAAGAAAAGTAGATATCTATAAACTCATCTATTTTTCTCACTTGTAAGTAAGTAGGTAAGACAAGTTTTTCACGTGCCCATGATTGAAACTAATCTACGACGCTTTTCTTTGGCTTTGGTTCAAATAGTCACATCTAAAAGAGCTATGAACAGTCTTACTCAATAGTGCCTAATAAGTAGAATAAAAACATTGAAAAACAAAAACATTTTTTCCATTTCCGAATAAACTCATATGCTCTGTAATCTAAGTTCTGCTACGCTAAGTTTTACGGATATCGGACCTTTGATCAAAATAGTAGATCCAGTATCGTCTAAAAGAGCTATAAAACCGACTTTCTCAATAGCTAAAAGAAGTAGGTAGTAGAAAGGTAAAGAAAAAAAATCATTCGTTCCCTTCCCGAATAAAATCCCATGCTCTGTGAATTTTTATCTAATTCCCAAGGTGGCAACCCTGCGATGTTTGTTGAATTGTTGATAGAATGTTTGTTGACTCGCGTGCTTATCTCGCGATTTGCCTAGTTGCGCGCGCGCTGGCCCACAAACATGAATTAACATTATGGCCTGCGCAGACGAGCAGCCGGTATCAGCGATGACTCGTTCAAACTATAAGGTGATTTTTCTGGACATCGGATATATTGTCTAGGATATTATTACACTTCAAAAATATTTATTTTCTCAATTTAAAGTTTTTTCAATATTTATACAAAAAATGAAATACTATAAAAAAAACCTAAGCCTAGAGTGCCGCCGGGGTGCCGGCCGCCGGGGCCCAAGCTACCGGTGGTGGATGCTACCAGGTTAAATAACCTCCTGACAATGCGCGCCGTGTCTAGGATCACTGCCTGTTATTATACTTACTCATTATTATGACCAACTTATACTATGGGGCCAAATGTCATGCCAAAAATAGCAAAATAAAAGTAAAGAAATCACAGACTACAAAATGAAACAGTCGGTTTTTTTCGTGATTCATACCTAATGATAAGTAGGAATGAAATCCCGAAGAACATTATTCGTCTAACTAAAGAAACATTAAACAATACACGCAGCACCGGGTACCTACCCGATAAATTTCTTTTTTTGACCGACAGCCGAAGAAAGAAGGTAGAGTTTCACGACTGTACGTAGATACAGTGTAATTTCGAGGATTTGTGGTACGTTGTATGTACATATATTACTCTTTATCTCCATTCTACCATATTTAGGGCATATTTTAATAACATCATCTTTTTAGCCACAAGTTGTTCACTGTTAGAAGTAGGAGCGTAGGACTTCTCTAAAGGTATAAAACCAGTTTGAAAGAGTTTGCAGCCAGTAGGTATGTTTCTGCGGTCTTGTTCAGATCAATTTTAATGATAGACTAAAAACAAAATGTAGTAAGCAAACTTTCTGACCTCTTGACATCTGGTCAAAACATGCGTAACTCCAAGCTGCGTATATTTTCGTAACTGTACCGGTAAAGTACTCCATGCTTATTTCATTAAAATGGTAACCCCGATTTGCTAACATAACAAGGGTCATCAAGAAATACTCCAAGATAGTATTTCTTTCCCCGCTATTCTATGTAAATAAACCACAGATTACTTTATAATATCTATGGCACTAAGCTAACAAAGAAATATGTGCATATTTATTTACCCATGTTATGGCTCGTTTCAAGCGTAAAAACCATTATGTGCTTGTTTGCTAAGTTAATATTGACTGGTACAAATTGTTTCACAATTGTTCTGGGTCTGGGTGTTAGTTGTCCTTGTTTTTGTGTGTGTTCCATGGCACTCGTGGTACCTACAGGGAGTCTAGGCGGATATGACTGTGAAGCGTTATTTATTGACCAAGCGAAGCGTCTCTGCTTCGGGTCGGCAAAATTTCATTTCATTTCTCCGTACAGAATTCAAAGAAACTTGGTACACCTTGTATGTACAAGGTTATTTGGATAGGATACACAAAGCCGAAAGTGGGTGATTCATACCATTATTATGATCAACTTTTACTGTGTCGAATCAAACTAATAGTGTTTATGACCACAAGCAAATTCATTAGAAGACAGTGGAGGTGAGCAGTGTAGTTTTGTGCAGTTTGTAGCTAACTTTACAGACGTAATAAGTTAGATTTGACCTATACCTACCTATGATTTGCTGCAGTGCTGTCATGTATATGCAACTTGAGTCACAAACTTGTTGTATTGTGAACACAAGGCCATCAGGCCAAAAAGAAACATTTTTGAACGTACAATAGTTAGCTAGCATCTCACGTCGCATCAGATGTTGGCTAAATGTGTACGTGGGGTGCCTTCGCGGCTGCTCCGGTGCCGACCTACATTTTATACAGTTTGAGTTTAGAGACCAGGGCATCTTACCACGAGGTCTGCCAGCCTTAGTAGATAGCTTAGATTAGCTGTGACTTGATTTTTCGCGAGCTGGGTTCGATAACTTATCGATCCCGTCTGATAAGTCGATATCGTCGATAAGATCTGACGGTAACAGAGACTTCAGATTTTTGCTTCAGTATCGCGGCCAGGGGGTATAAAGTGCAATACTTTGATGTGGCTAAATGCTTTAACTCGTCCTACGCCCCGGCTAAACCCGGTTGCGAACATGCTTTCGTCTTACCTTTAACGATAATACCTATGCCCTATCTGAAATTCAACTTTGGCTACAACCTAGCTCTAGCTTTTTGATTTTTAATCCTGTTTCGCTTCCATCCGAAGTAGTGTATCGATGTGCTATCTATACGGAAAAGCTAATTCTTTGGTATTAAAGTAGGGCTCATAGTAATTGTAGTAATACGTAGTTATCGCACAGTCTCTTTTGAAGCAGCGTGTGTACTAGCAGGATCCCCTCCATGGGACTTGGAGGTGGAGCTCTATGCTGACATGTACAGATGGCGCATGGAGCTCCGACTCCAAGGGGAAAATCCCCCATCAAGGCAAATTGAGCTGTGGAAATTACACGCTCGCAGAGCTTTGGTAGCAGAATGGAAGGAACGTCTGGCCCAACCCACGGCCGGAATTCGGACAGTGAAGGCTATGCAGCCGGTACTCGAGAACTGGCTGTATAGGGCTCACGGATCGTTAACCTTCCGGCTTGTTCAGGTACTTTCTGATCATGGCTGTTTTGGAAAGTACCTATGCCGTGTAGCCGGAAGGGAACCAACGACCGCGTGCCACCACTGCAGCTGCGATGAAGACACGGCACAGCCTACACTGGAGGAGTGTCCTACATGGGCCAGCGAGCGCCGTGACCTCATCGCTACAATAGGGGGTGACCTCTCGCTCCCAGCTTTGATCAATTCAATGCTGGGAAGTGAGACGTCATGGGAGGCGGCAGTTTCCTTCTGTGAGCACGTTATACTCCAGAAGGAAATAGCGGAACGCGAACGGGAGCTTGCAATAGATCTCCCGATGCGCCGCCGGAGAATCGGGCGTCGAAGGAGGCTTCACGCTTTCCTTCAACCCCCATAACAGGGGCCTTGAGCGACGGACTCGGGGGAGTCCGCCGCTCGACAAATGCAGCCCCCGAGATGGCGCGCGCGGTGTTTCCGCGTGCCTCTCGACGAAAAAAAAAATTGGATGAAAACCATGAGACGAGTCCAAGATGGACACCGCTGCTGGGACTGCGGACGAATGCGCAAGCGTACCCGTACCCCAGTGTTAGCGAGTAGTAGGAAACACCCCAGGGTTTTTAGTGGGTATACCGTAAAAAAACGGGCTCATAGTAATAAGTAGGTAGTACATAAATCCAACCTAAAGGCGAAGGAGCATTTTCAGTGTCAGTACAATGAATTTGGTACGTTTTGCAAAATCCGTGTTTTCCTCAATATGTCGCCAGAAGCGACAGCTAGTTTATAACCGACGATCGTAAAGTGCAATCTAATTAAGATTCGCAGCCTGGAATCCAGATCTGCCACGTAACGCATGATTTGTATTCCAGCGGCGCCGCGGACGGAGGCCGTTTATTGCAACTCAAGTGGTCGTAACAGTGGTACAGTCGCCATCTTACTCTTTATTAGTCTTCGAATTTGGGACACTGCCTGTTTCCTTACCGGTGATTGAAAACTTACTATTAGATGAGCAAGCTGAAATGCTGAAAAACTTGCTGATAAGCACGTAGCGTGCAGAAATTGAAGCCTTTATTTATTTAAAGAAATTGAAGCCTTTATGGGGCTTTAAAGTTTTCGATCATTCGAACAAAACGCCACCAACTGAAGAGGTAAAACGTCCACCAAAGAGGTGGAAATACTAAATCGAACTCTAGGATCGCGCTAGATGCAAACCGCATACAACCTAAATAACATTTGCATCGTTTAAAAATTACTTCTTTTAGTGTGGCTAAATCAAATGAAACTCGATAAAAGGGCTTATTAGGTAGGTACATGAATAAATTAATTGAGAGAAAAGAAGTAGAAAGCAGCATTTTATTACGTGTTGCGTACAAGGGTGCAATCTCTAGGAGGTACATGTCGAAACCGACAAGACGGCGAAGAACAAGACAGCAATTCATAGTAATTTAAAAGCTGAAATCTAGCTGATAATTCTGGCTCCTGTATCCAAGTTCTCTAAGCTAAGTGGAGTAGAATACAAGTATGTAAATTAGTAGTTTACCCTAGTTTGAGGGCAAGGTAATGTCCTCCACGACCTTGCAGCAGTCGCGACTGAACTACTAATGGTTGTTAATTAGACCGACTCGCAGTTTGACAACACTTGCATATGGTACTTGGAATTTTAAAGGTGCTGGTGATAGCAGTTAGGCAGTTTTGGCAACGCAAATGGTGGTGCCTGCGCGTGACTAGCAAGATGATTTTTTGATAGTCAGTGTGGAATTTCATTGGAATTTCTAAGTAGAGTATTATTTCTGTCATGTTTGACTTACTTATGCCGACATTTACTAAAAAGTAGTAGTTAATTTACCTTCTTAAGAGTCGTATTGTCTAGATTAATATCTGAGGTAGAACAAATGTACTAAGTCATTGTATTGAAAAAAAAAGTATTGTAGACATCTCAAAACATGATTATAAATAAAATTGTTAATATGATCTGACTGAAACTATCGACCGTGTAGCGTCGGTAACGTAAAAAAAATATCCCGTTCTGTTACCATATTGAGTCCTATACTGCCCTTTTGTTCTGCATGCTATATGCTCTCTCCATCGCCAATTCTACTAGGTATATATATAAATCTCGTGTCACAATGATTGTCCTCAATGGACTCCTAAACCACTTAACGGATTATAATAAAATTCGCACACCATGTGCAGTTCGATCCAACTTGAGAGATAGGATAGTTTAAATCTCAAATTATAGTCGCAATTTTAATTTATTTAGCCACAGCAACGCGTGGCCGTGTCAGCTAGTTCTACTATATAAATTTGCTTGTGCCATGTCAATAACTTTGTATCTATTGTTTCAGTGGAAGATCAACTACCCAGCCAGAAAGTCCCACGTGCGGCGGCAGCGCGCCATCCCACCGTCCACGCCGTTCCCCTGCCAGGACTCTGTGCCGTGGGGGCGAAGTCCCGAGCGACCCACATCTGTGCACCGGCTGCGGCCTGGAGATATTGACGTGGTGGCCGCTATCGGAGACTCCCTCGTTGCTGGCAGCGGCGCGCTCGAGGAGTTCGCGCTTGGAGCCTTCGTGGAATATCGGGGAGTCTCTTGGTGTACAGGTCAGTACAACACATAGTAAACTAGCCAGCACCAAGTGACCCACGCCCGTGTGCCGGCTACGGCTTTTTTTTTGTTTCCTGGTGTAGGTAAAGGTCAAAGCGCAAATTCTCAAAAAAAAAATGTGGCGATATTAACGTGGTGGTGAATAGATTTCAAGAACACGCCCCTTGTCGCAAGATCTAAATACCTACTACAAATGAGTTGTGAAACTGAATGGATATGTCATTATCGTTCGTAAAATGTACGACGAATTAACACTACGTAGAAAATCCTAACATATGAATTAATTCGTCCACTCAGACAAAAGTTTTGCACCAAACCAAGGAGTCAAATGGCTAGGATACCAAAGCGACACCCTTGAAACGAAACTTTGCTTGTTTGTTCAAACTGGATGAAGAACCAAGAGCGAGGTTAGGACAATAGACTTACACTATCATATATTCTGTGACGAAGCTAAAACCTATAGAACCTTAACTTCAATATTAGCTTGCGCTACAAACAAGACTCCAAGGCTTTGAAGTCCAAGGTGATGTAGACAAAGCTTCAACAAGCCCGAGATTAATGACTTTAAGGAAAAGATGTCCTCAAGTATGAATGTGTCACGGAGCTCGCCTATTGAAGAACTTAATTTGAGGTCAGATGTATAATTTCGGATCTAGATAGAGTTGACACATTAGACGGTATTAGAATAACTGGAGCCTAGCAAATCCGTGTTCAATGAGGAAGACCTGAATTCGAAGGCAAGTGATGCAAACTCCCACGTGTCGTGACAAAGCTCACGTTTTGTGTAATGACTCACTGGAATCAACAGAATTTATGGTAATAAACTAGAGGCGTCTAGATTTACATGCAATTTCGTAACGAAATTTTGAGAAATTGTCATAGAAATTTAACAAAAAGAATCAAACAACAGTGATTCATCGAAGATTCGCTCAAGTGGAAAAATTTAGAATAAATTATTATATGTAGATTACTTTTGCAATTATTGCACTTTCGCATAAGTAGGTATGACGTATCTTTTTTTGGCATCGAGTCAATTAGCGACCTCAGCAGGATAATAACGTTGGTAAACTAAAGAAATATTGTCAATGCACAAGAATAAGATGGCCATGAATTTTCAATGGCATCCGCCATCAATGGCAATTAATGTAGGTACACTATAAAAAAACCTCATTGGCCAGTGGCCACATTTTAATTATATCACGTTAGATTTATTCATGTCATACATGATCTCGGAAATTACGGAACTTTTATATGTCACCAGCGATAGTCAAAATCCAGTAAATTACTTATAATTCAAAATTTTATGAATGCTTTTACAACACTTGTAAACTACATACATTAAATTAAACATTATACTTGTCGAAAAGAACTTGTTTGTTTTAAGCTGTGAAGTAGAAGTTAAGCAACCAGTAAACCAGTTCTCGGATTAGTTGGGTTTTAGACGAGACAACGGGATCAGTGACTTGAGTCAAGTCTAGGTAACCAACCGGTGACCGGGCTGCTCTAATTGATTACTAAAACAGCTATCAAATATTAGCTTTATAACTTTACTAGCTTTAGCCCGCGGCTTCACCCGCGAGGTATTTTAATAATATTTAAATTTAAATAATATTTTTCTGGGGTTTCTATCCCATAAAATATAAATAATAGCAAATAGTAGCCTATGTCACTTTCCGTTTTTCAAACTATGTCCATGGATGCCTAAAACTGTCAATCCTTTGCTTGGTTGCTGCGCGAAAGAAGGACAAACCAACGAACCAATAAACTAACAAACTCTCGGATTTATAAATTTAAAAGGATCCCTTGTAATCAATTAAAATTATAATATTTTTCTATTCAATTTATTGACAAATAGTTGAGTATCTACCTATGCTGTATAATGTTAAATGTAATTGTAATGTAATTATTTGAATAAGCACTAATTTATTAACATTACTAGTTTTTACCCGCGGCTTCGCCCGCATGATATTTTGATTTCTTACGCAATATCATTATAATTTATAGCCTATGTGTTATTCTGATATATAAGCTATAAAGTTTCATCTCAATCCGTTCAGTAGTTTTTGCGTGAAAGAGTAACAAACATCCATACATCCATCCATCCATCCACCCATCCTAACAAACTTTCGCGTTTATAATATTATATAGTAGGATTCTATTTTTTAATAAGTCTTGGTGGGATTACACATCTCCGACCGAAATACAAGCTTATGCTTAGTTTGGAGATCTGAAGCCCAATTGTCATCAACTGTTATTTGTTTAATGAGTCAAATCAATAAATAAATTTTGATTTCATTTGATTTAATTTGAGATTCCTATACCCGTCTTGTAGCGAAGACTGGAGAAACCTTAAAGAATTACCAACTGCGTCTGAAGTTGTAGTAAACGACAATAAAAGGCCTGCAGGCGGCTTAAAAATTTTGACACCTGCAGGCCAATCGCGTTAATTTTAAACAGCTGTGTTCCATCTGTAATTCAGTTAAAGTTCGGTTGCAATTGTAGTTAAGTTTCAATTCAGCTTCAAGGAATTAGGTATTGCGCTAAACATCATACACCAATCGTTCATTTGACACCGGTTACGTTCCAACTCTGATCGAGTTGCGTTTCAACTTTAGTCAGAATCATTAGCGTAATACGAAAATAGACAAAAAGTCGAAGTTCAGTTCAAATTCAATTGTAGTTCAGCTGTAATTTTTTAGTGCGATTGGCCTGCTGGGCTTGCCGCTAGGCCTATACGAGATTTCACATAGGTATTTAATAAATAACAATGAGTAGCAATGAAAATATTTTACTAAGTAGGTAGGTACTTAGTTTTGTATGGATATAGTTGGCACCATTTGTTTTTATTAACGTTGAGCCTTAAATTTAGGTTATGGGGAGATGTACAAGGACACCTAGAACACCTGGTATCTTCGGCTTAGGTCATCGGCGTCGCCCGAGAAGAGGAATCAGACTTGGCCGAGCACCCCAGAGGGGTGTGCCCTTTGACCTTAACTGGTTAATCTGGTTGGCTATTTGGAGAAAATTGTACCGATGCAACCTGCACGTACCTCACTAAACTTATGCCAGAACGGAAGACGTGACGCGACTATAGAGTCTCCAACACCGTTACCCAATTGGATGCGTGCCAATGATTCAATGATCACTTTCTGACATAACCATCTCAAGTGTGTTTGATGAAAATCGAGGACCGGGTCACTCGATACATTATCATATTTTACGGCGAATCAAAACCGCTGCGACTTGATGTTTTGAAATCACTGAATAAAATTACCGGTGAATAGTCAGGGTCAATGCATGTCAGGGTACCTATTTCACGTTTCGTTAAGCTGTATTAAAACCTTTCTCTAAGATCTAGAAGCTTTCGAAGGACATGCCTGCTAATTCTACACAAACCAGCTTGAGTAAATATACCTAAGTGCAATTAATTTTAACGGTAAATATTTTTAAATATGAAAAGGTTTTGGTTATATGTTAGCTTCGACAATCAAGCCCATCTTGATTTTATTGTAATATTAAGTAGTGAATTTAGAATTTCAAAAGGTTTAACATTAGCCAAGTGATTAAAATTGCCTGCTTGCATAAAACGGCAAACCATTTACTAATCGCACCCGCCAACCACCAAGTAGGCGCGCAACTATACCTATATAGGTACGTGTCCAAGCCTTAACTCAGTGGAAGCTGATTAGCTTCTAATGCTTATTAAATTACTTAGATATATTTTAAGTGGAAACAAAGTGGGAGACAATGGACACAATCCGCCTTACCACAAAAGTTTTACGCACGGTTTAAGCAATGTTTAACAGATACAAATTGCACGGTTAAACTGGGTTTAAAGCATGTTTAAATCTTTTGTGGTAAGGCGGAAAGGGTATCTTAATTAGGGACCACAAGTGTTAGATTCATTTGGCGACACGACACATTTGGCACATTAGCACTTGAACTATATTGTACAAATGGCTAAATCGGGTGACTAACCACCTCACCAGAAAAGATTTAAACAAGCTTTAAACACAGTTTAATCGTCAATTTGTACTTTTAAATATTGTCTAAAGCGTGCGTAACACTTTGGTGGTAGGACGGTAAGTATTTTGACATAACTAGGGTTTGAATCCCTTATGCTGTACAATGTCGCAATTCCACCGCAACAAGAACGCGGATTAATTTTAAATGTTTCTTTTGAAATCATGAGTACGGTTTAATCATGAATAAATCGCGTTTACCTATTCAAATCATTATTTTTGACCGACGAAACGGAGGAGGTACTCAATTTAACGCATAACTTTTTAATAGTAGTCCGAATTCGATAATTCTTTTATTATTGGAAAGAGTATACTTCGAAATAGGTACCATTTAAATTTTATTTAAATCGGCTGAGCCATTTCCGATAAATTAAATACTGTGAAAGGTATTAATTACATCGATCCGTGCGAAATATTTGCGAATTCGCGAGAAATCGGTGTTGCGATTTTGTGCGAAAAATAATTATTTTAAAATATATCCTACCGTTTCCAGGAGGCGACGCGTCGTGGCGGGAGTTCCTAACCGTCCCCAACATCCTGAAGGAGTACAACCCGGAGCTTAAAGGCTACTCCACGGGAACGGGGGAGTGGCTCACCAGGAACGCGCGCCTCAACGTAGCCTTCCCTGTAGCGTCTGATGAGGACGCTTACAAACAAGCGAAGGTAGGTGAAGAATATTCTAGAAGGTATTGCATCATGAGTTCCAGCCGTTCCCAACATCCTGAAGGAGTACAACCTGGAGCTCCGAGGCGACGCCACGCGCGCTTCATCGTCGCCTTCCCTGTAGCGTCTGATGAAGATGCTTACAAACAAGCGAAGGTAAGCAAAAATTTCTAGAATTATAGAAGATATTGCGTCGTGAACTCTAGACGTCCCTAACATCCTGAAGGAGTACGACCCGGAACTTAAAGGCGTACTCCACGGGGACGGGCGAGTGGCACATCAAGAACGCGCGCCTCAACGTCGCCTTCCCTGTAGCGTCTAACGAAGACGCTTACAAACAAGCGAAGGTAAGTTAAGACGCTTCCAGAAGATGATACATACAATCCGGACTTCGAAGCCACTTACTAGAAACGCCTGTTTCAACGTCGCTTTTCCGATGGCGTCTGATGAGGGCGCTTAGAAACGAGAGAAGGTGAGTGAAGAAGATTCTAGAAGCTATTGCATTATGGAGTTGTATAGTAAAAGTGTATAACCCAGAGCTCAAAGTGAACTGTTTTGGGATGGAAGAAAATATTTTAAAACCTACTTACCTACTCATTTTGTCTGAGATAAAACTCACTGAGAAAATACGTTTACCCCTATCAACCTGTTAGTAACCACGGAAACCCAAATGTAAGGAGAAACGGTGAAAGTTTAAAAAATCCGTTTCCGAAATCCGATTTTTCAAACATGTGTTTTATTGCTTTTTTATTGCAACTTAGCGTTTTAATTTGTTTAGTCTGAATCGCGAGTAAACCTGACCTAGACCATTCTAATCGTTGCACATTCATCTTGCCTCAATTGGCTTGCATGAAATTGGTAGTGCGGTTTCTAGTGTATCATTTATGATCATTAGATTTTGTTTACGATATATTTTGCAATAAGTTAAAATAGTAGATTGTATCATATGGGAGCAAAACAATATTAATACGGCGAGGGCGCTTTTTTGAATCCAGAGCGAAGTGAGGGATTCTTCAGTAGAATCCTGAACGTAGCGAGGGATTCAAAGTACGTCGCCCGAGCCAAAAATATATTTTGCGCCCGAGTGGTACACTCTACTTTTAATCACCTCTATGAGAAAATAAAAGGCGCCTCATGTTTTATTGTAATATTATTATTTAATAAAACGTAGAGTAACAACTACATTGAAATTAAATGGTATCTAATAATAAAACAAATGAAAACTTATATTTACATTATTTTCATTCATTTTCTTGACGCTGAACACTAACATTACAAATTTTATACTTCCAAATTCAAAAAGTGCGCGGCAAAGTTCATGCCGTAGCACTTATTTGTTCCAAATTCAAAAAGTGCGCGACAAAGATAATTCCGGCGCACTTATAAAGTTCTTTATAGAAAACACCACCTTTGGGCGCACTTAAAGGCGAACCAAGTAGTCCTTTTCGAATAGATGTGATGAAAATACATTTCATGGACTATAAATATTATAATGAAAAAATAAAAATAAAAGTAAACTAAAAGACCCGCAGCAGAGTAACGTGGCCAGAATGCGGCAATGTATCCCTGAATTACAATCTATTTTTTTGTCCAAAGTCGATGCCAACATTCTGGTCACGTGTCGTCTCTAATACTCTCTGAATTTAATCTTCAATATTGAAAACTAATTCCTATACATTAGATATATAAATTTATATTCTGTTAAAATTATGCATTGTTCACAGACATATAAGAGTAAGGCATTGTTAAAGAAAAACATATTTATAGATAACTAGTTTTTACCCGCGGCTTCGCCCGCATGATATTTTGATTTTTATTTTGACGCAATATCATTATAATTTATAGCCTATGTGTTATTCTGATATATAAGCTATATTATTGCAAAGTTTCATCTCAATCCGTTCGGTACTTTTTGCGTGAAAGAGTAACAAACACCCATACATCCATCCATCCATCCATCCTCACAAACTTTCGCGTTTATAATATTAGATTATAATTTATAGCCTATGTGTTATTCTGATATATAAGCTATATTATTGCAAAGTTTCATCTCAATCCGTTCGGTACTTTTTGCGTAAAAGAGTAACAAACACCCATACATCCATCCATCCATCCATCCTCACAAACTTTCGCGTTTATAATATTAGATTATAATTTATAGCCTATGTGTTATTCTGATATATAAGCTATATTATTGCAAAGTTTCATCTCAATCCGTTCGGTACTTTTTGCGTGAAAGAGTAACAAACACCCATACATCCATCCATCCATCTATCCTCACAAACTTTCGCGTTTATAATATTAGTAGGATTATTAGGTAC
Source organism: Hypomecis punctinalis (assembly GCA_949316475.1). Lineage (NCBI taxonomy): Eukaryota > Metazoa > Arthropoda > Insecta > Lepidoptera > Geometridae > Hypomecis > Hypomecis punctinalis. The sequence goes on from OX438805.1 coordinate 2,665,255, forward strand.
ATCATTGTTCGAAACATTTATTTCAAAACTCTCCCTAGTTTGTACCTACCTACTTATCAATTCATAACTTTGGTTTTGAATTTGTTCGTGCAAAATCAATACAAAGTTAAGTAGAAAATAATAGGTAGCGGGAAAATTATGGTCTAAGAGCCGGTAAAGATCGACCTTCGCCATGTGATAACCAAATGAGACATATTTTTTCTCAATTATTTGTATTTCTTTATAAACATTGTTTCATACGTAATTAAAAAAAATCTTCAAGTATTCTACGCTTGAAATGACAATCATTGCATTTATTTCATTTTAGCGGTTCAATTTTGCATATTTTAAAATTTTATTTCAAATCACTGAAATATATTACCTAAACTACGCAAAATTACTCCTTGTACATAATACATGAGATTTAATCATGTTAGCAAAGTAACTAAGCTTGTTTGCACGGCTATTAAAATTCATGCTCCGTTTCTTTCCTTCATTTTTTTCATTCTTCATGGCCTGGCTACACGGTAAGTGCTTTTAATTACCCAATACCTATAACCTCCCGCTGTACCTAAACTTACGTAGGACTCATCACTCCATCACTCATCTGGACTCCACTAAATCGTATCGCAGTAAAAAATTGCGCGCCTTGTAGTTCGTCAGCTGATCAGTCTTTTTTTTATTTTTTATTTCGAATAGGTTCTTATTAGCTCATAACAACGAAACGAAGAGCAAAACACAGCTCCGACCCGCACACGTTTATATCGTCAGTATTTAGTTTTCGACTGACTCCCAAAAATCTCGAGTTATAAAAAAAATATTTAATCTAAATAGTTCAGTAGTTTTAAAGCAATTTCATAAAAAATAAAATTTCAGCGTCTACAGAAATCGAAATTACTTTATTTCTTACCGCAGAATTATTAGGTTGCTTTCGGTTTAAAAAATCGAGTGTACGAAATTGGTTGTTACGTTTTTATCAATAAATAACTACAGTAGATGCACCGGTTATCGTCATTGCTCCGGTTTTGACCATTTGATATAAAAATTATGACATAACTAGATTATAAACAATGTAACACTAGAAACACTAGTTTGTGTGGATTTTTTAACATTAAAATTGTCTGCACAATCATTAAAATTCAAAGTGGTCAAAAATGACACCAAGATGGCCTCAACAGATGCATTTACCCTGTTATTTGTAAGCAAACGTGAAGTTAACTCGCGGACTACATCGCATAATGACGCATTGCCTAGTGTCGCATATCTTCTCTCCGTTCCACTTTGGTATTTTACATAGTACATTACATGTATATTATGCTTAATTTGAGCCTTGAAACTGAAAATTTCTAGATTGTTGTTGATATTGATCTTTTAGCCGTTCTACGTGATGTGCACACTGCATATCATATTTTAAGTAGCTATAAGTACCTACGTTAATTAAAAAGGTTTATGCTGAAACGAATATGACGTTCTCCTGAATAGGTAGGTATAGTTAAGTGATGTTTCGTTGGAAGCATTATTTTTGAAATCAAAATATGTACCTATAGGTAGTAACAGACTGATTGAAGGACGTGAAAGAGGTTCCGCGTTTTAACTCAACGATTTTGCTTTCGTCTGTCCAGGTGTTGATTTTTTCTACGCGTCGCATTTTTCTTGGTACCCAGATTTAATACATATATTAATGGATTTGTTTTATCATCGGTGACTTTTGAATGGGGTTATTTCTCAAATTGAGGGGAAAATTGCTGTCGCGCTATGTATCAGCCGCTTTCGATAATATTTTCCTAGATCGTTTTCTTGCTATCTAACTGTTAACAAGATTTGCGAGTATGAACCAATTCGGTCAAGAGCGAGTCGAGATTTAAATGAAGAGTCAGTTAAAGAGATGTGCCGCGAGGTCTACTGTTCGGAAAACTACTAGTGTTTACACGCTATGGCTTGGCAGTTGGCTAAGTAAAACTGGGTGGCGGACTCTACCAAAGAGCTACACCCTACACCTACTACAGAAATGTGTTTTTCTATTTGAATTTCACTTGAAATGTACTACCTATTTTGAAGGATTTTCCTGTTACCAGGAATACATTTTCAAACACGTACAGTAATCACATCATTTACTTAAAAGTTATTTATTTATGTAAATTATGTACATAATTTAGGTGGAATTAGATTATTTATCAAAATATCATTGACGCGTAACAGTTGCCAATGACCTCACGTGCAGTAAGCAATTAGAACGCGACTTAACTAGTATGTACGTAGGTACTTGCTGACTAGTACTTAGTGATCAGTGTTCATTGAGATATTATGTCGCAGGAGACGGTGAATTGAGAGAAATTGGTTTTCATATTTTTGGTACATTGCAAATTGGTACCAATATAATCGTTATTACATCTTCTTGTACTATTTAGACCGACTAAACGGAAGAGGTACTCAATTCGACGCGTATATTTTTATGTGTACGTATAACTTTTTACATAGAAGTCAGATTAAATGTTTTTTTATTTGGAAGAGTATAGGTATTTCGGATTTGGTCCCATTTACTGAAAGTTTTATTGAAATCGGCTTAGCTATTTTTGATAAATCAACAATGATATGAAATATACTTCATCGACCCGTGCGAATTATTCGCGAATTCTGTACACGGTTCAAGTCGGTCATGCCATTTTCTGCAAAAAATATTGACTATTAGATAGTATTGTACATTACATACTTACCTACCTATTAGTGTATTTATAAAGGCATTGTAATAGAACCGATTGGATTGAATTAGGCATGTATACATCGACCTTTAGAGGTGGATAGAATTTTTGTCAGACTCTGTTTTCGTTCGGAATTCTGGATACGATTCATTTATCTTTAGAGTAAACAGAGAGATAACTCCTAGCTAAGTGTACTTCTTTTTACACTTACGCTGGATGTGGTAGGTACGTACAATACACACCTACAATAACTTGCACAAAAAAAAAATCGTCTTTGATCTTCCATCCATTTCATTCCATCTTGCTAGTATGAAGGCAATATCTATCATCAATATTACACCTTTTTTATTTATCCTGTACTATCCCATTGCTGGACAAAGGTTTGATCAATTATAAATATATTATAAAGGCCAAATCATACAAGTTGGCGGATGTGATGTTAGCAACAAGCTGCACAATATCCAATCCAGTCTTTATCAAAATTGTGTTGTATACTGTATAACTTCACTAAGCTGTGAAGCTAATGATATACGTTGTTTTTTCTCTGTAGACTTTATAATGTTTAGGTATATACATTAATATTGTATTTTTGTCACTAATAAAATGAATCGTCCGAAATTTGCCGCCTCCTAATATCTGCCGCCCTAGACTTCAGCCTACTCAGCCTGCTGTTCGGCTTATGCTACCTTATCAATTAATAAATATTACTAATCAGTACCATTAACCCAGTCCTCAAGTAAACTGTTAAGTCTACGGCAGAAGCTGATCTCCATTCCCCAAACCAGTTGACCTACGGAACGAGCAGTTCGCATGTCCCACTTGCCCAACATACGATTTATGATGCGTAAATCGGCCAATTCTAAAATTTGTAAACACTTTCACATCACTCATTAACTGGCAAAAGGGAGGGCGAAATTTCCCAGTGACTATTATATTTTGTAACTAATTGATTGACCAATTTTGGGTTTCGAGATCGCTAGGCTTTATTTAGCAATGAGTTTTTTCCAGTTTCGCTCTCAACAGATAGCCATTTAGAGAATACATATAGTAATTTATTCATAACACAATTTGTCAAGTAGCAGTAGTAAACATTACATTAAGGCAGTATACAAATATAGCACGAATAAAAATCAAATTATAAAACGTAAAAATTACCAAATTAGTCATTAAATCTTAATACAGTTCATATAGGGCAGGGCAACTGATTGAACGACCTGACACCCCCACACACTTGAGAGTTGCAGAAATTATGTCTGGTTCGAATCGAATGCTTTTACTCCGCTATTGCTGGGGCCACACTATCGCGATAACGCGAAGATTTGCGTTGTCCCGACATGTCTGGCCAAAGAATTCGTCCTACCGCGAATCATTTTCGCGAATACGAACGCCGTTCGCGCCGCTACTGTCGGTAATTTGCAGCATATCAAAGGATTTTGTCATTTATAATAACTTCGCGATAAAACTATTCGCGAATATCATAGCACGAGTTTCACGAGTTGGCTACATATATTGCAACAGTCTATCTCGATGAGTGCATGGCAACAACAGTCCTATGGTTCAGAACGGCAGACGCAGTACTGCTTCGGCTACATTAGCGGGCGAAGATTCGTATCGTGTTGGCGAGACAAAAACATCGTGTTCGGGTATAGGCGATGTTCTTGTAGAAGATTCGTGTCGAGTTGACGCGATGCATCGTGCCGGATTGTGTTGTTCAGTTTGTTGTGCGGCCGAGACGTGGGCGGTAATTTAAAAATGGAGGAAATAGTGGCTTTGCATTATATGTCAGTAAATTATTATTTATTACAATTGTACGAGTATCATTTTTTCTTCTTTCTTCTTCTTCAGTTCTTCTACTGTGGTAGGCCAACTGAGCATATTTTTAATTCGAATCCATATGTATATCATGTACCAAGGGTTTCTTTTTATGGTTGGGGTCACTAGGATTCCATATAATACTCTCAGTTTCATACAATTTAATGAGTTCTAACACTTTTTCGTTACTCCACTCCATAGTGTAAAAAATTGAATGCACGTCCGTCTCGCTTCAAAGTCTGGACGACACTGAAATGACGTAGATGTAGCCACCTAAGCGAATATTGGCGCGACAAATCCCTTTGATTCGCGCCAGTTTACCGACAGCTCCCCGATACTACGAGTACATCGTCTTCGCCCGAATACTACGCGATGACACGATGAACCCGGCCACATTTATCGCGTTAACACGAATATTCGCCATAGCCCGCTAATGTAGCCGAAGCATAATACCTAAATTGCTCCAGAGGGAAATATGTTCAAAAAAAGATTAAAATTATGAGTGCCCTTGAACTAATAGGTAATTGTTTCACTTCCCATCAGGCAATAGATTTGTTCGTATAGTCCCTATTAGACTTCAAACATTTAGGAAACAACAGTGTACAAGTTCGCATAACTCTACATTTTGGTACGCCTATATAATAACTTACCTAATAAATAATGACCGGTACTCGTTATAAATGGCCGATGGATCATAAATTGTACGATTAGGTATGCCACCTTAGCAGGTTCAGTATGTACGTGTGGTTATACTGGCCCACTAACTTAATGCCAGTGGTCTTTGAAACCTCAATTTGAACTACTTATGCATCTGTAGTACCATTTTCTCTATTACTATACTACACTTAGTAACATATAGTGTGACCGGCATAATATGTGAAAATAGTAAAGTATATAGCACTTGACATATTATAGTGAAATGGCTTGATGCATTTCACTATATGTCAATACGTGCTTGGTACATGGTTTATTGTTTGTAATGGGTGATTTTTTTGAGGGGCTACGTCAAGTCTAAAGTCTACAGAAATAAGCCAGTAACTATTCCAGCTTTGGAAGACAACATTTCCGAAGAAATTCGGGCTATTCCGGCCGAAATGCTCGAAAAAGTTGCCCAAAATTGGACTTTCCGAATGGACCACCTAAGACGCAGCCGCGGTCAACATTTAAATGAAATTATCTTCAAAAAGTAAATGTCATGTACCAATCTAACGTTTAAAATAAAGAACCGATGAGATTTTGCAAATTTTATGCGTTTTATTGTTTAAAAAAGTTCTCAAGCTCTTAAAAAATCACCCGTTATAATGAAGAAATATATTTTTTACCTGAAGAATAATTTCCTAACGTAGCTTGAGACTAGGGGCAATAGGGCACGGGTTAAACGCATGCAGTGTCACAGACGCAAATAGCATTTGAAGAAACCGACGATACATTGTAACATCGACAGTCTGTAACAACCATAAATGTGTGTTCATATAGGTACATAGTTCTTACACAGTACTATCAAGAACTGGTGTACTAACAAAGAAGATAATTATAATAATACTACGGTACTAAGCCTCAGAAGGTGATTCAGACCATCATTGTGAACAACTTTTACGACAGGGTCTACCCGGAATTCGAGAAAAAAAATCAGTTGTTTCATACATTTTGTCGATTCCGAGTCGCAATTTTGTATGTAACATCTGGGTTTTTTTTTTTCAAATTTTCATTATGCAGTTTCTTTAGCATTGAATGGCAGAAAGGGTGTAGGTACAAAGCCGAAAGGGCGAGGTTCAGACCATCATTACGAACAACCTTTACCATGGGGCCAACTCAGATATGTTTTTCTTGAGCTTCTTTATATGAACTGAACAATCTGAACATTGAGTCTATCGAAAAATATAAATGCTCAATCATTTATTAAGTAATATTTACATTCTGTTGCAATAAATGATTGAGTTTTTTCTCGCTATAAAGATTCCACTAACCGATATTTCATAATTTCCAGATCATAGTGGCGCGAATGCGTGCATCCCCAGACATAGACATAGCGCATGACTGGAAGATGGTCACAGTGTTCATCGGCGCCAACGACATCTGCTCAGCAGCCTGCATCAACCCGGTGTCCTGGTCTCCGGCGGCTCACGCGAGCAAGCTGGCCCGGGCCCTAGACTACCTCCAGAAGCATCTGCCCAGGACTATCGTCAACCTTGTGCCAGTATTGGGTAAGCAACCTGATCAAAACCATCTGCTTAGCAGTATAACCTGGTGTATGGTGCCCTTAACGGCTTAGGTACGCAAGGATGCTGGCCCGGGTCTTGGCCTACCTCCAGAAGCATCTGTCTATCCAAGACAATCGTTAATCTTGTGCCAGTATTAGGTAAGAAACCTGATCAAAACAATAAAACCTACTGCTCAGCAGCCGCCTTTTTTTTCCAGGGAAATCCTTTATGGATACCACCCTGCCCCGGAGGAGGCAAGGTGATTCTGTGGGAGCCCCGCCGTCAGTCGGTGTACCCACTAAAAACCCTGGGGTGTTTCTGCCTGACGCACATGTGCTGGAGCTGCGGAGACGCTTTCGCACTCGTACGCGGCTCCAGCGGCGCTGATCCCTAAGATCCGGCCTAGTTTAGTGGTGGAGCTCCTCCACCCTACTTTCATTGAGAGGCACGCGGAAACACCGCGCGCGCCACCTCGCACGACAAGCGTAGCGGGGCTACGCTTGTCGGGCAACGGACTCCCCCGAGTCCGCCAGCCAAACCCCGTGTTATGGAGGTTGGAGGAGAGCGTGGAAGGCCCTTCTCCGACACCCAGTTCTCCGTCGGCGCATTGGAAGCTCCGAGAGGCTTTCCCGTTCGCGCTCCGCCGTTTCCTTTTGCAAAATAACTTGTTCGCAAAAAGAAACGGTCGCCTCCCATGATCTCTCGCAACTGACCATTGAATTGATAAGCGATGGAAGCGAGAGATCGTTGCCTATGACTGCGACGAGGCTACGTCGCTCACTCACCCATGCTGGGCACTCCTCCAACGTATGCTTTGCCGTGACCTCGTCGCAACTGCAGTGGTGGCACTCGGTTGTCGATTCTCTTCAGTCTATTCGACAAACACCAGCCGGAAGGTAAGCGATACGCCCTGTTCAGCCAGTCCTCAAGGACGGGTTGGACAGCCTCGAAGGTCCAGCCGCCAGCTCTTGGCTGGGCCAGCTCTTCCTTCCACTCCACGATCAAGGAGCTTCTTGCTCGGGCTTTCCGTAACTCGACCCAGATTAATACTGGCCTTTAGCGGCTTTAATACTGGCCTATCTCCAGAAATATTTTCCTAGAACTATCGTCAATCTTGCATCAGTATTAAGACTTGGTGTGTTCTTCAACGCCAATAACTTCTGCTTAGAAACCTGTATCAACCTGGTTAGTCCAGAGGCATATGTGACGAAGCCAACACAAGCCCTAGACTACCTACCTGTAATTGAGCAACTTGATCTTGACCAGTGATCAGGATTACAGTAATCATTAGCGTTATAGATTAATGCAAAAGTGGTTTATAAAGATCGGCTTTAAACAAAATAAAGGCTATAATCTAAATTAAAAATACAACATAATTATAATAGATCGCACGAAAGATGCGCACTAAAATTGCGAAGAACAGTTCAAGAACATTTTCCATTTCACACAACAATTTGTGAAATTGGCCAATCTTACCGAACTACGTGTTACGAGTAGGTATCTGCTTTTCAAATCTCAGGAGTATTAAGTATTGTGCAGGAGGCACAGTTACTTATTACTCAATATAAATTATTTGTTTACATCATTGAACATTTAGATTTGCTGAAATTGTAGGAATATAATTTCTAAAGATGACCCGCACGTCTGTCATGTCATAACTTCCTGGTGATGTGTAAAGATTTAAAAAGACACGAATTATAGTAGAAAAAGTCGTGTGTAGTGATCGATGAACATATTTGAATGACATTAAACTTCTACACACCACAAAATTATAGGTCAAGTAATTAACAGTCCACTGCAACTTCTATCTACGTTTTTTTCGAGTGCAATGTCAGCGTGTGTTTTACGCTTACTATAGGTACTATTAATTATCTCTACGGTCTTAGATAGCTTCGAATACAAAGGACATGTCCACAAAATGTATGGAGGCTGGTATAATAATAATCAAAAATTCTAACCACAACACTCGACTCTCACACTCACATTTCGACAAAGTTCATATTTTTCTGAGTCTATTACATCAGTTAAAACCAAAAAAATGTCCTCCGTTTTTTTAAATTAATTTTGAATCTATTAGGATAAATAAATATATTTGGCTCAATAGGTAGTTTATCTCTAGCAACCATGGTTAAGTAACCTCCATTATTGTTAAATGGAAGCATTTTTACCAGTTAGACACAGTCTTTAAGTGTTTTTTGTCACATTGTACCTAACTAACTAACTGGTCACACTGGTAGGTTATCATTTTTAATTTTAGCAAATTAAGAGATGAATGTGGAAGAATCAGGTACGAATGCAAGTAAAATTACAATATAAGCACTTTAGTATTGCTAAACTAGAAAAAATACAAAGCTGTATTATTATTTTTCATACAATTTATTTTTTACATTTAAAAAAAAATGGAGGTATAAAAAAACAAAATTAAATATTTTTGAGAAGCTCATATATCAAGCTTTCAAATGATGTATATATCATCTTGGTTCGATTTTTCTCTGAATAATATACCACTTGTGGACGTCACCTTTGCTTCCGGTCCACTAGTAAAGTTTTGTACGTTGAACTTGATCAAACCATAACTTCTATTTTGTAGCTAACAGGCTTAGAGACACCACGAGTTACCTGATGGTAAGTGACAGTGTTCAAAGTTTTAAATAACTTAGCTTCACTCAGAAACAGGCGGGTTATTTTATTTACCAAGTACTGAGACTGAAGCTGAGACACACTCGCTACAGATTTGAAAATGGCTGACTGCTAGTCAGTAGAGCGCTTCAGTGTTCTTATACCATGCAAAAACTTCATGTCATTATCGGCACATCTATGAACTAATTGTTTGACTGACTACCGGTTCTTTGGTTTACTGAAAATTTTCAGTTTAATGTCAAAAAACAACGTATACTGTCTTCCCTACCTTCTAATTCTACATATATCCTTCTAATTCGATGCCATAAGGTTATTCCTTCTAGCTCTACAGATTTCAAAGTTATAATTTAACGTTTACGTATGTTTGATTTTAGACCCGTCAGTGTCGGTGCGCGTGTTGCGGCCCACGATGTGCCGGCTGATGCACTCGCTGTTCTGCTCGTGCTTCCATCGCGGCCGCGGCGGCGCCGAGCTCATGGACATCATCCGCACAGCGAGGCTCTACCAGCAGGCGGAGAAGGCACTGGTATGGAAACACTCACTGGCTGATGGTTACTGTCACTCGATGTTCTGCTCGTGCTTCCATCGCGGCTGCGGCGGCGCCAAGCTCATCATCCACACTGCGCGCTTCTACCAGCAGATGAAGATGTGGTTACACGGATCCGTGACCATTGACGTACCTAGCTAGAGATTTTCTTAAGGGGTATACTTTTGCCCAACCCAGAAAAATAAAATGTAGTTTTTGACTGTCACGTCTCTTGGTGTGGAAAAGAAGTTTCTTGTGTGGATACCTCCCACCCGTGCCTTCTCTAGCTACGCTCATGACAGCTAATTCTTAAAGGCAGAAAATTTCAAACTAATTAATCCCAAGACGACTAAATAGTTCATACAGAAGAGTCTTTCTAACCTAGTGGTTAAGCAAATCCCAATCGACTAATAAAGTTGAGTGCACCCTACATACGAGTAGGTAATTAGGTATATCTAGAAGAGAAAAAATTACAAGTCGATGAGTACGAGATGTTTTACATGAAATGAGCATGATCTAAAATATCTAGATTGTAGAATGTAAGTAATTGTATTGTTACCATAATAGCGTCATCGGTCCACAGGTGGAGAGCGGTCGATACGACACGCGCAAGGACTTCACAGTGGTGATGCAGCCATTCATGCGTCTGTTTAACGCACCGCTGCCGCTGCCGACGCCTCTGCCCCTGGTCATCCACCAGTCCTACATCACGCACGACTGCTTCCACTTTTCTCAGAAAGGCCACGCTCTCGGTACGTGATGTGTTAGTTCCCCAAGCTGCCGCTGCCGGCGCCACTGCAGCTCGTCATCCACCAATCCTACATCACGCACGACTGCTTCCACTTTTCTCAGAAAGGCCACGCTCTCGGTACGTGATGTGTTAGTTCCCCAAGCTGCCGCTGCCGGCGCCACTGCAGCTCGTCATCCACCAATCCTACATCACGCACGACTGCTTCCACTTTTCTCAGAAAGGCCACGCTCTCGGTACGTGATGTGTTAGTTCCTCAAGCAGCCGCTGCCGGCGCCACTGCCGCTCGTCATCCACCAGTCCTACATCACGACTGCTTCCATTTCTCTCAGAAGGGCCACGCTCTCGGTACGTGATGTGTTAGTTCCCCAAGCTGCCGCTGCCGGCGCCACTGCCGCTCGTCATCCACCAGTCCTACATCACGCACGACTGCTTCCACTTTTCTCAGAAAGGCCACGCTCTCGGTACGTGATGTGTTAGTTCCCCAAGCAGCCGCTGCCGGCGCCACTGCCGCTCGTCATCCACCAGTCCTACATCACGACTGCTTCCATTTCTCTCAGAAGGGCCACGCTCTCGGTACGTGATGTGTTAGTTCCCCAAGCAGCCGCTGCCGGCGCCACTGCCGCTCGTCATCCACCAGTCCTACATCACGACTGCTTCCATTTCTCTCAGAAGGGCCACGTTCTCGGTACGTGATGTGTTAGTTCCCCAAGCTGCCGCTGCCGGCGCCACTGCAGCTCGTCATCCACCAATCCTACATCACGCACGACTGCTTCCACTTTTCTCAGAAAGGCCACGCTCTCGGTACGTGATGTGTTAGTTCCTCAAGCAGCCGCTGCCGGCGCCACTGCCGCTCGTCATCCACCAGTCCTACATCACGACTGCTTCCATTTCTCTCAGAAGGGCCACGCTCTCGGTACGTGATGTGTTAGTTCCCCAAGCTGCCGCTGCCGGCGCCACTGCCGCTCGTCATCCACCAGTCCTACATCACGCACGACTGCTTCCACTTTTCTCAGAAAGGCCACGCTCTCGGTACGTGATGTGTTAGTTCCCCAAGCAGCCGCTGCCGGCGCCACTGCCGCTCGTCATCCACCAGTCCTACATCACGACTGCTTCCATTTCTCTCAGAAGGGCCACGCTCTCGGTACGTAATGTGTTAGTTCCCAAAGCTGCCGCTGCCGGCGCCACTGCCGGCGCTAGTGCCCCTGGTCATCCATCAGTCCTACATCACGCACGATTTCTTCCACTTCTCTCAGAAGGGCCACGCTCTCAGTACGTGATGTGTTAGTACCCCAAGCTGCCGACACCTCTGCCCCTGGTCATCCATAGTCCTACATCACGCACGACTGCTTGCTCTTCTCTCAGAAGAGCCACGCTCTCGGTACGTGATGTGTTAGTTCCCAAAGCTGCCGCTGCCGGCGCCACTGCCGGCGCTAGTGCCCCTGGTCATCCATCAGTCCTACATCACGCACGATTTCTTCCACTTCTCTCAGAAGGGCCACGCTCTCAGTACGTGATGTGTTAGTACCCCAAGCTGCCGACACCTCTGCCCCTGGTCATCCATAGTCCTACATCACGCACGACTGCTTGCTCTTCTCTCAGAAGAGCCACGCTCTCGGTACGTGATGTGTTAGTTCCCAAAGCTGCCGCTGCCGGCGCCACTGCCGGCGCTAGTGCCCCTGGTCATCCATCAGTCCTACATCACGCACGATTGCTTCCACTTCTCTCAGAAGGGCCACGCTCTCAGTACGTGATGTGTTAGTACCCCAAGCTGCCGACACCTCTGCCCCTGGTCATCCATAGTCCTACATCACGCACGACTGCTTGCTCTTCTCTCAGAAGAGCCACGCTCTCGGTACGTGATGTGTTAGTACCCAAAGCTGCCGCTGCCGGCGCCACTGCCGGCGCTAGTGCCCCTGGTCATCCATCAGTCCTACATCACGCACGATTGCTTCCACTTCTCTCAGAAGGGCCACGCTCTCGGTACGTGATGTGTTAGTTTCCCGAGATACCGCTGCCGCTGCCAGTGCCACTGCCGCTCGTCATCCACAAGTACGTCCATTACGTCTGTGTGGAACAAACTGCTGCTGCTCAGTATCTCGATATGCTCCCGTATTATTTTTAATTAGTTCAGTACCTTTGATTGAAGGAACTTTAATATTGATGAACACTTTAATAACGCCCATTAAAAATTTATAGCAACATTATTAGAGCGCTTTCTCAAAATGTTACACGTTGTGTGAAGACAAGACATTCGTTTGATTTAGCTTATAACGGTTATAAACTGAATATAACTTTTTAGCGGCTTTGAAGTTAGTTACAATTTGCGCAAAACCCAATCCTGACTGAAACTCGCATAACACCGTGAGGTTGGGTTTCCCGCAGGTTGTAGTTAACTGCACATCAGACAAGCAGTTTGATTTGGTCTTTATATTTCTTCAAAACTAGGTACTACGATTTGTACTATACCATCACTATTATACCATTTTACCATTATCATAATTATTTGACCATCATTAATTGACTTCATGATGAATTCAAATAGGTAAAATGAAAACTGACCTTGTATGTTTCCAGCGGCCAACCTGCTATGGAACAACCTGCTGGAGCCAGTAGGCAACAAGACGGACACCGGGCCGCCCATATTGCTGCGCTCCTTCCGCTGCCCCACCAAGCAGGCGCCCTACATCTTCACCGCTAAGAACTCGCTTGCCTTCCTGAAGACGGGCAAACAGGACGGACACATCGACTTATGACGACTGCCTACATGAATACATAATTGTATAGTTGTACTTTGTACATATTTTGACAACAACTAGTCTAGCATGCGCCTTCAGATTATACGAGTATTAAAAGTCGGACCCCGGCGCCACCCGTGCTCTAGATATTTTGACAACTAATCTAGTATTACCATCAGGAATTCACGTGCCTTCCTTAAGACGGGCATTTGAAAATACCGATTCATCAACTACTTACTGACCTTACTGTCCTCGTTGTTTAGAGGCCAGGAGGTGTGAACCTCTAGAAATTTCAGCTGCTGAGCCTGGGCACAAATACCAATAACCTACTAAATCGAACGCTATGCTTCTACTCGTAATGTTCCTTGGTGTCTATCCAAGCATGCGTCGTATAACTTCACTGCTAAGAACTCTCTCGCTTTTCTAATGACGGGCAAAGAGGACTGACACGTAGACTTAAAACGACTGCCTACATGAGTAGCTACTGTACACAGCTGTCCTTTTTAAATACTACTTTGACAAAAACTAGTGCTACCAGCAACCTAGACCGGCAAATAAATCACGTCTCGTGCCTTCCTCCAGAAGTGCAAAGGGATTATATTGTCGTAATTTCGTAATCTTCGCGATTTTTAGTTTGCGAAAAGGCAAAATATTCGCGAAAGAATCAGTGTACCAAACGTTTAGGTACGCAAAGACTTTTGAAATACTTCTTTGCTTCTTAAAAGAAAGAAAGTGAAAGTAGAATAAAACAATAAGCATTGTAAATATAATTTAAGCATGAAATAGTGGAAGAAATAATTTAATTCTAGTTGTAATAGTGCCATCGACGCTATATTCTAATACCAAATGATATTGTAAATAGAAAAAAGGTTACCTATGTTGTTATACAGAATGTTCGGTAACTGAAAACAGCAAAACTATAAGTCAACTATAGCTTATAATATTTTAGTTACACTGGTTCAACTTTAAACTTCTTCGGTTGATTGATTTCTGTTTTGAATTTATCATTAAAAATATAGGGTTATCTGCTTGCCCTGCAATAAGCTTAATGGGGGTGATTAAGACCCACTTTTACTAATGGGTCAACCCTGAAAAATAATCAGCTGAAATGTATGATAGCTGATATTTTCACGAATTCTGGGTTGGCCCATAGTAAAAGTTGTTCATAGTTCTTAGTACACCAGTCTGGGTAACTCTTTATAGTTTGAACTAAAATATTATTATGTTACTAAAACATTTCGTAGCTGCATTGAATCTTTCTCAGCTATGATTCTGAAATAAAGCACAATCTTCATAATATGATGTACCAACTTTTTCAGCATTGCACTGAGTTATAGAACACTCTGTATAGTGATAACTAGTGAATTACCTAAATAGAGTTAATGGGTAAAAGATAAAAAACACTTCATTTCAAAATCACCTCGTGTTTAATTTCTATGGAGACTACAATTTGATCGATATACATCCTCGTAATACCTACATTTACGACCCCCCCCCCCCCCCCGTCCCCCCCCCCCCCCGTCTCTATCTTACAAATAAAAAAAATTGAAGCATGTACCTATATTCCCGAAACAGAAAAGTAAATCAATTACTAGGTAAGTACAACTATACAACCAGGGTATTTGTGTTTGTAAAATTTAGGAAAATTCAGGCGTTACCGCCTTTCAAAGAAAATACCTACTTGGTATGACTGCCAAAAAAAACTACTAATCACAATAATTGTTACAAATTTTGAGAAAAAACATAAGTCGTTTTTGGAGAAAGTACATTCGTAAGTAAAAAACTTTTTTCATTGATGAAAAAACATTAAAACGCCTGATGATTACACTACTGCAAGTACTTTGGAAACTTTTCTAATACCACTCAACTAGGTATTTAAAATCTAGTACTTAATTTGCAACATGTTTTCGTTTTATACTATATATAACGGGACTGAACTCACGTGTGGGGATAGTCGTAACGACTATAGTTTCGGTCGCATTCGGCGACCTTTCTCAAGTTGGCGAGTGCTAGCACGCGGAGCCGTCTCGCAATGCACTGTGCATTGCGAGACGGCTCCGCGTGCTAGCACTCGCCAACTTGAGAAAGGTCGCCGAATGCGACCGAAACTATAGTCGTTACGACTATCCCCACACGTGAGTTCAGTCCCGTTATATATAGTATAAAATGTGTGAAAACCACGTTAATTTCCATAGTAAAATGTTTTCGTTTCTTTGCAAACCAGAAAAGCAATCGGTCTAGGATTGTTTAATTTAAAGATTTACATCTTGCCGTTATCTACCTAATGGTAAAATAGTTCAAAACATAAAGGGATCGCGTAATCAAAAATATTGGAACACACTGCTCTAGGTCATATTCATCTGCCGTGTTAGTATGTGAAACCAGCGACGTAGAGACATTCGTGCTGAAACAATGGCTGATAGAAGTATTAGGTAATTTCATACAACAGTGGAGCCCCGCCCGGCCGAGCCCTGTCTGGCTCACGCGTGACGCTATGACTAGCTTTATAGCTCACACGGTACATATTTGTTATAATCTATGCTACTAGGAAACAGACACGACACCTAGGAAATACACGACCTATGGTTGTACGCTTCATATTAACCCTTTCACGTAAGTATTAACCCTTACAATTTTAAGCACGATGTTTCTCTATAGGGCGGAGATATTTTCTTGGATAACATCCAAAATTCAAGAACAGTTATTTGTAAAAAAAAACATGGTAATCGTGTATCTATATCATACAAAGGTAACGCAAACAGGTCTTAATATTATAAAGGAACTCATGTTTTTGCTCATCGTGGCACACAAATGTCATAAGATTAACCTACACACCTAACCTATCATGGGACTAACCTCGCAACTCAGGATATAGCTCTGATGTTCCAAATATTATATTTTGTCGATGAACTTTTTATGGGTATTGAACGGATGATATTTTTTTCCCAATTTCGGCATTCGGGAGAAACACCCCGTTGGTATACATACATAGTACAGAAACTTAGGCAAGATGTTATCAACACGCTGTTGAAGTATTGAACATAAGCATGTTAGCGTACAACCGGTACCTATAGGTTTTCAAAATTACCAATTGTAGTTGGCCCTTCATTGGTTGTGGCATTGAAACCGTGGTGGTCTAGGGGCAGTGACACCCGCCTTACAATCGTGAGGTCGTGGATTCAAATACCGGTCCCGTACCAATGAGTTCTTTAGAAGTTACGTACGGAATTTCACACGACTAGCTTTTCGGTGAAGGAAAACATCGTGAGGCAACCTGCATACGTCCGTAGAAAATTCAATGGCGTAGGTGAATCCACCAACGCGCACTGGGCCAGCGTGGTGGATATGGCCCAATCACCCTTTGTGGATAGGCCTACGTCCTGCAGTGGACTATTAAAAAAAGACTGGCGCAGTTCTTCACATCAAAATTAAAATACCTACTTAGGCATTTAGAGCAAATGCCTAATTAGGTAAACACGAGGATACTCGTAGGTACATAGTTTGTCAGAAAATCGGCAATAAGACCGTTTTAGTACCCTCATTTTATTGATTTACTAAATGAAAACAACGGCAGGTATATTATCTACTGCATAATGTAGTTGTGGTATTGAAAACAGCTGTAGTTGACTAGTGAAATGCACATTTAAGAACTATACAGTTCTGCTTTTCCAGTGAACAGCTGATTAAATAATGATGCAATTACATGCGGAAGTAGCGAGTGTGTTCGCCAAAGCGCAAATGGTTTTATTGATAAAATGACAAAGTAGGTACGTAGTAGGTATTGTTTTATATGCACATGCGTAAGGATAAAAATATGTCTGTCAAAACTAGTAATTCTCCGAATACGAGTAGAAGACCTCACGACACAGATCTTTCAGTGATTCTTCATAAGACTATAATTTTGGATCGCTCTTGACCGATTTGGTTCTTACTCGCATATCTATAGGATTTATAAGTATACCAAACAATCTTGACTAATATTATCGAAATCGATTGATAAATAGTGCGACAGCAAATTTCCCTTTTTTTTGCATTCCTAAATTCCCTAAATACCCCCTTTTCAAAATTCGCCGACTACTTCGCTTCGGTCAATGATTTGTGTCCATCGAAAGAGCAGGTGACATTTTCAAGAAAATAAGTACTAATGTGAACCTTCTGTGAACCTAGTTGTACCTAACCGAGTACCTGTCCCTTTTCGTTAACGAGCGGCGCTCGTACTTTTCAGGACAGTTTAGCTATGAGTCGTTCGTTCGTAATCATTTGTGTCATGTTTTTAAATGGTCATACCTTTTGTTAAAGGTTTTTGGGGTTCTGCCTTCCCTACAAAGAGGTAGAGGTATTTATCTTTATTGACAAACTCACCAAGTAAATAATTATTGTACATAGTACTATCGTTTGACACAAATAGAGGTCGCTCTGAAACGTGGGCGAACAATTAGGTCTAAGGACCAAATGTAGAGAACATGGACGCAGTCTCAACTGAAATATTGCCTCTTCGGACTAATAGCGCAGCGGGGTGCAAGTCATAGGCAATCACTGACATTAACATTTTTTAGAAATTATACAGGGCTATTTCTAATCAATTAGATTTCTTTTAGGGGCTTATTCTGTACATCAAAACTAACAACTTTTGCCCTTTTGTCAAAACTAAAAATATATCTGTTCAGCTGACCAGCTGAACGATATTTTACTATGGAACACCTTTTTTTTTTACTTTTGACAAAAGTCGCATAATAAAAGTTGTTAGTTCTGATATACAGAATAAGCCCCTAAAAGGATGCTAATCGATTAAAAATAACCCTGTATATTACAAAATTGTCATGATCATCAACAGCTCGCTACACGTAGTAAGGCCGTATTTTAGATCCATAATTGTTATGTCATAGTGTGTAAATAGGCTTCAAATCGTAACAGCGGATGTAAATAAATAGTTTATCAATGTATCAATAGTCACAAGCCTAAAAGCACTTACAGTTTTGCTTGAACCTCCACAGAAATCTAATTCAAATGAGTGCAAACCTAAATCGGGCCGTTACCTACGAGTACTATCTAAATATACATTATCTTATTTAGACAAAGTCAAAGTTCTGTGGTAAAGTACTTCCCTAAACAAACTTCTAAGAAGTTTTTCCCACTGCTACAATACTCCTTGCAATACCTAGACTACAATATCAAGACTTTGATGCACTTTTAGATTAAGACTCGCCTTAAAAGATACACAATATATAGGAAACAATTAGAGTTCATTAAAATTTAGGTACCTAAAAGTGAGGCCTGTCAATAAGCTCTATTCTTCCATTAATTACTACGAATCTGACGACGCCCACAGCCGCGGCCGATAAGACGCATATGGCTGCTTCAATACAGTATTCCACAGCATTATAGGGCGCCTATGTTATCTCTACAATGGTGAGTAAGCTAGACGTACAAACTAAATAAATTGAACTTTGGAACAAAAGTGGTCTCAAACAGAGATAAATACAACTAACCAAAGGAGCAAAAAAAAGCTAAAAGCACCGCTTCAATTGAATAACATCTCTTCTATTCTAAGCAAAATTTACTTTTCCATGGAAAGCATATAGCAGAAACGCGATTGATACAAAGCGCTTCTTGGCTTTTTCCAGCTGTGTTTCAAGTTGCAAGTGTATACAAATGGAAAGGTAAAAAATATATAAAAAAAAACAGTTCTATCACAATGAACATTTTCTTGACTACAAAAATATATATATATATGACTGTTAAACTCCTCGATTAATGAGGAAAGTGGTATTGGAAATTAAACTGTATTTTATTTGGACTGTAATCGGTAGAGCACGTGCAATAACAATGTGTGCAGTTATTTTATTGGTATCGATTAATGTAGAGTCGTTCCAGTATCAAGTATCAACTATTAGATATCAACGAGAATTGGATGATAGATGGCCGGCGACACCTTTGGAAATTGAATTGACCGAGACGATTGCGTTTTGGTCGTTTTACACAAAACGTGCAGCAAATAGAATATGCGATTTTTAGTCTGTTTTATCTCTTAGCTAAAGCTTTGAGTTAGTAGGTATACTTACTCGTCTAAACTAAACCATTATCTACAATAGCAAAAAGTAGGTAGTTCACTGCTGATCATTGGCCTACCCATGAAGGGTGGGCGAATTTATTAACGGTATACCGTGTACCTATTCCTTTCAAGAGATTGAAAACCGTGTAATAAGCCAGATTGCGCATCCTGCAGATAAAACTTAATAGGCATTCAAATGAACAAATTGTAAAAAGACATTAGCGGTCTTTATTTACGATTTGTGCCGACAGCGGCTTCGAAAATTTTTAACTGACCTCTAAAATTCAGTAAGAAGATGGACACCAGAGGATGACGATAATACAAAATCATTTATTGTAAGATAATTTAAAGTGCACTTTTTATAAAGGTATTAAGTGTTTTATTATGAGAATACAAATTACTGACAGGGACTAAGGGTTGAAAAACGCAAGGGATCAAGCTCAAGGTCGCCGAGTGAGTGCAACCCTTCCTTCCTCCCAGAGGGTGGCCAGAGGGATGCTAAAATAAACTACCTAAGTACCTAGCTAGCATCGATTTGTTTACTGCGTCCCTTACTTCATTTCCATACTGCCTCGGTGGCTCAGTGGTTAGTGACCCTAACTTCTGGATCAAAGAGGCGTGGGTTCGATTCCCACCCAGGGCAAATATTTATGTGATGAACATAAGTATTTGCTCTGTGTCTGGGTGTTATTTAGTTACTATCTATATAAGTACGTATTTAAAAATAAGTATATGTAGTATATCAGTCTCTGGCAGCCATATCACAAGCTTTACTTAGTTTGGAGTCAGAGGCCGTGTGTAAGATGTCCTAAAATATTTATTTATTTAGTTTAATAAAAACCTGCTATAGCTACAATTGTTTTTCGTCAAAAATACCACAACCGACTTCAACATTGTCATTTACGTACAAAATTCGAATCGGTCGCTTGAATCGATGTGTGCCATTTTTGGATTACTGTTGATTTTTAAAAAACTAACCAACCTTTTTTTATAAAATTTACCTATACGGAACCAACTTAGAGGTGTACAATTTCTAATAAAAAATAATGATCAAAATCGGACTGAAAAGTTATGCGTTTTCATAATCATTCAGTCAGTGAAAAATCATCAGTCATCACCATAACTTCGTGTGTATATATATCGAACAAAAACATTTTCATGTGAAATATAGCCAAGACAACAGCTCGCACTTTCAAACAGTTGTCAGATCTTATGTAGAGCCAAGCTTCTAGCTCTACACTCCTTAACTTCCATACTTCACAAACTCTATAGCTTAGCCCAGCGGATTGGCAAGTTGAAATGGCAGTGGGCAGGGCACATAGCACGGAGAACTGATGACCGATAAGGTGGTTGAGTGGAGACCACGTACCGGCAAGCGCAGAGTAGGACGGCCACCCATAAGGTGGACGGATGACCTCATCGAGACCGCAGGTTCGCGCTTGATGCAAGCCGCTTCCAACCGGTTTTATTGGCGGTTTATAGGGGAGGCCTATGTTCAGCAGTGGACGATGGAACATAAATGATATTTGGGTGCAACCACAAAGTAGAGATATACACGTCTCTACATACCTACTGATAGAGACTTAGGGAGGGTTACAATATATGTAAACGGTCAAGCTCAAGGTCACAGGGTGTGTGCAACCCTTCCTTCCTTTCATCCCTCGTGTCGTGCGGCCTGCCGGATAGAAGCGGGATGCAAAAATATACAAAGTACTTAGCTGGCATCGATTTGTTTACTGCGCCGTTCACTTCACTTTTTCATGCTGTTTTTAAGATGTTTAATGCTCATTCTTCTTTTTCAAGCTCAAATATGTACCTATGACAATAATAAATAGAGGATTTTTATTACCACTAAGACATTTAATAAAAAAAAATTCAAACTTACAGAAAACTACAATGTAGGTACACCTTAAAATAGTGTTTCTAGATTACGAACGCCATGAGACACTTTTGGTGATTATGCTACGCCCTATTAGACAGGGCGAATATGTACATCTACTGAATTAGCAATAAGTATTAGTCTAATATGCTAAGCACTGATTGTATTCACATGTACGTATATCTTGCATAAATAAATAAACTAAACTAAACTGATCTACTCGAAGACCGTAGAGATTTACTCCGACAGTACAGTTACCTATATAATTATAAGCTCTACAATGTAAGAAACTTACTTATTTGTCATAACTCCTGGCTAACGACAATTAAAACAATCACAATTTGAGACTATGAATTACTCAGTTGGCAATGTTTTAAAAATGTGTTAAGTAGGTTTAATATAATATCTAGGTACCGCTCGCTCTTATTAGCTACTCAAACACTATGTTCGACTTAGACAGTAGAGTTACATTATAGCTCTACAATGTAAGAAACTAGCCTATTTGTCATAACTCCTGGCTAACGACAAACAAAACAAAATCCCAATTTAGCGATTATTACTCAGTTGGCAATGTTTAGTCACTGTTTTAGGCAAAACTAAATATTTCTGAAAACTGTTTCCGTCTGGACTCCGCTGGCTGAGTAAATTCTCTTTAGGAGTCCTATTCTAGAATATTTTATATTAGCTTCTGCCCGCGGCGTCGCTCGCGTCTTGTTTTGGTTTTGGTGCTATCTTGTAGGATTTTTTTTTATTTTTCTATTATTTAATTTATGGGTTGGTTGAGTATTATTTTTTCAGTTTGCTCCTGATAAGTTCCCGCTGCGCCCCTAGTGCTCGATTCCAACATTTCCAACACATGCGTACCTACTCGTACATGTCAGTATTTACTACAGTTTAGTTTGCGTGGCTTGCTTTAATAAATCGTAACTCTTTTTTTTTCACTTATTCATACTTAATCACAATTTATATCATGCTTATTCAAAACTCTACCATACCAAGTAGGTACTTTAAATTAATTTACAGTTTACTGAAACTTTGCAGGGTGTTATTTTATTGTAGAAGTATGAATACCAAAGACAATTTTTTGCGCTCTTTACACTTACGCATTATAGCAGTAAACTGCTCTTTTGCTACATAGCTATTTCGAACTTACTGAAAAAAAAAAACAAAAACGTTACTGAAAATCCTGAAAATTTTCTACATACTAGCGGTAGTCCGTTATTCCCTTCCCTGATATCGGTTTTAAAATTATTAAAAAATGAATTAATTTCGCGCTCGCTACACTCGCGCATAATAGCGATGAGTCACTACTTTGCTTATCCCTATTTTAAAATTTCGGGAAATCTGACAAATTTAGGTGCTCGTTCCGCCGGCGCTTTTTCGACATGTTTTGTGTCTTTTGCTTCTTTTAGACCTCGAATCAAAGCGATTTATTGGGAAAAAAAAACATTAGGAAATGTTCGCTTAGGGTTCGTAATTTCTGTCAAATAAGTAATACAACTTGATGAACTACCCCTACCCCCCACCCCGGTTCCCCCTTCCCCCGAATCATTGGCTAGATCCGCCCTTGTTCTAGGGTACCTATAATATCTAAAAAAGAAGGGCGTAGTTATAGAAGCTCGCACAGGGCGTAGAAAAGGCTATTTAAGGCACTGGTTATGGTTATATAATTTACAGTATTTGTTAGTAAAAAAGAATCGCCTATTCTGTTATAAATTAATTTTCATACATACTCGACATATTATGTTACACTAACAAAATGATAAATATCAAATAATTATACAAAATAAATAAGTATTAATATTATGTATAAAAATATAAATGAACACTTAAATAAATATCTGTTACGTACAACATTTTAGAAGGTCAATGAGATTTTTTTTCCGATTTCAGTGTTAGTCCTACAGTAAATGTTGACGACGAATACGGAGTTTTCCTTTTAGCTTTGTAAGTACACTAAAGGTTAAGCCTGTGGACTATAAAAAGGTACATAGTATTACAGAGCATATTTTTTACAGCGGTTACCTACGTCAATAAGTTTGTTGCCATGACTGCTGTAGCCCGACTGGTGTACCTACTCAATATTCAGGAAAGTAAACTTCATAAAACTTCAACTTAATTTTTAAGACGAGTCAGTAAAACAGAATAGATGCAGCGGTTGTGGCCATCTTAGACTAATTTTTGGCCATTTTTGACTTTTAATGATTGTGTTGACATTCACACAAACAATATTTATGGATTATAAACAATGTAACACCACATTGTTTGTAATCTATTTTTGCAATAACTTTGACACCAAATTGCCAAAATCGGGGCAGCGGCCACAACCGATGCATCTGTAATAAAATAAAACACTAAGCCTAAACAACTCAATACAGAAACACACAACTAGCACGTACAAATTTCAAAATACTGTACTTAAATCCTGGCAAAGTCCCTTAGAACTCTTCAAAACCAACCCGCTGCATCCACATCCTTCGAAAACTAGGGTTTAAATATCGTTGGTGTGGTAATGGAAAAGCGGCGTCTTAGGTGACACAGGTGTTCTACGCCTAACAGAAGGCTCCCATCAACTTTAAACTAAACAAAACATTGCTTCCTGAAATTAATACTTTTTTCTACTATCTCCTTGGTGTCCAGAATATTCTCCCAACGTGGCCAGTATATAACCGATGCGACGCCACCCGGCGCCACAGTCCGGCCCGGTGCGTTGCCTCGCGAACACGCCACGCCACACCCGCCACAACTCGCCACATCTCACCTCGCCACCTCCAGACAACTCTACTCCACAACAATGGTGAGTTTTTTAACTTTCGGGTCTTCGGACGGACCAAGGTCAGACATTAATAGTTATTTCGGAGTAAGCGAAGCGATTAGGCTTTAGAGGATGTGTTTTTGATATTAAATTACTTGAGCACATACCGAAACTTCATAAAAACATTACTAGGTATGTCAAAACTACAATTCATTGGATATCCCGTTACTTTTTAATTACTTAGATTTTATTTTTCAGTAGTGTTTTAATTTTGAAAGCCTATTTTTACTACCAATCCTGAGAAAAACAGAAAACAGTGAAAAACAATATGTATAATAAAATGAAAAGCTGGGTCTTAAAACTTTATATTATATTTCTAGGTATAGATAGATATTGTTACAGATTTTAAAATATTAAAGTTCAGTGAAATATTGAGTTGCAGGTTTTGAGCTCTTTTCAGGAGCATTTTTCTTCTGAAACTAATGAAACATGAAAAAAATAAATAAACTAAAGATTAATAATTTACTCTCTCATCTATTCCAAAACTAACAAAACTTTGTCAATTTGTGTCAATTGATTTCAATACCTATATAGTTATTAGTTTTAATAGTGAAGGTTAGAGCACTTATTATACAAATAGATCCATAAACAACAAAACTACGAAGTGTCGTCAGTCGTCACGAACGCGTAAAGATAAACATCATAATTTCGGGCTGAAAAACTAAGTTTATCCAGTCACGTGAATTATTATACCCATTTTATGCCCTCAGGACGGCGCGGGTAGGAAAATTGCGAATAAACAGCCTTATGAATGGTAAACAGTCACGGTATGGTGGGTTTTTATTATATTCCAATTTTTCAGCTTCAGAATCAGTTTTCATTATACACTAAGTTTACTGATCAACTAAATCGCGCATATAACTTCAAGTTAAATAAAGTTTCCAAGTTGAAAATTCGATGTTGCATGAATTCGACTTTGTTATTACTTGCTCTAAATTAAGCTTAAGAAATCTAAAAGCTTTAATGCACTATTTTGGTGATGTTTTTAGGATAGTGACCAATCAAATTTACAGCATTGCCGGAAGAAAACACTTTCCCTGATAAGGCCGCCGCGCCGGTTGTTTCATATGTTTTAGCATCTATTTTCTCTATTTTATCTGCTGTACTATGAGTGTGTGTGAATCAATAAAGAGTTTATCTATCGTTACCTACTGACTACGCTATGAAACGATAGCTTCCCGTCACCTTGCCACGGATCAAAGCTTCAACTTTCAGAAGAAATATTCTGAAATATTTTAATTCAGCATTGGAATGTGTTGTGTACTTTACGATTTAGGAGCTCTAAGCGGACACACAGACAGACACAAAAAGGCGACTCCGCTTTGTAATATGTACCCTAGTGATTCAAAACCGGACAAGTGCGAGTCAGGATCGCACACTGAGGGTTCCGTACAAATCCAGAAAAAATCACAAAATTGGGAAGTAAGTTGTTAAAATCTCTATACTATAACCATCGACAAAAAAGTTTTTTAATTTTTCACATTTCTCTCTTTCTTTTCTTTTGTCATAGATCAAAAATTACACATTGTTAAAATAATTAAAAACCTGTTTTAGCATGTGCTAATGATGTTCTTTTATATGTAGGTATGATACATTACATGATATGATTTACTCACTTTGAATTTTGAACCCATATTTTGTGAATTTTGATAGTTCTATGTAAACGGGAAGAACCCTGTAAGTTTTAATTTTTGTGAGTGTCGAAATATGCGGTTTCTTACGACATAAACGACTGTAACTTTTTTAAACGATAACTGAGAAGTTTTTCTTTTACACAACTGCAAGAGACTATAGATATACGTATACAGTTTAGATTTCAACTAGATATCTTTACGCGTTCCCGAGATAAAGAGTCTTGACATACACACAGACGGACAGACGGACAACCAAGTGATCCTATAAGGGTTCCGTTTTTTCCGTTTGAGGTACGGAAACCTAATTAAAAAGCATTATCTCTACTCTTTTCAACTATGTAGACATATTTTTAATCATTGGAGTTTTAAGAGTTTTAAGGTACCTAAGAAATAATATTTTCAACTATATAGGCATACTAGTTTTTACCCGCGGCTTCGCCCGCATACGCAATATATCATTATAATTTATAGCCTATGTGTTATTCTGATATATAAGCTATATTATTGCAAAGTTTAGTCTCAATCCGTTCAGTAGTTTTTGCGTGAAAGAGTAACAAACATCCATACATCCATACATCCATCCATACATCCTCACAAACTTTCACGTTTATAATATTATGTATATGTATATGTATATGTATGTATGTATGTATACTAGTTTTTACCCGCGGCTTCGCCCGCATACGCAATATATCATGATAATTTATAGCCTATGTGTAATTCTGATATATAAGCTATATTATTGCAAAGTTTCATCTCAATCCGTTCAGTAGTTTTTGCGTGAAAGAGTAACAAACATCCATACATCCATCCATCCATCCTCACAAACTTTTGCGTTTATAATATTAGTAGGATATTAAGTAGGATAGTAGGATCTTTAATCATTGGAGTTTAAGAGTTTTAAGGTACCTAAGAAATAAATCATCTAGCGAGGCGACGACGCTTCTTATAAAATTGCTTACAGATTAGCTTAGAAGTAATTTGATACACTACAATAATACAATATTGTAATGCAATCTTCTGCCTCATGTTATAGTTTTGTTTATCGCAACCAGATAGTTTTCCTGGAACCCTCCTGCTTCTGTTTTTGTTAGGTATACATACAGGAAATAAGTAGGAATATACATTTCCAGGTAATATATTTTATTTTATATTTTTCTTCTTATTTTCTGAACTACTTACGATGATTACCTTTACGAAATACATTTTATAATAGGTAGGTACCTATCTATGCAGTTCATTTTTAAACTGATTACTAAATGACCGAAACAATAAAAGGAAGGAAAATCTGAGGATATTGTTTGGAACCCGGTTTTCACTTCATCCTATTCTCATGGAATATTTGACGTAATTTTCCCGATATAAAATTTTGTTGCTGGGTTTTTCAATGTGAAAATTGTAGCAAAACTACATGATTGATTAATTGACTGGATCGTCCGTAAGAAGACAATGAATCAACAATATAAAATATTTTAAACGTGCCAAAAATATTGTTTAGTTATTGTTTTTTCAGCACGTTCTAAACAAATAAAAAGCCATGTTTTACCGACGAAACTGAGGAGGTACTCATTTCGATGCGTTTTTTTATGTATAACCACGCATTACTTTTTACGTTGTGGTCCGATTTCGATCATTCTTTTTTACTTAAAATAATATACTTTGATATTGGTCCCATTTAAATTTTATTGAAATCAGCTGAGCCATTTTTAATAAATCAACAATAATGTGAAAAATGCTACATCGATCCGTGTGAAATATTCGCAAATTCTGTACACAGTTGAAGTTGGTCATGCCATTTTTTGCAAAAAAAATAATTATACATATTCTTATGACGACATGACACAAGCTCCAGGACTTTACTTAGGAAGAAGCTTGATTTAAGTTTGAAGGGGATTTCACCTAGCTGAATTGGGTTCACTTATTAGGTACTGCCGACAAAGGATTTTAGGAAGGATCCAGGATGTTTTTAGATTGCTTGGATCCCTGAGACATCTTAAGCCCGGTATTATAGCTATCTGTGTAATCTATCATAGTTGTAGAGGGCGAGTTGGGAAGTGCCGATAAATAAAATATATAAATAGCAAAAGTGGGAATCGGTTTATTCTCTAAAGTGGGCTGAAAAGAGCTGCAGATGATGTTGAGTAGCAGAGGTTGTAGCAAGTTACGGGCAATGATGTTTAATGTCTAGATAAGCAGACTCAAACAACTGCGTTGCTAGGCATGGCGACACATTAACCGCCCGAATATCGTTGGTAGGTAATCAATGAATCATATCTCTATCCCTGTTACACTAGTTGCTAAAGTACGGTAAGACGTTGAAAATGACAGAAATAGCAATATTTTTAAATTTAGTCGGACAATGCCTACTTAGGGTGCCAGTTCATTAGATTGAAATTTCCCCAAAATGTTACGATATCTTCTCAATGTCACTGATACAAACCGATATTTTTAATAATCAACATTTTAGTAATAACATTATGAATTTAAGTCATTAATCAAAATCAAATATAATATGATGTAATTATGAATAAAGTTATAATACAAAGAATATTTTATTCATTTATCCGACCAATATTTATTCGTTCTTGATAATTAAAATAATTATCGCCATAATAATACTTAATTATCAAAAACGTGTCATATTGTAGGACAGGATATTCCTTAAGAAAATTCGAAAGCATTGCATGAAGAATCTACAATATATTGTTTTGAAAATTGCAGTGATGTTTTTTTTATTCTGGAACCGTTGGAGTAAACAATTATAATAAACAATAATAAATATAGCAGACTAACAGCTAGCATAGCCACACCGCCACCCGCGCCCGAGTTCGTAAGCTCTTACCACTAGTTACCACGCACCCCGCACGGCCCGCGTGCAGTCTGTGTCACTCATACATACCTATACCACGCAGCGCGCGCTTTTTTAGTATCTCTGTATCACGTAAAACTTCTTTGAAAATTGTAGCCTAATATGTTATACTATATCTGTACTTCAATCTCCGGACATAGATACCTGTTGCCGTCGAGCTATTTGATTAAACTAATAATTACAAAACGAAACCTATTTAGGCCTGATTCTGCTGCTTGATTCATAACTATCAATAATTATAAAAATAGTAATGATTATTAGTATTATTTAAAATCGCTGTAGACGTTAATGCCGCCCATTAATCTAGGTACCGGATTTGTTATTATCTTTGTACTCTAGTATTTTTAGTATTTATTAAAGTTATATTGTAATCTATTGTAATTTTACTATTTCACTATTTACTATTATTATCCAGTCAGTTTCTTTTCGTAATATTCTAATGGCTTTTATCCATTATTTATTTATCTTTACGTATTTTGTCTGCGGATATCCTATAGTATCAAAAAAGTAATTATCGATTAGTCGAAATCTCCCATAATTATGGGGAAACAAAATCATGTTTCACCTGGCATCACCAACTGTAAAATTATTTACTTTTAAAATCATGATATTATATGTGATAGTTTCAATTAATACGAATAGTGTAAACCGTATTTACTTGTGTAAATAAATTCCAGAAGCTTTATGAAGAAATTGAGAACGGGATTAAAAGGTTTTGACCACACATTTCCCCATTTTTAATTTTTAAAATAATATTTTGACGTCTGATATATTCAACCATTTTGTTTAATCGCGACTAAGGCCGGTCGGCGCGCTTCGCCGGCGTACGCCGGCAGTTGGCTGACGTCGTCATAGACAACAATCTTCAGTTCTCGTGTATTATACTTCAATGGTTACGGGTGACTGCAGATCAATGCTGACCGCAAGTGGCTATTGCGGTCGCCTGATCACCTGCCTTGTTGAGGATAGACGTTAATACTACGTACTGTTATTTCATCCGTGGTTCCGCACAACTTCTTGTTGCAATGATGGAGATCGCATAGAAAATAACATTTGTATTGATAGGTATCCTTATGATCCAACAATTTAAAACATGTTTGAATAAGTACTTAGCAAATTCTAGGTTAAATATGATGTATGAAGTATTATATACTTAGCTATGGACATGAAATTGCTGGAGAGCAATTTCATTTACGGATGCCACAGACGACTTACAAAATGACAGAACTTAGAAAAGCTCTCCAGCTTTTCTAAAGCTCGAGACATACTATCGGACGCGGCTTACGGACGCGACTGATAGCCGCGACCTAGACTATGACAGTACACTGAGCCGTGCACACTATCGGACATAAGTCGCGGACGTCTTCGGACGTCCGAGAGCGATCTGGCACACCGGATGTCTTAAGACTGTGCACATTGCTAAGTCGCGGCTGTCAGTCGCGTCCGTAAGCCGCGTCCGATAGTTTGTTTCCGGCTTAAGTCCTGAAAAAGAGTTCTGTCACTTTGTAAGTGGTCTGTGGCATCCGCAGACAGAGAAGACAATAAAGTGGCATCGACGTTTTCTAAACGGACGAACCTACTTTGATTAAGTTTTATCTGTTTGATTTTGAAAGGAGACTCAATTAAGAGTATTCTTAGCAGTGATTAGAAAAAATATAAACTCAGGGTTTTAATTTTTTAATTTTATACTTGAAAAACAGCACTAGTGCAACAGAAAAAAACGCTATCAACAGATTTTAGAAATAACTTTTCAACGACTCACGATCTGCGTAAATAGGTACTTTCTTTATGCGACTGCTGTAGGTTAATTTAATTACAATTACAACTAATTTTACAAGCATGTTACATGTAAAGCTGTAGAGCTTTTCATGCCTACCAATTATCCTTATAATTTGCATTATATTTAAATTTAGCACGGCTATTGTCACGTCGTCCGTCGGCCAGTCAAGTTGTCAAGTAGCATGCATGACATGGCTGCATGCGTGTCTCATGGGAAAGCATGCGATCAGTTTGATGATTACAATGCTTGCTATATTTAGATTAGAGACACGATCTGTGTTATGGGATGAAAGTTAAATAGCTGCCTACTATTGACTCATGTCAGTGACTTGTGTGATCGATTCGTGAATTGTAGAAGTCTGCTTTCTGGACTTAATTTTTAACCCCTGGCGAAGGAAATGAGTTAATTATAACTTTGACATTAATTGTGTCTGTTTGTGACTCTGGGTCCCAACACTAATGAAATAAGATAGACGCCTTGTTTAAAAGCTTATTCAGTAAGGTTGATTCCTTTATACATTTCAATTATATTTGTGAATGAGATTTGCAAGACTTAATTTCACGCTAGTCTGAAGTTTATTTTTGAACTCTTTGCTTCTACAACGTCCTTTTCCTAAAAGTGTCTTCTTCAAAATGTCGCTTTCACAAATTGGGAAGAGTTTACCCGCGTTGACTATAAAAAACCAATCAATGTAATGAATATGATTTTTTGTATTTATGGTCTAGTTTTATATTTATTACCTTCTTCTAGTATTGTCTCAATATCATATCTCTAGAATAGGTAAATCGTTGAACGAGAATGAGGTTGGACGATTGAGTTTCATAGATGCAAATCAATAAATCTATTACTAGCCCGCCTAATGGATAGGCATTACCTAAGTATATCTAACCTTATCAACGTATCCACTTTAATTGCTCACTTGATGTACTTATATAGACTGGTTATTTTTTTTTAAGTGATGTGGGATTTGAATTGAATAATAGAGCAAATTTAATTACCCAAATTATTATGATTATTACGCATAAGTTTTGTTTAGGTTAGTGTTTTTAGGTACCTACTTATAAAATGTAACGCTTTAGGACACGTCTGTAATACTATATTTCAATGATATAATAGTTTATACTCCTACTAAAACCGGCTTATTAACAAACGCAGAGTTACTAGGGAGTAGTTAGTACATGTTTTTTATTTTAGAAGGAAATTCAAATTGTAAAATTAATATGTAACTAATTATTCAAAAGTAGCTTAGCATTTACTTAAAGAGCCAAATATAATTTTTTTTTTAGTTCCAAGTACATTATCCTATGATTTCAGTCATCATATGCTGTGCCAGCTGAGAAGTTTTATTAAGAGAAAACATATGTTTAAGAGAAAACATATGTTTATGGATAGTTTTATACAATGCTAGATAAACAGCGGTTCCCGCACTAGGCTGGGCCTGTATCGCGGGAAACCTGATACGATTAAAAATGTAAGTAATATTTACATTTAATATATTTAACACCACTATTAGAATTTACAAATTTACAAGTCAGAAAAATAAAAATTACAATAAGCAAATGATAAAGCTAAGCATAACATATTAATTTACTACAACTACTCTATAAAAAAAAAAAAACCAAAGCTCAAAAACACAAATTAAATAAGTACATAATCAGGTGCAACGTAGTTTCAGTTTATTATTATTATTATTTTTTCATTAAATAATACTCCTATTAATTAACAAGATTAAGACAATATCTTTAGCATTTTTGATAGTCCACTGCAGGACGTAGGCCTACCCACGAAGGGTGGTTGGGCCATATCCACCACGCTGGCCCAGTGCGGGTTGATGGATTCACATACGCCATCGAATTTCTTCTACGGACGCATGCAGGTTGCCTCACGATGTTTTCCTTCACCGAAAAGCCCGTGGTGTGAAATTCCGTACATAAATTCCAAGGAATTCATTGGTACGGGACCGGGATTTGAACTCACGACCTCACGATTGTAAGGCGGGTGTCATTACCACTAGACCACCACGGCTTACCAAGTCAGTACAGTACAGTTACAGTAATCATATACAAGGTAGGTATTAAACACAAAACCTTTTAAGAGCGGGTCTAGACAAACAACTTCTGTTCTAGGACTTTTGGAAAATCACGAAGAAAAAATCAGCTTTTTCATACAAAAAGTTCGTCAACGCGCGGCAAATGTATGGAGAAGAATTTTTTTTTTGCTAATTTTTAAAACTCGTAGTACAAAAGTTGTTTGTCTACTCTAGATGTACTAGACCCGCCTTTAAAAGGTTTTGCGTTTAATACCTATGACCCTGTATATCAACAGCAACGGGTTGGTACCTACTTTGGGGAAGCTCCCCTCTATGTGGTTTGATACCGTGACTCGTTTTATCAGCATTTCGAAAGTATTTTCAATTAAGTCATGTAATGCTTTATCAGAATCGCTATCAGTATTCGAGTTTTAGAAGTGGACACACGACATGACCATCATGTCAAAACGACAGTTTTATCTTAGTAAGTTATCCATGAGTGAACCTTAAACCTATTTATAAAAACAAATTAGGTCACCACTATTATCGAAATTAACTTTTTCGTATAATTTTACTTGTAGTTGCACTTACACTAGTAGTTTCTCTAGTAGTTCAATCCCGGACTAACAACCGGACTACTGCTACTAGAAGGTATCGATAGTCCTGACCGAACTACTGCTACTATACTCTATAAAATTTAACTTGATCTCTGCGACAGTAAAAGATTGACATTTTTAGAGTTGGGATAGTGGTGGAAAAAATCGATTTTCAAACAATGTTGTAATGAAATCGAATGAGTAGTTAAAGGTGAGAAATTGGATTTAATTTACTAACTATTATTTAAGATCAAGTATGCACACATGTAAATAATGTTATGATATTAATTATATACTCATAATAATGTAACGATAGTATTTATCGACTTTTTCACTATTATCGATGCTAATGTAACATATAATTGGGTTTAATTTAATCACACATGTAAAAAATGTTATGATATTAAAATATACAATAAAATTAATGATAAATCAAATTTTATTTAAAATATCGTCAGTATAAACTTTCGATATTTTAATTAAAACTCTATCTAAAACTGTGTAAAAAAAACTGTCACGATCATTCGTCGCCCATCACTAATCGGCATGTCCATAAAGTATGACATTGACAGGTACTGTCTGTACTATTAAAAAATTCAGGACTTCATAGGCGTAATTTTTCTGACAGCTGTCGCAGAGATCAAGTTAAATTTTATAGAGTATTTAGGTTACAAGCTCAAATAATATAATCAGAGATAATATAATCCGTAGACAAAGCACAGTTATAGATTTCAGGACATTTGAGAAACTTTTTTCGCAACTAAAACGCTTTTTTTCATTTTTTGAACGTTAATAGAGTAAAAACTATTAGTACTTAGCCAGAGTTAAGAACCCTATTTCAAAAAATAAGGTGATAGAAGAAGAAAAATATCTATGGAGAATTGGAGACTGACCAAAATTACCACAAAAAACAGCCGCTATAAAAAATGTTACAAAGGATGTCAGAAATGTGTAGAGACAATTTAAATTTCATCTGCTAGACATAGGCCTTACCTATAGATTTCCAATAGAATCGGTAAGAAACTGCCTACATCCAGTGAGATCCTGTAGTCATATTGATTGAACCCTCTTTGTAGCTGAACGTTCTTGAACCAATAACATCTCGTCTAAATAAAAAAATGTATCTACTTAATAGGTAGGCGTTGACTGAACCATTATGGATGTAGTTTACACAATAGCTCAATGGAACCGGCCTTGTGCGGTCGCTACCCTTCATCAATCTCGATCACAGCTGGACTAAACTAAACCAACTGAACTAAAGTGAGACAGTTCCTGACAGGTGAGTCTACAAAATATGACAAATTAGTCAAATTATTTAAATACTATTAGACAAACCGGCTCATCAGCTTTTAAACCATTTTAAACAGACGTTTTTGGTTGACGTCTCACAATGTTTAGGTAGGGGGACCCGAAAGTATGTTTGATGGTTTGTTTTGATACTTTTTAACTCAGCAACAAAGGGAGGGATCGACTTAATTAGTTTAATACTATATTTTCGAAACTATGTTTGATCCAAATAGGTAGAGCTGTTTCCGAGATAAAAATCCGAGTATTAAATAATGTATAGTACACTAGCTGCCCGCCCCGGCTTTGCCCGGGTACGATTAGCCAAAGAAGACATATTTTATAAGTATTGTGCCTATATACCTACCACGTAATGTAGGTATGGGTTTTAGTAAAGATGCCTAATTTTTTTGAAAATATAGTCTAAATCTAGGATATAGTATAGCTTTCCAACAGTAAAATATTTTTTTCAAATCGGTTCAGTACTTTCGGATCCTATTCTATGCAAACAATCAAATCTTTCCTTTTTATAATATTGGTATAGGATATAAAATTTTGTAATTATGACTCTCATTTAAAAAACTAACACGTTAAGTAGGTACGTATTTTACCGAGAGAGTTATGTGTTTTGTTTTTTAGGAGATAGATAATATTTCATAGCCACAATCACGATATCATTGGCTCGCTACAAAAGATAACGGTGTTAAAATTAACCGAGTTTTTGCACAAAAAGAGACTCCGTTCCAAGCTGACTGTGCATTTTTTGCTCTACGACCTGATTCCTCATCAAAAAGCAATCAAATCTTAGACATTATTAATCTCAGTTTAAATTGCATTTTCGTTAAATATTGCGATTAATTTGATTAAGACAAAAAACCTCAACTAGACTGACGCGATAAATAGGACAACTTTTTATTTTTATAATAAAACGTTGCGCTCATGGCATGGATTGGCTAGGTGTTTCGTAGCGGTCACCGAAGTTAATTTCAACCGTTTAGTCATATCAGAGGTCTTCAGGTGACTCAACAACACAAACGCGAGGGCCTACACGATTTTTTAAGAACTTTTTTACTTTCTGACCGACGAACCACCGGAGGAGGTATATACAATTCGACACGTATATAATACCTAATATATATTTTTTTATGTATAACCATGCATATCTTTTTTTATAGTGGTCCGATTTCAATAATTCTTTTTTTATTGGAAAGAGTATACTTTGAAATTGGTCCCATTTAAATTTTATCGAAATCGGCTGAGCCTTTTTTGATAAATCAATAATAATGTGAAAATGCTACATCGATCCGTGCGAAATATTCGTGAATGATGAACACGGGTAGAGTCGGTCATGGTAACTTTTGCAAAAAAAAATCTTGTATGAAAAAAGAAACGCAAAAAGAAAACGTGGTAGACAGGTCAGAAGATGGGAAGACGAGATAAAAGCAACAGCAGGAAAACATGGACCAGAGCAGCGCTAAACAGGGTAGAACGGAAAGGAATGGAAGGAGGCCTTTGCCAAAGTTGGGCAAACAGACATAGTTGCCGACGAGGACTCACCGGAGGAGAGTCATAGTGTTTAAAAAAATCTAAATATTGTAAAAAAAATTGTCTGACTAAAGGCTTATATTATATTATTATATTACTTTTATGAACACGTAGCTAGCAGGTATTACATTTTCAGATTTTTCAGCATGGCGTAAACTGGGAGAGGCTTATGTCCAGAAATGGATAACAGAAGGCTAAAGAAGAAGATGACATTTTATATTTATTTAAAAAGCAATTAACCCGCTACAAATTCCACAAAACTATTAAAACATATTTATTAAAAATAAGGTAACAGGTATGCTGCGAGTTATGTGTAGGTAGCCAGCCACCGAGTTGTTTCAAAATAAAATATACTTACTTATTTATAAATTTAAACTGAACAGTGAGTCAACGTCTAGATAAGATCTTTTTCGTCTTAAATGCTCCGAAATAATTAACTAACAATACCGATTGAATCACGTAATTGTAGGCTCTTGGTAGAGCTGTGTCTACCTACGCTTCTTATTGTCTAACTTTTATCGACTTCGCCTGTAATTGGTACACGGAATGGAACTTCAATAGTGATTCATAGCGCCTTTCAAAGTTAGTGTCTATAAAGTGAAATGCGGCTTTTTCTAACGTAGCTAACCTACCTTCCTATACAACGTAATACTCGTACATAGTAATAAATAATAATATTTATATGTAAAATAAACAATTGATTAGTCTTATAACATTGCTTCGCTTCACATTAAACAAGAAAATTTTAAAATTATTCTTGATACCTAACCATAAACATTGACGTAGTTAGAGATTTTCTCACTTTAGAGCTTTATGTTTAGTTTTGCCCACCTGAGTAAATTAAAATGCATTTGCAAGTTTGACAATTGATTTTCCAGTTTTCTGGGCCGGGCAAAGAAGTTTCTAGGATAGGCAAGGAAATGGTGAATAATAGCGTAGTTTTTAAACTTTCGCGATTTGAACACATTATTATTATACTACGGGACTAATCGCGCACTAAAATTACGAGATAAATAAATACCTCATCATCCCGACGTTTCGACCGAGTTGCATAATAATAGTGTACTTTGATGTCTGGTATTAGTATCATGGAACTAGCAAATCGAACCACTAGGACCACACTTAATTACCAACACTACTACTTAACTGACAGTTGAACTAATGCCAAAAGCTATACCTTTGGTGTTTCCTCAGTTATCTACTATGTAACTAAGTACCTCTTTATGCGCGTGTTCTTAATATAATCCAAAATACAGAATACAGGTAAATATCTACAAAACTGGGTAAACAATTAAAATACATTGGAGGAAAACAAATGGGAATTCGTCGCATGAAATCATGGTCATATTTTTATTATTTGTCACAAACAGAACAATACGTAACTAATAATGTAAAAAGTTATGATGGTATCATTTTATTAGTATCGATTGTTTATGTAGAGATTTTCCTCCAAATTCTTGGTAGGTTTTAGACACGTGAATGGATGCTAACTGCTCTTAACCGGTATTATTAAAAATCGGTAGGAGAGAGCCATTATTCTGCAGTAAATCTTCTATGAAATAATGACGGCAACAAAAATAATTGAGCAACTAATTTGAATAACTTGGAACTCTACAAATGCCTCAGTAGACATTTGTAGATTTACTCGTAGGTATCTGTAAATACACTCTATTATCCGGTTTCCCATATCTTGAAACAATGATAGTGTCAAATATAGAGTCAAACATTGACTTCACTAAATTGGCAACACTGGATAGATGCTGCCTATTTGTACGCATCGTCAGTGTCACCTTTTGAGAAACCCCCTGCATTTTTTGACACGAGTTTTTGTTCATGATACCTGAAACTCTAAGTTTCAATAAACAAACCCCATTAGGTTATCGTCGATCCCATACTGCCCCATTTAGGGCGGCGACACAATAATTGAGGTAATTAAATGCCTCGCACCGCGTAGTAGGTAGGTTCAAACACCTCTGAATTACGCGCTGTGTGCCCAGTGTCTAACACGCGCTTAGGTGCGGCTGTGTTAACCAAATGGAATATTTTTTTATTATTTATTATAATTGTTAATGTAGTAAAGTGACGTGTTGACAGGTTTTACATTTTTTGCATCCCTGCCCATGAGGAGCTTTGTATCAGTTTGCGACTAGACTCTCTGTCGACATAAAGTAGCTACTTAACCTAAGTTGCTATGAAAACAATACATAACTTATGAAAACAAAACTTAGCTTGAGGTTATGTTCATGTTTTCATAGAGCAATGTTTCTTAACCTGTGGTCCGTGGACCCCTGGAGGTCCGCCGTCATATCTATGAACATTTGAATAAGTAAATAAATCACAGAACGTCTCCCAATCATTCTGCGCCCCACCCCTATACCGCCCGCGTTCTACACAAGATTTGTGCACAAAATCAGTCAAGAGCGAGTCGAGTTGAACGCTTATGAAGATTCAGTTAAACAGATGCGAGGTCTACTGCTCGTATAACTAGTATTAAAGGGGTCTTTGAAATTGTGCTTAATTTTCTAGAGGTCTGCGGACTGAAAAAGGTTAAAAACGCTGTCATAGAAAATCACCCTGCTGGAATTTTGAAGTTTCTAGCCAAAACAGATGGAACCCGCCCTAGGAGTCATAGGAGTTCCAAAATCTTTGTATGTATAATCAAACTTCTTGACTTTTGTGACACGAGGCAAGTCATTGCGCAGTAGCAATTTCGTTATTTCAGCTACGCGAGAAACGAAGATGTGCGCAGCTTTGGCAACTTCACAGATGCCAATTTGATTCGGCCTATGCAATGGGTAATATGTTGTTCCAATATCTCATAGAACAAACGAAAAACTTGTAGATTTTATTTAAACAATCAATAATTAGTTCATGCACAATAAAAAACAGTTTAGGTAGGCAAGCTTAGTAGAGTTTTGTCTGGCTTCGTAAACATCTGTCAGGCACGATTCTTTGAATCGTGATTCATCCTCGACTCTTATTTTTAATACAAAGCAAAAACGACAACGAAGTACATACTGGATGATTGACTTGAAGTCAGAACTTAGAATCTTTTAGAAGTTAAAGATACCGCTGAATTGAAAACCTCTTTTATGGAAATCGGTTAAACATCCATTGTAAAGCTACGACGAAAGGCAGTGAATATAAGAACGCAAGACAAACGGAAATTTAAAATAGTTTTCTAACTGGCATATTTCATCATCATTGTCAGCCGTAGGCTGTCCTTTGTTCGACATAGGCCTCCATAATAAGTTTCTAATACGCCCAGTTGTATAAGCCGACATTCCAGTATACTCACTATTCTTATTGAGATTGTCTGCTTAAGTGTGTGTAGCCGTTTCAGCCATAAGACATCCACTGCTGGACATAGGGCTCCCCTAAAGATCTCCAATAAGACCGGTTGGTAGCGGCTTGCACCCAGCGCGATCCTGCGGTCCTAATGAGGTAATCCGTCCACCTTGTGGGTGGACATATTATCCTATGCTGCGCTTGTAGCCGGCACGTGGTCTACACTCGAAAACTTATCGACCCCATCGGTTCAAGTTTTAAACTTTTTTAACTTTTAACTAGTTGGATATTTTACCCTGTGATCTTCATTCGAGAACTTTACATTACGGCCCCATCGGCAACAGTTGTGCCTACTTATGTACTTAAGTACAACTTTAATCTTAAGTTTATGGACCTATATATACCTATCTCATAAATCATGTCGTCACAGTTTGTTAAGTACGACATAAATATAGGAGCTAGCTACCTAGCAGGTAATTATTGTATTCCAAATGGGTATTATTCATTTATAGCTGGTTTTTTGTTTACCAGAAATGATAGATGTAGAATGTAGATGATCATAAGGTTGCTCGGAAGAGATCACTTTTACTGTTCCGGTTACGGGTTGTTCTAAAATTTTTGTGATGTACTTCTTTAGAATCACTAGTGTGAACAATATACCATTTACCTATTACCTATCTGTCTCTTTTATCTAAATCGAGAAAAAGTTGTGCCATAAAAAGGAATTGATAAAAAAAACTATAGAACAGCTATTTTTTCACAATCTCCGGGTTTATTTTTAATAATGAGTTTGTCATAAATATGAGAATAAGGATACTATGGATAATAATATCGGTGATTTAAAGAAAAACCCGAACCTATCTACACACATCATCATCTCATCGTCATCATCTCTGATCTCTCTTTTAGTGCCTCAACATAATTGAACTCAGATTTTTTGAAATTTTCGCCTAAACAGTTGTTCCACAGTCCTACCTCGGATACGTACAGCCTATTAAATATTACCTACCATTTTGGGTATATTGCGTCATCACTTCACTTGGATATCGTATTCTTACACAAACTCTCACAATGGGGAGGTAATCCAATCCCGGTCCAAATAGAGCTCTGCCACCCAGAATGTGTGACAGTTACTACGCCAGTCTGACTCACCACCAGCCGGGAGTGCCGCTGACGTCACCCACCCTCACCCGATTATAGTTTGGTGACATAAACTTGATTATGAATATTACTTCGAAATACTTACCTAGTTACGTTTTTCATTTTCATAATTCGATCGACCACAAAATACCAATTTTTCATAAAAAAAAAACTAATTCACACTGGCAAACAGAAGAAAGCAAAAAAAGTAGACATGTTAACATTGTTAACTTTTTTGTTATCTTGGTCCGGTTTTTAGCTACGTCATATACCTACTTTAATAAAAGGTACAGGCCCCGGAGTATGTAGAGTGTAAAACAGAAATAAAAAAGAATTGTAAAATATTATTTCTTATAGTTCCTATAAGCAAAGTATGTTACTGTGGGCAAAGAAGGTATAATAATACTACCTATAGGTAAATGTAGGTAGGTATACTAAATTAAATATAGATAGCATTTTATACATACGAAAAACAATATATGCGATCATTAGAACCTACTACAGGTGTACTACAGTTACATTAATTCTAACAAAATAAAAATATTTATTACAATTTGGGTAGGCCTCTTGAAAAACCTTTTTTGCTAAAGACGAGTAGCCATGATTCAGCCTCCCGGCGCGCAATTCGTCAGTTCGAAATAAGAACGCCAGCCATGACTGTGCAGACAATGAGGTTGTATGCGCTCTGGCTTCTTTTTAACTTTTTTATTTTACTTTTTTGTGTGCTGCCAGAATAGCTGAAATTAGTGTTCGAGCGTTGAACTCTGCCGCAGACTGAGGCGGCTGCTTACGATCGCAGCCTATAATCAAACTCATAGATTATAAGTAAGGTACTTATTGAAATTTTGTTTACGATTATAGATAAGATACGTAAGAATTACAGGCTTGTAGCAACATTTTTCATTACTTTCGAAAGCTTGGCCATTATTTTTCTAAAAGTAAAGCAATGTAGTTTTAAACTACTTCCAACTGACGTACAAAACTTAATATCATTTTGCGTCAGAACTTCTTATCTAACTAGAAATACGATTTATTGATTAAATAAGTATCTACTACTGCAAAACTGGGTAGAGCCTAAGTAATTTAATATTTCCACCATACTGCGGAAACCGAACACATGGCAACACTGAAGCCCCTAGGGAGCTTTTAGGGCGTCAACAGGAAGCTTAGGGCTAAATTACAGCGCAGTACTTCCTAGTTCCTAGGGCTTAGTTAAGGTGAAATTATAGGGTGAAGGATGATAATGTTGTCTGTCTTATAATGATATCCACAAAACATCTCTCTTCTGTGGTGATACCTATGGTATGCTATTTGTAGAGATAACTATCGCCTTATATGGAAAACATACAATAACACAAGTATTCTACCTGTCAATTCCAAAGATTCTGCCTATCGAGTAAGGTTTATAAACACATATTTGAAATCAAAAAATATTAGGTATTAGAAAATCACAAACCTAATAATTTATTAAAAAGAAAACTTTGTTAGTACGAGTATTTATTGTAAACATAGCAAAAGAGTTTTATTTTATCACGTGCTACCTACTTATTTCACATTCAAGATTCATAATAATCTCACTTATTAAGATCGTAGAAACGCGATGAGTAGTCTACTTCCAAATGATTCTCATGTAAAACTATATAGCAGACAGCTGCAGTAAAAATACGACTGAAATGGTGATGATGAAATAGTTATTATATTATACGATATTACGTATTCCAAAACTAAGATTATTATTTTTTACACCCACAATCACGCAGCATGTTGTCTGAATTACACTTGTAATTATTTCTGTTGTTACAAAGGTAATATAGTTACTGGCCGGCAAATTATGTACATTAATATGTAGTTAGTAGTTTGAGATTTTTTTCGTACAATAATACGGAGGTTACTTTAATATTGTTTTAAACGTTTGCCACTGAACAATCAAAGTTCTATTTAAGTATGTATTTAATTTAGTCTATCTTCGAGCTAATATTGTTAAAAAGAATGACGATTAAAAATAGGTACCTATATTCGCCAAATATACATACATAGCCAAAACATATAATATTTTAATAAGCTCTATAAAAATCCATAACGATAAAATCTATCCTTTAGGCACTCCACAAAAGCATTGTAGGTACCTACCTAAGTACATGCATGCACGCATGTTACATCTTTTTTAAAAAACCACTGTCCAATACATTAACATTCATATAGGGCTGGCATAGATTTTTAGACCAAAAGCCCATAAAAAGATGTTTTTTGTTATTTCAAATAGGTTTGTGTTTGGCCCCATACTGCTTGATAATAAGCAGATATCATTATGTGGTCTAGGGTGTAGCAAGTATACCTAGAAAATAACTATTTACTCGAGATTTGAAGACATGTTGTAGGTACTCTAGCGGAAAGACAGACTCAAGGAAAGAGTTTAAAAATGATAGGATTCCGTTTCCCGAATTTAACCAACCACAGAACCTACAGAAAAGAAAACGATTGACGTTCCTCAAGAGCTTGTTAAAAGATACCTCCGAGTATAAAGCATGGTCCATTGAGCCAGCCCGCGCCTTGAACCGGAACACCATTGTTTCTGGCCCTCCGCGCGGAACACCAGCAATGATACCTCTGTTATATTTATTGCTAATCAATCTTGATGATCATTTATTGAATCGTGCCGATTTAGAACTTCCTACTTATTATCATCATAGTCATTTTTCTGAGATCATCACAGTCTACAGCCATCTTTATCCCACTGCGGGATATAAGCCTCTCTCATACAGTGCCTCGCCTCAGCCCTATGCCCAATTATGTCCAGCGGCCTTATTTTGTAAGCGCTCTGACGTTCGGCTTCGCTTTTTCTCCTGCTCGCGCCAGTTACTCACGCCGGCCCCAGGTTTGACAAACTTATTAGAGATAATATCTAATATTGTACATATAGTCCTATACCGGTCAGTATTTGGATGGGTGACCGCGGGTGGCATTTTCCAACTGAGCGCTACCGTGGCTCGGATGACACGTTAAATTGTAGGTCCCGGTTGTTTTAACCGTTTAGCCATGTCAGAGGCCTTCAGGCGGCCTAAAAACTCTGACACCAGAGCTAGCCACCCGGCCTATACGAACTTACTTACTTATACCTATGGGATAAAAAAATTGTAGCGCGATAATATCTAGAGATTTTCTACCAATAAGATTATTCCAGATTTTTTTCTGCTTTCGAACATACATTTTATGATTGTATGTCAATGTCAGTTAAACACTATTCTCAAAGAAAAGGATGCTGTCATCGTTATAAAGCTAGTTTGAAAGCTAGTGTAAAGCTAAAAATGTACTCGTATTGTACATTTTAAAACAGAATAAAATCCGGTCAAAACTTCTTCAC
This sequence comes from Hypomecis punctinalis, assembly GCA_949316475.1. Taxonomy (NCBI): domain Eukaryota; kingdom Metazoa; phylum Arthropoda; class Insecta; order Lepidoptera; family Geometridae; genus Hypomecis; species Hypomecis punctinalis. The sequence goes on from OX438805.1 coordinate 2,708,870, forward strand.
CATACCATCTGCAAAATGAAACTGAAAGATAATGTACACGTAAAAGGAACATTCAATGTCAAATGCATAATAATATAATATAGAATGATCAGTTTCCCTTGAGCTCCGCAACGCATGCCGCCTTCAAGACGATGTCGGTGGAGAGCTCCCCACGGCATCCCCCTGATGCGGCACTGCCTGGACAGTCACACGATACCGCAGCATGCGCTAGCGCTTCCCCGTTCTAAGAGGCTGCTGTTTCTAATGTCTCAACATGGCATTCCTTCCTGCCAGTGCCTCGATCAACCAGGCGCCTGTTGCTGCCATCCTTGCGAACAGCATCCTTCTTGCCCAAGCGAAACCAACACACAATATACATTCTGCTCTCAGAGAAATCGCTCACAGAAAGAAATCGCTCAACCTAAACCTTGTTGCTACAATAACTTTCCTCCAAGACCGAATCTCGATAATGAATCTCGAGGTTGTTCTACGTTGAAACCAACCCCGCTAACACGTGAAAGGCTACCAGATCAGAGTGCTTCAGCTCCACGAAATTCTTGTCGAATATGTTCAGATGTACAGACTTCCACAAGTCAATCTTGTAAAACATGTACAGATCAAATAACTAATTCACTTTTTGGAAAGGACAGACAAACTGAAATTCAAGTTATTCGACGTGATATCTGTCCAACATGTGGAATTAATCAATGTGTGCCCCAAGACATATCGCCAAATATACAAAACACACCACGACAAGAATCACCAACAAGTGATGCCTGTAAATACAAATCATCCAAAGACGAAAAATATCAGACGTTTTCGAGACATTTACAGGAAAACCAGCAATTAAATTCTACACCATGTAAACCGTCTTTAGTCGATACCTGTACAAAAGCCTGTAATAAAGATACGTTATCGCGTATCCCTAATGATATAGAATGCCAATATTCACCGTGCAATGCACGTGTAAATAATGTCCAAAATGATCAAGCTTTGGATTCAAATCTGCAAATTCCGCCGTGCCAAATGAAGGCTTGTGAAGCCTGCATAAACAATCAAACTTCAACATCGCACTGCGACCTTCCATGCCAAAATGACCCGTGTGGAAATTCTGTAAGCCAACAAACGTCTACATCCAATTGTCCAGATTCATGTCCAGGGAAAGCATCCGCTGAAACATCTTGCGAAAACTGGAACAATTTTGTTGCGGGCGTAGTAGCAGAAAATCTGCAAAGACTCTTAAATGACAACAATGAAGAATGTGTAGACAGTAATTGTCAACTCAAATCACATCAAAAACCAAGGAGAAAGTGGGAAGAGCCCTGTGAACAATGTAGTATTCAAACAGCGACAAGCATGTTCAAATGCACTGATCACGGAACGTCCTTTACCAACATAATAGATGAACAACTTGGAAGTTACAAGGAAGCGCCAGAACCATCGATGAATCAAGGAAATAATACTCTTTGTGATTCTGCCATGTGCCCTATGGTTAAAAGCGGTAAAACTTGCGAGTGCCACTTCCCGCCGGCTTTCAGTCAATACGGATGTACAGGAAAAATTACAGGCACTTGTGATTGCGAAATCAATGATTAAAAAAAAAATTGAGTACCTATGTGACTTTACCAGATCTAGACGTAAAACCTCTGAATTATATGAAGTATGAATCCGAAGTCAATACAATAGCTTGCTTAATTTTTTGAAATGCAGCTATTTATAACTGAATAATTTACCATACGATACTTACATAAACCTTAGTATAATTCCAAATAAGAAAAGAAACGAACATTAATTTCGTATCGGCCTCAAAAGTCGCCATCCATCTCAATTCAATGTCCAAAAACAATTGATTCCCAATCAAATTGGGCCATACAATTGAATTGCTATAAAATGAGGCAAATTACGACATAGATCTGCTGCTAGTAGGCGGATAATTGTTACAATTTGATGGAAACACCCACGGGATCGTAAAACTCTTCAAATATGGTAAAGATCTGTACGAAACAAATTAGGATGTTATATTTAATTCGGAAGCTTTTTCCTTAAAAGCAGAAGTTTATAACAGTTTATTACAACCATTAACTACTACATAACGACATTTTAATTGGTTTTTGATTGAAGGTCTTTAAAACTACTACCTAATACAAGCTACTAATTATTTTCTAAGGAACATACCTGAATGTTATTTCTGATCTGTCTAATTTATTAGTGCCATTATGCTCAGAACACCATATGCAGAGTGCACTCGTATATCTAGAACATGGATATTCTAGGAATATCATTGTAATGACCAACTTTTACTATACCTAACACTAAACTGAATCCGCGAAAAAATCAGCTGTACTCTACATTTTATCGAGAGTCGGTGAACTTTTTGGATTTCCGTTGTGTAGCTAGAAAGATTCAGTCAAAACAGACCGGACACAGAAAAACAACCCCAATATCAATTTTATCTGTAAGACTACTATTATACCTACTAGTAGTTCAGTAAGTTACGCTTGCATGCTAGCTAAATATATTTTAAAATTACTTGTGTAATGTATTGTAGAGTTTACTATGTAACTGTAGCGCTGGCCGCTTTTATTTTATTTATTCGTCAAATTATATAATATGTAAATATTGTACTTAATTAATAGATTTAGCATTTATTGTATTAATCCTAAATTAATACCAAAAAGAACACCAAATAACTTCCTGTAGTCATCTTTATGTAGTCCTATATCTATGATAAGGTCGCATAATAAGTACCTATATGTTGTCGATTTCACGAGCATGTGTTCAATAACATGTCTAGTTTCAGTTCAGTTTTATTGCTGTAAAGTCCAAGTCATCCCTCCCAGCCCCTTCCGTCGCAGTCATGTACCACGCACCTGAATCCCCATACAGGCGGTCGGCGGTGATTGATGACCCCGGCTGCTTCAGGGGCTTCAGCCGTACCATACCGTTCCCGAACCGTTTTTATAATGCCGCCAGGCACGGCATCTTATTGCTTATTAGAAAACTATTAACTGCAAGGCTTTTGGGGAAACTTTGCTCTACTTATTTGGTGCGTTTAAGTATTTTTTAGCCTATTTTATGGGTCAGAGGCGAAAAAGTTTGCATTAATGCAGAAAGGTGTTTTCAAATTTTGACTTGTTTGTCTGTGTATCTGTATGTAGATACGCAATATATTTGAGGCATTAGGTACGAGTATAAGTATCTTGCAAATGAATAAACCGATTTTGAATACTTTTTAGCTACATAGGAATGGTACTACATATATATTTCTTCTGTAAGTATGTGATATTCAAGTGGAACTTTTAACCAATCAAACGTTGCACTCGAAAAACTCCATTTTTGACAAGTTTAATTAATGCCTCGAATACACAGAAAGTTTGCATGACTAACAGAAAATTAACTGCTTTCCAAGTAGAATTTAAATTGCTTTCATTTCTATTGCAGATTTGTAAAGCATTGGCAAAGAGCCAGGTCTTGCAGACATATTCCATTTTGTGATGAAATGAAAATGAATATTTATGAACTTACTCGTAACTCATATGTATGAACAACAAATTATTATTATTGCCAACCAAATTTGACATTGACGTCATGTAAGTAATATTTATTATTTATCATTAGTGTAATTGGTTACTGATACCGTGATAATTTGATATAAATAAATAAATAAACAAAAATCCCTTTACAAAAATAACATTTAAAACATACAAAATATAAAAATGTGTACTTTACTGGCATGCCATTCGGTAACTTACCATCACAGGATCGAAAAAGTACAAGGTAGGTACCTATTATACGAATCGATCGATAACCTCAGAAAATAATTTGTATATTGTTCTATCTGCCCTTAGACTTCATGTAGATACAAAAATGTTTCAGCGTCATAAAATATTTCATAAACCGTACCACGTTCTTGCCTATCATTTTCCATGATCTACAAATAAAAGTATCCTGAAGATTATTATCAGTGACGTGCATGTGTCACGTCACGAAACTCACGAAGCTCCCATTTATCCAGGATTATCCACATTTTATACAAACCCGGGACTGATCCCCCACAGAAAAATATTTTCAGCCATAAATTTAGCATGAATATGCACTTGTGGAAATTTTTTCAACTTCAACATTTGAATCCATTATGCAAGATTTTTACCATTAAAAAGTTGATTTTGAATCATAAATTATAGATAGGCATGCACTAGTTGAAGCTTGATTTATTTCCATAATTTTTTTATTGGTTGAAGAATTTAAAGCCGTGATGTCACGCAGAGGGGAGACAACGACATCTTTTTGAGATTATTTATTCAAAAGACGATTTATAACTTTAAAATAGATGATAGATATGTTGCATGGTAAAGGCGGGTTTATTTTTTGATAAGTACTATTCAACCCTGTTTTAAATCAAAACTTTCTTCACGATATCTTTATCTACTTGAAGCAACAAGCAAGCAGGATAACGCTGAATGCAAGCCGCTTCCAACCGGTTGTATAGGAGATCTATAAGTATAGAAAGTCTATGTCTAGCAGTGGGTGTCCCATGGCTGAAACGAAAGAACCTTACGTGAAAGAATTTTACGTGTATACCTATTACCTACATATAAAACGCTTCGATTAATTTTTTCAATACATATTGTAAAGATTTGGTGTACATGTAAGCTGTACTCTGTATTCCGTAAAATACAATATTACTGGAAAAAAAATTAAGTAAACAGACACACATGAAAACATCTCTGCCCATTATCAGGCATTGTATATTGAAACACAAGCACATCTGTAGGAAAACTTCATCCAATTATGTTCAGTTCATCTTTAAGCCCCAAATCAACTTCAAACTGTATTTCAAAAAGCATAAAGCACCTAATTTATATCATGCTATCCAAATTAAGCTCAAATCGTGCGTAACAAATGTATCAGCGAGTCATCCGAGATGAATAAGCCCTGAACAGCCCATTAACTGTGTAATGCATGCTTCTGTCTTCGTTTCTAAAGGAAGTGCTGAATTCCAATGTTATTATAACTGATGGCTATTTCAAGGCCCAAGATTCCGTTCGACTATATCATTAAAACATTATTTGAATATAAAGCCCGTATTACTTTTTGGTAAGCCCATCTCATCTGGTATCAAATACAATACGATATACTTACTGAAATTAGTTTATTTTGCTATACGATAAGCAGTCTAAAAGATGATGGTATTCGATTCCTCGATTCAATGATCTTCCAAATTTCACAAAACTGAGTGCCTCGACTTAGGTACTAGTGTTTTGTTTTATAGCATTACTTAATTAAAAGTTTTTAAATCAATATATAAAATTAATAAATGTTGTTACCCTAGGATATAGTCCCGTAAGGCCCGTCTCTCATGACGATAGACTGATATTTGATACGTAGGGGTTAGTCCAGGTTTACGTAAATTGAAACCACAACTGTTTCCGTGTGGCTCCATACATTTTTGTACAGCGCCCCTGGCGGAAATGAGGAAGATCTAACCAAAATGTATGGAGCCACACGCGAACGCGAATGTTTAAGTAAACTTCGTAAAACCGGGACTAAGGGCTCTGAGTAGTGAGTAAACGATAGTTCGGGAGTATCAGTAGGTTATATTTTGGTCTTTGTGTCAGAACTACCATTGATTCTACAAGTGACACAACTTTGTATCTTTAGTACCAGTAAAGAAAAATGAGGATAATCCCCCGTAATGTTAACCGATAACTATGGAACTAGTGATACAACTTAGTATCTCAAGTGCCATTGAAGAAAAGTAAAGATATTATTATCGTAAGTATAGTATTTATTAATTGCGACAATTCACTTCCTGGGCCCACTCACTCTACGGTACATGCATGTTTAGTTGTACCATTCATGGTACTAGCGATACATCAATTTTTATGATGGTACTACTGATCCTAAATAATTGTCACTAGTACCATTAATGGTACTAAGGATACAAAGCTGCAAAGCTGTGTCACTTGTACCATTAATGGTACAAATCAATGGTACTTCTGTCACAAAGGGATATTATGCATAGATGGCAGGTGTTATATACAGGGTTATTTCTAATCAATTAACATCCTGTCTGGGGCTTATTCTGTACGACAAAACTAACAACTTTTGTTCTATGACTTTTGTCAAAACTAAAAAAAAATAATTTTGTTGTTCCATAGAAAAATATCGTTCACCCGCGACAAAATGTATGGAACAACTGATATTTTTTTTTTAAGTTTTGACAAAAGTTGAAGAACAGAAGTTGTCAGTTTTGATGTACAGAACAGGCCCCTAAAAGGATGCTAATTGATTAGAAATAACCCTGTATACTTAGGTAACGTTACTATCAAAACAAATGATTTATTTATTGATATAATTGTACTCGTAACTTCTAAAATACAGAGCAATAAAAGAGAATCTTTTATTTAGTAGGTGCCTATACATATGTACAGTAATCTATCAGTCATTTCGTGTTAAACCTAACCGGTGGCGCCACGCAAATGAAGGGTCGCTGGCCGCAGTCCTGGCAGTCCCACTCCCATCTGATCATTTTCTATTTTGCGTACAACTGTGGTCACGCAAGGAAAGTGTCCGATAATAATGATTACTTAGTTATTGACACTAAATTACGAGGTGGAGAATACTGAAAACGTGTATTCAAGCCTGCTGCTGCTCTTTTTGATACCAGATCGTTTCGATCGATCGTTGGAAGTTTTTACGGAAGGCAGAGGTATTGATAAGGTAGTGAATAGTGATGGCCATAAGTCGATCTCTCCTTAAACTTAAGTCCCCGGATATGTCCTCAGTCATATTATATCAGATAACTGGGTACATATAAATAGGTAATCAACTCTTATCTATCAATATCAATAAACCTTCTTCCGTATAGGTATCATCTTAAAGACTAACAAAGGGCTACGACCCCGGTGTCAATGAAGTATCCAAACGAAAAAAAAAATTTTTTTTTCTGTCCTAAACGATCATAAATTATATATCCATTCAGACTCCTCAGAATAGCCACACAGTCGGGAAATCTTGTACTAGTTTATGGTAAATTCACAATGACTCGTAAATACGGCGCACGTATTGCCAGCCGCTCGCTTTTCCCGGATATTGCGGGTTTGAATAAACTAGAAGGAATTGGGCTTATTGTTCAAACTGTAGCTCAATTAGTTTCTTTGTTAAAATACCTACCTACTTGGAATCACAATGGAGAATAAATTAGGAAATGGAAGAGGGTGTTGAAAGTGTGGCAAAGGGTGTCAATATAATGACTTTTACTGTAATTTTGTAAAATAATTGAGGTGTTATAAGTATAATAAACTTTAGAAATCGTACTGAAATAATATAGCTAACACTACACGGCCTACTACATGCAACTCGGTACTACTTACTCGTATACTGTAGCTACAAACTAAATACACCATACTACGAGTGTACCTAGTACTAATAAGCTCGATCAAGTTGTTTCTTCATTACTGAAGTATTAAAATAAAGAAAAGAGTTTCGATTTGACACAATAAGTACCTAATCAGGGATCCTAACTATAGGAGTTTCCTGCAATAAAAAATAAATTGGATTCGATGCCGTGTATGATTACTTTATAGTGTACATGACCTTTACCCATTCCAGTCTTCAACATTTTCTTTCTATTGTTCCAGAGGGAATGTATCTCAGTCCACATCGGCCAGGCGGGAGTCCAGATCGGCAATGCCTGCTGGGAGCTGTACTGCCTGGAGCACGGCATCCAGCCTGATGGCCAGATGCCCTCCGATAAGACCCTGGGCGGCGGAGACGACAGCTTCAACACCTTCTTCAGCGAGACTGGAGCTGGGAAGCACGTGCCCAGGGCGGTATTCGTCGATCTGGAACCTACTGTAGTTGGTGAGTTTACTACACCGTTATAATATTACCCTGAATATTCCATCAGATCCAGAAAACTAACCAGATTACCACCCCATTACACTTTCATTTATAAAATAATCAGTCGGGCTGGCTTGTGCTGCAAGTTTTTACTACACTATCAATTGAGCATAAAATAATTATGTTGAAAATATAGTAGGTAAGTACTGGTAGTTGGATAATTACCTACACACGTTTCTTATCCTATAATTATGATATTCCTCAATTCAAGCGGTCATTATATACATCTTTATTATGTTTTTAATAAAATTCATAGAGCGAAAACCTATTAGGTTTTATTTGAAGTCATACCTCAAAGCTTTCAGTTATACCTATCTAGTCAAAGACGTGGTAAAAGGTAAAACATCTTTATTCTATTACCACGTTGGAGTCAAATGCGCGCCAGATTTTCTGGACGCTCAGCATGAATACAAAAAGTCATCCTATGTCAGCAAGCTAATGATAATTTTAAAAAGCGAGAAAGCATTGACGTTTTGTTGTCTTGTTCTACGTATCAGGTACCTACCTGAGACTTATGTTCCCGTGATTGATAGAATTCATTATGTTTGATCAAAGATATAATTTAACATAAGTGATATCTAATAGCTTGTTAAATATATCGACCAATAAAAACAAAGACCCTAATTCCATGAAAAGATGGCATTTTTAATAAAACGTTACCTAAGAGATCTCTACATTTTTGCAAATACGAGTATACTAACTGCACTAAATGACCATGGTAGAAGTTTTAGTGTAAAAACGAATGCAGCTGAAAACAAAACTGCTCTCAACAAATTACCAAAAGTGAAACCAACACTAAACATAATGGAAGACTGTTCATACCAGCCATAAAAATTTGGCACGGATTCTACGCAAGTTTAATCTGCGGGGTATTGAACCCTGGACCGTTACCAGTCGGGTAGTCAGGCCTGTCATTAGCTCCAGCCAAACGCTAGCCTGGCTAATGGGATGGAAGTCGACGATTATGGCTGCTCATGATGACAGCGTTTGAGGATGATTAGTGACAATAGGTAGCGACTACAAGAGAATGATAATGCAAAATGTACCGAAATGCAGTAGGCAACGAGAACTGTTCATGTTAAAACTGGTAAAATGTTACATGTGAAATTTTATAAGAAATGAGTCAAAATATCAGAGAATTGTTAAAATAATTTCTTCTCAGCTTTAGAACATCCGCTGTTGGACATAGCTTAGACTCCCTTATAGATCGCTAATAAGACCGATTCGAAGCAGCTTGCATCCAGCACGTACCTACTGCTGTCTTAATGAGATCATATGTCCACCTTGTAGGTGGACATCCTACGCAGCGCTTGCTGTACTTACAGGCCCCATCGGTCATCAGTCTTTCGTGCTATGTGCCCTGTCCACTGCCATTTCAACTTGTTAGTCTGTTGACCTTTGTCGGTAACTTTGATAAAATATTAGAGAACAGTATTGATGTTTCAATGAAACTTTTTTTGTGTATCATTACCATTTTCGTGGTAAACGGAAAAGCAGCTCACTCAATTTATAGAAATTACTGGTCTACTACAACACTTTCTGTGCTATCATTAAGAACTATCTATAATGAAATGATTTTTATCGTGCTTCACACACTAGGTGTATAGAAACTTTCTTTTTGTGATAAACATTTCGAAAAATCATTTTATTGATTAACCAATGCGCCATTTCTCGTTAATGGTAAGAAGTTCTAATAATTTCACATTAAGTGACTAACTGGTTTAAAGCAGTTCACAGATGGCGCTTCCAACAATGTAGTAGTTGGTAAAAAATGATGAACAACTTTCAATAATTCGACGTTTTCGCAGACAGCGTTCTAGCTTAATTTGGACAAAGCATCTCGGTCGGAATCCCAGAGAGATGCAGGTTCAAATCCTGCGAACGCGTCAATTTGAAATATTTATCACAAAAAGAAGATTATCTATAAGGTCAGTCACCTAAGTATTTTTATTTATGGGTGCGTAGTGATAAATCGACTATCCAAAATCAGTCGTGCCTGTTTTGATAACAAAGCCTTTTGTTACAACTATACCTAGTCTATTGTTACTCAGGGGAATCTAGCATCTAAAGATGTTATCAGTAGACAAAGTTTGAACCTATCTAGTCAGGCAACAAAGCTTTTAGTAGAAATATTTGTAGGTATAGAAGTATGGCTCCCTAAAACCACACTATAACTTATGTGGAGTTAAATGTGCCCTTACGTGACACTGATTAGACTCCCAAAAGTCCAAATATGATCTAAAAAGTCTAGGTATGCAAAAATATCAACAGTCAAAAAAGACAGGTTACCACCTGGCTTTTTCATTGAAAAATGCAGACAAGAACAGTAAAGTCGCAGATTCAGAACTAAAATTTATTATATTGCCAGAAACTAAGTTATCAGTGTTATCACCAACAACAGCTACAATGTTATAACAGCTTACCCATTGCAAGTGGGGAATAATTAAGTAATTATGTAATTACATTTAGGTACCTATTAAAATTAATCAAATCAAAATAGGTCATAGTTTACAAGGTATACGTACTTCCTTTCCATACTTAATACATATTATAAATTCGAAAGTGTTTTTGTTGGTTTGTTCCTCTTTCAAGCAGCATCGGAGCAACGGATTAACTTTTGGCATGGATATAGTTTGAAAGACGGAAAGTGACATATGCAGTGTGTGATATAGGATAGGACAAAAACCAAAAAATTCCGCGAGCTGAGCCGCGAGCAAAAGCTAGTGCTAAATAAGATTAACAGGAAACAGTTGAAAAATCACCAAAACAGATTCGTCGAGGTACGGGATTAGATTAAACTGTTCACTGTAAGCTTCGTAACAAAAGTTATAAGTTTGAAATTGAATGGGCAATCACGGAATGAGAATCGAATCTGGCTTCATGTTGGCTTCGTAATTCGTTTCGGCTGTAGAGATTATTTTGCAAAGTTTTCCTGTAAGAACACACCTATGCTTTCTGTTATTAGATATTTTTTGTATTTCATGAATAGAATTTATAACGGGATTTGTACAAAGTTGTGCTGATATATTTTGACGATACGCTGCTAATAGAAAGCGTAATATGTGTTTTTGCTGGTCTGAAATTAGATCTCGACTGCAGACAAAATCTATGTTAGTTAGATTGGAAACTTTTCAAACTTTGAGGTTTTGCTCTCTTTATTCTAAAAACTTCTCATCACAACTATGTGACATTTTTAAACATGATCTGAACCTGTGATATCAACCCATTTTTTTTTAAAATAAAACCGGTGGGAAGGGTCTCGCATGGTTCTTGTGATTTTCAAAGAAACTGTTATTCTTCCCTAGTTCTCTTCATCTAAATAATGTTATGACGGAAATATGGTATACCTATTAAGCGCCACAAATATCGGCGGATGGGAAGTTATGCGCAGAACGCTGCGCAAAAGCCGAAATATAGGTAGGCGCGGGAACCAGAGAAACGAAACGCCGGGGCACACCCGCCCGCCAACCACATGCCTCCCGCGCGCTCTCTACGCCCGTGCACACATGCGCAATAATTAGCGAATCACGGCGAAGTGTCATCGGCGGCTGACTTCTCATCCGCTGATTTGTGTGGCGCTTAGTATAACATAATTTATAACGAATCGTGAAACAGAGTCCGGGAAAAACTTGGCGACACCGCTGGAGTGTGACAGCAGGCCAGCCGTGAAGTGTTTGGTTTCTAACTCTAATCGTAAGCTATACCTATCCATCTACCGATAATAAGCACCTATCTAATACGGCATGCAAATCCGATAACCGTGGTAGTCTTGCGTCTCTAGTTTGAGGTGAGAAAACATAGAATTTTGATTTGTCTTAATCCAGGTATCACTTGTCAGGTACCTGAGAGATTCAAGTTCCTATGATCGATAGAAAGATCCTATGTTTGATCGAGGATATAATTTAGGTAACATCTGTTGTCTAATGGCTCGTGTAATATCGAACATTGTAAACAATAAACGTAATCCCATAAAAGAAACGTATTTTTTCTATCTACGTTCACCTACAGACCTTTCCATATTTTTAATTCTCATACAATAAGTGTGCAGAACTATAGGTAAGTATTATATTTATGGCCATGCCTTATCTCCATTTTAAGCTGTATATTCTACCCAAAGCCAGCACAAACTGTAGTATTCTTGGAAAAACCGGAGTTTTAGAATTAATCTTATCTTTTTCGGTCTCATGCAAGCTTCTTTTTCAGAATTATATTTATAGCCATGCCTCATTCCCATATCAAGCTGCATAATCTGCCCAAAGTCAGCACAAACTGTAGACTTCTTGGAAAACCCGGACTTTTAGAATGACTTATAAAAGCTTATGCCCTCAAAATGGTAATACGAAACCAAATGAGAGTAAGTAATCAGATCGTCTGGAGCCCATCTGTCTCAATTATCTTGAGGGCTTATGAGTGCTCCGGCTAACAAACTTTCCTTTTTGTTTATCAGCCTCGAGCTCTCGGCACTTAGCTCTCGATTTCTTTTTGCTACTTGATGTTAAGGTGGAACAAGTTAGTCGTCACTCCATACAAACGTCCATGGTACAATACACGATTTTTTAATGTTGAATATCTAAAACTAAGATTTAAATCAATTTATTGTGACATAATCTATGATTATTGCTAAAAATAACTGTAATCAAAACTATGCATTCAACTAAAATAAGCCTCAAAACATTTGAATTTTAACACTGATTTTAAGGAAACTTTAGGCTTAAATAAATCGCACAATAACTAGACTGAGTCCATAGTAATTGAGCAATAATCTTAGCATATATATTCTCAAGTTTAAATAACTTTAATTTGAACTAATTCATCTAGCAGTTTTTACAGGATTCACTATGAGCAAAAGCCTTTACGCGCATTTTTACGCGGCCGTGTTTAGGTAAAAATTATAGTTCTATTTCACCCGACTGTGTACCCCGCGCGGGGAGCGGGACGGAACGTGTAGCGCGTGCTCCCAGCGCGGCCCCCGTACGTTACGCGGCTTCGGCCGAGTCCGGCCGCCATTCTCCACTAGCCCGTGCCCGTGGTGAGTTGGTGTCGTTGAACTCTGTGTTATCACGCAGAGTTCAACGACACCAACTCACCACACCATATAATATCTTATATGATAAGGACGCATTATTCGACGATCGGACGGTCATTGTTTTCAACTTCGGAAGTATTGACGTAGGTATATTCTTTGGCCTTCTTGCCGGTTATTTGATTATCCTACAAACTTAGATAAATTATTGTCAATAAATATAAGTATTGACAATAAATAATCAAAACCTACAAATTGAACTATGGGTAGGTGGTGATTATTATTAGTAGTAGGTATTAACAATTGTACTGGGTAATTCTGGATTAACGTTTGTTTACGCTCGCAGTGCATTATAAACGGACCGGGCTCATTTTGTCTTCTAGAAGGTACTTATCCGTTCCCCGTACGCGTTCTGGTGTTCGACTTCGCTTTTCATCCCGCTTGCTCTCGTAGCGTAAGTAACTGGCGCGAGCAGGATAAAAAGCGAAGCCGAACGTCTGAACTGTTTCATTATTCTGAGTTCAGAACGTTAGGTTAGATACACTTACGTTAGGTATATTTGTCAGAACATTTCATACAACTCTAATAATATTACGAAAAATATGTAGGTACCTACTTACCTACAGTATGATTCTGTTCAATTGAAAGGTGGTGGTTAAGATCATCATTAGGAACAACTTTTACTATGGGGCGTACCTAATTCGAGAAAACAAACACGTTTTTCTATATGTCGTAGTAAAATTTGATAAACCTTTTTTTTGCAAAAATCCTAGGAAAGGAGATCTTTCACAGTCCATACATTTTTGGGCTAATTCCGAAAGTGCCGGCCAAAGTATTTCATTATAGAATAATAGTAGTGCATATTAATTTGAGCATATTATACTATGGTACCAATCCTCTAGGACTACTCCCTGAGTAGTTATCGAATTTTTAAATTATTTATTTTTCATATTTTTTTCTCTCATTAGAGCTTTTTAATAATTAATTAGGATATTCTATTAGTACATATAATTATGTACATTTTAATTAGTAATTTTACTTTGTTTGGTATTATTACACAGAAAAAAACCATACTAGCGGTTTGGCAATAAAACCCGTCTGAAACTAAGTACCCCTCGCAAGAAAAGGAAGGGAAAGCCCGCAGCTTGGAAAAAAAATAAAGATAATGTTGTTGCTGCAGCGGCTACGTCCGAATCGTAAGTTATTAAATGTGTTTCATTTTTACATCATGAAAATTTAGAGAAATACCCTAAACAATCTATGTTATTTCAGATCACCACAACATTATTCTAAAAAGTCATTAAATGACGGTTGTGAACTAAACTAAAATGTTATTATTTTCATCATAGCCTAGTATAAGTCCACCTACAATTTATTGACACTTTTTGAGATCTCAATAGAGAAAAATAAGCATAATATTTAGGATGAATAAGACTAAAAGTATTTTACGATTATTTGACTGTATAGAAAATCTGTACATATTGCTTTCCACCCATTTGATGTCATATACTTTTATTATTTACTAGCGGACCCGGCGAACTTCGTACCGCGAAAGTTAAAGAATGTAGGTAGCTAACCTTACGGTGATACCTACAATGAGATATTTTAAGTTTAATGGATGTTATCCAAAATGTAGATCTCATTGAGCTATTTCACCTTTAAGATAGCATTGATCAAAAGTTGACATTTGCGGAGATAAACCACTTTTAAGTTCAAGCTGTCATCCAAAATGTAGATCTGGTTTAGATATCTTAATTTTGTAAAGACAGTAATGATCTAAAATCGGCAGATACGAAGATAAACCACTATTAAGTTCGACAGCTGTCATCCAAAATGTAGATCTGGTTCAGCTATCTCACTTTCGTCAAGATATCATTGATCAAAAGTCAACAGTTACGGAGATAAACTACTTTTAAGTTCGACAGCTGTCATACAAAATGTAAATCTGATTGAGCTATTTCACTTTTGTGAAGATAGCATTGATCAAAAGTTGACAGTTACGGAGATAAACTACTTTTAAGTTCGACAGCTGTCATACAAAATGTAGATCTGATTGAGCTATCTCACTTTCGTGAAGATAGCATTAATCAAAAGTTGACAGTTACGGAGATAAACTACTTTTAAGTTCGACAGCTGTCATACAAAATGTAGATCTGGTTGAGCTATCTCACTTTGGTAAAGACAGTAATGTTCGGCCGATTCGGAGCAGCACCAACGGCGCAAATATGCTAACCTCGGCAGTGGTTACATATTTCAGCCGTTTGAAATTGAGACATTGTGCCCGTGGTGGCCGGTCTTATTTTTAAAAGTCTTTCTGAGCGTCTGGTGTACCCGACGTGTGTGTGTGGTGTTTATTTGGCTAACGTATATGCATTGCCAATCAGCGTGGCAATGCTGCCAGCATGCTGGGCACGCTGCTAACTGGCAGTGGGCTTGAGTATTTGGACTATCTATAGACCTTCAAGGGTCTGTGGATGATCCAATTGATTGTTATGTAGTAGTAGTTTATAACGTTTTACATTATAAGTCTTGTACTTAGTGGTAGTTAATAAAGGCACTTGCTCTATAAAAAAAAGTCAAGTACCCTTGCACGTTGCCACTGTCCAAACCTAACCTGACCTACCTACCTAAAGTATTATGATACCTTATACTTATAAATGCTTCTATTGATTAAGATACGAGTAAGGTTAGAGTGTACGGGTTCCCGCCTTGTCGTGGCGGGGGAACTTAGTAGCCGAGGCTTATGGGCGGCGCGGGAATCCCAGAGCCGCTTCTCTGGGTTTCTTCTGAGACAGCTGAGAAGGCGGCGCTCGAGGTCTCCCGATTTTTTGGGTTTTTTCTCCCTTGGCAGCTTAGAAGTTCGCACTCGTGGTTGGGCCGCATTTCTGGGCTTTTTAACTATGGCAGCTGAGAGGCTGGCCTATAAGTTGCGTGCTTCATGAGGAGTGCCGCAACTGAGGCGAACTGAGACTTTTATCACTGTTCAATCCTAACCAAACCAACAGAAATGTATGTTCGTGTCAAGGTCACAGTTCACAGTCAAGGTTAATAACCTTAGAGTCAAGATACTTATACTCATGCCATACTACTCCTAAAAATCAAGTCGATTCGTTTCTTCGTATATTAGTATGGATCCTGTACCATAAAGGTAGAATAAAGAAACATGTTTAACCTCTAATGGTGGTATATTTAAAAATATTTTTAATGTCAGACAAAATGACGGTCCAGTAGGTATTAAACGTCATTGTAATATGTAGCATGGCATAGGGAAAAACCATTTAGTCCAATTTTAATGTCAGTTGTCACTGTCAATCCATACTATATTCCCTTTTCGAGGAGCTGTAATGGTCAAAAGACAATTTGTCCCTTTGCTATGCTAAGCGTGACATTTATAAAAGTCTGCAGTCAATATATGTCACTTTTCATCTTATTACGTTTCGTCAATCCATATTAGGGCCAATTATGAACGCGCCATCGTAAAATTAATAGGAATGTAAAATGTGTTCTCGCTATCGAATCCCTAAAGAGAAACAGAAACAGAAATATTCTAATTAGCTGTTATAATTACGACGGTGCCTTGAAAATTGGGCCTATTAGCGTCGTTGTGATAAGTGACAGTTTCGCTAACGATATTTTAAGGGAAAAATGATATGAACAAGAGAAGATGAATAACTATCAAAAAATATAAAAAGGAACGGGATATAAAGTATCCTATGTCCTTCTCCTGGTTCTAAGCTACCTCCCCACCAATTTACAGCCGAGTCGGTTCAGCCATTCTTGAGTTATAAATGGTGTAACTAACACGACTTTCTTCTAATAAAATACTTGATTTTAATACTCGATAATTACCCAGGGATCCTAGAGAGTAGGTTTACAAGTAATAGCAAAATATCATAAAAAAATAACAACTCAATTAAAATTACAAAAACGATATTCAAAACTCGATAACTACCCAGGGAGTGATCGATGAGAGTTAGTCCCATAGTATAAAATGCTCAGAATAATATGCACTAACACTATGTCCTCATTAGTTATAATTTGGCCGGCACTTTTAGATTTAGCCCAAAAATGTATGGAACGTGAATGATGTCCTTTATTGGAGAAGCGAAGGTATCTGGATTGTCAAAATTTTTATTCATCTGTCCGGTTGTTAGTTTTTAGTCATCAGCGACATTTTTAGTAGGCATTTATCAACCGACTGATAATATTTAGCAAAATAATAATAGTCAAAATCCCAACAAGTATGTAAGTAGGTATTAACCTTTTTTAGTACGTAACATTTTAAGAACGTATTTTACTCCTCACGAATTTTTGCTATGGGACCAACTGCGAAAACGCGAAAAATGATGAGCCGATCCGTACAATTTGTCGAGAATTAATTAACTTTTTGTATAGAACAGCAATTTTTTTCGATATTTCGCAGTTGGTCCCATAGTAAAAGTTTTTCGTAATGATGAGTAAATGCATCCTTATAATGACAGATATTAAAAAAAATAAGAATGTAGGTATTTCGATCAAGATCGAGCTGAGCATTTTGCTGCGAAATTGAACCGTACTGCTTTTGTTATTGAGAACATTTATGAATGTGCAATTTGGAGAATTGACTAAGTACCTATACTCGAAATTACTACAAAATGTGCTCGCGATAAGTCTCTACTATTTGGATAACTACTTGACGTATTGTATTATTATATTGTATAATTGTATTAGATTAGATTCAATTCAATAAACATGCGACGTGACAACTCTAAAAGGCAGGTATTCACGCAGCTTGGATTTACGATTACTCATTCAATATTATAGTGTCCGCGTTGAATGAAATGGCAGACGTGGGCGTGCGTGTCGAAATACGCATATTGTGATATTTCATTGTGTGCGCACACGCTACCTCTACTGCTCATCACCGAGTCTGTCTCTTTCTCGAGCTAGACAGTTGAGATAGCATTCATTTTAGCCACGCCCATAGAGGAGTTCGTGCCGTCAAATTGTTGGACCTTAAGAATTCGCGTCTCCAAAAAATTGATTTTTTGTTTGATGATTGCGCAGCAATGACCTATTTATTCAAATTGTTAATCCATAATTAGACACTTCAGGATATAATCTAAATGTTTTTTGTTGTGAAAACATGATTAGTGAAAATTTTCTCGATAACTTTTTTCGTCAAAAAAGTGTCTCCATAAACACATTTTTCGTTGTTTCTCCGAAAATATTAGTTGCTGACAAATAATTATTAAATAATTTGATAGCCAATTTTGTAATCTAACATATATCTCAAAATTGTATTTAAAAATTGAAAGGTTTTCGAGTAACAACTGATATATGAATTGGCGCTTACGTCACTTTTCTGAGCAGGTTTTAGACATGCGAGTGCTCTGTCTCGCAAACGCAAATCATATATAGTCATCACGCTTACGCACTATTCCTTAGACAGCTTCGAGCTGTTCCAGGGAGTGGACGTGTCGCTCCGCGCTTTGAATTTACGTAATATTCAAATAATTATTTGACGCGTTTGAACACAAACACATCATGAATATTACTGAAAAAATATGAGTACGGTCGTGGAGTACCTAATAATATTTTTTATTTATAACATATTTATGTATCGTGGCTTTCTACTTTTATTATGTACCTAATTGGTTCAGAGTTTATTGACCCCACCGCACCGAAACACATTTCTGCACTGACAATTTCAAACTTGGTTTGTTTGTACTCAGTGAATTATTTTGAAACATTTTACGTCGGCATTACTATTGGAAATGAACATAGGCCCACCCATAAAGCGCGATCGAGTGATGTTCACCACGCTGACCCAATTCGATTTGGTGAATTCCAGGGACGTTTTATCTCCGGACTAGTAACGCTCTACCATTCGCACTCACTACATTCTGTCAGCTTTACGTGAGGCGCGGGGGAGGAGGTGTTCACTGAAATTTCGACCTTAAACATATCAGGGTAAAGTCGAAACGTTAACGGGTGACGGGTTTATGGAGCGGAGCGAGCGAGAACAATGCACCCAGATGCTGATAATCCATTTTCGCCTTAATTGCTTGAATGCTTAAGGTTCAACAATTTGACGGCACGAACTCCTCTATGGGCGTGGCTAAAATGAATGCTATCTCAACTGTCTAGCTCGAGAAAGAGACAGACTCGGTGATGAGCAGTAGAGGTAGCGTGTGCGCACACAATGAAATATCACAATATGCGTATTTCGACACGCACGCCCACGTCTGCCATTTCATTCAACGCGGACACTATAATATTGAATGAGTAATCGTAAATCCAAGCTGCGTGAATACCTGCCTTGTAGAGTTGTCACGTCGCATGTTTATTGAATTGAATCTAATCTAATACAATTATACAATATAATAATACAATACGTCAAGTAGTTATCCAAATAGTAGAGACTTCGCGAGCACATTTTGTAGTAATTTCGAGTATAGGTACTTAGTCAGTTCTCCAAATTGCACATTCATAAATGTTCTCAATAACAAAAGCAGTACGGTTCAATTTCGCAGCAAAATGCTCAGCTCGATTTTGATCGAAATACCTACATTCTTATTTTTTTTAATATCTGTCATTATAAGGATGCATTTACTCATCATTACGAAAAACTTTTACTATGGGACCAACTGCGAAATATCGAAAAAAATAGCTGTTCTATACAAAAAGTTAATTAATTCTCGACAAATTGTACGGATCGGCTCATCATTTTTCGCGTTTTCGCAGTTGGTCCCATAGCAAAAATTCGTGAGGAGTAAAATACGTTCTTAAAATGTTACGTACTAAAAAAGGTTAATACCTACTTACATACTTGTTGGGATTTTGACTATTATTATTTTGCTAAATATTATCAGTCGGTTGATAAATGCCTACTAAAAATGTCGCTGATGACTAAAAACTAACAACCGGACAGATGAATAAAAATTTTGACAATCCAGATACCTTCGCTTCTCCAATAAAGGACATCATTCACGTTCCATACATTTTTGGGCTAAATCTAAAAGTGCCGGCCAAATTATAACTAATGAGGACATAGTGTTAGTGCATATTATTCTGAGCATTTTATACTATGGGACTAACTCTCATCGATCACTCCCTGGGTAGTTATCGAGTTTTGAATATCGTTTTTGTAATTTTAATTGAGTTGTTATTTTTTTATGATATTTTGCTATTACTTGTAAACCTACTCTCTAGGATCCCTGGGTAATTATCGAGTATTAAAATCAAGTATTTTATTAGAAGAAAGTCGTGTTAGTTACACCATTTATAACTCAAGAATGGCTGAACCGACTCGGCTGTAAATTGGTGGGGAGGTAGCTTAGAACCAGGAGAAGGACATAGGATACTTTATATCCCGTTCCTTTTTATATTTTTTGATAGTTATTCATCTTCTCTTGTTCATATCATTTTTCCCTTAAAAAATCGTTAGCGAAACTGTCACTTATCACAACGACGCTAATAGGCCCAATTTTCAAGGCACCGTCGTAATTATAACAGCTAATTAGAATATTTCTGTTTCTGTTTCTCTTTAGGGATTCGATAGCGAGAACACATTTTACATTCCTATTAATTTTACGATGGCGCGTTCATAATTGGCCCTAATATGGATTGACGAAACGTAATAAGATGAAAAGTGACATATATTGACTGCAGACTTTTATAAATGTCACGCTTAGCATAGCAAAGGGACAAATTGTCTTTTGACCACTACAGCTCCTCGAAAAGGGAATATAGTATGGATTGACAGTGACAACTGACATTAAAATTGGACTAAATGGTTTTTCCCTATGCCATGCTACATATTACAATGACGTTTAATACCTACTGGGCCGTCATTTTGTCTGACATTAAAAATATTTTTAAATATACCACCATTAGAGGTTAAACATGTATCTTTATTCTACCTTATGGTACAGAATCCATACTAATATACGAAGAAACGAATCGACTTGATTTTTAGGAGTAGTATGGCATGAGTATAAGTATCTTGACTCTAAGGTTATTAACCTTGACTGTGAACTGTGACCTTGACACGAACATACATTTCTGTTGGTTTGGTTAGGATTGAACAGTGATAAAAGTCTCAGTTCGCCTCAGTTGCGGCACTCCTCATGAGGCACGCAACTTACCGGCCAGCCTCTCAGCTGCCATAGTTAAAAAGCCCAGAAAAGCGGCCCAACTACGAGTGCGAACTTCTAAGCTGCCAAGGGAGAAAAAACCCAAAAAATCGGGAGACCTCGAGCGCCGCCTTCTCAGCTGTCTCAGAAGAAACCCAGAGAAGCGGCTCTGGGATTCCCGCGCCGCCCATAAGCCTCGGCTACTAAGTTCCCCCGCCACGACAAGGCGGGAACCCGTACACTCTAACCTTACTCGTATCTTAATCAATAGAAGCATTTATAAGTATAAGGTATCATAATACTTTAGGTAGGTAGGTCGGGTTAGGTTTGGACAGTGGCAAGGTGCAAGGGTACTTGACTTTTTTTTATAGAGCAAGTGCCTTTATTAACTACCACTAAGTACAAGACTTATAATGTAAAATGTTATAAACTACTACTACATAACAATCAATTGGATCATCCACATACCCTTGAAGGTCTATAGATAGTCCAAATACTCAAGCCCACTGCCAGTTAGCAGCGTGCCCAGCATGCTGGCAGCATTGCCACGCTGATTGGCAATGCATATACGTTAGCCAAATAAACACCACACACACACGTCGGGTACACCAGACGCTCAGAAAGACTTTTAAAAATAAGACCGGCCACCACGGGCACAATGTCTCAATTTCAAACGGCTGAAATATGTAACCACTGCCGAGGTTAGCATATTTGCGCCGTTGGTGCTGCTCCGAATCGGCCGAACATTACTGTCTTTACCAAAGTGAGATAGCTCAACCAGATCTACATTTTGTATGACAGCTGTCGAACTTAAAAGTAGTTTATCTCCGTAACTGTCAACTTTTGATTAATGCTATCTTCACGAAAGTGAGATAGCACAATCAGATCTACATTTTGTATGACAGCTGTCGAACTTAAAAGTAGTTTATCTCCGTAACTGTCAACTTTTGATCAATGCTATCTTCACAAAAGTGAAATAGCTCAATCAGATTTACATTTTGTATGACAGCTGTCGAACTTAAAAGTAGTTTATCTCCGTAACTGTCGACTTTTGATCAATGATATCTTCACGAAAGTGAGATAGCTGAACCAGATCTACATTTTGGATGACAGCTGTCGAACTTAATAGTGGTTTATCTTCGTATCTGCCGATATTAGATCATTACTGTCTTTACAAAATTAAGATATCTAAACCAGATCTACATTTTGGATGACAGCTTGAACTTAAAAGTGGTTTATCTCCGCAAATGTCAACTTTTGATCAATGCTATCTTAAAGGTGAGATAGCTCAATGAGATCTACATTTTGGATAACATCCATTAAACTTAAAATATCTCAATGTAGGTATCACCGTAAGGTTAGCTACCTACATTCTTTGACTTTCGCGGTACGAAGTTCGCCGGGTCCGCTAGTAAATAATAAAAGTATATGACATCAAATGGGTATATGTACAGATTTTCTATACAGTCAAATAATCGTAAAATACTTTTAGTCTTATTCATCCTAAATATTATGCTTATTTTTCTCTATTGAGATCTCAAAAAGTGTCAATAAATTGTAGGTGGACTTATACTAGGCTATGATGAAAATAATAACATTTTAGTTTAGTTTACAACCGTCATTTAATGACTTTTTAGAATAATGTTGTGGTGATCTGAAATAACATAGATTGTTTAGGGTGTTTCTCTAAATTTTCATGATGTAAAAATGAAACACATTTAATAACTTACGATTCGGACGTAGCCGCTGCAGCAACAACATTCTCTTTATTTTTTTTCCAAGCTGCGGGCTTTCCCTTCCTTTTCTTGCGAGGGGTACTTAGTTTCAGACGGGTTTTATTGCCAAACCGCTAGTATGGTTTTTTTTCTGTGTAATAATACCAAACAAAGTAAAATTACTAATTAAAATGTACATAATTATATGTACTAATAGAATATCCTAATTAATTATTAAAAAGCTCTAATGAGAGAAAAAAATATGAAAAATAAATAATTTAAAAATTCGATAACTACTCAGGGAGTGGTCCTAGAGGATTGGTACCATAGTATAATATGCTCAAATTAATATGCACTACTATTATTCTATAATGAAATACTTTGGCCGGCACTTTCGGAATTAGCCCAAAAATGTATGGACTGTGAAAGATCTCCTTTCCTAGGATTTTTGCAAAAAAAAGGTTTATCAAATTTTACTACGACATATAGAAAAACGTGTGTTTTCTCGAATTAGGTACGCCCCATAGTAAAAGTTGTTCCTAATGATGATCTTAACCACCACCTTTCAATTGAACAAAATCATACTGT
This sequence comes from Hypomecis punctinalis, assembly GCA_949316475.1. Classification (NCBI taxonomy): domain Eukaryota; kingdom Metazoa; phylum Arthropoda; class Insecta; order Lepidoptera; family Geometridae; genus Hypomecis; species Hypomecis punctinalis. The sequence goes on from OX438805.1 coordinate 2,732,197, forward strand.
AGGTAAGTAGGTACCTACGTATTTTTCGTAATATTATTAGAGTTGTATGAAATGTTCTGACAAATATACCTAACGTAAGTGTATCTAACCTAACGTTCTGAACTCAGAATAATGAAACAGTTCAGACGTTCGGCTTCGCTTTTTATCCTGCTCGCGCCAGTTACTTACGCTACGAGAGCAAGCGGGATGAAAAGCGAAGTCGAACACCAGAACGCGTACGGGGAACGGATAAGTACCTTCTAGAAGACAAAATGAGCCCGATCCGTTTATAATGCACTGCGAGCGTAAACAAACGCGCTCTACCTACGTTAATCCAGAATTACCCAGTACAATTGTTAATACCTACTACTAATAATAATCACCACCTACCCATAGTTCAATTTGTAGGATAATCAAGTAACCGGCAAGAAGTCCAAAGAATATACCTACGTCAATACTTCCGAAGTTGAAAACAATGATCGTCCGATCGTCGAATAATGCGTCCTTATCATATAAGATATTATATGGTCTGGTGAGTTGGTGTCGTTGAACTCTGCGTGATAACACAGAGTTCAACGACACCAACTCACCACGGGCACGGGCTAGTGGAGAATGGCGGCCGGACTCGGCCGAAGCCGCGTAACGTACGGGGGCCGCGCTGGGAGCACGCGCTACACGTTCCGTCCCGCTCCCCGCGCGGGGTACACAGTCGGGTGAAATAGAACTATAATTTTTACCTAAACACGGCCGCGTAAAAATGCGCGTAAAGGCTTTTGCTCATAGTGAATCCTGTAAAAACTGCTAGATGAATTAGTTCAAATTAAAGTTATTTAAACTTGAGAATATATATGCTAAGATTATTGCTCAATTACTATGGACTCAGTCTAGTTATTGTGCGATTTATTTAAGCCTAAAGTTTCCTTAAAATCAGTGTTAAAATTCAAATGTTTTGAGGCTTATTTTAGTTGAATGCATAGTTTTGATTACAGTTATTTTTAGCAATAATCATAGATTATGTCACAATAAATTGATTTAAATCTTAGTTTTAGATATTCAACATTAAAAAATCGTGTATTGTACCATGGACGTTTGTATGGAGTGACGACTAACTTGTTCCACCTTAAGTCTAAAATTGTGTAATAAAATGTCCGGTGTCTCTTTTACGTGTAGGCACAATTTTTCTTATACCGTGGCAGAGGGGTACGCGTACTGAATTCTTCTCCACAATAGACAATAATAGATTGTAAGGTATGGACATATGGCTGAATGTTGCATAAACATGGGAGGATATGATTCTCGATCTTTGGCGGAGACTCCATTACTGAATCGATATATTCGATGCCGGTCCGAGTGAACTATTTTAAGTTTTTATATAAAAATAAGCTTCAATGAAACAAAAAAATACTTACATGTGAAACGTTACACCATCTTTTTGTAAATTTGAGGTATAAGATTTATTTTCACACGTTCTAACTGCACAAGCTGGCATTTTTTCAATGAGCACTTCGCGCAGCGGATTCAATCAGATGACTGTTGAAATATCGATTGGTAAGTGGTTTTTATAAACGTGTAAGAATTATAGTTCTCATACCATGACAGAGGGGTGCGCGCGTAGAATTCTATTCCCGAGGATAACTCTTCCAAGGTGAATTCCCACGCCACCGATTTTCTTTGACTACGTACATTTCGTTTTACGATGTTTTCCTTCACCGGAGAGGCTGTAGAGTGTAAATCCGAAATAATAAATAAATAAAGACAGACAAATGTATTTATTTTAGCATAATACGATTGTATCGATCATTATAACAAATATGTATTTACTACGGGGCCAACCCTAAAATCATGAAAAATATTAGACACAGCGTATATATTATCAAGAATCAATTGTTTATTTTTTTGTATGAAACAGTTGATTATCATTTTAACCGACTTCAAAAATAATGAGGTAGGTAAGTAAGTATTTTATTTTGTATGCATGTTACACGATCAATCAATTTTGATGATTCATTCATTTTTTGGTAGATCATATTACAGGGGCTAGTTTTTAGATGCTTCTTTTGGAGCTGTGTTTACACCACTGTGCCCCGCAGGGTTTTGAACAGTTACCAGTTCAATCTGCTGGGCGGGACTAAGATTCACACGCTTGACGTACTCGTCACTATATTTCCAAGTAGTAGTTTTTAAAAAAACAACGGCATAATGAGCAAGGAATATGTCATATTTTCAGTGCGCGATTAGTCCCGTAGTATATAAAAATATTGTGCTCGAATAGCTAAAGCTTACAAAATAATAATGACTATTTATTAGATTTGTATTCCTCTGTATATTTACTTCTGTATATGTATTTAAATTGGGTTCAGTGACGTTACGGACACAACATTTTCGGACATATTTTATTTTCAATTTTAGTTAATATTTCTCAGATGTTTCAGAGGATTAAATCAGATATATCAGAAATCGTCAAAATACAATTATATCGTTAAACCAAGTTAGTTATATCGTTATTTTTTGGACGATAACTATTCAATGGACGTGAATGGCCATAATTCACCATAATAATTATTATTGTGACTAAAAATATTTTTCATGTGCAAATTGTGCATTTTCTAGAACCAATTACTGGAAAATATGCTACAAAATATATACTTCCTAAGTCTACTGTACGTAGAATGCTAAGTAGTTATTAGCTAGAGATGTAAAAACCACAGTAGGTATGCACCAAATCTTTTGTTTTATTTATAAATAAATAAAATACATATTTTGAGACATCTTACACACGGAATCTGACCCCAAACTAAGCAAAGCTTGTGGTATGGCTGCCAGAGACTGATATACTACTTACATATACTTTTTTTAAATACATATTTATTTAGATAGTAACTAAATAACACCCAGACACAGAGCAAACACCTATGTTCATCACATAAATATTTGCCCTGGGTGGGGATCGAACCCACGCCTCTTTGATCCAGAAGTTAGGGTCACTAACCACTGAGCCACCGAGGCAGTCACATACTTATACATAATTAGATCTAAAGTTCATTTACTCGCGACAAAACCAATGAAAATACTAATTTTGTATTTGCAATATTGGGGGATTAGTCCTATGGGACTGTGGCCCTACAGGATTAGCTCCATAGGACTAATCCCTCAATTTTGCAAATATTTCAAATAGTCAAAATATCACGCGGGTGATCCATAAACAAAAATTTTAAGATTTTATCTTGCGTACTTTAGAAAATAAGCGAGCACACACTTTTTTTTCAACGTTGACTACCTATAAATTTACAAATGGTACACGAATCAAAAAACAAATATTTTATGTTACCTTAAATTAAATGTAACCTTAAACTAATTACAAAAACCAAAGGACATGTCCACAAAATGTATAGAGGCTGGTATAATAATAATCAAAAATTTTAACCAGAACACTCGTTACATTTCGAGAAAGTTCATATTTTTCTGAGTCTATTACAACAGTTAAAAACAAAAAAGAGCCATCCGATTTTTTTAAAATTGATTTTGAATTTATTAGGATAAATAAATATATTTGGCCCAATAGGTAGTTTATCTCTAGCTACCCTGATTAATTAACCTCCAAATTGTTAAATAAAAGCATTTTTACCAATGAGATACACTTTTAAAGTGTTTTTACTGTCACATTGTACCTACTAAATGGTCACATTGGTAGCTTATAATTTTTAATTTTAGCAAATTAAGTGACGAATGTGGAAGAATCAGCTACGAATGCAAGTAAAATAACGATAGAAGCACTTTATCATCGCTAAACTAGAAAAAGTAAAAAGCTGTACCTATTGTTATTTTTCATACAATTTATTTTTCACATTTAAAAAAAATGGAGAGGTGAAAAAATCTAATTTAATATTTTTGGGAAGCCCACAAAACAAGCTTTTAAATGATGTATATATCATCTTGGTTCGATTTTTCTCTGAATAATATACCACTTGTAGACCTTTCACCTATAATGATACCCCATATGAAGTAGTGGGGTTGGTAAAAAATGTCATGTCTATTGAAGCAATCCCATAAACACACAATTTCAATTTTTTTAATATTTAAAATTGAGATGTACTTATACTATCATAATGTCAAAGGACTTCATTCATTTTGGGCTAAATCTGAAAGTGCAATCAATGCAAGAAAACAATTAATTAGAAAATAAAAGTATAAATGTATTATTCTGAGCATTTTATACTATGGGACTAACTTTCTAGGATCACTTCCTGGGTAGTCACAGATCAATTGAATGAATTATTTTTCGTTTTATTGGCTCTCTTTAGATATTTCAATTAATTAATTAGAAAATAATAATAGTATACTATAGTAAAAAAAAATATACTTTACATTTTATGTCATGGGGCCAATCCTCTAGGATCACTCCCTGGATAGTTATCGAGTCATGATTTTTTTCAATATGCCGACTTTCGCTAGAGATTTTGAATAATTTACTACATCTATAAGTACCTAAATATTATTTTATTCATTTTGTATAAAAAAAAAACAAATTAAAAAGTTATTCATTTCAAAACTTGGGATACTTGGTAACTACTCGGGAAGTAATCCTAGAGTATCAGTCTCATGGTTCAATTTATACAAAATAATATTTACCAACAGAATATCTCAGTTATTCAAAAGCTCCAATGATTCGCTTTCATAATAATATAACCTTTAACTTACACTACTAGCATTTATTTTTATGTATATACTACGAGACTTATAACGCATTGCAAATATGAGATAAATAAATACCTTATTATCGATCGACATGACCACGATCAATGCAACTTGGTCGTAACGTCGGATTAGTGAAGTATTTATCTTATATTTTCAGTGCGCGATTAGTCCCGTAGTATATAGATAATTATAAAAATTGAAACTACCAATTTGTCCGAAATTTACCAAAAATCATGTATCCGTAACGTCACTGAGCCCTAACCACCTCTTCGTAATTTTTACTCTTTAAAAACTGTGTGCCTTACCTACTGGCATTTTTAATTGCTCATCCGCTGGGTACTACGGCTGAGATGATAATCAAAATTAAACACTAAACAATTCGAAACCTTCCTAAGATAAGTGGCGGAATGAGCCAAGAAGTATACTGGAAGGAAACATTGCCCTTTATTTTGGTACACAATTGTGTTTGCACACTACTACTTGGCATTTCTCTACTGAGCAAATAAATCACCACAATCTAAATGGGTTAATACTTATCAGGCCCACTCAGCAGTTCAAAACCCTGCAAGGCACAACAATGAAATTCTAAATCTGAAAAAAAATATTTAAAAACTTTCACATAAAATCAAGTGATTGTTACTTATTAAAACTCAATTTACGAACTTTTATAATTAGAATGGCGATTTCAGGATTGACTCCTTAGTAAAAGTTTGTAATTCATTTTTAATTTTTAAATACCGCCGCCATCTCCTATAAAATGTTTAAAAATCTTTAAAGTTTATTTTTATACAAAAACTATTTGTATACAAAAATAATTTCTATACATAGGTATAAAAGAATAATTTAAATTATATTTTGTAAGTTACTAACCAACCTAGTAAATAAATACAGCAAACCAAATTATACCTACAGCACAAACAAATAAAGTACATTTTCGAGTAGCTTACTTACGAAAATGTACAAACAAAAGTAGTCCTATTGCGATTGATATAAGGTTCTTTTTTTCTCGGTACATTTTTAATCCTCCTGATCATCGGCGCATCGAAGCCAGATTGTATTTATTCGCAAAACGTGCGAGCGCCGCGCTCGTCGCGCCCCTGGCGGCAGTGGTTTTCAACTCTCGCGCTCAGAATCGAGCAATCTTTCGGCGCCACAGGCTCTTAAGCCGTTCGATATGAACGTACATCAGAGGCGGTTCTATTTACAGAAAAATGGGATGGCAACAAGACAAAAACAGACCACTCTACGGGTACTCGTACGTAGTACTATTATCTCTTCTTGAGTTTGTACTTGGACATCCAATCTTGTATAATTTAGATAAGCGAAACGGGACTTTGATATTGCTTGCTGAAACTAAATTTACTAATGAGTTTTATAGTAAATTTTTTTGTAAGTTTTATATAAAAATATATATTATTAAGTAGTACCCACTAGTCAGTAGATACCACTTGTATATATTTTTATGTTATTTGAAGCTCACAACTTTAATGATGGGATTCTGTATTACATGGTAGCGGAATGAAAACAAAAAATCTAGCTTAGGTGACACCCCTAACTCGTGACTGAAAGAAATCATCATAAACACATCATAAAATTAAGTCATCCACTGCAGGGTTGTCTATCTCACTGCTGGGTATTTCCTCTCAGTGCTAGATGACACGTGTACGTCAATAGAGTGGCAACAGTATTTGTTTGACTAAATCTTGCGACTAGAAAATGAAATATTCTATATATCTTTGTCCGTTTCAGATGAGGTCCGCACTGGCACGTACCGTCAGCTGTTTCACCCAGAGCAGCTTATCACTGGCAAAGAAGACGCCGCCAACAACTACGCGCGCGGTCACTACACCATCGGCAAGGAGATCGTCGACGTTGTCCTCGACAGGATCAGAAAACTCGCCGACCAATGCACCGGACTCCAGGTAAAAATTAGCCAAGCTAATGCTTAGAACAGATAGTACTTATGGCTCTATCGGCAGATCATGGATATCTGTTTTATATCTTCAAGTATCGTATAACTTAGCAGCTTCAGCAACGTGCTGTGTAGGGTGGACACAACGCTGCTGGATGCAAACATAAGGTTGTACGAGTAGAATACGAAAAAATTAACCTCCAACAAGATAACGGAACTAGTATTTTATGAATAAAATTAATAAAATTATCAGCAAGCTACAAATTAAGAGTATCACTTATTGATTCATCATCATCAGCTTATTTCGGCCCACTGCAGGGCATAAGCCTCCTCCCCCTCACGCCAACTATCCCTGTCCTGTGCCAGTCTCATCCAGGTGTTGCCGCAAAACTTTTGGATGTCATCACGCCACCGTTGTAAGGGTCTACCGGGATGCGCTTCCCGTCACGGGGCCACCATTCAGTCAGAGACCTGCTCCACCTGCCATCATCACATCTGGCTAAATGTCCAGCCCAACGCCACTTGAGATTGATTATACGGGATCCGATATCTGCCACCTTTGTCCTCCTACGGATCTCCGTATTTCGAAAGTTATTGATTACTTAGCAAATAATTCTTTCTTTACTGCAACTCTGTAAGCACCTATTAAAATGTGGTTCTAAGTTACTTTTTTAATAGGTAGCTAAGTTATCTTTGAATCCTTACCTCGAATTAGCCCCATGTCTGCAGTGTCCTCATCCATTTCTCTTTGTTGCAGGGTTTCCTGGTGTTCCACTCGTTCGGCGGCGGCACCGGGTCAGGGTTCACCTCCCTGCTGATGGAGCGCCTCTCCGTGGACTACGGCAAGAAGTCAAAGCTCGAATTCTCCATCTACCCAGCTCCTCAGGTAAGAACAACCAGAATCGTGAACCTAAGTGTCTTTTATGAAAGGATTTTTTTTTCAATCCATCATCATGCATTCGATTCAAAGTTCGAGATAAATTAAATTGTAATATCTATTCTCGATCTTAGTGACAGTGTCCTTGTTTTTGTGTGTATCTGTGCATTCAGTTTCGTATCCCCAACACTAAACCCAGGGGAAGAGATGAGTGTGACACATTATTTATTATGAGTTTATTTCATTGAAATTTTGCCAACAGACCTCTATTCTTCAATACAAGATAGAGTCAGTTTCTTTTCCGGTTACGGCGGGCTTGGGGACCAATTTACTAGGAGAAATATTGCCATGGTTTTAGGTGTCAACGGCGGTAGTGGAGCCTTACAACTCGATCCTGACGACGCACACGACGCTAGAGCACTCGGACTGCGCCTTCATGGTCGACAATGAGGCCATCTACGACATCTGCCGGCGGAACCTGGACATAGAGCGCCCCACCTACACCAACCTCAATAGGCTCATCGGACAGGTAAGCTGATCTTTTTGTTGTGCGGTGAAGAAACCATGGTATGGTTACTTACTTTCCACGAATAGCTACGTCATCAAAGACACAAGACATCGTATTTTTTACTAAGGCATCAGATTCTGAAATGTTTTCGACGCCATCAGTCCTCAGTCCTCCATGCTATAGGTATGCCTTGCCACCTGTCATTACAATCTTGCCAATCCGCTGGGCTATATCGATAAATTTGGTTCTTCTACGAAAGTTCTCGAGTGGAGACCGCGTGTCGGGAAGCGCTGCTTAGGGTGTCCACGCTACAAGGAGGGCAGATGACATCGATTAAGACCGCGGGATTGCGCTTCCAATCGGTTTTATTGAATACCTATAGGGGACGCCCAGATTCATCAATGGACATCCAATAGCTCACCTTTGCCATTCACACATGTCCTCCAATAAGTGTTTGTATTTCCCAGATCGTGTCATCAATAACGGCATCGCTACGTTTCGACGGCGCGCTGAACGTGGACCTGACGGAGTTCCAGACCAACTTGGTGCCCTACCCGCGTATCCACTTCCCGCTGGCGACGTACGCGCCCGTCATCTCTGCGGAGAAGGCCTACCACGAACAACTCACAGTGGCTGAGATCACCAACGCGTGCTTCGAGCCCGCCAACCAGGTAAACTTTCTGGGAGAAAGCTTGGAACTTACCTGATCAGGAATTAACTTATCGTGATAAAAGATCAGAGTAGACCAAAACTGATTTAGTGGTCTATTTATGCATACACGTTCCGCTTGTGACATAGGTCTAGGTACACATCAATTTTTGAAATAAAAAGAATCCTACCAACTCACTCTCTCACTCATTGAAAATGTCACAGATCTCTTGAGTTTAGGTGCGACACATCTCACTATTTTAATGGAAACCAAAATAAAATATCCAACTGCCGCGTCGCTTTTATACCATTGATGATGTAGATTAATCTAGAATATGACATGTACATGTACATATCTAGAATTTGACATGTAACTATGGTGGTACCAATAAAATATTTGTATTTATTTGTATTATTTCCACTAGCAGGCGGGTGTCATTCAGCAGTTTGTACGTTCGGGGGAACGATACCTACGATGCGGTCAACTTTAAAATTAATAAGAGTGTGTTGTTCACCGCTAGATGGTGAAGTGCGACCCGCGGCACGGCAAGTACATGGCGTGCTGCATGCTGTACCGCGGCGACGTCGTGCCCAAGGACGTCAACGCGGCCATCGCCACCATCAAGACCAAGCGCACCATCCAGTTCGTCGACTGGTGCCCCACGGGCTTCAAGGTACGGAACCGAAGCTCTGACACCGAAAATGTAACAGTTTCAGGCGCTTTGACTTTAGACTATATGACAAACTTGAAACAGATTGATTCGTGTATATTTTTAAAGACATCCTGATTTATCTCAGCAAGTGCAATTTTGAGCTTAACATCTGATACGTTATATGCATGGTAAAAAAGTTGAAGATTACATTGATGATATTGATCCAGTTCGACTCATCAAAACTCTTATTTTGCAGGTGGGCATCAACTACCAGCCGCCGACGGTGGTGCCGGGCGGAGACCTGGCGAAGGTGCAGCGCGCCGTCTGCATGCTGTCCAACACCACGGCCATCGCCGAGGCCTGGGCCAGGTCGGTACAAACACACTCCAGACAGTCCGAACAAATAGAAACGGCACACTTACACACCTCAACTCTTGGGCGTAACCATGTTGTCCAACACCACGGCCATCGCCGAGGCCTGGGCCAGGTTGGTACCAACACACCCCGGACGCTCCGAACAAATAGAAACGGCACACTTACACACCTCAACTCTTGGGCGTAACCATGTTGTCCAACACCACGGCCATCGCCGAGGCCTGGGCCAGGTTGGTACCAACACACCCCGGACGCTCCGAACAAATAGAAACGGCACACTTACACACCTCAACTCTTGGGCGTAACCATGTTGTCCAACACCACGGCCATCGCCGAGGCCTGGGCCAGGTTGGTACCAACACACCCCGGACGCTCCGAACAAATAGAAACGGCACACTTACACACCTCAACTCTTGGGCGTAACCATGTTGTCCAACACCACGGCCATCGCCGAGGCCTGGGCCAGGTTGGTACCAACACACCCCGGACGCTCCGAACAAATAGAAACGGCACACTTACACACCTCAACTCTTGGGCGTAACCATGTTGTCCAACACCACGGCCATCGCCGAGGCCTGGGCTAGGTCGGAACAGTTACGCTACGGACACTCCGAACAAATAGAAACGCCTCAACTCATGGGTGTAAGTTTCAATTTCGCGCAGGGTAAAAACCCTAGCGTAAGATAAAAATATTGTGAGCGCAAAAAAGACGATATAAATCTTCCCCGGGTCGCAACTTGAATACTGATTGATCGAGCACTGGAATCGTTTTTTTTTCGCTGTACCTATAACTCGGTCTATAACAATATTAACAATGCCAACCGATATCGGGATACTCGGAAAAAATAAAAATCTTGGTGAAAATTCCGTAGTGCTAGCTTTAACTATATGCGTGTGCCACAGACTGGATCACAAATTCGTCCTGATGTACAATTAAGCAGTCAAGTCGAGTAGTTAATTATAGTAACCATTGTCAAATTTTATATAGAACACACAAGAATTTCGAAGCATCGTAACGTAGGGAAAAGTAAAGACCTTCGAGTCCGAAGCGTTAATTTCTTGTATTTTCTCCCAGGCTGGACCACAAGTTCGACCTAATGTACGCGAAACGCGCGTTCGTGCACTGGTACGTGGGCGAGGGCATGGAGGAGGGAGAGTTCTCGGAGGCGCGCGAGGATCTTGCTGCGCTGGAGAAGGACTACGAGGAGGTCGGCGTCGACTCCACCGAGGGCGAGCTGGACGAGGAGAACGAGTACTAGGCGGGGCGGCGGCCGTGTGAACAGACCCTAACTGAAACCGTTGTCTTGAAGCTGCGTCAAATTGCCCGAATAGGGTTACCATGACATCTTAGCACGACCTTGAACTGAACCCTTAGACTAGATGCAGTGGTACCGCTATATGCTACACGAACGAGCAAGCGGAACGCAAAGACCAACCAACCAGCGCTCTTAGCCGATAAGGCCCCTGGATCTCCATGACTTTCGCCAAGCCTTATCCGCTTCTGACTGGGAGAACGAGGCGAAAGTCAAAGCGTTCCAATTCATTCAAACTTGCGCTGGCAGGCTGGACCATGATCTTTTATCATGGCTCAGGGACAGGGCCTATACTGTGTGGTTCTGTTTTGATTCAAAGTAACCTGGATTTGGACTTGGTCTCGCTCTTTTTACGGTTCAAAGGAAAAATATCTAAGGAAATCTAATTTAGGCAAATTAGAATTGTATTCAAACTACGCAGTGGAGAACTGGTCGAAGTTGTCATCAAGATAATATTAAAGTTTGTATCAATTTTGTCTTCTACGCATTTTATGTAGGTTGTGAGATATTGTTGATCCTATTGCGGGGTTTACATGAGACGAGGCAAAGCTTTCAAAATAAGTAGGTAGGTGGTTTCTGGAGATCGATACAATAAAAGTGGTGGAGTATATCGATTTTATCAAAGGGTCTTTTCACAATTTTACTTTCATTTATAAATATTTTCGACGATATTCCGTCAATTTAATAACGTAATAATAGTTTGTAAGCGTATGCGTGTAACTAACAGTACAAACTTTTGAAAGAACTTTCCAATGGAGAAATGCAAAGTTTGATTCTGTACTTATTTCTTATTAATTTGCATTTATTATTTTATATAAAACGGTGATAATAAAATAACTATTCCTAATGGATTAAGAATAAACTTTTGTATTATGAAATAAGGCTAACTTATTGAGATTTATTATAATTTTAGCTTCGGAAAGTGATTGTGTGTTTGAGAACATTTATTTTTAATGCACAATACATTTTTACACATAATTATGTAGTTGTTTCATTTCAACTACCCTACCTATAATTGTGAAAATTAAGGTGGTCTCACTAGGTCGCGCGCAAAATTCAACTTTTTTAGCATTTACAGATAAACTATTCGTTGTAAGTTTAAAAAAACTCATTTAGCGCCCATGAAGTGATAATGTTAACGAGGTATTTACTCCTAGAAACCAAAGTAGTAGCCAGGTTACAAGAGCCCACTAACTAAAAACTAAGGTGAATATCAGTTGATGCACTTTCGTCATCACTATTTTGGTTTTCAGGTGTATGTAACTCGTAAACGCTAACTATTAATGGCCGATAAATGAGTTTTCGTAAACTTAAAATTATTCATTAAAAAGGGCAAAATACTCAAAAAAAATTAAGTTCGCTGACCGAGACGTACCTACATGTAAAAATGTATAAATCGTGAGACGAACCTGGACACGATTGGCAAAAGACCGAGGCAGGTAGCACTGCAAGAGAGGTTAAAACCGGCTGTTGGATAAAGAAGGCTGCTGATGATGATGACGAAAACAAGATGGGTCGACGTCAGACCCATTGCGAATCATGCTTGGAAGAAACAGACAGGGAACAGAACAATGATTTAAGGGCGGAGAAGCCCAGCATAGTAAATCAATAGGAGCTGATTATGATGATAATTTAAGTAAATAGGTATTTATCATTCGACCCAATCAAGGTATCGGCGGAAGGCCTTGGTATAGGCCGCGTCCCACAAGTTGGCGGATGTGAAGTTAGCTACAAGCTGCGCAATATCCAACCCTGACTGAAGCTCACATAAAGCCGCGCGGTGATTGGTTATTCCTAGTTTGGGTACCGAGGTCATTCTACTTGGAAATGTTAATCAAATTGTATATATTATTCATTGATTTTAATGCAAGTGGAAAATTGATGTTTGTAAAGATTCATTTTTTATTACTTTCACGATCATCTCTAACTTTATTGATTTCTGTAGTAAGCCACAGTATTTGTCAGTAATAAAGGCTATATTTTTCACCCGGATCAAGTTTGGATAGGTAGGTTAATTTGAAATCAAATAACAATTTTACTAATAACATTAAAATTATATATTTCAGACTTTATAAAATGCACACTATTCAAGTACTCTTTTAATATAAAAAAAACGTGGGTAACAATATTTGTTATTTACATTTTTACAACCTGCTTCAACCATTTATATCATATTACTAATTATGTCTAATAAAAATACTCATACTTTAAAATATGTACATTTAAATGATTGTGTATGATAATGTAAGTGTCAAAAATGTCATACGTATAGATCCTATACTAAAGCATTTATATAACCAATATACAGGGTTCTACAGAGCTGTAGCCTTAGTGAATAAGGTTAGTTTCATCATTTTGAACCACTTAAAGTATGGAGACAAAAACTCGACATTCTACTTCATGTAAATGAAGATTTTCTACAGCAATAGGGCTATTTAGTGTAATAATGTATTGCTCCCAATGATGAATCTAATTAACAAATCGGAAGCAAGAGCTCCGTATAACCGTGTACTGGAAAAGTTCGTTAGTTTCTTCGGATTTTGATGAGTACATTTTCGTCACGCTTTCAGTGTTTGATACTGATAAAATATCACATAACTTTAAATTATGGACACGATGAGATCGCATTCTTTCTTTATAAAACGTAGCAAATGAAAGACTAGAAATATAAATAAATAGTGAAAATAAGTATTTCAATGCATGGATTCAGTTACATTTTAAATAAAATCATTAAAAAATACATTTTTCAGTAACCCTTTTTACAGTTCATCTTGAAAATAGCATTTTAACATAAACCCTATTTTCATACTTTTGTCCTTAAACAACTAAATCAATGATATTTTTTTCAACAGTAAATCAAAATATGATGTACTCCAAAGTAAATTAATGAGATAAAAACTTGATATATGACAATTGCCACATCCAAATGTGCTTCTCAATAAATTTTCATTTAACAATTGACATACTTTTGTAGAAAATAGCAAAATAATCTTTTTAATAGCAGTCTATTCGTTCCAAAGCAGTAACAGAATAGTTAATATCGAATAAACCGGGTGACAAGCCCTAGGTGTCAGTTTTAAGCCAAAGGCCTCAAAGATGGCTGAACAGTAAAAACCACGGAGATTACAATTTTATGTATTGTCAAAAGCACGGTAGCGTTCAAATATAAATGTTAAACGCGGTCACCCATCTAAAGACCGAACATAGTAACCGTTGCTTCACTCCGGTACCCTTTAAGGAACACTTTAGTAAAGCCGCTATAACGCTATGAGCGCTACAAGAACTAATATACTCGTACAAACGAGTATATTAGTTCTCGTATAGACCGTTTTCGCCTAAGTAATACATGGTAATACTTAACTATACACGGCAAGTAAGTTCGTAAAGTCTATAAAATTAGAACAGTTACTAAGCAGTTTTTGTCTTGGAAGGGAACTATTTTAAAACAGCACGGAGTTAGAACCATTTGCATCTAGCGGTCCGCATTTTGAAGAAGCGAATCGTACAGAATAAGCCCCTAAAATGATGCTACCTTACCAGTAACCCTGTATATCACCTAGGAAAAAAAGTAAGTAAAGACGAACCGTCTTGGTGGGTAGTAGTCCGGCACTCCGTGGTTTGGGTTACTGTAGCGGCGCGGGCGCAGGTACTGACTGACGCCTCTATCAATTTCCGATCTTATTGGGCAAGCTGTACGCATGTGTCACCTAGCGAATGGTATAGCAGAGACGAACCGTGTTGGCCGGGAGTGGTCCGGCCCTAGTCTGGTTTCGGTTTCTGTATGAGCGCGGCCGCGGCGCGCGGGAACCAGCCGCGCCGGCCGCGCGCGCCGTCTGTCACTTCTTGCTTCTCACCGAACAACCAGTGTCTAGAAACAAGTTTTACTTTCACGCAGTGCACAGACTAAATAACTTAGGCTATAGTCTATTCGCAGAGACGAGTTAGTAGAGCGCTATCTCACTCACACAATTTTTAACGGCGATTGGTCAGTGATAAACGCTAAGGCGGTGTACACAGTACGAGTTATTTTTTAGTCTACTTATTATTCCCTTACTGTGCAGACGTGCTCTTACTTGTGACTGTACGCTCAACTCGTGAACTGGTTTGTGTATTGGATTTTATGATTGATTGCCTGAGGACTTGGCGGCTTGTGAAACGGACTTATGTATAATAAAGTAAATTTAATAATCAACTCTTGATTTTATTGATTTCCATTATATCCATCAGTTATATTAAAAAATTACATATTCAAAAAAAAACTTACCGAATAAATGGCTCTCAAATACGACAGATGAAGCCGCAGGTATAAACTAAGCGAACTTTTGAGAAGCGCAGTGTGAACACGCATTTACATTTTTAAGGTATTGTTAACACCCACTGACCATAAAAAAGTATTTTTTGTCCTTGTCATTTGTATGATAGAGAAGGCGTTATACTAACTCGTCTCGGCGAATAGACTGTAAGAGTTTAACTCTCCTTCTTACTAACTCTCTTTGTACAGTACAATCAAAGGGCATAGACCTTGGAGACTGTGGTTAGTAATTATTCATTTTATACTATATATAACGGGACTAAACTCACGTGTAGGTATAGTCGTAACGACTATAGTTTCGCATTCGGCGACCTTTCTCAAGTTGGCGAGTGCTACCACGCGGAGCCGTCTCGCAATGCACCGAGTCTACACGTGAGTTTAGTCCCGTTATATATAGTATAATATGTGTGAAAACCACGTAAATTTCCATAGTAAAGTAATTATTCAATAATTAAAAAAAAAACAAGTTTGTTTTTTTGCAAATTTACACTTAGTCAAAAATCAAAACTTCGAGATCAAAATAATATCGGATCGAATGCAACGCTGTGACGGCACCCAGTCGCTTTTCTAGCTTCCGGTTAACACGTTGACACTGAAACCTATATCAAGGCACTTACTTCTTCTGCCTCCTGACCCTTCTTCTTCTTCTTAGTTTTGGCGTCGCATTATTGTGCATTTGCCAGTGTCAAGTATTAGTTTAATAATTTTTGATAATATTTTATTAAAATAGTCACTGTCGTAGTCTCGTCATAGTCCAATAAAGTCGCGGTCAAGTCCAATCATAGTCCAATTCATACCTCAGTAAAGCAGTGGAGACTTTACTAGAGGCGTCTATGGAGTTTTGGTAACAACACGGAACAACATAAAACGTGACATTATATCACTTGCCTACACTCATGCACGTAAATCAGCTCATAATCAACGGAATACCACCATTTTTCACTAATTATCACTGATAAAAACACAAGTTTAACAAAATAATACAATGAGGCGACATGATTATTCCGCGTTCCCGCCAAAACTCCCTCCTGACCCGGACAGACTCTCCCGGTTGAAATGCCAGGCGCGGTTCATTTGTTCAGGGTGTAAAGAAGACACCTCGTACATACTTCCATATTAGCAGCCAGCGGCCTAATTACGACGCTGTAACGGCACATATCCGCTTCTCTAATTTCTGGCTAACACGCTGACACTGAAACCTATATCAAGATACTTACTTCCTCTGCCTCGTGACTCTGACAGAGTCTCCCGGTTGAAGCGCCAGCCGCGGTTCGTCCGTGCAGGGCGCCGAGCAGGCGGCTCGCGGGTATCGCCACGCGGGCAGCCAGCGGCCCGAGTACGGCGCCGTGGCAGCATATAGTCGCGAGCGGAGACGCTTCTCTTCCTTCTGGGCAATCTGCTCACGCTGAAATCAATCGTTCACAAATCACACTGGGTTTAATTAAAAGTTATCTAATTATACAAAAATCTCGTGTCAGTGTTAGTCATCGAATTCCTCTGAAACGGCCTCACCGACAGATAGGTCGTAAGCTAACTTTTATACCCCTAAGTGACAAGTGTGATCCTCTCCAGATGTTTTTAGGGTTCCGTACCTCAAACGAAAAAAACGGAACCCTTACAGGATCACTTTATTGTCCGTCTGTCCGTCTGTGTGTATGTCAAGACTCTTTATCTCGAGAACGCGTAAAGATATCGAATTGAAATTTAAACTGTATACTTATATCTATGATCTCTTGCAGTTGTGTAAAAGAAAAACTTCTCAGTTATCGTTCAAAAAAGTTAGAGCCGTTTATGTCGTAAAAATCCGCATATTTCGACACTCACAAAAATCAAAACCTACAGGGTACTTCCCGTTGACATAGAACTATGAAATTTTGCGGGAAGCCTCAGTTTTGTCTCAGAGTACACATATAGGAATAAATCTGAAAACTGTACATTTTTATTTAAATCACAAAAATAGGGCCTCAGAATTCACAAAATATGGGTTCAAAATTCAAAGTAGTAGTAAATCGTATCATGTAAGGTATCATATAAAAGAAGATCAACAGAAGGTTTTTAATTATTTTAACAACGTGTTTATACGGAACCCTCGATGTGCGAGCCTGACTCGCATTTGTCCGTTTTTTTTATTTATATATCCAATCAACGTGCAGCTTTATGTAAGCTTCAGGCAGTATTAGATATTGCGCATCTTATTTATCTGACTTGTATGACTCTGACTATACTCCTCTTAAGATTTGAACATTAAGTAAGCTTTCTATAGACAGCATTAAAGGCAGCCACTTACAGTGAGGTCATATTCTCCACAGCCGTCCCTGACAGGCCACTTCAGGCCATCGCTGGCGGCGAACAGCACCAGCTTGATGTTCTTCTTAGTCCCGAGGTTGTATGGGAAGACAAAAGGAGGCAGCCCTTGCTCCTCGCGCCGTCCGCACGCTTTCTCCATGATCCAGTCTTCTATTGTAGTCTGATTGCGGAGGATGCCTTTTATCTGAAGATAACAGGGATTTTGTAACTGATATCTGGAGTCTAGACACCAAGATAAGGTAAGCTCGGTTTGAAGTAATATTAGCTGTTGATAAGTACGGGATCTTGTAATAGAGTTTTTTGTTACTAGGTAGAGTAATAATAAAATGCAATTCGCATTTTCAGGAGAATACCATATTATATAGATAAACTAAGAATGAAAAACTCTATTATAAACATCAAATATGAAAATCAGGGCTCCAACATGATAGCTAGCACAACTTCGATACACTAAAGATTTGCTATCAAATACTGTTTTGAAAAATAACTCGCGCAAAGTAGCAGCTGATTCAATCTAATGTGATTTTCATAGTGATAGTGATATGCCCAAGTTTACAAGTCAGGAACTCGCTATTGGTGCCTTTGGCCTTGTGGATTGGAAGTCATCTATATACATTATGAATACAGTAAAAGATTACCAGTAGACTGTAAAGTAAAGGAACATATCCACTTATTCTAGGTATATGACGGATTCACTACCTGTACCATAGTACCATACCTGGAAGTACAGAAGTACAGTAACACTCCCACGGCTAGTACTAACCCCAGCGCCATCCCGACAGCGAGCAGCGTGAGTGGTAGCGTGGTCATAGTGAGGTATAATTATGATGGCTCACTACCTGTACCATAGTACCTTACCTTGAAGTACAACAGCGCTCCTACAGCCAGCACCACGCCCAGCGCCATCCCGATAGCGAGCAGCGTCAGTGGTAGCGTGGTCATGGTGAGGTATATGACGAGTTAACTACCTGTACCATTGTACCATACCTGGAAGTACAGTAACGCTCCCACGGCTAGCACCACGCCCAGCGCCATCCCGATAGCGAGCAGCGTCAGTGGTAGTGTGGTCATGGTGAGGTATATGATGGGCTCACGACCCGTACCATTGTACTTATACCACACTCGGTTTATTGCATGGTACATGCATATTGTTAATACCTGAAAGCAGACCATGTATTAAGAATAGATTAATTGTAAAATACAACAATACATTTCAAGAACCACAACATAAAAAGTAACAAAAGAATGGCACAAAATTCGGTCTTATCGCTGAAAGCGATTTCTTTTAGACAACATCTGATGAAGAATCCATCCAAGTTTGATTATGGAAACTAGCGTGGTTTTTGCACATTTAAAAAAAATAGAGTATAGCACAGTGTTACTCACGCTTTGTTTTAGTAGATAACTGCTACTTTAGTTTCGATCGTATTTGGCGATCTTTTTCAAGGTTGGAGTGCTAGCACGCGCGCTCGTCTCTCATAGCACCATGCTATAGTACTAGAAACTATAGTAACAGTTATCTAATAAAATAAAGCGTGAGTAACACTTGTGCTATACTTTAATTAAAAGATCCATCCAAGATAACCAGGTATAATTGCAAAATTTATTTAAAATCTGTTTCATATTTTGAATGTAACATTGCACACTGCTCCAGGGCATAGCACAATGGCTAAGTGATTGGTGGTGGTTAACCCAGGTCACGTTTTGTGTCCATCAACAGTAGGCTAGGCTACTGCTGATAAGACATAAATAGCTGCTACGGCAAGCAAAAGTATATGTGCAGGACTCACTATGGTGGCCTGCAGGCAGCCGAGCACGGCCGACAACAGGAACATATTAAAGTAGGCGTGGTTGGCGTGCCCCACGCAGCTGTTGATCCACGGGCAGTGGTGGTCCATCTTCTTTATACAGTACCCACCTGCCAAATAGTATTATTTATTTCAGACACATTTTGTATACAGAGAATAGAGAATAGGTGTGATGCCTTGGCAAGGCACCTGGATATTACCATTACTATTTTGTATCAAGGCAGCCTTAGTACAAAATATCAATAAATCCATCAGTTTAAATTAACAAAATACATTGGACACAGTTTTTCTTTTATAAATCAAATAAAACATGACCAAGATAAAGAGTATTATGAAACTGTAGTGCTGAGGACACATGACATAACTTTTTCGATAGTCTATGTTATGGACTAAGTCAACATTAATCAAGCATTTTTTATACCTTTAATAATTAGTACATTTTTAGTATGTAATAGTTTAATATTAGAATTAACAAAATGCCTGTCACCATTCCTCTATATAACAGAGTAGTTTATAACTTTATGTGAGTTATAAAATACTGTGTTAGTTAATAACTTGTTTTAGCATGAGTGCCCCGAATCAGCACACAAAACTCAAATGAACTTGAGTTTTGGTAATTTTTCATATCAAGTGTTTTTAGATACTTACATTTTCTACAGTGGTGAGATCTAGGAGCTTTATATCCATTACATACAGTACAAAATTGTAAATAATCCGTATCTTCTTCTCTTTCCTGGAAAATCGATGTTAAGTTTAGCAAACTAACTTATACCATTATTATCAGCTACAGGATGTCCACTGATGGACATAGGGACTCCCTAATAGATTTCCAATAAGACTAGTTGAAAGCAACTTACATCTGGCATCTGGCATTGTGGTATTGATGATGTCATCCTTCCACCTTGTAACAAAGAACTTTTTGAATGTTTCGTCATCAGTCCTGCATGCTATGTGCCCTGTACAACCATTTCAACCTGGATCGGCAACTTTAGATCTTCTATGGATCTCCTCATTCCTGATTTGATTTTGCAGACACTCTGAGCATAGCTCTTTCCATAGATTGTTGGGCTCCTAGGAGCTTACTAATAAAGCCCATCGCTGCAGTATAGGCCGAATCATACACGTCGGCAGATGTGAAGTTAGCTACCAGCTGCGCAAAACCCAATTAACGCAGTTTTAAGTCAGCTTCAGTCAGGATTGGATATTGCGCAGCTTGTAGCTAACTTAAATTAATAAATAAACTTAAAAACAACTCACTGGCTTCCACCCTAATGGCACATATCCTGGTCCCTCAAGTAATGATAGTAGAAAGTAATACAAGGTAGATGCAGCAAGGCCTAAAAATAATGCAGCGTGCAGGCCGGCCCACACAGACTCGTGCGGCGGCCACCACATACCCAGAAGGTACACCATAGCCCAGGTTATAAGCTTTATTATACCTGGAACAGATAATTATGGAAATAAAACAAAATATTATCATTCCGGGCTGTAAAAATAATTAATTAATTTTATCAATGTTACAAATTTTACATGATTTCTCTACTTTTCACAATAAATGATAGTAATCTCTTATACTCATCAACGTTTCTCTGTGGGAGACACCGATCAAAAATATGTTTGAGCTTGTTGTTTTTATTGCTATTCATTAGGTATTACATTGAAGTATAATACACTAAACATCATTGAGGTATTACCCGTTTGTGAAGATTATATTTTATATTCATTACTTTTGTACATTAATTAGCTGACAACAAATAAAATGGCACATGCCATAGATGACCATCCAATAATTTAGTTTTTTGAGAAATGGTGTATACTCACATAATACAGTAATCGGTCCCCAATGGAACAGTCTTCGAAAGGGCGTTGATCCCATTTTATAGGTTATATTTCACTAGAATAGGTCTTAGAGTTATCAAATATGTCCCATTAATGCATTCTTAAAATTTTTCATGATATTCTTCAATATGATTTCATTTTCATTCGATAATATAAATAGAAATAATTCTAAGCTATTGTAACGCAAAAATCGAGCGGAATTCAGACGCCCAGCGTTACCACTACCGATGTCTGTAATTCCCCAAAAACCTAACTGAAAATCTTCAAGAGAGAAAATTATTATGAATCTCCGCAAATATTATTATTTGTACGACTGAAACTTTATGCACATATTATTTAGTTTTTGCTTTTCACGCCACGTATATCGCAATATGTTTATTTTTTCTTCCATTTCAACGGTTATTTTTTTCAAAAGCCAATGCCTGAAATTGGCGCCTTTTAAAATTCGCGCGGCCATTAACCAAACCTTGTTTTTTTAGTACAATAAGATGTTATAAACAACGTTTAATAAACGAAAAAATTCTACCCTCAGTCCGAGAAAAGTTATGAGAGTTAAAAGTTTGTAAATATTCATCAGGTTTTTTGTATAGATACCACATAATAATATTAGATCATTTAAAACACCTAAATAAACATTATATCGGTACCTACTATATTATGGTGCGCCAAGCACTCGTGATTTGACAGTGGTCAATCCGCCGGCGATTTGGAATCGCCGCACGAACCGCCGCCGCCACCGCTGAGGATGTATGTAGTTGGCTGTCTCCTGTCCTACTCTAACGCGCACAGGAGCTTGGTTTGTTTCAATTTCTCACTTACAAATCGCCCCCTCCCCCCGCGCCCCACCCCCCGGCAATTCAAAGAATAAGGATTAACTAATTCTCACTCACGCCTTGGTATTCGGTTGGGGCGCGCTTCAACCAACCAACTCGCGATGCCTAGTGTCGCGACACCCAGCAATCATGCCGCTGCTGTCGCTAATGCGACACGAGGCCGCATCGGGCCTCGCCACTACGCGAGCCCGCCTCGGCGGCCGGGGTCGAGTTTCGCCCCCGGTGCCAGCCGCTTCAACATCGATGCCAGCCACCATCGTGGCACACTACCGGACAACCACGGGTAAATAATTCCCGAAGCAAACCGTGGAACGGATAGAATAGCTAAAACGCATCTAGACAGCAAAAAGTATGAGCTGATCATAGAGAACAATGTGTCAAATGATGTAGTGCCATCTTGGAATGTCTACACGGATGGTGCAAAAAACAAGGAAGGAACAGGCTGCGGCTATTACTCGCCGGAACTTGGGCTCAGAGAGTCCCTGGCCCTGAGTAAAACTACAAGAACCTTGCAAGCGGAGGCCATGGGCCTATTACTAGCCTCAAAAGCACTTGTACCCTTAAATGAGTTTTTGACAGCTACAGAAAACAGTGAGGCCAAAGAAGTCATCGTGTTCACGGTTGACAGTGCTGCTACTACGCATTTAACAGACCTGTAACAAGTCTAGAGTTACCGCTGAGTGTCATGCGACACTTCAAACTCTTTCAAGCAAACACAGAACAATCGTGTGCTGGACAAAGAGACACGGATCATGTTCAGGCAACAACATAGCCTTGCCAAAGAGGGCACGAGAAAACAGGTAGGGGTGGAGGCAACAAAACACTGTAAGCCAACCGCTGCGGAAGTGCGCGAGTTTCTGCGTCGTCATACCGAAAAAGAACAACAGAATATGTGGAACAAAAGGGAGGACTGCAAGCACTCTAAGGCTGCTTTCCCCAATCTAAATAGAAACATCACAAACGACCTATTGAGGTTGCAGCGGCAAGACCTCCGACTTATGGTAGGACTCATAACTGGTCACTGCAACTTAAATAGTCACTTGTATAAACTTGGAGCCACTGACAGCCCACTTTGTCGTGGCTGTTTGCAGGAAAACGAAACTGTAGAGCATGTTCTGTGGCACTGCAAGGCCACGGAAAACACTAGAATAGCTAACGGGCTGCATGATGCCTCTGCATTATCATCGGCTTTGTCATCTACATCGCCATCATCTCATTCACCATCTAAGCTACTGGAGCAGTTATGCCAACAGCCCAGAGCCACGCTCCGTTACTTTAAGGAGCTGGGCTGGCTCGGGTAGACGCTGGAGGGGGAAATGCACAAAACACCCCATGCGGGACGTCAGTGCAGGACTTATCGCCCCTACTTCGAATTAGAATTAGAACCACGGGTAGGCGTCGCTTTGCCCTGGCGTGAGCTTGACGCCGCCCAACTTGCGTCGTTGACCATCATGCTCGACGACCAAAGCTTCAAAGGGGATGTTAGAGACGTGATCCCTGGCTCGCGCGGCGGCGCGCTTGAGCCGGGCTAGCGATTCCACTCCCCATCTCCGCATCGCTACGAACCCTGACAGGCTGAAAGAGCTCCGCTCTGCGTTTCAGTCAGTCTTGGTCGAGTGTACACTTCCGAGCTGACCATCCGAAGCCGCGTTCGCCTTTTCGAGTACGCCACCGGACCCGACGTGCGTCACGTCATATCAAGTCAAAGAGGGAGAGATGCCGCCTGCACTTGGTTCAGTGCAGGTCGTGAAGACTCCAATCTGGGACTACACCACCAAGCCATAAGATGGCCAACCCAATTCCACCAAGCCAAGATATGGCCAACGATGGCCACACTAGAAACTAACGAGGGTGCTGAGCGAAGCCGCCCGTCCTCGCGGACTGGGAAGGGTACTCGCACCCTCCAAACATTGCCCCTCGGCCGCTGCCCCTCGGTTCTTAGCGGCCGAGGCGTCCAGCCGCCAATAAAATATATATATAGCTGTGGTTGGTAACCTCACTTCTGCCAAACACGGGGGGAGAAGAACCCGGAGTCGCCTCGGTATTAATAATTGTTCTATGCTCTCACGCCTCGATCTTTGTGTTATGTGAGCGTGTTTTGAATTATTGGTAACCAGTGTTTTAAAACTACAAATCGGCTTTTGTTTTAGGACTCTGATATCTATCTAGCACTGCTATGATTATAAATCTCTGGTGTTATCGTAGAAAACAGATATATTACGCGGTATGCATTTTACACGGTAAATAAAGGAATGAATGAACACTTCATTGCACACAAAGACACAGACATAGACAAAGACATTGTCGAAGCGATTTCTTCCATACCATCTTTCAAGTAAATAGTCAATTACCGCATTACAGACAAAAACGGATAATTTGGAGATGAGGTTTGCAGAAGGCGAGATAGTTCCAGGTGCAATCTCTCTCCTAACAATTCAAAAAAGCAATAAACAGTTTTTATTTATGTCAACTTAACTCGTAACTTGCGCCTAGGTGATAAAATAACCTTAAAAACAAATAAATCAAAACAAACTTCTAAGTCTTGTAACTCTTTTTGGACTGAAACTACAGCTGCAGCATTTCATAATCATCATTTGTTACACTATACTGAACTATAAAAACAAGGTTTGGTTGATGGCCGCGCGAAAAAAAAAAGGCGCCACCTTCCATACAAAAACCGGCAATGGCTTTTTCAATACGATCAATTGCTAGCTACCTATATTAATTTTTTGTAAATAAATAATATTATTGAATTTGAATCCCCACACCACCAGTCACCAATCGAGGTAGGATTCCCCGTGATTTGGGAAATTCTCCACAGATCAGCAACCCGTAATTCACCGCACTGACAATGACAAAATTGACAGTAAACAAAGAGAATGGCAATTATTTTTTTACAGTGCTAATTCTTTTTTATTTTTGGCGTAGCATTGCAGTCAACAATGCAGTCAAGTCTTACTATATTAAGGCTCCATCAAACACAGGCGGTACGAGCGGTAGAGCGGTACGAGCGGTACGAGCAGTAAAGGGCGGTACGGCAGTACCGCGGCCGGACCTGTGTGAGCCCTTCTTATATAACCAGTACAATACAGATGCCCGCCCGTCTGCTATACTGCTCGTACCGCCTGTGTGTAAAGGAGCCTTTACTTTATAGAGGCGTCTGTAGAGTTTTGGTAACAACACGGAGCAACATGATACTTACGTCACATTATATCACTTTTACCTTCACTCATGCACACAAATCAGCTCATACCTAATCAACGAAATACCACAATTTTTAAATAATTATCACTGATAAAAAAACAAGTTTAACAAAACAATACGAAACGTAGTTTTGATTGGCTTCACTTGTTTATTCACAACATTATCTCTTGATTTTTTATTTGCTCTGAGGTTTTGACATATTCGAATGTTATGAAACTAAAGCTGGAAACATACAAGTATTGGATGCGGCTGACGGACGCGGCTGAAAGCAGCGACTTAGCAGTGTGCACAGTCTCGGACGTCACATTGGGCTGACCTTGAGCGTTCGGACATCCGAGAGTGAACTGGCGCGCCGGATGTTGAAAGACTGTGCACACTGCTAAGTCGCTGCTTTCAGTCGCGTCCGTCAGCCGCGTCCGATAGTATGTTTCCAGCTTAAAGCTCGAAACATACTATCGGACGGACGCTTACGGACGCGACTGACAGCCGCGACCTAACTATGAAAGTACACTGAGCCATGCACGCTATCGGACATAAGTCGCGGACGTCACCTTCGGACGACCTTGAGCGTTCGGAAGTCCGAGAGCGATCTGGCACACCGGATGTTATAAGACTGTGGACTGTGCACATTGCTAAGTCGCGGCTGTCAGTCGAGTCCGTCAGCCGCGTCCGATAATATGTTTCCGGCTTTACGGATCTCCTATCATCATGCGGAATCATGCGTAAAACAGAACGTTACCGATTTATTGTTGCCAATAAAAATATATATTGTTTTTCAGTAGTTTTCTTCTTTTAACAGCTGCGGTCAGCGGCTAATTTAGCTGTTTTGAATATATGTAGGTACTTTAACCTATTAAAACTTAGATCAAGGTAAATATCACAGATTATATAATAACATTTTTGTTTATTATAACTTCTATCTTATTACCCTTCTATTTTATTGCAAATAAAATGTATTTCCCAAAAAAATAGTAAAAAGAAAATCAAAATGGAGATTCAAGCCCTTAAAAGAAATAATAAACTCGGAATCGGCATTCCTGAGCATTCGTGCTCGCCATCAAACGCTCCTTCATAGCGGCGGCGTCGTGTGTCGGGTCGTCGTCGAGCGATGGCTGTATGAATATGATATAAGGCTGATACATACCTAAATACCTACATCACACTCGTGATCGGGTGCTGCATGCGGGTCGCCGGTTTGCTCGTGGCATTCACCCAATAAATTGAAACTACTAACTTAGACTAAGATTTAAACTAACCCCTCTCTATTCTTTCAAATGTAATTTACTAAACAAAACGCACATAACCTGGAGTATGTGGGTTAATGACCCACATACTCCAGATTTAAATAGAAAAAAAACTCGGAATCGGGATTCACTTCCACAAAAAAAGATGTCATAATTATTTCCAGGTTTCAGAGTCTAATCTGAAAATTTTGTTTTGTTTCCGATATGTCTGATGACATCGGGAACAAACAAACAAAAAACCGGGCAAGTGCGAGTCAGGCTCGCACATCGAGGGTTCCGTACAAATCCAGACACAAAATTGGGAAGTAAGTTATTAAAATCTCTATAACTATCGACAAAAAAGTTTTTTTTTCACTTTTCTCGTCATTTAAATCGAAAATTACACATTGTTAAAAAAATTAAAAACCTGTTTTTCAAAAATCTTTCCTTAGTTTTCTTTTCCAGCGGCTGTGTGTAAGAAGTTAACATTTGTTTAATAAGTAAACATTTAAGCTGGAAACATACTATCGGACGCGGCTTACGGACGCGACTGACAGCCGCGACTGATAGGTATCTAGACTATGAATGTACACTGAGCCGTGCACACTATCGGATATAAGTCGCGGACGTCACCTTCGGACGACCTTGAGCGTTCGGACGTCCGGGAGCGCTCTGGCACACCGGATATTTTAAGACTTTGCACATTGCTAAGTCGCGGCTGTCAGTCGCGTCCATCACCCGCGTCTGATAGTATATTTCCAGCTTTATTTAATTTCATTAAGTAATTCGAAAATAGAAGACTTTTTCAGAATAGGCCGATTTGCAAAGTAAGCGTACATAGCCGTGGGCAAAAGCTAATAATAAATAAACAACAAAAATATCAATCTAGATAGTTTTTTAGAATATTGTCTCACAGAAAAAAAATAGAATAATATAATTTTATCGTAAAACAATTGTAGATATAATATTTATTGTATTTTTTTGTTTGTAGCGTTTCCAGTCAAACGGTAGAAAGTTTATTAGTTTCATATGATAGCCCTAGCTACCACGTCACGCAAGCAGTTGTCATGTCACATCTCGATATTTTTGTGGCTGGAGGGTGTGTGCGTTCTTTATGAGTGTTGTGCTACTTATGTGGATTATTAGGTGATAAACTTCTTTTTACCGGGTAAGTTTTATATAAAACACGACTTCCGTTCGTATCCAACCAAAAATTGTTAATAACCCCCAATGAAATGTTGTGTCCATCATTTGCAATCATAATTTTTCTGCGTTGAAGCCACTGGCCGGTGCTCTTACTTTATTGTATTTGCTTAAATTGGCCAACTTAATGACCATACACGTAAACCTAGTCCCGGTACAGTGTTCAGTTCAATCTTAGGGACTGGAAGACCAGAGGTTCAGTTAGAATTTGGCGAAGTATATGACTCGGCGTAGCGGAAGGACTACCGCTGGAATTCGTGTGACAAATCCTTACATGTACTGTTGTATCGTTCCAGATTGAGATCCTAAGCAGCCAACATGCCGAAATCAGTGAGTAACGCAGTTTCACACTTTGTTTACTTTGCAAATTCTCTGATATGAGCTCAAGGATAGTTAATGTCGCGGGTTGGCGCGAGATTCCACCGATTTCTCCGCCTCTATGTGATCTGGCGACATACAAATGGCTTGGATCTTCTAATAAATGGCCTGGATTTTAGTCATTTTCAAGACAAAAAAGTTATGTTTTCATAAGGCATTAGTTGTGGGTACTTGTATTCAAAATATTAATTGTTGTCTTAGTACCTATTTTGAAAGTGTGAATGCCTTCATGCAATGTGTATGATAACAGAGTTTTGTAACAACTACACAACAGGTTATCAATTTTCAAAGTGAAGATGATAAGGTGTTAAAGATACTGTTTTACATTACTAGGCCAGACGTTTAAAATTATGTATTTTTTATTGCATTTGTAGTGTGAAACTATAAAAGGCTATAATTATGATGAATTTAGACGAAGTAGCTATCTATAGTCAGAGGATAGTTACATTTTAGATAGCATAGTATTTTTTAATATAATATAAGTAAATATTCAAGATTTTTTAATAGTGTGAACTCAATAATGTAACTCATTATAACAATTCACTTTCTGTACTGTAATAGTCTTTAATGGTCCATTGCAGGCTTACCCATTTGAAGTGATTGGGCTATATCTACCACGCTGGTCCAGTGTGGCTCTGATACATGCCACTGAATTTCTTCTAAGGACATGTGCAGGTTTCCTCACCATGTTTTCCTTCACCAAAAACTAGTGGTGTGAAAATCCGTCTATAAATTACAAAGAACTCATTGGTATGGGACCTGGGTTTGTACCCATGACTTTATAATTGTAATGGTGTATTACTACCACTAGACCACTGTGACTTACTGTAGTGTAATTTAATTTGATTGAATTTACTACACACATACTCATTCAGTTTCTATGTATATTAAAGAAATATCCTTGAGTCCTTCAGCTTTTATAGACTTTACACTGAAGTAGTATAGTTTCAAGTCTGTCTTCACCTGTACTGAAAGAATTTATTTCAATTTGGTACAATAAGAGATCCTGAAGCCATTATTTCATTACAAAATAATCTAAATGTTACTATGGATTTTGAGCATAATTCTAATATAAAGTAATTTACGTTCTATATGAGTCATTGATAAAATATATACATAATAACTACATAGGTACATATTTGACTTATTCATTCTAACTTTTCATTAGGCATTGATGACATCATTCAAAACTCAGATAAAAATGTGTATGAAAAGTTCAAATTTATGAATGATTCTTGTAATTCTAGTAGCTTGAGTAGGTAGGAGTAGGAACTAATTGCCTTTAAAGCAGAACAAACTACTGCTTAACAATAACTTAAAAATTTTAACATTGACCAAAAAAATCATTAAAACAATATTTTTAACATTATTTAAAAAAAATCTAAGCTGTCTAAATAAGTTTATTGCCATCCCATTCTCACACTTTCAAATGGAAAAATACAAATAATTCTAATCCTATATTGCTCCATAAGTACTGAGCCAGTGTTTAATAGATATACTTTTTGTCATTGTAAACAAAATTACTATCCTGGTCTACCTACATTTTATTTTCTAAGTACATATCATCAAAAACCACAGAATTAAAAGTGTTCATAGAACTTTTTACTAAAAAAAACAGTCTATCCTTATATAGACATGACAAACTTAAAGTATAAAACAAAATAAAGATAAAATTAGCCGTTAGTGTGCCCTCAAAGCCTTGGTATTGTTATCTACCAGTGTAAACACGTCTTTTAACTTTGTTTTACAGATACTCGGTTACATAACTAATGCACTAGACATAGGTGCAAATGATAGCACACTGGTTAGTGAAACATTTGCCACATGGTTTTTGCCAGATTTGCCTCACATCCCTTATTTTAATGTCTTGCCAGATTTACCCTATATATGCCCTATTATCTGTGTTTTACCCCATGTTTCTTAATGATTTTCTTTCAAGTACCTAATAGAAGTTAATGTTGTGTTGTCCTGTAAAATAAATTCCAGCATAGCTCATTATGCATATATAGCTGCATTAAAGAACAGAATTATTTTTTTTATCTCTCGATAAGGATTGGCCTTTGACCTAAAAGCTGCAGTATCATTGTTTTGTTTGATTTAACAATTATGTATTTTGAGCAAGCACTGCAAAATAAGCAAAGGTAGAACAAAGTGTACATGTGCTAAAACTGATTTAATTATAAATTGTGATTATATACACTTGCTACTTGCTCCAATTTTTTATCATACTCAATATCCATCTTATGAAATATCTCTTTGATTTTGCCCCATTATTTGTTATTAATCCAATTGGCTTATAAGGACAATAATAAAGCAAATTTAACGGCAGTTTACATTCTTTACTGGGTCAGTTGACCACCCATGCTCACCTTGTTCACCATTTAGAGTGTTGACGCAAGCATATACCCTTAGTAGTAAGATGAACCATTGCCAAGACACTGATTGACGAAAGTGACCTATCCTATCAATTTGCTTGTTGCTTTTTGCAAGTGTACCCTTACTGAATAATGAATGTGATAACAAAATTATTGTGCATTTGAGGTTTGGTTGATGATGAATTCACTAATGACTAATTGTTGACACCTACAAGTCGAATAATACTTACCAATATTATAAATCCGAAACTGTATTTGTTAGCTTTTTTGTTACTATTCCTCTCTGTTGCTGCTCAGCAACAATGAATAGATTTGATTCTCATCATGGATATAGTTTATATGTCATAAAAGTGGCCTATGAGACTTTTTTCCTGAAAAAAACCAGAAAAGTGCGAGTCAGGCTCACACATCAATGTTTCTTTCACCAGAAAAAATCACAAAATTGGGAAGTAAATTGTTAAAATCTATCCTATAACCATCGACAAAAAAGTTTTTTTTTTCACTTTTCTTTTTCTTCTTAAAATAATTAAAAACCTGTTTTAGCATTTGTGCTAATGAAGTTCTTTTACATGATACTTTACATGATACGATTTACTCACTTTGAATTTTGAACCCATATTTTGGGAATTTTGAGGCCCTATCTTTTTGTGATTCAAATAAAAATGTACAGTTTCAGATTTATTCCTATAATTATGTATACTCTGAGACAATACTTCTTGCCAAATTTCATAGTTCAATGTCAACGGAAAGTACCCTGTAGGTTTTGATTTTTATGGTTGTCGAAATATGAGGTTTTTTACGACATAAACAGCTCTAACTTTTTTAAACGATAACTCAGAAGTTCTTTTACACAACTGCAAGAAACTATAGATATACGTATACAGTTTAAATTTTAACTCGATATCTTTACGCGTTCCCGAGATAAAGACTCTTAAAATACACACAGACGGACAACAAAGTGAGTGAGTATAAGGGTTCCGTTTTTTTTCGTTTGAGGTTCGGAACCCTGAAAACAATGCTCCTATTGGACAGCACAAAAATCAAACTATCACGCGTGAAAATCCCCAGGTAAATGCTAATTACGTTATAAATATGCGTATTAAATATAAAACTAAAAAAGCAATTACTTAATTTTTTGTTTGAATGTATTTTCTTTTATTCAGTGTTGGGATGTATAAGTGACTCCCCAAAAACAGCAATAAAAATACGTAGTAGTAAATAGTACTTGTGCTTATGGCTATAAATAACGTGAGTATATTCAAACTTTTTCATATGAGCCATATCATAGGAATAACTTATTCTTAATGCCCTTGGCTCATGCCAAAATCATGTAGCCAAGAAATGTTGCTTATTACATGTAGTTGACGACAGTTAAGTAAAGGCGTCGCCATACCCGGCCAAGTATGCCGTAGGAAGGAAGCGGGAAAGTGGGCCACGCTTATCTAGTTAGTGGGTGCTGCACTCGCGTAAAGCTCCGTACACACTACACAGGCTGTAGTGTTACGTGCAGTGGAGGGTTTACGCATGTGACGCCAGTAGGCTATCAAGAAATCAAGATCATTTATTAAATTTATGCCTGAACCTGTATAATTCTACTAATTAAAAGACAGGTACACTGTCTTTTAATAGTCCACTGCTGGACTCAGGCGTACTCATGAAGGGTAATTGGGCTATATCCATCATGCTGGCCCAGTGCGGATTGTTGGATTTACTTACGCCATCGAATTCTTTCTACGGACCTAAGCAGGTTGACTCACGATGTTTTCCTTCACCGAAAAGCCCGTGGTATACATTTTCATACAAACCGACTCATTGGTACGAGATCGGGATTTGAACCCTCAATGTCACGATTGTGGGGCGGGTGCTACTACCACTAGACAACCACGAATTTTTGTCGCAACTCTAAAATCAGCCGTTTTGATATGCGACTACGCTAAAAGCCATTAAGTACAATTACCAACCTTAGGACAGATTTATTATTTATTTGTAGCATAGTACCTAGGCACATTTGTTCAACAGTCAAGCAGTAAACGTTACTGTATTACAGATTTGATGGAAATTTTTGCATTACTCATCTCGTCACTCCATTGTATAAAAAATCTTTTACATGCGTACATTCGTGTAGCATACCGTCTGCATGGTACAGAATGCAGCCTAACTGTATAGCATATTGTGGGCTTAGACGTCAGTGTTTATCTGTTCACTGCGCTATACCTGTCGTAGAGACCTGCTGGCACGCGCCCCGCGGGATTGCTCACTTGACCGACATCTGGATGTCTCATAGAATTTATGGCTAAAGTGCTGTTTGTCTCGTTATTGCGTTTGTTATGCCTCATCGGAGGAAAGAGTAACAAGATATTAAACTGCGCACTGAACAATTACTGCTACATTCATTATACAAGTCATAGGAATGGACTTGAATGGACACGAGGATTGGGTTTCAGCTAACTTCACAGCCACCAAGAAGTTGACTCGACACATACTTGATATAGGCCTCTCCTAAGACCCCCTATGATACGAAGGGTTGAAAAACTACCTATAAGCTGGTTGGTTCTACGCTGCATTTGCCAAAACGTGGTCTCCATTCGCTATCTTCAGGGGCCCCATCTGTCATCAGTTTTACATGTGCCCTGCCCACATCCACTTCCTGTTCAAATGGACTCTGTCGGTAATCGGTATCTTTATTTCATACCTATATTGTGGTATTAATAGTTGTTAAAGGTCGAATCAAACTTCTTGCCGTCTGTGATGTTAGCTACAAGCTGCGGATAACCCAATACTCCTGCCGCATTTACATAAGAGCTTTCTAGCCAGAAAACACCACAGTCGCCAAGACGTTTGTACTCAGTCTATGACATACTCCGTGTCACCAGCCGGCAGCCCAATAAACATGTCATGTACACAACACGAGGGAAGAAACACCTCGCAGTGGCGTGCCATGAAACAGTACAGCTCCACAATCGGCGACGATTTAATTGTCTTATCGGCATGTGAATGAGAACTCTTTCCATTACGTATACGACAGACGTCGACGAGCGCCGTCACCGTGCATACTACACGGTGGACTGTGTCACGTATTGTTTGCCAAACTTTGTAGCCGGCTTTTGTAGCGGGAGAATCAGAAGCATCATGCACCGATGATGCTTCGTCAATGATGTTAAGTATGTCATATCGACAGGTCCTCTATACTGCACCTAAATCGCAGGAATGCACAGGATCTTGATTTTCTATCGACAAAACGTAGGTTAACGCGGTAAATATTTTTTATATTTCCGTGAATTTCGTTTGGAGAAATGTTTGATAAATGTAAAATTACGTTAAAATAAATTGTAAACCGAGTTTAAGTTAAGTTATTTGAAAAATAAATATTTTTCACACGAATTCCTTAAAAACAAAGAGCACGTTACGTACTTGTTTTCATACAGAATTACCCACCAGGAATTAGTCGGCTCTAGCGCCCGTATTACGAGTATATTAAGTACTTGAAGCAGAATGCTCAAGAAAGAAGCGCTGGATGAGGACCGCTTCCAACCGAGCTTATTGGAAATCTACAGGGAAGGCCTATGTCCTGCAGCGGACGTCCTACGACTGATAATGATGATGGTGAATGCTCAAGATGTGAGACCCTCATTACATACCCGCAACGATATCGCATACATTGCTTTGATGTCTTCACTGTGCTTTATTAAACTGACATGGGATAGATAGGTATCTGACCACTCACAAGCCCTAAGATTTCTTTTTAGTCTGCTCTTTCGACTAGCAAAGTAACTAAAGTCGTCATTAAAATAGCGTCATTCAGAAAAGGTAAAATATCGGGCTATATTAAATTCTCACTAAAATGATAATATTTTCCAAATCGTGTCGCTACACTTGCACTTTGTATTGTAATAATATCCATCTACGACTATCTATTTGTGCGTTTTTTTCTCTTATCGTTCGTATTATTCTTATCGTTTTTAGTGCTTCTTTCTCACGTCGTACATGTAAATTGTCGCCGATTATACCGATAGACTCATGTACGTAGGCCTAGGTACCGGTTGGATCACGAACAGATTTAGAAGCTAAGCAAAAAACCGGCAAAGTGTGAATATAATTACAAATCGAGGATGCCACACACAACAAACCTGTCTTCGTACTCTTGTAGTCAGGCAGACTTGAAGAAAGACTTTCCTCTTTGTCTCTCGCTCTATCTCGGGCAGTTTTGTTCTGACCTCTCTTTTATTCAAGGCAGGATTTTTATAACTCAGATTTATTAACTTGTCGTCTGTTGAGTTTTACAGGGCAGTATAATTGCCTTATCAGCATGTCAATGAGAAGGTCTTTATATCAGTGACATTGACACGGATTTGCTAAAAGCGGGTACAACGGCCCAGTGTCATTGAGTGACCCTCGCAGTTAGTCATGTTGTATTGGTTCGGGTGCTCTCTCCCATATCTGTGACTGCAGCGATATAACAACGCTTCCAGTCCACTTGTTATTTTTAGAATTAAAAGAAAAATACTTTTTGTTGCACATCACATTATTCGTCCCTGCTGAAAATAGCTAGATCATATCCTCTATCTTCGCGTATTGTTTTCATTATAATATTGAAGTTTTGTTTGTTAATTTGTTAATGAGTAATGAGCCTGTATTGTCCCATTGTTGGGCAAAGGCCTCTCTTCGAGATTTCCAGTTTTGTCGATCGAAGTTGTAGTACATACATAGACTAACAGTCAAGTGACACATATTATTATTATGTATCAGATTCCGAAGCCGATTGGAGAACCGGTTGGCACAAGTACCGAAATTCGATATAAAATATGCACTTGTAGCATGGCAGATAATTATGGTAATGAAGGTCAAGATTGCTGCGTTACGCAAAAGACCAGTTCACCTTTGAAAAGAATCTGTAGTCGTCGTAACTGTTGCCTAAGATTAGAACTTCAGATATGATGTAGCATTGCAAAGCCTGGCAACCTCCGCAGATTGAAGGGCATGTTTGAATACATTGCCTTGTTAAAATTATCATAAATGCAAAAAGTGCAGCACGGTGTTTCGCTGAGCTTTGAAGCTAAAATTTCATTAGCTGCAGTTTTCCTGATCAGATGAGTCATTTTCGGTTATGTTTTGTTTAATTACAATACGCACATTTATTTCGCCATTGGACTCTGTTCGTCAGATTCAAAAAGTTACGGACATCATATAGGCACTTCATACATCCTGTACAATATTAAACAAATTATCCATAGTCATCTTAGAATCCAACAATCTTCTGCTCATCAATATTGATGTGAGCACTCGTAGAGCAAGTATCGCGGAGGCTTCTCTGAAAGCGCACGCGATGGAACCCCAAAGGCGCAGCGAACCGTGGGCGTTGTTAGCCTGAGCTGTGTGAGGTAAGCGCGCCGGCGCCGGCGCACACGGCCTTGAGTTCGGGGCGCGACGCGAGCGCATCCCCGGCGACTCCGCCAGTCCTCACTGAACCGCCGCGTCCGCCTGACGCGGCCCCACTGCCGCCAATACCACCAACAGTAGCCAAACCTAACGAGTAGCTACTCGAAATAGTGAGCCTGTGACTTTACTCAGTGCAAGTGCCCCAAAACCGACACCATGGTCGCCGGCGGCAAGCAGGTGCGTTACATAACCGACCACGGTCAAAGGACATCTCGTGACTGTGACGTTAGGACCTTCTTGCTGAAACGTTCTCGATCTACTCTAACATAGTGTACCTACCTTGTCCCTGATTTTTACCTGGAGGCCCTGAAACAGTTATTTATCCCTAATCCCTATCTAATAAATAAACCTAAGTCCTGAAGCTTCATGCAATGACCTGAATCACAACGGATTTTATTTGAATTTCCTGTACAATATAAACCCATTTTTGCAATATCTGTAAAGCCTTACCAATTTTTAGAGAAAACATTACATCCTGCCCGCTCCTATCAGAATATAATCAGTCCTTTAATGATGATAAATTGATCACCTGAATTGCTAATTATTATAATATCTGTGATTTAAATTGTGCAAATTCCACTTGGCAACAGTGTCCAAGGCTCTGTCCACAACGTATTTATTAGTTGTATAGACTGATGTTGACTCAAATCATAAGTTACGGTGATGTCATCGCGACGTAAACCCAGAATATTACAAGATGGAGTCGCCTATGGCTTTAGGTTTATTATTTATTTTGCATCGCGCAAACGGTCGTAACCGTCGTTTTGCCCGGTGTCCCTTTCTAGCCCGGTGCGAAGAATGAGACGGAGCACTCATCCTGTTTCGCCAAAGACCCCATCGTGGCTTTCGCTTTTGTTCAAGATTCAATAAAGTAACAGCAATTTAGACTCTAGCCCTTGTAAAGGAATTCCAATATCTATCTGATTATCGCTAGGGCCTCTATTTAAAGTCTACACTCTACATGCTACAATCAACTGTTACCTTATCAGAATAGTTCGTTATTAACATTTAAAATTACGTATATTTATCAAATTATCGTGAATTTAACGACCTTATCGATGGATTATGTTTTCACACTCTTACGCTGGCTGCGCTGGCTGACACAATTTGCCTAATTATGTTTATATTGAATGATTTTGGTGCAATGACGTCAGTTACCTCATAGTAATCATCCACATTTATTTGTGTAATCCATGAGATACTATATGACACATTTTCGTCGGGTGCAAGCTAATCTTATGGAGAAATTCAACATCCAATTTGTATGCTCCACTCAATGAACATTTTACATTAGGTACATCCTGTCAATGTATTATTCCAATGTCCAATCCAATAGTCAGTGATTTCACGTCAAAGCCACGATATGGGCCTGTAATAGGTATCTAATCAACATCACTTACGTAAATTGTAGACTCTTCAAGGTTTTTCCTTGTGTACCTGAAAGCTGGTTTTACGTGACAAAAACTATTAATCACTACACGTTTCAACTTTGCCCTCATAGAGACTATTGTTTCATATTTATTACTGATTATATATTTTATATTATTCTTTTGTACGCCAATTAGGAAATAATTTTAATTATCTTTGTTAATGTTTTTTTTTTGTCTTCCTGAAAATAGCTGGCGATTCTTGATTAATTCTTTCAGTTCTGGCACATGTTGGTGGCGTTATTGAATAATCAACAAAGACGTGCACCTTATGTGTTTAATTGCTAATTTATTTTACTGTATCAATTAGTATGCCTGTGTGTAATGTCGAGTGATAGCACCCACCGGCGTCACCCGTCACTCATTATTGCTGTACTTGAATTTAATTTGACGGTCGATATGCTCCATGCCCATTTGGATCCGTTTCACTTCGTTTCACTCGCACTCTGTTGCGATTTCTACACAACTCGTGGAATTTCTTTTTCTGTCACCTTTTCAAGATCTCCAAAGTTGCAAGCTTTCGTTAGTAAAGTATCGATGTTATCTTCTGACATGTTGCATATTCTCGTTGTTATGAGGGATATTACATTCGTTCACAGCTTTCCTTTGGCGACTTCAGTTAATAAAGTAGCATTCATTATTTAGCCGTTGAAAGTGGGATGCAGCTAGCTGATAACTTCACTTGTAGTTGGTATCTGCTTTTTAAAGTGTTTCATGTCAAGAGACAGGTGTAGCCCATCCATGCAACTGTCAGATTGTATCCAGCACGTTAGCCACGTGTCGTGTCCACCTGTTGCTTTGTCAAAACCTGTTTGTTAACCACCCTTATTATCTGGCACCCCTAGAATTCCGCCATGATGTAAGGGGTTTAAATCGAATTTTGAATGTAGTGCTTTATTCGGTTGAATGGTATTACAATGAGAATCTAATTCGTTTATCTTTAATTTAGTATTACGTATTGTTTTCTGTTCATGTTAGCAATTCTTTATCGTAGTCGTTACAAGTGTTGTTAGTATTCTTGGTATGTATGTTAGTTTTGTTGTCCTGGTCCTATGTGCTCCATAGCACCTCCGACATACGTAATCTTATTGGAGACCATGAGTATGAAACGTAAATTATTACAAAGTTATTTCTGCAAATCGCTTAGTTTCTCTCAAATCATTATAATTATTCGTATCACTTAGGTTGTAATTACCACTCATTTTTTTTCTGTAAATGATATTAACTATAGCAACATCAACATAATTGCCGCGGCGTGTCGACAAGTCAAAGTTCAAAATAATAATTATGCCATTAACATCACGGCTACAAGAAATTCAACGTTTGCAGTAATTGTTTAAACCGCCGCGCGCCCACTTCCTACTCGTGTCCGAGGACAAACGTTATTACCTTACTTATAACTTACTAGTTAGTAATTACCAAGTTTCAGATTAAAGTTTCCAGCGAAACAATAGATGCGGGCTCTATACTCGTTATCCTTGTGCCGATGAGAATATGACAAATGGCAAATGTGGCTATAAATAGATCGGGCGCAGGTTGCCAAGTAATGTTTTCAACTTTGGATTACGCGATTATCTCAGACTTGCTTGTGTTGTGGACTTGTACGATGTGTCATTGGGGACGAAATGTACAATTATACACCTAAAACATGTTGTACTTCTATATAAATTTGAACAGGTATGTGTGAACATAATCACCGCAGAACGACACTGCCTGGTACAGTGTGGTGCGAATCATCAAATAAATGACGCTATATTGTGTGACACGCACACGATATAACACACGTAATGTCATGTAAAGCTAACATAGGGAAGAAAGTCGCAACTGCAGGTTTACCCCGCTGATTCCAAATATTCATTATTTGTCACAAGCCAAAGTAACCGAAGCAACGATATGTAGTTTTCGACTTAAAATCTCTAGGACAGTTTCCTCAGTGGCGTTGTGTACCAGTATCATGATGTCATCGCCGTATCTCCTTGCTTACGAGGTGCACCGCAAACATGGTGACTGTTTGTCTTGTACGGTCTAAAAGTGTTATATGACTGCTATTATGACCAGATTTACTACCTACCCTGGTGATACAATAAAACGTTTATTTGTCATTCTCGTTACAGAGGATTCAACCAAGGACAAGATTCCTTGGATTAACTATTGAGACCCTTAAACAAAACATTTTCTCGACTTTCCTGCCCTTACTATTGTAGTCCTAATAGACACAATCTATACCTATCATCATCCGCTCTGTACCTACCGAAATATATTTTTGTTTGTCTTCAAAGATAGAGTAAACCAGATATATCTTCTAGGTCAGCGTGATCCACGAAAACCACAGAATACTAAACGCAAATCTCTTTGAAGTTTCTAAATAAATAAACCAACATCTTTGGGTTACAAGCGTGTTTCCAAATGCCATTCGCAACCATAAGATTATTATCTATCAGATAGGAAAACTTAGTGATTGCTATAGAGACGTTACTTAATTTGTGATCGTGAGTCTCACACAATTCAATTAATATATCCCCGTGAAGCTACATTATAAATTCATTGTCGAACAATGAGCTAAGCTTGAAAGGAGACGTCGGATCCACCTGTACCGAGTGAGTCATCCTTCCGTCGTAACCGCCAGACCTTGAAATTGTGCAAAGTGCGATCCCCTTAAGTACAATAACGGAATTTTATAGGAATTTGGTCGGATGGCTTATCAAAACTTTTGTTTTCATATTTCACTTGTCTAGTATCTTCTGAATCAATCTTATGCTGTATACAATATTTATACACTGTTTCTTATGACGATGGCACTAAGCCGCAACATGTAACTACTCATAACTATGATTCAGTAAACTTGAAATGGTGGAAAAAAAATGCATATTCATAATAAATTATTTTTTTTATTTAAACAGTCAAGTATAAGTAAAAAAACCGGATAAGTGCGAGTCAGGCTCGCACATCGACGGTTCCGTACAAATCCAGCAAATTTCACAAAATTGGGAAGTAAGTTGTTAAAATCTCTATGCTATAACCATCGACAATAAAGTTTTTTTTTTTTTCACTTTTCTCGTCATACATTGAAAATTACACATTGTTAAAGTACATAATTAAAAACCTATCTTAGCATGTGCTAATGAAGTTCTTTTATATGATCATGAAAGGTTTCGTGATACGATTTACTCACTTTGAATTTTGAACCTATATTTTGTGAATTTTGAGGCCCTATTTTTTGTGATTTAAGTAAAAATGTACAGTTTTCAGATTTATTCCTATATGTGTAATCTGAGACAATGCTTCTCGCCTAATCTCATAGTTCTATGTCAACGGGAAGAAACCCTGTAGGTTTTGATTTTTGTGAGTGTCGAAATATGCGGTTTTTTACGACATAAACGGCTCTAACTATCTTAAACAATAACTGAGAAGTTTTTCTTTTACACAACTGCAAGAGACTTTAGATATACGTATACAGTTTAAATTTCAACTCGATATCTGTACGCGTTCCCGAGATAAAAGAGTCTTGACATATACACAGACGGTCAACAAAGTTATCCTATAAGGGTTCCGTTTTTTTGTTTCAGGTACGGAACCCTAAAAATCAAATGTTTGAGCAATTCTCTATTTGTGCTTTTTTGTTATCACTACCGATTTTTATCTCCGGAAGGGCTTGGTCGAATTTGAATTCTTTCGTGGTCTTTCGTATTTCATTACTTTCTTAGTCCGAGGTTAGACCAAGGAATTCAAGCTTACAAGTCTTCGTCGATCTTTTCTTCTCTCTTTTCAAAGCCTTCAAACGTTCATAGCCATTCAGTCCTCAGGTGTCTAAGCCCACGTTCATAGCCATTCAGTCCTTAGGTGTCTAAGCCCATTTGTGATAATGATGACACTCCAGTCTTCATGAAGTGCTAAGCTAAGCCGTGCGTGCAGGCAAATAGCAGCAAATTGCGCCAACTTGCACAAACATCCGGCGGCGGCGTTTGCTCGCGATAACGCGCACTGTCGCCAACTCCTTACCACCTTATCTGCCATTGGGCAACCGATCTCGGCTGTATCATGGCCTGTTTGCTTGTCGTATAACTCCTGAAATTGAAAGGTTTAAACTAATCGAAAGTGGGTCGTTTTGAACACCTCTTATTAAACTGGCAGATCCTAGTCGTTGTCTCTTACAATCTTAAAGGTACTTCCATCCAAATACGTGGGTTTTAGAGCTATACTGAGCTGGTGCGTGAAGACGTCCATTTGATCACTTAGACATTCATTCAAACTCATCGGTAGAACGAAGTCATATGCAGAGATCATTCAAGCAGAAAATTAATTGCTCCAATATGAAACCTAAATCGATTTTTCGTCCCAAATCAAATCGATTTTCTTCAGTGCATTCTTTGTAGATTCCCCAATCGGCTATCATCTCAACGCTCTCAATTTGTCGCGAGTACTCGATTCGATAAAAATGAAATGCTGTCGTAATCGTACTCTAAAGTATTTAGTACTGATAACTGACGCAGGGAACGTAATCAGATAAATAAGCTGACTTTTGAAATAAATATGACAATGTTGTAGTGGAAAGTAAAACTGCAACTAGATAAAATGAACGCAGATGAAATTAGAATGATTTCGATGTTACCATCTGCTTTGTCTTTTCTTAAAACTAGGTCAGTAGTATATGACAACCATGGAAAAAACATAGCTACGAGTACCTATAAATCGTTCTATATTTTTTCCTAAGCGAAATCCACAACGGGATAAAAGTTCTCTGGATGACTCCCAATCTCCTGTCTGATGTCTCCAGTGTCCCAGTGACATCTACGTGATTATTTGCAAGCATTTAAAATATCTTAAGTGATTGATTTTTTTTTCTTTGGACATCTGTTACTTTTGCTTATACCAATAGGAGAGTTGACGGTTGCGCCCACTCTTGAGATAAAGTGACACTGTGGGTGATTTATTCAGAAACACATGTCTAAAGTCCTTCAGTTTAGCTAATTGACATCGTTTAAGCATGCATGTCAACAAAACTATTATCGCCACTTATTCTATGAACCCATGCGGGCTAGTGTGGATTGCATCGGAATTATGTGGGACTAACACTATGTGGAATATTTAAAGTATGTTAAGGTACCTAAGTACTACTGATAGTAAAAAAAGTTACGTAAGTTGCAAAAATGGCCCAATTACCTATTAAACGCACGAATAACAAATATACTTTCAGTAATCATTACGTATTCAAAAGAACTTGCAATAGCAATTGGTTTCTTATTTGTTACGCATAAATATTCCGAAACTAGTTCAGAATTTTTGCAAATATAATCGCCAAAAAGACGATTATATTCGCAAAAATTCTGAACTTTGATATACGAGGACCAATTAGGAGCCTGAGAGATTCTCAGCGATGCAGTTCCAGTAATTTTATGAATAAACATTTGAAGCCGTAATGAATACAACGCGAGGTGAAGTGTAGAAGCACCGGCCGGTGACCTCGGGCGTATGAATGAAAACGGAACCACCACCAGCGATTGTGTTCAACAGCATCCTAAAGATAAAATCGCACTCGACAGCCGGCTCATTGTTACCTACCCGGCCGCAATCGTTCTCAATACTAATGGATGCAAATCGATTTGGACACTCGAGTTGTACGTGCGGCCTGTTATATGCCTTCGCCTGAAAATGGGTAAATGAGTAAAACAACAGATGTAGCGTTCTCAAATTCTTTTATGGTTAAAAAGATTTCCAAATTGAAGATAATTCATAGGAAGAAACTTGACAGTTTGCAAATCTTGTCCTCTTAGATCTTAGAGAGACTAAAAATAACAGAATAGGTATTATAGAATCTGCTAGTTTGTTAAATGTGAACATGATGGGCTGCCAATCATTGGATTAGATTCTATCAAAATACAATGTGATTGGAATTAAAATATCTGAGTGCTACCAATATACAGAAAGATAAATGCATCAGTGACATAATCGCACCCGGAAGATCATATCCGCTCTGGCATCGGACCAACTAGAAACAAACTGAATGAGATACCTAACATGATTTACCACCCGCTATTTGTGTCTCCCTTTCTATTTCTGTTGCTCCCTCTTTCTGATAATAAAATATATTATTTATTTTCTCTGTTACTTTGTCGTCTATTAGTAGTGGTGGCTTTGTTAATTTATTTTGTTGTGGTGGTTGACAAACAAATATCTAGCAGAAAACAGGCTCTCGTTGCTTTGTGCTTCTAGTTTGGCAATTTTTTACGCATATACTAATACGTCAATATCACCTCGCATCACCTTCATAGCACCAAAGTGACCTAAAGATGACGTCATGATACTTGATGACGTCTTCTTACTAGTTGATCTAACTGAGTCATCCCCGATCTCACCACACTAGTTTTTGAATGATTTTAATGGCACTTTAATGGAAATGAATGGTAGCTAGTTCAGGATATCATGTTTTGTCCAGCCTTGATCAGAATCCTATAGGCATCTACTTATCCTTACCCTAAAAACTTACTGCTTTCTCGTTCATAATCTGACTTAGTATCTTGTCGTCTATTTTTATATGTTCTTGCAAAGTCACAACTCAGTTTCATTCTTTCGTTTTCATTAACTTTATCTACAGTAACACATATACACATAATGTAATATCACGAATGGCGCGGGCGTTTGCGTCATCTGCTAAGTTTTCTTCGCCATATTTGATTGGACACTTGAGGTCCCTCGGTTGTGTTGCGGTCGGCGCAAGGGCACGATTCATTCGCCTGCAGTACAATCGACCAATAAAACATCGATATCTGTAAATAAATCATGGTGCATTTTATTTAACGTTTCTTAGAAATATGGATGACTTCTTGGCATT
Source organism: Hypomecis punctinalis (assembly GCA_949316475.1). Classification (NCBI taxonomy): domain Eukaryota; kingdom Metazoa; phylum Arthropoda; class Insecta; order Lepidoptera; family Geometridae; genus Hypomecis; species Hypomecis punctinalis. Next base: position 2,776,331 of record OX438805.1, read on the forward strand.
ATTTATGGCTAAAAATATGTCCAGTAACATATTATACTGGGTTATTTCTAATCAATTAGCATCCATATCCAGATTTTTTCAAAACTCGAAAAAAATTCAGCTGTTCCATACATTTTGTCGCGGGTGAACGATATTTTTCTATGGAACAACAAATATTTTTTTTGAGTTGTGACAAAAGTCACATAATAAAAGTTGTTAGTTTTGATGCACAGAATAAGCCCCTAAGAGGATGCTAATTGATTAGAAATAACCCTGTATATTGTTTTAATTTTGAATAGTGGATAGTAGAATTGGTATCGTTTGAATATTTACGTACTCCATATTTTTATCTAATTCAACATTGAGTTTATGAAGTAGATTGGTATTCGCTTGAATTGTGATATTAATCGTGCTTAATTATTATATTTTTGATAGCTACTGTACTTGTATGACCCTCTAAATGGATTTGTATCAGAATAAACAGATGTTAGATTAGATAGAGCAGTGCGATATTTTGTAAATACTATCAGGATTATGCCAAGCAAAAATAATCACTGCGTGCTATAGTATAGATGTACGATAACACGTCTCTATATATTGGTTAATAAGGTGCATTCCAATTATAGCATACATAATTACATAATGTATGCAAAGTCATCTATGTAATAAAGTACTCACCATAAAAATAACTGCTTATTTTAGACAACCTCTAGCTATTATTATGATTATCTTCATGCATCTTCATTCAGGTTTCCATAAAATAAAACTAAAAGCTCGAAAGAAAATTTTTGAGACGTTGTAATGGAATTTAGTAGCGTCACAAAGACTTCTACAAATATGACCTATTTTCTTGATACTCTTATGACTTCAAATTAATTGAAATTTTATGAGGATAGTCTTACTCAACTCAGCCTGTCTGACGGAATCAGTTCTGTTTCTCAGCACGACGAATTATTCTAAAACTCTTGTATGTATTATATCCACTGTCCAGTAATAGCTTAGCTCTTGAACCCTTCGACTGTGTTATTGCCAGTTGTAATCCTTGTTCTGTCTTATTGGATATCTTTAAACAATAGATATGAGTAAGAAGTCACTAAAATACATTTTGATTAATAGGCTCTCCGACAAAAAAAAAAATGTGTTTTGGTCGAAGCTTGAACCCATAGTTTTTGTGTTACTGTTAATTGTGATCCTTGTTTTATGTCTTGAATACCTTTAAACAATATAAATGAGTAAGGAGACAGTTAAGGCATGTTGATTAATAGAGATTCTTATCTTCCAGATGAACGTCCGTGTGACGACGATGGACGCGGAGCTGGAGTTCGCGATCCAGCAGACGACCACCGGCAAGCAGCTGTTCGACCAGGTGGTGAAGACCATCGGCCTGCGAGAGGTCTGGTTCTTCGGCCTCCAGTACACCGACTCCAAAGGAGACCTCACCTGGATCAAGCTTTATAAGAAGGTTAGTCGACATTTCAATATCCGTGTGTCATACTGATGCGATTTTTTACAGCACTTCAGTATAGCCTGACAAATCAACGGAAGTTTATATTTATACTACATTTTTAAGTTATTTCTAATATTACCTTTTCATATTCTTATATTGCCTTTTCAGTAATGAAATCAGTTGTCTATACGACCTTAAAATGCATGACAATACTGTTAAAGAATATCGTAAAAATAAATCTACAACCCAATCAAAAGTTGGCATTGACAGACTCTATAATTAGAACATTAAGTAAATTGCATCGCGAGATTTATGTGCGAAACGCATCGGCCTTAAACTATATCGGGATTTACATATTTAAAGCGTGGAGATTGCGAAATCACATCCCAATGGTCACCAGCGATATTGACGCGGTGATAGCTGGCGACTCAGAGACGGCCAGCGTCCGAAACGTTGGATTATTTTTAGCGCAAGCGCCCAAGTTCAAGTTTGTTTTGGTTCTGCTCGCTCGCCAAACCCCCGACGTGTTGCACTAGATGAGTAATTGGTCCGTTTTCACCGCGCACGGAATGTTTACGTTGCGTTAGTTCACTCGACATGCAATAAATTAGATATTGATTCTTCGGATATCGCGTCGCTATTTTTGATACTGACTGTTCTTTTGGTGAAATACTCTGTTACAATAATTGCATCCTACAACGACAATAATAACTACTATCTCTATGATTTCCATGAGCTTGGTAATGTTTGTTTTAACTATGATCAATTCATAAGCCGTAGTATTTACATTGTCTGTATCGATTTGATGTACATTTGCAATAGGTAACACTAAACTTCCTCTTAAGATTGCATTTGGCATTTTCCCTTGATCAGTCAGTACCTACTTAATCAGTTAGTGCTCAATTCTCATTCAAGCGATGTACGTTTCCGTCGCTTGTCTCCGTCAGTAAACAATTCTGTGAAATTGTTTTCCTCCGCTGTTATCCTCTGCGGTTGACATTGACCCGGTATTGCAATGTCGACATGTGGCACTTTACGCCGAATAACATTATCGAATCCCACTCCGTCTCTGAGGCCGTCGGCATATACCTGTTCATACAACATGCAAATGAATATTCAGAAAGGTCGTTGATGACTTTCTTTCGCCTAAAGCGTGGCGTTTTTGTACGCTTTATTCAAATCTTCAATTCGCTCGAGAGCAATTTGTAGCCGTTTGATACAAAAACTTCGTCGTTTTTTTTTGTGTCATCGGACTGTATAAATTCATCCTTTTCAGAGGTCGATGCAGTGAATTCTCGGATGAATTATTTTCGTACAGTCCCGCTATTATGCTCGCTCTTATTCGAGCCTTTCAGTACATCTGAATCATTTTCAATTTCGGTATTCTTTGTAAAACGATTAGGGACGCGGAATATCCGTGACATGCTTTTAACATTTATTTGGGCAAGTCGATGCCGGGTCGGGAGTGTCCATTATCACTTATCATATTGTACTATTAACATTATGATAAGATACATTGCGCTGGCATTATTTTGTAATTGTTGATTACTTATTTAAACATAAGGTAAACGGCATTCATCTTACGCAACATCTTTCAATAGGAGCTATTTTTTAATTAAAATTCATTTTATTCATTGGCTGGTGCTAAATCAAATTATGCTGTTTTAATGCATTTATTAGATTCATTATGTTTACTACTCACATCGATAGCTTTAGTTTTCTGTTAATCTGCATATATAGTTTTAGTATACATCGAAATTTAATTGATAACCGCAATAAAATCTGTTTTGTTTCGACACAGAATTCCAATCGCACAATTACATTTGTATCCTATACAATTTCACTTTTTCAATACAACTGGTTACATTTTGCCTTTGCGTGACTGAACTGGTTATGCAAACCGTGACTTTGTTTATAATAGCTGTTCTATCAGCGCCCTACTCGCATAACTTCGCTATCTAAATACTTTTCCAGAAAATAAAACGAACGTGCTATCTGAGCATTTTGTACTGCAAAGTTATACTTACAGCAATAAAAATGTCGTACAATCAAATGTTTCTCCAAGTCGGGTACTTTGTCGCAACTAATAACATTACGGAACAGTTCAATATTATTTCGCTGTTTTCTAATGCGATAAAAAATATCAGTTACTGAGACATCGTAAAATACAACACTTTCTTCACTATATTTAAAAGATGCTTAGTATTTTCGTCTCCAGAAAAACGCTGAGTGATGAGCTCTAGTGCAGTTATAACTGTTATATCGACTGTTGAATCTTGTCTTGGTTTATCACACACAAAACATCAAACTGCATTTTCTGCATTCATATAAATTCTTATAGGTTATTAAAAATATATATTATATGAATTTTAAATCTATTGTGGGCGGCACTGTATAGGGCTCACATTTCTTTGTTTTTCATCGAGTCGGCCCCAAGTTGATGCAGTGTGTGATCGCTATAAGCATGCTAGACGAGTGTTGCAACACCCCCGATATAAGTAAGGTCGAAATTTACATTCCTATCAACGTTCGGTTATTGGGAAAGCTAATGTAACCAATAGTTACAGTGAAATAGCAAATTATACAACTAAGTTGACTAAGTAGACCTTGCGAAACTGTACCCAAATACAGGAAGTATTCGTCACGGTAGTTTCATCAAATAGCTGGTTCAATTATGGGAAATGTGAAACTAATACAATCAATAGAAATTTACAAAGTAACACCAATCCAACTAGAATGTTAATAACTAGTTGCTAGAAGTTAAACAGGAGGAAAACGATCATCAACTCGATGTTTCAGCTGATCGTAATATCATGATGAAATCCATATATCAGTATGACATAAATTCTGCAATCCTTGCGCCCGCTTCAATAAAAACTTTCAACGGTCTCAAGGCATTCTCTTCACTATAAACATTTCCAAGAGCTCATTAATATGCAACTGACACTAACGCTAGAATCCGTGATGTTGGTACAATTCGCAAAGTAAACTTCACGCCAACGCGAACTAATTCAAACAATTGCGCACCCATTTGCGCTTTTGATGTTTCGCATCTTTTTGATGATAATGTTTATCGACTCGAAGATGCTAAGATTCTTAAACAAATATATGAAAACCTTGCAGATGTAGTCGAATCAGTGAAAGTTTCACGATCTTAACAAACTTCTATGTGATGATTCTAGTATAATAATGTAGATTGTGGAATAAATTGAACTCTTGATAAATTATCGTTTAAAAACTACAACGTGGTGAGTGAAAAAAGTCCTCAACTTGTCTCTGCATAGCACCATAGTCAATGTTGCAGTCCAGTATCTGTAAAATTCATAGTTTCCTGAAATCTTGATCTTTGTATTTATCATTGCTTATTAAATATTGCTGAGATTTGTGTTCGTTCGAGCATAAATCTCAGCAATATACGTTTGAGAGCGAGACTCTTGTCGGTAGAGCAACCACCATGTTTCGCGGTCCTCGACCATGTCTTCACCTCCCTGTATGATACTACCTTCTCTTTGATCTGGTCTAAAAATGCCCTCCTTTCTTTCTACTTTTCCTTCTATTATAATTTCATTGGATTGTCATGTCGTACAAGGCCAAACATCATTCACTTCTATTTTTAATTGTGGTCATAATTCTTCTTTCCTCTTTCACCATGTCCAGCACTGCTTGGTTCGAAAGAGAAATTACGATCGGATAATAATTAATTAGTATCAACAAATGACATATCGGCGGTATTTGTCCTAGTAATATTTGTCAACACTGCTGACCGGTCACCACCCAGGTTTATCAACTAACGATTCAATGAGCTTGTTTACATTCGGGCACGTGGCTTGTAGGATGCTTTATAATTATAAAGTATCTAACATTGATTCAATATGATATCAATTGTTCTTGGTCAAAATGATTTCCTCTAGGCCTTGTGAAGGCCCCTGTTCTCATTAGATGCAGGTTTGGTCGTTACTCGGTCGTCCTTTGCATTTTTCGCATTCTTTTTCCTCTTCGTTACTGTTTTACTCATCATACTTACATTTAGTATCGAAAACATGGCTGAAATTACGCTTGCATCAACATAGGTTATAATTTAATGTGCTTCCTCAAATATTACCTTGACTCAAACCTCGATCCTGACGAGGTAACTAAGTACATCGTTAGCGATAAAAGGTCGCCCATTTCAACAGAAGTCATGACGGTAGTGCATTATCTTGGTAAAACGATAAAACGCTTACCGGCTGATATAAACGTGAGAGGTTAATTCGACTCTATCTGATGCCTACGATATAATGATAGATGCTAGATAACGCGTGCCAATAGATATTTGTGGACGTTACGCAGAATGCGGACCTTGACTCTTAAATTGGGGCGGGGATCCCCAAGGTCTGCGGTTGTGTTGTTAACTCGTTGACATTGATTTTTATTATGCTCATCATCATCATGAAATCTTTTAAAATGAAAAACGTTGATTTCCTTAAGTACAATAAAATGTATTTTAATGTTGTTTTTGTACTTACATTTACATTTGTGTCCATTGCGGTTGTTTCTGTCCAAAATATCACATAACATTGAAATTGTAAGCTATAATAATAGTGTCAATTAAATATGATATAACAGTTTTATCCATCCAGGCTGCGAATCTGAGGTCGAGTATGACTCATTTGCCGGAAGCTCTATTCCCTTGTCTGTGCTTATCAGCTCGCTGCTCCACCGTTAACGGTCAACTTTTAAATGTGACTAATCGTCACGTTTTTTTTTATTGTCGATCCAGTCATAATTATGTTTTTTTTAATGTTAATAATTAACCATTATTGAATTTTTATCCTCACTGCGAACTATTAATTTCTCTATGTTTCTGGTACTTATTTAATCGTTGACTATAGAGATACCATGAAATAAAACATATTCAAGATCGAATTCTAGTTCCATGGCTAATTAATAATCAGGCCGTTGAATCGAAACTAGGCAATGTGATTTATTACTGTAATCTTTCACAATAATTCTTTCTCATCTTTAAGAAATCTGTTTCGTTGCTTGGTTGTTTGTTCCTTACCTATTCGTTTATTTCATTCTCTACATTTGTCAAGAAAAGTAGTCCTAAACTAGTTATTCAAATAATGTGAGTGAGCAAAATTATGTCCAACTTGTTCTAGAAACGAGAACTGAAAATAACCTTGGCATTACTGTCAATATTTTTGTCAATAGAAATCGTCATTTCTTCTCAAAAAATCTTTATTTTTAGACAGATTAGTTAGGAATAGAATCTGAAATGATATAAAATGCTTTGGATTTGTGATCTAGAACACAGATCTCATTATAAAAGCGGCATGTGACAACGGTACGCTATTTAAGGGTTTCCTATGTGTTGCGTGCACATTATGTTGGTTATGTTGGTACTACTGCTTGTGATAGTGTGTTTATGGCATGTCACTTACGCAATACATAGATACCTGTGCCACTTGTACTATGGCATTCTATGCTTGCGGCTCGGCCTCACGACGACCGATTACTAAGCCACGTACGCTTTCCTGCGAATTATCATGTTCGCTCACTATACCAGTATACCACACGTGTTTGAACATCTTTTCCTTGTAATCATGACAGATTCTTTATAGTATTCTACATAAGATTTAATTTATTCTCGAGTTAGTTATATTTTACTCTATGTAACTACTTCTTAATGTTCTGTTTTTCTCATTGCTTTACAGAAATATCTGCTTTTACAATCGTATATTGAGATTGATTAGTTCATGCAACGTCGGATTTATTTGATTTGTATTAATAGAAATTCTTCAATAAATAACTGCTGTAGTCATTAAAATGATGTCATTTGAAGGTCGGGCGTCTGTAAAGTGTACGATTTACACGGAATTTATTCTAATAATATTTAATAACTTGTAAAATGTTCCTTATACATCGCTCTTAGTGTTTTGCGGTCATTCCATCATTACTTGATTAGCTTAGCTAGTACTAACCTGTAATTGGATTCAGACCTTACGGTTAATACTCTCGTTTAAAATTTTATCATTAAATGCTTTTTCACTGCTGAATGTAGAATTATCTTTATTTGCATCATTTTTAGATTGAACATCCCATCTTTATTTTTGTTTACTGTGTACAAGTTTAACGGCTTTGTTTTGTTTGTTTCTAATATAATTAAAGTCAATTGCGGCAAAGTCAACTGATTGCCCGGTCAATGTTCCCGAAAGATCAATTCATTCATTATTTTTATCGCACTATTTTTTTCTTGCCTAATTGAAATATTGTCGTTTATCAAAGTTATTGACCTTAAAATGTATTCTCGTGTGAAGTGAGTAGGAGTTCTTTTTAAAATTAAGTTGATTCATGTGCGAGCGCATGACTAACCGTATGACGTCCTCGATAAGTTGTGTACCAAGAAATCGCTCTATAACATTAATTAGTTTAAATTCCTTAACTTTTAGTCACGTATCGCGTTCACCTAGAATACGCTTTTAGTGCCGTTCGTTTATTTTATAACTTGCAGTTTTTAACCGACTTCCAGAGAAAGCAAAGGGTTCTCAATTCGATTGTAGTTTTTGGTATATTTGATCGTAAACTGATTCGTTTGTTTCTTTTTCTGTTATGTAGAAGAACTTGTGAAATGGTTCCTAATTCCGCTACAGCCACTTTTTTAATCGGCTCAAATGATATGACAAAAAATCTTCAGGCACTCGTAGGATACGATTATGTTGTCACTTTTTTGTTTGTAACAAATCTTTTCTGATGTCGATTAACTTCAATAAGCAGGTCAATGAGATCATTCATTCAATTCTCATACACATAGTTTTATATCATTAGAACATGTTCATTTGAATTCCCAATCACATCGGCGGGCAGAATATCTTCTACCACATAAAGTCTTAGATTTCACAACGCTGCTTGTACAAGTGCCGTCTGTTGACTTATTGGTCGTATTGAATAAATAACTATTGGACGTTGCCGCAATCGCAATGATTTATTAATAGCTATTCAGGTGCCAATCGCTTCCCATACAGGTATTAAAAAACTACACATCGTGGAATACATCATTCCGAGTTGTTGATTGGTTTGTAAATATTTTAAGTGACATCGGCTCGATTTGTTTGCCAAGTTCTGTCGACGACACGATCGTCAATTTTGGCAGTTTTCTATAAAATCTTAAATGTATTTGCAGTTCGTTGGTTTGTTTTTTAACTTTCTCAATTTTTTTATTGTCTTGGCAATAGCAAATTGCTCGTTCTTATTGTATTTATAAGTAACTACTTTAGTTATTTATTCTATAAGTGCTCGTCTAATCATAGAACACTTTACACATAGACTTCTTCACCGTTACTTAGAACTTCAATTCTAAGACGAATCCTAATTTATATATCTACTCATAAAACCAATCATTGGCTTAATATATCATGACAGGGATGTAGTGTCATGGCGTTTCTGACACTAGGGCCAGCCACTACAGCAGCAAAGCAAGCCAGGTGCGTTCGCGTGAGTTATATCATCTATCCGTCTCGTGTTTGCTGTACTCATTCATATCTCGGATTCCGGTTCTCGTAGGTAAAATGCCACGGTCGGACGCTCTTCGGCCGTACCTGTTTAATACTTTCATGTTTAGCCATTACGGCGGCCTCGTTCGAATATTTGTTAGCATTCAAATTCATTCTTTATGCGTATTGCGAACGTGTGGAATTCTAGTGCCCCTTTCCCTAATGGCAGACTTCATGGTTTGAAGTCAGCAGACTTTTTAGTAAATGTGTAGTTATCATGGATCAAGCAGTTTAACATCAGACTAGCTACTAGTACCTGCCCATCTTCCTATTCGTAGCGTCCATGGTATGATTACTACGGCTACTATGTCAAAAACGATCTCGCTCATGAAAATTTAAAGTGCAAGAACAGTGCCACCGAGGATTAGGACTCGAAAGATTGACGCTGCTTAGGTCATCAAAGATTTCGGTATTACACTGGGCTGTCAAGGTACCTACCAGACTACTATCTCTTGGTTAGGTTCAATCCTACTTTAGCTTACTCGGGATCTTGATTGGTGGTTTAACAACTTCCAAGCTGAATGTTATTTAAAGAAGCTCTTCAATGTCCACGTTTACCTTTTGTTGATTCACTTCTTTACTGTTTCTGTTGTTGACTCCATTTTAGTTTATTTTCTAAATAAATTACTCAACCTTGTGATTTCATTCTCTGTGTAAATCACAGTAACGACTAATAAGTTCACTGGTATTATTAGCGTAAAAGGAAAATTCTTAATTTAGTCACCGTGTCGCTTCCTCAACCTGAACAAACGTTATGCTTTTAAATTTAGATCTGATTCATTCATTATGTTGACGATTTGTCGATGCTTTTATATTTCATGGAAGTTTCTAAAGGCATATGAGAATTGTATACGTTATGACACTTGGGTGCCGATGATTTAGTCGCCGAATCGGTCATGTCTAGCCCACATGTTGGTAAGATCATGCTGTTGCAAAAAATGCCCCCACTGGCAAATTGTCTCAAACACTTGTATGTAAATCAGCTTAGGAAACGTCTTTGAGCGTTCGTTAACATTTAACGTCATCTATCTATCTTTTATCTGTAATACTTCGAACTAGAAAAGTATTTGTATTTATTCTTACAATATTTACGCGCTACTTCTTTTGGCACTATAAACTACATTTCTTTGTCAATAACTTGCTTCTGTCCTTGAATGACTTGTGTTAATTGGCTGCAATCATGATCTATAATTCATGTTCTGTCTCTTTTAATGAACAAGTCTGTCTTCTCTCTCATTCAATGTTTACTCTGATGTAAACTAGCATAATTAAAACGTCATTCTGCACGAAATTATTTCACAGTCATTATGAGACGCGCCAAACTAGACTTTCCACATCATGAGACAAAAGTGCCTCGGAGCGAGATTATGCATCATTAAAATAAACAGTTTATTGTTAGTTTTACGATTAGCTGCCTACACTGTTACAGGAACGTGCTTTTTATGTAGTTTGCTCGTTTCTTATTGCAAATTATGAATAAGGCTCTTATCTGACGATAAGAGGCGGTGGTATTTATAATTGTTAGGTAAAATGTCGTCATGCTGAATCTAGGACATTTTTTTACATAATTACATGTTAGGTGTCTTTGATCGGTTGCGGCGGTGAGACATTGTTTACGAAAGTGTGGATTAGCAAGAATAGATCAATGAAAAGTGCAATACGTCGTGTGAGATTTATCTCGATCGGCAGCATAGTTGAGTGCGGGCGCACGCAGCGCTGCCGTCGCACGCGATTTTATTCTCCCAGCGCTCGCGGAATGCTGCGTTTTTGTCGCACTCGATAATTATGATTAGCGTCGCGTATGGCCCCAATACTTGTACTCGCATACTGCTGTTCGATTGGCTAATACCTTGCATTTGCATCGCAATGTAATTAGCATCCTTTGGAGTAAATAAATATGGAAGTTATTTTCTGATATATCCATTCCGATTACGTAAATGATAAGTATTTTACTGAGACTTAGTGTTCGTTATTGCCAAATTGAGCGAAACATAACTAAATCAGAAAGAGCGTTAACTCATGAGCCAACTATAGCAACCAAATGGAAATATTTTTAATTGTTTTACATTAATTATTATAATAATAGGTTTGTTTTTATCACAGCAGCGATAACATTTAACATGCTAAAAAACAGCCATATTTGTCGTCACTGTCGTATAATAGTTATACAATATACATGGTATCACTATCATTTACCTGAAGTCTGCGCTGTTGCGTCACGCCATCTATGTCTTATCTACCTTGGAGATAGCGAATTCGGCGCTTACTTTAATCGCTCGATGATAGCACGCTGACCTTGGAGCGCCGCCGTGGAAGTACACACAAGGAAGCGTACAAAATACAAACACACTTCGCACCGAGTCTTTGCGTTAAATGGTTGAGAAAACAAGCCGCTTCCACGAATGGAAAGTGACGGGCTAGCCAAGCAAACGCACGAACGCCGGACTTGGTTTGTGCCAAAGAATTGTCGTGGCGCTGATTTGGGAATACCCAACAATTGAATAAAAGACACGATTATATTAGCTAAGAAATAGTACTGCGTTTTTACATAAACAGTCTATAAATGTACATCGAGTTCAGTCACTTCTTAGGTGAAAACAAATTAACCGAGTTAGCCCGAATGTTAATAACTTATAGAGACAAGAAAATAACCTTCTCGAAAGGAAATTTTCCATCGAAGCGCGGGATTGCTACACTTGTGGCAAGTTGGGGCACACTAACCTGTTAAAACGGGCACATATTAATAACTTATAGAGACAAGATAATCTCTCTCTCGGAAAGCAAATTTTTCGTCTAACCGCGGGATGATTCCTTTGCTACACTTGTGGCAAATCGGGGCACACTGGTCTGCTAAAAACGGGCACACTGGTAGGGCGTTCGTGGCAGGTCGAATCGGCACATACGAAGCGCGGTCAGCCAAGCGAGACTTCACGGCCGCCTGACCGCGTTCCCACGGCGCCATCATCACCAGGTGTAAGCATCACGACCTCATCGCTACAAACAATGCGCCGTCCTTGAACACTTCAACGGATTCATCAAAACTCGCCAACCTGTTCTTGTTGATCAGATATGAATCGTTTTGTATGTAATTTATAGGCCGAATCATACCAGTCGGCGGATGTAAAGTTAGCTACAAGCTGCGCTTTGATTGGATTGGGTTTCGCTACATGCATGATTTGGCCTTTACTTTGCCTATCATAATAGAGTTACCTGGCAATCTAGATCAAAGTCAGTAAGTTTATTCGTTATTTTTATAACAATTAGTTTATTCTAAGAACAATAATAATTGGAGTACGTCACAATCACTCCAACATTTAAACGGTTCTTCGTGGATGTAATTACATACGATGACACCCGTCGATTTCTTAAAAAGCTATCAATTCTTAATGAGTTCCTCAAAACCTGTCGAAGCCTTTGACCACAGTCATCTATATCTTGTTGCTAAGCGAGCCTTCCTTGAACTGTTGAGCTAATAGGCTAACGGTAGGCGGACATTCATTACACTGGTAGTAATTAATTCGACTCCGTTTGTTGATATAACGGGCACCGTCACGATCTGGCAGCCTGAACTCATTGGTCACCAAAATTTTGTCCTGAGACCATTAATATTTTTTAACAATCATTTGCAACTATTGTGAAATCATCTAGAAGGATTCTTTATGTCTCAGAAAAGCTGACGTCAAATCGACGTCAAACAATTCCAATAACACATAAAACATCATCATAAGTTAGTCTGCCGTGTCAACAGCGGCACGCGATGCCTTCGGAGAGCGTTATTTAACTTGGCCCACAAAATGCTGCGCTTACAGAAATGAAAGTTATCGGTTTTCCCTCATTCGTTCAGTTACTCCATAACTAGGTAAAAACCAGAGCACAAACGTGACATGGTCGTCGACAAACCTGATCCTGAGAGACCATAATGAGATTCTTATACTGGTCATAGTGTCGTAATGGCCTATTCAGTTTTATGATACAGCAAACAGTAGTAAAGTCATGGCGTGACGATGACAACTAGATTAATAAGGAACTCGCCGTGATACTCGTTACACAATGGGCACATTAGTGATGACAACGGTTTATTGGGTAGCGGGTCAGGTGGTCAAGCGTCGCTTTGGCGATAGCATCTCGCCGCTGGCAGATCGCCGACGTCGCAGTGGGAGCGGCGCACGCGCAGACAGGTGAAAGTGCCGTGACGAAGTGCCGGCCGCGGCCGCGCGACCTTGCTCCTCTCCTTAGTGCATAACTAAGCGCGCTTCGATGTCCTCCGCAAACCTGCTCGCGAGTCTAGACGTACTTAGAACTCGTTCCCGGCATGAGCAGAGACCGAGGGCTCACGCTAATCGAAGTTTCTCCACCGGCTAATTAACGAAGCTATTTTGAAAGCTGTCAACGATAGCCACCGAGATTGCTTACTAGGATTTGAAGCTATTTCAATCGGAACCGGTCGATGTCAGCCTTTTTTGGATGCAAGCTCGAATGACTCATAAGGAAAAATTCCGAATGCCACCACTTTGATTTGCGTCGCATTCGAAATGCCGTTTTACAAGTAATGAGTAGTAATTGTGGCAAATATTCGAGAGAAGGGTCGAGCAAGGTGCCGTGGCATGGCGTTGGCCGCGATCTAGGTTGTGTTAGAGCGGGCCGGAGACATGTGTTCATCTCTGTCTCCCACCACACCTTGCCCGAGATTGAGCGTGCGCAAATGTGGATTCACCAGAAACCTTAATTTTGTATTCAACCTCCAAATTGATGGATTGGTTAACCGTGCCGTTTTGTGATGAATACGATCTGTTTGGAAACCGAGCTACTTATTATCTACTCGTAGTTCTTTTACAATAGGATTGACAGTATTTTATTTACACTCTTACACGTCGCATGTTACTATTGCAACAAAAATCACAATGACTACAGCGCGTCAGCAACTACACTTTCGCCTTACTAATTTTTTATAAATTTTCCGACTGGCCGATTGACCTAACACGAAAAGGACCTCGTTCCAAATCAGAGAAAGAAAAACGTAATTTCGCGTGTCTCGATTACCGATCGAAATACGTACGCACACACCATTCCAATGTAAGCAGCACCAAAAAACTCGCCGCTCAACTTTGTTTGACTTTTAGTTTGTGAGGAAAAAATCTGAGAAATGTGCAACGGCAGTGTGTGAGGTACGAGGCCGTGTCAGCGAATGGCGCATGGCGCAGTCTTCATTCGCGCATGAGAACAGCTGATTGTCGTGGTGCTGGGGTCGACGACCGAACTTTCGCCGCTCCCACGGCTGCATTGCTCAACGAGGTGCCTGAGACACCGCCAGCCTCGGCAGTAATACGATCTCTGCTCGTTTTAGCGGCCCGGATCCGTTTACCTCCTACGCTCTGCCACCTGCGCTATACAGACTTGTTGCAGTTGGTAGTTCACTCTCGGATTACTTGAAGTATCTCGCCATCTGAAACCGCAGTCTTACATGTGATCCAGCCAATTCGTTCTGATTAATACAAACGAATCGTATCATTGGCAATTTGCCAAATAGAATGTCCTTTGTGGAAATTGAGCATTTTGTAGATGGACCAGTATCACAGTTACAAATGTTACAATCCAGCAATGGATACATAATATACACAATTCACCGACAGGAATGCGAAGTCGCGAATGAAGACTTCGTGCAATTCTTATTGAGAATAGAAAATACTTATGTCCACCAGCGGACGTGTTACCCAAGATGATATTGATGGTGACGAAAAGAAACAATACCCAGTTGCCTAAAAGTTCAATAACTCTCTGACATCTTCCCATCAATGAGTTGGTTAGATATAAATCAACCAGTTAAGGACCCTACGCACCCATGAAGCTCGTTAAACGAATTAAGTAGATACTTAAGGCAATGATTCTATAATGAGTGAGCTAAAACAGCTGCTTACCAAGGCTTTGCCTGTAACAGGATTATCTTTCACTCCCCATGTTAATTTCTGATTGTAGTATCGAAGCTGTCTTATTCTCTAAAATCTCAAATCACTGCTTGAGTAGTTTTATTTTGACAGTTAGCATTTTACCTATTATTACACTCAAGTAAGTAACTCTTGAACTCACAATTCAAAAATATAATTATATTTTCGCAAATCTTGAATTAGTACTTAGTGAAAATTTGAACGTAACAAGTTTGTTACTCATTTAAATTACTTTATTGTTATTTCATAAAAACGAAAATGTTAGCTATTATTTCCGAATTCGATGCCTTCAGGCTGCGTAAAATCTCCTGATTCCCGACCTTTAGGAATTACTTTGAATTTAAGGCTGTACTGTACTGTACCAGCCTTTTTTTTTTTTTAATAGTCCACTGCAGGACGTAGGCCTACCCACGCAGGGTGAATTTAAGGCTGGAACAGAACTAACTAACAATCTTAGCCAATTTCAATCCTTCAAAGACAAATGCCTAAGTGGTAACTTTACCGTCTTCCTGCGAAGCCTGAAAGCCTGGTGGAAAAGACGGGCAAGGTGCTGACGTACGTGTCGCGGCCGGTCAAGAAGCTCATGTCACCGGAGGAGGACGACGAAGAGGCCGCGTACGACCGGGCAGACGACCTGGTAAGGGCCAGGCGACAGCCCGTGATGCCCCAGTTTGAAGCAGTTGTAGCAGCTATTGTAGACTGCAGCTATAGGCCGAATCAAACATCTTGGCCACTGTGAAATTAGATACAGGCCGCATAAATTCCAATCCTCTTCCAGCTGCTAAGTGAGCTTCAGTCAGGCTTGGGTTATCCGCAGCTGTAGCTAACATCACACCTGCTAAGATGTTGACCTATACCAGCTAGATATAGTTTAAGCTACTTCTGTTGTACGAATTTTGAAGTATTCTTACGCAACCGAGGACCCTCATTTGTGTGACAACTCTCATCTGTACTTATATGATGCGGCGTAAGTTCTTGCTAAGATCATTCAAAATAGGCCAAAGATCTTCTCGAGTTTTGGAACTTGCAGTTTTAACAACACTAGCTATTGATGTAGATTTTGTGTGACTATATAGCTAGTTATATCTTTAGCTATTTCTGTAATACGAACACTAAATAATGTTTGTATAGCCAGAATATTGTAACTAACCACCAGCTAGATATAGTTTAAGCTACTTCTGTTGTACGAATTTTGAAGTATTCTTACGCAACCGAGGATCCTCATTTGTGTGACAACTCTCATCTGTACTGATATCATGCAGCGTAAGCTCTTTCTAAGATCATTCGAAATAGGCCAAAGATCTTTCTTCTCGGAAAGTTTTGGAACTTGCAGTTTTAACAGCACTAGCTATTGATGTAGATTTTGTGTGACTAGCTACTTATGTCTTTAGCTATATCTGTAATACGAACTCTAAATAATGTTTGTATAGCCAGAATATTGTAACTAACCACTTGCTAAAGCTCCGTTTCATAGCAAAAAGCACAAACATTTTGGCAAATACCTCTGTCTAGTTTTCGCCATAGAAAATACTCCAAATATGCAAGTTATAGCTAGTATTTTTGTTTTTACAATCAACTGTATAATGCTACCTAGTCCACTGGGGTACGTAGGTGTCTTCAATTAATAATGCTGTAAATTTTAAGGTGATTAGAAATAATTAAATAAAATAAATTCCTAGTGAATTAATATTTTTCTGCACACCCTAGACTGCATAATAATATGTATATGCTTAATATAATGCAGAATGTAATCAAAAGAAAACCAATTCTAGATTTTCCAAAATGTCTAACAGAATGTGGGTCTCATTAGGCTGTCCACCAAATTCCAGTGGTCGAATTCTAAGATTGTTGGCCAATATCTGGTTTCTGGGTGATTGATTCCAAACTGGTTCTGTGACTTACTGTTCTCTGACTCAAAGATTAATATGTATTAAGAAGGGAATATACGGCCATATATTTTGTACCTCATTCGCACGTTCATTTTTTGAAGAAAAATTGGCTTCTGTTTATACATTTTAGCAAAAGTTACAGACAACATTTTTAAAGTTTTGCAGAAAAATCAGTCTTTAATTTATAGAAGTTGTAAACAATTTGTATTTTTAGTTTTTTTTTTTTAATCGAAAATGATCTAAACGTTATGTTTCTTAAGTAAATTGATTATGATATATTTTTTTCAAATACTACTCTGTCATTTTATGACATCAAAGCGTAAAAAGATAACTAAATTATATATCTATGCCTTAAATATACTTAACTAGAGGTAAATGTTTCGTAAGATACTAGGTATCGTGTCTGTGTAATAGTGTCGAGTATGTTATCTGCCGGCTCGTAATTTTGATAATTTTTTCTAACTTCTCTATCGTATCATGATACGGTAATTAATCGTTGAAATTCCTCTATTTTATGTAGATTTGTGACTGCTAGAGTAACTTAGTATATTTGCTTGAATTTTAATGATTGGTTTACGTTTGTAATTGTAGTTTCAAGATTTTTTAATATATGTAACTAGTTTTGCGTAATAATTTCATTTATAATAATTTTATTTCAAATCTCAATGAAAAATAAGTTATATTATTATTATTTTTGGTTTGAATTAATATTTTATTGATATTGTACGTGTAATAAAAGTAGTTTACAAGTTACTATTATGACTGTAATTTTCTCGAAATTTCGTCAGAATCATGTTATCAACGATGACCTTACATGATCAAACCTATATGGGAAATATACAATATATTTTGCACCTATATAATTCTATAATTATTAGTTGTCATTTTATATTGCATAGCTCATACAAAATCGTAAGTAAGAATTGAGACAATGTATGAAACAGCTGATGTTTTGAATTCCTGGTTGACCCCATATTAAAAGAGAATAATATAAAATAAGGGTCTAAATCACCCCCATTCGGCCTAATATACCTTATGTTATGCGAATAACCCTGTACAACAGGGGACAATTTTTAGTTCACCCACCTACCTGAGTAGCCTTATAGTAAGGCTATTTGCAGTAAATTTTTTTGCTCTTAACTCTTAAATATGTTGAAATTCTCAAATGCCTATTTATAACATATGTACTGCCCGCTTCGTCATCAAGTTGTCGGTATATCGTCATAAAGCATCCTCTTTATTACCCAGTTGTATCACATGAGTCAGCCCGCAGATGTGCTTCCTCCGTTTGTACTACAATACCTATAACCTTCTCAGCTAGATATCTTATTACAAACGACATTGAACTGAGAAAATCAGCTACATATTATCCTGCACTGAGTGCATCTGCGATATGTATGTACCTTCTCGTATGTTCTTGAATGGTTGTTCTTACGTAATTTCAATTAAAAAATACCGTATAATTTACCCATAAAATGTTAGCACCTAGTCTCCTTAGCAAAGTAGTATTTACATTGCAATTCGAAATTATTCAAAGGCTGCCTGGAAGAGATTGATGTTTGCTGCTAGCAAGAAGGCCGCTAGTTGTTGCTCTAGTTTTAAGCATTTTTCTTGTAATTTTATTTTCACCACTGATGTAAACAATAAAGCATTGATTTATGTATTCTATCTTTGCACTTAAACGAACCTACAACTACAATCATGAACTTATCTGCTAAAATTATTCCACCATCCTGTTTAAGCACAGCCCATATCCCAAACTCTACTAAGTGGCCAACCGTTCGCTAATGTAAATATCTTGGCGAGTCACCTAAACTTTTAATGTGTAGCCAGTATTAACATAGCAGCTAGTACCAATATCTTGTCGATTCAGTGAGAGTTCACTGAGTAACCAGTACTAACATGTTATCGATTCAGTGAGAGTTCACCGAGTAGCTAGTACCAATATCATGTAGATACAGTGAGAGTTCACTGAGTAGCCAGTACCAATATCTTGTCGATTCAGTGAGAGTTCACTGAGAAGCTGTTACCAATATCTTGTCGATTCAGTGAGAGTTCACTGAGTAGCTAGTACCAATATCATGTCGATTCAGTGAGAGTTCACTGAGTATCTAGTACCAATATCTTGTCGATTCAGTGAGAGTTCACTGAATAGCTAGTACCAATATCTTGTCGATTCAGTGAGAGTTCACTGAGTAGCTAGTACCAATATCTTGTCGAGTCAGAGTGAGGCCGAGACGGTGAGTTGTAATTAATTGTTGCCTTTTTAACGCTACCCCTGGACTGTGTGGGCACGCTACGAAGGCAGGGTCTCTACCGTTCTCCAGATGGGTAAGATTTCACTCCACATACGTTAAACTTGTCCTACACTACGCAGTGGTTTGTGGTTTTCCAATCAACGTATGACGAGGACTTTTGCGTTACAGTTTTGTGTGCTAGTTGGTATTTCGTTTGGTTTTGTATCGCATGCTGCAGACCCTGTTTTGGTGTGACGAAATTAAATTGTGTATGTACTTATACATGTATGGTGTGGCCCCAGTTTTAATAGACCCAGATCAAGAGTTTTGAGCGTATTTTAAACTTTCTGCATGAATACACAGCCAAGTGCTCTGCGTTGTGGGGCCTCGCCCATGTTGTTTGTAATACATGCTTGATATTTATCGTCATCGACCTTTAGCTGTGACGATAAGTGTCAGTTCAAGATGTTATAATGTCATCTAGTTTGAAGACAATGCCCTCGAGTCAGATGTACTCGCACCGATGACTAAACTAAACCAATTTAACCGAACTGAAATTGTCTCGAGCATCTTTTCGTTTCTATATGATCTTTCTTTAGATTGAAAGTAATGATTTTATTCGAGTCAGGTTTAGTTTAGTAAACGGTGTATCAATAAACGTGATTATGTACTACAATCTCCCAAATGCATTCCTAACTTGATAGATTGGATTCTTGTATTTGAGCCGTTTTGTAGAAGATGATGACATAAGTAGTGTATGAGTCATCCTCTCTAGTTGATTAGTTTTCAATAGCATATGATATTATTTTGATATTATAATAAGTAAGCCTTCATTCTCCTAAAATTCATACAATAATCGAAAGTACTTGTACCGCACTAGTCTGTATCCAAACAATCAATTGCTACAAGTGACTAACCTTATGTAGTATAGTCTTCTAGCTTCACATTCCTTAAATATACAAAGTAATTACGGTACAGGCTGAATCATTTAACTCGGCGGTTGTGATGTTAGCCACGAGCTGCGGATAACCCAATCCTCACTCAACCGTTAAGTGAGCTTCATTCTGGGTTGGGCTATCCGCATCTTGTAGCTAACATCACAGTCGTCAAGTTGTATGATTCGGACTATACTTGTTCCTTAAAGCTAGCTTGAAGTTACCTGTAAAGGCCTTATATTGAAGTATTGATTATTGTCCGACAGGTGATGCAACAGGATGTGAAGAAGGAGAATCCGCTTCAGTTCAAGTTCCGCGCTAAATTCTACCCCGAAGATGTCGCGGACGAGCTCATCCAGGAGATCACACTCAAGCTCTTCTACCTACAGGTACTGTGTGGAAAGTTGCTAGAAATAAAAGTACACCAAACCTGGAAAATTAATATTTGAGACATTCGTCGTATTTTGTCCAAAATGTTAAACGTTAGTTACAATACAATATGATACAGTGGCAAAGAATCTTAAATAAAATTGTAATTTATTATTATAGTCGGTTGAAATTATAATGTAGATATGGAAATGACGCCGCTAAGTGTATGTATTGTACCGAAAGCTGAATAAATGAATGAAATGAAACACGTAGACAATGTTTCATCCTTGAGTCGTAGGACGTCCATAGCTGGACGTAGGACTCCCCGATGGATTTCTAATAAGGCAGGTTAGAAGCGACCAGCATCCAGCGCGTTCCGGCGATCTTAATTATATCGTCAGTCCACGTAGTTAGTGGACGTCCTACGCTGCGCTTGCTGGTCCAAAACGCTGTAACAATGTTTAGCTTCGTGATATTATGTTAGCGCTTATAAGTTGGTCTTTTTTTTTATTTTTTTTATTTCGAATAGGTTTGCGTTTGACTACACACTGCCTGATGTTAAGCAGATGTGCGGTCTGATGTCTTACACCTTACCTTAAGATTAGATTTTAACGTTTCCGTCGGAATTGAAAAAGCACAGTTTTATTACAGTAGAAATACAAAAGGAATCTAGAATCGTGATCATTTCATCTTTTGATCTAGGTATACAAAAATGTAAACCTCAGTCGTCAAGTAGGTAATCAAACTTTGATGGACTTTCCATTGCCATGTTTTAACTGTTGCCAGTTCGGGCATCGATTTTGAAATCTCATTACGCCAAGTAATTTCAACGTTTAGATCAACTAGTACCTACACAAGCTGAAAATTTGTTGACGTAATTTCGTAGAATAGAAACTAGACTATAAACCAGTTCGATCATCTGCAAGTTGCAAGGTCAACAACATTTGGAGACATTGACAAACAAAATGCAAATATTTGTACAGTTGATCTAGGAGACTAGAGTTTGCTTGGGTAATTAATTTATTTCCATCTGTGTCAATATGAATGGAATTAGATATTTTATTGGTAGCTTGAAAACTTATTTTGGACTAAAACAGCACAAAATTCTCGTTCACAGAATTTTGTACTTCGTTTATTGTACCTATAATTGTAAATATTTCTAAGAATTGACTAGGCAACTACATAGTACCTACTGATAATCTACATTTTACAGCACCGGAATTTGGTTTCCGTATTTTTAAAATATGTGGAATTTATGACCCAAAGTAAGAACTTTATCGACTGCGTTTTGAAGTAGCTGTGGAGACTGTTTTTGATTACATCGTTGCTTTGTAGTTGAACGCTACAAAAAAGTAAAGAAACGTATTGCGATGCTTTCCTGGACACTTTCCCAAGTTATCAATGACAATGCTATGACTTAGTGTAGCGATATCTCGCATGTTTTTTTAAACAGATCACAACTGTTTCGAAGTCAAGTCGAAAGTGTTCGACCAGTGGAAAATGTTTTTACGTTTGATCTGTAAAGTCCTGTTATATGTGGTGTCCAGGTGAAGAACGCCATCCTATCGGACGAGATCTACTGTCCGCCGGAGACGTCGGTGCTGCTGGCGTCGTACGCGGTGCAGGCGCGGCATGGCGACCACAACCCCGCGCTGCACGGACCCGGCTTCCTCGCCAACGACCGCCTGCTGCCGCAGCGTGTCACCGACCAACACAAGGTAACTGCCTGCTGTCGGCGTACTTCATAAGATCCTATGGGACCAGTCCATAATCGGTCCACCTGCTAAGACCACATGCAGCTACAGCGCGTGTGATACCCAGATCTGCGTGCACGGCAGTGAGCCTCATCAAGATATACGGCATACTTTTCTTTAAGCCATTGTAGTTGTCAGGCAACAATGACGGAGGAAGGGCATTCCAGTCCCTGGCGGTCCGCTACGAAACAGTTCGAGCAGGTGATATGTCGACAATGACGGAATGGTAATTATGCGGTTTCCGGCTAGTTCTGTTCTGAAAGGGAGATGATGGGATTAGGTCGCGGAGTTCGAGTGCACATTCGCCGAAATTGAGCCTACCGAAAATTGCCAAACAAGCAACTTTACGCCTGTGTTCCAGGCTTTTCAGTTTGGAAGCGACAATCTTACTATCCCCGATTATCCGCACGGCACGACGTTCAATCGAATCTAAAGCTTCGAGCTGGTATTTAGCTGATCCATCAAAAAAGTGGCTGCAGTACTCCAAACACTTGAGCTTGGTACAAGTAGTAATGTGATTGTTTCGTGCAGATGTCCCGCGAGGAGTGGGAGCAGTCGATCACGAACTGGTGGCAGGAGCACCGCGGCATGCTGCGCGAGGACGCCATGATGGAGTACCTCAAGATCGCACAGGACCTCGAAATGTACGGCGTCAACTACTTCGAGATCCGCAACAAGAAGAACACCGAGCTCTGGCTCGGCGTCGACGCGCTCGGCCTCAACATATACGAGAAGGATGACAAGTCAGTACCCCACACTACACTATACACTACACTAAACTAACGCGAGATGTGCGTCTTAAAACGTAGAAATCCACAACTAGAACAATTACTAAAATTCTTTAACTTCTTAACAACGGTCATAGTACTTTAATTTAGGGGTAGAGGTATTGTTCTTTACGATGTCTCATCATCTGTGTTTTGTACGGGACCTCCCACAGCAAATTTGATTTGATCGGTCCACCTCATTGGGGCGATTCTGCACAGTCCAAGTCTGTTGGCCTGGTTGATAAGACTTTCTTTCTGCTATTTTACAAACTTGCTATATTTATTTCCAATCACCAAAAAACATAGATTAATAAACGGGTGGAAGATAGTTTAGTAGCTAATTCCACAAACTACTACATGTTTTCTTATTTTAATCATTTATTTTGTATTACTAATATTATTTTAAGTGAGCATTGTAGTTTTTAAGTACCTACCTTTTTTAACTTGGTCATGTAAATAGTATCAATTGTATCCGACAACATAGTAACAGTGACCGTTGTACCATTCCAGACTGACGCCAAAGATCGGTTTCCCGTGGTCCGAAATCCGCAACATCTCGTTCAACGACCGCAAGTTCATCATCAAGCCGATCGACAAGAAGGCCCCCGACTTCGTGTTCTTCGCGCCGCGCGTGCGCGTCAACAAACGTATCCTGGCGCTTTGTATGGGCAACCACGAGCTTTATATGCGTCGTCGCAAGCCCGATACCATCGATGTTCAGCAAATGAAGGCGCAAGCGAGGGAAGAAAAGTTAGCCAAACAGGCGCAAAGGTAAAGTCAATCATAAATTCTGTGCTGTCACCTCCCCGTTATCTTACTTATTGTCAGTAAATTGGCAATTTTTTTTATAAATCTCTTTTTCTATACAATCAAATTCAATTAAATATGTGAATGATTTAAATTTTTTATATATTTTAAGTCTGTTTTAAAATTCACAACTTAACACTCGTCCATCGTTACAACGTGTATGCCCTCACACATAGCCACAGTGGCCACTTCAACAAGAGAAAGAATGAACTGAACATGCGCACGGAGCTGTAACTCAATATTCATATTAATTTCTTTGAGGATATGGGTATATCAGATTGGCATTATTAGAATTCAAAAATCGAGCTCCACATTCTGCCTTTCAGAAAGCATGCAAAATGTCGTATAGGTAGACTTAAATGTAAATCAATGTTGCTGAACTAAGCTAGAGCCCTTGTTTCAGGGCTCCAGCTTAGTTCAGCAACAGATTGTATATAAATCTATTTAATCTAATAATGTATGTGTTATTTCAGAGAAAAGCTCCAACTAGAAATAGCGGCGCGCGAGCGAGCCGAGAAGAAGCAGCAGGAGTATGAGGACCGTCTCCGACACATGCAGGAGGAGATGGAGCGCTCGCAGGTACGAGCCTCGGACGGAGATTTTATTTTTTTAGACTTACTAGACTTATTCCTCGCTATAGAAAACTGTTTCCGGATATACTTCCTCATATCGTTACTACATTAACTACATCATTCTCTCCCATATAATCACCAATTCACTTGGAGGACGTTTTCCTCTACCACGATAATGGTATCCAACAGTGTTGTGTTTCGGCCCTGTCTTTGAAATATCCTACGTGGCCACGCAGAACGTATCACGCGCTAGGGCTGCGACCGTTGTGTTAGGAGTGCAAACCGAACTCTGTGGCGCGTAAGTATGATTCGCGTTCCGACCGTTTCTATGAAGACGAAATACTGTTAGATACTATTACCGTGGCTCTACTGTTGTTCGTCTTTTGTACGTGGATCTATCTACATTGTCACATGCTTCACGTGGAAATCCACTTATCAGCTTACATTTGTTTTATTCCCTACCTTGCACTTACGAAAAATAGGCAGGTTATTGTAAATGATATTGTCGGTCCCCAGGCGAACCTGGTGGAAGCTCAGGACATGATCCGGCGGCTGGAGGAACAGCTGCGACAGCTGCAGGCCGCTAAGGAAGAGCTGGAGCGGCGCCAGAACGAACTGCAAGCCATGATGCAGCGCCTCGAGGAGACCAAGGTACCCCCACACACATACATAAACACACACACATACTGCGAAAGATAGGAAACAAACACGTGCATCTGGTGCTGGTGCAAAGGACTTTATCAATTAGATGGTTGGAGTAACTGCTCTACTTCAAATACACTTTACTTTATACTCACTAACGCCGACATAATTGACACCCTGATAAATCTATTGGTAATAATGATAAGGGACACGGCAACCTGGGGAAGCCAATGATCACGATAAAAATTGAAGACAAACGGACACAAACTCGATGTCTTCGGTCCGACAAGCTGTAATTCTAATAGGGTTTTCACTGCTTATTAAGAAATTTTGTTTTGTTTGTATTAGAATTATGATTGGTATGTTTGATTTTTACATGGACACTATTTACATTATAAATGGGCTGCAATAAATTTGTTTTATTTATTTTATAAATGCCATATCTGTTCGATGTATCATTGTTCACGATGTAACATTTGGAACGTTTCCACAGAACATGGAAGCGGCGGAGCGCGCCAAGCTCGAAGAAGAGATCCGCACCAAGCAGGAGGAAGTGTCGCGTATCCAGGAGGAGGTCGAGATCAAGGACTCCGAGACGCGCCGCTTGCAAGAGGAGGTCGAAGAGGCGCGCCGCAAGCAGGTAGGAACACTCGTTGCGCAGTAGATAATTTGTGTTTGTAGGGGTGATGACTTCTTGATGGATGTGATGTTAACTACGAACTGCGTAAAACCCAATCCAGAGTGAAGCTAACTTCACAGCTGGTAAGAGGTTTGATTCTACCTACCACTACAAGTGGGGTGATGATAAATCTCACAAGGGGCTAGGGAAATTCACTTGCCAGGGGATAAAATAGCTCGACATGTCGCGATCATTCGCGGGACTTTACGTGAGACTGTCCAGCGATTATGTCAATCAACATTTCGCTCGTCCAAACACCGAAGTTATGGTCGAGATGTCGCCCGAGGAAATAATGTTATTGCCGTAGTCGTGGACAGTCACCAAACTCAGAAAACACGACCTCACAACTCAAATACCGTCGGGCGAGTGTCGCGGGGCACGAAGTCGCGCAAGGGTTACGCTTGCGGAGCGTCGACACAATATGTCTCGCGATACATACAGTTCGCGTCATGTAAAAAGAACACTGGAGTTTCCACAGATAATAATATATAACTAACAACTTTTGTTCTACGACTTTTGTCAAAACTAAAAAAAAAAATCAGCTGTTCCATACATTTTGTCGCGGGTGAACGATATTTTTCTATGGAACAACAATTTTTTTTTTTTAGTTTTGACAAAAGTCATAGTACAAAAGTTGCTAGTTTTGATGTACAGAATAAGTCCCTGAAAGGATGCTAATTGATTAGAAATAACCCTGTATATTATGTAACGCGACGTATAGACGTCGCCTGCAACCTGCAACGCAGTCGCCCGACACGTAGAATAGGCATGATGGCTAAAAAATATGATTAGTTCATCAATTAAACAAAAATTGATGAAGGTGTAGACTGCTGCTAAAGTTCCGCGTGACGTCACAAGTCACATACAAATGTATAAACTTGGCTGAGAAAAGTGACGTTATCTGATCGACAAAAGAAAAAAATACGTGTCCTATATTTTTTTATAATCTAACTCTCGGTCTGATTAAAATGATGGTTTTTTTACCCAGTCTTCATGCTATTCCTGTCGGGCGACTAGGTCGCGGGACAAATGTCTCCTGTTAAAAACGGGGCTCAAATATTCGTTGTAATGTTTGTAGGAGGAGGCGGCAGCTTTACTGGCGGCGGCTCAGACGCCGTCGCACCACCACGTGGCGGAAGAAGGTTCGGCCGGCGCCGATGGTGACGCGGGCTCCGATGCTGGCTCGGAATCCGGCGGTGGCGGAGACCTCAGCAAGGTGACCTATATGATAATGTGTAAAAAATGATACAAGTGAAATGGATTTTACTTAAGTACGCAACCAACGACTGAACTCGCATACATAATTATTTACTTACTTTGGCTTTATGGTCTACTAGTTTTTACCCGCGGCTTCGCCCGCATGATATTTTGATTTTTGACGCAATATCATTATAATTTATAGCCTATGTGTTATTCTGATATATAAACTATATTATTGCAAAGTTTCATCTCAATCCTTTCAGTAGTTTTTGCGTGAAAGAGTAACAAACTTCCATCCATCCTCACAAACTTTCGCGTTTATAATATTAGTAAGAAGGAAGTAGGATGTGTTATTCTGATATATAAGCTATATTATTACAAAGTTTCATCTCAATCCGTTCAGTAGTTTTTGCGTGAAACAGTAACAAATATCCATCCATCCTCACAAACTTTCACGTTTATAAAATTAGTAGAATATACGAAATGAAATATTTTTTTTTAATTAAAATTTTATGATTATAACAGAATTTTAGTGAAAATCAGTAACAGGTTTTATTTGTAAATAGCTTAGAACAGTACCCACAATGCATGGTTTCCATTATTGTATAAATAGTGAGGCTAAAAATGGCGAGTCCCAAAGGGTCGCCTTGTTGACATCCAACAAAAATTGAAAGTATGTAAATATTGTACAGCTTTACCAAGGAAAACATATAAAATGTTGTGTTGTTGTTGTGATTAAAGTGATATTTCAACATTGCAGGCTCCGGACGACCTGGTGGACCCGGTGGCAGACCGCCGCACGCTCGCCGAGAGGAACGAGCGCCTGCACAGCCAGCTCAAGGTAATACTAAAGACCACGCCATATCTTGTACTTTTTGCGATAAACAGTTTATTAAGTCTGTTCTGTGCTGGGCCGTTCAAGTATTACGTAAGCAGATATATTACAATTATTAACCCCCAACAGGGGGGGTTGGTCAGCAAAGCTTTTACCCTCCCAACCCTTACATAAACATTGGTAGAGGGATCGCCACACAATTCTGGTCCGTAAACCGACTTTATAGATAACCAATTTTTTTTTTCATTTGCAGGCGCTGAAGCAAGACTTGGCGCAGTCCCGCGACGAGACCAAGGAGACCGCCATGGACAAGATCCATCGCGAGAACGTGCGCCAGGGACGCGACAAGTACAAGACGCTACGGGAGATTCGCAAGGTAACCTCTACATACATACTTTACAACTAAAACAAGACTGGCGCAGTCCCGCGACGAGACCATGGAAACCGGGATAGACAAGATCCTTGGTTTAAATTCACAATTAAAGCAGAACTCGCGCACGTATCACGTCCAAATCCGACTGGTGGACACTTATTTCCCAGACTTTTTTGCCGCACCTATTCGGACTCAACATTCGTAGTCATTTTTTTAACGCAGTTATATTTCCTGGCTTATTATTACTCAACTTTCGTCGAGTCATTTTTTCAACGCAGTTATATTTCCTGGCTTATTTATTATCACTCAACTTTCGTAGAGTCATTTTTCAACGCAGTTATATTTCCTGTTTTGTTATCACTCAACTTTCGTCGAGTCATTTTTTCAACGCAGTTATATTTCCTGGCTTATTTTTACTCAACTTTCGTCGAGTCATTTGTTTAACGCAGTCATACTTCCTGGCTTATTATCACTCAACTTTCGTAGAGTCATTTTTCAACGCAGTTATATTTCCTGTTTTATTATCACTCAACTTTCGTCGAGTCATTTTTTCAACGCAGTTATATTTCCTGGCTTATTATTACTCAACTTTCGTCGAGTCATTTTTTCAACGCAGTTATATTTCCTGGCTTATTATTACTCAACTTTCGTCGAGTCATTTTTTCAACGCAGTTATATTTCCTGGCTTATTATTCATTTGTAAGCCACAGCAACGTTTACTCACTCGTTCTTCTTGATGAGTTTTGATAAGTTTTACCATAAAAAAGTTATAAGGGGTTGAAAATAGCCTGAATAGGTTTCGAAAAAAGTATGAGTAGTGGTAGTAAGTATGAAAAGTTTTAAAGTTCGTTGCTGCTCGACTTAGTGTGACTTGGCACTGCCGTGCCCCCAGATCGTGAAATCACGAATCCCAATACAACACAGTAACAATACAAAATTATTTATAACGTTTCATTTGTCTTTTGGCAGGGTAACACCAAGCGCCGCGTGGACCAATTCGAGAACATGTAAGGCGCGCGAGCTCCAGCCGCCGCCCGGCCGTCCACATTATGGGACAAAGATTGCAGCCGACGACCGCCGCAGCCTGCGGGCCGTTCATCGTCAATCGAATACTATAAAGACAAATGATTCCCACTTGAAAACATTTCGCAATTTTTGTGCCATGGTGATATCGGGGAGAGACGAGTAGGACTGTCCATCGAGCTTCCACCCCGAGGCCTCATTTTGAATAGCATTTTTGGAACGTAGTGTTTTGTACGTTTTGTATTACCGACGGCGCCGGGCGGCGGCGACCTCCTGTAAATAGGTTTTGATTATGATTACTTAATAGTAATTTTATTTTAGACCATGTGCTATATATTATAACATGTATACAATACGATAGGACCCCCCGGGCCCGGCGGGGGGACGTTTTAATTATGTACGATTAATTTAAGAGATTCGGATTCTATTCGATGTTATGTTTCGTGGGAGCGTCCGGCCGGAGTGTGGTGAACGTGCGCTAGGCTAAGTTTTCCTACGATAAATAAAATTAGTGTAAGCGGATTATTCGTTCGATGTTAGGGTTCGTTTCGAGTCACGGACGCGGGGAGCTCGTCGTTCGGCATTTTTATTCGCGTTATTATTATTGTTGATTATTTTAGCGATACGAGACGCGGGGAGAGGGAGGGGGCGGCCCCTTATTTATTTTTATAATCACCATTTAAAGTACGGCGGCGGGCCGGGCGCGGCCGCCGTAGACTGTGTAATGTATATGTACCTCGTAAGTCAAGGCATTCCAGAGGCGGCGGTGCCATAGAGGGCGGCCTCGCTCGCTATTCCACTGCACAACTTGTCCAAAATATACTATACCGTGTTGCCTTCAAATCTAGTATCAATTTTTTTCCAATAAAATGTCTAAGTAAAAACAATGTGTTTTATTTACAAAAATAAGATTTCATTTTAGTTGTGTTGGTTAATCGGCTAAAGCATTTGCGTGTGTTGTATAACAATGAAATATTTTTAAGCGGTCTACACACCAAAGCCGCTGACCCGGCGGCACGGATCGCCGGCCCAACCCGCCGGCCTTATTTTGTACAAACATGCCGCCGGCTTGCGCCCGCGCGGGCAAGCCGGCGGGGCAGCATGCCAATCTCTACGACTATTTGGCAATTACTAGAACACCACATGCCGCGGCTGTCGTGCCGCCGGCAAAGTCGTTCGGCTTGGACATTCTGAAGCCGCCGGGTTAACCCGCCGGCACTAAGCCGCCAGTCACTGCCGGCTGTGCCGCCGGGTCAGCGGCTTTGGTGTGTAGACCGCTTTATAGTTTAAATATTAGAATACCTCATCTTCGCTTTTGTAACCGAACAAGTGAATATACATAATATTCCATTCTCTTATCTGGACTGCTACGAGTACATTACACCCGAATGCTTAAGCTGAATAACCACTTTTAGAATTGCATTACATTAACATTATTGTAAAATACAGAAATAAATAACTTAGGTAAAACTCAGAAATAACATAAATCATAATACTTATATTAAGTTTCCGCTGAACAGCCAGAGCCTTATTATCAGCTCATTCTTAAAAGTGCACTTGTATCATTTAAAGCTCTATATTCACGCACTTTATAGTCCTGCTCTATCGTGTGTGCATAGAAGCGTTAATGTACAAAAAATATGTACAAACACCCAATTATATATAACTTACTATGGGACTAACTCTGAAATATCCTGCACTTTGCAAAGTGACTCCTGATATTGTAGCAAAAGAGATTAAAGAAGAATAAGAAGAAGATTTCCTTTCTACTGGTAGATTCTTTCTCGCATAAGATAATAGGGATGAATAGGGATTGCTGCAAATTACTATGTCGCACCCCATCATCGGGATCATTCATACAATGTCATAGATCCCATGTCTTCCGGACCTCGGCTCAGTCTTCATCAGGTCGAGTTCTGCCTTCAGTAGCAAGTTGGTCAGCGCCTCGTGGCACCTTCCGGCAGACGTTCCTGCGATGGCGCGCGAGCGAGCTCTTGTCGCGGAACCGTTTGTTGCACGACGAGCACTCGAACACGCGGCCGTTGTGCGTCACCATGTGCCGACTGAGGCCTGCAAATATTCATTAGCATAAATTAAAGCTTGCTACACATACAGGGTTATATGCTGGACCTGTACTAAGCCGGCAGGGGGTGATGGTGAACAACCTTTACTATGGTAGCCTAGGAAATAAAGAGAAAAAAATTTGCTGTTCCATATAAAATTGCAACTCTGAATTGACCAAAGTATTGGCCGCGCCACACAAGTTGGCGGACGTTGTTGGCTATTTCGCAGCTTGTAGCTTACTTCACATCCGCCAACTTGTGGGGCGCGACCTAAATAAAATAGTAAAATTCCGGGTTGGCCACATAGAAAAAAAAATGTTCATAATGGTCAGAATCACCTTCTTTCGGCTAAGTGCACCAGTTCTGGATAACCCTGTATATCCGGGCTGATTGGCTCTGCCGGGAGGTAAAATCGGATATGTGTAAAAAATAAACATGGGCAAAAAAGCCGATCGGCATTCGCTAGGCCTGCCGGGCTAATATCAGAACGAAAGACCAGAGTTATGTTGGAGTATAATCTGGTATTATATTTCATTACTTCAGTATAACTAGATTAATTATTACTTATCTTAAGTAATAAATAATCTAATTTATTTAAGTAACATTAGCTTAAGGAACAACATTATGGTCACGAAATAAAAAAATATTCTTATTTTTTCACACGTCTTAGAGTTATTTTCTTGGATTTTCGAGGTCGGATGCCTACCGGCAGCCGCAAGACGGCACGTTGGGCAAAAAAAATGTATACATGTAAATGAACGCCGTAAGGCGCTGAGACGCAGAATAACCGAATGATAACCGAATTGTGTCGACTGTAGTATTTCTGTGACCGATAGTGCCCGTCCGCTTAGGTTTGTGGCAACCTGTTTTTACCGCTGCATGTTTTCACCGTTTAGCCATGTGAGAGGCTTTCAGGCGGTTTCAAAATTGAGACCAAGGCTAGCTACCTGGCCTATACGGACTTACCGCTGGCGTAGAGGAACACCTTGTCGCAGGCGGAGCAGCGGTGCAGCGCGAGCGGGCGCGCGTGCGGCGCGGCGTGCGAGCGGGCGTGCGCCTCGAGCGCCGCGCGCTGCGTGAAACTCTTACTGCACTCGCCGCAGCGGTGGGGACGCACGTCTGCGGCGAACACATCTCATGTTAGGTACACATCAACCGTGGGGGGTCAATATTGGTTTTGGACTGACTCTAGACAGGACTGGACGACACTGCAGGCGTGTAAGCGCGTGCTTCTTCTAAACTTCTAAACGAGTTTACCAATCACTAACCAAGAGAACTGGTTATTGAGTACTGAGACGACTAAGATTGCTGCCTACTGACCTAGATGCACAAGCATGTGCCGGTGGAGCACGGCCTTCTGCGCGAAGGCGGCCCCGCACGCGGCGCACACGTGCGGGCGCGCGCCGGAGTGCACGCGCGCGTGTCGCGCCAGCGCCGAGCCCGACGAGAACGCGCGCCCGCACTCCGAGCACCACGCGCGACCCCTGGAAACAAGCTTATACAGTCCGAGGGCCCTATTTTTGAACTTCGGACGGCTTAGTCGTATATGTAACTTGTGTGAAGTATTGGCAACTTCCACAGATAACATAGATTCTCCATATAATCTGTAAACGTTCCCGTGTGTTCGAAGTTGAAAAATAGAGCCCCGGGCCAGACTCAGGACTGCAGAATCGTACTAGATTTCTGATTAAAATTGCTCTTATTAGATATAGGTCGAATCAAACTTTACAGTGCCTGTTGGCTAACCCCACCAAACAAGTGGAATGGCTAAAACCCCACTGCTCACCCCCACTGAAATGTGTGAATTTTCTACTGAACAATGACTCCTTATGTTTACAGACATCATTAAATTTTATTCGTACCATACCTCGGCTAGACAAAGTCACATTCTTTGTCGAAACGAATTATCGATCGCTGATGGAATGCGACTACCGTTTGTAATAACCATGTGACATTTTTTTTACTTTTTTTATATTATGTGTATATGTAGTTTATATGTTTTGTATATTTCTTTGAATATAATTTAATTGTATATTTATAAAAGGTATTGTCTAGTATTATTCTTATTATTTTTTTATTTTATTCTTATTATTTGATAAAATAAAATAAAATAAAATAAAAATAAATTTTCTTGCAGTTATGGCCACGTTTTTTGTCAACTGCTATTTTCTGCCCGAGCTTGGTTGCCTGGAAGAAATTGCTTAAAGCGATAAGGCCGCCAATTAGAGACAATGTGGTTGTCTAATAAAGTGTTGTTGTTTGTTTGTTTGACATAATGTCAATACATACATTCAGTGCGATTTGATGCGTCTTAGTCTAGCCCCACAGGTGGTTAGTACTGTTGTCAAGAGTTCAAAGTACCTACAAGTTTAGGTCACCAAGCCGTGTCGTCAAGAGTTCTTAAAGCATGGAAGAAATCACTTTCAGTGATAAGGCCGCTGGTCGCTTCACGTGTTTTAGCATCTATTTTCCATATTTTCTGTATTATGTGTGTGTGTGAATCAATAAACAGTATACATATTTATCTAAAGTTGGCTGAATGCGTCATTCAGACCTGGCTAGACAGATGAATGTTGTTTATACCAGAGATGTTAAAAAAATATAAATCAAGTAATTAGGAACTGTGTAACGGGCGGCCTTATCACTAACAGCAATCTCCTCCAGGCAACGCTAGGATAAACAATAGTTAACTAACATTTAACTGCCATTCAAAAAAGCGTCAGCATACTGAAGATCTTTGTATAGCATCAAGTGGTAGTGTCACAGATTAGATAATAGTCCCTAATGATGCAACTGTGGACAGAAGAGGCCTTTTAATTCAGTGCCACCGACTCGCCCGGAGAGTTCACGTAAATCCTAATGAAAAATGTAGCCTAATGAAGGCGGCATCCGAGAAGACATGAAAATCGTAGTGGCATTGACTGTGTTAACAGCCGAGGAAAATTATTATTTGATCTGACAACTGAAGTGAATGTGATACTTACGATTTACCAGATCTGGGACCAACAGAAAAATGTTTTATTTCTATGACCATATCTTCAGGATCTGCACTTTCTTTACTAGTCTGTTCCTCTGCCTGAAAGGAAAATTAATTCATAAAACTCAGATTGATTAAAGTCTTACCTATAATGGCGTTATGCTACCTTACATCATCACATATGCAAATAATCCCTAAATATTTTATTTTACTTGAAAGGAAGAAAGAAGATAAAAATTTGCCAAATGGTCTTCAAACATAAAAATCTATATACCATAGCACCCAATTAAAATATAGACTGTAAATATGGAGACTGACAATCATTTTAATGCAAAAAATGTGTAATGCTATTTTGCAAGGTCACTTGCAGTCTATAAATAAATGATTATACAGGGTTACCTAGTACTAAGCCAAAAAGAGGTAAGTAATTGAGACCATCAACATGAACAACTTTGGCTATGGGGTCAATCCGGCTTCAATTCGAGAAAAATATCAGCTGTTCCATACATTTTGTCGATCCTGAGTTGCAGTTTTGTATGGCTGATTTGAACAGCTGATTTTTTTTGTCGAATCTTGGGTTGGTCCATAGTAGAAGTTGTTCCTAATTATGGTCTTAATCAATAATTTGGGTTTAGGTACAGCATTAGCATATAACCCTGTATGTATGTGATTTACCCACACCACTGACACCAGAGGCATCATCTTCTTCTACCAGCTCCATCACCAGCTGTTCCAAGTTCCCAGTCTCCAGCTCGAAGGTGGAGATTCCCTGATGCTGCAGCAGCCCGTTCTCCCGGCTCAGGATGCCCAGCTCTGTGAGTATGGTGGACAGGAATGTACTGATGTCAGGATTCACAACTGATTGGAGAGGTAATTGGACCTAGAAAAAGAGATGATGCAAAAATATATCGAGCTTAGGACATTACCTTGTACAGTATCCAATTATTTGCTTTATTTGTTTTGGAAAATAATTTTCCTATTATTTTCTTTCATAACAATTTTTGTTTAGAGGAATTTCATATTTTCGGCTATCATAATCTTTTGACATAGCTTGTAAAATATGGCAGCGTGATGACGGCATTAAACAAAAATCAAATTAGAAAATATCAAATTCCATTCAAATTAAGCATTAAATTTGGATGTTTTACTCTGGGAATTATTTACCATATTTTAATGGTATTTTGAGTTAGTGTACAGTCTGGTCCCACATTGCAAGATCTTTGTACACATTAAAGGTCGAATTAAACTCAATGGCGGCTGTAAAGTTAGCAACAAGATGCGCAAACTCCACTACGCACGCAGCAGACATATAGGCCGCGCCACACAAGTTGCCGGATGTGAAGTTAGCTACAAGCTGCGCAAACTCCACTACGCACGCAGCAGACATATAGGCCGCGCCACACAAGTTACCGGATGTGAAGTCCAATCCAATTTTCCAATGTTCCAATCCTAACTGAAGCTCACATAAAGCAGCACGGCTATTGCGCAGCTTGTAGCTAACTTCACATCCGGCAACTTGTATGGCGCGGCCTATATGTCTGCTGCGTGCGTAGTGCGTAGCCTATAACTGATTTGGTACTGCGCAACGAGTCACCTCATGTTTACAGGCACCATTTGATTCTCAGACCTTACAATTTTAGTTTTTCCAACCAACATCATAATTCCGCGTCACACAAGTTGGCTACATGATGTATAAATAACAAAAATGAAGGACTGACAATAAGCCCAATTATGAAGGCGCCATCGTAAGTTTAATAGCAACGTAAAAAAATTTTCTCCCTATCGAATGACTACAGTGAAAAAGAAACAAGAAATAGTCTAATTAGCTACTATAATTACGATGGCGCCTTCATAATTGGGCCTAATGAGTGAAGACAATCTGGAAACTTTTGGGAGCACAAGAACATTCCATGAGGCATAAAACTAAGGATACTTAATTAAAATTTAGACAAAATACAGCATTCGATAGATATTTACCTCTTCTACCTCTACTGGCCTTATCTCTTCTATTTCAACAGGTTTTTCTGAGATATTTTCTACAACATGAGAAATTTCTTTTGATTCTAATAACAACTTTTCATCATGTTTCATATTTTCAGTATCTGAATGGTGAAGCAACTTCTCATTGTTTTTTCTATTTTTAGCAT
Organism: Hypomecis punctinalis; assembly: GCA_949316475.1. Taxonomy (NCBI): domain Eukaryota; kingdom Metazoa; phylum Arthropoda; class Insecta; order Lepidoptera; family Geometridae; genus Hypomecis; species Hypomecis punctinalis. Next base: position 2,812,500 of record OX438805.1, read on the forward strand.
TTAAATGTAGTAACAACTTTTCATCACTTTTCATATTATCAATATCTGAATGTTGAATCAACTTCTCATTATTATTTATATTTTTAGCATCTGAATGTAGGAGTAACTTTTCATCATGTTTCATATTTTCAGTATCAGATTGTAGTACCATATTTTCATTATTTTTCATATTTTCAGCACTTGAATTTGGCAGCAACTTCTCATCACTTTTAAAATTTTCGGTATCTAAATTTTCTAAAAAAATTTCATCACATTTCATAATTCCTGTGTCGCCATCTTCTATAGCACCTGTTGTAGGGATATTTTCAAAAGGTAGATCCATCTTAACATTCTGTTGTTTTAATTTAATAGCTAAGATATGGTGTTTTAGTTTTTGATATGACATTTGGCATTTTCTTCTGAATTTGTAATGCTTTTCAAGTTCTTCATGACAGCTTTTGCAGATCATGTTCGGTAAAAACTGGTCATATTTCATCTGAAATGTTATTTTGTTTTAACCCTTAATGTACAAAATCAATAAACCTTGGTAAAATTCATGAGGAGTAATTTCTGACATGAAAAATTTGAGTTTAGATTCTGTAGTTAAACAATAAGTAAGTTTGACGGCCACCAAGAATCACCAAGGATCACCAAGTAGGTAATTGGCATGCGAGGACATAAAAGGAGTTGGTAAACTTTTTATATGGGAGGCGGTCCTTGAAAACCGGCAGCGATGCGAGCTATATTAATGTTTAGTGCCATATTTAAGAATATTATTTCACGCAAAAACATATTTTTGTGTATCGCCATTTTATTATAATATCTCTTTTTTATTTCACTAAGTAGAAAATATTTAGACTGAACTGGTAATACTAAGAGGAGGTCTACGTAGTCTACGTACCAGACAGGAATCTTCAAACAACCAATAGCGGGCTGGTATTTTAGAGTTTGACATTTATTTATTTTTTAAAACATGGCGACCAGCCCTCTATTGGTTGTTCAATATTGACAATGTCATTTCCTTTTGCTGTTTCTTAATGTCACTGTCAGGTTTTTTTTTCAATTTAGGCTTAATGCAGTTATTTGGTGTAGCACATAGTTCATTTTTCTAATGTTTTTAGAACACATTTAAAAATTAAATGGCGATGAAAAAAATTCTAAAAAATATGTGTTTGAAAAGATAATTATGTAAGCTTTCTATTGGTATAACTTTTGTTTCTGCAAGATTTCAAAACCCGCATCTTTTCCATATCCTTTATGAAAACACATGTTTCTGGAAATATCTACAGCGAGCTGGGCATTAAAACATAAGGTGCGATTGGGCGTTAAAACAAGCTTACTGATGGTAAAATAAGCAGTTAGAAATGCCAAAAACAATCACATTCAGCGTTTCTTTTGAGAATGTGAGGGCAAAAGTTGCACTTTTAAATGAATGGTGAATTGAAAAATTCAATGTTTTGATAGCTCAAAAGCAGCTAAAAAAGCCATCATGACTGCCACCCCCACTTGCGGAGGTGGGTTCTTTGTGATCGTTTTCTGACTTACTTTTCCCTTCGCACACATAGGCGTCGCGTAGTCGTATCGTAAGCATATCCTAATACGCGCGCAGGACGAGAGCAATATGAGCGCATACATTCTCAAACAAGTTGGAGCGATGTTACAGAGTATCATAGGAGGTATTTACCCCCTTCAAACATGTGGGCGCGTACTACGCTATGACTATACTATGCTACGTCTATGTGTGCGATGGCCTTTGAGTTTGACGTTTAGCGTTTGTTTTGGATAGTGAGCAACAGTTGCATTTTTGGCAAAATGGGCAAAATTCCCAAACCGAATGGTTACCATTATTTTTTTGTCTTTATGCTGGTAGTTTATTTAGTTTGTATATTTCTTTTTTTTTGTATATTTATACTTAGATGTGGTAGAATCGACTTGTTTTTTCTTTTCTGTTTATAAATAATTTATTTATAGGATTAGGCCTGTTATTGGATGTTTATATGTATTTGTACAATTAAGTTTAAATATATTTTTTGCTGTTGGCCTATAAATAAATAAACGCTAATTTTGCAAATGCTAAGAACGCCATCGAGCCCAACACGAACGCACCTGTAGTAGCGATGGTTTTTACGTTTTCTCAGGGCAATACAAACAAAAAAAATTGAAAGCAATGAGCATCGCTTTCAAACACAGCTGATAAGTTGATAACAGGTCAAGTACCTACTCACTTCTAGTCCGATGCAGATCATAATCCTTGTGGCGACTGCGGCACATACATCCTGACCATCCTTGTAGATCGTAACACCGTCTTCTGCTTTCTTCAAGCACAATCTGCACAACTCCTGAACATTTTCGATCTCATCGTAAATTGGTTTCTTTGCCTTGTAAGTCCTCATCGGCAACATGACTGACTCAGCTGTTTGTTAACTTGTTTTAGTCTTAAAATATAGTGAAGAAAAATTATAAATAAATAGAAATGTCCTGAAATGTGCCGTGAAGACACCATCAACATTCACAAAACAACAATGTGTGTCTCATTAATGTTCCCTCTATAATCTAAGCATTAATGTCATTTGACAATTTTGGCATTGACTCGTTGACAATTTGACACTGACAGTAATGACACTTGAACGTCTATAAAAGTGTGACCAGGCTTAGAAACTCCAACATATTACTATGATGATGATGTCTTCCAAGCCGATTTCAGCTACGGCGACCATTTTCTGTGCATGGCTTGGAAGAGTTATCCTCGGGAATAGAATTCTACGCGCGCACCCCTCTGTCATGGTATGAGAACTATAATTCTTACACGTTTATAAAAACCACTTACCAATCGATATTTCAACAGTCATCTGATTGAATCCGCTGCGCGAAGTGCTCATTGAAAAAATGCCAGCTTGTGCAGTTAGAACGTGTGAAAATAAATCTTATACCTCAAATTTAAAAAAGATGGTGTAACGTTTCACATGTAAGTATTTTTTTGTTTCATTGAAGCTTATTTTTATATAAAAACTTAAAATAGTTCACTCGGACCGGCATCGAATATATCGATTCAGTAATGGAGTCTCCGCCAACGATCGAGAATCATATCCTCCCATAATTATGCAACATTCAGCCATATGTCCATACCTTACAATCTATTATTGTCTATTGTGGAGAAGAATTCAGTACGCGTACTCCTCTGCCACGGTATAAGAATAATTGTGCCTACACGTAAAAGAGACACCGGACATTTTATTACACAATTTTAGACTTAAGTGTTCAAGCAATTAAGGCGAAAATGGATTATCAGCATCTGGGTGTATTGTTCTCGCTCGCTCCGCTCCATAAACCCGTCACCCGTTAACGTTTCGACTTTACCCTGATATGTTTAAGGTCGAAATTTCAGTGAACACCTCCTCCCCCGCGCCTCACGTAAAGCTGACAGAATGTAGTGAGTGCGAATGGTAGAGCGTTACTAGTCCGGAGATAAAACGTCCCTGGTACATGGGTATGGTTACTGATGGGTCCTGATGTCATGTCACCCTGTCTAATTGGGCGTAGCATAATTATAAATGCCAGACAGTGTATTTAACAATAAAGAATTTTGAAAAATATTCTAGTTCGAAATAGTTACATTTAAATATGCCCATTAGACCAGAGTAGAACCTTTAAAAATAATAAAGAGTGAAAAAAAAATAATAGTAGAATGAAACCCATTAGAAAAGGAGGGGAATGTTATAAAAATAAAAGGAAAAATAATTTACGGGCGATCTGAGGTCGGGAAGGGGATGAGGGGGGGGTTTTAAGGGGAAAAAACGGTTTTTCTCGATTTCCGGCAAAACTAAAAGTCCTATCGAAAAAAGTCAAATAGCAAAGTTGTAGGTAATAAAAAGATCTAAAACTTTTGTATTGACACTTTTTTTCACATAACCTCAAAATGTATGTGAAAAATCAATCAATGAAAAAATTTTTTATTTTTTTCTTTTACAATAATATTTTTTTTTAACAAAATTTGGTGAAAGCTTACCTTTTTATGTCCCAAATACGCTGTAATTTATTTGATTAAAAATATTAATTTTTTCACCTTATTTTGAATTAATATCGAAAAAACACCCTAATTTTCAATCGAAAATTCAACCTTCAAAATATCAGCTTTTTTCAAAAAGTTGGTATGTTTTCTGTTTGTTGAAATATTTACTTTCCAATGGTGAAAAAAAATATATATGTTACTATAGTAAATCTTCTCAGAAAATGCAAAAAATCGAAAAAAACTCGAATTCGAAAGTTTTTTTAAATTATTATGGATAATTTTGAGCTATTTATTAAAATTTACACTTTAATTACTCGAAAAACGTTAAATTACATGTTACATTGATAACAAAAAAATTGCAAATAAAAATAAACTACTATAATTCACAAACAAATAAGTTAATATAATTAATATTTAATAAGACATCTACAATATTTGGAGAAAGTTGTCGAATCTTCTTTAAATTATATGCGTAGATGCCTATTTATAACTATTTTAAAATAAATTATATATACCTGAGTAGATATACCTGAGTGACCTACGAAAAATTGTAGCCCATCAAAAGGTATTTCGTGGAGAAGTGGGGAGGGGGCTAGGCTGGTCTGGGTCTTACTACATACTCGTACAAACCTACTATTATATACTATATATTTCGTAGCAGCTGTTACAACCGTTAGCCTAACCAGTATTCGTAATACAGTACAGTATACAACATCGTTTATAAAAATACACGTGCACGCTGAGTTTCTTGAAGATAACTGTGACAAGTTAACTTAAAAAAAACAAAAAAACTTTTCGAATCTGCATAGGAAGGTAAATACTATCTCTATTTATATCTGTATCAATCAACTTAAACATAAAAATCGTAATATTTTCTTTAAAAAATAGTATGCTTAACGTAACATAACCTAAAGATTGAAATTAAATGATATTTTAGTACAAGATAGAAAAATAATAATCTCCTTAATTTTACACAAACAAATTTAGTTAATCCCATGAAAAAAAAAATTTCAAAATACATAAAAAATATATTAAAAATCTATAAAAAATATATAAAATATATATCGTAAATATATTTTTAATAACAAACTTTTGGCCGATTTCTATATATATTTTATTCATTTTTAATAGATTTATAATATATTTTTTGTACATTTTGACATTTATTTCTTTAATATTTATTTTCGATTTTTTGCATTTTCTGAGAAGATTTACTATAGTAAGATATATATTTTTTTTTCACCATCGGAAAGTAGAGATTTCAACAAACAGAAAACATACCAACTTTTTGAAAAAAGCTGATGTTTTAACGGTTGAATTTTCGATTGAAAATTAGGGTGTTTTTTCGATATTCATTCAAAATAAGGTGAAAAAAATTAATATTTTTAATCAAATAAATTACAGCGTATTTGGGACATAAAAAGGTAAGTTTTCACCAAATTTTGTTAAAAAAAAATATTATTGTAAAAGATAAAAATAAAAAACCAAAAACTCGGTTTTTTGGATTTTTCACATACATTTTGAGGTTATGTGAAAAAAGTGTCAATACAAAAGTTTTAGATCTTTTTATTACCTACAACTTTGCTCTTTGACTTTTTTCGATAGGACTTTTAGTTTTGCCGGAAATCGAGAAAAACCGTTTTTTCCCCTTAAAACCCCCCCCTCATCCCCTTCCCGACCTCAGATCGCCCGTAAATTATTTTTCCTTTTATTTTTATAATATTCCCCTCCTTTTCTAATGGGTTTCATCCTACTATTTTTTTTTTTGGTTGCATAAATTATCGAGCCTGGTGTACATAGTCACAGAGCTATTACAATACAATTAGAGAAATAGCGCTGTTGTCGCTTGAGGCAATTCTCAACCACAAAAAAGTATGGAAAATCTTGCCCATGGCATGGCTGTCAAACAGGACGAAACTAATATCTTTCGTCTCTGTTTGCGTACTATACTTTTTTTGTCTAACTACATCGCACGGCCAAGACGTTGTAGTCAGACAAAAACAACACAGTTGAATTTTTGATAAAATGCTTAAGTAAATCAACATACGAGTATTTATGAACTATTATCTATTTTCTATCACTTCTATTAGTATTATGCAGGTTTTTACTATTCTCTAGAGAATATGATATAGTACATTATGATATAAGTGCAGTAAGTTGAAAATTACAGTCGAGGCGATATTGCAGGCTATAAGGAAGCAGAGGCTGTAATTTTGTAATTTTCAAAGCGCACGTATGTCATACGACGTTTTATATCATATCTGCGAGGAAATTAATAAAACTCTGACTTTCTTAAACGAATAAATCTTTAATTACTGAACAAGTTTTAAAAGTGGTTGTTACGTTGCTTGCCACTACACTCTCACTCTCTTGAGTTAAAGTAAATTCATCACTACTTGACGACATTTTCAAATAAAAACAATACAGCGAAAAGAAAAAGCGTGCGAAATAATTTTTATCTCCCAAAGTTAATTTTATTCATAAAATGTTGGCCACTTTTCTGACATAAAAACTCTTTGCTAAGATTTTAAAAAGTATAGTTCATTTTTAGACGGAGCATCCGTTTAAAAACGAACTATACTTGAAAAACCGAACATGTTACTTTATATAAAAAAAAACTCGTGCGTTTTACATTACAATAACGCACAAATGCGCAATGAAATACATTACGATATTGAAATTGGTGTAATTACAGCCACTTTACGAGCAAATATGTTATAAAAATCATAACAACATGTTCTCACACACCCACACCCTATATGCTAGTAGTTTGTTACATACTTGCTCCAAGTATAGGCCAAATCATACGGCGCGGTCTGTAAAGCTAGCTAGAGTTGGTTCAAAACGAGAAGCGTCGTAGGTGAGGTCGCCCGTGTGCCATTTTACTAATGTTGTTACGTTGACAACACTGCTCTGTCATTACTAGTACAACTAAAAGTGTCTGATACTTGGTAGACAACAATTCAGTTTTTATCAGTAGACTCGCGTTTACCAAGTAGTCGGTACCTTGGCTGCTGATTAAAATCACGTTGTTAGTTCACCATAACGCCACGACTGTTCTCTTTTTGCACCAACTCTACAAGCTACGCTTATCCCCTCTTCTCGTGTAGCCAAAACACAACCAAAAAATTTTCACTTTTAGAAAAAAAATATTTATCAACAATATATTTTAATTTTTGAAGTAGTCACTTCAAAAAACCACAGAGTTGTAATAGCTCTATGCTAAATTCTTATTATAAAATCTCATTCTTACATCTACATGACTGTGTAAATAGAACAGAAGAGCTATGGAAAACTTGGACTAGACCTACCAAAAATCCGAGTAAAATGACACATTATTACAAATTAAAATAATTACAAATCAAATTATCTTAATTTTTACTAGCGTCTTTTAAGATTCAACCAAAATCTGTCGTCTTTTAGGACATTAAGTAATATTTTTCTATGTCCTATATTGCCAAAGTCGCAGAATTCTGCTAAATCTGGTCACACTAACCCTTTTTATTGACTTTGACAGTCTATCGACTGAGCTTACAATTTTTTTTCATTAGTAACCAATTTAGGAACTCAATAATTGGCAGGTATGTCTTTCATATTTTACATGAGTCCAGGCATGAGTCTTCTTCCCCCCCCGAATGGGTTCCCGCCTTGTCGTGGCGGGGGGGCTTAGTAGCCAGGTCCACCCAAACTGGTGAACGAAGAGGAACCCGAGGTGGGGCCGCCTCTCCGGGTCTTGGGCCTTGACAAGCCCGTGCGGAGGCTGGCCAGTAGGTCGGTTCGCCGACTGAGGTGGACTGCGGTGTCGCGTTCATCGCGATGCCGCGGCCGAGCCCATTGAGGCGGGGGCGGCGACGGGACGGACGGGCGGCGAGTGTGCCGCTGCCTATCCATCCTGCCAGCGGCCCTAACGGGTGCCGCCAACGTGTTGGCGGAGGCGGTGGGGCTGCAGGGGAAGAGGCGTGTCGGTATCGCGATGGCCGCTCTCCCTATCCTCTGCAGCCGTAGTGGCAGGCGCGGGGCCACTTTAATTGACCCGTTGCATCGGGACCAGGGCTGTCGGACACGGGTACTGTCTGACGCCCAGTGCTGGTTGGTCCCAGGTGGTGGATGACGATGTGTCTGGTGTTCGGCACATCGTCCTTCTGGAGGGAGCCTACGCTCCGAGGTGGGGCCCGGTTTGGGCCAGCGCTATCGGGTGCCGCGGAGGAGTGCGAAAGCGTGCCCGTAGCCCCGACACCAAGCGCAGTGGCGGAACACCCAGGGGTTTTGGTGGGTATGCCGTCCAGCAATGGGCGGAGACTCCCACATAACCACCCGCCTGTCCCGAGGTGCGGTGGTATCTTTAAAAGATATCCCCTGAAAAAAAAAAAAAAAAAAAAAAGGGTCTTCTTCAAAATGTTTTGTCTTCAATTAGAGGCCGGTTTGATTCAGGCATTCTCCCTGCACGCCACTTAAAAATAATGTCACGGACTCAAGGAAGTTACATACGCGAACTTATGTAACTTATGTTCTCGTATGTAACTTCCTTGCACGGACTAAGGTCACGGATGAGTCGACGAAAAAAATTTAATAGGTTTTTTTTTTAAATTTTATATATAAGTCATATATAAGTACTTTGAACCCTTGCCGTTATGCCAATTCCATAGAGAACACAAACATATTATAAAATATGTTGTTATAATTTTTTTTGGCCTACCTACCTACTTCATAAATTAAATTCTATAACTTTCTATCAAATAAATACATTTCAGTTCTCTTTTCTTTACTGGAGCTACTTTAGCAAACGACCACGAAAAGGTCTACGTGTAAAAAAGTGAGACATATGTACCTCATCATAACTCTGTCTTGTTCAGACACGTCGAAAGAATTATTTCGTGGTGCTTATGCCAGCCCAGAATAGGTCTTTATAATTAAGATATCCAATGATAACAATAGGTAGGTACCTGTGCCTAAATAAACTAACTCTAAAACTTAGGAATTAAGTTTAAACTGTGAGGTACAATAATTAAGAGTTTAGACGATAAAGTTTAATAATTATTATTATACTTATTGCTATATTATTGAGTCTGCTTAAACACCAGTGAAAACACGGAGTACGTCGATTTTACGAGCTGAAAAAACAAAATTAACGTGTGTATTAAGGACAAGACCTATCTTCATGTAACGTCCATAGAAAAAAGATAGATCTAAGTATTAATGTCAAATATATTAATTTGAATTGAATGAAAGGACCTAGCTAATACACACCAGCGGGCTTAGCATACGGACCATAAATTAATACTATCGACGTGTCAGAACGTGACAGAGTTATGATGAAATATATATCTGTCACCTTTGCACACGTTGATAAACTCTTGTCGTGGTCTTGTATGCTAAGCTAGCTGAGAACAATTCGAACCCCGCGTCTAGCGAAAAAGGAAACAGAATGGCGCGGCACCAACACACTCTACTGGGGGCTCCTAGGCATTAAAACTGGGGCCCAACGTGGGGCACTAAAATTGGTGCCCAACTTGGGGCGCTAAAATTGGTGCCCAACGTAGGGCACTAAAATAGGTGCCTAATATGGAGCACTAAAATTGGTGCCCAATGTGGGGCACTAAAATTGGTACCCAACGTGGGGCACTAAAATTGGTGCCCAACGTAGGGCGCGAAACGGTGAGGCGGAGGCGTCACCGTTTTTTTCATTTCCTCTCTCCCCGATATCGGTGGCTTGACGTCTCACTTTTAGCTTGGCGGGAGATTCCCGTTCTCGGATGAGTTCGCGGTGCTACGCACTACAGTAGAAAGTAGGTAAGTAGTTACCTTTTTGGTAAAAAAAAATGGAAAACGTTTGTTTATCCTCCTTTTAGAGTCATTTTAAAAATGTCGGCAATGAATTCGGAGCGAAATTGCCCTCTAACTCACCTCTCATCGTCGAATGTTAAAATAAAACTGTTTCAACTATTGTATTGTAATTCAGTATAGAAATTCTCTTTTTGATCAATTATTATGATTACGTGAATTTCTGTTCACAGACATAGTACCTACCTATGACAACATATTTTGTACCTGCGCAGTATTTTAGCTATCTCGATCAAGATTTTTTATGAGACTAATCTGGGTGTCTCCTCTAACTTAACCTACTCACGAAGATTCAACCAGTTATTAATCGCTTTAAGATCACAGGAGAGGGCTGCCGGACTATAATACATTTTAATAAGACTGCCTCGGCGGCTCAGTGGTTAGTGACCCTAACTTCTGGATCAAAGAGGCGTGGTTTCGATCCCCACCCAGGGCAAATATTTATATGATGAACATAAGTGTTTGCTCTGTGTTTGGGTGTTATTTAGTTACTATCTATATAAGTGTGTATTTAAAAATAAGTATATGTAGTATATCAGTCTCTGACAGCCATATCACAAGCTTTGCTTAGTTTGGGGTCAGAGGGCGTGTGTAAGATGTCCCAAAAATATTTATTTATTTATAATGAACATATATTAACATACGTACCGACACATACGACTGATACGATAAACTCATGATGCCCAGACCTGTTATCACCACGGGGCGCTGTTGAAAATAAAACAAACATAATTTCATGTCACAACCTATGTGCACCAGTAATCAGGCCCATTTTTTGAGGCGCCATCGTAATTATAATAGCAATTTAGAATCCGAAGACCGTGGTCACGGGTCGATGCAACTCGGCCGAAACGTCGGGATGAGGAGGTATTTTTAGGTCTCTTCTTGTACTTGGACCGGCATGGTGGCGTTATTATATAACAAACACTTCGATATACCGATAGTCAATACCGGAATCGCTGGAGAGACTCAAGCACAGCTCATGTCTCGACCGAATTGAAAGCTTGCTTTCTCATAGTCCACAAACGCTGAGCAAAGTGTCAAGTTATACTATTTGGTCTTCTGTATAACTTGCCGCAGCATCTGCGAGCTGCAGACCAAGAACTAAGCTAAGTTAGTTCAGGGTTAGCGCATAGCTACAATAGTTTTCCATAGATCTGTACAGACTGCGAGCTATGCACGATCTATGGAAAACTGCGTCAGCTATGCGAGCTAAGCAAAACTAACTTAGCTCAGCTATTGGTCTGCAACCGGCTAGGATGTGGTTCATGGTGCCAAAGCCTTCCTGGAACCCGGCTTGTTCTGAAGGCTGGAAGTTATCAAGCCTGCGCTCGAGTCGATTCGTAATGACCCTTAAAAACAGTTTATAAACACGGCGCAGAAGCGAGACGGCGTTCAATTTGGTGTTGTCACTTTTTTAATGAATAGCAACATCACGCTTATGTTTCACGTTTCTGGCGTTATGCCCTCGAGGACGACGATGTTAAAAAGCTTCAAAAGGACTTTAAGTAGCTTCTGAAAGCGAGTGGTAAACCGGCCACCCGCTTTCTGAAAGTCTGAAGTGATTCCGTCATCACTCGGTGCCTTGTTGTTCTTAAGCTGATTCAAAGCCATTCTAATCTCATACATGCTGATGTCCGGGAATTGTTCGGTAAATTGTCGAGCTGTCGAGTCAGCTTGGCTTACGTGGCCGCGCTGTCAACAGGCTTAGCTGCCGAAGAGCCTTACGATCTCCTCTAATACCTTCTAATATACCATCAAAATCGGCGCGTACGCGGCAATTTGAAATCGAAAAGACAACAGTAGACACAAAATGCGGTTGTACTGTATCAGCTTTTTTTTATAGTCCACTGCAGGACGTAGGCCTACCCACTAAGGGTAATTGAGCCATATCCACCACATGTTAGCCCAGTGCGGGTTGGTGGATTCACATTCCCATGACTTCACGATTGTAAGGCGGGTGTCACTACCTCTAGACCACCACGGCTTCAAAAATTGCGGTTATTAATTCAAAAATAGGCCTAGATACTACTATGATTTTGAAAAGTTTGAATTCTATTTCTAGTCTTAAAGGACATCAGAGAAAAATGTGTCCCTTAAGACCATGACCTATAATATCCAGCACATAATTTTTTGAAAGTCGTAAAGGTCAAAATGACAAAACTGTTAAAAGTTTTTTCACTAAATATTTTTTGAAAAAGCCTTACGACATACATTAAAACCAATATGTACCTACCTTAAAGATTTTTTTGAGAAAAATTTTGAGCTTGGCCCAAAAAAAGTTAGGAAGTAACGGGCATTTTTTTAGCCAGAGAGATTTCAAATATACCATTCGAAAGAGCGCAAAAAACTGAGTATACTCGTAGTAGCATTCATAACTCATTTTCGACAAAATGTCCCTTACGCCAATTGAAATTTCCCTCATCGATATCGACCATAACGCAGATGAATTTTTGCGGAATTTACCTACTAAGTACCTACCCAAGAACAAAAGGGTAAAAATTACTGTAGGTACCTAGGTATTACGAAAAGGCGCGTGACGCTTCTATTAGGCTATTGCCGAAATCTTTGGATGTAAAATTTGAGAACGTGCACATATTAGGTACTTAGTAGGTATGTATTACATGACAAACCTGAGCAAACACCATAGAAATCATGACCAACTTCCTCACGTTCACTGAGCTTGGGCCCTGGCAGTTCTCCCAGCCAGATGAATACATAGCTTTACTCAATTCAGAAGCCTGTAAGCAAAGAATACCTAATTTAAAATCTGTCTCGTATCTTCAATGCCAATGAAAGTAAATGTTCAAATAACGAATCTTAGAAACTTAAGTTCTACGTGCTTCACCACCCCATAATCAATGTTTACAAGAAGATAAAATGTAAGTATCTAATTAATATGCTTAATACTTTCCTCAACAGTGACATCTCCTGCATTGCACATAAAGAGGCCGGTGCCCCAGACGATGCAGAATGCTGCTATTCCGATAGCTCCTGCATGCATCAAATTGCGTTCGGATTTCTGCAATACGCACGAGTACGAGGTAAGACTGTACCTACTAGTAGAGTTACGTAGTTTCTAAATCTAACATATAAGACACACGACTCACGACCCAGACGTATTCACAACACAACACGTCATTGTGCAAATAGGGATGCTGAAATATTTTAGAAAGAGAAAAATTACACGACATAGAAAATACACGAATTCTTTGAATTTGATGTAATCAAGGGATATAAACCAGGGGTCATAGATTTCGTTCCACCTCAACTCGTGTTATGGGATGGCAAAATTGTACTTGTAGTTTATTATAATTACCAGCAGCTGAGCCATTAGGATTACAAGCATTGTGATATTAAATATTATTTGACCGCTGAACACCCAACCGCAGATAATCTTACTCAGTTCCACACACCTGGGAAGAAATCATTAGGTATAAGTAAAAACCAATGCGAATGAAATATAAAACAATTAGAAACCTCGCAAATCGCAAAATATTACAACAAAGACTCTCATGAATAAGCATGACTCTTCTGAACGAAATTCCTAACTTACTTCAAAGTATCCGAATGCAGTTTGATACCCGTCTTATAAGCTGCTTCATACTGCAGTTGTTTAAGTCTCTGGCTCAACCTTTCTTTCGCAAAAATAAAATCAAGCGACTGGAAGTAACTCTGGAGATCGACAAACTGGTAGCTCATACAGCTGGTCAGACTGATCACGAAAGCGTATACGATCAGAACTCGGATCATCATGGACCACCACAGTATGTTCCACAGCAGCCGCATGAGGCTCGCAGTTGCCCGTTGGCCAGCGTTGAGAGTGGTAGTGTTTAGTGCTTCGCCTCCGCAATTAACAGTGCAACACAGAATTCGCCTTCCGCCTTCCAGCGGTTGGGTCGAGTCTCGTACGAGACTCCACCCCACTGCCAGCGAAGCGCGCACCGCGAAAACGTCCACCACGTCGCGTCGCCACGTGTGAACCTTGCACTCCGCCGGTCTAGGCGTTGAAAGCAGGGTCGCGCGCGCCGCCGCCACCCACGCGCAGGAATTCTGCGCCCCGCTGCCCTCCTCTCCGCTGCCCGCTATCCATATCGGACGGTTGTCCAGCGAGAGGCCGCGCGGGTCAATCAAGCCGCCAACCGCCGTGGTTTCACCCACAGCCGCCAACGGCTCTGATTCACACGGATAAAGAAATAAAACCGTGAGTTAGTACCGGCCGCCAACGACACTGATTCACCCCGGCCGCCAATGGCCGTGATACCACCCGGCTGCTAATAGCCGTAAACCACGTAAAATTCCAACCGCCAAGTTCGTGGAATCGACCAAAAAAATTTGGTCCCGCGGTCCGTGCGGCTCAAGCTGTCAAGTACCTTGACGCGGCTCAAAAAGTGGGTGCCGCCATCCGTGCAGCCTAAGCCTCCAGAAAGTTTGACTCGGCCCAAAAAGTTGGCCGCAGTTATAACTATAGAATAGAATACAAGTGTCCGAGCCTTAAGGGTCGACGGGCAGTTTACTGTGCGACATACGCCGCCCTCTCCGTTAAGCGTCCCTTTGAGCTGATCAGGTTAGCTGGGCCTTCACCGGTTTCGCCGGTGATCTCACTTGGCTGGCCTTGTATCGCCGTGGGGCGTGGAGTGGTGGTAGTGTGGGATGCACCACTGCTAAATTACGGAAATGTCGACCTCGGAGGAGGACGGGAAGACAGGACAACCAGCATCACCTGCGCTACAAGATTCGCCGGCACCAACGCTGCGCGACCGATTACAAGATGAGCACCTGGTAGTCAGCAGGGACCTCTTCGACCCGGAGAGGTCTACAATCATGCCGGCAACACTTGCGTCACGCAGCGTACCGCGAGCCCAAGCATGGACAGCAAGCGGCATATTTCGGGGTGTCGCCAGCTCCTTAGCGAATTCCGGACGGAAGGGCCTGCGCCGCGCGACACCATTGTCTAGCGTTGCCAGGAAGAAGCGACTGAAGGGCTCGCCTGACGCCAAGCACGAAGAAAAGAAGCCACGGAAGGAGTCGGAGACACCACCGCCGAACCCACAACAATCGCAATCAAAGATTCCCGTGCCTGTGGTGCGCGTCGTGCATCGCGACGCACTACAGGCCGCTGCACCGCGACCACGACGCGCACCACGTCACCAACCGGAGCCGACGGGTGTCGTAGACATACCGATACCCGCCCCGAGGGCGATTCAACCACCACCGGAGCAGAAAGCTCGCGCCGGACCGAGCCGAGAAATCCCTGGTGTTCCTCACCAGGGATTTCTCGGAGACCTCCCGTTACCACCACCGCTGACCATGCCGACCTCATCATCGTCTACCTCATTAAAGGCGATGTCAATGACGCCGACTCGCCCAGTGGTACAATTACAAGAACCCAACAGGCTCCTTTCGATGGATCGAAAACCGAACCGGACCTCAGAACAACCGGAGGCTAAACCTACAGAGCAACCTCAATCCCAACGTGAAGCTACGTCATATGCGGCACTGGAGTCGGTGCCAATGGATGCTGCACCCATGCCCAGCCCGCCATCGCCACCGCCGGCGGCGGCCGCTGCATATGCGGCGGCGCTAGCCACGCCGCCACCACTGCCGCGAATGTCACCACGTACATCGCCACGTATGTCGCCACAGCCGAGAGTAAACATACCGCCAGCGTGCGCTGCTGCGCCAGCACAAAGGAACGTGCGCATGGGCAAACATCCAGCCATCATCGTCGATGTATTCCCCGAGTGGCACGTCCACCTGGCAGCATTAAAAGCCAGGTTGGGCCATGCACCGAATGCCCGCCCGCTAGATAAGGGCATTATATTCCACCCAAAGACGCCGGAGGAATACCGAACGGTGCAAAAATACATGACGGAGTTAGATGAGAAGCCCGGGGCCCCACACTGGCACTGTTATTCAATGGACCAGGACAAGCCACAGAAAGTGGCACTATGAAAGTTTTGTGACAGGGATTTTAGGTATAATACTGTTATTTTTGTTTGTGTTTTATGATTTGTTTTGTTGTATTTTGTTGTTATTGTACCTATTATTTTTGTTGCAAATAAATAAATTTCTTTCTTTCTTTCTTTCTTTCTATGGGGTCTACCTGCAGATACGGATCCAGCGACAATCGTGGGGGCCTTTAAGGACTTGGGGTTCCCGGCGATATTCGCAAAGGACCTCCCCAGAAGACGGGCTACCCAAAAGGTGGTCTACCATATACAACTGGAACCTATGGGAAGGGACCTGTTGGACAAACTATATACGACAACAGAGGTCCTCAATATGCCGCGGGTGGTTATAGAGGCGTGGCGCGGGACATCCACCGTCCCGCAATGCCATAGGTGCCAACTGTTCGGACACGCGAGCACCAACTGCCACCGACCGCAGAAGTGCGTGAGATGCGCTGGTCCGCATTTCGGCAAAGACTGCCCGAGAGACCTCACGACGCCAGCCACTTGTGCCAATTGCCAAGGAAGGCACCCAGCGAACAGCCGCACGTGCGCGGTATTCAGGGCTGAAGCCAGGAAACGCAAAATTAAGATTCCTGGCGACCACCGCCCACCTATACAAGAAGACCGCACACAGACGCAGAGGCTCAGCTCCCATCAGAGAGGGGCACCAATGGCTGGACCGCAGAGGGGGGCAGCTCGCCCCCAACCGATGCCACAACCTGGTGGCAGCAGGGGACTACCGCCTGGGTGGAACTGGCCGCCGGCACAAGTGGCGCCAACGACATTGGCACCTCCAGCTAACATGCCAACAGAAAAAAGAGGCACCCAGACAATCACAAGGGGTAGGAGCAGAAGTAGGAGGGTCAGAGCGGCATCGACTCCAATCCCACAGACGGGGGGGCTACCAATTTTCAATCCCTTCGCCCCTTTGGCCTTATTCGCGTCAGAGGACGAGAACGCCCTCCCTCCAACCACCACAACCAACCGGCCCAAAAAGGCGAAAAAGAAAGCGCCGAAAAAGAAGCCAACCAAGGCAGATCAAAGGCATGCCACACAACCAGCGACCCAACCCGGGATGGAGGAGACCCCCGGTCCCTCCACGGCGGGACCCCCGCCGCCACCGCCACTACCACCAGCAGTAGCTGCAGCGCCAAGGGCCGTTGACATACCGGCACCAGCGTCTCACCCTCAACCACAGCCTAGAGCCACCACCACCAATGAGGAGGGGCCCAGACCTCCGATTCCTCCAAAGAAGACGGCCCCTAGGAGAAGGAGGCGGGCTACATCAGCGCCACCGTCACCGACAGAAGAGAGGGTAGGCCGGCAGGGGGTGAGGGTCCGATTTGCCCAAGCCCCTCAGGCCGTTCGCCCAACCGCACAAACCAATCAACCCCGCCATGCTCCGCCGGCGGCGGTGCTAATGAGACAGGCTCCAGGCGGGTGGCAACCTTGGCCACCATCACAGCAGAGCCAGCCAATCATCTATGGACCTCCTGGCCTCACAGGCCCGAGGCTCAGACTACCGCAACCACAAGCCCAACCTCGGGCTTACCCCCGCATCATTACGGCGGGGACACCGGCGAATGCCCAACGCGGGGAGCCCATCTGCGCAATGATGGGTGCCCTGGTGGGCCTACTTGCCGCCATCGCATCCGGCGAAGATCTCCGGGAAGCGGCGATGCGCGGATTGGCCACTATTCAAGGACTCTATTATGGATAGTCGCCATCTGCGCATACTATACTGGAACGCCGGGGGGATAAGGAATAAGATCCCGGCGCTTCGTCTTCTCGCCCGGTCGCAGGACATACACATAGTCCTCCTGGGCGAGACCAAGCTAACACCGAAGCAGGAGTTGGGGATGTCGGGCTACTTCGTGTATCGCCGGGATGAAGTCTCTCCCCGGGGCCCGGCTTATCGTGGAACGGCGGCCCTGGTGAGGAGGGACGTAATACACGAAGAGCTTGAGCATCCTAAATTCAAGCAGATAAGAACCACCGGAGTCAGAGTACGGGTGGCAGGACGCGAAACAAATATCTTCGCGGGCTACCGCCCTCCGGTGAACGCACCCTTGACCGCAGAAGATCTTGACGCCATCTTCGCCGAAAAGTACCCAACGCTACTTGCAGCCGACCTCAACGCCAAACACGTGTCGTGGGGGTCGCATAGCAACACAGCGCAGGGGAAGAGGCTGATGCACGCCACGGAAACCAGGGGAATCACCGTGGTGGGACCGGACTCACCATCTCACGTACCGACGAACCCGCACCATAGGGCCGACGTACTGGATATCGTGCTGCACAAGGGGATCGATGCGCCATTGCTCGTGGAGGTAATTTACGACCTAGACGAGCCGCATCTCCCCTTGCTGATCACAATCGGAGGGCCGACGTCCTGTGCTCGACCTCGATTCGTCCGATTCAAGACGGACTGGTCTAAGTTCCAGAGAGAACTCCAATCGCTGACAGTCGGGAAGCTGAGCACCGCAGAAGAGGTGGAAGAATGCGCGTGCTCGCTGACCAAGGCGATTGTAGCGGCGAAGGACTCAGCCACCACGGAGTTGCCACGAACAGCATGGCGCGAAGAGCTGCCTTCGAACCTAAGAGCGGTACGCAACGAGAAGCGGAAACTCAGACAGCTGTGGGCCCACACACGCTGTCCAAGGACGAAGAGGCAGTTGAACGCCATAACAGAGAGATTCGCAGAGTTGGTAAGGGTCTGGAGGGGCACCACCTGGGACGCACACATAGCCCAGTGTGAAGAGGACAAGACCAACCTGTACAGTCTCAACCGCCACCTGACCCAGGCTAAAGCGTCAGTTTGCCCACTGCTAGACAGCACAGGGCAGCGGCGTTATTCAGCCTTAGAGAGGGCAGAGCTCCTAGCTGACCATTTGGAAGGTCAGTTCAAGCTGCACCCGGTCCCAGTTGAAGCCTCAGACGACGTCAGGGAACATCACCAGCGAATCGCACGGGAGGTGTCAGAATTCCTACGGTCCCCGGCTACACCATTGGGAGGGGAGGACTTTATATCCCCAATGGAGGTGGTCCGAGCCGCGAGGAGACTTAATGTGAAGAAGGCACCGGGTCATGACGGGATCTCCAACGCCGCCCTCCGGAGGATGCCAGCGAAGGGCTTAGTCTGTCTGACCCGGTTATTCAACGGAATTCTGAGAACAGGACACTTCCCTACGAATTGGAAGACTGGAAAGGTGATCGTTCTACCGAAGCCCGGCAAGGATAGAAGGCAACCGTCCAGTTACCGACCAATAACGCTGCTGCCACACGTGTCAAAGCTGTTCGAGCGTTTGATGTTGCGGAGATTGCGCCCCCACTTCACACCAAGGGAGGAGCAATACGGATTCCGAGCACATCACTCCACCACGCTCCAGCTGACGCGAGTGCTGCACCACCTAACCAGCGAGTTGAACCGAGGACGACACTCTGTGGCCGTCTTCTTAGACGTCGAGAAGGCCTTTGATCGGGTGTGGCACGAGGGCCTTATCCATAAGTTGATGCGCACCACGGCGCCACCCGCGCTAGTCCGAGTCGCGGCGTCATCCCTTGAAGGCCGCCAGTTCTACGTGTCCGTCGAGGACGTCAGCTCCGGACACAGAAGAATTGCTGCGGGAGTTCCTCAGGGGAGTTGCACATCACCATTCTACTATGCCATATATACGGACGACATACCGATCCTGGAAGACCTCAGGCCTGGAGAACGGGGAGTCGTCCTCGCCCTCTTCGCGGACGACAGCGCTTACATAGCGTCGTCCAGGAGCGACAGAATAGCCGCTGGCAGGATCCAACGAGTCCTAAACATCCTGCCAGAATGGCTCGATAAGTGGAGGATTGCCGTCAACGTGGGCAAGACGGCAGCGCTGCTGACCGGTAACACAACAAGACGACCAATATCGATAAAGCCACTGCAGCTTAGAGGACAAGACATCGCGTGGGAAAACAACTGCAAGTACCTGGGTGTCTACATCGACCGGACCCTTCGCATGAGCTCGCAGACCTTGCACGCCGTTCACCAGGCGAAGGCTGCTCGAGCTCTGCTGCGGCCCGTGCTGAGCTCTAAGCTGCCACTGAAAACCAAGGTGTCGATTTACAAGACCTACATTCGTTCCCGGCTGACTTACGCAGCGCCCGCTTGGTACGCGCTCTGCTCAGCCAGCCAGAAGAAAAAGATGCAAGTGGTGCAAAACGTCGCTCTGCGGATGATCTCAAGAGCCGGCCGGTACGTTCGCAATGACGTTATCGCCCGGGACGTGCGAATCGAAACGGTGGGGGAGTTCGTGGCTCGTCTGTCACGCGGCATGTTTGACCGCGCAGACAATGGGCCACACCCCCACCTGAACAACATTGCGCCGCTTCATGCACGCCCTCCTGACGAACGTACATGGCGTGCCCTCCCTAGAGATCTCCTCCTGGCTGGCTCGGACACATGGCAGAACTCTGAGGAACCAAGCGGCATCCAGAATAGAGATGAGGCCCAAACTAAGAAGAAGAAAGTACCACCAAGCCAAAGAATGGCCACCCCATTACAACCAAGCCAAGATGTGGCCAACGATGGCCATACAAGTGGCTAGCGAGGGTGCTGAGAGAAACCGCCCGTCCTCGCGGACGGGAAGGGTACTCGCACCCTCCCAACATTGCCCCTCAGCTAGATAGCTGAGGCGTCCAGCCGCCGAAGAGAGCGAAAGCTCGAGTCGGCATCCTTACCCTCGCCAAACACGGGGGGGGAAGAACCCGAATGAGGCTCGCAGAAGTGGATGTATCATCGACCATAGGCCAGGCGTTGATTATGGTTGTAAACGTACCCTCTGAAAAATATGTAGATATCTTATTCTTCGAGGTATGTACCTATTGTTACAACCTTCATGTAGTCACCATGTAACCTCTTTTACTATTTCCTTCTCTGTCAATATAAAATTGTGTCATGTCATGTTTTGAAGTTTTGATTACATTAAAATCATCTTCCACATGAAAATGTATTTTATTTCATTTGGCGACGAGATTAAAGTGTTAAAATGAATGAAGAACAATTTGCACAATTCTTAAAGGTACAACAGGCCCAACAAGAGCAGATCAATGCTCTGTTATCAATTCTAATACGACAAAAGAATGAAAGCCACTCAACGAGTGTGGGTGTGACGAGCACTCCTTCAAATTCTTCACACGACAGGATGACGATCCTCAAACATTTTTCAACGGACAAATTCAACCCTGAGAAAGACAGAATCGAAGATTTTATTGAATTCTTTGAAAACAAATGCCAGACAATACAAATTACAGATAAGTCACTACAAAAAGATATAATTCTTAACACAATCACCCCAGACACGTTCCGACAACTTACAGTAGCCTTAACACCAAATTTTGAAACCAGTAGTTACTTGGATATACGTGGCAAATTATTGGATCTGTACCGTATAAAGAAAACAAGATAGGTACCGCGCCTTATCCGAGTTCTGGAATTGTACTAGAGATTGCAACGAAACAATGGAGAAATACGCCAACAGGCTAAAAGAGTTAAGCAAAGACTGCGGGTACAAAGGAGAAATGTTAGAAAGACAACTACGCGATCGCTTTGCAACGGGATTAAACCATGCTGAATTAGAAACTGACCTGAAACAGAAATGGCCGGATTTACTCGAGTCAGGCAACGAGGTTACATTTCAAGAAGTTTTTGCAGTCGCGCTATCGCGGGAGCAAGCCGAACATGACACACAAATTCCATGCACAAGTCCCAATGTAAATAAGGTAGGAAAACACCGCAATCTGAAACCCAAACAAAAACATCAAAGGCAAAGGAAATTACATCCCAACCAATGTCTTCGATGTGGGAATAACAACAAACACGATCTTTCAAGATGTGGTGCCAGAGAACATGTGCCAAGAGTGCAATATAAAGGGTCATTTTGAAAGCACCTGTATCAAAACAGGACGTGCATATATAGTACCGTCAAGTCGAGTTTCAAAAAAAAAACAAACAAAATTAGGAGCACAAGAGATTCGATAGAATCCACGTCTTCAACAGATAGCTATAGTGACGACGAAGGATCAGTATATAACGTCACCAAAACACGACAATCAAAGAGAGACTGTAAACAAATTGATGTCAAAATTAATGGTCATAAACGCACAATGGATTGGGATCCGGGATCTTCGTACTCTATAATAAGCACTGAATTTTGGAAGAAAATAGGATCACCGATACTGAGAAAAGGACCAAAACTCAAAGGATATGGTAACAAAAAACTTAAAAATGAAGGGCTTGCTGATGTAGCAGTTGATGTTGATGGTAAACAACTAACATTACCTGTTGTCGTCTTGAACAATGCAAATCCAATGCTATTTGGTCTTGATTGGAGCAGAGATTTTGGAATGGATTTTCCAAAACCAGTATACTCAATCAAATCGGATATGACAACTACACTTAAACAAGTATTGAAACAACACAGTGAACTTTTTTGACGGAAAACTTGGCAGAGTTAACAACTACCAAGTACATATACATGTTAAACCCGGCTCAGAACCAGTTCACCTACCTGCTCGACCAATCAAGTTTGGCGTAAAGAAAAATGTGGAACGAGAATTAGACCGCCTTGTAGAAGAAGGAATTATAAACAAAGTAGATCCAAATATAACGCCATTAGAGTGGGCCACTCCAACTGTTAATGTTTTAAAACCAACAGGCGATGTCAGAATTTGTGGAGACTATAGTACCACACTGAATCCAGTTCTAACCAAACATCTACATCCAGTTCCTGTTTTTGACCACTTACGACAGAATTTAGCTAACGGTATAATATATTCAAAAATTGATTTAAAAGACGCTTATTTACAATTTGAAATAGCTCCAGAATCAAAAAAATACTTAACAATTTCGACCCACAAAGGCTATTACCAGTACAATAGAATGCCGTTCGGAATTTCAACAGCCCCGTCAATTTTCCAAAATTTTCTAGACCAACTACTTGGAGACATACCTGACGTTGCGGTATATTTTGATGACATTGCACTGACAGGACCAAATTTACAGCAACATTTACACACCTTAAACATGGTGTTGAGTCGATTGAAACAAGCTGGACTCAAAGTCAACTTGAAGAAATGTAATTTCTTAACAGAAGAAATCGAATATTTAGGCCACATTATTGACAAAAATGGAATACGCCCAACAAATGGGAAAATAGACGCAATAATAAAGGCATCTGAACCAACCAATTCGAAAGAATTACGATCTTTCCTTGGACTGATCAACTATTATGAACGTTTTATACCACACCTACACGGACTATGTGCAGATCTCTATGATCTAACTAGCGACAAACAAAAATGGCGTTGGACAGAACATGAAAAACAAATTTTTGGAAATGCTAAAACAAGCATTGCAAATTCAAAACCACTCATTGCATACGATGGAAGTCGTCCTCTATTCTTGGCTTGTGATGCATCAGAAAAAGGAGTTGGAGCTGTACTTTATCACAAACACCAAGAACTTGAACAGCCAATAGCATTTGCTTCCAGGAAACTTCGACCAGCTGAGCGGAAATATTCAGTCATTGATCGTGAAGCCTTAGCTATATTATTTGGAATAAAAAAATTCGACCAATATTTGAGAGGAACAAAATTTACCTTGGTTACGGACCATAAACCACTGATCCATATTTTGGGACCTCAACGCAACCTCCCAAAATTAGTAAACAACAGACTAGTAAGATGGGCTCTCTTGATCGGAAGCTACCAATACAATATTAACTACAGAAAGGGAGAAAACAATATTTTGGCTGACTGCCTGTCCAGATTGCCTAACCCTGACATAGAACCTTCCCCAATTGAAAGCTACGTACATAAGATAACTAAACGCCTTTTTGGTAACAGTATTACAGATCTGCATCTAACAGAAGATAATTTGAACAAGGAAACGCATAAAGATACGATATTGTCTCAAATCTAGCAATTCTTAAAAACTAGATGGAGAGAACTCAATTATACGCACGACATAAAACATTATTTCAGAAAAAGAAATGAGTTATCAACAGAAAACAAAATTATTATGTGGCAAGGAAGAATGATCATACCTGAAACACTAAGAAAGAAGGTACTAGAGTGCCTACACAAAGGTCACCCAGGTATATCATCCATGAAGGCATTGTCACGTTTTTATGTATGGTGGCCTACATTAGACGAAGACATAGAAAATTTTGTAAAAAAAATGCCATAGATGTCAAGAAAATAGACCATCAAACCCTGAATTACCAATTTTTTCCTGGTCAATACCCGAACAAGTATGGGAAAGAGTTCATATAGATTTTGCGGGTCCATTCGAAGGAAACTATTGGCTGGTTTTGTGCGACGCATTATCTAAGTGGTGCGAATTAAGACCAATGAAAAATATAACAGCTAAAAGCTTGTGTTTAGTTTTGGATGACATCTTTAGCACCTTTGGACTCCCGCAGATGATAGTCTCAGATAATGGACCTCAGCTTGTGTCACAAGAGTTCAAAGATTACTGTAAAAGACAAGGAATATTACATGTCACCTCAACTCCCTATCATCCTCGCACAAACGGACTAGCCGAGCGCTTTGTGAGAACTTTTAAAAATAGGATGACATCAACTGATGGAACTCCACTTAAGAGCCGTTTACAAGAGTTCTTACTCAGCTATAGGAATACTCCACATACTACTACAGGGAAATCAATGCACAAATGATGTTTGGAAGACAATTGAACTGTGTATTGTCCAACATTAGACCAAATAAGAGGAGGACACTACAATACAAACAAGTGATGTCAAATGTCATGTCATCTGCACCTGGATATCAACCCGGTGATAAAGTGTATATTAAAACAAAGGAGGAAAAGAAGTGGCAACCTGCAACTGTTGCAGCGAGGAAGCATATGTACTCTTATGTTGTCTCCACGTCTAGTGGAGCACCCAAAAGGAAACATGCTGACCAAATGAGACCTCGACTTAGTTCGTCAGAACCAGCAACTATTACTACAGATACAACTCATGATACAGTCGCTGCCTCTAACTATTCAGCTCGCATTTCACCCTCACACGCCACTTCCGCACCGACATCCTCACCCGTCTCATGCTCCCAAGCACCGTCTTTACCACCCACTTCATATTCTTCTACTTCTACTTCTGGACCAGGCCCATGTAATCTTGCATCTCCTTCATCTTCAACACCTCTCACATCCCCCGCAATTTCACCATCTACATCATCATCCACCTCATCTCCTACATCTCTAGCTTTCTCTACACCAGTAACGGAACCACAGCATCCGCCACTCCGACGTAGTGAACGTCAAGGGCGTCCTCCTCGGCGTCTGATAGACGAAATCTAAAAGGGGAGGAATGTTACAACCTTCATGTAGTCACCATGTAACCTCTTTTACTATTTCCTTCTCTGTCAATATAAAATTGTGTCATGTCATGTTTTGAAGTTTTGATTACATTAAAATCATCTTCCACATGAAAATGTATTTTATTTCACCTATGACGGCGCTCGGACATTTTTTCATACTTTCACTTAGGGACTGTGGCTCTGTAGATATTTGCTCGAAGATCTTTTTATGATTATCTACAAATTAATTCGCGTGGATATCCATTTAGGATGAGCCATTTGACGCGTGAGTACATTGACAGCAAGTAGGTAACGTCGAAGAGCAGAAGTAGGACTCAAGGCACTCAAGACAAGGCGGAATGCTAACACAGGTTTGGTTGTACTCGTAGGTAGAGTGAGGTTATTACCTCTCTTTATAACCTGCACGATAGCATCAAACGTGTACATCAACATCGAAAACGCACACATGCCACAATACGCAATAGAATAAAAATTCGACTTTTTTATCATTCGCTTTTCAACTTCGATATCATTGTAATTTTCTTTTAGCTTCAAAATGTCGACTATTATCTTCCGAACTTTGCTTGCTTGCCTGCAGAAACTCACGTTGTAGCTCCACAGCATTGGATGAGAAGCAATAAATACCATCTGGTTATATTTCTGCTTCTTTGTCAAATTATTCTGAGTGAAAGCTGATGTCAACTCAGATAAAATGAATACGTAAGTCAATGCGGTTACAATTTGCGAGTATTTTCGGTATGGGACGTCGATTTTTTTAGGAAAAGGTAGCGGCTTCATCCAGAAGTTTGGCATGCCAAAGTAATAGGCTAGTAAGCAAAGTTTGTAGAAGAACTTGGCTGTTTTATTAGGAAAATCATTCCTGCTCGATGACTCCATGTTTGTTCAGTGAAGAGTTTGATTTTAATGGAGCTGGTGGTTGGTCAATTTAAAGTAATTTAAGGTAAGGTAATTAACTACAAGTGTTTAATAGCGGTAAGACCCAATTAAATAATTTCTATGATAGGGGTAATCTACTAGTGATCGGCTGTGGCTGATATTATTAGGAATTAACGTGTAATAGGTACCTATATAATTCAATAATTACGTCATCATCATGATTATCCACTGCTGGATATAGGTCTCCTCTATGGACTTCCAATAAGACCGGTTGCAAGCGGCTTACATCTAGCGTGGTCTTGTGGTTTTAATTACTTAAATCCAGCATATGGAACCCGCATGAGGTAACTTACACATTAATGTTAGAAAAAGTACAGAAGCGGTTTTTACGCTATTTATACAAAATAATGTATGGGTACTACCCGTTTCTGTACCCAACAAAAATTCTGCTTATGTTGTATAGGTATGCTTGGATTTGATTCGCTCGAGTCCCGAAGAACTATTGAACAGATCTCAGTAGTACTTAAAATTTTGCGGGGAACTATTGACTGTCCTGACATTATCTGTGAGGCAAGTCGCTTATGTGTGCCCGAAAAACGCTCTAGGTTTTGAGAAGGAAGCGTACCGCTATTCGCGCCCATACCGGCGCGAACGGCTGCGCGTCAACAATCCACAATTTTCCGGGTTCAAAAACATCTGAATAACATCTTATCAGAGTTTCCTCACTTGGACATATTCATTGATGACTGGAGCGTCTTGAGAGATGCTGCTCTGCATACAGCAGAAAAGTTTAGTTTCCATCGCAACTGGTAGCATGTAGGTATAAGTTATAAGGTTTTCTATCTTACTTCTTACTTACTATAAGGTTTTCTCAGATATAACTACATATTTTGATTTTTATTTGTGTTACGGTTGTTACATAAACAGATTTTTTTTAGACTGATTAATTCGTTGTACCTAATTATGATTTAAGATATATTATGTTTCGTTTTGTTTCCTTGCTTCTGTTTTAGCATAATTGTATATAGGTATAGTATTTCAACTCTATAAATGCAGCGTATTGGATGTAAGTCTGTCAAGCTATATTTATTGTAAATAAATAAATTTGAATTTGAAATTTGAACAGTTTGGGAGATATTACATCTCCCTGTGTGACGCCTCTTTCCGCAAAGGAATCGTCTTCGAGCTGTCTTCCTGTTCTCTGACCGACACAGCTAGTGGCGTTATTATATAAACACTTCAACACTTCGATATAGCGATAGTTAACACGGCATCGCTGGAGAAACTCAAGCACAGCTCATGTCTCGACCAAATCAAAGGCTTTCTCATAGTCCATAAACGCTGTGCAAAGTGAAAAGTTACACTCTTCGGTTTTCTGTATAACTTGCCGCAGCTTATGGATGTGGATTATGGTGCTATAGCCTTTTTGGAACCCGGTTTGTTCGGAGGGCTGGAAGTCATCAAGCCTGCGCTCGAGACGGTTCGTGATGACCCGATAACCCTTTGAAACAGCTTTAAAACATAGCCCTGAAGCGAGATGGGTCCGTAATTCATCAATAAGGTGCTGTTACCTTTCTTAAAGAAGAGCACCACCACGCTTTTGTTCCATGCTTCTGGCGTTATGCTCGCGAAGATGACAGTGTTACTAAAGAGCTTCTGAAGGACCTTAAGCACCGGTTTACCACTTTCAGAAACTTCGCGGTGAGGCCGTCATCTAATTAGGTAAAGGTGCTAACTCAGATAAAATAAATAAGTAAATCAATACGGTTACAATTCGTGAGTATAATAATATTCGATATGGGACGTGAATTTTCTTGGGAAATAGTAGCGGTTTCATCCAGAAGCTAGGCACGCCGATGTTAGATATTCACAGAAAAATCGAACCAAGATGATATATATGTCGCAGGCAATTTGTATGATTCCGCCGTTTACATACGGCATCGTCAGTTTAAAAACGCTCGCAGTTATGTAAAATGCCGAAGGCAAAATGACAACTTGATCAATTGTAATAATTTCAACGTCGGTTGTAGTTTTAGGGTGACCATGACAAAACACATTACAGACAAATTAATTCAATCAGATTGTGTATAATCTCGATGTATAGTTTGTTTAACGGTTGGAGTGTACGAAAGGGGGCACTGAGCCTAAACCGACCATCGAAATGCGATGTGATGTGGGAGTATAAGGGTGGGGAAATACTGACCTTGACTCTAAGAATTGACCCTTTAACTTTTACGCCAGGATACGCAAGTGGACCAAACTTAGTGACCTTAGGCCAAACTTATATAAGGTTTGTAGGTTAGGTTAGGTTTGAACAGTGAAAACAACGCGCGAGCCGAGCGAGCGAAGCGAGCGTGCCGCGGCAGCGGCCGGCGAAGCGCTAGAAACTATATGTTCTTATTACGAGTTTAGGACCTTCCGTTATATATGTACAGTATACTCTAACATTAACTAACCAACATAATTTAAGCACTTATCTAGAGTATTTCGACTTCAATTGTTTAGGTTAGCCTCCATTTGTATCCTCTGACCAATTTTTAACGATGGTCGATATGTAACAATCGGAAGACTCCTGTATATTTCAGGAGTCCTCGAAACACCAGATTCTATGGACACCTTAGCATTTTTTAAGTACTGAAAAACTTGATAATTTGTACACGGCGTGTTTATTGCTTTCGTTTAAGAATCGTAACTTTTTTTTAATTCACTATAATAAATGTCTTTAAAATCACAAGTATTTTGCGAAAAGCCTTTTGTACACGTAGTATTTTCAATATTTTCTTGAGTCATAAAACCACTACTTGACGCCATTTTGTTTGTTTTGATCAACAGCAACGCGCTTGGAAAGAAACAGAACTAAATACTTTAATTTGCCGCGGCATTATGTATACGGCGTTTCAATTGTCAATCAAATAATTAGGCATAATATATAATGCCACGGCAAAATACAATTTGCCTTCGGCATTTTACATAACTGCGAGCGTTTTTAAACTGACGACGCCGTATGTAAACGGCGGAATCATACAAATTGCCTGCGACATATACATCATTTGAAAGCTTGTTATATAGGCATCCCAAAAATACATATTAAATTTAGATTTTTTTACCCCTCCAATTTTTTTAAATGCGAAAAATAAATTGTATGAAAAATAATAACACAGCTTATTATTTTTTCTAGTTTAGCAATAATAAAGTGCTTCTATCGTTATTTTACTTGCATTCGTAGCTGAATTTTACACATTCATCTCTTAATTTGCTAAAATTAAAAATTATTACCTACTGGTAGGTTGACCAGTTAGTAGGTACAATGTGACAAAAAACCGGACAAGTGCGAGTCAGGCTCGCACATCGAGGGTTCCGTACAAACACGTTGTAAAATAATTATAAACCTGTTTTAGCATGACGTGCAAATGAAGTTCTTTTAAATGACATTTCACTCACTTTGAATTCGTTCGAGTCAGGAAATGGGTTTATATATTTGCAATCAAACAAAATCTCCGGAACGCAGACACCTCGTACATCGACGGAGAAAGTTAATAGCGCGGGCTAACCACAGACATATAAGAGTATATTTGTCTGTGGGGCTAACTTGACGCCAGCGCTATCTAGTTTCGATATGAGTAAATACTGAGATTTAAACTGTTGCTTTAAGAATTGATTTTATAGCTTATTTGATTTGATTGCTATTAAGTTTGATGTTTTTTATATTTATACAATTATACATTTACATATAAATTTATATTTGAACATATTTTTAGTTTAGACAGAATTCTGAACCAATTTTTTGTGAATTTTGAGGCCCTATTTTTTGTGATGTAAATAAAAATGTACAGTTTTCAGATTTATTCCTATATGTGTACTCTGAGACAATGCTTCTTGCCAAATTTCCTATTTCTATGTCAACGGGAAGTACTCTGTAGGTTTTGATTTTTGTGAGTGCAAAATATGCGGTTTTTTACGACTAATATATAAACGGCTCTAACTTATTTATACGGCAACTGAGAAGCTTTTCTTTTACACAACTGCAAGAATTCATAGGTTTTCGTATATAGTTTAAATTTCAACTCGATATCTTTACGCGTTCCCGAGATAAAGAGTCTTGACATACACACAGACGGACAGACGGACAGACGGACAACAAAGTGATCCTATAAGGGTTCCGTTTTTCCGTTTGAGGTACGGAACCCTAAAAACACTTAAAGAGTGTGTCTAATTGGCAAAAATGCTTTTACTTAACAATTTGGAGGTTACTTAATCAGGGCTGCTAGAGATATACTACCTACCTATTGAGCGAAATATATTTATTTTTTCTAATAAAATCAAAATTAATTTTTAAAAAATCGGAGGGCTCTTTTTTGTTTTTAACTGTTGTATTAGACTCAGAAAAATATGAACTTCCTCGAAATGTAACGAGTGTTGTGGTTAGAATTTTTGATTATTATTATACCAGCCTCCATACATTTTGTGGACATGTCCTTTAAGCAAAGTTTGTAGAATAACTTGAGAGTTTTATTAGGAAAGTCATTTCTGTTCGATGACTGCATGTTTGATGAAAAGCGTTTCAAATTTTAATGCCTTGCTTGGCGATGTACAGTAAGGTACACAAGTTTATTATACCTACGAGTATCAGTAGGGTCAAATGATACATGTTTTATGATAAGGATAATCTAGTAATCTACTAGTATAGGAACCTAATTAGCCGTGGCTGATATTATCACGAACCAATCTGTATTTAATAGGCGCAATAACACTGGTTTACAAAATTTCAACTTATTCGTGACACACGAACTTTTTGACTAGGTAGGTATTTTTGTCTGTATAAGATGTTGTAAATTAAACATTGTTATTTTTCTTTAGTTTAAGAAGCTTTTTTATTTTATTTTCCAATTTGGCTAACGAGAAACATGAAAATTTGTTTTGAAGGGTGACGTTCACAAGTGGTATATTATTCAGAAAAAATCGAACCAAGATGATAGGTATATACATCATTTGAAAGCTTGATTTATGGACTTCTCAAAAATATTTAATTTTGAATTTTTTTATCCCTCCATATTTTTTTAAATGTGAAAAATAAATTGTATGAAAAATAATAATACAGCTCTGTATTATTTCTAGTTTGGCAATAATAAAGTGCTTCTATCGTTATTTTACGTGCCTTATTTCGTAGTTGATTCTTCCACTTTCATCTTTTAATTTGCTAAAATTAAAAATTATAACCTACCAGTGTGACCAGTTGGTAGGTAGGTACAATGTGACAAAAAACACTTAAAAACTGTGTCTAATTGGTAAAAATGCTTCTAATTAACAATAACGGCGGTTACTTAACCAGGGTTATTAGATATAAATTACATATTGAGCCAAATATATTTAATTATCCTAATATATTCAAAATTAATTTAAAAAAATCGGAGGGCTCTTTTTTTGTTTTACCTGATGTAATAGACTCAGAAAAATATGAACTTTTTCGAAATGTAACGAGTGTTTTGGTTAGAATTTTTGATTATTATTATACCTACCAGTCTCCATACATTTTGTGGACATGTCCTTTAAAAGTCTACAATTTTTTAGTATATTTGGCTTCCAGTTGGCCTTTTTTGACCATCTAGTGTGATCTAGACTACTGCTAGACGTCCGACATTCTCTGAGTCTTATGTTTCTCCATATTTGATACCTATTTGTTTTTGTTTATTTCATTAGTACGGCATTAAACCTGCAAAATAAAATTACATTACTTCCTGATGAAACTTTTTGTACATGCTCATCACTTATAGCCCCAAATTCTCAAGGAATAACTCCAGATAATTATGCGTGTAGAGAACTAATTTTCAGCGATATATATTACACCCTAAAGCTTTATTATTTTGATCGCTCTCCATCTCTGCATTTTTGAAAATGAATTTGACCTCATCACAAGAAAATTGAGGCTATTGAAACATAAAAAAATTCCAAGTGATAAAATCACTCCAGACCGGTGTAGGTATAATTAGTGGTAATATTACTATGTACTTTGAGGTCGACATACGGACACCCTAAATTGACTTGGAACAAAATTGGTCAAAAATAGCATGACCGACTTCACCCGTGTAGGTACTACAGAACATTTTTAACACGGTGTAACATTTTTCACAATATTGTTGATTTATTAGAAATGGCTCAGCCGATTGCGATTAAATTTAAATGGGACCAATTTCGAAGTATACTCTTTCTAATAAAAATATATATTACCTCCTCTATTATACCTCCTCTGGTTTGTCGGTCAAAAATTACAAATAGTAGGCATGTAATTGTTGTCTTAATAACAAAATTACTAATTAAAATTCTATGCGTAATTATTCTCTTGATCATGAAATTACTAGTTATTGAATTCTACATCATTGTCTAACGCTATTATTTTCTTGTTAACCAATGATCAATTTTAGACCATAGTTTTACTACGTCGGATACGATTTCCCTATTCTGACCGGTACAGTTCTGTGTCAAAGTTGTGTGGAAAGTTATTTAAAATGTCTTTTCCAAATAAAACAGCCAAGCATTTCTATAGGACCAGCTACATAGTATTCTTTCTCGGCTCGCCAAATTTTTGGATCAAAGACCTGAACTGCTCCGAAACATTTTACAAAGTTTATCGACGTATATCGAAGTTTTTCAATATCACTATCTTTTGTTTTGTAGCTTTTGAGCTAGGGTCCTTTATTTCTCAAAAAAATCTAAGCAAGAAGGAAGAAACGGATTTAATTATTTACGCTATTTCACACCCCATGCTCTGCGGTTATAGCTTTACTCTGTGGAATCAAGACAGCAATATCAAGAAACTATTTTCACACTTATTGAGGTTAAAAAGCTTCTATAATGACGAGAAAGTGGAAACGCAAATGATAAGGAAGTCTAACAGGGATTCGGGCGCACTGGCACTCAGCTGTATTATGTCACTATTTTTGCATACCACCAGTGCCCTTATACAATACATTAAATCAGGTAACATAATCTTTTCCGTTTAGTGTACTTTTATTATATATTTTTTTTGGTTGTGTTCAATCCGTTTGCATCGCTTCATACACGTAGATCATTGAGATCATTGTACAGAATAAAGATAAAACCATTTAATTACGATTCTTACTGTTGTGTGTTAATGTGTCAGTAAACACAAATACTCAGATTTTTGTTTTATTTTAGTTGATCTCTGACAATGGCTGTGATTTAATTTGACTGGTTCAGTGATATCTACTGGCGTCTTAATTATATTATTGATTTAAAGCTCTACTTGTTCGCATAGCATTTCAATTTCCATTTCGGTAAATTGTGAAATATTGTGCAAATATTTATTTTCCAGAAGGTACGTTTACAACAGTGATCACAACGTGGCCCCTTGTGGACGACCCGTCTCACATCGCTCACATAGCAAGAGTCATTAATAACATTATTTGGTGGGTTTTCGTGACTCGCATCATCGCTGCCTATACCATTATTATCGCCCTCGTGACCAGCATCAGCCATCAGTACATGAACCTGCAGAGTTACTTCTACAGCATTCAAGATGTCTTTCGTGAGCACAATCTAAGTCAACGTGAGAAAGAAATTCGATACGAAGAGTCTTTTAAACTTGGAATTAAACTGCATTCGAGTACTATCGAGTAGGTAAACCTTCTCACGGTTATTTTTTGTAGTTTGGGATATTTTATATTATGACAAATATTTTCAATTTTCAGTTGCTTCAGTCAATTCCGTCACATTTGTCAAGGCATCTTGAGTGTTCAGATTGTCTTCGTAATCACTCTGCTCGTCTTTCTCATGACGCAAATGATGGTTGAGTATAACTTCAAAAGATAATTGTTTAATCGAGTTTGAAAATGTCTGTACCAGCTCTATTTATATTTCCTTTACTGTACCTATTTCTTTCCACATATGGTTTTATTATTATTATCTAACGAAATCTGTTGCCCGACCCGATTTGCGTTATTCTTTGTATAAGTAATGTATACAATTTTATGTAATAGGCACTATGTAAAATAATAACTGACAAAGTCAGTACGTACCTACGTAGATACTATAGATACTTTTAATCGAGACGCGACAAAGTGTAAAATTATGGCTTGGTGTCGCCCAGGGAACTGTAGTAGGGCTCGGTCGACTGAAGTATGTTGTCGATTCCACAGCTCTGCAGAATTTTGGATAAGTCTATATTCAAGAGTGGAAGTATGGTCGTGCGCGCATCGTACTGAAATAATGATTCTGGATGTGAAACTAGTTTACACACTACAACACTAGCGTACATGCCTCCTTATAATTTGTATTTGGCTTTGTAGTCACACGCGCTTGTAAGAACGCAACGAACTTAAACACAACCCTTTTTAGAAGTCGGAGCGGACTATGATGAATGCAGCTGCCACACTGATAACTGCTACAGCTGTGCTGATCGGCACTGGGTTCTTCATGTGGAACGCGGGAGACATCACGGAAGAGGCGGCTAAATTACCCACTGCGATATATTCCTCCGGTTGGCACAACTGCCGTGGCACTTCTACCATTCGCATTAGGAAACTAGTCATGATTGCTATGACTCACGCGCAGGTAAGAATTAAGAATCCAGCACTTGGTATCAAAGTCTCAGATTCTATCATTGACTTTCATAGATTTTACAAGCTTTTATTTAGTTTCACCTGTCCGATATCTGTCATCAAATCTTGTTAGTTAAATTTGATCCACTTCCTGGTAACTGATTAAGCTAAGCATACATTGTGAATCGCGAAACAATGTAATATTATGATGACATGGTGCTTATCTGATGATGGTGGAAGGTGGGCAAAGGAACTTCGAAATGAAACGACACAACCTCATCATCTTCGAGTTTGGGCTCATTTGAATCGTCTTATGGCGAGTAGTTTGTCGTTCAATGGTAACCAAGGTCTGATTCCGATGATGGAAGGTGGTCATAGGAACTCTGTGATAAAACAACGCAACTCCATCGAGTTTCGGCTCGTTTGATTCGTCTTAGCAAGTACTAGTACAGTAAAAGCTTTTTTAAAAGGGGGTTTTTAAAATAATTCAACTATATTCTAATAACTTTTATAAAGTTCCGTTTTTTTACAGAAACCGGTGGTTATAAAGGGGCTTGGCATAATGCATTTGTCATATCGATCTTATGTATCAGTAAGTAGACTAATTAAAGGTGCCATTTGAAACCGAGCAGCCTACTGCACGTGCTATTGGCAGTTGCAGTAATTGGCAACTCGGTTCCAAATGGACCTTATTAGTAAGCTCAAAACAGCATTAGGAATTAGCTATGCAGAGGTATTCGAATCTCATCTCAGCCTCAAACAGTCAATATTATTGACTGTTCTTCACTTCATTAAAACTAGCGTGAGAAATCATTATACTAAATAAAACGCCGGTTTTCACTCACGTATAATATACACTCAAGCGCGTGCTAGTGCGCGTGCGTCAGTCGACGGGAGCGCGCGTATTCCCTGATGAAGGAGTACTAATTTACTCCGAAATCGGTCGGGTTCCCAGCGGCCCGGCCGTATATCATACGTGAGTGAAAACCGGTATTTTATTTAGTACAGTCAACAATATATTATGATTTTGACAAAAACGTACCTAACAACCAACTTCCTACAACCGACCGCAAGCCAAAAGAAGAGTGCGAAAGTTACGATTTTGCTACTTGAAATCTGTAGTCTACAATCAGCGATGTTTTTCTATAAATTGTTTCATATTCTGAAAATTCCTCTATAATATATAATGTATAATTTGTACATGCCTAATTGCATGCAGGATCAGTCTAAAGAAAGAAATAACGTTAAATGTTAATTTATGCTTACCTGCCTATTTTATTTCTTTTTTCAGTTGGTGAAATCATCGTACTCCGTATTTTCCGTTATATACTAAACTAGCGACGGACTTCGCACAGGTGTATTATACATAATTATAAACTTTCTTCACTCTATCTATTAACAAACCGCATTAAAATCCGTTGCGTAGTTTTAAAGATATTCCTATGCATACATTGGGACAGACAGAGAGGGAAGCGACTTTGTAATAAGGACTAATTAAATACGTTATTAATGTGCAGTTCGCACCACATACCTTAAGCGAAAATATTTTTTTGTTAATAATAATAAAATTTTGCTGTTCACATTGTACTACAGATGCGCAGGACGAGCCATCTTGCTTTTTAGTTATTTAGCGCGAACTATAGGTAGGTAATATTATCAAGCATTGCGGGCTATTTAGACGTGTATTATGACAATTAAATATGGAGTCTATTAACAAATTATGTATTCAAGTAATAGGAAGAGTATGGAAAGGATTATTTGATTCTACGTAACGATCACACTGTTAATGATGATAGATAATACTTAGAATTAGAATTGATCGAGTCTATTAATGAGATTAATGTAAATTGATGCAATTACTCTACCAATGTTATGGAGTAGGTACAAATAAAATTATTAATTATACAAGTAATTTGTATAAAAATATCGGCAGTTTTATTTTAGTAGGTAAGTACGATTCCTTATTATGGAAAAAAAACCATGAAAAATCTCGCACCTTATCTGGGTGGTAAACAAATCGAGCAAATAAGCAGTAGGGTAATTTTTGTAACGTCACGCCAAATGACTAAAATGAAGTCATAAACGATTGCTATTGCTTAGGCGGTCGGGGGGCCGCACTGTGCCAGCGTGGTGGATATGGCCCAGTCACCCTTCGTGGGTAGGCCTACGTCCTGCAGTGGACTATTAAAAAGGCTGGTATTGGTATTGGTAATAATAGTATAAAATTTTAATGGGATCACCTCGGGAGAATACACTAGATATTGCAACCCTGTTTTGATTTTTCTTAATCCGGCCGGGCCCGGTTGCATTCGTCGCCAACCCGCCAATGTGATGTTTTGACTTATAAGTTTTCTGGTGTGGACAAAGAAGTTTTAATGGTGGGTACTGACAACTCCTGCCTAAGTGGGAGCTACGCCCTAAGCGTAACTGAGCTATCTGCCCGCCCTAGACACTTATTTGCCTACCCCAAAAAACTTGAAAGACAATAACACATTTTATGGCAAAAGAAGGCAGGTTCGCGGCTACAGATAAAGCTAGATCAATTAAAACTCTCTGTTTTCACTCTGCGTATTGCTTCACTCTATATTAATTATATTTTTAAATTTATGTTAAATATATTTGACTGCCTCGGTGGCTCAGTGGTTAGTGACCCTAACTTCTGGATCAAGGAGGCGTGGGTTCGATTTCCACCCAGGACAAACATTTATGTGATGAACATAAGTGTTTGCTCTGTATCTGGGTGTTATTTAGTTACTTATCTATATAAGTATTTAAAAATAAGTATATGTAGTATATCAGTCTCTGGCAACCATATCACAAGCTTTGCTTGGTTTGGGATCAGAGGCGGTGTGTTGTCCCAAAATATTTATTTATATTTAATAATTAAAATGAAACTTTTGTTAAAATATGGCCATAACTTTAATGCACTATTTAACATTGCAGTCTCAATACATAACATTTGTACATTGCACACATTATACAAAACTTGTACAAAAACATTGGCAGTTTTATTTCAAGTAAGTACTTGATTAGGAAAAATATTTCATGGAAGAAATTCATAATGTTAGCACCTAACCTACTTTTTCTTTATTAATAAGTAGGTCAAAAACTATAGGAAACCTTTGCTCTTTGGACCTTGCAGGATAAATAAACAAAATCTATGCAGAAATAGAAAAAGGTCCCGGTCCAGAATAAAAATGTTATATTTAGAGCTTAACCTTGATTATATACTTCTTAAACAATGAATAATTCTAACAAAAAATACCAAAAAAAAGGTAAAAATTATATTACATGAATATTAGGTAAAAATACCAAATTGATTTATAGGGTTTGTTTATGCGTAAAAAATACAATAAAAAAGTTTATAAATTCTACTCAAGTACCGTGAGCTCTAAGCGCGTCTGATTTAAATCCCATTGACATCTGCCTCGATTTTTCTCTAGGTGAAAAAACGAGACGAAAGCCAAAAGATTGTGCCTTGGACACAGCAAGAAATAATTACGAAATTATCTAAATAGGTTGTAAGTAATTCATACAGGGTTACTTTACCCTGTTTAAATGTGCAATATCATCTAAGTAATTAATAAGGCACTTTTTTACATATCTACATTTAAATGATACAATTAATAAGCAAGCATTAATGTCAATCGAATGCAAAATCAAAACGAAGTGCACTTTTGTAGCGTGAAATTGCATTTTACTAGTTTGCAGGCTAGAAGTTTGACTATAGCCAAGTTAAACTTAAGTTAGCAGCAATTTAACTGGTTGAATAACCTATCAAGAGTATCTTAATTCATAACTTGTATTGTACAGCTTGGTATTAAAAAAATTCAATGAGAAATTCACTTATACGTTATATCTATGTAAGCATCTGTAACATTGAAGAAATAACACTACAACGCAGGAATACAGGAAGCTTTTAGAAGGGCCCATTATTATCCTCTCTACGCAGTGGGGCCAAATTTACAAACTTAAAAAATATCAACTGTTGAAACGAAACTTTAGTGCAATGCCATAAAACCTCAAAGATGATGTTGATGATTTTGTACCTTTAAAATTAACAAAAAATATTTTAATTTATGGACAAAATGCGCTTTTAAAATGTGAACTCACTGTTCTGTATAACCCTGTACAATTATAAAATAATAATTCAACACCATATGAGCTTTTTAAATGAATGCTTGGAAGTATTAAAATGTTAACTAATATTGTTACATAATCTTGGAATAGGCCGAGTCAAACTTCTAGGCGGCTATGAAGTTAGCTACGAGTTGCGCGAAACCCAACGGCAGCTGTTGTGAGCTTCACCCAGGATTGGGTTTTGCGCAGCTTGTAGTTAACATCACAGCCGTCAAGTTATTTGAATCGGCTTATACTGCTGTTTACGAGTACATACGTTTTTATAATCTTAATATATATAAATCTCGTGTCACAATGTTTGTCCTCAATGGACTCCTAAACCACTTAACCGATTATAATAAAATTCGCACATCATGTGCAGTTCGATCCAACATGAGAGATAGGATAGTTTAAATCTCAAATTATAGTCGCAATTTTAATTTATTTAGCCACAGCAACGCGTGGCCGGGTCAGCTAGTTTGTTATATATTATTGGGTGACAAAAATATTAATATAACAACTATACTGCATACATCTAACTATAAATTGATGATCTACTATCTTTACGTTATAAATGAGTTTAAAATTGAGTTTATATACATATACATAACTCATTCGACATCCTACTTAATATTATAAACGCGAAAGTTTGTGAGGATGGATGGATGGATGTATGGATGTTTGTTACTCTTTCACGCAAAAACTACTGAACGGATTGAGATGAAACTGCAATAATATAGCTTATATATAAGAATAACACATATGCTATAAATTATAATGATATATTGCGTATGCGGGCGAAGCCGCGGGTAAAAACTAGTACTTAATACTTAAATATTAATATAAATGCGTTACATATAATTCCATACATGCATTATATTTTATATAGATGCATTACGTATTATTAAAAAAAAATGTCGCGAATAAATCAATCTTCACATGAGAAAATTCGAACCGCGCCCACGGATTTTATATTGTCATATCTCTTTGTCACTGTCTCTCTCATTGTAAATAATGCGAGAGTGAAATTAATGGGAAGTTTATCTTTAGGCCGAATTAAACTTCTTTGCGAAGACGCAGTGAAGTTAGCTACAAGGTGCGCGAAACCCAAACCTCGTGCAGCTGTTAGGAGAGTTTCAGTCAGGAATTCAGGATTGGGTTTTGCGCATTTTGTAGCTTAATATAATTAACGTTCTTGATTTCTTACATCACGGTTACCACGCACTATACACTATACGCAGTATACACTATACAGGGCTGTTCAGAAAGGGGGTATACTATGCGCCACACAAATTGGCGGATGAGAAGTTAGCCGCAGATGACACTTCGCCGTGATTCGCTAATTATTGCGCATGTGTGCACAATGGCGATGCCGCGTGTCATAGTGCGTAGGGAGCGTGCGGGAGGCATGAGGTTAGTGGGCGGATGTGCCCCGGCGTCTCGTATCTCTGGCTCCCGCGCATACCTATATTTCGGCTTTTGCGCAGCGTTCTGCGTATAACTTCCCATACGCCGATTTGTGTGGCGCTTAGTATACTAAGCAGAGAGGGGTGATTAAAGGTCATCATTATCAACAACTTTTAATACGGCGCCACCTCGGAATTTAAGGAATAAAATCAGCTGTCCGATACAAAACCACTAATCGGTATAGATAAAAAGTACCTACTGTTTCACAGCTGATTTTTTTCTGAAATTCTGAGTTGGTTGGTGGTCTGAATCACCCCTACACGGTTTAGTAGGTACACCCTTTTTGATTAGCTTTCGGAACTTATTGCTGGTTAAAGGGCTTGTTTTCTGATTAGATTTTCCAACTTTTTAATGGGCATGATGATTGAAAATATATGATTAGTACGTCAAACAGGTAAATTAATTGTCAAAAAATATTTGATACGTATTTTTTTCTTTTGTCAATCAAACACACATAGATGAAGATATAAGCCGGAAACATATACTGAGTGCCACACAAATTTAAAGATAGGAAGTTATGCGCAAAAGCCGAAATATGGGTACGCGCAGAAACCAGAGGCGCAACTCCGCGGTACACCCGCCCGCCACCCTCATGCCTCCCGCGCGCTCCCTACCCCCGAGCTCAGTACTTCGCTATTTGTATAGGCATTTTGCACACATGCGCTATAATTAGCGAATCACAGCTAAGCGTCATCTGCGGCTAACTTCCCATCTTTCAATTTGTGTGGCGCTCAGTATACTATCGGACGTGGCTGACGGATGCGGCTGACGGTCGCGACTTAGCAGTGTGCACGTCTTTGAACATCCGGCGCGCCAGATCTCTCTCAGACGTCCGAACGCTCAAGGTCACGTCCGCGACTGATGTCCGATAGTTTGCACGGCTCAGCGTAGATTCATTATCTAGATACTTATAAGTCGCGACTGTCCGTCGCGTCCGTCAGCCGCGTCCGATAGTATGTTTCCAGCTATAGCCCGTTAAATTTCCACGTGACGTCACGAGTAGACTACAAATGTATGCTTTGACAGAGAGGTGACGTCACGAGCCCCCAATCTCAAACTTTGACAAGGTTTATCTTTGTCATTTATTGTTTGATTGACAAAAGAAAAAAATACATAACCAATATTTTCTGATAACTTAACTCACGGACTAACTAAAACAAAATTATTTTTTGCATAATAGCAGGACCGACTTCACCCGTGTACAGAATTCCCGAATATTTCGCACGGATCGATGTAGCATTTTTCACATTATGGTTGATTTATCAAAAATGTCAGCCAATGGGGAGGAAAACTGAAAGCTCAGAGCAGATGGCGCTACTGTCTACTGTTCTGCAGAGCATCCATATTGTTTTTGCTTCTATGCGTTTTGCTTTATTTTCTATTTAAAAATGTATTCGACGTGGAGTGTTCTTCAGTTAAAAGATGCATTACGAAAGAGGAAAGCGCCCATAACTGGAAAAAAGGCTGCTTTGATTGAGAGGTAAATAACTGAAAAGATTTAATATATCTTGAGGTTATGTTTCACCTCTTGTTTATTTAACGCTTTGTTTGTTATAGACTAGAAGCATACGACAGAAACTACCTTATCCTGACTTTCCTGCCCTGGATAAGTTCAGAGATGTCAATGCGAGCACCAATCTTCCGGCACTCTCGAAACATCATATTCAAGAGTTCGCAGACAGGTAAGAATGGTTGAGGCTTTTTCGAAGAAGGTCAGACCTTTACCTACATTGTCTAATAACCATACAAACCAGATAGGTTGCAAGTACTGGTCGTATATGTATGTAAGTGAATATTTTAATTTATAATATTGTTTCAGATTCCAAGTACCACCCAAAGGAAGGCTTCTGTATGAAAATAGAAGCCTGGTCACTCTTCGCGTGGCTTTTGAAGGGAGCTATGCATATTTTCATGCACAATGTAAAGCTCAAATGAAAAAGTTGCTTTACATTGTCTTAGTTAAATTGGATATGAACGGCATGATAGAGGAAAGCCATTGTGAATGTGCTGCTGGAAGTGGCTTGGAAGCACATTGTAAACATGTGTTTACTGTGTTGTTTGGACTAGAGGACATAGTGCGATCAAAAACCATTGTGATGTATAAAATGTGCACAGAAAAATTGATGACATTCAAGAAACCAAAAAAAATATTCTTTGACTCGCCGATGCAAGCCCATGTTTTACCTGGAAAACGCATGAAAAAGACTTCAGACATGCTGTATCAACCAATCAGTGAAGAGAACATACCAAGTAACTATGAGAATTATGTTCAAAATCTAGCAATAGGATTTGCAAGTACTTCTGGCAGTAAAATGCCATACCTGCAAGTAATCAAACCGGCCAACCCTTACGCAACTGAAAATGATCATGATTACTTGCAGGAAACACAAAAAGATCAGATCCTAAAAAAGCTTTTGCTAAGGGATATTAATCAACATCATGTTGAAAATATCAAAGCTAATACTATTCAGCAAAACGCATCAAAAGAATGGCATGAGGCTAGAAGTGTGAGAATAACGGCAAGTAATTTTCATGCTGTATGCCATAGCAAAGGAGGGACAAACCAAGCGCTGGTTAACAATATCTTATACCCAAAAAAATTTTCATCGAGAGCAACAACACACGGAATAGTAAATGAAAGCGTAGCTTTACAACAATATGAGCAATTTTTGAGCACTGATATAGAAAGGTGTGGTTTGTGCATATCAACTATGGAAAATGACAGATATCAATCAGATCTACAGAACACCGCATAGTGCTGCCATCTGAAGTGAGCAATAGGCAGTTTTTCTCCTCATTTCGATAAAATTTAAATGGGACCAATTTCGAAATATACTCTTTCCAATAAAAAACTACGAAAAAAGTTATGCGTGGTTATACATAAAAATATATATGTATACATATACGCGTCGAATTGAGTACCTCCTCCGGTCCGTCGGTCGAAGTCATCAGTCATCATGGCTATTGTTGTAGGGCTTATCTTATAGCTTGGAATCGGCGAACTTAAGCTCTCTATCTTCTGGGAGCTTCTTGAAGTAGCTCTCGACGTAGTCGTCGGTGACCTCGGCGAGGGTGGCCGGCTTCCACTGGGGCTTGTTGTCCTTGTCGATCAGGAGGGCGCGCA
This sequence comes from Hypomecis punctinalis, assembly GCA_949316475.1. Classification (NCBI taxonomy): domain Eukaryota; kingdom Metazoa; phylum Arthropoda; class Insecta; order Lepidoptera; family Geometridae; genus Hypomecis; species Hypomecis punctinalis. Next base: position 2,855,802 of record OX438805.1, read on the forward strand.
CTCCTGGACACAAGAGATAAAAAAATAACAGGATTATCAATCACCGCTGTTTTAGCAATTTTTGTAGAACACATGCAAATAATCAAAACGCTGATACAATACTCGTACCAGAGACTTTTAGGTAGGTAGATCTTTGATAAAATTTACGTTCAGAGAGAATACTCTTTACACCCCTTAAATTGTAACGTAATTTTATGTTTTTAGCAGGTATTCAATCAATCACTGAGAAATATTACACGCTGTACTGTACTGTACTGTATCAGCCTTTTTAATAGTCCACTGCAGGACGTAGGCCTACCCACGAAGGGTGGATTGGGCCATATTCACCACGCTGGCCCGGTGCGGGTTGGTGGATTCACATACGCCATCGAATTTCTTCTACTGACATTTCAGGTTGCCTCACGATGTTTTCCTTCACCGAAAAGCCAGTGGTGTGAAATTCCGTACATAAATTCCAAAGAACTCATTGGTACGGAACCGGGATTTGAACCTACGACCTCACGATTGTAAGGCGGGTGTCACTACCTCTAAGCCACCACAAGGCTTCACACGCTAATACGTTTAATTTTTTTTCAAATTTTACAGAAACTTAAAACTTTTCTGATAAAAAATAAAACGTGATACTTTTCAGCCAAGTTTTTAAGTATAAATATGGCTTTGTAGAGGCTAATAACTTTAAAATTACTTAAAAAAAAACTGTAAAAACTAAGGACGTTTTATTCTAGCTATGGAATTGGTGATTACATGAAAAAAAACACTCAAATTGTATAATATTTAGAGGTAGATAACAGCTTATCGTTTTTGTATGGCCAAGTTCGCGGTTCACATCCGAGGAGTGCGCGGACTCCTGGGTACAGAGGTACAAGTTAACTAAGTTATTTTATTAATAACAATTGTGTCATTAATAATGATTATAAAATAAATATAATAAGTACAATGTCAACTTCTCGATTTTCATTATTAGTTATTTGACCTCAGTTTACGTAATATTAAGCTGACTATAATAATCTTGAATCTTTGAGGATGCCCCCGATGAAACAAGGTGAATAATAAATAAGTTATCGATATAGCTCTGTAGATATTTTTCTGGTGTGGGCAAAAAGTAGGCAGTTGACAGAAAGACACTGTTTGGTCCTCATATTATCATCATCATTATTAGCCGTAGGACGTTCACTGTTGGACATAGACCTCCCTTATGGATTTCCAATAAGCCCGGTGGAAGCGGCCTGCATCCAGCGCGTCCCTGGGGGTCTTAATTATATGGTCGGTCCACCTAGTTGGTGGACGTCCTACGCTGAGATTGGCGGTAAGTGGTATCCACTACTACGTGCCCTGCCCACTGCCATTTCAACTTGTCAACCCACTGGGCTATAAATTTCATGTGTAACTTTGGTTTTTCTACGGATCTCCTCATTTCTGATTCTATTCCACAAGGCGCAATGTCAAGGGCGCTCCTTGAATCGACGTTATTTTGGGAAATTACACTCAAGCGCCGAAGCAGCTACCAGAGGTTGCTATAGAAAAATAATCTTTACTACCTTCAGGGAAGTCGTTGTTTTCAGTGGCGCGGCACGCGAGGCGGTACTCCATCTTGAGGCACTGGCCGAAGTCGAGCTGAGCGCCGCGCTGCAACGCTCGCAGCGTGATCTTCAGGGACCCGGGGCACATACTGTGTAGAGTCTTAAAGAAAAAAAAATAGTACTAAATAATGCATCTAATAATAATTAATAATAAAAAATAATAACAATACTGCGAACTAGTTCAGTTAGGAGGGCGTCGGGCTAGTGATCCGAAAGAAGCAGGTTCGTGTCCTGCATTCGCGACGAATTTTTGAAATGTTCATCACAAAAATAACTCTTTGAATAATAAATAAGTTTTTATTTCTGTAACCAATAATTCCTTAAATTACTGTAGATTGGGGCATTTTATTAGGTATGAAAATACCTGTGATAGAAGATCCCGCTTTTCGATATCTATACTACGGTAACATTCTTGGTTATTTAAAATGCGATAACTAATTGAATGCTGTTGGTACCTATTTTAGTTACCGTATAGCCAGGGGCCTTATTGTGTAAGCGCTCTGACGTTCGGCTACGCTTTTCCTCTCGCTTACTCTCATGGCATGAGTAACTGGCGCGAGCAGGAGAAATTGCGAAGCCGAACGTCAAAGCGCTTACACAATAAGACCCCAGGTCAGAGGCCTTCAGGCGGCTTAAATACTCTGATACTAGGACTAGCCATCTAGCCATCCGGTACGAACTTACTTTTACTGTTTTTCTCAGACTTAAAGTTGCAAAATGCTATAATAGGTTGAAATACGAAGTAAAACGTTAGTTTGGTTTTTCAAATTGAAAGTAATTTTTTGTTCTATTTAAATCAAATCAATTTAAAAACTCAGTTACTGTTCTAGTCATTATATACTTACGACAGATCGACATGATTAATTGCATGTAAATAGTTTGAAGTTCGGAAACTTTCATAGAATCTATTTTATCTCGAAAAATAATATATGTCCCTGTTGGTTATCACAACAGCCAAAATATAACGCGGGTGAAGCCGCAGGCATAAGCTAGTTAAATAAAAACCGGACAAGTGCGAGTCAGGCTCGCACACCGAGGGTTCCGTAGTACAAATCCAGAAAATATCACAAAATTGGGAAGTAAGTTGTTAAAATCTCTATACTACTATAGGTACATTACATACTCGTATAATCATCGACGACAAAAAAGTTTTATTTTTTCACTTTTCTCGTCATACTCGTACATCGAACATTACACATTGTTAATATAATTAAAAACCTGTTTCAGCGTGTGCTAATCAAGATGTTTTATTTGATACCTTACTTGATGAATTTTGAACCCATATTTTGTGAATCTAGGCCCTATTTTTTTGTGATTTAAATAAAAATGTACAGTTTTCAGATTTATTCCTATATGTGTACTTTGAGACAATGCTTCTCGCCAAATTTCATAGTTCTATGTTAACGGCAAGTACCCTGTAGGTTTTGATTTTTGTGAGTGTCAAAATATGCGATTATTTTACTACCTATATAAACGGTTCTAACTTTTTTTATACGAAAACTGAAAAGTTTTTCTTTTACACAACTGCAAGAGACCATAGATATACGTATATAGTTTAAATTTCAACTCGATATCTTGACGCGTTCCCGAGATGAAGAGTCTTGACATACATACAGAGGGACAGGCGGACAACAAAGTGATCCTATAAGGGTTCTGTTTTTTCCATTTGAGGTACGGAACCCTAAAAATAAATAAAAGGTTCCAAATTAAAGTATATTCTACTCAAAAAATTCATACCTGTAAAGTTTTGGCAGACCATTCATTCTGCACTTTCTCTAGTCGTTCAATGATCTCTTCAATCGTGGATGCAGCGAAGCAATAGTTAATGTGTTTAATGTGTGGGGCCAGCGAGAACTCCTCGGGGGGCTCTTGGAATTTGGTCAGCAGGTTATTGACTTCCACCTCGCTGGCGCAGCGAGAGAGGAGGGTTTCCAGTTCGTAGAGCCGCTTGCTCGGGACGAAGTGGGTCGCAATGCCGGACTTCACCACGTCTTTGCCTTTTAATCTGTCACCTGATAAAAAATGTGTTGTTTTCAATAACATGATAATATAACAGGCAAGGCATGAAATTCTCTCTGTGAGATCAAATCAGGAATCAAAAGTTAATAACATTAAACACCAGATTAGCAGGATGTCTACTGATGAGGTGGACTGATGATGAATCAAGACCACACCCGACTTACAATCGTGAGGTCGTGGGTTCAAATACCAATGAGTTCTTTGGAATATTATGTCCGGAATTTCATACCACTGGCTTTTCGGTGAAGAAAAACATCGTGAGGCAACCTGCATACGTCCATAGAAGAATTTCGATGGCGTATGTGAATCCAACCAATGAAACAAACCTACACTGGCCCAGGGTGGTGTATATGGCCCAATCACCCTTCGTGGGTAGGCCTACATCCTGCAGTAGACAATTAATAAAGGGCTGGTACAGTACACATGATCTCGCAGATCAACGAGCGAGCCGACGAGCTTTAAAACCTGGTTTTAAGGCTCGTCAACAAAGTTCACCAGTCGATCACTGCAAAACCCGCGGTTTTAAAAACCGACGAGTCTGACTCGTGGCTCGTCAATCATGTAAGAATAAAAACTCACCAGTTAAACCTAGATACAATCCAAGATTGACCTGCAACCTAGGCAAGAAGAAAGACCCTCCAACATCTGGGAACAATCCAATCTTCGTCTCGGGCATAGCAATCACCGTCCTCTCCGTTGCCACCCTATACCTGCCATGCACCGACAAGCCGAGACCTCCTCCCATCGTGATACCATCAATGAGTGCTATATACGGAATCTTATACTTTCCAATAACATAGTTTACATTATATTCCGTGAAGAAAAATCTTGGACCTTCGACTTTGTCTATAGCTAATTTAACATCACCCCCAGCACAAAAGGCTTTTTCTCCTGCGCCTTTGATTATGACTAACGATTTAGATTTCTCCCATTCTTGCAGCTGCGGCAGTAGCTTAGATACCATAGAGGTATTGAGAGAGTTGAGAGCTTTGGGACGGTTCAGAGTTATAATCCCAGCGTTGTTTAGAGTCTCAAACAAGACATCGGCTTCTTGGGAAGACATTGTTCGCTTTAAAAAGACTGTTGTGCTTCGAGTCAGCTTAGACCCGAGTTTAAACATCTGTAATAAGAAAATAATGTGTAAATAAATATTAATAATAAAATATTAAATATCAGGGTACATGTATTTATAAACTTCATTTTTAAATTTTTAAAATGAAATGAAGTTAATTAATTACATTAAAATAGCACAAACAAACCTATTGCTGATAAGAAAAATGTTGATTTATATGGATACTAGAATTCAGTTATAATAGGCATGATTACTAAAAAAATATAATTAGTCTGTCAGATCCGAGATATCCGAGTAGTCGGAGAGACTATGAAAAAACATTAGACACAAATTTTTTCTTTCGTCAATTAAACAAAAATTGATGTAGATATAACCTGTTAAACTTCTGTGTGACATCACAAGTGCCATACAAATGTATAGACTTCTGTGCACAGAGTTACCAGAGGGATAATGTGGTTGATCGAGACATGAAAGAAAGAGATGCATTGATTTAATATGGCATGAGTTAGAAAAAGACATGAAAAATATCTCGATTCAGTGGCTATTTGCCGTGTTTTTGTCCCGACAGTGTCAAATTCTTGTCAAATTCCAATACATATATTTGACAGTTGACAACTAGTGATAGTGATTGTCCATACATTTTTCAGTTGAGAATTGCCTCAAGCGACAACAGCACTATCTGCTCTCATCTATCTTGTACTAGCTCTGTGCTTCTGTGAGAGAGGTGACATCACAACTCTCACTCCCAAACTTTGACAAGATTTATCTTTGTCATTTTTTGTTTGATTGACTATATAAAAAATATGTCTCCAATATTTTTGGTAATCTTATTCAAGTTAGAACTAATTATAAAAAATATTTTTTTACCCTTTCATTATGCATATTCTTATTTTCTATTGTTAACAACCAGTTTATTTATACCAGTTAGATATAATTAAATTCAATAGATATACTTTAATAGTACACTGGTCTCCTACCTGACCTTGTAAGAACCAATGTTTACTGAGTACTATGGTAATATCATTATTTGCAGAGCTAGCTAGATAAGGAACTTAGCAACGTGGCTGATAATAAAACATATCTGACCAAAATTATGTGTTCACTCATTTTGATTTCACAGATATTTCCAAGATAAAGTTTTTTTTCACACTTAAAATCCTACTAATATTATAAATATGAAAGTTTGTAAGTATGTATGGATGTTTGTTACTCTTTCATGCAAAAACTACCAATGGATTGAGATGAAACTTTGCAATAATAATGCTTATACATCAGAAAAACACATAGGCTATAATTTATAAACAAATCGCATGAAAGGAAGTTTGCCAGGTCAGCTAGTATGATATATTCTAGTAATTAATTACTTACAACTCTGTTAGTCTTAGCTTGAACACTCAATTATATTGTTATGGTATTTATATATAAACAATAAATTAAATAAACAACTTGAAAGAGATGTACTCGCACAACACACTGACAATCTACATTTAGTACTGAATAATTGTGTGAGTCTTCAGAATGGATATAAATTATTGTATCATTGTAAAAACTTAATGGGTAATTTATTCATTCATTACAATTTTAAAATAGGAGCATTATAGGTGTTCGAATAGTAGGTACAATACTTATTGAGTAAACAAAGCAGTCAAAATCTATTATGAATTTGAGTTTACATTGCTTTGAAGATAAAGTAAAACTGAGATAACTTGTACCTAAGCATTGCATAATAGTTTAGCGTTAATTTACTTACTTTGAACTTTTGGCCTCACAATCACAAAACTTTTATAGTTGGTTATTATGGCACTTTTGTCACTTATATGAATAAAAATTATCGATAAATATATTTTTGTTGTAATACTTGTTTTAACTTAGAATGGCTTGGAGTAATAATAGCGAATAATGTGAAGATATTAACCAAAACCGGTCAAACAAAATTCGGCCCCTCTGAAACACGTTTTGTTTACTTGTCAAAATGTAATGTAACATGAGTGACACTGACATTGATAATAACTTTATAAGCCACAGAGATACCAGAGGGATAATGTGGTCGATCGAGAAACGAAAGAAAGAGATGCATTGATTCAATTTGCCATGAGTTAGAAAGAGATATAAAAATATCTTGATCCAGCCGCTAGTTACAAGTTGTGATAGCTCTGTGTTAAAAGCACCAAGAAAAAAAAACAATTATAAGGTATCTAATAATTCTAAGGTATAAAAAAATGTACTAATGTACCATGCTAAAATAAAAGAGTTACGACTTTTTGAACTAGTTAGTACTGTGAGTTAGTGCTTCACACTCACACACTAAACACAGCTTTATAATTATATTAGAGTTCTTGTATAAAACACAGAGTCATGTTTCGAATGTAGAATCAAATGACGACGTTATCTTACACAGTCGTGATAGAATAATCACGACTGTGGTGTAAGTCTTAAGTGTAGGTAGTTAGTGTTAGTGTAGTGTCTCGTGTAGTAGTATTAGTCTGCTAAGTTTAAAATGTAACTGGTTATCTGTGACTATGAGCTATAAAACCGAGTTTTTGACGCAAAGCTGGTAACTGAATTGTTGCAATGATAATACATAGAAATAATTAAAAATAAAAATATTTTATTTCTATTTATTAAATATAATATATATACTTAAACTATTCACAAAAATTTTGGGACATAACTACTTTTTACGGAGGGAAGCTTTAGCTCAGCAGTGGAATTCAGCATGCTAAAAAACAACAGCAAAAACGTATTTTTTAATATGGTAGGTCAAGTTTTTATTTATACAACTAAAATACTTTTCCCTATAATAAAGACAGTAGGTAATTGTTGATTTTATTGCTAGTAATCTAAATGTTGAAGTCCAATTCTTTTCCTGACGACAAACTCTGAAAGAAACTATCCACGTAATTATTTGTGACCTCAGGTAATGTTCTGGGATTCCATCTAGGAGTGTTGTCTTTATCTAAGAGTCTTGCTCGTACACCTGTAAAAAAGTGACATAGACCTTTATTCAGCATAAAATTAGCATTTATCGAATCGAGAACTTTGAGATCTTTCTTTATATGAAGATGCTTTTTGAAATTAGTTTGATTTTAAAAAATTAAATAGAAACTATATTTAAAGTGATAATAATGAGTAATATAGTCAATGTTGATTTTTTAATCCTGCCTTTTAAAATGGCTCTGTACATCTCTGCGCTATGTAAACAACATTATGATATGGATAATAAACAAATTTTATAATAAATCAGATAATTTATTTTACAACATTTTCAGTCGTCCATAGAACTTCAACCATATTGTAAATATTTTCATCAAAGATAAAGCTTTGCTATTACCTTCTGAAAAATCATGACTCTCGGTAGCATGACACGTTAATCTATATTCCATCGTTAGGCATTCTCTCAGATTCATTTTAGCACCCGCATGTAAAGCACGATACGTCACTTTAAGAGATCCTGGGCATACTCGGTGTAAAGACTGTAATATTAAAAGAAACTAAAGCAGTTTGAACAATTTAAGTATACTTTAGAAAAGACTAACATGACATGTGAAATTGCCCTGTAATTTTTGTTGACGTGTAAAATTACCTCCAACGTTTTTATTGACCATTCATTATTTGTCTTTTCTAGCCTTATCATCAATTCTTCAAGTGTTGGTGCAGAAAAACAATATTCGATATCTTTGACATAAGGGGCTAGTGAAAACTGGTTACTCTTCTCACAAAACTTGTCAAGAACAGCAATAATATTTTCTTCACTATTGCATAGGGAGAGGCTGCTCTCCAGATCATGTAGACGTTCACTCGGCACAAAGTTTGTCGCTAATCCTGCTTTAACATTATCGTAGCCTTTTAAAACTTCACCTGTACAAAATAATGAAATATAATAATGCTCTATGTTAAATTAATATGTATGTAGAAATTAATTCTTACCAGTTAATCCTAGAAAAAATCCCATTTTAGATTTTAACCGTGGTAAAAAGTATGTTCCGCCTACATCAGGACAAAGGCCAATTTTGTTCTCCGGCATAGCCATTAATGTTTTTTCAGTGGCGAATCTATATTTTCCAGGCATGGATATTCCCAAGTCTCCTCCCATGGTGTAACCATCGTTAAGTGAAATATAAGGAATTTGGTAAATACTAATAAGATATATCAAATTGTATTCATGCCAAAATAATACAGGTCCTTTTACTTTGTGGATACTTAATTTCACATCTCCTCCCGCACAAAATGCTTTTTCACCAGCACCTTTTGTGATTATTAAGGATTTAGTTTTCTCCCATATCTTAAGTTTTGGCAGAATTTTTGAAATCATTGATGTTGTCAAACAGTTAAGGTCTTTTGGTCGATTGAGAGTAATAGTGCCAGCATAGTTGTTGGTGTCAAATAAAACATCAGAAGTTTGAGATGTCTTTGTACGTGTTATCGGATAAATAACAGATTTAGAAAACTTATGACCTGATTTGAACATCTGCAAGATTGTAATCAAAAATCAAAATAGACATATAAAATAAATACGCAGATACGGCAGCCTTTTAAAGGATTATTTATAGAAAAATATGTAAGTGTAAAGGCTCCATCAAACACAGGCGGTACGAGCGGTAGAGCGGTACGAGCGGTATGGCGGTACGGCAGTACCGCGACCGGACCTGTGTGAGCCCTTCTTATATAACCAGTACAATACAGATGCCCGCCCGTCTGCTATACCGCTCGTACCGCCTGTGTGTAATGGAGCCTTAATTAATATAGCCTAGTTTAGAAACATCTCCTTTAAAACGACAAACTAAGTGGCTTACACATGTGCCTTAATACTTCTACAGTATAAAAAAATGTCTTTGACATTTCTTATCACGTCAACGTCAGCTATGCGGTGATCAGCTGCTGACTGACGTTGTTATAACCTCAAAATAAAAGTTGAAAATCTGTCGCACTGGCTATTGTCACAAACTGTCATTTTTTAGGGTTCCGTACCTCAAACGGAAAAAAACGAAACCCTTATAGGATCACTTTGTTGTCCGTCTGTTTGTGTGTCCGTCTGTGTGTATGTCAAGACTCTTTATCTCGGGAACGCGTAAAGATGTCGAGTTGAAATTTAAATTGTATACGTATGTCTACGGTCTCTTGCAGTTGTGTAAACAAAAAACTTCTCAGTTATCGTATAAAAAAGTTAGAGCCGTTTATGTCGTAAAAAGCCGCATATTTCGACACTCACAAAAATCAAAACCTACAGGGTACTTCCCGTTGACATAGAACTATGAAAATTGACAAGAAGCATTGTCTCAGAGTACACATATAGGAATAAATCTGAAAACTGTACATTTTTAATTAAATCACAAAAAATAGGGTCAAAATTCACAAAATATGGGTTCAAAACTCAAAGAGAGTAAATCGTATATGAGACATGGACGCTGCGAGATATTGAAAAGAAAAAGGTAGATGCTCTAGAAATGTGGTGCTGGAGAAGAATGCTTGGGGTATCGTGGACTGAATTTCGTACCAACGTCTCGATACTACAAGAACTCGGCATCAAGCAGCGTCTATACGCCATAGTACAGTCTCGCATACTCGCTTACTTCGGACACATCTCAAGGCGAGGTAGTCAGTCTTTGGAGCGTCTTGTCGTCCAGGGAAAAGTTGAGGGAACAAGACCACGCGGAAGGTCGCCCATGAGATGGACCGATCAGATCAAGTCTGCTGTGGGTAGGTCCGTGCATGAGTGTACCCGATTGAAGTCCCATAGAGAGAGATGGCGAGACATCGTGAGGCGCATTACATCTGCCCCTACAAATAATAGTACTACTTGATGACCACGACCGCTCTGTCAAGAGCGCAACGATCAAGAAGAAGAAGAAATCGTATCATGTTAGGTATCATATAAAAGAGCTTTATTAGCACATGCTAAAACAGGTTTTTAATTATTTTAACAATGTGTAATTTTGTGTAAATGTGTGATGGATGACGCGAAAAGTAAAAAAAAAAAATTTTGTTGATGATAACAGTATAGAGATTTTAACAACTTACTTCCCAATTTTGTGAAATTTTCTAGATTTGTACGGAACCCTCGAAGCGCGAGCCTGACTCGCACTTGTCCGGTTTTTTTTTTAATTTCATGTTGTCCTGGATACTTGTCTTTTTTTGCCACTTATATATTTAAATTTCGGGCCGCTGTAATAGTACAGGCCAGAAATAGATAGTTTTTGCAACTTATTTACTGTGAATAGTGATAGGGAGCAATAATAATCAGTAAAATAATAGGTATAATCAGTGATAACACAGTGTTCACTCAAATCATTCGTTCAAAATAGGGTCTGTTGATAGACCCACCCTAAATAGTAAAATGTTCACTCAAATTATTCGTTCAAAATAGGGTCTGTTGATAGACCCACGATAATATCATAGGACTTCTAAAACTTGCCTAAAACTAACTCCGCATTAACAATAAAAAATATTCTCATTCTACAAACTAACCAGAGAATTGTTTTATTCTGGTTATTCAATTAAACATTGCGACATTTATCGATTTTTTGTAGTTGACAAAAGTAACATAATATGGACGCAATTATTTTGGATTTTACTGGTAATATCTAAAACTATTAAAAAATAACTGTAGCGAAGTGTGGGTGCAAATTGTTTCAATGTGTTGACGTTTTTGTCAATGTGTGACACGCACTGCTCACGCAATTTGGTTTGTTTTGACTATTCACACACAACACCAACGTATGCAGTGCAGGTTGTCAGATCTTGTGTCGATGGCATAGAGTTCATTATGGTGCGCAATAGGTGCATTATCGTATGGTTTTTGTAATGTTTCTATGTAGTACCTGTAATCACAATACCGTGTACGTAGATAAGATTACGTTCCAAGTTACGGAAACAAGTATCAACTGTAATGTTTTTAGCATAATTATCCCGGTTATTGGACAAAAATGACATGACTAAAGGTGGCCATACACGGTCAGTTAAACTGATCAGTTTTTCGCGTCACTCCAAATGGGGCTCATTCAGTAAATTAATGGGTAGGAATTTGTGGTACACGATTTGAACCACTACCTGAAGCTGAGCTCACACGATGCTATGATCGCATCTGTTCATCAGATCAGTGCAGCGGGGGCCTAATGTTGATAACTATTGCTGGTAAGCTTAATTGAAGAAACTAAATGACACCACTATCTTATTCGAAAAATATAGATGCTACAAAAAGTTGATGATAATCAAAGTTGTAGGAAATCAAATTTCAAACAACTATGGATCCGTTAATTTCTCATTAAAGAAAAAAATAACAAAAAAAAGTTATTAAAGAAACAATATGGTACACCTATCTTATTGAAGAAAATATCTTTCCTATAAAAAGTTCATAGGAATCAAAGTTGTAGAAAATCAAATTACAAACAATTTTGGTTCCAATAATTGCTCATGAAAGAAAGAAATAACAAAAGTTATTGAAGAAACAAAATGGCACACCTATCTTATTCAAAACAATATCAATCCTAGAAAAAGTTGATGGGAATCAAAGTTGTAGGAAATCAAATTTCAAGTAACTTCGGCTTCAATAATTTCTCGTGAAAAATTTAAATAACATGTTATGGAAGAAACAAAATAGAACCACTAACTTATTAAAAAAAATATCGATCCTGGAAAAAGTTGATGGGAATCAAAGTTGTAGGAAATCAAATTTCAAACAACTTTAGTTCCGATAATTTCTCATGAAAAATTGAAATAACACATGTTATCGAAGAAACATCATGGCACCACTGGTTTATTAAAAAAATATCGATCCTATAAAAAGTTGATGAGAATCAAAGTTGTAGGAAATCAAATTTCAAGCAACTTCGGTTTCGATAATTTCTCATGAAAAATTGAAATAACATCTTATGGAAGAAACAAAATAGAACCACTAACTTATTAAAAAAAATATCGATCCTGGAAAAAGTTGATGGGAATCAAAATTGTAGGAAATCAAATTTCAAACAACTTTAGTTCCGATAATTTCTCATGAAAAATTGAAATAACACAAGTTATCGAAGAAACATCATGGCACCACTGGTTTATTAAAAAAATATCGATCCTATAAAAAGTTGATGAGAATCAAAGTTGTAGGAAATCAAATTTCAAGCAACTTCGGCTTCGATAATTTCTCATGAAAAATTGAAATAACAAGTTATGGAAGAAACAAAATGGAACCACTAACTTATTAAAAAAAATATCGATCCTGGAAAATGTTGATGGGAATCAAAGTTGTAGGAAATCAAATTTCAAACAACTTTGGTTTCAATAATTTCTCATGAAAAATTGAAATAACACAAGTTATCGAAGAAACATCATGACACCACTGGTTTATTAAAAAAATATCGATCCTATAAAAAGTTGATGAGAATCAAAGTTGTAGGAAATCAAATTTCAAGCAACTTCGGCTTCGATAATTTCTCATGAAAAATTGAAATAACAAGTTATGGAAGAAACAAAATAGAACCACTAACTTATTAAAAAAAATATCGATCCTGGAAAAAGTTGATGGGAATCAAAATTGTAGGAAATCAAATTTCAAGCAACTTCGGTTTCGATAATTTCTCATGAAAAATTGAAATAACAAGTTATGGAAGAAACAAAATAGAACCACTAACTTATTAAAAAATTATCGATCCTGGAAAAAGTTGATGGGAATCAAAATTGTAGGAAATCAAATTTCAAACAACTTTGGTTCCGATAATTTCTCATGAAAAATTTAAATAACACAAGTTATCGAAGAAACATCATGGCACCACAGGGTGATTAAAAAAATATCGATCCTAGAAAAAGTTGATAGGAATCAAAGTTGTGGAAAATCAAATTTCAAACAACTTTGGATCCAATAATTTCTCATGAAAAATTGAATTTACGCAAAAAAAATATCGATTCTGGAAAAAGTTGATAGGAATCAAAGTTATGGGAAATCAAATTTCAAACAACTTGTGTTCCGATGATTTCTCATGAAAAATTGAAATAACACAAGTTATCGAAGAAACATGATGGCATCACCGGCTTATTAAAAAAATCGATCCTAGAAAAAGTTGATAGGAATCAAAGTTATGGAAAATCATATTTCAAACAACTTTGGTTCCAATAATTTCTCATGAAAAATTGAAACACTTAACACTATTTATCGAAGTAATATCATGGCTCCACTGTCTTCAAATATGGAACCACCAATTCCCACCTATTCATTAACTGAATGAGCACCCAGTTGGAGTGACGCGAAAAACTGATCAGTTTAACTGACCGTGTGTGCCCACCTTTAAGGTGGGCACACACGGTTAACAATAGAAGAATAAGGAAGTTTCCCGTTTTAAGTCCGCTAAGTCTGCAATAAATTATGGTGTTTTTCATTGATTCATTCTATACCGGGTATTTTTCTAAGCCACGAATACGATCTAGAATACTAAATAATAGAATAGAGTACTTATCTTTATGTTATGATCAACATTTACTATGGGACTAACCCCCCAATATAACGAATAAAAAGTCACCATTCCCATAATTTTGTCGTGAGTAAATGAACTTTATATCTGTCTTGGTGTATGTGTCTAGTGTACTGCGGTTTTTACATCTGTAACTATTAACTAGTAGCTCTCCAAACAGTAGACCTCGCAAGTATACATTTTCTTGTAATAAGTTCTCAAAAATGCACAACTTTCACAGGTAAATATATTCTTAATCATAAAAATGGTAAGGTTCTTCACTAAGATATTATTGTAAATTATGGCCAAATTTTACTATGGGACTAAGTAAGTAAGTTTGTATAGGCCGGGTGGCTAGCCCTGGTGTCAGAGTTTGGGACTGATCCCCTATACAGGGTTAGCTAGCTAGAACTGGTGAAGCGTAATAGGTATATTTTGTTCTAATAAAATAGTTCTATTTGTTCGGACTTTTCATATACTTACAGTGTATTCCAACTTGCATATTTCTATACAACTATATCTTGCATATTGTTTTTAAAACTATTATTTGTGGAAGAGCCTGGAGCCCACGACACAGGCTACCCTAGTGTGGGCCCCAGTGTACACCGATTACTTATTTAATCATTAAGTTTCAAACTGTATTCTGTTCGATTTAGGTGTAAGTTTATTAGTACTAAGGTTTTTTTGAATAAATATTTATTTATAATTATTATTTATTAAAATACTTTAGATAATTTTTTTCAAGGCTTTTATTTTCTACTTCCAATAAGTTGTCAAGTCAATAAAAACTAATTTTTAAGATGGTTGATTACTAGGAAAACGTAATTTAGTATGAATTCTTGGTTGCCTGCAAGAATTCGCTTAAAGCGATAAGGCCACCAGTTAGAAACCTATTAATTGTATTGTTTTGTCCCTGTAATTTTTTTATGTTATGTGGTTGTCTAATAAAGTGTTATTGTTTGTTTGTTTATATGAAATATACATGTGAGGTCGATGACCTCTAAGGTTTAAAAATTTCAATTTTTTCTTTATAGCTCAAAAATTTATGA
The DNA here is from genome assembly GCA_949316475.1 of Hypomecis punctinalis. Taxonomy (NCBI): domain Eukaryota; kingdom Metazoa; phylum Arthropoda; class Insecta; order Lepidoptera; family Geometridae; genus Hypomecis; species Hypomecis punctinalis. Next base: position 2,870,953 of record OX438805.1, read on the forward strand.
TTCCACAGTGCTCAAAATAATTTTCAGGGAAAGTTTTTAATATGGTCTCTAAACGGCGTCCGTTCGTTACACGGACATAACGAAGTTTTAAGGGTTCGTCGTTTTACTACGAAACCCTAAAAAATGACTGAACAAAGTTGTCACTTTGTCTAGAATATGACAGCTGTCGCTGTCATATTCTAGAACCCATACTAGGATGCCATGTCAGGTCTCAAAGTGACAGCTGTCAAACTCTAATGCGGTTTATTTCTGTAACTAACGATTTTAGACCATTGCTGTCTTCACAAAAGTGATAGAACTCAACAAGATCTATATTTCGGATGACAGCTCTTTAAAGTAATTTATCTCCGTAACTGTCGTTTATAGACCGTTATTTTAGGCACAAAATTGATAGAACTCAACGAGATCTACATTTCGGATGACATCTGTCATGCCACTCTAGTATGAATTCTATGATAATATGCCATATAATGGCAGCTGTCACTTTGACATCTGTCATTTTAGAAACTAAAAAATAAGTCCTGAAAAACCTACAATGACTTTATACAGATATAGAACAAATGTTAGGCTGAGAAGTTTTGGATAACCCTGTACAGGGGATTAGTCCCATAGTAAAAGTTGGTTATAATATACAATGATATTTTAGGACAGAATATTGTAATTATGAATATATTTGCCTGTGCAAGTTGTGCATTTTTGAAAACTGATTATCAGAAAATGTTCACCAAAATGTAGAGGTCTACTATTTGGAAAACTACTAGTCAATTTATACAGATGTAATAACCGCAGAACAGTAGGTACACACGCCAAGTCTTGTTCCTTTTAGAAATAAAGTTCGTTTACTCACGACAAAATTATGGGAATGCTGACTTTTTATTCGTTATATTGGGGGGTTAGTCCCATAGTAAATGTTGATCATAACATAAAGATAATACTAGAACGTATTCGTGGCTTAGAAAAATACTCGGCATAGGATGAAGCACTTTATTTCCTTACTCCCGCCTAACCCACTGCGCGGCTCTGGAGCCGAATGACGTCACACGCGTAAATCCGTCGCGAGGTTTTTTTATTTCGTGCGGTCATGTTTAAAAATTCATAACTCCGTCATTTTTGAAGATAATTGAAAAATAAAAACACCATAATTTATTGCAGACTTAGTGTAATTTAATAGAAATAAAACTAGAAAACGGGAAACTTCCTTATTCTACCTTTTAATTAACTGAAAGAGCTCTCAGTTGGAGTGATGGAAAAACTGATCAGTTTAACTGGCCGTGTGTATGTACCTTACAGCTGTCATGTCTATGGCGTACATGAAGAATAAAGAAAGCAACGACCAAATCAATCTACTAGCTACCTAGTCAGAGAGCCTACTGCAAAAAAACTTACATCATAATATGACGTCATAATAATATTTATTGAAACGGAACTAACGTCACCTGCAGTCGCCACGCCCCTTTGCGCCATGCTGTCGCCCGCCGCCATGTTGAAATGAAGCTCAAGAGACAAAGGAAGGGAAAGTTATGCCGTTAGTTAGTCAACCACTTTTGCGCCCTATTAGTTCCCGAATCTGCATCTGTCTCCTGAAGTTGCTATCACTCTTGAGTGTTTCGTATTTTATTACGTTTTATTTTAATTATACTATATAACACTTGACTCACATGACAGTACTTTATAAGTTCAAGTTTTCATTTCTGCTGGCGTCTTTGGACGTGTAAAATAAGGTAGTAAATAAAACCAAGAGCGAATTTTATAAATTTTATTTCTTAAATATATCGACTATTTATATATTATACAAATATACAGCTGATTGCTCAAAGTACTACTGACGGTGGTGTCACGAACATTAAGTACTTACCTAACCAAAAGGAGTCGACACTGCAAAGCGTACCCCTCTGACAAAAGTACGCGACCGGCGGTCATGCTCTTTATATAAATATATCGGTGTGGTTGCGCTTGTGTTGCGTTAATTTTCAGCTAGTGTTAGTTAATTACATTTATGTGCGTGTAAACTTGCTTATATTTTGGTTCGTGTGCGTTTCTTCACCTCACGGACTTGGCAGACTTCGGTGCTGAGGCGTGTCGACTCCTTTTGTTTAGGTACTTAATGGTCACGAAATGTAACTGATCGTCTCGGTGAGCGCGTGAAATTATTTTTTTTTATTTTCAGATTCAGATAAATTACTCATGTAAGTTAACGAAACGTCATTTAGCGGCCATTAATATGAACCAAATTGCTTGAAAATCGAGTGTGTGATAGTTTTAGTACAGATCTCAATTTAAAAAAGTTTTTTTTAAAATAGTGTATTCAAGGGGTAGCTCCCATCCTATCCATAAAATAAGGATGAAATCATTTTTCAATTTCACCCCTCCTGTGTGGGGTACCTATAGTTGAATAGATTTCTCGTACAGTAGTAAAAATAATGTTTGTGCCTTCCTCCTTTACCCGGGCTTAGGACCGGCATCATAAATGTAATATAGCATTTATGAGGCGGAGTTACACAAATACCCATCTCTTTCGATATATCAGTCAACCATCCCTTACATGCAGCAAGCGCACCGCATGCAATAAATATTATGTATTATACAAGTCTATATACATTAGTAACAAGTCTATATACGTTAGTATTATCTTTAATCGAATCAGAAGATTTTTTGGCTTTAGTAATACATGCATTAGATTTTGAATCAATTTGCACATGAGGTATTAGATAATCTACACTCCGTATGCCTCTGTTGATGGAATACTTGGAAAAAGTATGCTCATCAACTGGATGCCCGGAATGCTCCTCGATAAATTCAGTGACAACAAATGCTTTATGTTTAACATAGTAAGCCACGTGCAATTGAGCTGGGCAACCTATTTTTTCAGTCCTTTGGAGAGGACGTGAACCGGATGATTTACTTTCATGACAACCATTGTGGGCGCAAGTGAAATAAACTGACTGATATCCTAATTCGGTTGGCAAAGGGGTTCTAGTCTGTTAGTTGTACGAGGCTATGGTTCTAGAGCTGCGAATCACAAACATAGGGCTATGAGTACTGCGCATGTACTGTTCAAAACGATCAGCGAATTCATTAAATGTTTGAAATTTCATACCAAGACCAAACTCCGGAGAACCCACACCTATAAATAAACACAAACATGCAATAAACTACATGCCAAAGCGTATAAAGCTCACACATACTCAAATTTTAATACAATTATTAATTTTCAAAAACAACTGTGTAGTAGTGCCGGAGTAGTATACGCAACACAAATAGGTAATTCTTTCGACGTTCAGAATGAGACAGTTATGGTGAAGTATACATGTCACTTTTTCACACACAAAAAGAATTATTTTCGTGGTCGTATGCTAAGCTAGCAGCTCAGCTAATTGAAATGTGTTCAAAACAATTTATAAGTTACAAATACAATATAGGTTCTGTGTACAATAATCATTTTCAATATTTTTGTATGTGCGAATGTGACATGAGATAAGCTGTGTTAAAAATATAAATATGTATTAGTATGAAGCCGTCACTGCAACAAAACCGTACATACTCGGGACGTACATGCTTGGACCAAATTGCTTTAAGCGATAAAGCCGCCAATTAGGAACATATTTGTGTTGAGTTGTGCTTGTATCTGATTTTTTTAATGTGGTAGTCTGATACAGTTTTATTATTTGTTACCATATAACGTCATTTATACAATATTTTGCTTAAAATGGTTTCATAGTTATAATAGTTTCGTATTTTTGTCTAAAAGTTCCATAACTAACAAATACAAATAACTTTATTTGCCTTAAAACACTTTTAACCATATTCACTTGTCCATTGACTCTGAACTAGTTAATAACTGTATCTCAGAGCCAATGGCTTCTCCCTTTATATTAACAAGCAACAAAAAGTTATACAAAACAAAAGTAAGATTAAATTTAGAAAAACAATTTAGACTATTTATCGAAACAAGTAACAGAAAAAAAAAAAAATAATATATAGCACAAATTACATCGCATCATACTTATAACGAACCACACAATCCCACAACTCAAAACCTAAAACATTCATTTTTGTCAACAAACATGTACGTGTGTGTGTGTGTGTGTTTGTGTGTGTGTGTGTTTGTGTGTGTGTGTGTGTGTGTTTGTTTTAAGTACCATCCGAGGACTTGCGTATGAATACACAAGGCACGACCGAGGACTTTTTCAAAGCGAGGACTTTTTCGAGAGTCCTCGGTTTGACTTGACCAAATATTCGTATTCTGCAAGCGATTTTGAGTCTTCCTGTATACTTAACACAAAAAAGTGGTCTGAGCCTCGGTTTGATCAAAATTATTCATAATCTTACACACGCATTGTGTATACACCAGGCGGCGCCACTGTCGCCTCATACACACTCCTTTACACTCCTTTCACGTTTGCTGTATTATCCGAGGACTAATGTGTTAACTTTCACACAGAAGACCTCGGTTGGGCAGCTTTTCCAAACAATGTGTATTTGAGACCTCGGTTTGCTGCATTTTCGAAACAGTGTGTATACTAGTCCTCGTTTTGACAGTTTTCATCGTGTGTAGAGCAAGAGCTATGCGCTATCATTTAAATAAGATTGTACAGGAAAAATTCAAAAGTTGACACAATTATACACAAATAGCACTATAGGAGATTTTTTCCGCAGTATGTCCTAAGTACCTAGTCTGCTTATACTTGCATTACACAATATTACATTTGGCGCCATAAAATGTTGTATTGTCTTGGGAGCTGGTGAAATGGTGGCAGAAAGATTTCAAGTTGACAAAAAGTACAAAGAAATAAAGAATGTTAGCAACTAAATTTTCATCCCGACTTTGCTTGTGTGGTTAACCCCATAAATGCACAATTGTAATAGTTCTCAGTGTTCAAAATGGAAAGCTATTATAGTGTGAAATTTTATGTTATTTGGTTCATAAATATAGTTACTAGCTGCGCCTCGCGGTTTCACCCGCGGTCAAAAAGTTAACATGAATTTCCAGGATTAAAAGTATCCTATGTTAGTCCAGACCATGAAAGACCTCAAGTTCCTCAATTAGGAAAAGATTCCGAATTTCATGTAAATCCGTTGAGCTGTTTCAGACTTTTGTGGTAAGACACATACAAACTTTCACTTTTATAATATTAGTAAGAGGCTTTGTGACATCAGGACGAACTTATGAACAGACAGATGGACGGACACAACGATGTTATAAGTGTCCCTTGTTTTACTTCGAAACCCTAAAAAAGTAGGTGAGCTGACGTACCTTAATAAAATAAAGATCTTTAGAAAAAGCAACGCTTTATTAGTTATATCACGATTTATAATACAGTATAAAAAATCTTTGTAATAATCTTTGATCAAACATTATTTGGGATAATCAATACAAGCATCATTGAGATTTAGGAATCAGCCTTTAGTCTTTTTTTGATTACGATTTATCTGACTAAAAAGTAAAAAATAGTACAGGATATCAGTAATATAAAATCTAAAGGCCTGGTGTTAAAAGTAAAAGAAAATAATATGAGAAGAAAATTACCAATAATTTTTTAGTTCAGTTCGTTTGCCAAATTTGAAGCTATGCCATCAATCGTTGAGGGGTTCCTTCATGAAAAAACGACCCTGGCTGCAGCATCAGCACAAACTGGTGTTTATCTTACATATACTATGTAAATTTAACGCGTTTGCCAAATTTGAAGACTATGCCATCAACTGTTGAGGGGTTCCCTCTTCTCTTGAAGAATCGACCCTGGCTGCAGCATCAGCACAAGCTGGTGTTTATCTTACATATACTATGTAAATCTAACGCGTTTGCTAAATTTGAAGACTATGCCATCGACTGTTGAGAGGTTCCCTCCTGAAGAAACGGCCCTGGCTGCAGCATCAGCACAAACTGGTATTTATCTTACATATACTATGTAAATCTAACGCGTTTGCCAAATTTGAAGACTATGCCATTACCTGTTGAGGGGTTCCCTCTTGAAGAAACGACCCTGGCTGCAGCATCAGCACAAACTGGTGTTTATCTTACATACCTACCTACCTACCTACCAGCCTTTTTAATAGTCCACTGCAGGACGTAGGCCTACCCACGAAGGGTGATTGGGCCATATCCACCACGCTGGCCCAGTGCGGGTTGGTGGATTCACATACGCCATCGAATTTCTTCTACGGACGTATGCAGGTTTCCTCACGACGTTTTCCTTCACCGAAAAGCCAGTGGTGTGACATTCCGTACATAAATTCCAAAGAACTCATTGGTACGGGACCGGGGATTTGAACCCACGACCTCACGATTGTAAGGCGGGTGTCACTACCCCTTGACCACCACGGCTTATCTTACATATACTATGTAAATTTAACGCGTTTGCCAAATTTGAAGACTATGCCATCAACTGTTGAGAGGTTCCCTCCTGAAGAAACGGCCCTGGCTGCAGCATCAGCACAAACTGGTATTTATCTTACATATACTATGTAAATCTAACGCGTTTGCCAAATTTGAAGACTATGCCATTACCAGTTGAGGGGTTCCCTCTTGAAGAAACGACCCTTGCTGCAGCATCAGAACAAACTGGTGTTTATCTTACATATACTATGTAAATCTAACGCGTTTGCCAAATTTGAAGACTATGCCATTACCTGTTGAGGGTTTCCCTCTTGAAGAAACGACCCTGGCTGCAGCATCAGCACAAACTGGTGTTTATCTTACATATACTATGTAAATCTAACGCGTTTGCCAAATTTGAAGACTATGCCATTACCTGTTGAGGGGTTCCCTCTTGAAGAAACGACCCTGGCTGCAGCATCAGCACAAACTGGTGTTTATCTTACATATACTATGTAAATCTAACGCGTTTGTCAAATTTGAAGACTATGCCATTACCTGTTGAGGGGTTCCCTCTTGAAGAAACGACCCTGGCTGCAGCATCAGCACAAACTGGTGTTTATCTTACATATACTATGTAAATCTAACGCGTTTGCCAAATTTGAAGACTATGCCATCAACTGCTGAGGGGTTCCCTCCTGAAGAAACGGCCCTGGCTGCAGCATCAGCACAAACTGGTATATATCTTACATATACTATGTAAATCTAACGCGTTTGCCAAATTTGAAGACTATGCCATTACCTGTTGAGGGTTTCCCTCTTGAAGAAACGACCCTGGCTGCAGCATCAGCACAAGCTGGTGTTTATCTTACATATACTATGTAAATCTAACGCGTTTGCCAAATTTGAAGACTATGCCATTACCTGTTGAGGGGTTCCCTCTTGAAGAAACGACCCTGGCTGCAGCATCAGAACAAACTGGTGTTTATCTTACATATACTATGTAAACCAAATTCGTTTGCCAAATTTGAAGACTATGCCATTACCTGTTGAGGATTTCCCTCTTGAAGAAACGACCCTGGCTGCAGCATCAGCACAAACTGGTGTTTATCTTACATATACTATGTAAATCTAACGCGTTTGCCAAATTTGAAGACTATGCCATTACCTGTTGAGGGGTTCCCTCTTGAAGAAACGACCCTGGCTGCAGCATCAGCACAAACTGGTGTTTATCTTACATATACTATGTAAATCTAACGCGTTTGCCAAATTTGAAGACTATGCCATTACCTGTTGAGGATTTCCCTCTTGAAGAAACGACCCTGGCTGCAGCATCAGCACAAACTGGTGTTTATCTTACATATACTATGTAAATCTAACGCGTTTGCCAAATTTGAAGACTATGCCATTACCTGTTGAGGGGTTCCCTCTTGAAGAAACGACCCTGGCTGCAGCATCAGAACAAACTGGTGTTTATCTTACATAACGCACGTAAACATGATAATTAAGGATCTTACATATATTATGAAATACTATTAGGCTGTCTTTTGCAAGTATTGTTTGCACTAGCATGTTAGTTATGCTTTGATTTCTGCCGCGTACCGCACGCGGTAAACTGTTTGTGTTCGTTTGCGAAAATCCTTTGAAAAGCTCCAAAAAACGTAAAGTCATTGACCTGCCCTCGCTTGGTACTTCATTTTAAAAAATGTGTGTAAGAAATATTTCAAAACATTCTACTTACATGAATGCTAATACTAAAATGGTTAGGTAGGTAGATTTTCTACGTCCTCGCTTTGTACGAGTTCTACACGGAAAACTGTCCTCGGTTAGGTGAAATAAAGTCTAACACAGCGTCCTCAATTTGTATGAGATATAAGAAATATTGTGTAAAAATACGTCCTCGGAAGGTCATCAACGGGCTTACGTAAGAGGTCCTCGGTTGGCTAACACAAGGTCCTCGTATGTGCATTGCTGATCACATCAAGTTGTGTATTTCAGGTCCTCGGTATGTTCGCCGCGATTCATGCAGAAAAATATTGAGATAGCGTTATCTTAATAGGCTCATCACTTAAGATTTACTCAGCTGTCTCTTTTTATCTTATTCAAGATGGCCTACGAGGTGTCTATACCTGTTTTTTAGAGAGTCCTCGCTTTGGTCAAAAACTAACAAGGTCCTCATAAGGGTGTCTGCACAAACAGGGGTGTGTGTGTGTGTGTGTGAGTGTGTATGTGTGTGTATGTAACACTGCAATACTCGAGATCTCATGAGAGTCAAGGTTTGCAGCGTTACACGTGTGTGTGTGTGTGTGTGTGTGTGTAACTCCATAAGTATTTTGTTATAATATTATTTTACATTTAATTTAATAGTTCTTAGTATATTTTAAATAAATGTATTTACTATGCTAGTTGTACTACTATAGTGATTGAAGTTACAAGAATACATACTAATATTCTCGATAAAAATCTTATACAAATCATATGCGATATAGATACCTATAACTTTACACGTTTATAGAATTTATTTTGTAACTTACCATGTCCTGTAGGAGGAACTCGCTCACACTGTCAAAAAAAAAGATACTTTTTACCAATCATACGCACCCAAAATTTAAGAAAATTCATAAATATAATTAGCTAGCTGACTCGGTGAACTTCATATCACCTTCATGTCACGTATTCGGACGATTTTAATTACGATGGCGTTTAGCGCCATCAAGGAGAGAGATACGAGAACTTTTACATATTTGAACATTTTGTAGTTTAGTTATACATATTCACTTAAAAAATAAATAATTAAAATACAGTACGGAACCCTTCGTGCACGAGTACGATTTGCACTTGGCCGATTATTTATAATGTTTTCCATGTTGCCAGGGATTCCGAAAAATTGTCATATGACATAAGTATTTCGGCAGTGGGCTCACGGACTATATGTTTCAATTAAAAATGTACAGATTTGAATTACTTCTATTGCAGATTATGGGATAGTTAATTTGTTTTTGTAATTTATATAGTTGATTGAAAGAGTTAATTTGTTTTTGTAATTTATATGGTTGATTGAAAGAGTTAATTTGTTTTTGTAATTTGTATGGTTGATTGAAAGAGTTAGTACTATATTTTCTTGACAAAAAATATTTTGACTATAAGATAGGTGTTTGTTGTATTATACCCATACTGTTGCACTAGAGCCTGATCATACTTGGTATGGTGAGTTACTGTAAGCTGAGTTTGATATGGAATATCACACTCTGCAAATACATGTAAATGCATGCTGCGTCAACAGCTCATCCACCTCTAGCTGCTGTAACAGTGTTGAATGATATGAGGCATAGTCCTGAGGCACACTGGATGCATTCTGGGGTCTGCAGTCAGGTCAAATCGAATGCAGCCTGCATTATGTATGAACAATGTTGTAGGTCCATACAGAATGGATGTTTGACCTGATCGTAGACCGCAGAAACCATTCAGTGTTAAATCCTTTACCAATCATTTAGGTTTTAACTGACTCGTTTCAGGATATGACTAGGGAAAATTCATAATTCCTGAAATTGGGTTATAACGATAACATGTCTAATATTTATAAGTTAATGATCAACTAATTACATTAATAGGAAATTGATCATGCTAACAATTGAAGGAATATATGCATGAAGCATGGGATCAAATTGAGAATTTAGGATATAATTATGTAAGGATTTACTTAACACTGTATTTATAGCAAAGCAAGTCCCAGCCGACCAGCTGACTAGAAGATGAAACACTTGTAGTAAAAATTAACTTACGTTTGCCTTCGACATGGACATGGTGCTCTGAAACAATTGGTATCTTAATATATTATATACATTTTATAAATTTGTAGTCTTTAGATGCTAATTACTTCCCTAAATCAGCAGCCAAACCTAACTTAGCAAATGGTATAGCAGTCAAAGTTTCAACAAAACCAGGTTATATTTTTTCAAATGCCTATCTAAATCATTGACTGAGGCTGTACCTACTAGCTGCTTATGCTAAATCGATAGATAAGTGCAATAAATTGGTCGTAGCATGTGAAAGCAAGATATTGCAGAGATAAAAAAGCACAACAAATAGAAATTAACTTTTCAGACAAATTCACCAAAATGTATAACGATTACTGCACTATAGGACTAGTAATTATTAGAAAATAAGAAAATGAACAGGTATTAGCTTGTAATTTACCTTGTTTAATGAAAATATTTTGATAATTCTGCAAAATTAATGAAACGAAATGTTTTCCATCAAAGGGATCATCTATTAATTACGTGAGACTCGAAACTACTCGAAATGGTCTGGAGGGTGGAGGGGGTTCGGAAAAACAGCGGAATTTCACAATAGGGGATATGATCAAATGCCACGAGTAATTTTCGCTAATGGCTTTTTTTAACATTGTTAGTTATGGTAATTGGTTTTGCCGTGTTATGGGCTCAATAAATGAATTTAATTTAATTTATATTTAATAGCTTTTTTGCGAACTAAAACAATAAATCATATTGACATCGTACGTTGACATGATTTGATACTGTAATTTTGTCTTTGATGGTTATGGGAACCCCCCTTTACATATTTTAGTTCAATTACTAGTTATTAATATACCTATACATAAATTCACGTTTGTTGGATATAAATTTTTAATATTTATTTTATTCCATTTTTAGGGTTCCATACCCAAACGGTAAAAACGGCACCCTATTACTAAGACTTCGCTGTCCGTTCGTCTGTCAGTATGTCACCAGGCTGTATCTTATGAATGGTGATAGCTACAACGCTGAGACATTCACAGAATATTAAATTAGATATTTTCTCTACAAATAAATAATTAAATTAAAATTATATATACTAACGGGGACTTACGTACGACACGGAACCCTAAGTGCGCGAGACCGACTCGCACTTAGCCGATTATTGCTATTTGTTGTTATGGTTAACATCAATACATCATTTGTGATCAACTTTCTAGCTTCTAAGGTTAATGAGATACGTGCCGCTATTTGTACAGCCTGGTGACAGACAGTCTAACGGACATACGGACAGTTGAGTTTTAGTAATATGGACCCGTTTTTACCCTTTGAGTACGGAACTCTAAAAATCATTAATATATGAAACCTGCGTACCAAGTTTCATCGAAATTGGTTGAAAAATTCGTAAGTTGCTAAAAATAAGTCATGACTAGTAGACGACCCCAAACCAATTATTAGTCAATCGTTTTTATTTGTTACTACTTTCTATGTCAATACTGATGAATACTGTACCTTTTATAAGCTGTGGTGAACGAACATGTTTATTTCCATTTTTAATCTGTGGTACATTTATAATCTGTGGTATTGTCGTCAGTGTGTGTAAATATATCATATCATTCAACACTGTTACAGCAGCTAGAGGTGGATGAGCTGTTGACGCAGCATGCATTTACATGTATTTGCAGAGTGTGATATTCCATATCAAACTCAGCTTACAGTAACTCACCATACCAAGTATGATCAGGCTCTACGAGGTCTGCTAATTTAGGGGACACTTTAAAAGTAAAACAAAATAATATGAATCAAAATTAAGACAAATAAAAAAATAATAATTTAAAATCTGAAAAATTATATTTATTTGTCAATGTGAGCCTGTGATTTTGTTACAGGTATTTATTAATCCAACACTAAAAGTGGTGAATTACCTCAAAATAGTGCATAACGAAGGATGCGAGAGTGTGCAGGGCTACGAGGCAGAAGTGCCTCGATATAAGGAGGTTGAAGTTACTGGTAAGAATAATAAGACCTCTATGCAAAAATGAACAAAACGACAAAACCTAACCAAAAAAAGTTAATACTACAGATTGACAGTAAACATTGTTTACTTCTTCATATAAGTATAAGAAATATAAAGAGTTTAGTGAACATTAATGAGATAGGTACCTGTATCAAATTCCAATCATGTCAAAATAACAATCTGTAGGTCCTTATTCTTCATAGATACTTAAAAATTACTTGTTGAATTTGACACCAATATTGAAATACTTGGCTTCTAATACAGGTTACAATAAGGAAGGCAATGCAATAGCGAAGAAATTCAAAGACTGGCCAGCAAGGATAGCACAGCATGAGATGGACCACTTGGATGGGAAGCTCTATGTGGACACCATGGACCGGAAGACCCTGACCTGCATGTGCTGGGAGCAAGTCAACTTGGCGAAGGGGAAACTGACTATACCATTCTCCCCCTGAGAACGTAGGAGTGAGAATTTGTGAGCATTTATTTATTTAAATTGTTTTGAAAAATTTGTTTCATTATATGATCAGTTTTTGTTATGATCAAGTTGTTTATACTAATCCTCATGATTTCTTAAAGCTGCAGCAGTTAGTTATTTTTCTTTACAGTGTTGATACTGTACAGGAGGTTGCTATATTACTTGATAAAAAAGGAGGGAGTATTGGTTTCATCCACAGATGAAATGAATTCTCACCCAATTTAAATTTCTCTAAATTGACGCTTCTAACAATGTAAAATATAATGATGCCAAAAATTCATAAAAATTAAAATATACTTACAATGAGAGTACTTCCAAACTTTAAATTATATTTTTAGACAAATTTTAAAATCAATTATGATTCTAACCTGCTAGCAAACCTAACAAAAACAAAGTACAGCATGACGCGCGCGTATCTATAAGTTACAATATACCTAATCTATGTTTTATCAGTTTACCTTTGGAATTTGGATACAATATAATTTGATAAATCAATTGATTGTACTCTCTAAATATTGGTAGATAAAGATTATTTTGTAAGCTTTTAATGTGTGGTAATTTATCAATCAGAGCAGTTATTACAACGTGCAATCAATTTCTCTCTGAAGTAAAATTTATTTTCGCTCATTACCATATCCAGATATTTCTAAACGTCCACCGTATCAGTAGGACGTCCTACAACTAGGCGGAAAGACCATATCAAGACGAAATAAAAAAGACTGACTGCAGGAAGGTGATGGACGCAAGCTGCTTCTAACCAGCCTTATTGAAAATCTATAGGAGAGCCGTACGTCCAGCAGGGGAAGTCATAAGATATTATAAAAATCGCAAGGAAAGAAGTCATTGAAATCTTGTTACAATATTTATTTCCCATTGTAGTTCGGTCATACTCGTATTACTGAGCAGCTAGTATCATTTATGCTTGCACGACATTGCTGAAACTTGCGCGAGAGATAAATACACGATCTCAAGGTACAGGGTGTACCAGGCGTACATTGTTTAGGCTGTTAACTGTTCACACCCCCGCTCTTCTTGATTTGGTTTTCTCTTGGTTTTAATCTTCTCTTTCTTGTTTTTGGTTATACAGTGCTAAAAGCGAGAGTAAAAAATATGTCTGGCTGAACTGAACTGTACTATTTCCTATAGTTCATTTATAGCAAAAGTCAATGCTCTTCTCGAAGGTGACTGCTGAAAGAACCTGTCCACATATTCGTCAGTAACTTCGGCCAGAGTTCGCGGCTGCCATTGAGGATTATTATCTTTGTCCACCAACAACGCTCGTACTCCTGTAAATAAAAAATGCTGCTCGAATACACATTCCGATGTTAGGATTATAATTTCTTTAGCTGTGGAAGATCGAGAACGGAAAAAAGCGTTTAGTAGGTAGGTACTTGACCTATGTAACACGAACCTTCAGGAAAGTCGTGGTTTTCAGCAGCATGACACGTTAATAAATATTCCATCATCAAACACTCTCTGAGATCCATCGCAGCTCCCGCATTCAACGCACGAAATGTTACTTTGAGAGACCCTGGACACGCTCTGTGCAATGCCTGCAAGGGTATACGATATATATTAGTAAAAAGCTACATTAATACACAGTGACTAGGTACTTGACTAGAACACATGATTCGCAGGAGACTGATGGGCGCAAAGTATAGGCCGCGCCACCCAAGTTGACGGATTTGAAGTTAGCTACAAGCTGCGCAATATCCAATCCTAACTGAAGCTCACATAAAGCTGCATGTTGATTAGATATGGCGCAGCTTGGAGCTAACTTCACATCCGCCAACTTGTGTAGCGGGGCCTATACTCGAATATAAAATATAGACAATGTACCGGCACGATCTTGCTGGATGCATAAAAGACTCCTATTGGACTCCTCCTAAATTAAAACTCTAAAACTCCTAAAACTCGTCCCTTACGAGTCCAATAGGAAATCCACCCATAATTTAGGGGACCATTTTAACCATATCCCTATGGTTAAGTTCAAATATGGGTCCGTCCGTAGCGAAATAAATGTTTTTTTTTTTCACTGTCCCACAGATGAAGTACTGTACTGTCCCAGCCTTTTTAATAGTCCACTGCAGGACGTAGGCCTACCCACGAATGGTGATTGAGCCATATCCACCACGCTGGCCCAGTGCGGGTTGGTGGATTCAAATACGGCATCGAATTTCTTCTAAGGACGCATGCAGGTTGCCTCACAATGTTTTCCTTCACCGAAAAGCCCGTGGTGTGAAATTCCGTACATAAATTCCAAGAAATTCATTGGTTTGGGACCGGGATTTCAACCCACGACCTCATAATTGTAAGGCGGGTGTCATTACCACTAGACCACCACGGCTTTTGAACACAGTTGAAGTGATAATGATTAATTAAAGACTAGATTTTATAAATTATAGCAGAAACAAAACCTACCTCCAAAGTTTTGATAGACCAGTCATTATTTGTAGTTTCAAGCCTCATCAACATTTCTTCGAATGTTGACGCAGAGAAGCAGTATTCGATATCCTTCAAATAAGGAGCTAGCGCGAAATGTTCTTTAGGCTTTTCCGAAAACTTGCTCAAAACTTCGTTTAAACTGGATTCATTTGTGCATAAGGAGAGACAGCGTTCCAGATCATGCAACCGGTCTCTTGGCACGAAGTGTGTGGCTAAACCTGCCTTCACAGTGTCATTTCCTTTTATCATTTCACCTGTATAAAATAATTTGTTGTCATTTTAAAGTTTATAAATACTCTGCCTTCGAAGTGTCGTCCCGAAATCGAATAAGAGTTGACTGGTTGAGCCCCAAAGGAGTTTCCAACACGGAGACATGCGGAAGACCACAGTGGGGGCGTAACCGAACGCAAACGCCGGTTACCTGTCGCCGCCACGGCAGAGCCTATCGAAATCGCTCAATGAAACCAGCTTTTCGGTATAACGTTCATGAAATCATCATTAAATCTCTCCAAAATGTACGAGACACCTGATTTACTTGATTTCAGAGTCGATCCACGGCTTCAGGATACCAGGGTTAGAGATGCGATACTATCTTCGAGTAAAATAATTAAACAATCAGCTAGTAGATATATTTAATATAGTAAAATTAAAAAAGGTTTACCTGTTAATCCAAGATAAAATCCAATTTTAGATCTCAGCCTCGGCAAGAAGTATGTTCCTCCTAGGTCGGGACAGAGTCCGATCTTATTTTCCGGCATGGCCATTACTGTTCTCTCCGTTGCTATTCTACATTTTCCCTGCATCGATATCCCCAAACCTCCTCCTAATGTAAATCCATCATTGAGTGTAATATACGGAATGTTATAAATGCTAATATAATATATGAGATTATATTCTTGCCAAGCTAAATCAGGAATGCTCATATTGTCAATGACAGCCGTCTTCACGTCTCCCCCAGCGCAAAATGCCTTTCCTCCAGCACCTTTTACTATTATCAAGGATTTGGTTTTCTCCCATTCTTTTAATTTTGACACAATTTTCGAAATCATCGATATAGACAGACAGTTAAGCTCTTTCGGTCGATTTAGAGTTATAGTACCAGCATTGTTCAGTGTGTGGAACAGAACATCAGTTGCCTGGGAACTCTTTGCGCGTGTTATTGGATAAATTAAATATCTTGTAAACTTGAGACTTGATTTGAACATCTGTAAATGGGAACATGAACATTTATATCTGTTAAATAGCCTTGTACTCATAATTATGAACACTTTTCACTACGCTCCTATAGCAAAAGATAAAAAATAAACAAAGATGTTGTGAAAAATGTATTTGCCTTTCGATAAAATATATGAAACAGGCGGTTTAGAGTAGCTTTCAAAGAAATAGTTACTTATACATAATGATGATTTCGTATACATACAACTTACACATCTCTGTGAATTTCTGCACTTTGCAAAGCAATACACTTGATACGAAATAATAGCATGTTGCTTTTTCATAGGTAAATAGGACCTACCGAGCGTTTAACCGAGAGTTTACTGAGCGCCACACAAATTGAAAGATGGGAAGTTAGCCGCAGATGACTTCGCCGTGATTCGCTAATTATTATTTATTGCGCATGTGTGCACAATGCCTATACAAATGGCGAAGTAGTGAGCTCGGGCGTAGGGAGCGCGCGGGAGGCACGAGGTTGGCGGCTAACGTCTATATTTTGGCGTTTGCGCAGCTCTCTGCGGCTAACTTCCCATCTTTCAATTTGTGTGGCGCTCAGTATACCTGCGGTTTAATTGTATGACTAATTTAAGTCCCTCATACTTTTAATCGAAATTATTTAACAAAATAATGTGATAAAAAAAATTACAGCCCAATATATTTTTCAAACTTTTTTTTTGTTTAAAGTTTAGCTAGTCAAGAAAAAAACACTGCAGCTGTCTACCTTTACACCCCAGAAAAATAGGAATACCTACCACCTGCTCGATGGGGAGCGACATCAGATTCCTTGCAGGCCATTCGTGGGTGAGTCTAGCCCGAGACAGACAATGGCACAAGACAGACGCCTATACAGGCTGATGATGATGATAAGTTTGAGTATTTGATTTGAGGCTATACAGTGTATACAGTAGGTACAGTAGTCGAATTTTGGGTTGGCCCCATAGTAATAGGTGTTCCCAACGATGCTCTGAATCACTTCCTTTCGGCTTAGTACATCAGTTCTGGATAACCCTGTATACCCGGCTTGGGAACAACTTTTACCTACTATGGGGCCAACCCGAAATTCGAGAAAAATTACTCTGCGGTTTCATACATTTTGTCGAATCCGAGTTACAACTTTACATGGAACAGCTGATTTTTTCTCGATTTCCGATTTGGCTCCATAGTAAAAGGACATGTCCACAAAATGTATGGAGGCTGGTATAATAATAATCAAAAATTCTAACCACAACACTCGTTACATTTCGAGAAAGTTCATATTTTTCTGAGTCTATTACAACAGTTAAAAACAAAAAAAAGCCCTCCGATTTTTTTAAAATTGATTTTGAATTTATAAGGATAAATAAATATATTTGGCTCAATAGGTAGTTTATCTCTAGCAACCCTGATTAAGTAACCTCCAAATTGTTAAATAAAAGCATTTTCACCAATTAGACTGAATTAGACACATTTTTAAAGTGTTTTTTTGTCACATTGTACCTGGTCACACTGGTAGGTTATAATTTTTAATTTTAGCAAATTAAGTGATGAATGTGAACCAGCTACGAATGCAAGTAAAATAACGATAGAAGCACTTTATCATTGCTAAACTAGAAAAAGTAATAAGCTGTATTGTTATTTTTCAAACAATTTATTTTTCACATTTAAAAAAAAATGGAGGGGTGAAAAAATATAAATTAAATATTTTTGGGAAGCTCATAAAACAAGCTTTCAAATGATGTATATATCGTATCATCTTAGTTCGATTTTTCTCTGAATATTATACCACTTGTGGACGTCATCTTTGTTCATAATGATGGTCACTCCTATACCACCTCCTTTCGGCTTAGTACAACACAAGCAGATAACCCGGTCACCTAATCATGATATTTTTTGTCAGAAAAACATACACTAAATATACGTCACAAAAGTAAATTTTATACCATAAGATGTCCTTTTCTTCCAGTTGAGTCGTTTCTTACTCTTAATATACTCCGTATTTTTGTCCCATGCACTTACAAGCCTACAAATACGTAGGTACCCAGTGGACTACTCAGTTTTGAAACGCAAACGTTACTGGCGCCAACATGAAATAAAAAACCAATTACAAATCACCTTAAAAAGTTACAAAGGCTATTAACTTTGTTTTACCCTCTAGGTAATTACATAGAGTTCAGAGATACATGTCTAGGTATGATCCACAGACATATAAGACTCTTATATGTCTGTGGTATGATCACAGTCATGTAGGTACTGTACTTCTTCTTCGTGTCGATGGTTCTAAGGTGATAGATCTAGACTGTGATGATCTATCTAGATAAGCTTTGCTCAGTGGCTAGCGACTGCTACTCCAGGAGGGGTGGCCTCCGCTAGGTCGCTCAGTGTGCAGGTGTTTGGGCACTGAGGACAGGACAATAGGTGTTGCATTGTCTGCACAGCTCCACAATCGCAGTCCACTGAGATCATATCAGAGAAACCCCATTTGGCCATATTAACTTGCAGCGGCCACCTTGGGTCCGGAGTCGATTCAACGACTTCCATGTTGGCCACGCTAAGTCATTCCCTGGGGGGAGTTCTTCCGCTGGCTCTAAGAAGTCTTGTGGTGGGGGACAGGTTTCTTGCTCTTTCTTGTTTCTTCTTCTTGGTACTGTACTGTAACAGCCTTTTTAATGGTCCACTGTAGGACGTAGGCCTCCACATGAAGGGTGATTGGGCCATATCCACTACGATGGCCCAGTGCGGGTTGGTGGATTCACATACGCCATCGAACTTCTACAGGTGTATGCAGGTTGCCTCACTATGTTTTCCTTCACCGAAAAGTTAGTTGTGTGACATTCCATTCATAAATTCTAAAGAACTCATTGGTACGGGACCGGGATTTGAACCCACGGCCTCTACATTGTAAGGCGGATGTCACTACTATGAGACCACTACGGCTTTGATAATCAGATGTACGTGATCTAGTAGCGGCATAAAATTTGTTTCTTCACTATTGGCGTATATGTGTCGGTTTTTTAGGGTAAAGTAATTGCGTTGTATTTTTGTACACATATAATTATAGTGTATAGACCGAATCATACAACTAGGCGGTTGTGATGATAGCTACATCTGGTACAGGCTGCGGATAACCCAATCCTCACGCAACTGTTAAGTGGGCTTCAGTCAGGATTGGTCTATTCGCAATGTAGGTGAATTAATTAAATATCCTACTTTCTACTATTATTATAAAAGTCAAAGTTTGTGAGGATGGATAGATGTTTGTTACTCTTTCACGCAAAAACTACTGAACGGATTGAGATGGAACTTTGCAATAATATAGCTTGTATATCAGAATAACACATAGGTTATAAATTATAATGATATACTGCGTATGCGGGCGAAGCCGCGGGTAAAAACTAGTAGTATTATATGCCTGTACCGTTCTAAAGGCATGGCAAAGATCTTTTTATTATATCAATGATTACTAGAATTTATAATGTAGGTGAATTAATTTAGTATAAAACTTTTGCATTTTACTGCATCCATTTTACTGTGTTATTTAATCAATTATTGCAATCTTCAACATTATTCATTAATTCAGACGTTAAAATATGTACATAGTATATTAAGTGAAGATTTTGCTTTTGGTAAGCGATACCTGCATCAATTTATACAATGTGTTTGTCTATCGGTGTCGGAGCCTTAAGCGGTGACATCTATGGCAAATTTTGAACAACTTTTACTATGAGACCAACTCTGAAAACGCAAAAAAAAACAGCTATTCCATACTTTTTGTCGAGTCTTATAAAAAATCTTATGGAACAGCAGTTTTTTTTACGTTTTCAGAGTTGGTCTCATAGTAAAAGTTGTTGTACAAACCCTAGAGCAAATAAAAAATCAAGAGGGAACGTCGTTGAACAGTCAAGTGAAGCCGGTTTTTTATACATGTGTGAGTGCGTCGCTGTTGCGCCGCCATAGTTCGACTGACAAGCCAACGCGTAGTTTCCTTGTACGTTGATGTGTGTGTAAATTGTCTGTACAGCTCTGTGAAGCGTAGTTTTGGTCGGCCTCACTTGTTTGTTCACAACATTCTATCTTGATTTTTTTATTTGGTCTGAGGTACAAACACATTGTATATGCGTAACATACAGGGTTATTCAATCCGGAATTCGAGAAGAATAACAGATGTTTTATACTTTTCTCGATTCTGACTTGCAATTTTATGTTAGCTGTTGTATGTTGTTTTTTTCTCTACAGTGATAGACAGATATACTAGTCATTGTGAACAACTTTTACTATGAGGCTAACCATGAAATCGACAACATATCCAGTTCTGTACAACTTCTTACAAAATACACAAAATGATCCATTCATTTTGTGTATTTTGTCGAAACGGTTTTGACATTTTGCTTGCGGTCTGTTTGGACTGAATCTTATTTTGTACTGTGCTCAGTATGTTTCCTGTCAAAGTAGAAATACCTACTATATTTTTTTTGATGTTGATATCGTTTAATCAAAAACAGTTACATAGAATCTCTTTGACATAGAAATACATTGCACACATACATACATCCTGTCAAAGTTGATCATAATGATGAGTATGTAAAGTACCCACACGCAAATGTTTTTGAGATCTTTGAGACCTCTAAGATTTTCGCTTAATGTACCTGTGTTGTAAATAGTTCACATCCGTGTATTTAAAACAAATTAAAATAAAATAAAATCCAATTATAAGCAACTTTTATTTAATAAACTTTTATAACAAAGCGTAAGTAAGTACCAGCTTTTGATTCTAACTACGACCTGTCTTTCTATAGAGTTAGTTACAATAAGTTAGTGTAAAGTTCTATTCTGATATACGCCCGATTCCGTAAATATTTAGTAACCAAGACGCAGTCTACGCATCTATAGTACCCTACAATAGTACAGGCGAACAGCGGGGAAAGTGCGCAGACGCTTGTCCGCATTGAAACAACCCTCAAAGGAGCAGTTCTTTCCTACCGTCCACCTCCTGAGACCACCTGGGTGTACTGTGGAAAGTTTAGACCCAATAAATAATTGACTTTCGCTCAATTTATAGATTATGTGGCGCGAGCTGTGCAAAGACGCGTTTCACTGGTCATATACATTAAAAAATATTACTTTTACTTCTAGCTAATAATATATTTTACTTATTTTTGTAAAACAAATACATATTTCGTTTATCAGAATAGATCTTAACTTGTATAGTTGTTGCAAACCACAAACGCACCGTGCCTATAACGTGCACATGCTTATAGAGTGTGTGTGCCTGAGCGATCAATCGTACACACAAACTAGTCTTAAACTCATGTAAAGGCCGCGTGCGTTCGTGATTCGCAATAAGTATAACTATTTATAAAATGTCTATAACTTTACTGGAATATGTGTGTTATACGGCTGCATAGCCAAAATATAAATAAATTAAAAAGGTATTTTTTAATTAAAGAGCTGCTAAGAAAACACGTTAATTCCTAATATACACATAACCTAACAAAAATAATGTACAGCGTGTCGCGTCATCTAGAAGTGACAAGGATTTTAAATATTTATTAGTTTTACCTTTGGAATTTGGATACAATAATATGTAATATCGATAAATTGATTATACTCTCTAAATACTGATAGACAAAGATCACTTTGTAAGCTGTTGATCGTAGATAATAATTTAATATATTTTAATAAAATGCAGCTATACTAGATATCCAAAGTCTTATTCAAAATAAAATCTCTTTCAGTTCACACATCCCACTAATTTTTGAAATGCAATATCATGTACTAGGGTACTTATCACAAAATAAATAATTGCAGAAGGATCACTGCGAGATAACAATAGTACAAATAGCGACTTTTGGGCGACGCAATAAAGTGCAATTCAGTTCGCATAATCGACCGTTCCCGGCAAACTGACATACTCACGCTTTCTCTCTCTAACGCGTAATTCTGTCACCGTCAAACAAAGAGTATCAGTGTCCCCATAGTCCCGACACATTGTAAGTGTCGCCCGCCCGAACGTAACAAAACTGCAGAGTGACACCCCTGGTATTAAGTTACGCAGATATGTTTTTTCTGTGGAATATATTTTGGGTATTCTTGTCATGTGGTAAAGGGCAAACTTTCGGACGGAACCTCCTGATACAGTAAGTAAGTTCGTATCTTAAGCCGCTTGGCTACCTCCTGATGGTAAGAGATCTACGTCTCCAATAGACAAATGAAGGCGTCACCAGTCCGTTGTTGATAAGTTCCAAGTGACGGTCAAAAATGCTCGTTTCTGCTACTTGATGAATAAATGATAGAAACCAGTCAGTCAACATTTTACAATATCACTTTTCTTTGAACGTGTCTGCGTTTCTGCTAAAAATAAAGGCTAACTAAATCATTGATCGGGACTACGATGTACATACCATATGGCAGTACGTAAACTACCTTGAAAACGAGTGGCGCACTAAGTCGCCCTAGCGCACACTGTATATCGAGATATCATGCACTGCCAGATGGACTGCACTGTTACTGCACATTTAATACTGACAGTCCTTTTTGGCGTGTTTAGGTTAGAATTAGAACGAGAATATAAAGCGTGACATTAAATAAATACATTATTATTTCATAAAATTTTCGGCAAAAAATCTTAAAACCCCATAAATCAATGTAACATAAGAACATTAAACACTATAAATAAATGATAGTGATCATTATTAAGATATGTATTGCATTTCAAGAATCAGTCATGTCGTATTCTTGATTACACCACCACATCCAAATTCAGCAGTTATCTGGAATGGAGAAATACATACTGTATCATAGCTTCCAAATAAAACTATTAATCTTTGAGGGAAATAAAGAAGAGACAAACTGAACTTAGATATTTTAGATAATAGTATATGTCTTTCTTAAGATGCCTACATGTAAGAAAAGTATTTGTATGAGAGACTAAACACTGGGTCCTGATTGATTGAGTATCTATCGGCAAGCAGACTGCGGACGGCGGCTACGGTCTAGTACTTCTCTAATTTGATTTATCCATTTATGTTAGCAACTATAGTATAGTTAAAATCTCGCTGCAGACTCGGTCATAAATAATAATCGGAGCAGGGATGTGCGCTTGTAGCGCGCGCGCAAGGCCATTATCGATAACGGAATCATTATTCCATATATTTCCAATGTCTCCATTGAAAATTGGCAAAAATGTGTGGAACATGCAGAATTGCTGCAAGATTAAGACTTAAGAAAAGCACATTTACGCGAAGAGTTCATCATTCATGTGGATGATGATGACGATGACTCAGAAGAAGAATTTTAATTTTCTATTCGTAGTTTTATATACACGTTCTTTTGTTTATAATAATATAAAATTTAAAAAAATGTGTTTTTATTCCTATCACCCATTTATAAAATATATAAAACTATCGATATCACTCATCGACTGCAGTAATGCACAGGACTACGTGTGGGCGTGGCCTGCCCATAAGGCCCATGAGTGGGAAAGAGAGCGAAACACTCGAATGATTTATGACCGAGTCTGCAGCGAGATTTTAACTATACTATAGAAAGAAACACCCCGGGTGTTTTAGTCACCCGGTAGTCGTTAAGCGCCAGCTCGACCATAAGCTGTTATCTACCTCTATATATTATCCGATTTGAGTGATTTTTTTTTCACGTAATCAGCACTTCGATCGCTGGGATTAAAAGTCTTAGTTTTTAAATGACCTTAAAGTTATGAGCATAAAAAAGTCATATTTTTACACAAAAATTGTCTGAAAAGTATACCTACATAAACTAAAAACTTTTCTGAAAAAAAAAGACTTGCGAGCATGTAATATTTCTCACTCGATTATTACAATTTATGGGGTGAAAAGAGGTTTTTGAATTGTGAATTTTATCAAAAATATACCAAAAACTATCTCGGTATTCTACAGAAAACGCGAAAATAGAGGTCGATTCACGATCCTCTTAAGTTACGCCGACCAGCCCCCCTACCGCCTAAGCAATAACAATCGTAATAGCAATCGTTTATGACTTCATTTTAGTCATTTGGCACCGCCTATGTGACGTTTGCTATTACGATTGCTATTGCTTAGGCGGTAGGGGGGCTGTCCATGGGATTCCCACATTGTGTCGTTCGGAACAGGGTGGTATCTATAACAGATTTTCCTCGGGTACAATGTTACCGATTGTTACCTGAGTGGGTTGGAGGCGAGCGAGGTGAGGCTGGTGAGCGAGGAGGGCCCGCTGGCGGCGAGGCTCAGCCGGTCCGTCTCTTCGTCGGCCTGGTTGTTGCGCAGCTCTTGCAGCGTGTACACAAACTTGCTCCACTCGTCGTGACGGGGCTGAGCTACGTGCTGCCACGATACATATTTTTTGTTATGTATGTAAAAAGCTAAATCAATTATTGTAAATATGTAACATAGGCCTCCCCTATGTCCAGAATTGGACGTTTGGTTTTATGGTTTTTAACTACCTACACTACTACTACATAGAAAGTAATTGGATCATCCACAGACCCTTGAAGGTCTAAAGATAATCCAAGTGTTCAAGCCCACTGCCAGTTGGCAGCGTGCTCAGCATGCTGATGGTTGGATGGATGACATAGATAACATGATATAAGTCGGTCGGATAGCTAGCCCGAGTGTCAAGATTTTTAAAACCACTTATTACTTTCAGGAAAAGAAAAAAGCTTTCAAAGTTCAGTTAAAACAACGTCGACGTTAGACTTACCTCAGCGAGTTCGTAGAGCGATATCTTGCCGTCGTCCCCGCCGGCCGTGATGTGGTGTCCGCTGGGCGTCCACGAGACGCGGTTGAACGCCGCGCCGCCCTCGGACTGCACGGTGGCTACCGGCACCTGGATTGTACACAAAACGTTTTAGTCAAAATATCAGACAAGCATAAGTGCAACTCGAATTCGCACGCAAGGTTCCGAGGTATTTGCTTTTTTATGACGAACTTTAGTTGTTTTACAGCGTTACTCGCAGTTCAAGTTGAATTTGTTATCGGTCCTAGTACGTCATCGGCAAGTCTAAGTACGTTATTAGTGGTCCCAGAACGTACCAATGCGTTATCATCTATTTTCCAGCATTACTACTAGTAGTAATGCATAATGAATACATTTTACTTATTTTTGTAAAACAAACACATATTTCGTTTATCTGAATAGATCTTAACTTGTATAGTTGTTGCAAACCACAAACGCACCGTGCCCAAAACATGCCCATGCTTATAGAGTGTGTGTGCCTGAGCGATCAATCGTACACACACACATGTATGCAAACTAGTCTTAAACTCATGTAAAGGCCGCGTGCGTTCGTGGTTCGTATTTATAAAATGTCTACAACTTTACTGGAATATGTGTGTTATACGGCTGCATAGCCAAAATATAAATACATTAAAAAGGGTAATTTTTAATTATAGAGCTGCTAAAAAAACGTTAATTCCTAATATACACATAACCTAACAAAAATCAATTAAATTATTTTAATTTTTATAGTGCATCCCACACTAGGTTTATCTCAAAGAGTTATTTTTGTGATAAACAATTCAAAATTATTCACGGATGCAGGACTCGAACCTTGCGTCTTCGGAACACTAGCCCGACGCTCTGCCCAACTGAGCTAATCCGTAATACTACATACGCGTCGAATTTTGAAGTGTTTATCATTTAATCAACTTATAGCGTTGGCGGCGCCACCTGTGATACCCGTATTAGACAGGTTATCACTCAATTGAAGTTAATCAATTTAATTGATTTAGCAGTGCGCCATCTCTCGTCAATATATACAGAAGTTCTTATAACTTCAATTGAGTGATAACCTGTCTAATACGGGTATCACAGGTGGCGCCGCCAACGCTATAAGTTGGTTAAATGATAAACACTTCAAAATTCGACGCGTATGTAGTGTTACGGATTAGCTCAGTTGGGCAGAGCGTCGGGCTAGTGTTCCGAAGACGCAAGGTTCGAGTCCTGCATCCGTGAATAATTTTGAATTGTTTATCACAAAAATAACTCTTTGACTAACAAAAATCGTTACTGAAACTACTTTCAGTGCGTTTTTCAACATTATCAGCGATCCCACTACATTACCAGTTGTCCAATGCGCTACCAACGTGTTTAGAGCGTTACCCACAGTTCCAATACGTTACTTATAGTTCCAACTTCCAATGCGTTACCAATGGCGTTACCAGTAGTTCCACTGCGTTACCAGTAGTTCCACTGCGTTACCAGTAGTGCCACTGCGTGACCAGTAGTTCCACTGCGTTACCTCGGTGTCCCGGTTGAGGTTCCACAGGTCGAGGCGGCCCGCGGCGTCGGCGGCCGCGAACAGGGCGGGGTGTGCGGGCGACCAGCGAGCTTCCACCACGTAGTCACCGCTGTCTTCAAACGAATACAGAGCCTTGTTCTCCTGTCAACATGCACATCACAAGTTATACTCACTCATTTTAACGCAACTATTGTTTTGATTAAATAACCCGAAAGACTTCTTCTTCTTCGTCGTGTCGATGATCCTCAGTTTTTAAATTATCTATATTAATAATTTCGTCAAGGGGTACGGTAGACTCGATTGAAACTTTATCTGAATGATAAAACATAAAAAAATAATGATTTCGAGTCGACAACATATATCCGGAAAATTCGGATTATCGAGTATTTTAATAAATTATAACGGTGCTGACAAACAAAAACACGGTGTCCATATTGACACCGGATGACGGATGACATGAATTGAGAAGTGTTGCCAACACCACAAATAAAGAATCTGCTAAAATGGTGTTAAAATTGTGACAAAATAATGCTATATAAACATGCTAAAAATTGTGATAACATTTTTCAATATGAAATGAAACGTAACATAATTATAAAATTATTATTAATTAAAAAATATCTGTTTTAATCGACTATGACCTATTATTATGTTATCAAATAAAATGTACCTAAGTATCTTGGTCTTGGATCTTGCCTACAGAGCGTAGTGCGTTCTCTGGAACTGCGTAAGACTAGCAGCATTTCCTTGCCCTTTTTAAGTCGAATCTTATAAGTATAAAATAGCATTTAAAGTTTTTACCGACAAACAATTGCGTAGCATAATTTTGAATACTGAATGTATTAAAACTAAAAGAAACCCGTTCAATTTCGTCATTTGAAAGTGGTAGCGTTAAAAACGATATTGCTGACAAATCTGCAATTCTGCATGTAATTTTAATGGTAAAAAACTTATTGTACAATTATTTTACATGCTAAAAATATGACGTATGCTAAATTGCAAATAAATATGCTAAACAAGATGAAAATATGCAAAATTTAGTATAAAAATGCTAAATTGGCATCACTGATCTTGAGCAGTCAAGTTTTTTATGTTTTGGCGTCGCATTTTGGTGCATTTGCCAGAGTTAAGTATTAAGGTTTAATAATTTTTGATAATATTGTATCAAAATAGTCACTGTCGTAGTCACGTTAAGGTCCAACCTTTGGTTAGTACCACAGATATCTAATATACCTACTTAATGTTTTCAATGATCCGAAACATAAAATAGGACAGGAGTGTAGGCTATTAATTTTGTGTATGTAGTAATCAGACTCCACTGGAGAAGCAAAGGATACAGGCTACATAAAGTACATCATAATATATCACCAACCGGCCTTTTTGGAAATCTATGAGCCTTATGTCCAGCTGTGGACGTCCTACGGCTGATAGATAGATAGATAATCATAGAAAATATAATACTTGCCATACCTAATCTTTAAAGTTGACGTTGCCTTTCTTTTCGTTTTATCAGAATGTATAGATACATTTTCAGTACTTATTCATTTAGTTTTGAGCAATTACTTTGGGATATTGTTTACACCCATCATTCCGAAATCACCTACCTATTTTTTAATATATGTCTTTCATAATTGTTTTGCTTGACCTTCATCATTTTGTTATCAGCCTAATCTCCTTGCCATAGATGAAGGATAAGTTTTCGCTCAGAGCAAAGCGATCCTTCCTTCATCTATGCTCCTTGCATTTGGTAATCATTGTCATGATTGTAAAAAAATGATGCAGCGAAGAGCTCTTCGTAAAGATGGTGATCAAGTAAAATTATGATGAGTGTGTCTGTATTATAAGTCATATTTCACCCGAGCGAAGCCGGGTTGTCATCTAGTTTTTAAATAAACTCGAAAGACTGTACTGGGATTTGTAGTTGTATGAACTGTGCTGTTGTCACAGAAGAAATAACACTGTTATCTATATTTTTCATTCTTGAATAAAAGTGAAGTTTACATTTGAAATCATGTAATTGTTTTACAAAATTGAAATCTACAAATACGCAAGCGCATGTTGTAACAGTTCATAATCGTCTGCACATGGTCATTTGAGTTGAGTTCGTCAAGCGATCACAATTCAACTTTTTTATTTGATTATCTTTCCCGTCAGCTATTCGACCGATGCGCGGTGTGTACAAACAAAACAAACAAATAACTCTTTATTGTATGGAAAGGAATGTGCTAAACTATTTGACGGGGAGTACAATAAATACTAAAAATACACTGTAGACCTAAATACTAATACTACATACAATACCTAACATAATAATACTACTACATAAATAGATAATACATAGATTTTTTCTTATTTTTTTATTCCTTGTAGGTTTGCGTTTGACTACAAACTGCCTGATGTTAAGCAGATATGCGGTCTAGGATGTAGCACGCTTACCTAGAAGATACCTATTTACTCGAGATTTGAAGACACCCACGTTGTACTTTAGCGGGAAGACAGACTCAGGCAAAGCAAAAAAACATTCAAACATTCTGGCTGTTCGTATGAGGAATGAGGATTCGAAACGCTTAGATCCATATGTGATTAGATAGACATATATAAAGCACATATGTGATAACAGAAAGAAATAAATGATACAGTACCAAATTATTTACAGAGATAATGACTTTTTGCCAGGCCCAAAGGTAACTGGGCGGCGAAGTCGTAATGGCCAAATAAAAATTCTGTACAGCTGTATGTTAGCTACAAGCTGCAAAAAAAAACAATCCTGACTGAAGCTCCCTTAACGGCTGCGCGAAGATTAGGTTATCCGCAAGTTGAAGCTCGCAGTCGCTAAGAAGTTTCATTAGGCCTATACCTAAATTGTGAAATTTGCAGATATGTCCATTCTGTATCAGTGTCCAGCGGAGACCTAATAGACGTACCTTGAGGCTCCAGAGCTTGACGCTCCAGTCCATGGAGCAAGTAAGGTAGAGATGCGAGAGGTCCACTGCCCCGGCGGCCGCGTGGCACGCTACCCCTGTGACCGGTCCCGCGTGCGCCTCTACGCACTCTGACACGCCGGCACGCTGCCCGTAGAGGGAACCTGAGGAACAAACACGTAGGTGTATATACTGTCTCTAGAAACTCTCATGCTTGGACTTAAACTGAGAGGCGAATGACACTGGGTGCATTGATATGACCTTTGCGTGCTTGTGTGCTGTAACATTGGCCCCAAGGCGTGCCCCAAGGATCCTGTTTCTCGAACACTTTGTTCAGTCTTCTCTTGAACGACTTGCCGGGTGCCATCGAAGACGCTGAGATATACATGTATGTTGACGATGTGGCCGCAGTGATTACTGCGCCATCATCTACTCAGTTGCATTGTAAGATAAACTCTGCCGTTAGTAAACTCGATGAGTGGTTTAAGTCTAATGGCCTAGCATTGAACAAAGATAAAATGCTTTTTGACTTTCAAACTGAATGGGAGATCAGAAGCTAAGTACTCGGTAACGATCGGAAACACCGCGCTTCAGCAGGTCAACTCAACGAAATTACTAGGGTTCCACATAGATACTCGTAGCGCCCTCACGTGGGAGTCACATATACAGGAGCTATGTGGGAAGCTCGTGCTTCGCGCTCAGGCGGCTCGCGAGCACGGCCACGCGGGACGTTGTGCGCTCTTGTTACTTTGCCACAATCCATAGTAATATTACGTATGGATCAGAATTGTGGGGCCGCGCAGCGGAGTACAAGAGAGCTTTCTCTATGCAAAAACGGGCTGTGCGAGCCATTTTCGGGGTTTTGGACGACATGTCTTGTGTGGAGCTCTTTAGGGAACTGCGCGTACTGCCACTACCGTGCGAACTAATCTATCAGGTAGCCCTTTTCACGCACAACCCTTTAGAATTATTTGAGAGGAAAGGTACCTATTCTAGGTTAAATTTAAGAAGCAATGCTAGAAAAAATCAACTGGTGACTCCTTCTCATAGGCTGGCGAAATCGGAGAGGTCTGTATATTTTGGTGGGCCCGCTATATACAACCGAATACCCGTAGAAGTTCGGGATGCACCTTCCGCTGGGTCGTTTAGGAATAAATTAAAATGTTGGCTTCATGACCAACTATTTTATAACGTAAATGACTTTTTGAAATTACCTGAATTGTTTTAAGATTTTGTGAATTTGGTAATTGTCAAGTTCTTTTATTTTTTTCGTGCTATATTGTATAGTGCCCTAATGTAATGTTTACTTCTTGACTTGTAACAAATGGTGTTATGAATAAATGACTATATGACTATATACTATATGACATTGTTACTGGCAACTTAACGATGCGCTAAACCTTTTTTTAAACTAACTTTAAATATCCTCACTTCCCAAGAGGAAGTTTTAGACCTCTCCGTGAGGGCAGCCTATGCAGGTAACTGACTCGTCTTAGCTCTGTCGGTGCTGCAGCTCTATATGTCTTGTGGCTGGAATAACTTCAGTTGAATCTACTCACCAGTGTATACATTCCCATCTTCGCTTCCCAACACGAAGTTGTTAACATCTCCATGTGGGAAACCCATGCAAGTGACCGCGACGGCTTTGCTCTGTCGGTGCTGCAGCTCGATGGTGTCCTGCGGCTGGGACAGCATGTCCAGCGACCAGGAGCAGAGCCGCCCGTCGGTGGACACGGAGATCAGGTTGTGCGCGTTCTGGCTGCCCACCACGGACAGGCAGTATACTGGATGCTGCGGAAATTCATATTGGATAAATTGAGGACCTTTCGTTTTTGATATTTTTTACCGTGGAAAGTATAAATTGTGGTAAGAACTTAATGGCGTCTGTGAAGTTAGCTACAAGTTGCATAACGTCATATCGTCGTCGTATTATAATAGCGTCAATAATAATATTTTCTGTACAAAAAATTCTTGACAAAATTGAGTCAAATCATTGCTTTTTCTGCAGTTGCACGACGAAACGAAAGCCAAAGCGAGCGAGCGAGAGAGAGTCCGTCTAAGAGACTTTTTATGACCTTCAAACAAAATAAGGCCGGTTAGACATGACGTTTCCTGCAGTCTTTATACTATTATTTGTGAATTATGACGGGGAACTTTCTGTTTCGATCCTTAAAGTACGTCTTTTTTTTATTTTTAGAATGCAATTGTGTGATGAGACGCGCTATCCGTTGGCCCGATGTCCATTATAGTCGATTTCAGCATAATTAAATGTAATGTGTGTGTGTAAAATTACCGTGTGCGCGACGGACGAGAGCGGCGTGCGCTGCACGGGCGTTCTTTTCTGGACGCGGTTGTCCCATAACACGATTTGTCCAGAGTACGTGCCACCCAGGATCAGATTCGGGTGGAACCTGCACAGAAAACACCATTTTATACACTTATGATTATAAAGCAAGGAAAGTTGTGGAGCCAGGATAGCTTGAGAATGGACTCAGCACGAGAAACGATACTCCGATTCTTTTGACCGAGCCCAATCCTTATTTCGCGGAGTACCAATAGCAATGAAAACTCGGGCAGAGAACCGCGAGACGTGGAAGTTGCTCCACCGACAAGAGCCCTGCTAAGTTTTAATGATGACGATTACCAATAAGTTATTTGCGCTTTATATACGAATCTTTTTACCACTGTAGTTTCGGTGAAGGAAATTACCGTGGACGTTGAATGTTTCATCCACCAACTCGCCACTGGACCAGCGTGGAGGATAAGGCCAAATCGCTCTCCTAAAGTAGTCTGGAGTAGTCTATTTGAACTTAGTATTCCACACGAGGCTTACACCATCCGGGTCATCATCAGAGTTGTGGTAGGAAGCCAGGAGTAGCTCAGGGTGTGCAGCAAACTAATCCACGAAGGAGACAGTTTTCCGCTATTTACCAATAGATCTGTTTAGGTATCCTACAGGCTGATTAACATACCTAGCGAATGTAGCACTCATAACCGCCGACTGGCAATGGAAGATGTCTTCAGGCGTGGTCTTCTTAAACTTGGTGTTCCACACGAGGCAGACACCGTCCGGGTCATGCGGCGCATCATCAGAGTTGTGGTAGGAAGCCAGGAGTAGTTCCGGGTGTGCAGCAGACCAGTCCAGGCTAGTGACGCAGCG
Organism: Hypomecis punctinalis; assembly: GCA_949316475.1. Classification (NCBI taxonomy): domain Eukaryota; kingdom Metazoa; phylum Arthropoda; class Insecta; order Lepidoptera; family Geometridae; genus Hypomecis; species Hypomecis punctinalis. The sequence continues at coordinate 2,903,485 of OX438805.1, forward strand.
GCCGCGGGACCAGCGCTCGTCGTAGAACGTGCGGACCAAGGAAAGACGCGCGTCGGACTTGTCGTCACTGTGTAAAGTGTAGTTGTGTTAAAAAGAAGTAAAACGATATCATAGCATCTACAAAAAAGTCCCATTTGAGGCGTCACGCACACATATCACAAATTTGGGAAATAAGTTGTTAAAATCTCTATACTATACGATCGAAAAAAAAAATTTTTTTTTTTTCACTTTTCACGTCATACATTAAAAATTGCACATTGTTAAAATAATTAAAAATCTGTTTTAGCATGTGCTAATGAAGTTCTTTTATATGATAACTTACATGATACGATTTACTCACTTTGAATTTTCTACCCATATTTTGTGAATCTAGGCCCTATTTTTTTGTGATTTAAACAAAAATGTACAGTTTTCAGATTTATTCCTATATGTGTACTCTGTGACAATGCTTTTCGCCAAACTTCATAGTTATATGTCAACGGGAAGTACCCTGTAAGTTTTGATTTTTGTGAGTGTCGAAATAAGCGGTTTTTTACGACACAAACGGCTCTAACTTTTTATACTATAACTGAGAAGTTTTTCTTTTACACAACTGCAATAGATCATAGATATACATATACAGTTTAAGTGTCAGCTCGATATCTTTACGCGTTCCCGAGATAAAGAGTCTTGACATACACACAAACGGACAGACGGACAACAAAGTGATCCTATAAGGGTTCCGTTTTTTCCTTTTGCGGTACGGAACCTTAAAAACAAAATAAATTTATTTGACATTAACAATTTAATACAACAAACAAATGTCCATTGGCTTTGAATTAATATTAACTGTATTTCAAAATCAATGCCATCTCTGTTGTATTGTTAGAATGAATTTTGAAAAACAGATGCGTACGCGGCCTTTTAGTGGAACCAAGGTCATTTTTTCTCGGAGGTAGTAAAACATCCTATTTCCACTTTGCTATGCAAATGAAACTTATCAGATTGCGTGGAAGGTTATAAAGACGGGTATCACACTATTGTAGGTCATTCTGACATGCTCGTCTGAGAGATTTCTGTGCGATTCTTCAGGTCAGGTCAATGACTTGTGTTAATTAAAATCGGTGTAACTTTCAAAACGAATTCCAGATAAACATTAGCAAAAAACAAAAACCCAATTCACATAACTCAGTTCAGTATTTGAAATTAGCAAATTGAACAAAAAAACAAGGTAAAATCGTTAATTACATGTAATTAGAATAACGAGTAGGTATTCAGTTTTGCAGATAACAAAAACAAGTAGCTTTTAAATGTTAGCATTAAAATCAATCACAATAAAGGTAGGAAAATGTCACAATAGCAAAACATTTTTGATCAAACAATTATTTCTATCAATTCGCGTACATACCCACTGGGATACCTACAACAAGTTTAAAATTAGAATAGAAAAAAACGGCACTGCATGATTCATAAAATTTTAGGGCGCATCAGACTTTTGAAGTGATGAATGCAGTACCCACTAGTCAGAAGTCAAAAAGTGGATCATATATTTTCCAATGAGCTAAAAATTATAGCATACATAATATAGATTTCATAATAAAAGATTGATGCCAGCGGCTCGTGAGGGAGGGAGTGGATAGTGAGCTTAAGCTTATGAAAACTTCAGTAATTACAGTCAAATACACTCTGCACTCAACATTTAATGTTGAGGTGAGTTCCTTTCGACACTTTAATTTCTTTTTACTATAAGTTTTTTTTTGTGTTGTGTTTAATCATGTCGAATAAAGTTGATTTCATTTCAAAATATTAGCTTGTAAAAGTTGCTGTAGTTTTTCACTGCACATTAACTGCAGCGATTTAGTCAAACGAACATGTGTAGTTACTGTAGTCTTCCTAATGAAGGCAGTTCAGTGTAGGGGACGCTTGGTGGTGAAAATAGCATAAGGTATGTGCTCACAGTGCGTTCTCGCTGTCGCCGCCGCCGGTGTAGTCGGTGTAGATGTCGACGCTCTCGGCCAGCGCGCGCTCGATGACGCGGCCGGCGCGCGACATAAACCGCTGGAACTCCGATGATAGCAGGATCGTCTGCTTCTCGTCCGCCGACAGCTCGCGGACTGGAACGGAATACAACTGCTAAAGAATCACACTACAAAAAAGGCTCCGTGGTAAGCCCAAATCGCACAAAGCAGAGGAATGATGTAGGACGGCAGAGCGCTGATTGTAGAAATACATTATTTGCGTGGAACTGGGCTGATCGTTGAAATCCCATAGCAGAAAATTAAATGCCATATTTATTTTCAGCACCCTTTACATGGCAAAGGGACATAATATTGTCTTTCCTATAATTTATCCCCTCAGAGTGGAAACAAAGTATGAATTTACTTTGACAATTGACATTAAAAGTGGATAAAATAGTTTTATTCCTCTGTCATGCTTGGGGTGCAGAAGAACAAAGCAAAAACTCATCCGTGTCTTGATTGCGTTTTGTTTCTCAACAAGCAAATAATGATTAATTTATGCAGTAGACTCATGAACTACAGCACTCCGTAGCACACAGCAGCCTATCTCCGCTTCTTTTTGGAGGAGTGTTGACCTCAGATAGTTCGTTATAAACGGACTCGTTATAAACCTTTCATAGTATTTTATGTTATAGAGCAGACAGTTCGCACAATGGAAGTACATGGGTCTATTGACGGGGCAAACTTCATACCCCCTTTTTGGGTTCTATACATCAAAGCCGCCGAAATTATCAAACAGCAGTATTTTTTGCTTCTCGCCCGTAGAAAGCTCGCGCATTGCAAGATAATTCTAAACAAACACCCTTTATGCTGGATTATATAGCGACCCAGCATCACAAGGGCAGTCCCCGCTTGGTGTCTAAATGAACGTCTTTTCTTTTGCAAAAACGGGCCACCGTTTTTGCTGACCTGTTATAATCATGCGTAAGAAAAATAAAACTTCATAACACACACTCTTCTTTTCTTTCTCCTCTACCTTCTTCTCAACAGGAGTATCAGTGATCACTGGCTGCACCTCCTTGACTGTCGGTAGTCCATGCGGCAGGATGCCCGGGGGAAGCTTACCTTGGAACGCCTCTTCTTCGTCGTCGTCAAACGTACGACAAAATCTACTCACTCTTCTTTCTCCTCTTCCTTTTTCTCAATAGGAGCATCAGTGACTGCCGGTAGCACATAACATGACTGTCGGTAGTCCATCCGGGAGGATGATCGGTGGAATGTTACCTTGGAACGCTTGGAACTTTTAACGCCGCCGCGCACTGTCACACTAAAATGTATAACAAAGTCTACTCACTCTTCTTTTCCTTCTCCTCTTCCTTCTTCTCAACAGGAGCATCAGTGACCGCCGGCTGCACCTCCTTGACCGTCGGTAGTCCATGCGGCAGGATGCCCGGGGGAAGCTTGCCGTGGAACGCCTCTTCTTCGTCGCCTTGCCGCGCGCCGTCGCCGTCGAATGTAAGCACTGGACGGTGAATAAGAATGGCCCTTCGCCGGCCGGTCGGCCGGGCCGCTTCCGGCAAGTGTGTGAACGTACCACTGACTTATTTCTACTGACCAAATACTATCAACTTTAATAGAACTACTTTTGGGATTATGTGTCCCATTGCGGCATAACTGGTCACAAAAAGTTGAGAATGTGATTTATCGTTTTGTTTCGCGGACCTCTAGACTGTTAATTTTTCTAAAAGACCTAGGTAATATTGTTACGATGATGATTGACGCTAAATCATGTTTAGAATGCGATTTTATTGAACCGTTACATTATCATAAAAGTTTTTTGGGTATTCTGGAAGAATCTACAGTTAGTGTTTTTCAAACTTTTTGTATAAGTCAGTCGTACTTTGTGTTGTCGAAGTGTTTATTTCGTAAAGTTACTATTCTTTGTTATGGAATATTTTGACGACTTTTCATCTCCGTTTCAAATGTAAGCATGTAATTAGTGATGCATTGAATTGCATGAAATGATTCGTAACTTTACGAAATATTGTGTTTGTGTATAATGTAGTAGAGTAAGGCTTTGTATTGATAACTACGTGTAACTACTGTGTAGATCTACTAGAAATAATAAAAACATGTATGCAGACTTTATTCTTGTACACATGAAATAGACATTGAAACTGAGTACATACTTACTCGTATTTAGGTACATCTGGGTCAAATTTTAAGGAACAACAACTACATTAAATGTAAAACCATTTAGAAGCGACTGTATGATACTTTCAAATTGAATGATGCCGTTGCTGCTTACATGTTCTTGGCATAAAAGATATTAAAACACTACTGTGTTTTACTATTCATCAAAAATAGGAAAGTGAACACAAAATATCATTTGCTAAGGACAATTTCGTACTGCTACGAAAAAAATATTAATTATAATAACACTGCAACAGTATTACTGAGTAATAAGCTCGCCATGTACTAAGCCAAAAAGTATAGGCCGAATCAAACAACTTGGCGGCTGTGATGTTAGCTACCAGCTGCGGATAACCCAATCCCGATTGCAACTCACTTAACAGCTGCACTAGGATTGACTTGTGACTAACATGATAGCCGCCATGATGTTTAATTCGGATACAGTAACTATCCATATAATTTTGAACAACTTTTACTATGAGCATAAGACAGAAAAAAAATCAGCTGTTCCATATCAAATTCGACGAATTCTATGGAACATTTGATTGTTTATGCTATTTCTTATTTAATATAATACAGTAAAAGTTGTTAATAATTTATAAGCACAGTGACATCCATTTGGCTTAGTACATGTCTAGCTTATAACGCTGCATGTATTTTGTGTTCACCATATTTTTATTAGTGTTACCAACTTGTCCATAGAAACTCTTTAAGTTGTGAAAAAACTCAACATCTGTTAACATAAACGTCCCGCAGACAGCAGGCCTGAACATCAACCAATCACAGGTTCTCATTCAAACATTTCGATCTTTGTGATTGGTCGAATACTATGCCGAAGCTGTCTGGTCTTTCACCAGTCTTTCACCCTTATAAAAGTTTAAAGACAAGTTGGTTGTACTATATTGCTAGGAATTGATGTGTCATTGAAGAAAGTGTCATGTGGAAACCTTAGAAGACTTGAGCAGAACATAAGCGTGATATCTACTTTGTTACGACAAAACAAAAGCCACAGTTAGTATTATAGTGCACTCGAGCAACATATTAGTAAAGTTTACTTGTAATATTTATATGCATAAGTAATTTTTATAGTTAAATTAAATTAAAATACCTGCTGTGACTTTTTCGGTATTTATCCATCTTAAATCCTAATGCACGATCCAATTTGGCTAGAGCCAATAACCAAATCGGATTGTGGTCAGTCCAACATTTTTTAATACTGTATGTGGACCCCACCGTCACCAGCCAGATAACCTTACATCGGCACATAGTCGGTACATATGTAGCAATGTTAGATGTCGATCTCGATTTGGTTGGTTTCAACGAAATCAGAACGTGTATGAGGATTTTTAATGTAAGCTAATTTGGAGATTACAGTTACAGTAAGTTAGACTACACAGTACGAATTGTGAACAATCTTTTATACCATGCAATATGGTCTGGAACTTTTTTTGGGTATACCTAGGTGAAAATCTTGGGAGAAATTGGTAGAATTTAGTATTATTTCTACGTTTTTAAGCCATCATCTACGTCAGTAGGTACATGCAGTCCTAATATACCATACAACGGTGTACGCATACCTTCATCTATTCCTAATGAGCAGCGATGAAGTGTTGGGCCATGAAAAAAAATCCGTTTTAGTTAATTACGTTTTCAGGTTTTTACATAAAACACAGCAATTTGGTACGCTATGTTTTGTATGTCAATAGAACAGGCACACGCCTTTATTAAAACTATGTGTATAGAAAAAAAAAGTTTTTTCATATGAATAGATTTTACGCACACTTCAACAAAATTGCATAGTTCTTGACGCTTTGAATATTTAAATTATTTTCATCATTTTATCGTTTATAAAATTATTTAATTGCAGATGAAGCTTATAACTGATAATTCTACAAAGAATGTAAATATATATTATAGAAAAAATATCTTCGAATTAATGATCATTTGATTTATTTTCAATTACCCAACAGTTTGACAAAAAAATTAAATAAATAATAAAGCTTTACTGTAACCATATTCTCGATTACAAGTTTCAGTCACTCCTCAACAGAAATGTTTAAAAAAATCTTTACATTGCATAATATTTTTACACGATACTAATTAATACTTAGATATATTCAAGCTGAGAATTGTAATATTTAGTTTGGATATATCTTTTACTATATATATCAAGGAGAAACTGAAACGTAGTCTAAACGCTCAGAAATTTGTTTTATAAGCGATATGTTGTTGATATGGTGTCGTTAATATAATGAAAACTAATACCTATGTTCATTTTTAACAAAAATCTTAACCTAATTGTGCAACTAAATGATAAAAACACACGAAAAACATTCTAAACCCTAGAAGCGTTAAATTGTTGGTGACAGAAAGCTTTAAAATAAAAATTGTAATATGCAAAGAAAACTTCCCGAGCTCTCCACTAGAGAGATATAATGTCAAATGAAATATAATAATTCATATAATAATGTAGCAAAATATACGTATGATTTTAAAACTATGATGACATAATATTATTTTGTCATGCTTATAATATTTCATACACACAAATATTTTCTGTCACGTGCATCTTTTTAGTATTTTTTTTAATGACAGACAAGTTTAGTTCGGTTCTATCTAATAACCAAACCTTGGAGGGATGTATCAAGTGTAGGTGGCGTATATAGGTAAAGCAGGTATGATATGAATGCTCAACAAAAGGTTAATGATGTTAAATCCTGCATATTACCTATATACACAACGATATTAAGATGTATATCAGTTGATGTGCTAAAGTTATATGTATTGTTAGCGATAAATATAAATAGCGTTACATATACGAAGAGGTAAGTTACAAAACAAACCATGCTAAGTGACAGTGGCACAGGCTCTACAAGGGCAAATTTAGTTCAAATGATTGTCTGTATGATTCGGATTTGAAACCTACCTGTGAACTCGTCCTCCCACTCTAAACCCGGGTTTAGATTGTACTCGTCTTGAAAAAGGGAGGAAAAACAAAAAAACAATGTCAGTATCTTTCGACCATTATATATAAAAATATAATTTAAACTATACATAGATTAGCATATCAACAGTGCTTATATAATTATATTTTACAGCATGACCTAATGACGGATTATATTTCATCAAACTTTTATTATTTACAATTGTTCTTATTTAGTAATATATTTCAATTGCGACTAATTAAAAAGAGCAGTTGTAAATACGAGACGTTCGACGAAATATAGATCCATGTGTTAAGACTTGTGCAGTGTTTGTTAGTCGAGTCGGAAGGGTAAGTCAGCGTGAGATGATATGGCACAACCCCACATAACTACCACCATATATTATTCATATACACATTACACATATCATAATTCGTATAATTTAAAATTTTGCGGCCATATATAAACGGTATCCAATTTTGGAGACCGTATGTGGAGAACTCTGGAAGGCCACAATTATTATTTGAATTAATAGACACATCGACAGATGAGAACGTCACTTGAACCCCGCCCTGAATGGATTACAGATTTCTTGATAAAATGCACATGGAATGATACCTATATCTATCTATGTGATACAACTATTTATCAAGTAATCTGACATAACCGCACCTAGATATTGTTAGTAGGAAATTTCTAAAAGCGTGACAGAAAGGTCCTACTCTAGAATATATATACAGATCTATTCTGAAGGCTATGATATGGTACAACCGACACCCAGATTAATAACATGAAAATAGTAGAGATCGTGTTAGGATATATTTTGCAGAAGCATCCTGGAGGAATAATGACTTACCGTAGTAGTCTGTGGCGTGTGCTAGAATTGGACAAAAAATAAAAATAATACGTCAGTTATATTTCGTCGTAGCCAAAATTTTATATATATATGTACGATATATTACATATTTATACATATACCTACATAAACATTCCCGGGCTAGTACATTGAGCTATAACATTAACATTGAATGATATTCACAATGCTTTATGATTTGTTTGACGAGCCCATGCAATATATCATGGTGCATAAAACATGCTCGATCATTCACTTGTTGGACCCATATTAAAACCCCAGTGATTGCACAGGTGTGTTAGTTACAAACATTATTGATGTAACAAAACATATTGCACCTATGGTTTTGCTCTCTATTTACAATTGGCATATTACTATGATTATTGGCTGCTGTAATTTTTATACAAATATGGATAAGGAAATAAAAAATAAAAAACGCCGCCTACCCTTCCGACTGATGTACCCAAAATATGTTTTGTTACATCTTCCGAGGACAAAATTAGCATGCATTTGAAGAATATTCAAAACATCATCTTCACAAGAAAATGAAGACAACATTTCACACATGAATATGGCAAAATTCACTTTTTTCTAAATAGATATATTTAAAAAGTATATGCACTCCAATACACTAAATAGCAAAATAGCAGTGTATTCATCATTAAAACCAATTTTGTTTTGGGACAGTTATTTATCATGAAATTACGGGTGAATCAATTTTTGAGGTAGATATTGAAATATCTACTTTTGTATAAACGTGTAATCGAACGTATTATACAGAGCTCATACAGGTAAAAAGTTTAAATATCTTTCCTATTACGAGCTAAAGCAATCGCGGTAATGGCGTAAGAGACGTGCAATTTAGACTGAAAGGCCTCTACGGCTGAAACTGTCACCTGTTGCAAAAATTGTTCATAACGATAAGTACAACCATATCCTTTAAATACATTTTCAACCAGTAAACCCATACATATAACATATACTATATGCATGTAAATATGGCATATAGCCTATAGGAATATGGCCATATTCGTGCCAGACAAAAATGGTACCTCAGTTATATGTTATTAAGGTATGTATTACCTTTGCGCGGCCGCCACCAGTCCTCCATGTATCCTGCAAGCGGTGACGCATTGGAAGAGCAGCCTTTTTTATGGTAGCACAAACACAAACATTTCACCGAATTCTCATACAGTATTTACTTTTACTAAACAAAATCAAATAATTTGGTCGATAAATTAATAACACGAAAGCTGTGAAAAACTAAAAGTAGAAATATGCGTTTGCTATACAATTTTATCATTGTTCTGAATATTTATATTACTGGAATATAAGGTTAAAACAAAAGAAAATTAATTCAAAATAGCTAGTGTCACTTATAGACACACGTTTCTGATTAAAGTTTATGTTAAAATGCTACCAGTTATTTTTCTAATGATATGCAGTTAAATAAAGTTTTATTTTTTAAATTAAAATGACATAACAACCAATGTTTTTAGTAATAAGATTTTTTTCTTTCAAAAACTAGTAAGCCACAAATGAAAAGTAAATACTGTGTATAAAGTAACTACAGATGTCATTGGTTACACAGGATTTGAAAATATTAATCCACTGAATCGCATATAAACTTTTATCTCAAGTTACCTTTCAATACATTTTTTAAGGTTTAACATTTTTTTAAACAACCCAGAGGATTAATACATTTGCAAACACTTTAATGTTTATGGTTTTATGACTTTTTTTAGTTGTTACTCAGCCGATATGAAAATGACGTTATATATCAAATTAATTTGAACTAAAAAATAAGTATTTGCAAATAAAATGACCGTTAAACCCACACCGAGACATCACAGTTAAAAGTATCAAATTAAACTCAATATTATCATGTGAACGCAAACTAAAACATAAAATTGTTAATGAACACAAAACAAAATGCTGTTATTGTATGAATAAAATGCAAAAGGTTAATGTTAAGATGAATTATTTTATATAAAATATATTAAAAACAATATACAGGAGTTATATCACTTACTTACATACAAACAAAATTAGTCCAATAGTTTCGATATTTAAATTATTTCATATGCTAAATAATTTATCATAATTACAAAAAAATCAATATGATATCATTTTCATATATATACTTAATCTTGATTTTATCTATTAACTTTTTTAAAAATCAAGATCAAGACTTTTTTATTCCAAAAATAAGGACAACTTTGCTGATTTTCTTTACTAGGTAGAGCAGCAGAAAGTCTGAACTTTAGTGGAAACAGAAATATGAATTCATTACTTTATGCTACATGAAAAACTTCAAAAACAAGTATGTCTATCGCTTCCATCGAGATTATAACTTTCTAGCGATGTCAAAAAGCTTTGGAAATTGAGATTGGTGTGCTAAATATGTTCTAGTAAATTAATTGTATGACTTTTAATCTAACTATTAGAACTATCGACACGACGAAGAAGCAGAATCTAAGTCGAAAAATCATACGACTTTTATTTTTCTCACATCAATAAATTCTATAACATTTTTTATTTCAAGTCATAAATCATAATAATATTTGTCTCAAATTAATAGGTTTGCTAAGTATGACTTTTTTGGCCAAGTTAAACTTACTGTCGCAAATCAACAAATTATATATTTTTTTTTCTAAATTAATAAATTCTATGATATTTTCGACTGATATTATAAATTCTACTCTTTTTAAACTTTTTTTAAATGACAAATCAATAGTTTCTGACATTTTTGTCTCACAGCGACAAATTCTCCAACGTTTTAAAAAACGATGTTTAGTTGAGATAAATCTCAAGTCAATAAATAAATCATGATATTTATCTCAAACTAATAAATTCGGTGACTTTTTGGCCATTCTTTTTGCCTATAGTCAACAAATAATATACCTTTTTTTGTTAAAATTAATAAATTCTATGATATTTTCATCTCAAATCAATAATTTCTGACATTTTGTCTCAAGTCAATAAGTTGCACGACTTACCATCGCGCAGCTCGTTAACACCAGTGGTGGTGGTCTGCGTCTGTTTGGCGTACGTGACGTTCTCCTTCGGCGGTATGTCGGTGGATTGCACCGAGACTACCTGCAGCAGCGCCGGTTTCTTCGGACCACTGGAAATGTTAGTTGAAAATTAACAAAATCGGGAAAGTGGGAGCGTCCGCGAACTAAGGGTTCCGTACCGTAAGGGAGCCCTTAATTTATTCAGGTTTGTTGTATAAGAAATTTTAAATTTATTTGTTGTTATAGCAGCAACAAACGAACAGAAATACGTCATATGTCAATTTCAACGTTGTAGCTATTCATGAGATACAGCCGAGCAGCCTGGTGACAGACAGACAGACAGAGAGCGGATCTTAGTAATAGGATCCCGTTTTCACCCTTTGGGTACGGAACCCTAAAAATGAATCGCTATTTCTTTGGTCACGGCATCACGCGTGAAGAGCGGACCGATTTCGCTAATTATTTTTTGTTGTGTTTGTTATTGTCAGAAGAAGTCTTTTGAAATAAAACATGAAGAAAATAATAAAAACGTCGATTTAATTTTCCCATACAAAATGTTCCTACCATTGATTGGTGGCTCAACTCAATCAAATCAAATCAACGCAACTCCACGTGATATGAAGTTCACCGGGTCAATTAGTTAATAATTATTTTGGCCAAAAATTGCATAGCCGACTCCTCGAATAGTTCGCACCAATCAATGTATCATCGATATATTCATTTTTTATCAAATTTATTATTCAAAAACGACTCGGCTGATTTCTATATAGTTTAAATGGGACCACTACTGAAGTATGATCTACTAAACAAAAAAAAAACTTTAATATCGGTAAAATCGCGTTACATACAAAAATAATTGCCTTCTCCTGAAGCAAGACTATAAGATGCTCCCCGATGCAAGAAACATAGTTGAACACACAATTTTATGCAGAGCAGAACTGTACTGGAGGTTGGCTCAGGTCTACACTGACAAAACAAGATAATGCACAAAATACAGACAGACAGACAGACAAAACTCTTTATTCACAACCACGAGCCAAAAATTAAAGACTATTTACACATTATAAGACAAAAAATATGATTATAAAGTGGCGGCCTTATCACCCATGGCGATTTCTTCCAGGAAACCATGCACGAATATGAACCGACAATATACAAGACGTCAATGTTACGACATAGGTAATATTGTCATCCCCAAAAGTCTCGAGGACGAGACAGTCTGCGGCGGCGTGTGTGACGTCATCGACGAGAAAACACATCACCGGTGTGACTCCTGGAGAGGAGAGCATCTCTTCTAGATTGCGTCAGCTGTTCAGTAGTCTCTGGATTGGAGTTATAGGTCGAATAAAACTTAATAGCATCTGTGAAGTTATATTAGCTACAAGCTGCGCAAAACCCCACTCATAACCCCTGCTGAGATATAACTTTGCTACTGCGCAACGATGTGCTCAGTGTTCACATACACCATTAAGTTTGATTTGTAGTATACCATACGTCACACGTACATGGGTCCTACATGGACAAGATTAGCACTGGACTGGGATGAATGGCGTACAAAAGAGGCCTATGTTCAGCAGTGGACGATTACAGGCTGATGATGATGACACGTCACATCGAGTTTGTAATACGAACCCGTTAGAAGGTAAGCTGGCATTGTCAGCATGCGGCAGGGCAGCATCGGCAGTCAGCGGTGGTGTGAGTGACGTCATCGAAGGCAATGGAGACAGAACATCCTTCACATGTGCGAACCCACTCCGAGGACTGCCTCTGGTCTCGGTGAACTCTCGTGCCTGGAGTCACCAAAAGTCACGAGCTCTAGTTTGTAAATACGAACCCTTGAGAAGGTAAGCTGGTCTTGTCAGTATGCGGCAGACTGGCGTCGGGTGAGGCAGTCTGCGGAGGCGTGAGTGACGTCATCGACGACAGGGAGGAGAGAACATCCTTCACCGGTGCAACCCCCAGAGACGAAAGCATCTCGTCTAGATCGCGCCGACTGTCCAGGCTGGACGCAGTGGTCGCTCGCACCTGGAGTCACCATAAAAATTCTACAAACATCCCATAAATTCGTATAGGCCGGGTATAGGCTTTTAAGGAACCTGAAGGCCTTTGACATAGCGAAACAGATAGATAGATAGATAGATAATTCTTTATTAGCTAACCAAATACAATACAAACACATGAAAAATAAAAACATTAAAAATTAGTTATACTAAATGGCGGCCTTATCGCTTCAAGCGATTTCTTCCAGGCAACCATGCACGGACCAGAAATAGCACATTAACTAAAACAGCGGCCTTAGCAAAAAAGATTTTAAAAAATAAACAATGAACACTTATAACAAACAAAAAATAAGCAATACTAACACCTAACCAATAAATAAATAATATTTATTGAAATAAATATATATGCCTACAGACCTAGACACAAAAAAACAGTTAATTGTTAATGTTTAAACACCCCATGTATTATCAGTGCAAGACATATTCTCCCCAAAACAAACTAACAAATGAGATCTAGCATCTTATTAGAGATTGGGATCTATCGTCTTATTGGAGATCTATCGGGGAGGGCTATGCCTTAGTTTACTAAAGTAAAGTTGATCCTGCTTTAGTCTAGATCAGTGTTTCACAAACCCTATGACTGAACCCACTGCTTTTCTGCCATGATTCTATAATTTTCATACTGTCTTTTCGTGACCCATTCAATAATTTTATCAACGTCTCCCCTCTCTTTACCCCATATGATAGTGACATAGTTTAACATGAAACGAAAGCTATTGAATTTGGTGACTGTGTAGGAAGTCATAACCCACCAAAAAAGAAACACTGTATATAATTATAAATCAGTTCGGGTTATGTCCGTGGCTGGCCACTGAAAGTGCAATATACACTTTTGCACGAACATGCTAAGAACATTGTCTAGTACCTAATACACAGACCAGAAAACTCCGGTTTTTGCATCCTTTCTTGACTTTTCCAATGCCCTTGACCTGGTGTTGTATAGAACCTATGGAGAGAGCTGAAGAACATACTATTTGTTTTATAAATTCGTCAGCCTATTTCAGCACTGGTATGTGCACCAAAGTAACAGAGCGCATTGGGAGGGCGCAGGGTCTGAGTTATACCTTAGTGTGGGGACTGGCAGGGTAGTTTGACCTCTCTAACCTTGCTAAATTTGTACAGCTATAAGCTGATCACCAAGCCAGCAGCAGCTCTAATATGGTTGTGCTGATGATCTCTGCTAGGTCTATACTTTCCTTCAGCATTGCTCCAACAGGCATGTTGCAGTACCAAGGTCAAAGAGAAGGTACACTGATTTTAGCAATTTAGTTATTAATTTTTATTGATATTCAATGATATTGATTTTACAATTTTGATTTTCTTTTACACTTTCATAATTAAATTGACAATTTTGATTTTCTTTTACACTTTCGTTATGAAATTGACTTGTGATTATTTGTAATTATACTGTTTTCTAATATGGGTCAAACATGCATTTCTGGTATTAATGGATTTATTTGCATTTTTGGTATTATTGAATTTATTTATTTGAAAATACTAAAATACAAATACTATATATAAACCTAAAACAAAAACAAAAATTAATCTAAAGCCCCATTAGGTATTAGTCAGAATAAATTATGTTACTGAAGTTTTGGATACTTGAATATTTCTGATTATCAGTTAAATAAGTTCATTTGAAAATGACACAACACAACAGGTGAATGAATGACACAATAGGTAATACCATGGCTTCGTCTGCATCTTTCTGTTCTTTTTCTCTTCTTCGCCGATCCTTCTCATCTCGGAGAGCTTGGAGCTTAGCCTTTTTGCGCTCCAGCTCCGCCTTGCGATCTGACATACTCGACATGTTGTTTTCTGTTGGATAGAAACATAATATTAAACTAGTAGTTTTCCAAACAGTGGACCTAGCGACACATCTCTTTAACTGAATCTTCATAAGTGTATATCTCAACTCACTCTTAAACTGATTAGGTTCATTCCCACAAATCTTGTTTAAAAAAGATTTAGATACTAAACAATCTTGCCAAATATAATCAAAATCCTCTGAAAAATGCGAGTGAGGGAAAGATCAAATATCAAGAATTGGTGACAGCAAAAAATTCAACAATATATAAACCTGTGTACATACTTAAGTTTCATCGAGATTCATTGAAAAATGCCATGTTCAAGCACAGACCTCTCTTACTTATTAATTTGGCCTTTAGGGATCAAATTGAGTTCATAGTGCAAATAAACAAGTCAGCTGAACCACAGAACATTTCTTTTATGATAAGCAAAACATACAAGGACCATTGCTCATTGTATGTTTTGCTTATCATAAAAGAAATGTTCTGTGGTTCAGCTCATATTTCTTTTCTTAACTTAGGGGATTAGTCTCCATGTTCGTTATATTTGCACAGCAACAAACATATGAATATTTTCTACTAGGTACTAGTTAAGTATTCAACGAAGGATCATGGAGTATGGAGTGTCTCGCTTAAGGCCATCTAAAACTTTTTAAAACATAGTTTTGTAGATAATCCTATCTAGTAGTAGTCCTTAACAAAGCAATAATTAATCACTATCAGTATGTAGGTGGCATTTCTTTTGATTCCAGATAGATTTAGGGTTCGCGCACATAATGTCGGGCCACACCGGGGTGGAGCGAGCCGCAGCGCAATATTAATAATCGCTTTTGTGTTTATAATATTATGAACTAACGCACACTGTGCCGGGGTGCAGCAGGCCACATTTTCCGCATTTCTATACTAATATTACGATGCGGCCCGCACTGCTCCGCTGCGGCCCGACATAATGTGCGCGAATCTTAATTCATCAGCATACCAAATGCGACATGTCTGATGTCATTGATACGATTTGATGTTATAGGTACATACCGAATTCAATGACTCATTGTGATTAAAATGATATTTACAAGATATATACCAACCTTTTAAATAACCCGCTGTTCACACAATTATAAACATATTTCAGTGAAACAATCACAAATGCCGATATAAACGTGGCAAGAACAAAATAAGTAACGGGACGCAGCGGAACTAAGTTACATCAAAAAATCTCAATGAAATTACTTTTGGACTATTTGTTTAAATTAGAGACGATTGATATCCTAATATTCATTAAGTCTAATACGCTTTAAGCTGTTAAACTAATTGTTTTTTTAATTAGATTCCGAAAAATCCGAAAATCAATTCTTTGATTAGCTCATTGACATTGACATTTCAGACAAGTGCTGCCAACAAGATTCTTTAAAATTGCCAAGTTAAAGTAGTGTGTTTTCGTCAAGAATCCATCTTTACTGATCTTTACAATATTATCTTCCTTTAGCAGTTTAGCCACGGAGCTAATACAACAAGAGAGATAGCGCTGTTGTCGCTTGAGGCAATTCTCAACCGCAAAAATGTACGGACAATCACTATCACCAGTTGTCAACTGTCAAATATATGTATTGGAATTGGACAAGAATTTGACTCTATCGGGACAAAAACACGGCAATTAGCCACTTAATCGAGATATTTTTCAGGTCTCTTTCTAACTCATACCATATTAAATCAATGCTCTTTCTTTCATTTCTCGATCGACTACATTATCCCTCTGGTAACTCTGTGCCTTTAGCCCTCTGATAATCTATCGTCACCTTTACAATCAACCAAGGATTTTGTATACTATCTGGATTGCGCACAGACGTTTGGCTCAAAGTTAGCTTAGGAAAATTCAACCTTAATTCATTGCAACAAAACATATATTCCTTTGAAATGGCACAAGAGAGACGCTGTGCCAAGTGAGACTTCCCAAAGTGATGAGGGTGTCCCGCTCGCACTATTGCCATTTCGAAACGACACTTATGTATGGTAGAATTATTACCTGTAAAGCCGCGACTGTCTTAATCATTTCTTAGTTTTTATAACAATGTAGTTTGATAAGGTTTTAGTTAAAATTGCGAATAGATGCTAATAAAACAGAGTTTGATATTTATTTTGTATGAATATACCTACGTCTTTATGATTAATGGTTATTTTTTATTTTTGACTAGAGTATCACCGTCGATTGCAAATGGCGTACTATCTTCGTACTAAGGTGTTTAAGTGTATACAAAGAAGTGTGGTAAGGTGACTATGCTGGACATATTTCTTAAACATGCTGGGTGTTCAATAGGTGTATAGTCGTGGGTGTCGTTTTTAATTTTATTGGGTTGTAGATTTCAAAAATGGCATCCATTTTGAAATTAATCGTTTACTAGGTTTTTGGGGGTGTAGATTTCAAAACTAGCATCCATTTTGAAATTTAAGATGGTAAGCGTCACTTTTTTAAAAAAGTCGTCATGGGTGTAGTTTTCGAGGTTTATGGGGGTGTAGATTTCAAAAATGGCATCTATTTTGGATTTAGAGATGGCGACCATTATTTCAAAATGCATGCCAATTTTGAAATATATACCCCCAAAAACCTCGAAAACTACACCAATGACGACTTTTTCTAATAAGTGAGTCCGCCATTTTTTATTTCAAAATGGATGTCTTGTTTACTACGGAAGCCTAAAAATGATTGTGACTTTTCGTAATAAAGTCTATTAAGATTTTTCGTGACAAAGTCTATTCGTGGAAAAGTTTTCGTGATGAAGATTTTTCGTGACAAGGTCTTTTCGTGATAAAGTCTATTTGTGACAAAGTTTTTCGTGAAAAAGTATTTCGTGGTGAAATACTGACACGGGTTGCGTGATATGTGTCAAGATTACATTTATGAAACTTAAACGTTGTTTAACACCGTAAATATGGAAACCAGACCATTACTGTCATCACAAAAGTGAAAGAACTCATCGAGATCTACATTTCCGATGACAGCTGTCAAACTTAAAAGTGGTTTATCTCCGTCATTATCAATTCTAGACCATTCCTGCTTTAACAAAGGTGAAAAAACTCTTCGAGATCTATTTTTCGATAACAGCTATCAAACTAGAAACTGAATTATCTCCGTATATATTAATTCTAGACCATTTTTTTTATGGGGATTGGTTTAATAGAAATCTTTAGGGAAGGCTTATGCTCAGCAGTAGGCGTCCTATTGCTAAAACGATGACGATGACGAAGGACGCCGAGTTAGAGGTAATATAACTGCGATTCCTGCAAGCAGTTCCAAATAAATATTATATCCCGATCATTTAGCACCATAGTCAAAATATAACTAGACAGGGCGCTATACAATAATAATTACAAAAGTAAGAGAAGGCGATATGTGCAAGTATAAAGAGTGAACAGGACGAAAGTAATATCTTTTGTCTCTATTTGCGTATACGATTTTTGTCTGATGATTACGCACTGCCTAGACGTAATAGTCAGGCAAATTTTTCGCGCCTAAAACTACTGTTGAATTATTGATGAGATGCATAAGTAAATCAACATATTTATGAACCATTACCTATTTTCTATCATTTCTATTAGTGTTATGCAGGTTTTTACTATTATTTAGAGTCTAAATATGATAAAATCATAACAACGTGTATATAGCTATCTAAGTATGTATAGAACATCTTTTTTCTCGCACCCTATACGCTAGTAACTTCTCCACCCATTCTCCCTCCACGTTTAGCACTCATCAGCTTTGAGTATAATAAAGGGACAGTAACTATGAGGTAAAATATCTGTGAACGAACTGTACCTTACCAATTAAAAATGCATTGGATATGTTCAGGCGTTAGGTTAAATAACAGTCCCCGACTACTAAATTCTCCAACGCCTGATGTAAAACCCAGAGCAATGCAGGTCGTAAATCTATATTACTCTAGGTTCGTTGTGACTTGACAGTCTTCAGAGCATTTAGCTACCTGCCAATGGGCTATTGGCAGTTATCTAAACGCCTGATGAAACTATTAAAGCATTAGAGCGGGAGCACTGAGTACTGTAACAGTCAAACTGCAAGTTTGAGGGAGGGAGCCTATTAATCTGTAGTACCTAACATTACCCACAAGATCCTACGATCTAGTATGACAAATGTCAGACTATATTGATAGATTCCCTAGATTATCCTACCCTATCTCCAAGGTCCCTACTCAACACAATACTTACCTGTTCCCTACGGTTCCCTAGCTAGGTTAGAGACCCCTACTCTCCCATCAAGGATACTTACCACTGGGTTCCTAACCTATCATGTCTAGCCCTAACCATAGAGCAATATATATAATACAGATAGGTACGGGAAAACCTGTTGCCGGCGACCTAAGGCAACAAGCGGAAAGGGAGAAGGTATAAAGATACGCACGTCATGCAATGTTTTTCCACTGCCGTTCACGCAGGCTTGCGTGAACGATGCAGAAGGCAACGGCTGCAAGGTGTCTTATGCCGTAGTGGAAGGAAAGGGTTAGGTCCAGCGGGAGTGCTGGACGGTGCGCGGAGGTCGGCTCGTCGCGGGTGGACGTGACCTCGTGGAAGGCGGAAGGCGGGTGGGCGGAGCAGCGCTCGGCTTAGGGCGGGCGGAGACCTCATGGAGGATGGGCGGTAGAGCCTCTGGTTGCAGCCGGTTGGCTGGGCGGGCGGCTTCTCTCTAGGCTCTTCTTGCTGCTCCAGGTACAGGTTCTCCTCGGTTTATTTTACTGGTTTGTCATTGCTTGACCATGCATAATCAACAAGAAAGTTAAAGTCTCCACTGCTTTACTGCGGTATGACTTGGACCAATTTTTGCACTTGGCCGCAATTTTATTGGACTATGTCGTGACTACGACTGACTATTTTGATAAAATTATAAAATATGATAACTTAATTTCTGGCACTGGCACAACGATGCGATGCCAAAACATGAAAGAAAAAGAAGAAGAAGTTCAAGAGAGTTTTTTAGTTTCCACTCTTGTAGGTACATGAGTACGATTACTATACGCCAGAGTATGATTTTCTTCGCCGGCTGGTTTGGTATTGTCGTTTGACAACATTAACAGAGATTACATATCTCATTATTGTGTTTGTGATAAACCTTTGAACAATGTGAAAAAGACTTCGACTTTAATACCGCGGATTCAAAGTCGTAACTTTACGACTTTAAAACCGCGGATTTAACGTTACGACTTTAACACCGCGGTATTAAAGTTACGACTTTAAAACCGCGGATGTTTGCAGTTTATCGTTACTTTTCAAATAGCCATTTCTCTTATTGGTCTGTGCGTGTTACGTACCTACCTACTTATTGTTAAAGTTATAAAGCTTAAAGTTATGCGTTAAAATTCAAAATTCTTTTTTTAAATATTGAGTGACGACCAAGGACTTTGTATACTATCTGGACTGCGCACAGACGAAATTTGGCTCCAAGTTAGTTTAGGAAAATTCAACCTTAAAGCGTTGCAACAAAACATATATTCCTTTGAAATGCCATAAGAGAGACACTGTGCCGAGTGAGACTTCCCAAAGTGATGAAGGTGTCCCGCTCGCATTATTGCCATTTTGAAAAGACACATATATGGTAGAATTATTAACTGTAAAGCCGCGACTCTCTTAACCATTTCTAAGTTTTTATAACAATGTAATTTGATGAGAATTAAGTTAAAATTGCGAATAGATGTTAATAAAACAGAGTTTAATATTTATTTTCTATGAATACCTACGTCTTTATGATTAATGGTTTTTTTTTTAATTTTGACTAGAGTATCACCGTCGATTGCAAATATGGCGTACTATGGTGTATACAAAGAAGTGTGGTAGGGTGACTATGCTTGACATATTTCTTAAACATGCTGGGTGTACAATAGGAGTATAGTCGTGGGTGTCGTTGTTCATTTTCTTGGGTTGAAGATTTCAAAATTCATTTTGAAATTAAATAAAGCGGAAGTTTTTTTTTGCAAAAAGTTGTCATTGGTGTCGTTTTATGGGTTTTTGGAGGTGTAGATTTCAAAAATGGCATCCATTTTGAAATTAAAGATGGCTGACGTCACTTTTTTGAAAAAGTCGTCATGGGTGTAATTTTCGAGGTTTTCAGGGGTGTAGATTTCAACTATGGCATCCATTTTGAACTTAAAGATGGCGGATGTCACTTTTTGCAAAAAGTCGTCATGGGTGTCGTTTAATAGGTTTTTGGGGGTGTAGATTTCAAAACTAGCATCCATTTGGGAATTAAAGATGGTGGACGTCACATTTTTGAAAAAGTCATCATGGGTGTAGTTTTCGAGGTTTTTAGGGGTGTAAATTTCAAAAATGACATTCATTTCGAACTTAAAGATGGCGGATATCGCTTTTTTGTAAAAAAGTCGTCATGGGTATCGTTTAATAGGTTTTTGGGGGTGTAGATTCCAAAAATAGCATCTATTTTGGAATTAGAGATGGCGGATTTTTCTTTTTTGAAAAAGTCATCTGGAGCGTCGTTTTTGAGAATTTAGGGGTGCATATTTCAAAATTAGCATTCATTTTGGGATTAAAGATAGCAAGCATTACTTCAAAATGGATGCCATTTTTGAAATCTACCAAAGACTTTGAAAACTACACCCATGACGACTTTTTCAAAAAAGTAAGTACGCATTTTTTTTTCATAATGGATGCCTTGTTTACAACGGAAGCCTAAAAATGATTCGTGATTAAGATTATTTGTGACAAAGTTTTTCGTTGTTAAGTACTGACACAGATTGCGTGATATGTGTCAAGATTACATCTATGAAACTTAAACGTTGTTTAACACCGTAAATATGGATTCCAGACCATTATTGTCACCCCAAAAGTGAAGGAACTCATTCAGATCTACATTTCCGATGACAGCTGTCCAACTTAAAATTGGTTTTATCTCCTTTATTATCAATTCTAGACCATTGCTGTCTTAACAAAGGTGAAAGAACTCTTCGACAGCTACATTTCCGATAACAGCTGTCAAACTTGAAACTGAATTATCTCCGTATATATTAATTCTAGACCATTGCTTTTATGGAGATTGGTTTTATAGAGATCTTTAGGGAAGGCCTATGCCCAGCAGTAGGCGTCCTATTGCTAAAATGACGACGATGACGAAAGACGACGATTAAGGGGTAAGATAACTGCGATTCCTGCGTGCAGTAATATTCCAAAGAAATATTATATCCCGAGATGATCGAGATGTTTTGGTCATCCTACTTGGAAAAGAGACACAATCATCTGATGTGGTATCCTTGTCGGCACGTTTTTCTTTGCCAGTACTCAATCCTGTTTATATGATAAATCCATGGTGACGACTTTTTTGACGCCGATCACCGGCACAAAGCCACAAACTATAATATTGATACTACGTATATGAGCGGCTTTAATAAAGGCTCCATCAAACACAGGCGGTACGAGCGGTAGAGCGGTACGAGCGGTAAAGGCTCCATCAAACACAGGCGGTACGAGCGGTAGAGCGGTACGAGCGGTAAAGGGCGGTACGGCAGTACCGCGACCGGACCTGTGTGAGCCCTTCTTATATAACCAGTACAATACAGATGCCCGCCCGTCTGCTATACCGCTCGTACCGCCTGTGTGTAAAGAAGCCTTTAAGGACAGCAACAAAACTAAACAAAGAGAATGTAATAGTACTAAAGTTTACTGAAGGAAATAGGATATAATAATAATGTTGATTGGGCAACACTGCTTGGGTGTTGTCCGGCTTGATGATTGTGACAACGCCATCGTAATGATCAAACAATTTTATTTGATTTTCTGACTGTTTCTACTCTAGATTAACTTAATTTTACTACAAAGCAAGTATGAAATTATGATGAGTGATTCTGTGTATTGTTTATTTGTGTTGCTTTGCTGTAGCATTCCCAAATCTTACGCGGGTGAGTGTAACGATTTTGATTTTGAAGTTTAACGCATTGTTTGTTCATTATTTTATTTAAATGTTACGCTTAACGTTCAATTAATCGATAGGTGATAACCTCAGCACTTGCCGGCAATACTTGCTCCTGTAACAGTTGCATAGGGGAACATCTAACCAGTAATATTTAAGCACATTTAGTTAGTCTGAAAATATCGACGCTACAAAATATTTGCGAACTATTGAGCATAATAGATACCTAACATAAGTAGGTACACCGTATAATTATTATGTAAATCGCAGTTTTTTACCATCTACGTTTTTAACCTGTATGTTACAGATTCAGCCAAATATTATTACGACTATGAATGCAATGAACCACTCCTAGCTAACTCTAAGTTGTCTGCCACATCCAGCTTGAGAGATAGAGGACCAGAGAATGCTAAGTTATATGGTAAGAGGAATCCCGATACTTGGAAAAATGTTAACCTATAAATAACAGAAATAGCAGTCAAAATTCTGACTCATTATACTAAACCAGTCTTGCAGGTCAAAAATTATTTGCGTCTCAATTGATTTTAATATACATGAAAAGGATTTCAGAACTATCCAATTCTTAAAAGAAAGCTAGCTATTATTATCAATGTCTAAGTTTTTTTTGTGTAAATGAGATCAACCTATGTAAATATTTGAGTGATTACAGTTAAAAGACATCCAGAAGTAACCGCTCATCAACTGTCAATGACACTCAAACCTTTGGTTTATGCACAGAAAATTTGCTCAAGATCATCACATGATCAAATGCATAGTTTACGATTCTATATAGGACATACAGACAAACATTCATTTTATATACAGGGTTATTGGTAATAAATTAGCATCCTTTTAGGGGCTTATTCTGTACATCAAAACTAACAACTTTTGTTCAACAACATTTTACAAACCTCAGAAATTTAAATTGTTGTTCCATATATAAATATCATACACCCTCACCAAATGTATAGAACAACTTTTTTTTAGTTTTGACAAAAGTCATAGAACAAAAGTTGTTAGTTTTGATGTACAGATTACGTCCCTAAAAGGATGCTAATTGACCTATAACCCTGTCATACAATAGAGTCAAATTACAATATTTGAAAATTTTTGGTATTGACTAAAGCTGTTTTATTTAACATTCTTATAATTAGTATCACCATAACCTAAAGCGTGGTCCTTAGAATAGATATATGCACTAGTGAATACTTTGAAAAATTAAACAGTACAACCTTAGGCAGTCTTAAAAATATGCTCTAAACAGATTTTCTAAACAGCCAAAACCCAGTTATTATTTAATATTAATTATTGATTCCCTTGAAAGCTTATTAAGCATTGTTTTGCTCTGCTTTATTATTTACATTTTGTTTGTAAGCTTTTTGAAAATGATGAGTGTGGTTCGTAGCAAAGCACAATTTTAAATTTTTTTTTGTACAATAGTTACAATGGTTAGTGCTTTTGTTAGCAGTTAATTTATTCAATTTGCATGAGTGATTGTGTGGAGTGCTAGTTACTAAGCTAGGATTGTATTGTCATTTGTAACAAAAAGGTGAATTAAAATTACCTGGATTATGAAGAGGACCAAAAGTAATGAGATTCATTGGTCTGCAGGTCCGCAATCAATTTAAAGTAAAGTGGACCTCAATACTTAATCACACTACAAAATTGGATGTACCATTTCTCAAAATGGCGGACAAATATAATGTAAGATGGGCAATCAAGGCCAGCGACTGGGAACCTACCTATGATGAGATTCTAGCTTCATCTAGCTACATACAAAATGATGAGAAAGTACGAATCGCCAGGTTTGTATTCCAAGATGATGCAAAGTCATCGCTACTTGGACGTCTCATGCTAAGAAAGTTTGTTCATGTGGCCACATCAATGCCCTATGAAGAGATATGTTTTGGCCGAGATAATTATCAAAAACCATATTTAATCGGAGCTGGAGACACACCGTTGAGCTTCAATGTTTCTCATCAGGGAGAATATGTGGTGCTTGCTGGTAATAATAGCAAGAATATAGGAATTGATGTCATGAAAATAGAGCCCCCTGCCAACAAAGACATACCAGAGTTTTTCAGACTCATGACACGTCAGTTCTCTGACCATGAGTGGGCTACTATAAAACAATTTCCAACAGAAAAGGAACAGATGATGTGCTTCTATCGTATTTGGTGCTTGAAAGAGAGCTATGTGAAAAATACTGGGATTGGCTTAAACATAGCATTGAAGAAAATAAGCTTTCATATTAACACTCATGATATGCAAGTTGGGAAGCTTGTTACAGATACGGTGCTGTATAAAGATGATGTTTTAAGAACAGACTGGATTTTTGAGGAGACGTTGCTTGAAGATACGTACACTGTAGCTGTTTCTTTGCAGATCACAGACCATTCAAACCATAAACCTGCTCCATATACATTCTTGAATTTCGAAGAACTAGTGCAAGAAGCTAAACCGTTGTTCGAACCAGACTCGAATTTTAGCGTAGATTTTATGAATAAGCAGAAAAAGAGCTTTTGATTAGTAAGGTTAAAATAAATGTTATCTAGATCTGGTTTTGGATTAAGTTTAGAACAGCTTAAATTATGTATTTATGAGGGACAATTATTTTTATGTTTGTTTTATACTAAGCTCCACACAAATCGACGGATGAGAAGTTAGCCGCAGATGACACTTCGACGTGATTCGCTAATTATTGCGCATGTGTGCACAATGCCTATACAAATGGCGAAGTAGTCAGCTCGGGCGTAGGGAGCGCGCGGGAGTCATGAGGTTGGCGGGCGGGTGTGCCCCGGCGTTTCCTCTGTCTGGCTTCCACGCGTACCCATAGTTCGGCATTTGCGCAGAACGCTGCGCATCACTTTCCATCTGCCGATTTGTGTGGCGCTTAGTATAATAAAGTTTATCTAATAATATTTTTTAAACAATGTTTATAGGGTGTATGGGGCTAAAACTATTATTACATTCTTTCTTATATTAATAATAAACACTTGTGATGTTTATTCCTAGACTAGTTATGAAAATAAATCTTTAAAAATGTATCTGTAATATCATTTAATTCTAACATTCAAGGGTAAAACTAACATACTGCTGCCATAGTAAATTCTAGCTTACTATGCCCTGGACCGAATATCTGCTTAACATATGGCAGTATGTAATCAAACGCAAACCTATATGAAATAAAAAAAATATCTTTATAAACCTTTTGGAAAAGGTGTCAATGCGTGGACCGCTTCGGAGAATGATTTCGACCAGCAGCTGACTATAGACCTGGGAGCGGTGAAAAATATCACCCGGATATCGACTCAAGGGCGCGCTCACTCCCAGGAGTATGTACAGGAATATCACATCAGTTATGGCTCCAATGGACTCGACTATGTCCAGTATAAAGCAGCCGGAGGCGAAGTCAAGGTATAAATCAGAACAGAGACACTGATAACATGATAACTTATATGTAACTCTGGTGTAGGCTTTCTAATAGTAGTTACTAAATTCAGAAATAAGATTATAACACAGTTACTGAACGCATGGACTAATTATTAAACTGCTGAAGAGCAGGCGACTTATTTATTAATGTGACAATAAGCACCTCAGTATCACCAATGAACTTTCTTTTACAATAAAAGTAAAACTATTTTCGTTACAGTTTTGAGTTTTCGGAGTTTTGTTCATGAGAATACAGTATCAAGCATATTGAGGCAAAAAATGGCACTGCGGTTTGTATTCTGATTATCTCACAGATACCTATTGTGTATCAAATAAAGTATAATATGCCGAATCAAATTTTATGGCAGCTATGAAGTTAGTTACAAGCTGTGCGAAACCTAATTATGAGAAGCTCACATAACAGCTGCGCCAGAATTGGGCACAGCTTGCAGCTACTTTCACAGCCAATAAATTGATTCGGTCTATACGTTGATAATTTGCAGTTCCAGTAGCGTCGCATTTCAGTCTGAAATGAAATTTAGTTTTAGGTTAAAAGTATGGTGAAATTGAGGGGCTGCTTGCACCACTGTAGTTATGTGATGGCATGTAGTATTGTTTGATTGCTTTTCGCTAGTAATTTACATTTATTTGCATTGGTAAGGGAAATCGGGGCAATGACGGGCTTTGTTCTTGACCTGGAGCTCTTTGACCTTTACTTCCTTTTCTGAAGACAATTCATCAATAAAAATATAATATAGAAAACATTTTATAATTCTACTTTTGACTAACTCCAATGGCTGTGTATATCTTTCTTCTAATTTTTCATTTCTATCTAATTCACAATTTGTGCAGTTTTGGTTCAAGTTAAAGCTTTGAAAATACATAATTACAAAGGCAGCTTATCTGGTGAACCAGAAGTAGCCTCAAAAAGGCTATCAAGATGAGTGGCGTTAAAAGCGTTTCACAAACAAATAAGACCTCTTTAAATCTTTTGAAGTTTAGTCCATTTTAGGTGTATATTTGTGGTGTATCCCCTAAGATTAATATAAATAAATAAACAAGCTGGCCTGTAAACTCTGTTTTTGTTTTATAAAACTCTTAAATTTTTGTAAGCAGTTATTTAATAGAGAAAAATCCAACAAATGAGTTAAATATCCGTCGATCTATTCTGTAGGGACTAGAGTCTAGTTATAAACAATGTAATGGACACGACTTTGTTTGATATAACAGTTCTTTGATATCTCACTGCCCCCGTTTAAAGTCGATCCAACCATGCTAACATCTACCAAAGCTGTCAAACCTGTACAGTACACTAAACTAAGGCACGTACTAACTCGGTGAAGGGACCAGCGCCTGGACTCCTCGCGAGAGCTCCTACTACGAACACCTGACGGCTAACCTGCGCTCGCGCAAGGAGCTCCGCGGCGTCGCCACTAGGGGGCGCTACGCTACTGACGAATATGTCTCCAGCTATATGCTGCAGTACTCCGATGACGGAGAGAGCTGGAGGCAGCTCACTGATGCCGAGGGGAACGTCAGGGTAAGATTTGTTAAGTTAATTCGTATAGGCCGGGTGGCAGCCTTGGTTAGTTTTAAAGCCGCCCAAAGGCGTCAGTCATGGCTAAGCGGTTAAAACATCCGGGCCCTACAATTTAACGTGTCATCTGAGCCACGGTAGCGCTCAGTTGTAAATGCCACCATCGGTCACTCGTCTGAAGACAGACCAAAAAAGATATTTGCTTGAATACGAATTATAAAAAGGTGGCTTGTTAAGTCATCATGTGAGATACTTATAGCATTGGGCAGGGCGCTTAATATCTCTTTAAGCCCTTTCCAGACGGTTGTAATCTAGCATCGCAACAGCTTGTGTTCGGTGACCTTGCTTGTTGTCATCCTGTTGCCTTCCATAGACTGCAGATTTAATCCAAATTATATTATGACCTTCATCGTCCTTGGTGGACAGGCGCGTGTTTCCATCCAAGGTCACCACTGTTGGGACGCTCTGGAAAGGGCTTTAGTAATTCTCGTGAATGAGACGGTAATCGCTTACTAAAGCAAGGAGCTTCTCGCTATCGACATTAGGGGCCCGAGACAGATGAATGACTGGAAAATAAAAAAAGGTAGGTAACGTAGCAAAACTAAATATAGTACCTACTTTCAGTAGTTAGTTTGGAATGATGGGGATTTTACTAAATCTTGTACTTTCTAATAACTAACAATCTTGGTTTTTTCTACTAACACCAAATACTACTTATTGAAACGATAATAATCTGTAAGTCAAAACAAGTGTCGCATTTCCAGATGTTCGAGGGTAACCACGACGGCAATACGGTAGAAAGGAACGAATTTGAAGTGCCTATAATCGCCCAGTTCATACGCATCAACCCGATGCGATGGCGCGACAAGATCTCTATGAGAGTCGAAGTCTATGGCTGTGATTATGGTGAGAATCTGATTATTGTCTCTGATATTATCATCGCAAAACATCTAGTCCGATCTGAAGTTGCACCATGGCGGCCCGCGACGGTACAGTCAAGTGCAACAACATTATGTATGAATTATATTTTTTATAATTAATTATTTTGACTAAGTATTGGGATTAGGTACATATTGTTCTAGATTCCTATCTAATAGTACTAAAGTATAACTTAAGCCTAAAAATAATCATGCTTAAGTTATGAAAATAAAACAATTTAATAACGAATATTTAACGTTTTCGGCATTTTATACACAAAGTACAACAAGTAACAATAACAAAATAAAAAATAACACGAAAGGAAAAATCAACAATAAAACTTAACAAACAGTTTATATAACAAAAATATCGCGCGCGACTGTACTCAGTGGGTGGAGCTAGCGAACGTGACTACGACACACAGAGAAAGAACTAATGAAAATACGCTTTACGCTGTGATTTGTCAAGGGCGGTCACGTGGCATGTTCCCCGCTAGGGGGGCCCCGCTGATACCCATTTTTCGCTTCTGCGCAGGTTTACGCGTCGTGTTCAGATCGGACTAGATGTTGTGCGATGATAATACTATGTAGTATAGGCTGAGTCATACAATTTGGCGGCTGTGGTGTTAGTTACAAGCTGCCTATAACCTAATCCTCGCGCAGCCGTTAAGTGAGCTTCAGTCTGGATTGGGCTATCCGCAGCTTGTAGATAACATCATAGCCGCCAAGGTGTATGATTCGACCTATGGTATACTAGTTCGATATAGTGTGGAAATACTTAAAATTACCTCTATCGGTTTATCTGATAGCCGATGGGGCTTTAAAGTTCTCTATTGGCGACCACATATTGTTTGCGCAGCGTAGGCCGTCCACCGACAAGGTGGGCAGATGTTCTGATAAATACCACAGAGATACACCGTCTACACCGAAATGTTTATACTACAAAATCCCCTTATCAATTTCTCAGGGTAATGTTTTCTATCCATGCATCAGTCAACAGCTATTTAAAGCTTACTCGTAAAGCTTACAATGAAGGACCGCGTTTCAGTTTTAGATAATATTTTAGTTAATTATTTGTCACACAGTTGCCGACACGCTATATTTCAACGGCAGCTCGCTAGTGAAAATGGACCTTCTTCGTGACCCGATTTCTGCGTCGCGAGAGGTCATCAGGTTCCGGTTCAAGACCTCGACTGCTTCGGGGGCGCTGCTGTACTCGCGAGGCACGCAGGGAGACTACATCGCCTTGCAGCTTAGGGATAACCGACTGGTGCTCAATATCGACTTAGGTATGTTGAATACTAAAGCCCATGGGACATCAGATAGGAAGTTATGGAGGACTTGACTACAGCAGAAAATAAAAGATCAGTTTGAGCTTGAATTGGAGAGTGAGTTTACTAAGGTTCCAATGCTATATTTATGCAAAAACGATTTGTCTTCTCTATCGCACAATATTGCTCGCGCTGCTCGCACACTATAAAGAAACGCGTGCGGCTCGTAGTGCAGGCATTCCACGGCAGAGGGCGTAGCGTGCGCACGGGCGCGCTTTGCAGCGATGCGACGGCGCGACGATGCGCGGTGCTACAAAGTCAGCTCTGAGGCCATCAGATTTCGGTACAAAACGTCCACGGCGTCGGGGGCGCTGCTTTACTCGCGAGGCACGCAGGGAGACTATCGCTTTTGCAGCTTAGGGATAACTGACTCGTACTCTATGTATATTGACTTAGGTATGTGAATATTAAAGTTTAAGCCCTAAACCATGGGTCATCAGTCTTTTCTAACTGTAACTATTATTCCGTTTTTTATAACTTTTTGATTTATTTACTTTTATTTTCTTATCATAAATTTTGATTGTTTGATGAACTAAATCTTTTTCTTAGGTTCCGGTACGTCTACGTCCATGTCAGTGGGCAGCCTGCTGGACGACAACATATGGCACGACGTGGTGATCTCCCGCAACCGGCGCGACATCATATTCTCCGTCGACCGCGTCATCGTGCAAGACAGGATCAAAGGGGAGTTCTCCAGGCTCAACCTGAATCGGGCTGTGAGTATCATGGAAATTTATAGTTCCGAACTTTTAGGTTCCAGTTTCTAGGTTCTCCAGGCTCAACTTCAACCAACTTGGTAGTTGAGTCAACTTAGGTTCTTCACTTGCCTAATTCTGGTTTTAGGTTCAGGTAGTTGATGTCTGTCAATGAGCACTAGACAGCCTGCTAGACGACGCGAAATTATATACAATCCCTGGACCGCGTCATCGCTTGAGTTGGCAGTTTCTTAAGATTTCACAAAAGTTAGGAAGTTAAGATCTCCAGTTGAGTCGAGTTACCTATCGTACAGGATAGAATTAAAGGAGAGTTCTCTAGGCTCAACCTAAATAAAAAGCGGCTACCGAGGGGGTTTTAGTTGTTAAGTCCAAATAACCCAGTTTTGCACCCCAACGCAGCTGGGTATCTGTAAAAGATTTCCCCCCCGTCAACAAAAAAAAAAGGCTTAACCTAAATAGACCTGTGAGGATTCAGAGATTTTATAAAACTGCCGTGTATGCTTGAGTGCTGTTAAGTTGACAACACTGCTATCTATCTCAACATTCGACAATGTTCTAGCTTAGCTATAATAGATCAAGAACATGTGTAAAACGCTGCGTTAACGGACACAGCTCTCAACGTCTACATTTTG
The DNA here is from genome assembly GCA_949316475.1 of Hypomecis punctinalis. NCBI lineage: Eukaryota > Metazoa > Arthropoda > Insecta > Lepidoptera > Geometridae > Hypomecis > Hypomecis punctinalis. The sequence goes on from OX438805.1 coordinate 2,934,760, forward strand.
CAATAATGAGCCCAATTGAATATAGAAATAAGTGAAGTGTCTTCACGATCTGACAACGCCTGCTGTCCGCGCCTGCAGTACAACTTGAGTCGGTAGCTCAAAACAGAATCGAACTAAGATAAATAATCAACGAGCATTGCACGAGTTTTCTGAGTCTGTTGCGGTATTTTCGAGAAAATTTATGAATAGGCAATTAGATAATAATGCATTTGAACTTTTTAGCAAGTTGAAAAATAAAATATTCTTCTCTCCTCAGCTATACATAGGCGGAGTCCCCAACTTCCAAGATGGTCTAGTGGTGACTCAAAACTTCACGGGCTGCGTGGAAAATGTGTACCTTAACGCGACCAACGTCATACAAGACTTGCGGCTGGGCTACGACAGCGGCGAGCCTTTCAAGTTCCAGAAAGTTAATACGCTTTACGCCTGCCCGGTGAGTTACACTTATGTTATCTCTTTAACTTATAAAAATTTCGTTTTACAGCGTGTGCTATCGTATTCTCCCGAAACGGCATGAGCGATTTTTAACCGACTTCCTAAAATAGGAGGATGTATTAATGTTCGCCTGGATGTTTTTTTTTTGTATTTGTTCATCGATGTGATCCGATTTCGAAAAAATCTTTTTTGGTTCGAAATACCAGGTATGTAAATTTTATCGAAATCGACTGAGCCGTTGTTGAAAAATCAACAATAATGTACAAAATACTACATTGATAACACATGGATTCGTGCGAACTATTCGAATTCTGTACCTACACGGTTGAAATCGGTTCTGCCATCTTTACAAAAAAAAAAAATTGTTATGAAACTTGTGTATCTTTTGGTTGATCTTTGAATAGTTCGTAGGCTATTTTTCATCGTCAGAGTGTTCCTATCCAGATTATTTGAACACAAAAACTATACTACTAGAGCGCGCCATCGTTATAGGATTTATGTTAACCTATAAAAATAGACACACAAACTTTATTTGTGTGGATGTATCTCATTTTATGCGAGGCACGATATCCTCGGAGTATAGTGAATCATCGGCCCGAAACGGCCAACCTATAACTGCCTACAAATCCAGTCAGAAACGCGGCTCTGCTATTCGATTGAACCGTCTCTTTACAATAGAGTCTTTATTTGTTTATCTTTATAGCAGTCAAAATATATACCTAGTAAGTGTAGACACAGCTATATTTCATAAAACTTGTACAGCGTGAAAAGGGTGTGTTCATTTAGATGCCAAATATAATTATTATTAATTATACATTGTGGTAGGTACATCGTAATTCATGAGTCATCTACAATTATTTTTCATCACGAAAGTAAAGCAGGCTTTGTTTAGAACACTCATAGCGCAAGCCAACTGTAAAATGTAACTTTTTTCAAACGGTAAAAGAAAATATTATATAGATCTGCACTTCTGGTAGTGCTTAATTTTGACTAAGATATGTGAAGTCTGACAACCTGAATTTGGCTGCCGCGGCGACGTTGATAACTCTTGTCGTGGTAAAAAGAACCATATGCTCAGAAAGGCGTCCCGTTGAAAAGTTGTCTAGTGGAGACCACATACTGGCAAGGGCAGCGTAGGACGACCACCCACGTGGACGGATGACTAAGACCACAGGATTACGCGGGTTGTAAGCTACCTCCAATTTGTCTCTGGAGATCTATAGTAAATGACCAATCTTCAGCAGTGAACGTCCTGTACATACGTACTTGAAACGACACGAAAAATATTAATATTTTGATGTTTGTGTTGTTATGATGAAAGTCAAGGAAATACTTTCTCTTTCTTCATTTTCCTCAAATGAAGAAAGAGAAAGTATAAAGAAATAATAATTACTTTTTCCTGGGATATTACTCTGCCAAGCTAGGATCTATACTATCTATTATAATGCTGTCCATAGGAACCGATGCGATGTCCAACACATTCCAACCACCAAGCCAATCATTGTATTATTTATCCACAGGAACCGCCGGTAGTGCCCATAACGTTCCTAAAGGAAGGTTCGTACGCGCGCCTCCGCGGGTACTCGGGCGGCACCACACTCAACATCTCGCTCGAGTTCCGCACCTACGAGATACACGGCCTGCTTATATACCACAAGTTCAACACGGACGGACATGTCAAGGTACATATCGACGCTTGAAAGGCAATAATTACCAAGCGACATATTGGCAACTTTACACCAGAGCATTTTAAAGTTTTATTTTTTGGAAAAAAAATCATATAAAATTTTCTATTACTCATTTCTACTCGGTTCTAATAGATTATAAATGAATTTTAAAAGCTCTATGAACTGTCATTTAAAAAATATGATTTTTCTCAATAATTTAAGAGATAGTGTCGGTTAGTAAAATTTTGATCAAAATCACAAACAGGTAAAAATTACTAACCAAAAACAAATTTTTATCATAAAACATGTAAAATTAACTAAACCCCAATATTTTATGATTATATTTGAAGCAAAATGATGCATCCAGAATAAACAGATGTTTAACACATAAGTAAAATTATCGAAATAAAAAGATAAACCACTTTACTGCCAGGCAATTTCAACCATAGTCCTATTTAAATAAGGTAAGTGTAGGACAAAAAGTCCTACACTTACCTTCCAAAAAGGAACAACCTAACAAAAATTCAGGTTTGTACACTACATTAAACTTTTGCAAAAGTTTTCAACGGATATCGTCATCGCCAATTCTTAAACAGCCCTTGTAGTTATCTACAATCACTCTCTACTGAGTATGAACCTCATCTGATGATGAATGAAAAAAAATGCTATCAAAAATATTGTCACAATAAAAACTACTTAAAATTAAAACTATAAAGTTGACACCGGTTTCTGGAAAACCTATCTAAATATTTATAATAAAAATCAACCATGTCAAATCATTACCTATTTTATTGTTATTTATTGTTTCTATTAATTTGTCGTCGTCGTTGTCTCTGCAGACATTGCACAGCTGGACTAAGGCCTCCCCTATAGATTTCCAATAAGACCGGCTGGAAACGACTTGCTTCCAGCACGATGCTGCGGTCTTGATGAGATCTTCCGTTCATCTCGGAGGTGGACCCATAATCTAGATATCAAGACTACGCTGCGATTAGGCCCACAGTAAACGATCACGTTTCGGGAACACACAACTGTTGCAACTCTCGTCTTGAGGCACTGAGGTTTATCGGATGAAAAGACGTCATGTGGTTTTCCGAACGCTGCCTAGCCGAGTTGTACCAAATTACCAAGCTTCTATCTCGCTTCAATCTACTCGCTTTTTTCGATTTTTATGTACTTTTAGCAATAGATTTAATAATAATAATAATAATAAATAATAATAAATAATAATAATATCAGGCCCTTGAACCGACCGTGGCCGTGACTGCCCAACGACTATCGGACCAAGTGCGGGCTATCCACCGGTGCAAACTGCTGGATCAGTCCGTCATTGATCGGCTCCGCCTGGAGGCGCTGCCTGCTCGTCCCACTGCTTCTTCGACGCAGGACCCGCCCGTACTTGTCGCGTCGTCAGCCCCGACAATGGCTTTAGTGCCGATGTCGGCGGCGACACTTGCGACATCACCGGCTGGTCCTGCGGTCGACGAGGCAGATGACGCGAGTATGAGCGTATCTAGCCAGGTGAGTGAGCAACTGAGGAGGGCTTTGGAAGACGCAATTTCCCAGTATCGATTCGCACCCGAATCTAGGCCGCGACTGCCACGTTTTCCCACCCATAGGCGTAACTTGGCGCTTATGGGAGCCCTGAACCCTTTGCTAGTCCCGTATTTACAGGCAAGCGAAGGCTTAGTCGATACCCACTCGATCTTGTACTGCGGCGCCATCGCGGCGTGTCGCGTTGCACGTGTTAAGTTTCCGGACACTAACCGTGCACCGCGACCCGCCGGGGGTGTGCCCGCGTGGCAAATGCGGATCCAGCGGCGTATCGACTCGTTCAGGACTCTCATAGCAAAGCTAATCTGTTTCAGCCGGGGGAATAACCGCCCCCGAGTCATGCGTTTCGTGACACAGGCATTTGCCGGGACTGGTATCAGACCCCAGCACTATTTGGCCAGTGTCACGGAACGCATAGACTATCTGAAACAGAAAGTCTATGCGTGGGCAAACCGCATTCGTCGCTACAGAGAGCGTGTGGACCGATATTGGCTAAATCGCCTCTTCCAAAGTGACCAAAGGAAGGTGTACCGAGGCTGGGAGAGAACCGACCAACGTGTGAGCGATGGGCAGTTGCCGGATGCTAGCGCTATGAATGACTTCTGGCGCGGCATCTGGTCGGTGCCCGTCGAACACACGGAGGGTGACTGGATGCGTGTGGTTGAGCGGGAATGCGAGACTATCGAATCTATGGGATCTGTTTTAATAGATCCCGTAGACGTTAGTTGTGCGATCCGTACGGCTCAGAACTGGAAAAGTCCTGGGCCGGACGGGCTGCACAACTTTTGGATAAAATGGTTTCGATGCTCGCATGACCGCTTAGCCACACAATTCCAGGAAGCCCTTGAGGTTGGTTCTCTACCTAGCTTTTTCACCACCGGTGTCACCTTCCTGCTCCATAAGTCCGGTAGTACCACGGAAGCAAAGAACTATCGACCCATCACCTGCTTGCCTACCATCTACAGGCTCCTTACATCCATTCTGAGCATCAAAATTAACGCGCATGTCGCTGCGCAAAACGTTTTGGCTTACGCTCAGAATGGATGTAGGGTTGGGTCCCGTGGTACTAAGGAGCTCCTCCTCATAGACATGACCATAAGCCAGCAAGTCCGGCGGAACAAGGGAGCCCTCTCTGCCGCCTGGATTGACTATAAGAAGGCCTATGACTCAGTGCCTCATTCGTGGCTCGAGAGGATTTTAGAGTTGTATAAAATCGATACAACTCTAAAATCTTTCTTAGTGTCATGCATGGGACAATGGGCCACAGTCCTTCGTCAACCAGGCGGTGGAGATGGCTCCGCTGGCCCGCAAGACTTGATAAGGATTGAGCGAGGAATATTCCAGGGTGACAGTCTGAGTCCTTTGTGGTTCTGCCTGGCCCTGAATCCTCTCAGCACTTTGCTGAGGAATTCAGGGCTAGGCTGTCGACTTCGCAGACAGGGTGAAGTTATCTCTCACCTGCTGTACATGGATGATCTCAAGCTGTTTGCACCGAAATACCAAGACCTGGTGGAGCTGCTAAAAACCACTGAAATTTTTAGCAGTGCTATCAGGATGGAGTTCGGTGTAGATAAGTGTGCGGTCATGCATGTACAGCGAGGGAAAGTTGTGGATTCTCCGAATCTACAACTTTCTGAGACGATGACTATCAGGTCTCTCTCCGAAGCCGAGACCTACAAGTACCTCGGTATGTCAGAGTCGTTGGGTATATCGGCAGTGGACATCAAGAAATCGGTGAAGGAACGCTTTTTTTGTCGCCTGATAAAAGTACTTAATAGTCTTTTGTCCGGCGGCAACAAGGTGCGCGCCTTCAACGGTTGGGTGATGCCGCTGCTGATGTACTCCTTTGGCATACTGAGGTGGACTCAGACTGAGCTGGACGCCCTGGATAGGAGGGTCCGTCGACTGCTCACTTTGCATCGCATGCTACACCCGCGCTCGTCTGTCATGAGACTGTACATTCCGCGGAAGTGTGGTGGCCGAGGCTTTTTAAATGCCAAAGACCTCCACAACCGCGAAGTATACAGTCTACGGGATTATTTCCGAAACAGCGGGCGTGGGATGCATCGCGATGTTGTGGCAGTTGACAGAAGCCTCACCCCGCTCTCCTTGGCGAACGAGAATTGGCGCAGGCCATCGGTGCTCAGCACCGACGATCGCAAGGCGGTATGGAAGAGCAAGGAGCTGCACGGGCGGTTCTATCGGGCCCTAACAGGACCCGATGTGGACCTGCTCGCTTCGGTGGCCTGGCTGCGCTTCGGTGACCTCTTTGGGGAAACCGAAGGTTTTGCCTGTGCAATTGCGGACGAAGTTGTCTTGACGAACAACTACCGGAAGTATATCCTGAAGGACGGTACGGTCGACATTTGTCGGGCATGCCACCGTCCCGGAGAGTCACTCAGGCATATTACTTCCGGTTGTTCTCATCTTGCCAACGGCGAGTACTTGCACAGGCATAACCAAGTAGCCAGGATTATCCATCAGCAACTTGCTCTTCGATACGGCCTTGTCGAGTCTGAGGTGCCGTACTATAAGTACGCACCGGCGCCAGTTCTCGAAAATGGTCGTGCGTTGCTCTACTGGGACCGCTCTATCATCACGGACAGGACTATTGTCGCCAATAGGCCTGATATCGTGGTGGTCGACCGATCCCAGCGCCGGGCAGTGCTCGTCGACGTCACCATCCCACATGACGAAAACCTCGTGAAGGCCGAGAAGGACAAACTCAGCAAGTACCTTGACTTGGCTCACGAGGTTACCGCCATGTGGGATGTGGACTCTACGATCATTGTCCCGATAGTCGTTTCGGTAAACGGCTTAATAGCGAAGAGTCTCGACCACCACCTTAAGAGGCTCTCGCTAGACGGTTGGGTCAAGGGTCAGATACAGAAGGCGGTCGTCCTGGACACAGCGCGCATTGTCAGGAGGTTCCTCTCTCTGTAGGCCCAACCACCGGTAGCTTGAGCCCCGCCCCGCTGCCGGCGGCACTCTAGGTTTAGGTTTTTTTATAGTATTTTGTTCTTTTATATAAATATTGTAAAAAAACTTAGATTTAAGAAAATAAATGAATATATAATAATAATAATAATATGTCTTTATTTCGGACTCAAAGATCCATATCCAAACTACAAAACTACAGAATAAAAATGCAAAAATAATACAGTCCAGATGAAAATAAATAATTAGGTGGCAATAGCCACCCAGTGTCGGTAGGTTGCGGTCAGGGGCAATCTTTCTGCAAGGCTTTTTATAATGGTGTTCTTACACGTGTCAACCCTAGACATAAACGATGCAATTCGCTTTCGCTGTATAGCGTTAAAGGAGTCTACCCGTGACTCCGTGTACATCTCAGACGCACTACAATACCATTTCAGGCCCATCAGGTGCCTGAAAATCTTATTGTAGGCGACCCTTAACGCGTTAAATGCTTTTTGCGTGTATTTAGTCCAGAGCTGACACGTGTAAAACGATTGGCAGAACGATTGAAACAACGTAATTTTCACGTCAGGCGCCGCCCTGAAGAACTTCCGAGCGACCATGTTACCGACTACGCAGAGGGACCTTCTTTGTCTTTCCATGTCTTCATCATCTGATAGGTTGGACGTTATAATATGGCCAAGGTACTTGAAACCATTCACGATGTTTATCGGCTGCCCACTAAGATGGACTGCCGGCACATTGTCGGGCCCCTTTCCCGACCTAAACACCATCATTTCCGTTTTCTTTGCGTTATATACAAGGTTGTGTTTACTTGCGTATTGTTCGCAGACTTCCAGAAGTTTTTGCAAGCCCTTAATCGAGGGGCTGAGCAGCACCATATCGTCGGCGTAGCTCAGGTTGTTGACGTATCGGCCATCCAACCTGAGCCCGATGGGGGTGCCGCTCAGCTCCACGATCAGGTCATTTACGTAGAGGTTGAACAGGTCGGGAGAGGACAGCCCCCCCTGCCTCACCCCGCAGGGCAGCCGGTAGTCATCCGAAATTTCGGAGTCCCATCTGACGTTGTTCACCTGGTTACCGTACCAATAAGCCAGCAGGTCAACAACTTCAGGCGCTATCTCTGCCTCTGCTTCACGCAATTTGTGCCATAAAAGGTCGTGGCTAATCGTGTCAAATGCACGGCTCAAGTCCAAAAAACATGCATATACTGTAGTGTCATGTTTGGTGTAATATTTAACTACTTGTTTCAGTGAGAATATTGCCATGTCCGTTGAGACGTGCTGACGAAATCCAAATTGCCCGTCATCTATATCTATGACACTTACATGAGACAGCACTAGTCTATCAAGTACCTTGGCCACAACCGTAGCCAACGAGATCGGTCTGTAGTTTGCCGCACTCGAGATATCACCCGTTTTGTTTTTTGCAATCGGTACAACTAGAGTTCGTATTAATTCCTGCGGTAGGTAACAGTGCCTCAAACAGAGATTAAAAAGTCGCGCTAACAAGTGACATATATGTTGACCCGCAAACAATAGATGCTCTATGCTAAGACCATCATGGCCCGGAGACTTACCACGCTTCATGTTTCTCAAAATTACTTCAATTTGTTTCGATGTAACTGTTACGTGGTGAGGCTCCGAGCCACGACAGGGCCCTGAGCTAGATACATGCACCGTTTCTTTATCCATATTAAAATGACTCTTAAACAAGTTGGCTATGTTTTTCTTATTTGTTTCACCTTGTACATTAACTGGTAAGCTACTTTTGTATTCCAACTTTTTAGTTTCTTTCCAAAATTCAGCAAAATTACCGCTTGCACGGTGTCGAGCCAGCATGTCCATTTTGATCGTATCCTGATTTTTTAGTACGTATTTAAGCGCGGCTTTATACTCTCTGCGTGAGGCAGTCATATTTTCGTAGTGATATCCCGAGCGCGGGCGCCCGTACAGAACCCACATGGAAAACATCTCCCTAGCCTTCGCGTGCGAACGTCTGACGTGAAAATTCCACCCTATCACTTTATCGTGCCTCCGATTGATTTTAGAGTTCGAGCTATCAACTGCTGCTGACTGCAGCCTACCGACAATATCCAAATAAAACTTATCAATACATTTGTAGTGGTCCGTACATTTACATAAAATATTATTCTCAATACATTGCATATTATTAAATACGTTGTCATATTTATTAATCAGTTCAGTAAATTGTTTATCACAGAGTTCTGTATATAATAGTATTTGGTCACGTTCCCTCATACCCCATATATATGGACTATTTCGCACGCCACTCTTGTTTTTAATACTAGTTGTCTTAGGAACGACAAAATTAAAATCACATTCAACGACTAGCGGGAAGTGGTCTGACGTCGTGGTTACGTAATCGACGCGCACGTCCGTCACGAGCCGGGCAGCCGCCTCAGTCACGAGACAGTGGTCGAGCCAGCGACACGCGCCATTCGCACCACTTACATACGTGAATGTATTCTCATTGAGTTCATTTAGGTCTAAACACACCAAGGACTGTTCAGCACAGTAATGTACCAGCTCCTCTCCAAACAGAGTTTGTGGGTGTGCGTTGAAATCCCCAAAAACGAGGCTACATTCCGTGTTGGAATTCTCAATTACGGCGCTAATGAGCGCGAGACACTGGGTAAATTCTGGTAGATTATCCTTATCATTCGTCGGCATGTACACACAGAAAACAAGCAGGTCACGATTGCCCTGACTTAGACGCACTGATATAACGCGGTCACTGTCACAAGGTACAACTTCAGCTTTGGTGAATAGACTGGATCGCCACATCAGCGCTGTCCCGCCGTAGGATCGACCCCTCCGAAGTACCGTCGCGTCCATCGATGATTTAGTGCAACAGGTGAATTCCTTATCTATGTTGTCAATCAAACCTAGCTCGTGCGGCATTAGCCAGTGTTCCTGAAGACATACTACGGCGGAGTTTTTACATATATTCTGGACATCATATACGCAATCTTTTATACCATAGCAGTTAAAAGACGTAAAACGAAGCTTATTATTAGGTCGTATATCCATTAGACTTGTTTAGAAGAGGCGTTATTGTTTCCTATAGTTCGCTGTTGTCTGTATCGCCTGAAAACCAAGCCTTCGGGCCAGAAGTCTTTTTGTAGGAATGTATTAATTTTTGAGGCCAACACTTGAATTTTAAATGAGTTGAAATTCGTTTCACGATTCTGTTGCAGTTTTTCTACGCTCAAACATTGCTCATTCAATTCTTTAATGTGATCTTTAATATTTTCTTCAGTAATACATTTCTGAGTGCGAGAGAGATATACATATGCATATGATTCGGCTGCTTGCAATTTAGTAGAATTTTGCAAGGTACCGCGTGCATTCCTGTACCTATATAATGTTTTTTTTCGGATTACAGGCGTAAATCCATCGTCGTCGTTAATCTGTAGACTGCTGGTCCTCGTGATGTCTCGATATGTAGGTATAGATGGTGGGAGGTCGTTAGTTCGGTCGCGCTGGGTGGCGGGGCTGGTGGGCGCAAGCGCATGCACACGCTCGGGGCGCGCGAGAGGAGTGAAGCTCGGAGCAAGAGGGAGCGCGCTCGCGCCTCCCCGCGCGCCCGAGCCTTTCGCCTTGTTGACATTATGCAGCTCCGCTTCGGCCGCTCCGGTGCGAGTCCCATTCATACCCGCTCTTGGAATTATTACGCTTTCTGTTACGGTATTTCTCTTATCCTTATCCCCATGATAAGGCCTGAGAAATAGATCTTTATGTTTTCCATCACCATAAATTAATGTAAAATATAAATTTAATAATCTAATATAAAGTCATATAAATCTATAAATATAATCATTTATAATATATTTATAGAAGTTCATATCTGAAAATCTATAAATATAAAGTCATAAAATCTTAATAATGCACTTACCGAGTACACAAACAAGCTACGAGATTAAGCACTTTGCACCATGCGCGCACGCATGCGTGTTGTCTAAGCGACAGTTCGGTGAAGACGTAATCGTTATTTTGTTACCAACAGCCACTTAGAATCTGATTTACAGTGCGGATAAGTGACAAAACAAAAAAGGTGCTGCATGGATAAGGTCACTTTTACAGAAACCTCATATCAGAAATAGTTATCTAAGTAACATAAACTTCAAAAAAATCGGCGGGTAGAAAATTACTTAACGACAAAATGTATCCTGTTTTAGGCAGGTAGATATTCACTACTTCACATTTTTGAATAAATTATATTCAGGTAAAAAGTACTAAATGACAAAGAAAGTCTATTGAAGGTGTGTTAAAAAGTCTTAAATTACGAGAGAGAAAAACAACAATCAGGTAAAAATTCTTAAGTAATGTTAATTCCTGGGTACTCGCAAGGCAGAAAATACTTTATGTTTAGATGCATAATTTAGAGTCAAGGCAAAAATTACTTAGTGTAAATTATAAAAATCTTATCCTTACTATGTGAAAAATATTCATAAATCATTAAAATTTTAGTCGCTTGGACGCCGAAAACGGTGAAAATGTGTCTTTTTTTAACCCTTAATAAAGCGCGAGCCTGTGTAAGAGCTAGAAAGAAAGTTCGAGTGCAAATAGGGTAAATTTGAACTGCAGAATCTAAAAAAACTATTACGAAGGGGGGGTGATTGTTATTTCCCCCCTTTTTTTGGGTGGGAAATAAATTCCCCTTGCCTGATTACGGGTGATTGTATGTCTCGGAAGTGGGAAAATAATTCCCGTTGCCTGTTTACGTACGTGTGTACTTGCCATAGTTTAGTTGTTATTCAGATACTAGTATTCCTCCTGGCTTCGATTATCACTTTTGTAATTTTTTTATACAAAGAAGTCGGTAAATGACCTTTTATTTTATTTACATAAATATTGTCATACATGCTAAATAAAAATCGGTATGAAGTGCTTCACATTTTTATTATAAGTAACTACTCCTGAGGAGAAGCCACATGAAACATTTTAAAACATTTCTTTGCACATAGTGCAACTTGACATGTGGAGCACAATATTTTTGTTCTACAAAATGTGCTACAAAATCGACATCTTTTGTAACTATTACCATTATTACCATGTATTTGTAACTATTACCATTATTACCAACTATTACCATGTCAAAATCAGATAAATCAGACAGATTGCCAACAACTTCTTCTAACTCCTGCTGCCTTAGCTGTTTTTTCTTATTCATGGCGTTTGACTCCTAGTAACAAATTATAACAATTAAGTATCACATAAATATCCCCTGAGAAGCTTACGTTCAAATTTCACAGTTATGTCTCTATTCGTATGACTATGAATTATATGTCTGTTGAAATTTTTTATATATATAATTGAGAGAAACTAAATAACTCAATCGGGCAAAGGGAATTATTTTCCCACTTTTTCACTCGAAGATTTCGGGGCTATGGTTCAATATTTTACCTTTAGAAGCAATTAAAAACAACTCCAAAACAGTTATTTTACATAAGATAAAAATATAATCTACTTACAAGATTTTTTGTAGAACAATTTGAAGTTTTTTCTCAGAAGTACCCCAAAATCGACCGTTATCCGCTCACTTTTTCACGCCACTGAAGTTTGACATTGACATATCAGCACCAGGTAGCATGTTTTGAAAAAGTGTTGCCAGTTAAAAATTCTAAATTCTTCTCAAAAGTAGTATATTTAATTGCGTTCATTCTATTAATTACCTGTCATGTGAAAAAGACCATATTTTTGAATGTAGTCGTGGTGGGAAATAATATCCCCTGGCCTTATTAAGGGTTAAGTTACCAAACGACAACAAACTTCGTCCTAGCGCCGTGAGAGTAGGACCAATCGACGCAGTTTTTTTTTCTGATTTCAGTGATATATATAACTCAATATCGCCCAAACTGTCGCTTGGTAATTTTTGCCTTTCAAGCGTCGATATTTACATGTTATCTGACTGACGAACATGTGAAAGTATGTATAAAGGAAGGTTCGTACGCGCGCCTCTGCGGCTACTCGGGGTGCAACACTCAACATTTCCCTCGACTTCCGCACCTACCAGATACACGGCCTGCTCATATACCACAAATTCAACACGGTAGGATATGTCATAAATAATAGTTGGAATAATATTGAGACTGATTTGTAGATTTAACAGTTTATCATATAAGTACTAGACAATTTTTTGCTCTATAATTGAGATTTGAGAATTAGTAGTACTCATGCTGTGTGCACACCGATTCCAGTCGCTGTTTCCTAATACTCAATAACAACACTGATTATAAGCGGGTAGCCTACGCCCAGCAGTGGATATCATTATAATATATGATGATGACTATACTAATATAACGATTTTCTCTATGTAGGTATACCTCGAAGAAGGAAAGGTAAAAGTGGAACTCGAAACGCAAGGTCCTAAAGTAAAGTTAGACAACTATGCGGAAGAATTCAACGATGGAAGATGGCACTCACTCATGTTGACCATGGCCACTGACAGCCTCACTCTGTCAGTCGACTACCGACCTGTCAAGACAACCAAGAAACTCAAGTTTATGACCGGGAGCACTTATTACATAGCCGGTAAGGTTCAAATTTGTAAATATAGCATATATGTAGTTTCTTTTTTTTTTTATTTCAAATAGGTTTGCGTTTGACTACACACTGCCTGATGTTAAGCAGATATGCGGTCTAGGATGTAGTACGCTTACCTAGAAGATACCTATTTACTCGAGATTTGAAGACACCTACATTGTACTTTAACGGAAAGACAGACTCAGGCAAAGCGTTCCACATTCTGGCAGTTCGTATGAGGAATGTGGACTCAAAACGCTTGGTTCTAACGCGCGGAATGTCCACCATAAAAGGGTGGCGCTTTGGTCGCGTCTGTCTAGCCGTACGATAGAAGAAAGGGGCAGGTGGGACCAGATTGTGCAACTCCTGGGCGCACTCACCGAAGTGTATCCGATAGTAGGCTGACAGACACGCCACCCTATGTCGGTGCTCGAGACTTTGCAGCTTCGACTCAGTCAAGGTTTCGTTGCCTATCAGCCCCCTGGCTCGCCTTTTAATGGACTCCAAAGCCTCCAACCGGTATTTGGCAGAGCCATCCCAAAGGTGAGAGCAGTATTCCATGCAAGACCTGACTTGCGCTTTATAAAGACTAAGCAGTTGAACCATAAAAGATGGAATTTATGTTGACCATGTCCACTGACAGTCTCAATCTGTCAGTCGACTACCGAGCTGTCAAGAATACTAAGAAACTCAAGTTTATGACCGGGCGCACTCATAACATAGCTGGTAAAGTTAAAAGTTTGAATTGTAATAGGCTTGATGACTAAAAAAATATAATTAGTCCGTAAGATATAGACTATCAAAAAATATTAGACATTTATTTTCTTTTGTCAGTTCAATAACAATTGATGAAGATATAGCCCGTCAAAGTTCCACGTGACGTCACAAGTGCCATACAAATGTATAGACTTCTGTGAGAGAAGTGACGTCACGACCCCCACTCCAAAACTTTTGCAAGGTTTATCTTTGTCATTTGTTGTTTGATTGACGAAAGAAAAAATACGTATCCAATATTTTTTGATCATCTAACCCGCGGACTAATTTTAATAATGATTTATTACTCAGCCATTATGCCTATTAGAAGCAGAAAAATATTGTGTGCAAAAATAATGTAAACTGTTCGGGCGAATTGCTACCATATCGCTACCAAGACTTACGGCTGGTTATTTTGTCTACTGGTACTGGGCAACCCTGTTCTACTTTATCCTCCGCATCGGCGTGCATCTTTAAAATAACTTTCCTTTCCTTTTCAACTGAGTGAATCAAAATGTAAATATTTTATTGAAATAATTATTCAATCCGTCCAAAATTCCGTCGTAAATAATACTTTACAGACTCATTTTTTAAATTGATGTCTCAGTGTTTACAGGGTTAACAACTGACATGACAAAAACGTATTTTTAAACGACTTCCAAAAAGGAGGAGATCTGTGTATTTTTTTTTCGATATTTTCGTCAATTGTGAACCCATTTTGAATATTCTTATTTTTTTTTAAAGATCTTTACGAGATTTAAATATTATATAAATTGGCTGAGCCGGTTTTGAAAAATCATCGAAAATGTAAAAATTACTAAATAGATGACACATTGATTCGTGCGAACTTCGAATTCTCCACACGGTTGAAGCCGGTTCTGCTATTTTTGGCGAAAATTAATATTGTATGGTGGTGTTTAGGTGGCAAAGCCCCGCCGCGCGGTTTCATCGGCTGCATGCGTAAGATCGCAGTTGACGGCAACTATCGCTTGCCCACCGACTGGAAGAAGGAGGAGTATTGCTGCCCCAATGAAGTTGTGTTTGATGCCTGTCAGATGATAGACAGGTGAGTGCACTAAATTGTAGCCTTCGCTTCAACTTCGTGTAGTCGTGGGTTCATATCCCGACCCCACATCGATTAGTTCTTCAGAAATTTTGCAGATTTCCAGATTTCTGATTTTTCGGTTAAATAATGTCACATCATGAAGCAAGCTGCATACGTCCGGAGAATAAATTCGCTGGTGCATGTGAACACATAACTACAATACACGCATACTACATTTAACATATTCATATTCATTATATTCATAAAAAAATATACACGTCAATGTTAATTTTCCACAATAAAGATTATATGCTGCCCTCCAAAGCAGGGCAGGAATGTTGTATGAAAATCCATTACTGCCCGGCTAGCTTTCTTTTGTTTTTTAGCAGCAATCATAAAAAAATTACAAACGTCAAACATAAAAAAGGTTTTGTATGAAATAATTAGAAAAAGAGGCGGGAAACATACAAACCTCAAATCTCAAAAAGGTTTTATATCAAATATTTAGAGAAAAGAGGCGGATTTCTTTTTGCTTTTTATTTTTAATGAAATGAGGATGGCAACCTTATTCTGCAATGCGAAAAAAAAGCGCGGCAATTTATTTCGTTGCGTTAAATTTTGTTTTTAACTAAATAGATAATTTCAGTACCTAGCTTTTAATTCTCTAAATAATTTTCGAAAATGTCATGTGATAGTGATAGTGACGATTTTGTAATGATGACGCCACCAGAAATAAAAAAATACAGCCCAAGAAGTCATAAATAACTTACTTCCTAAACTTGAATTAAAGAAATATTGTATTTTATTTTCCTCGTAGGTGTAGTATAAAGCATTATGTATCACTCGGGAGAAAGTTCTATTTCTGTTCTCGAGTTTCCTTTAAGCAGTTTAAGCCCTCCGCTGCGCGTCGCTCGTATTAAACATACTCTCGACCAGAGATAGATCGTTTTCTCCCCTCGGGGTACTATGTACTATTGTAATAACCATGTTTATTGCAGATGTAACCCGAACCCGTGCGAGCACGGCGGCGAGTGCACGCAGACTGCGGAGGAGTTTACCTGCAACTGCCAGAACACGGGCTACGCCGGCGCCGTCTGTCACACGTGTCAGTATCATTACATTACTACCTATTTACCGTTGTCAGATGTAACTAGTTTCCTAGGGGTTCTCATGAGTGTTTTCTCGTTGTTAGTTTCCTAGGGGTTCTCATGAATGATTTCTCGTTGTTAGTTTCCTAGGGGTTTTTATGAGAGATATCTCGTTGTTAATTTCCTAGGGGTTCTTATGAGAGATATCTCGTTAGTTTCGTAGGGGTTCTCATGAGTGATTTCTCTTTGTTAGTTTCGTAGGGGTTCTCATGAGTGATTTCTCGTTGTTAGTTTCCTAGGGGTTCTCATGAGTTATTTCAGGTTGTTAGTTTCCTAGGGTTTTTATAAGAGATATCTCGTTGTTAATTTCCTAGGGGTTCTTATGAGTGATTTCTCGTTGTTAGTTTCCTAGGGGTTCTCATGAGTGATTTCTCGTTATTAGTTTCGTAAGGGTTCGCATGAATAATTTCTCGTTGTTAGTTTTCTAGGGGTTCTCATGAGTTATTTCAGGTTGTTAGTTTCCTAGGGGTTTTTATAAGAGTTATCTCGTTGTTAGTTTCCTAGGGGTTCTTATGATTTATTTCACGTTAATAGTTTCCTAGGGGTTTTTAAGAGATATATCTCGTTAGTTTCGTAGGGGTTCTTATGAGTGATTTCTCAGTTAGTTCGTTTCCTAGAGGGATTAAAAAACTAATTAGTCCGTCAGATAGACTATCAAAAAATATCTAACACGTATTTTCTTCTTTGGTCTAATAAACAAAAATTGATGAAGATATAGCCGGTCAAAGTTCCGCGTGACGTCACAAGTGCCACACAAATGTATAGAACTATAGACTTCTGTGAGAGAGGTGACGTCACGACCCGCACTCCCAAACTTTACAAGGTTTATCTTTGTCATGTGTTGTTAGATTAACAAAAGAAAAAATACGTGTCCAATATTTTTTAATTATCTAAATCATGAACTAATTATATTATTGTTTTTATTACCCAGTCATCATGGCTATTCTCGTTACTGACTGTGTGTTATATTGCAGCCGTACATCCGTTATCTTGCGCGGCGTACAGACTGGCGCAGGCAGTAGCGCGTGAAGCCGATATACACGTGGACGTGGACGGCTCAGGCCCGCTGCCCGCCTTCCCTGTCAAATGCGAGTTCTACTGTAAGTATACAACACACGCTTCATTATATCTATTACTAGGTTTTACCCGCGGCTTCGCCCGCATGATATTTTGATTTTTATGTTTTCCCATGAAAACCTTTTATACTATAATAAATAATAAATATTTTGGGACATCTAACACACGGCCTCTGACCCCAAACTAAGCAAAGCTGGTGATATGGCTGCCAGAGACTGATATATTACTTATACTTATTTTTAAATACATACTTACTCGTATATAGATAGTAACTAAATAACACCCAGACACAGAGCAAACACTTATGTTCATCACATAAATATTTGCCCTGGGTGGGGATCGAACCCACGCCTCTTTGATCCAGAAGTTAGGGTCACTAACCACCGAGCCACCGAGGCAGTCGATCTATATCCGGGATAAAAAAGTAGACTATGTCAATTTCCGTATTTCAAACCCGAGGCCCTAACTTACCACCCTTAATAAAGGAGGAGGAAAATAAAAAAAATAAAAACGATTTGACGGTTGTTCGATTCGACAGTGGCACACTCTAGAATAGCTCGCAGATAGCAGAATTTTTCCTACTTACTTAACACTTATATCGTTATGTATGGAAAATTTACCCAATATCATTATAATTTACAGCCTATGTGTTATTCTGATATTATAAGCAATATTATTGCAAAGTTTTATCTCAATCCGTTCAGTAGTTTTTGCGTGAAAGAGTAATAAACATCCATCCATACATCCTTACAAACTTTCGCGTTTATAGTATTAGTAGGAGGATTTCCATTTTTAGAAGTTCCTATGACAGTTCGACGACTGACAAATTTAGTGATGAAGAACGTAATAATCGATATTGACAAATGTACATTTTGATTTAATATTCGCTATTTTTGAATTGATAACTTCTTTAGCGGCTTGTGCACTTCTTGGGATGGGTGAAAACTGTTGAACTCGCGTCAGGACACGTGACCTGCCCCCTTACCGCTTAAGCAATAGCAATCGTTTATGACTTCATTTTAGTCATTTGGCACCGCCTATGTGACGTTAGCCATCAAAGTTGTTCATTCAACGATTGCTTTCGCAATCCGCACAAAGCAATTGATGGCTAACGTCACATAGGCGGTGCCAAATGACTAAAATGAAGTCATAAACGATTGCTATTACGATTGCTATCGCTTAGGCGGTAGGGGGGCCGATCGAAAATTTGTAAGACATAACAGGGAGCTCGCGAGTATGCGTGTGTGATATCGATATTCAAGTTTTCACTTCTGCCGGTACTCCCGGAGTGCAACCCGTTTTTTTTTAGGGTTCCGTACCTCAAACGGAAAAAACGGAACTCTTATAGGATCACTTTGTTGTCCGTCTGTCCGTCTGTGTGTATGTCAAGAGTCTTTATCTCGGGAACGCGTAAAGATATCGAGTTGAAATTTAAACTGTATAAGTACGTATATCTATAGTCTCTTGCAGTTGTGTAAAAGAAAATCTTCTCGGTTATCGTTTAAAAAGTTAGAGCCGTTTATGTCGTAAAAAACCGCATATTTTGACACTCACAAAAATCAAAACCTACAGGGTACTTCCCGTTGACATAGAACTATGAAATTTGGTAAGAAGCATAGTCTCAGAGTATACATATAGGAATAATTCTGAAAACTATACATTTTTATTTAAATTACAAAAAATGGGGCCTCAAAATTCACAGAATATGGGCTCAAAATTCAAAGTGAGTAAATCGTATCAAGTAAGGTATCATATAAAAGAACTTCATTAGAACATGCTAAAACAGATTTTTTATTATTTTAACAATGTGTTTGTACGGAACCCTCGATATGCGAGCCTGACTCGCACTTGCCCGGTTTTTATTTTGTTTGAAAGCTGGTATAATCAATTGGATTCTTGGCTACTCGTATTTCAAAATCCTTTTACGAAGTTTTTGATCATGCTACAATTTTGTGTATTCTAATTAGAATAATAAATTCCACAGCGGACGGTCGTATCATCACCTCGGTCCAGCACTCGTCATCGCTCAGCACCACGGTGGACGGCTACCAAGAACCCGGCTCCTTCCGACAGGATATCATTTACGACGCATCCCGCCAGCAGCTGGAGGCTCTGTTGAACCGGTCCCACACGTGCCAGCAGCGACTCGAGTACAGCTGCAGGCACTCCCGGCTGCTCAACTCGCCTAGTAAGTCATATGGGCTCCTTTCCATATGATATCACTAGTTTTTACCCGCGGCTTCGCCCGCATACGCAATATATCATTATAGTTTCTAGCCTATGTGTTATTCTGATATATAAGCTATATTATTACAAAGTTTCATCTCAATCCGTTCAGTAGTTTTTGCGTGAAAGAGTAACAAACATCCATACATCCATCCATCCATCCATCCATCCATCCATCCATACATCCATCCATCCATCCATCCATCCATCCATCCATCCATCCATCCATCCATCCATCCATCCATCCATACATCCATCCATCCATCCATCCTCACAAACTTTCACGTTTATAATATTAGTAGGATATACCTACGACAATACCAGGCGATAACTAGATATCAATCAAATCGTTTATTTCCTTAGAATACATGAATCTACAAACCTTCTTCTCCTTCATATTTACGCTCTCGCTTCACTTTTCTCTGTGACACTCACTCTGTCAATCTTAGATCTTCTAGCAATCTCCTTCATCCACTCCATCTCATTCTACTATTTTTTATGATTTTTCTTTTAGTGTCCGAGCAGTAGCGCTCTGGAATGACCTTCCTGTGACCATCAGACGTGCACAGAGCGTTGAATCTTTCAAGGCCCAGGTTCAGCAACATTATCTCGCAAAGCTCTCTCTGACTGATCCACATATCACTCCTCGTTATTAATTTGTTTGTAATATATTTACGTATAAGTATGTTTATTTTTATTGTATGTATTATTTGAAGTATTTATGTATGGCTATTATTATGTAGTTTATTTTATTGTTGATTAGGAATTTTTAGTGACTTTCTTTCATTATTTTATTATTATTATTTTTTGTTTTTACGTTTACACCGTCCTTGTCGTCTTTACGTTTCCTCGCATCCAAGAGAGGTTGTCTGGAAGAAATCGCTTTTAGCGATAAGACCGCCTTTTGTGCCTTTTCTGTCTTTTGTTATGTTTTCTTGTTGATGTCACTAAAGCGTTGTTGTATTGTATTGTATTGAATCTATGAATCTAATACTATGTTGAATCGTTCCCACAAGTGTTAACAACGACTTGAGTATAGCTGTAGATATTCCCGGCTGCTCAACTCGCCTAGTAAGTCACTTTGGCTCCTTTCAACAGGATATCATATACGCGCAACCTGGTAGCGTAGCACTTACGAGTATAGCTTAGTGTGTCTGTCAGAGATCACCAAAGTTGCGTTCCAACGTGCGGCACGGTAAGTCTTCGGATGGGTGACGGCGGGTGGCATTTGCGCTCAACAACTGAGCGCTACCGTAGCTCAGATGACACGATAAATTGTAGGACTCGGTTGTATTAACCTTCAGGCCATTTCAGAGGCCTTCAGGCGGCTCAAAAACTTTGACGCTAGAGCTAGCCTATACGAACTTACGTACTAATAATTAGAAGAAACGGACATGTACTGACTTCATATAATGTCGGGGCCACATTGGTGTGTTGGAACCAAGACTATTATTTAAATGTATAAGATAACGTTTGTTTGCTCAAAAAGTTACAGGTTTTGGAGTTAGTAAATCTTGATGATGCTTAAAGTAATGTTAGTAGGTAGGTACTTAGATTAAATTTACAAACTTCCAGAGTGGAACCCTAAATCTCACGCTAGGGTGGTCCTGTGTCGTGAGATTTAGTCTCTTGCGCTTTTAGATAAGACATCTCATAATTATTACCTAATGTAATGAAAAGAGTGACTTAACAATGAGTTCTTAGTAATTTACTAAAATACGAGTACAAGTAATTTCCATTTTTCGATTGCGTAATGTGTGTGTAGCGTGCATGTTGGTGTGTGAGTGGATGTATGTTGCGAGTGTGTCTGTACAGTGAGGGCTTTGCTTGTTTGTAGTCAATATAGCCAATGTGTGGCCCTGGCTTAAGTGGTAGCAACACAGAGCTATTACTACTAGAGAGATAGCGCTGTTGTCGCTTTAGGCAATCCTCAACCACAAACATGTATGGAAAATCTAGCCCAGAGCTGTCAAAACTGACAAATATGTATCGGAATTTACACTACGGAGAGAAAAACACGGCAACTTGCCACTGATTGTAGATATTTATCATGTCTCTTTCTAACTCATGCCAAATTAAATCGTTGCATCTCTTTCTTTCTTTTCTGTGGGTAGCAATGTAGGAGATTAAGGATACCAAATGAAACATAGGATACCATACGCAAATCTATATGAAATAAATAAAATAAGAAAATACCATGTGTTCGCCAATGTGATATTTGTATTTTGTAGGTGAAGAGGCATCCTTCCACCCATTTGCGTGGTGGGTGTCTCGGTCGGGACAACGCATGGACTACTGGGCCGGCGCCCCGCCCGGCAGCCGCATGTGTTCCTGCGGAGTGCTGGGCGACTGCGTCGACCCGACCAAGTGGTGCAACTGCGACGCCGAGTACGCCACTCTCAAGCCTAATGGTAAGATCTGAAAAGCTTTTTTAGGCGCTCGTACTGTTTGATAATAAGCCGTGGTGGTCAAGAGGTAGTGACACCCGCCTTACAATCGTGAGCTCGTGGGTACAATCCCCGATCCCGTACCAATGAGTTCTTTGAAAATTATGTACAGAATTTCACACCACTGGCTTTTCGGTGAAGGAAAACATCGTGAGGCAACCTGCATACGTCCGTAGGAGAAATTCGATGGCGTATGTGAATCCACCAACACGCACTGGGCCAGCGTGGTGGATATGGCCCAATCACCCTTCGTGGGTAGGCCTACGTCCTGCAGTGGACTATAAAAAAAGGGCTGGTACAGTACTGTTTGATAATGTTGGCGCCGAAATCTATCGCCCCCACATCAGGGCTCGAGTACAAAAAATATTTTGCCTGCATGACACAGAAACATATTTAGTTACTTTTAAGTTCTACCCACGAAATCTGCCGCTATCAACTAATGTTAGGCTGCCGGTTATTCAAACTGACAATTTGTAATGAAGTAAAGCCACTGGCGGCACATATCGACAGTTTGGCATTCTCTTATACCAAAGAAGATATAATAATACTACGTATAGAACGGTCACTCGTTACCTCCCACCCGTTTGAGTCTTCCTCACTTCCACCCCGCGTTTCACGTACCGATCGTGTACCTTGCGCGCGGGCTGCACTGGCCGGTAGATTTTGTAATAAAAAATACCTAGACTGTGGCAATAGGGAAGAATTCTGCTGTGTATGGTTGAATATCAATAATACGTAACAAAACAATACATTTTAATGGTTATCTAAGGATAAGTAAAAGGAACTTATTTTACATTGTTTGGTAACTTTCTCTTGATATTTTCTTTCAAATAAAGTAGATCGGTTACTTATTGCTAAAATGCTTCCAAATTAAGTAATTGTTATACTTTTATAATCACTAGATTTAAATTCATTTTTGCAAAATTGAATATGCAACTGTCTCAGTCACGCGGCATGTCGTCACGTCGCGGTGATCGCTGACAGCCATAGACGTTCCGCACACAAATGCACGTGTAGCGTTCGTGCGTATGTGTGTTGTCTGTGAGTAAGTACTGTGTAGTGTGCGTAAGACAGCAGATTTTGTATGAATAATCGTGGAGTGTCCGGGCTGTGCTTATACGTCGAACTAGCTGCGGTTAGCTCAACCCTGACTGAAACTCGCAAAATAACTGCGCGAGGATTCGGCTATTAGCAGCCTGTAGCATCACAGCCGCCTAGTTGTATGATTTGGCATACTCTTGTTATTTATAAACATTCGCGATTTGAACACATTCTTGTACTACGAGACTAATCGCGCACTGAAAATACGAGATAAAAAACTCAACTCGGCTAAAACGTCGGGATAATGGGGTATTATTTATCTCGTATTTAATTTTAGTCTCGTTGTTTATGAATGATATTCTCTTACTCGTCTCTTTTTATTTCACATCGAACAATCGAGTAAAAATATGTATAATTTTGACAGAATGGCAAATGGACGGCGGCGATATCACCGAGAAGGAGTTTCTCCCAGTCAAACAGCTTCGGTTCGGCGACACCGGATCGCATCTCGACGAGAAAGAGGGACGCTACACGCTCGGACCTCTGTTGTGCGAGGGAGACGGTAAGATTCTTCACTAAACTTGCACGAATATATTTTGTATATTTTTTCGAGTAGGACAACTTGTCACCGATTACTGTAATTAGTCGTGTATACTAAGCGCCACACAAATCGGCGGATGAGAAGTCAGCCGTAGATGACACTTTGCTGTGATTCGCTAATTATTGCACATGTGTCCACAATGTGTAGCTACACTATAGCATTAGATGATAGAACCTGTCAAGATTGTTGTATTGTGGAAAATAAATAAATAAATTCCGTCGCCGAGTGTTGTAGTGGTGAGCACGGGCGTAGGGAGCGCGCGGGAGGCATGAAGTTGGTGGGCGGGTGTGCCCCGGCGCGGAATCTCGTATCTCTGGCTCCCGCGTATACCTATATTTCGGCTTTTGCGCCGCGTTCTACTCATAAATTCCCATCCGCCGAATCCGCCCATACTCGTATACTAAGCGCCACACAAATCATATTTCAACGCGGAATTGAAAAAAAGCCATGAAGGTCTTTTAAAAAAGCAATGAATCACGGGCCGACTGTATATAATTGCGATATCTTATATAAATGCACATACAGAAATCACGCGATGCTAAAACGATAAAGATAAAAAATCAGTAAGTCGTATAGGCCGGGTGGCCAGCCCCTATGTCAGAGTTTTTAAGCCGCCTGACATGGCTAAATGGTTGCATCAACAAGGGCCTACAATTCAACGTGTTATCAAAGCCACAGTAGCACTCAGTTAGAAATGTCACGAATAGACAGCCTTGGCCAAGTATTAGGCACCTTTAAAATATCAAAATGCATGTGTACTACTTAACCAATAACTGAGTGCTTATCCTTACCGGGGTCATAAATAACTTCTTAGAATATCAAGCGGCTCTTTGTTAAGGTCATAAAACACCTGGTGACCGAAAACAAAGGATTCGGTTTTCTTTCGGTCTTATCAGTCAATGTTTGGTCACTTGTGTTCTGGACTCTAACAAGTGAACAAGCTTTCATTTCTGTTGATGTGATTAAATTGACACCTAATTTTGTTAAAATGCCAAAAAAGGAGTGAAATTAGTTTAGAATTTAGAAGATAGAGTGAAAATACAAGGTGCCTAATACTTTTGGCCAAGGCTGTACCATAAGCTGTTTTTTTCAGATTTGTTCAGCAATGCGGTAACGTTCCGTATATCGGACGGTATAATCACGCTCCCCATGTTCGACCTGGGCCACAGCGGTGATATCTACTTCGAGTTCCGGACTACTAAGGAAAACGCTGTGCTGCTGCACTCTAAGGTAAGAGAATAAATAAAAAAATAGGTCTCCCAAATTATAGTTATGAGTTAGAGACGCCAGATAAACAAATTAGATGTGCACTGAATCAGAATGAATGAGTATATATATGAATTGTAATGTTAAAGGATAATTTTGTTAGACAAATAAACTAAAATCACTAAAATTAATATATATACAAAACTAAATGTATAACATAAAAAGGCCAAAACACACATACGGCGGGCGCGGGTCGGGCGCGGTGCGGGTCGGGAGTACGGCGTGTCTATTTGTACCTGTTTCAATGGACGACAACACAGAACGCGCCCGCCCCGCGCCCGACCCGCGCACGCGTTCTGTGTGTTGTCGTCCATTGAAACAGGTACAAATAGACACGCCGTACTCCCGACCCGCACCGCGCCCGACCCGCGCCCGCCGTATGTGTGAATCGGCCTTTAAACTTAATCTAAAAGCCCCCCCCCCCCCCCTATATTGTTTAGTTAATAGTTTTTCAATTACTTCCTTCTTTTTTTTGCCTCTCTATTACTGAAGGTTGGCAGTCAGCTTTTAAAGTTTTCCTTGTCCAGGGCAAGCCTATACTCTTGTTTGACAGTCTTTATGCATGTCCTTTCCCGGATGTTCCGAAGTTCCATCTTCCGCCTTCCACTCTTGCGCTTGCCTTATGTTTTGCCCCTCATAATGGTCTAAAACAACGTTTACAAACGTGGTCGCTCACCAATGTTCAGGAGCCTCCCCTTTAGGTTTGCCAAAGAGCAATGGAACGCAATATTCTACGTATTAATAGAGTAGACCGCGTCCGTATCACCACACTGCGTTCCATGACATGCGTGTTAGCGACGTGAACTTAAAGCTGCAAAACTCAAATGGGAGTGGCAGCTAGTAGGCTAGCACAGAACAGAAAGGAGTGGAAGGAATTGGAGGAGACATTTACCCAGCAGTGGGACAGTACAAGTTAAATAAAAATAATCGGCCAAGTGCGAGTCAAACTCGCGCACGAAGGGTTCCGTACTGTTTGGGAGCTCCCCTTATATATTTATTTTATTTAATAATTAATTATTGATACAATTAAATATTCTGTAAATATTTCAAGCGTCCACCTGTTACCGTTATTAATATCGAGCGAAAAACGGCATAAAATTCAGGTTGAATGTATGAGAGCCACCCTTAAATATTCATATTATTTTGTTTTTAGTATTTGTTGTCATAACAGAAATACAGCATCTGTGAAAATTTCAACTGTCTAGCTATCACGGTTCATGAGATACAGCCTGGTGAAAGACGGACAGACGGACGGGCAGCGGAGTCTTACTAAGAGGGTTTTTACTCTCTGGGTATGGAACCCTAAAAATGGTCTCCAGGATGGAATACCGGTCATGTCGTAGTACGTTACGGAGGTGGACGACTTTCCGCTGCTTTATCGTTCCGACAAGTTCTAGTTTCTTCCCCATACGCAAATTTTTAAGAGGTGCAGCGCTAGATTTTTTTGTTTTAGCTTCTAACGAACAGAGCCCTTAGTCCAGGTTTCGTGTAGTTTACTTAAACTTTCGCGTTCGCGTGTGGCTCCATACATTTTGGTTAGTTTTTCCTCGTTTCCGCCAGGGGCGCTGTACAATGTATAGAGCCATACGGAAACAGCTGTAGTTTCAATTTACGCGTAAACTTGGACTAGCCCCTCTTAATACTGTTACAAAAACGCGTGTATTCTCGTTTCTGTATGTACCACTTCTAGTGAGTAGTTCAGCAGTTGGTTTCGGCCGCGTACGCAACCAATTTTCGCAACTGGTTGCGTACGAGGAGTATTCCCTCTTCGTAGGCAACTAGTTGCCAAGGAAGAATATTTTTTCCGCATACGTAACCAACGACTTTTTTACATTACTACACTACGTGCGTTAGACTAAAATCGGTGGTTTGTTGATCCCTCACGGCATTACTGAATTTTATGAATACGAAATGACAATTTCGATGGAACAGCCAGTTATTACTCGTGTCGTTTTCCCCAGGGTCCTCAAGACTACTTAAAGCTGTCCATCATCGGCGGAGACCAGCTGCAGTTCCAGTTCCAAGTTGGAGATACACCACTCGGGGTCTCTGTAGAAACTAGTAATCGTCTTGCAGATAATAATTGGCATTCTGTGTCTATTGAACGGAACAGGTAAGGCAATAAATGTATACAGTGTATATCTTAGCTTGACGGCAGCCATATTGTATCTGATGAGTCAAACAACTATATGGGAATGCGAATTTTTCTACACACTGCCTGATGTTAAACAGATATGCTGTCTAGGATATAGTACGCTTACCTAGATGATACCTATTTACTCGAGATTTGAAGACACTTACATTGTACTTTAGCGGAAAGACAGACTCAGGCAAAAAGTTCCACATTCTGGCAGTTGGCATGAGGAATGTGGACTCACAACACTTGGTTCTAATACGTGGGATGTTCACCATAAAAGGGTGGCGCTTTGGTCGCGTCTAAATTAGAAAGAACAACACGCTACATACTTTAAGTGTACACCAATTAAAGTATGAGTGACGTCCTAGAAAAGTATGAGGAAACTGAAATGTTTGTGAACGTGAACCAAATTAATATACTCCAAGGAAACCATTCAAAAATATCAGATTATACGAGTACACCTTAGATAAATTAGACTATTTGGACTTCAATAACTAGGCTGAAGTATATACCGATTCAAATGTTCTTGGTGGCTTAGAAGTTAGCTACGAGCTGGGGATAACCCAATACTCACGCAACTGTTGAGTGAGCTTCAGTCAGTCGTGTTAACCGCAGTGACAATTTTGCTTTTATCTGTCCGGGCATTGATTCTCCTTTAACGGTTACTTTTTCAACAACGAATCTTGACGAAACTCGGTACACGGGTTCAAGTCACATAAATGGTTTCTTTCTCCCTTCTGTTAAATCCTCACGTCAAGTGAGCTTCAGAAGTGTGTTTCGGCCTGTAGTACTCGGATAAAACGATCAAGGCAAATCTTCTACATCTGTATACACATGGCAATGTGGACATTGGGCAATGTCCTGTGTTGACTTTATCCACAGGAAAGAAGCGCGAGTAGTAGTGGACGGCGCGTTGAAGAATGAGATCCGAACGGCCAAGGAGCCAGTGCGCGCCTTGCATTTAACTACGGGATTAGCTTTGGGAGGAACCCTGGATAGAAAGGACGGCTTCGTGGGCTGCATGCGTGCTTTACTCCTGAACGGACGACCGGTCGACTTGAGAGGATATGCGGCCCGGGGTGAGAACTGCTCATTATCTACCTTGCTATTAGTATCAAGACAATTTGTCTTGAGTGTTCGAGTAAGTTTTTGTACTATTTTTTTTTGTAGATGTAGGTAGACTTAGGCCGCTATACAGGGTTATTTTGTAGATGTGGGTAGACTTAGACAGCTATACAGGGTTATTTTGTAGATGTAGGTAGACTTAGACAGTACAGGGTAATTTTGTAGATGTAGGTAGACTTAGACAGCTATACAGGGTTATTTTGTAGATGTAGGTAGACTTAGACAGTACAGGGTAATTTTGTAGATGTAGGTAGACTTAGACAGCTATACAGGGTTATTTTGTAGATGTAGGTAGACTTAGACAGCTATACAGGGTTATTTTGTAGATGTAGGTAGACTTAGACAGCTTTACAGGGTTATTTTGTAGATGTAGGTAGACTTAGACAGCTATACAGGGTTATTTTGTAGATTTAGGTAGACTTAGACAGTACAGGGTTATTTTGTAGATGTAGGTAGACTTAGACAGCTATACAGGGTTATTTTGTAGATGTAGGTAGACTTAGACAGCTATACAGGGTTATTTTGTAGATGTAGGTAGACTTAGACAGCTATACAGGGTTATTTTGTAGATTTAGGTAGACTTAGACAGTACAGGGTTATTTTTTAGATGTAGGTAGACTTAGACAGCTATACAGGGTTATTTGCTTACCCTGTACCAAACCGAAAGGGGGTAGTTCAGACCATCATTACAAGTTTTACTATGGGACCTACCCAAAACTCGAGAAAAAAAAGTATGAAACAGCTGTTTTTTTCTCGAATTTTTTGTTGAACTTAGTAAAAGTTGTTCCTAATGATGGTCTAAATCACTTCCTTTCGGCTCAGTACAGGGTAAGCAAATAACCCTGTATTCCTCAATACAGGCTTGGGATTGTGTTTTTATATTTTTCTAATCTATATTTTCCCACTGAGCTGCTGGTCTTCACATCTTCCATAAGTTACAATCCCCCGCAACTTTTTCCTAACTCCTACCGAATAAGTAAAACACTTCGTAATCACGCCTGTTGACATGTGTATATATTTGAAAAATCTAATATTAATGACAAATCGTCTCTGGTAGCTAATATTATTTTAGAATCAAAGAAATAATTGGTTATCTATTTCAGGTATTTACGGAGTGACGACCGGCTGCGTCGGCAAATGCATGTCGTCTCCTTGCCTCAACAACGGCACGTGTCTCGAAGGGTACGACTCGTACGCTTGCGACTGCCGCTGGACCGCCTTCAAAGGGCCCATCTGTGCTGACGGTATGTATACCTAATTGTTTATTTTTTGGAACATTTTGAGAAATTATTTGGCTCTCTAAGGCGTTCTGTAAAGCCTGCTTTGCTTTGCCTCAGAAGCGGATTTATTTTTATTTTCGTGTGATCGTCAGACAATGTAACGTTGGAGGTTTCGAGGGTGTTATAATAGAAACAACATAGAAACAAAATGCGCGTGTAACCCAGATTGGTGCATACCGTGTCGCGGTAGGTATTGCGACATCATAACATGTGTTAACTCTAACGCTTCAACAACGCTTGATGACATTCGGTGTACGAAATACATTATAGTTCTCTAAGATTCATATTATTTTTAATTTCTGGCAAGGTCGGGGCCGGTACAGTGTGTATACACAACATTTTATGTATTTCGTTAGCGTTGCGTAACAATAGCAAAATGAATAGGTGGTACTGGTGATTGGTAGATATAACATTTTATCCCCCTTGAGCATTAAGTATTAACCAAAAGGAGAAAACCATGACACTGCAACGCGTACCCCTTTGCCAAAATTACGCGACCAGCGGTCATGCTCTTTACATAAATATGTCGGTCTGGTTGCGCTTGTGTTGCGTTAATTTTCAGCTAGTGTTAGTTAATTACATTTGTGTGCGTGTAAATTTGCTTATATTTTGATTTGTGTACGTTTCTTCACCCCCCATTGACTTGGCAGACTTCGGTGCTTAGGCGTGTCGACTCCTTTTGCTTAGGTACTTAATGCCCTTGAGCTACTCAAAGTTGGCACGTTTTGGATTTTGTTTTTCCCTTATTCGCAAGAGTTTAAATCGAATTTAAAGTCGCAATAAGACCTTGGTAACAATCCTAATATAGGGTCGCGCAGCAGCAATTTATTTATGTCAGCGATGAAAAGTAGGGATTCATATAGCTCGTAGTAACTTCGCAGCTTTATGATATTAATTGTTACCCGTTTGTTTATTCAGAAATCGGCGTGAATCTGCGAGCGAATTCCCTGATCAAGTACGACTTCCTGGGCTCGTGGCGGTCCACCATCGCGGAGCGGATCCGGGTGGGCTTCACCACCACCAACCCCAAGGGATTCCTGCTCGGATTCTACTCCAATATCACTGGAGAATATCTGACGCTTATGGTCTCTAACTCCGGTGAGAAGCTTTATTAAATTTGTCCTTGTTTCGTGCAGTTCAGCGCGCCAAATTATAACTTTTGCTATTTTTCCCAATTACGTTTTAATAACTGTTCAAGGGTTTATTAAAGTAGGAAGAGAATGCTAAACTTGGTATAGTAAAATCGTTGGTTTAAGTCCTGGTTTCGAATAATAGATTTCTGGAATTTAGGCTGGTTTTTTCATGAAGGAATGTATTGTGAAAAGCTTGCATGAGCCAAAAGTAAAAAACTGTATGTTGTATGCGATTGTACTGTACTGTACTGTACCAGCCTTTTTAGTAGTCCACTGCAGGACGTAGGCCTACCCACGAAGGGTGATTGGGCCATATCCACCACGCGGGCCCAGTGCGGGTTGGTGGATTCACATACGCCATCGAATTTCTTCTACGGACGTATGCAGGTTGCCTCACGATGTTTTCCTTCACCGAAAAGCCTGTGGTGTGAAATTCCGTACATAAATTCCAAAGAACTCATTGGTACGGGACCGGGGATTCGAACCCACGACCTCACGATTGTAAGGCAGGGTGTCACTACCTCTTGACCACCACGGCTTTTTTAACCACCACGGCTTTTTTATGCGATTACCAACCGACAACTGAGGTAGATTACAGATACTACTAAAGTACTTCTCCTTAATAGTTTAATCGACACTATTACCGTTCGATTTGTCAACCAAATTGGTCGGCAGGTCATCTGCGCGTGGTGTTCGACTTCGGTTTCGAGCGGCAAGAGATCGTGTTCCAAGGGAAGCACTTCGCTCTCGGACAGTACCATGATGTGCGGCTGTCCAGGAAGAATGGAGGCGCTACCTTAGTACTACAGGTAAATTCTTCGATTGTACTAATGTTATCTCCATCCATCCACCATTGTACTAATGTTATCCTCCTTTAGCCATAAGGCGTTCAATACTGGACATAGGTCTCCAATAAGACCGGATGGAAGCAGATTACACCCAACGTTGAGTGTGATCTTATGAGGACATTTGTCCACTTTGTAAGTAGACATAGTTTGCTGCGCTGGTTGGTAGATGGTCTCCACTCGAGAAATTGTTTACCCCATCGGTAATCAGTCATCCGTGCTACATAATATGTGCCCTGATCACTGCCATTTTAAATTTATTTTAAGCAAATTCACTGTTCTATATCGGTAACATGAATTCTTGTAATAATCTCTTAATTCCTGAATCGAACTAGCTCGCAGAGAGATATTTTGTAATAACCAACCTAATTAATTATAACAATAACACTGTTGTGTAAATGCAGTGTTATTGTTATAAGACAAGTGATAAAGGTCTACAGGGTTATTTGCTTACCCTGTACTAAGCCGAAAAGAGGTGATTTAGACCATCATTACGAACAACTTTAACTATGGGGCAATAAAAAAATCGAGGAAAAAAAAAATCTGTTTCATACATTTCGTCGATTCGGAGTTGCAATTTTGTATGAAACAGCTGATTTTTTTTCGGGTTGGTCCCATAGTAAAAGTTGTTCGTATTGATAGTCTCAATCACCCCCTTTCGGCTTAGTACAGGGTAAGTAAATAACCCTGTATAGGGGAGGCCTATGTTCTGCAGTGGACGTCCTATGGCTGATGGATGCATGGATAAAGATATGAATGTAAAACGTACGTACAAATTAGATACCTGAAGCTCTGCCTTTTGTATTAGTTAAAAATTAAAAACTTTTGTACAGGTCGATAACTATGAAACGCAAGAGTACAACTTCAACATCAAAGCTTCAGCGGACGCGCAATTTAACAACATCCAATACATGTATATCGGAAGAAACGAGTCTATGAACGAAGGCTTCGTCGGCTGCGTCAGTCGCGTGGAGTTTGACGATATATACCCCCTTAAGTTGCTGTTCCAACAAGATCCACCGCCCAATGTTAGGAGCCTCGGTGAGTCACTGTTCCAATATGACCAATAATATAAGATCGACACTATTTAGTACGTATAATGTATATATCGGACGTAACGAGTCTATGAACGAAGGCTTCGTCGGCTGCGTCACTCGCGTGGAGTTTGATGATATAAACCCCCTTAAGTTGGTGATCCAACAAGATCCGCCGTCCAACGTTAGGAGTCTCGGTGAGTCACACTGTTCCAACTCGACCAATAACGGTATAGGATCGACAATATCCAGTACACGTATATGGGAAGCAAAGAGTTTATGAACGGAGGCTTCGTCGGCTACGTCAGTCGCGTGGAGTTTGACGATATCTACCCTCAAGTTACTGTGCCAGCAAAATCCACCGCCACTGTCTTTGGCGTCATATTTAACTTGACTTTGATGCGATTTAAACCACAGAATAAATATTACTAGAATTCTAACGCTGTTGCCACTCTCACACCACGAAAGTGTGTAAAAAATCTAGCCTAGAGTTATCAAAATTGTCAAATATGTATTGAAATTTGACGTTCTTCAACGAAAAATCTGGCAACAATCAACTGAATCGAGATATTTTTTCTTTTTCTTTCTGACTTTTCTTTATATTCTCTTTCACATTATTCCTCTGGGATCTCGTGGTTTAAACAAATCTAATCAAAATGGCTCTTAGCAATACATGTTTAACATAATTTTCATTCAAAAAATTGTTCTACAGGAAGCAACCTTAACGAAGATTTCTGTGGCGTGGAGCCGGTCACCCATCCTCCCGAGCCGATAGAGACGCGGCCGCCGCCCGCCGTCGACCTACAGCACGAGCGGGACCTCAACAACACCGACGAGGCCATTCTAGCTAGTGAGTACTCGCCCTTCTGCGGCAAACAGATAGCTATCCACCATATAGTATATCCACCTGACTATTAGTGACTATCCACGTAAAGTCGGCTGACTCCACCTAGTCGACTGACTATCCATTTGTGTCAACTGACTCCATCTAAAGTCGACCGACTATCCACCTAAGGTCGACTGACTCCACCTAAAGTCGACTGAATATTCACCTAAAGTCGACTGAGTATCCACCTGAAGTCGAC
The DNA here is from genome assembly GCA_949316475.1 of Hypomecis punctinalis. Taxonomy (NCBI): domain Eukaryota; kingdom Metazoa; phylum Arthropoda; class Insecta; order Lepidoptera; family Geometridae; genus Hypomecis; species Hypomecis punctinalis. The sequence goes on from OX438805.1 coordinate 2,968,144, forward strand.
CGATTATTCACCTATAGTCGACTGACTATCCACCTAAAGTCGACTGATTATATTACCTGAAGTCGACTGACTAGCCACCTAAAGTCAATAACTATCCACCTAAAGTCGACTGATTATATTACCTGAAGTCGACTGACTAGCCACCTAAAGTCAATAACTATCCACCTAAAGTCGACTGATTATTCACCTATAGTTGACTGACTATCCACCTAAAGTCGACTTAAATGAGGTTTTATAATGATATGGTTACTCCACTTTTAATAATAAATATTTAAAATGTATATAATGTGTTGTTGCAGCTGTGCTGGCGTTCATATTCCTGCTCCTCATCGTGGTGGCCATAGTCCTCGTGCGCGCCCTCTCGCGGCACAAGGGAGAATATCTCACGCAGGTACAAAAACTCAATTATGGGCCAAATAAATTAAAAAAAAAAATTACATAAAAGATAGGTACGTTAATCAGTAAATGAAATCTCTGATTCCCGAACTAGCCAGTGGCTGTGCTACGGGAACCAGCGTCTTTTCCTATTTACGATATTAATTTATTTATGTCAATAATAATTTAGAACATATCAAAATAAGATTTCAGCTATTTTACTATCATTAATTCGGTTTGATTTGGCCTATAGCGCTTATTAACCCGCCGTTTGTGACGTCATTTGACTTACATCGTTTGTGACCCCGGTGTCACGCACCGGGTTTTTCAAGTACAATATTTTTTTATTCAAGTCAGTTATCCCATTTCAAATGATTACGTCATAAAAACACATATTTTTATTATCATTTAACATAGGTATTATGTATATGAATTGTCATTTATTATGTCTTATAAAAACAAAACTGAAATGCCTAAAATTTGCCATTTTTTGTCAAAAGTCATTCAATCATTCTAAATGTTTAAAAATCTATGTAATTTCTGAGTTTTTTTAACTTCATCAAAGATATTATGAAGTATACTCAAAATAATTAACAAATACAGTATCCTTGTCATATAATTATTTTTTTAATCATTCTACAATTGTACAGTATTTTTCAATGGTCAATTTCTTTTCGAAGATGTAGTTACACGCCCAAAATAAAAACAGATGTTGCATTTGCGTTTTAAGTAGTAAAACATTTCAAGGAATATTTTAATCGTGATTAGAAAGTGCCGACTGGTAAGCATAGCATAGGAAAGCCACCCAAAGACCAGCAGAGAGGATGAGATAGTGCCTAAAAACACGATATTCGCAAACTGCTTTAAACTAATTGTTCTTTTGAAAATCAATAAGTTATAAGTCTTAAATAGAGACCACAAGCTCGAAAACATAGCCTTGGATGTTCACTTTCAGTGTAGAAAAATTATATTAGTGCAAAAACATGTAGACCAATGTTCGCATCTGGTCCTACTGCGCGTTGTTCTGTTTATTGAACTTATTTCACCAAAGGATCTTTTTAAACAAAGGTGATAATGATGAAGATGATGATAATAATGAATGTTAAGTGTCCTCTGTACATTTTACTAGGTTTAAATGAACCTGCACTCTCAGGGGATCATCAATTGTTAATTTTGCATAGTGAATGTATTTCAGTAGATATTCTGAAAAAACAATGATAAATATAACTAAAAACCTTTGGATCGTATAATTATACAATAAAACAATGAATAGTAATAAAAGCATTAGAGTTACCTGTGTAAAACATTGAAAATTAAAAATAATGCTATGTTCATTTGACTTACGCAGTTTGTGACCCCGGTCTCAGGCACCGGATGGACGCCAAAAGTCCAACTTCCACTTTTCTATTATTATTGCAAATTTGCCCAGCGATGAGAATCGTAAATTTAGTCAGCTACTCGAAATTCCAGGTCAAATTGATCAAGGATTAAAAAGTTATCCTACTTTTTCTGTCCACCCGGTCTCTGAGACATATAGGTCACAAACGGCGGGTTAATTCCCCTTTGATAATTTAGAAATGAGTCTGCCGCAGGCAATTTGTATGACTCCGCCGTTTACATACGGCGTCGTCAGTTTAAAAACGCTCGCAGTTTTGTAATATGCCGAAGCCAAAATGAAAACTCGTCCAATTGTTATAATTTCAACGTCGGTTGTAGTTTTAGGGTGACCATGATAAAACACTTAGTTGCCGATGGTAACCCGGGGTGGGGCCGCCTCTACGGGTCTTGGCCCCCTCGACAAGCCCGTGAGGAGGCTGGTCAGTAGGTCGGTTTGCCGACTGAGGTGGATTGCGGTGTGATGCTTGACGCGGTGCCGCGGCCGAGCCCATCGAGGCGGCGGCGGCGACAGGATGGACGGGTGATGTGAAAGCCGCTGCCCGTCCTACCTGCCAGCGGCCCTAACGGGTGCCGCCAACGTGTTGGCGGAGGCGGTGGGGCTGGGGAAGAGGAGTGTCGTATAATAGCGTAATAGCGAAGGCCGCTCTCCCTATCATCTGCAGCCGTAGTGGCAGGCGCAGGGCCACTTTATTTGATCCGTTGCATCTGGACCAGGGCTGTCGGATACGGGTGCTGTCCGACGCCCAGTGCTGGTTGGTTCCGAGTGGTGGATGACGATGTGTATTGTGTTCGGACAAATCGTCATTGAGGGGGAGCGTAAACTCTTGTTAGGGCCCGAGTTGGGCCAGCGCTGTTGGGTACCGCGGAGGAGTGCGGAAGAGTGCCCGTAGCTCCGACACCAGGCGCAGTGGTGGAACGCCCAGGGGTTTTGGTGGGTATACCGTCCAGCACGGGAAGCATAGCAAAGGGAATAATAGTCTTTCCACCATTATATCCCCTCGAAGAGGAAATAAAGTATGGATTGACAATGGCAGCTGACATTAAAAGTGGATAAAATGATTTTCTCCCCTTGCCGTGCTACCCGGGCAGTGGTCGGAGACGCTCCCACATCAGCATTCGCCTGCTCTCGAGGTGTGGTATCTATAAAGGATTTTCCCTGGTATAAAAAAAGGTTAGGTTGGTTATTACAGTTATTCCAAGTTCTATTACACACAGTTATTCCGAGTTCTAGTGGGCGGGTTTTGAATAGGAAAATTCTTCAGTAATCTCGTTCTTAATTTTTTTGCGATAGTGAAATTCGTCTATAATGTTGTATAATAGTAATATAATGAGTTACAATAGCAACTAATCAGTTGTTATAACGGACAGTAATCGTTTTAAAATTGACTAATTAGTGCCAATGGTCTAACTGTTTATAAGAATTAGAAATTAGAGATCGATTTGATTGTATAAATATCTTGATAGAGAAGTGTTGCGCCGTAGTGTCAAATTTAATTTTGCATCCGCCGACCGCCGGCCATTACTATGAACCTACACGACGTTCATAGCAGGAGCAACATGGTGCCCGGGAGGTCGACAATAGTTCAGCTTTTCGAGTGGAAATGGAGAGACATTGCCGATGAGTGTGAAAGGTTTCTCGGCCCCCACGGATTCGGGGGTATACAGGTGTCTCCTCCATCAGAAAACTTAATAATCCATCTCAACGACGGAACCAGACCCTGGTACGAGAGATATCAGGTCATGTCCTACAAAATTCAGACTCGATCGGGGAACGAAGAAGAATTCTTAGACATGACCAAGAGATGTAATCGCGTGGGTGTGAGGATTTACGTCGACGCGGTCATCCACCATATGACCGGCAATGAAAAGAAAAACGTTGGCACTGCCGGCAGCACAGCTGATTTAGAAAAGGACGAGTATTATGGAGTACCATACGGACCCAATGACTTCTACAAAGATCGTGCTACTAACAACGTTGAAGAGGTGAGACGGTGTCTATTACTCGGTTTAAAGGATTTGGATCACAGCCGTCCTTACGTTCGCAGTAAGATTGTCGACTATCTGAACCATCTTATCTCGCTTGGCGTAGCGGGTTTCAGAGTCGATGCGGCAAAACATATTTGGCCGGAGGATCTGAAAGCTATATACGATAGTTTGGACGATCTGAACACAGAGTTTGGCTTTGCTCCTAACACCAGACCTTACATCTACCAAGAAGTGGCGGAGAGCGAATATGAAGATATCAAACATACGGAGTATACGACGCTAGGTGACGTTACGGAGTTTCGGGTTGGATTTGAACTGAAATCCGTTTTCCGGGGGCAAAATGCCCTGAAATGGCTCGTGAACTGGGGTCAGTCCTGGGGCCTTTCTCCCAGCGAAAACGTGCTAGTGTTCGTCGACAACCACGACACGCAGAGGTATGAGGATGTGCTGACTTATAAGGAATCTAGGGCGTATAAAGCAGCGACAGCGTTTATGCTAGCGCATCCATATGGCTTGCCTCGAGTCATGAGCAGCTATTTCTTCGATGATATTAATCAAGGCCCTCCAGCCGACAACAGCGAAAATATTCTGTCTCCTGCCATCAACGAAGATGACACCTGTAGCAATGGCTGGGTGTGCGAGCATCGCTGGCGGCAGATCTATCAAATGGTAGCTTTTAGAAACGCAGCCGACAACACCGACATTCGCAACTGGTGGGACAACGGACAAAACCAGATAGCCTTCGGTCGAGGGAATAACGCCTTTATAGTCTTCAACCTCGAGGGGCGAGATTTGAATGAGACTCTGCAGACGGGACTTCCCGAAGGCGACTATTGTGACGTTATATCCGGCAAGCGGCGGGGTAATACCTGCACGGGGAAGAAGGTCACCGTTGATAAAGACGGCAGAGCGTATATTTCGCTTCCGGCCGATGGAGAGGACTTGCATTTGGCAATTCACGTTGGACCGGAGTCCTATCTTGGACGCTGAAAAGAAAAAAAATGAAGTTGCGATCCAACCGAATACAAATAAATTATCTTAAAAGTACACTAAATGATTTTTTTTAAAGTGACTACCACTGATTGACAGGCACTGAAACAGCAAGAGAATGCGATCCTGAAGAAAATATAAGACTGCTATTTACTTTTTAACTGGCCCAATAAAAAGTAACCAAGTTACATTAACCTACATGTCTGGATTCTTATTTCTGTACTTCCCTATATTGTAATTTGACTCACGAGCGGTACTAGTAACCAGCAGGCCAATCGCACTAAAAAATTACAGCTGAACTACAATTGGATTTGAACCGAACTTCGACTTTTTGTCTATTTTCGTATCGCACTAATGATTCTGACTAAAGTTGAAACGCAACTCGATCAGAGTTGGAACGTAACCGCTGTCAAATGAACGGTTGGTGTATGATGTTTAGCGCAATACCTAATTCCTTGAAGCTGAATCGAAACTTAACTACAATTGCAACCGAACTTTAACTGAATTACAGATGGAACACAGCTGTTTATAATTAACGCGATTGGCCTGCAGTAATTATAAAATTAATAAGAAAACAAAATAATCCTAACATCGAATAAACAAAGTGTTCAAACAAACTAAATAATAAATAAAGGATTAGGCATCACCTTGATAAAGAACTAGCTGCGCCCCGCGGTGATACCCGCGTTAGCCCGAGATAAAAAGTAGCCCATTTGTTAATCCAACGTCTAAGCTACCTTCATACCGAATTTTATCCAAATCGGTTTAGCCTCGTTAAAGACTCGTGAAAGAGTAACAAGCATCCATAGATACACACTTTCGCGTTTATAATATTAGTAGAATTCATTCATGTAATTTTGACATTAGGCTACTCAAAATCACTATTCCCCAAAGAATTAGAACTAATAAAGTAATAGAAACCGTACTAAAATAGCATCACTTCGCCCCACTTTAAATATGAAAAAAAGTAAAAAGTAGGAAGGTAAAATGATCAGAGATTTGAACCTTCTTACTCTAACTAGAGGGTTCAAATTTCCGATCATATCGCAAAAGACAATGTGGAACCTCTTTTAACCATTTTGACATTCCAACTTGTGATTTTGACGTATGCCGACAGACAATCACTCACTCTCGCGTATGCTGTATGGTTATACGACAGATATGAATAAGACAGCTGTAACATAGTTTTATTTGAGCTAAATTTAGTAAGTATTCTATTACTTTAGTTCTAATTCTATGCTATTATAGTCGACGATAATTAGTTATATGACATTAGTCAAAATAGCTCAAACCGCTGTTTAGATAAAGATTGCTCCAAAATGTTGTTTTAGAAAATTGTACATAACTAAGTGAATAGCTTCATTAAATTCTATGGCTTAATATCTACAGAACCAAAGTCCCTAAGTGAAAGTACCTAGTAAAAAAATATCCGGGCGCCGCCATACATACCGACTTAGATATTTACATTAATACACAATGACCCGTTTTCTCAAATTTCGACGTTATATCACCTAATTAGTGCTTTTAACCGAGCACTAGCATCGCGCAGCGTTGTAGTCGGTTTGCAATCGCCTTACGACTAACTAAAAAGCCTGCCCACTACGTAGCTCGGGCAGGGTTTTGGCACAGACACTTTTTTGCACGATTGTAACTCTAGATATTTGCTAGAAGTTTAAATCAGAAGGTCACAAAATAATGATATCAAATAAATACAGAATAAACAACGATGCGTTAAATGATTACACATTTAGATAATTACATTAATATTACTGACACTATAATTAAACTGGTTATTAAATCGTATACCTATTTATTATAATAATTACTTTGCTTATTTTGTTAATAGTTTTTTGACAGCTCGGCGACTGACAATAAGCCCGATTACAGAGGCGTCAGCGTAACTATATTAGCTAAAAAGCATAGTTCTGTTTCTTTTTCACTTTAGGCATTAGATAGAGAGAACACTTCTTACGTGGTTATTTAATTTACGCTGGCGCCTCTGTAATCGGGCTTAATAATATCCTAAAGAACGTAATAATCGATTTAATATTACTGAAGACTCCTCATTGGAGGAATGTGTAAAGTTATTTTACTTGTATGCTTTATATCAAGAAGAAAAATAAAATTTGACATACTTAATGCTGATATTTTAATTTTTTGGTTTCAACTCCAAAACTTTGTTGTTTCTACCGTTTTATTATTTGTTATCTGTGGCAAAATCGCAGTAATCGTTGCGTGGCACATAACTAATGGGGCGGTACCTGTCCATGAAGTACATTATTATTTGTAAGAAATTTGAATCGAATAGAATGAAAAATAAAATGCGATAGTAATTTTGACAAATATTTTGTTTAAAACATAATAATTTCTGTTACTCAATTCGGGGGTTGGTGTGGGCGCTGTTTTAAGTAAAGCAATATTGCTAACCATACGTTACCCGGTTGACCCGCTGCATACTATACTTCAGTCAAGCAAATGTGGCTCACAATGATCACATTGACTTAACACATGGAGGAGACAGGAGAGCGCGTGTGCCCCGTTTTTGTTGAAACAATAGGTCACCGATTTTAAGCGGGGGGAAAGGTAAGCTCCGCTGGCTATAATTGGCTGACGCCAAAATGACGCAATGACAACAGTTCTTGTTGTGGTGCCAAAAATGTTTGTTTGCCTTGGTTCTACTTTGAATAAAATATCGTATCGCAACAACACATCTTTTTAACTATTGACACGATACTGGATTAAAATATATCGTATCGAAACCACATAATCGTGTCGTCTCAACAAATAGCGGCTTTAGAAAATATTATTTCTGTGTACTTTGCCACTTACAGTTGGCCGACGTAAATAAGTATTGTTTATGTACCTAAAACAATAAACTTTGAATACGATACCGGATCGATCCAAAATATCGTATCGAAACAAGCGGATCGTTACCTGGATCGATACACTGCGATGCGATCCATTGCAATCCAAAGTATCGATACTAAGCACCTGGATCGAGCGTCCCTAGTCGGTTGTCAACTAAAGCGCCTATCGATAAGTAAGCGAGGCCGCCCCGCGCACTCTCTCCACTGGTTAATATGCTCCTTGACTTAACGTAACTGATGACGTCAAGCAATAATCGCCTTTATGTCGTTCGCAGGAAGAGCGCGGCGCGGACGGCGCGGCCGACCCCGACTCGGCTGCTTTAGCCGCTGCCACCGGCCCGCGAGTCACCAAACGCAGGGAGTTCTTCATATAAACACCACATTACCTTCATAAAGAACACTGCAGAATTTCTTTTAAAACTAACATTTGACTGCAATCACTGTGGTTTTCATTAGAAGGGCAGACTACACCACTCTTCACCGCTGCACTCGCTGTGACTCCCACCTCATTTCTACAGGTTGCTACGAAACGACTTCTTTCACGCATTCATTGAAGAATATCCTCAATACCGGTCATCTGCTTGACCAGTACTAAGCCGAAAATGGGTGATAAAGACCACCATTATGAACAACTTTCACTATGAGACCAATACCGAGTTCGCGAAAATAAAATCAGCTGTTCCATAGAAAAAGTCAGTTGACTCTAAATGTATTTATATGAGCCATGTCAGAGACCTTCAGGCGGCCTAAAAACTCTGAAACCACAGCTAGACACCTATACGAACTTATAGTTTTTACCCGCGGCTTCGCCCGCATACGCAATATATCATTATAATTTATAGCCTATGTGTTATTCTGCTATATAAGCTATATTATTGCACAGTTTCATCTCAATCCGTTCAGTAGTTTTTGCGTGAAAGAGTAACAAACATCCATACATCCATCCATCCTCACAAACTTTCGCGTTTTATAATATTAGTAGGACTAGTAGGATTTATATGAACCAGCAGATATTTTTCTTGATTGCGGGATTAATTCGTAGTGAAAGTTATTCTTCTTCAAAATAAGCGATATCTAAAAGGTGAACTTGACACTTGTTGCAACTTGTAACAATTCTTCGATAATTTTATTTATCGAAATGAATTTCCACATTACAGCTATCACGTATGGAATCTTGACTTAATCTCTGCATGACCGAAATATGAATAAAATACGAACTATAGTTGGAAAACAAAATATGCAATAAATATTGACCATTGAATAGTTTTGTGGTTAGTAGCTTCACTGTGGTGCATTTAGGGTCATAAAATAAATATCTATATAGTCCTTAGTCCACACTATACGCAAATACAAAGAGACATTCGATAATTTGATTTTTTTTTGTAAGTAAGCTAATTTAGTAAGTGTCATTGCTATATTCGTGAATTTACCTCATACATATCCATTGCTCACTTTGCTTAGTTATTAAAAAACTACGATGAAGTATAGAAACTTGTGTAACAAAAACAATATTAATCACAATGTTGATTTCAACAAGTTTATTCAGAAAGGGTGTACTACGCCGAAAGGGGGTGATTCAGACGGACAACTAAGTCAGTATGGACAACTTTTTCTATGGAGCCAAATCAGCTGTCATCATCAAATCCAGCTGTCACTATACAAAATTGCAATTAACATAGGAATTGACAAAATGTATGAAACAGCAGATTTTTTCTCGAATCCCGGGTTGGCCAAATATTAAAGATTATTTCTAACGGTGGTGTGAATCACCTCCTTTTGATTGAGTACACTTTTTCGGAACTAGCCTATAAAAAACTGCTTTATAATGCTTTGCCAAATTCTCGTTACTAAAAAAAAAATAGTTTAAAATTCTAATGTTTTTTCGTTGATACATATTTTAGCATCAACATTTTCATAATTTTACATGAATCTTGCAACAATTCTTTAATCATCCAAAGAAATTAACCATGTCCAAACTTTCAAAGTGAATCTATTATATTTTAAGTACTAGTATTATTAGTATTATCACTATCCTATACTCCACTATATTTCTCCCTAATGTGCCATTCGGCCTGCTCTTTCATATTCATCTATTCTTACAAAATATTTTATTAAAAATGACAAAAGCATAGCTCTAAAACGCTATACATACATTTATTTTGTATCCCAAATTAGTGTTGAAAATTGCATGATTATTAGCAAAAAAGGCCAAATGTAAGTTACTTTTGTAATTTTGAGGCCTAATGCTTATCGTTTAAGCTGATGTAGTTTTATATCAAAATAATTCGGAGATACACTGCGATTAGGCGCAAAGTACATGGAGCTGTGGTGAAATGGCGAAAATTAAAAACGAGGCCTCGTCGTTTTGCCGCGTTTTTGTTGCGCGGCAAAAACGACCGTCTAAACGGCAATTCCATACACGTTTTAATATGTGGTCGATTTTCGCCGCGCGGTCCAAAATCGTGTGACTTTAGTCACCCGTGTAAATCCCCCATTACTTATATCTACTCTGTACTACTTAGGTACCATTGACTTATTTGGTTCGACAACTAAAGGTCTAAAATTAAAAAAGATAAGAGCTCATTTGTACAAAGCTATCGGTAGTACAAAAACTTCTGCAAGCTTTATCACATCGAGGCATGAAGATTGCATTTTTGAATCTCGCTTTTATACCAGTGTAAGTTCTCACAACAAATAAGCTGTTGAATTATTATAAAACACGGGAGTTTGAACCTTAAGCTTTATAATGTACTGTAAATTTTCAAATGACAATATTGTCCCGACAATGATATTTAACATGCTTTTGAGTTTTAAATTTCTTTTGAATTGTGACTCGATATAGCGCTTAAAATTCGCCAAATCAAAGGCGCCCGTTGAAATCTATTCGTGATAAATTCTTCCGACAAAACATTGGCATATGATACAAATTAGACGTAAGCTATTTTAAGTTCTATATAATTTTATAAATTATAATTACTGTATGATTTTATTGTAGAGATATTATTTAGACTGCCGTATTGTATGTAGCGTAGTTTATTTGTGATTATTTTTATAAGAATTTGTGCGACATTTTTATGTTTATTTTTTCCGTCCAAAATGGAGATTTTTTGTTACTTAATTTACAATGTAATAATTTAATCAAATACTTTTACAAATCAATTTTCGTGAATATACATTTTTATTTTGTTTATATAACTAATCAAGTTTCTGTATAGATAAGAATTTTGGAGATGTACTATTTTCTTTGACAATTATGATTGTATATTTATATTTCATATTTAAGTTCTTATATTTAATCGGTTACTCAGTAAAATTGTATCAATGTAGTCCATGTAGCAAAGTTTCGTAAGACTTTCAAACCTTTTCTCGCATATAAAATCCAATGGGAAAGTCACAAGTCTATAATTAATTGACTTTCTTATTTGGTTTTTACTGGATATGTAAAATACTCGTGTCGTTGAATCTCAAAAACCATGACAAGTACATAGACCCCTACTTTGATACAGTTTTACTGCATGCCGTCTTCGAGGTCACTGAACATAATTTCACTTGTAGGATTTACCTAATTAAAAACCTAGGGCAAGTAAGTTTGTCTCTTGTATTTACAAGGCGACTTTTCGTTGGGCAAGTCAAGAAATTAACGCACTCGGCTTATAATCGGCAAATTTTGGGTTTGTAACTTTCTCTGTAGCATAATGCGTTCTCATCACAGAGATACGTTCTCATAGATAAAAACAATTGTCCTCTATATTTTGTCGTTTGTACGTCCGGTTGACGATACTAAAAGTATTTGTATTTTTTTCTTTTTGGCTTAGAATACTTCCTACTAAAGCTCGTTTGTAAACTAAATCGAAAAGAGCATCTCATATCAAGCGCTTAAATCAATGGTGTGGTGACCAAGATGCGTGTCTTTCATTCTAATATCACACGCGTGTTTCAAGCGCATGCTTTACCTTCGTCGTATCGAAAGAGACGCAACTAGTTCGCCGCGTATTTGTTACAAACTATAAGGCCGTCTAAAAGCCTGATCAAATAGGGCGTAATACGCGCGTTTGCTTGCGTCAGTTGTAAGTTGTGCGCGCGTTTTATGCGCGAGTCATCAGTCTCGCGATCTGCACGCGTTTTACGCGCGTGTTTAGCACGATTGCATCTAGACAGAAGTATTGGAGGTCGTATATGTGACGATTTGGGTTAGAGTGGAGCGGTTTCAGATTAGCGTATTTTTCTGCGCTTATACGGTCGTTTCGACGCGCTTACACGCGCGCTACATTACGCGCTTCAAAACACCGGAATCGCGTAAACGGCCATAACCTGTAGTGGTGTCGTGTCAGTAACATGTATTCTCTCGCGGCTCGCGCTTATACAAGAGGCAAAAGGCGCGCCTATACGCATATAAAACGCTAGTCTGAAACCGCCTTAATTCGCCCCTTCTGAGTACGGTCGTATTGTATATAACTATTTGTGAAATTATGTTCGGTATTACACTTCCATGTGCTTTCGTATGTGTTTGGTGTCATAATATAAGGTGTGGTGCCTTATTATTTCCATAACGCAAGGCACGTAGGATTAAATCACGTAGCGTGTTAATAGTAGAATCTTTATTTTACTACTTGATCACGAATAAATTTTCCACAAATACATTGATGCTGTGGTTTTATTTTGTCGTTTAAATAGTTTTAGACCATTTGAGCTAGAACCGTGAGCTACAGTTAAAAACTGAAGTAAAATAGATAAGGAATCCTCGTTAATTACGTGATATACTGATATATGAAACGTTTCAGGATCTCTCCCCCTCTGTAATGGTGAACGCGCACTTGTGCTCGCGGAAGGAGCCGATCCTCATCTTCTGAAATGTGTCTCGTACTGCGCGGATAGGTGTGCGATATACTTCGACTTGGCATTTTTTTCTGTTTTAGCGATATAGCATACGTTACCTATAGCGTGTTCGACTCCATCAGCGCGGAAAACTAAAACCATATAGCCTCACGTGACTAATAGATGATCCCTAAGTCTCATCTAACATCTAAAAAGAAATCGGTCAGTGTACAAAATGCCCTCAACTGAAAATCATAGTCCGTTCAATCGACTGGCGTCAAAGAAAAACGACCTCGTAGTTTCCCACTTCACCTAGAACGGCCAAGAATTGAGAGCTAGATTGCAGATAGGCTGAGCGGGCACCTGGCCCACTGACCCAGTCGGCTGAAAGGTGTAAGAGGCGACGCGTGCTCGACAGCCGATGTATCGACGAGCGATCGCGCCGTTGATGCACTAGGCATGTGACTATCGATAAAACACTGGCTCGATAGTAGAAATTATTTTAGATAATGAAAATTGTTTCCAGATACAGGAGTTTCGAGTTCGGGATTTAGTCCCAGGGGCTGTATTTTTGAGCCGATAGTCCTACAGGCCGTATGAGTAAAAGATCACGAGGCCAAGGAGGAGCAGGAGCGAACATTGTAAATCTATGTTAGTGTAAATGGGATACCAAATCATGCGATTATAAATGCCACTTTTTTCTAGCGCTCATAGCGTAGTTTGACTACGTGTTTGTCAGCGATCATCGAAGTTAAGCAACGGTCAGTACGGTCTGTCTTCGGATAGGTGACCGCGGGTAGCATTTACAACTGAGCGCTACTGTGGATCGGATGACACGTTGAATTGTAGGTCCTAGTTTTAACCTTTTGGGCATGTCTGAAGACTTCAGGCAGCTTAAAAACTCTGACACCAGGGCTAGCCATAGCCATTATACCTACGAACTAATTTTCTATACGTGCGCAGGTAGTTGACTAGTATCAAATTAATTAAAAGTGAATTTTGCAATTAATTAAGATTCGTAAACTGACTAAAATTGGCTAATCCAGTTCAGAGATATTGTAAAGATTTTGTCAGGGATTAAGAAGGGATGCTTTGTCCCTTTCCCAAAAAGCATAACATATTATGGCGAATGTATGACACTTACGGGCCGTGACGTCATATTCTGCTATAGTGCGCTCTGTGTCTAGCAAGAAAATAAAATGCTTGTAACTTCTTTATTTCTAAGTTGATTATATTTTTGTTTTAGTTAGTCGGCTCTGTTTATGGTTAGCTGACAAGAGGAAATCAAAAAAAATATCAACTATTCTATTGACTGCACATTAATTGTGCTGTTTACCAACATTTGTTTTACTGTCGTCCTAGGAAGATTTAAACTCAAAGACATTTACATATTGTTGCGATGAACTAAAATATTTTTTACTATTATTTTTTTTTATCGATAAATCGACTAAACCTATCAGACCCATCCCTACATCACCGTTCACGTAAGTGGGTAGTCAGCGTTTTCCAAACGGGGTGAGTGCAGGTGCTTATAGCGTCGATTATGGCTCACGAGGCCGCTTTAGAGGCCGATGTGTGACTGCCCTTCTACCCCAGTGCACTACATATTATTTACTTCTGTACTCAGTGCAAAACAATAGAATATTTGTTCCTGTTTTACCCTAGTAAATACATATTATATGTCAGTGTTCCAGTGAGGGGCTGTGAAAGCTATTGAAGGGTGACTTTGGGTGAAATAGTATCTGTAGGTACTAAGTAGGTTCCTACTTACATTTAAAAGCACACGAGAAAAGGCTTTTTCCATTCCATTTTAGTATGAAGTATCTACTGAACCTACTGAAGTTGTGGCAACTGGTAAAGCTAAGTAGGTAGGTACTTAGATGGGTATACCTACTGGTGCCTACTTAAAACTTTGCTCGGGTTTTCCCCTAGCTTGTTATTGCTAAATAGACAATCGTAGATACCGAGATAGGCTATCTCTACTCGGCATGTCATTGTTGTTTTGCAAAGTTTGGCTTGCCGAGGTGCCATCATCATCATCATCAGCCTGTGTTGACCCACTGCTGGGTATAGGTCTCCTTTCTTATGTGCCATTCTTCCCTATCCTGGGCCAATCTCATCCACGCCTGACCAGCGATGGGTCTGATGTCATCGACCCATCGGGCTGGTGGTCTGCCTATAGAGCGCTTATCTTCTATTGGAAGCCACTCAGTCAGGGATCTACTCCACCGGGAGTCAACACGCCTAGCCACGTGCCCTGCCCAGCGCCACTTGAGTCTCGTAATACGGTTTCCAACATCTGTGACTTTCGTCCTTCGTCGGATTTCCGTATTACAAAATCGGTCTTTTAAGCTGATACCTAACATGGCACGCTCCATCGCCCTTTGTGCGACTCTCATTCTGTAAATAGCCTCTTTAGTCAACGTCCATGTTTCAGCACCGTAAGTCATTGTGGGCAGGACACATTGGTTGTAAAGCTTGGTTTTCAGGCATTGCGATATCTTTCGATCCCTAAATATGTCTTCGAGTTTCCCAAAAGCAGCCCATCCGAGTTGTATGCGGCGTGAAATTTCCTTATTGCGAAGCTCAGAGTCAAAAGATAAACAGTGTCCAAGATAAATGTAGCGATCTTCTAGCTCTATAGGTTCTCCTCCGACAAGAATTATTGCTGTTGATGAAGATCCTACTGTGCTAGTCATTACCTTCGTCTTGGATCTGTTCATCTTAAGACTTTAGAGACGCATCATATAGGTTTTGTAGCATATCTTGCCGAGGTGTACCTATCCACTAATCCACTTTTAGAGTTTATTTTTAAGTTAAAGTTTGTGCAAAAAGAGTATCGTAGTTGAGGTCGCCCGTGTGCCATTTTAACTTAGATTATAGAAGGGAACATTTTACTAATTTTGTTACGTTGACAACACTGCTCAGTCATTGCTAGTACAACTAAAAGTGTTTGATACTTGGTAGACACTAATTCGGTTTTCATCAATACTCGCGTCTACCAAGGGTATAGTCGGTAGCTACCTTGATTACCTTGGCTGCTGATTAAATCGTATTGTTAGTTCACCGTAATGCCACGATGGATCTCTTTTTGCACTAAATTTATTCAGAACTGGTGTTACTACACCAGTTCAGCCGAAAGAAGGTGATTCAAGCCTTCATTACAAACAATTTTTACTATATATAGGTCCGACCAGTAATTCGAGAAAAAAATATCAGCTGCTTCATCCATTTTGTCGATTCCGAGTTGCAATTTTACCGATATGGAACAGCTGGTTTTATTTTCGAGTTCCGGTTGGGCTCCGTAGTAAAAGTTTTTTATAATGATGGTCTTAGTCCCTATCGGCTTAGTACAGCGTAAGCCGAAAACCCTGTACCTACCTATACTTGATCATTATATCCAACCTTTAGTAAAACCTTTTGTATTAGGTATACATTTTATCGAGTCAAACTTTTAGTATGGAACTGTTTACTATTTGTGGCCAGTACAATAATCAGCCTGGCTTGGGTATGAGCGGCCTCTTTTCACGGACTTTAAAAGTCTAAATAAATCAACTTTAAACACTCTCGCTGCACTCGGGCAGGAGTTAACTCTATCTCGCTACACTCAGGGTACAATATGTCGCCCATGACAGAAGACAAGACTTCTTTCTCTATACTCTATAAAATTTAACTTGATCTCTGCGACAGTTACATATTGACATATTTAGAGTTGAGATAGTGGTGGAAAAAAATCGATTTTCTAACAATGTTGTAATGAAATCGAATGAGTAGTTGAAGGTGAGAAATTGGATTTTAATTACTTACTATTATTTAAGATAGATAGCGTTGGAGTATTGACAATAGGGTCCTCATTAATTTACCCTTTGGGTACGGAATCCTATAAAACTTAAACAAAAATAGGTTTGAACACGGGTATGTACACATGTAAATAATTTTATGATATTAATTAAATACTCATAATAATGTAACGATAGTATTTATCGACATTTTTCACTATTATCGATGCTAATGTAACATATAATTGGGTTTAATTACACATGTAAAAAATGTTATGATATTAAAATATACAATAAAATTAATGATAAATTAAGTTTTATTTAAAATATCGTCAGTATAAACTATCGATATTTTAATTAAAACTCTATCTAAAACTCTGTGGTCACGATCATTCGTCGCCCATCACTAATCGGCATGCCCATAAAGTATGACATTGGCAGGTAATGTCTGTACTATTAAGAAATTCAGGACTTCATAGGCGTGATTTTTCTGACAGCTGTCGCAGAGATCAAGTTAAATTTTATAGAGTATGGGTGCATAATCTACTATTATCACAGACTTATCCACTTTCAATGACAGTTGTCAATTTCAAACCATAGGTAGGAACTTTATTTCCTCTTCGAGAGGATAAATTGGTGGAATGATGATGTGTCCCTTTGTCATGCTAGGGATGCTGAAATACCTACTGATTGGATTCCAAATGACAAGGTAGGTATCTACACCTCGAGGGACACCTCGCAGTGCAATCAAGACCGCTGTGTCTCTAATCTCGTGTATTGAAATTGAAACACCACGTGGCTTGTAATTTAAGTAAATTACAGGCTCTTGTTATATTGTACCAAACAGAGTGAATAGACACCTCTCTAGTTGCGTAAAATATACAGTGAAACTTGGTTAAATGAGAAACCTCTATTATTGAGAGTTGAAATGAGATCCCGGTACTTTTTCATTGAGTTACCTACCTCTATTAATGGGACTTTTCGAACCTGGTTAAATGAGATCTAATTTCTAGGATTTATTCCATGTTTAGGTACCTACCTTTATAATTGGGACTCTGGAGCTTAATTCCTACTATACCTAAGCCAGGAGGCTGATTGACAACGACACCTTGACTAAGTCACAGCTGCAAAGTCTTGAGCATCGACGCAAGGTGGCGTGTTTATTGACCTTTTACCGGATACACTTCGGAGAGTGCGCCCAGGAGTAGTACAATGTGGTCCCAGCTGCCCCTTGAGTACCTATGTTTGCAACGCCCTAACAGGGTATGTACCTAGCCATTAAGATTAGTGTACATTATGCAAGAAATAAATAAATACTAAATATACCCATGCGTTTCGATTCCTTATTCCTCATACGAACAGCCAGACTGTGGAACGCTTTGCCTGGGTCTGTCTTCCCGCTAAAGTACCTACAACGTAGGTGTCTTCAAATCCCGATTAAATAGATATCTTCTAGGTAAGCGTGCTACACCCTAGACCGCACATCTGCTCAACATCAGGCAGTAGGTATGTAGTCATACGCAAACCTATTCGAAATAAAAAAGAAATAAAAAAATAAATGAGACAAATTAATCGGGGTGGGACAGGTTGTGACTAAGGTTTTGACATATTGTTTGTTTACATACATTACAATGTCTTTCTATCGAGAAAAAGGTTTCAGCAACTAGCAATCAAGTACCTACAAACAAACATCTACGTAATACATGATGTATGAACATTCATTCCTACGTATATTAAATTCATAACACCAAAACTATGCATTTTTATTAACATTTCCACCTCTAAAAATGGAATAATCATACATTTCAGGGTTGGAAAAAGGCGCTGTCGTGTGCACGTAAATTCGGATCGCTCTGTTTCAAAAATTTAAATCAGTGGTAAAAAGTGCAATTGACCAGCTATAACTAGCACCAGTGCAAAGGTTGCAGTAAGCGGGACGAGGTACGCCTATCAGATTGTTTGCAACACTAGACTAATCAGAATTTATATGAAATACATACTAAGCAAAACATCTGATTCAACCAGCGGTTTTACCTACGCGGGCGGCGCCGGCCTAAGCGCATGACGTGCGAGTACGGCCAAGTTGACATAATATAACCATCCTGCTTGCACTCACGCATCTGTCCGGCTGTTCGACCACTGCCCGCGCTTCTCTGTTTCTCTGTCGCGCCTTTTCTTTCGGACGACGGTTGAACAAAGTTATCCACACTACCCACTATGGATAAATACCTTTTTACAACGAACTCGAACAAAAAAGAAAATACATGCGGGGAATGTAAACAAGGTATAACGTCACCGAGCTCACTCAAATGTGTAATCTGTAAGGTGTCGTATCACCCGATATGTGTGAAGGCACCAACTTCTAACACATCATCGGTGGGCGACTGGAAGTGCCCGGGGTGCCTGGTGGGCGAAAATAAACTAAACACCCCGACTGCCATACGCGACAGCGTCGGCAGCCCAAGTATGAATACTGTCGGGTCCAGAGCTCAAAAACGCCCCGCCCTCGGCTCGCCCACCTCGGTAGATTATGATGATTGCAGTAGCCAGCCTAATGTCAGCGAAGCGATCCACCTCATGCGCTCGGATATAGCCGAAATAAAAGATTGTCTCATATTACTGACCGAGGGCATGACGAAATGCAACGCCAGACTGGATAACTTTGACGCAAGGATCAAGGAAATTGAGGCTAAGGACTCGGTGATCTCGGCGTTACGAGAAGAAGTCAGTATCTTGAGAGACCAGCTCGACTACCAGTCACAAGACGCTATCAAAAACGAGCTGGAGATATTAGGTGTTAACGAGACCGAGAACGAAAATCCCATGCACATCGTGATGTTAGCCGCAACCAAAGTTGGATTGAGCCTCCCTGAAACTGAGATTGACTGGGCTGTTCGAGTTGGCCCTAAAAATCCCAGAAATGGTGCCAAAAACTTCCCCAGACCTATCATTGTCAGAATGATTCGGAAATGTAAAAGGGATGAGATGGTAAAAGCCGCTAAGTTGCGCCGACAATCGCTAACTTCCGTTGATTTAAATGTGCCAGGCCCGTCACACAATGTTTATATTAATGAACATTTGACAAAATCCAATAGGATATTTTTTCGTCACGCCAGATCGCGGGCCAAACAGAATGGCTTCCGATTTTGTTGGTTCACCAATGGAAAGCTGTATGTACGGAGGCAAGAAGGCAAACCGGTTACTATCATTAACAAGCGTGCTGATTTGGACCGCGTTCTGCCTGAGCGCACCAACGGTATCAATAATAATCAAAGCTCATCAATACCCAATTTATGTATTTAAAAATAAAATGTCGATTAGTCAGGAAATTATTGTTTATTGCTTACTCAGACATAACATGTATGATAATAATGCTACTTATTTAAAGTTAATAAACGTTATCTCTGTATTTCTCAAAGTACAAGATCTATTAATTTTAATTTCTTCAAATATGACTGGTTTCAGGGGAGTTTTAATTTTACTCAATACATCTATTATACCTATTGGTTCAAAAATTGTATATGTTACAGCACATACCGATCACATTAAAAGCATCAACATGAGCAAAATAGTTTCAGTAGACACAGACAAATTACACTATTCACTCACACTTTCTCACACTTGCACCCATACTCATGTTTTTTCCAAACAACCTTCATTTCACCACTTCAAGGTCACCAATGGAGCGACGCTCATTGTTATCAGAAAAGCTATTCTCACAACTGTGACAATTTATGACAATGGGTAATATTGACGTTTACGATGATTTAGACGAAACCCTCAAAGTAGAGTGCCGCTCCATTAACAAGCCAGAAGATTGTAAAAAAAGCATTGCACCTTATAATTTCAAAGTTCTATCATTCAATATTAGAAGTTTAAACCAAAATTTTTCCAAATTACTTCCAACCTTACTCCGATTAGATTGTGAATTCGACGCCCTAGTCCTATCTGAATGTTGGCTCCAGGAACATTCCCACATTCCACTATTACCAGGCTATGATGTTTTTCGCACAGAAAAAGTGTTCAACAAATCTAGCGGAGTTGTTATCTACGTCAAGGCCTGCTGGTCTGCTTCAGCTACGGAGCCTGCGTTCGAAGATGCAAACTGTCTCATAGTTAAGGTAGGAAACTTTTTAAAAATAGTGGGCATTTATAGGTCGCCGGCAGTTCAAGATCTAGCTAGGTTCAATGAGTCTCTGGAGGATATCCTGGATGGTATGAACAAGCCAGAGACCGTCTTGGTAACCGGCGATATTAACATTAATTTATTACAAGAACCCCCGAGTACCGGAAATTCATCATATCAGTGTATCATGGCTAGCCAGGGCTTTCTTCCCACTATTACTGTACCGACCAGGAAAAAATCATGTCTAGATCATGCATATTATATCAAAACTAAAGCAAAAAGCCTGGGAATAGTATGCAAAACTTCCATAACTGACCATGCCATTTTGCTTATCGGGCTAAATATAAACCCAAAAAATATCAGAAATGCTGATAGGACTGTAACCAGGACCGATTTTTGTGGAATTTCTGAAGAGCTCAGACGTGTGGATTGGGGACAGGTTCTGAATAAAAGTGACGTAAATGACGCGGTCCAAGAATTTAGTAAAATTATTTCGGATAGCATCCGAAAACACACCCATAAAAAAAAAATAAGCCGTTCAAAGTTTACCCTTAAGCCCTGGATCACACCGGGTTTGCTACGATGTATGAGACATCGGGATAGTCTTCACTTACAGACGAAAAAGGAGCCTCAAAATGTAATTCTTAAAACAAGCTATACCCGATACAAAAATTTTTGCAATAACTTGCTGCACAAGCTTAAGACCGCTCACGATAATGCGCAGCTAGCTCAGCACCACAGTGACCATAAAAAATTATGGAATACTATAAAGGAGATTTGCGACATGCCAGGTTCAAAAGTTGGTGCCCAGGATTTGCTAAAAAATGCGGGAAACCCTAAACAGGCTCTTAACAACTGCAACAAACATTTCGCCACAGCCGGAACTAGATTAGCTTCTAACATTCTAAAAAAGTTGAATACATCACATGAATCGTTGAGCGAAAGATCCTCCTTTTCGAATCGCTGCTCTCACTCGTTCTTTTTAGCTCCCACTGATCATCAAGAGATTGGAAGCGTGATAGATAACCTCAAGACCCACAGTGCGCCGGGGATGGACGCGATAACTCCTTTGATACTAAAGCACGCTAAAGATGCGCTGCTGGAGCCTTTGTATCACATATGCAATCTAAGCTTGGCCTCGGGAATTTTTCCCGAATGCTGGAAGGTGGCAGCTGTGATCCCAATTTATAAAAGTGGTGACAATGAGAGCCCTGATAACTATAGACCAATTTCGCTCCTCAGTATAGTATCTAAAATATTAGAAAAGTTAGTAAACAATAGACTTGTAAGTTTTATTGAAAAACACAGTTTACTCGATGGGCGACAATTTGGTTTCAGAAGAAAAAAATCAACAGAAGACGCTGTCCAATTGCTAACTGAAACTGTATCGTCACAACTAGATAAACGGAAGAGATGTATAGCCGTATTTTTGGACCTAGCCAAGGCTTTTGATTCCATTTCTAGGAAAATCCTTTTAAAAAAACTTGAGAGCTTTGGAATCCGAGGAATTGCGCTCAGCTGGTTCAGCAGTTATCTAGCAAACAGACGACAATGTATCAAAATTGGCGAACATACGAGCGACGAGATGCACATAGCTTTTGGTGTCCCTCAGGGGAGCATTCTAGCTCCTACCCTGTTTACACTCTATATGAATGACATATTCAGCCTCGACATCCCGAACTGCGAACTTATCTGTTACGCCGATGATACTGCAGCCATATTTCACGGTGATGATTGGGTATCTGTAACCAAATGCGCCGAGGAAGGCATAGCGATATTGTCCCACTGGCTTGACGTAAATCTCCTTACTTTAAATATCAAGAAGTCAAACTTCGTTGCTTTTCATATTACAGCTGCTACTAACACAGCCCTATCAAAGCTGACTGTACACAAAGACTGCTCTATTTCATCTGACCGCGAAACATCCAGAAGAGCATGTAACTGCAGCTCAATCGGGAGGGTAAAATTTGCAAGGTACCTGGGGGTTGTGGTGGACGAAAACCTGTCCTTCTCTAAACACATTACGTTCATCTCAAAACGAGTTCGTAAATTGTTGTATATTATGAAGTGCTTAAGAGCATCTGCGAAAGCACATGTCAAAAAGCTAGTGTACAAATCGCTGTGAGAGTCACTGCTGCGGTACTGCATAGGTGTCTGGGGTGGTGCTGCTAAGTCACATATGGATGAGGTAGAACGCGCACAAAGGGCTGTTCTGAAAGTGATGCTGGGGAAACCTCGCCGCTTCCCCACTGATAAGTTATATGAAGAAGCTTCAGTTTTGAGAGTTCGGCAGTTATTTGTTCTGCGCGCAATTAACAAAGTCCACCATCTCTCTAGCACTACCAAACCACGCAGACAAAACCGCCACAGTGATGTTCCCTTTCCAAAAGTGCACACATCATTTGCTGCCCGTCTGCCTAAATATGCCCAAATATTTGCCTACAACTCTGTTTGCAAAGTATTAGAATTTAAAAACACAACCTTTGCGGAATCTAAAAGTAAAATAGTACAGTGGCTGCTTTCGTTATCTTATGACCAAACTGAAAAACTTGTGGAGTATACCGAGTTGAAGAGAAGAGATATTTTTCACTTGACTGGGAAGACCGAACATGAAAGTGATTTTGGTGCCGGTCCCATCTTGCCGTGACCGAATTCGACAGTACTTCACACCACAGACATATAAGAGTAAGCAGACCTAACATAACATATGTATATTGAAGCCATAGTTAACACATACGTAATGTCATTCAGGCGGGGCCGAACTAAGGCTGACAACTACGCATAGTAAAGTAGTCCTCACAGGTTAATACTAAAATTAAGTCGGGTAATTAAATGAATTTTTATGTACCTACCGACAACTTATCAACTTTATTTACAGTCCGTTCACAGTTATTTTACCTCTGGCATCTTTAGCTGTCTTCACACCATCAAAAATGATAAAAACTACCTACACTACTACTACATAGAAAGCAATTGGATTATCCACAGACCCTTGAAGGTCTAAAGATAATCTAAATGCTCAAGCCCACTGCCAGTTGGCAGCGTGCCCAGCTTTAACTAAATATTAATTATTTAACTAAATATTCTGTGAATATTTCAAGAATCTACCTCTCACCATTATATTATTAATATTGATTTTGATGATTAATTTTTGGTTTTCCTGTATACACATACTTACCATGGATGACAATCCAGTGTAAAATTTAGCTACTAAGTCTAAAATAAGAATTTGATTGTTATCTGTTTTGTGTATCAAATAAATAAAGTATGAAAAATTGAGCGAAGAACGGCTCAAAATTCAGGTTTACTGTATGGCAGCCCCCTTTTAAGTTTGTTTTTAGTATTTGTAGTTATAGCGCCAAACAGAAATACGCCATTTGTGAAAATAACATTTTAACTATCACGGTTCATGAGATACAGCCTGGTGACAGACATATGGACTGCGGAGTCTTAGTAAAAGGGTCTCGTTTTTTACTCTTTAGGTACGGAACCCTAAAAAAGAACAGTTAACATGGAAGGAAAATTGATATTCAAATGATGTATTATACTTGAATTAGCTTCAAATAAAGTTGGGATTGCCCAGGCCGAAGTACAGTACAAAATGCACTTATGACCTTTAGGTGTGGTTCAAAATGATTTGAACACAAAAACACTGCTCGAAGAAGGCTGCCAGTCTGTACGGTTTACGTTTTGCAACCAAATTTTCTTTAGGTTATCATCTTTCGGAAACCTGAAACCATGTCAATATTCAAAACAGGTATGGGTTATAGAAGGTCTATACTCAGCAGTACGTGCATATGGGCCAATCCAATAGATAATTATAATAACAATTTAGGTTATAATTTATAATAATATAATAGGTACCTTATATTAGACTTCTATTCTATGACTTTGGTATGTAGTTCTTTAATCACCAATAACCTCAATCCATAAATTACTACTATAGTGTATTGTAAAAATATTATCTAATAAAACGAAATAAATTAATATTCAGACTGAGTCCGACCCAGTCCGACCCTTCGTAATTTTACAAGTACATGAGACGTCAAAGTATGGTTGCGTTATTTGAAAAACAATTAATATACAAAACTAGTCATAGCGACGAAGTCTATAGGTATTAGAAACAACTCAATAATGTTATTGTGTATGTTTTATAGGAATATTTTAGCATTCTAACTGCATAAACTAAAAATCAAACGCGATAAGAACTTGCTCTAAACAAACAGACGCAATACATACCGGTGAAAACTTAATCCAGGTGTTAAGTTGAACTGTTACAATTATTCGCACTGCATTTCACTATTTTATTTCACCAGTTCACCAGCTATTAACACAAAATCCACTTATATTTTGCTCAATTACTCCGGAACGTTATCGCCATTGAATTCGCAAACGTCACTCACGGCCACTCATCAATATTGCGGCCGGCTTCACGTCATCTTTTTTATATGTGTTAGTTCGTATTGCCACAAGGGAAAACAAAGGATAGCGCATATTACTAGGTAACTAGGAAGAAAGAGACGACATGACGTAGATAAAAGTATAACTATATAAATTATGTAATGTTAGGTCTGCTTACTCTTATATGTCTGTGCTTCACACACACAACACACACACACACACACACACACACACACACACACCACACACACACTACATACACTCACCACATACCACACACACACCACATACACACAATCCCCACCTCTGCGAACCCTGACTCTCACGAGGACTTGTGTATCGCAGAGGATACACTACTCACAATTGACACAATGCATAATACAAATTTCTGTTCAATCGTCCCGCAACCGTTTCATGTAATGATATAATTTGAGTTAATAATGAATTTGATTTAATAATGTAATAATATAATTTGTCATACTTTTTTTTGTGTTTAATTGATTTTTGTTATAATTTTGAATTAATTGATTTTATCATTGTAATTATTTAACTTGATTCTTATTGTTATATTTTCATTTTAAGTTCTAGAATGCTCAATGTATTGATTTATATAGTATTATTAATAGAAAACAAACAATTTACCGATTAATATACTTGGCGTAAAAGGAAATAATCCATTCACTAACGTTTAATTTTAATTAAAATGTAGGATATCATAACCAGTGTAGGTACCTACCTACACTGGTTATGATATCCTACATTATTATATTATTGTATTATTCAAATATGTTTTCAGTCAAAGTCAATTTATTTTGTTTTTATTGTTAATATCTTACCACTGTTATTATTCGAAATCTTAACTGAAAATAATAACTAGCAACTAACAGTGATAATGTAAAAATTTAAAATTCTGGCTCTGTCTTGCATTGTGAATCCTCTATGAACGTCCCGTAAACTACCTACTTACTGATTTGATTGTTCAGCTTACCTGCTTTTATTGCGGCAACTAGTGCCCACAGAAATGATATGTTTGTAAACAAAATTTCATAAGATTACGTAGGTAGTTAACTTTCGAGAGCGTTTATTAATCTTTTTAAAAATTACAAATTTAATTAATCCTAAACTTATTTTAATTGTACCGATGCTAGGCACGTCTTAACCCTAGTGAAGCTGATCTTAAACTTGTTTAAACCTACACCTTAAGTTCTAATGAAATCTCGGGCTTATCTATGCTGACACTGCGTCTGGGCTGCGGAATGCAGTGGCGTGATATCGCGTGGGTGGTCGCAGTATAAACATAGAGGCTAGTTCGGGGAACGTAACGCCTTCCCCCTTAGACCGAAGTTATCGGAAAAATGCAGTTTTTCCGAGAACTTTGCTCTTTACAATTTCCCGACATTTTCTTATGCTACTAAAAGGGGAATTGGTACCCCATTAACATTTTCTTCAATGTTCTGCTCCATATTGTCTCTTCGCATGAAACACTTATATTTCCACCAAATGGCGTACACTAAAATGACCATAATCACCATATATAACACTATGGTGGCAACACTAACACTTTTCACACTAATTTCGCTGTTTCCGCGGCTGGGGCTTTTCTTTACTAATTCGTTGAGGCGTTGAATGGCGTCCAGGTCCACACTCTTAAGGCTTACCGGATCGGCATTCGCTTCGACGATTTTCTTGTTGTCGGGTAAATTGGGCAGGTTAACTATAGGTACCTGCTTATAATGCGGCATATCTAATGAATGAAAACGGTGTCCGTAGATCAATAAGTTATCGATGAAGACGTCGCACGGCTTCTGTATAGTTAATATATATGTTCCTCGGATTCGTTCCTGTGTTACGTCATCTCCACATCTCTGGGCTATGGTTTTCTCAATTTTCACAAATATTATCCACATGTTTCGGCTAATTTTCTGGATTTTCACGTTTTCCAGCTCGACTCGGTGGGGGTAGCATTTCGTAGCATTCTGTTGAAACTGCATTAGCTGCTCCTCACAGGTTTCCGCTGAATGCATGGCTAAGGCTTTCTCTGGGCATAAAAATTCTCTAGCTGTTATCTCTCTGCATTCCTGGACTATTGGGTGGTACTTATTACCTTCTACTATTAGGTAAGGGAATTCAGGGATAATGGCGTAAACTTCTTCGCTAGGATCATGGAACACAGGGAGTGGGTACAATTTGAAATAACTATATGTAGTGTTATCAACTAAAGGTACATTAATTATAAATATAACATCAGTATCTCTAGCATATGTCTTTACCGTAAATGTCTCTTCTAAGTTTACTAAATTTTGCTCATTTACTGGATACATTAATTGTTCAACCTTACTTATTTCCGTTAATAACATTAATAATTCGTCGGAGTTTAGAACAACTTTATGGAGAACTGAAACCTTACTGAATGCTATCGCCGTCTCTATGTCACTGAGTTTCATAGAGATGGTTCTGAAATTAATAGTAAATAGGTTAAATACATTTATTATATGAGACTGGAGTAATTCCGTGCTTTGTCTTTTTACGTTATTCTTATAAAATTGTTCTAAGTTCATAATCTTATCGCTTAGCATCTTAGTGTTTTCATCAATAACCTTAGTGGAATTAACTATATGATCTAACATTTCAGAAATGATTGTTATTTTATTAGATGTCGCGGATTCGCGGCTATCTAGATCTGCTATAAGTGTATTAAAATCAACGGCGTCGTCATGGTCTAAATTGCCAGTTATAACTTTAATCAGTGAGCCTAACGGGTCAATAAGTCCACGTTTGACTCTTTTCTGAGGGATTAATTGCTGTAACTTTTCAATGGCTTCATCCCTTACGTATTGTACTTGAATTTTATTTTCATTTATACCACTTACTTGGGAAATATTTTGAAAAGTTTCTAAATTTGTACAAAAATCGGAAAAGTGTTTTGAGTTAAGCTCTACGTCGGAGGCTAGTCCTTCTAACTTAATTGTTTTAACAATAGACCATTCGTTTCGCTCTAAAAATGCCTTTCCTAACTTCACGGGTAGAAGACCCGGATTATTTTTAATCCTTTGCAGTTGAAGGTCCTGGTCTTGGTGACTGTATCGATCCAGAAGGGCCTGGGTCGATGTCCATAACATCAGGAGTAGGCAGCACCACCTGTGGAGGACGTTTAACATTTTTAAGGGGAACCTTGGTCTTCCTGTTTCTGACTTCCACGGGGACTATGTTCCTAACTATTTCTCCTGTAACAACTGCTTTTTGGTATTTAGGTTTATCTTTTGCCTGTCTTTTATTTACAGCTTTTGCGAAAATTACTTTTCCTGTTTCCAAATTCGGTCCTATTTCTCCACCTCTTTTCCTAATTACATTTTCTTTTTCTTTGCTCATTTTTAGGGAAATATGTTTGTATAACTCATTAATCCTTTTTCTGTGGTCTTTTATTAATTGTTGCTTATAGGCTTTATCGAAGTCTGTATCGAAGGCAGAGTTTACTGAGGTGTGCCCAAATACAATTTCAAACGGAGTTAAATCGGTAGCGCTATGTATAGCGTTATTGTAGGCTAGTATAGCATAAGTCATTACGGAGGCGGCATCTGTATATTTTCTCTCATATTTAGCTATGCGGTAGATTTCTATAAGGGTGGAATGGAAGCGCTCTACCATTCCCATAGAGTTTGAGTTATTGGGTGTTCCGATGTGTAATTTAATTTTATGTAAATCTGTCAATTCCTTCATTAGTTCGTTATTAAATTCAGTTCCGGGGTCACAACTAATTTTTCTGGGGATTCCGTAAAAACTGAAATATTTTAATAATGCTCTAACTATTTCCGGGGTAGATCGGGATGGTACTTCTAAAGCTTGTCCTAATTTGCTGAAGGCATCAATAATTGTGAGATAATGTTTCGACTCTATTGAGAAAATATCGATGAATATTTCCTGAAATGGGGATTCTTGAGTTTCCGTAAGTTGTAGTACCGGTTTAATGGGTTTACGGTCATATTTGGTAGTTTTACATTTTTCGCAAGAATTTATAACAGCTGCTACTGTTTCCTGCATGTTCGGCCAGTAGTAGTTTCGTTTAATTCTTTTAACCGTTTCTGATATGCCTCTATGACATGTTTTACCGTCGTGTATTTTTTCTATTAGCTGCTTTTGCTCGGTCTCATCGGATACATTTACTACGCGTTCGGTGCATTCATAAAAGTTAACAGTGCCTTTCTTAAATAGAGTAATTATCGTTTTTCCGAAATCGCGCCTGTGTTCGAATTTTTCAAAATAAATAAAATATTTAACTTTTGGTTTTACGTATTTCTTCAAAAATTCTTTAATTATTTCTAAGTTATTTATTGGGAGAAATACTTCCAGAATTTTCTGGTGTTTCGTGGATAAATCGGTTACTTGCATATCGTTTCCAAATTTCTGAAAAACTAATATTTGGTTTGGTTTCGTGTCTACGGCTTCTTGCAAGATGGGAATACCGGGTGAATCTAAATCTTTACCTGAATGAATAGTTTGGCTGTGGCTAGATTCTGTTTCGGACCTAACTTGCCAATGGGATTCTTTACGTAATAATTCTTCGTTAACTTCGTCGTCGGATAAGCTTATAGGGCTAGCTGTAGCGGTTCGATTCGAGTCGGAAAGTATAATAGTGCCAGAGTCACTGTCGTTCGATCTGTTAGTCGTTTGTTCGGTTGGTCTATCTAAGTTAACTATCATAGAGCGGTCGTCGTTTTCGTCGGATTCCAGGGCATTTACTTTAAGTCTAGATAAAGCGTCGGCATTTGTATTTTTGCGGCCATTTTTGTATTTTATATCAAAATCGTATTCCTGGAGGCGTAATCTCCAGCGGGTTAATTTACTTCCTGGTTCTTTAAGTTGGTAAAGCCAAAGTAAAGGTCTATGGTCTGTTACTATGTCGAATTTGTGCCCGTAGAGGTAGGGGCGGAAATGTTTGGTCGCCCAAACTATAGCCAATAGTTCTCTTTCTATTGCGCTATACTTCCTCTCGGTTTCTGTAAGCGTTCGGCTGGCGTAAGCTACAGGTTTATCTGAGCCTATGGTACCCTGAGAGAGAACAGCGCCAATGGCTACTTCTGAGGCGTCTGTTGTAAGGATGAAAGATTTCGTCATGTCTGGGTACTGTAAAATTGGGGCATTTACTAATAATTCTTTACATTTTTGGAAGGCTTCTTTGTATTTTTCGGTAATTTCTACCTTTTTACCTTTTTTCAAGCAAGCGGTTAGGGGTTGCGTTATTTTGGAAAAGTCTTTTATAAATCTACGGTAATATCCTATAAAACCTAGGAATCGCTTTATTTCTGTCTGAGTCTCTGGGATAGGATAGTTCAGTACTACTTTTATCTTGTCGTTATTTGGTTTGAGTCCGTCTTTAGTCAAAGTATGTCCTAGATATTGTACTTCTTTTCGGAGGAATTCAGATTTGTCTAGTTGTACTTTTAGGTTGGTTTGTCGGAGTCTGTCAAAAACTTTTCGGAGTTTTTCTAGGTGCTCTACTAGACCACTTGAATAGATTAATATGTCGTCTAAGTAGACAAGGCAGTGTATTCCTTGTAGACCTCTCAACACATTATCCATAGCGCGTTGGAACGTCGCTGGTGCGGTCTTTAAACCAAAGGGCATTCTAAGGAATTCGTAATGTCCATTTTGGGTAGAAAATGCAGTTTTTTGTCTGTCTTGTTCTGCAATTTCGATTTGGTGGTATCCGGAAGCTAAGTCAAGAGTTGTAAAATAGCTACTTTTACCTAATTTGTCAAATAAGTCGCAAATGTTGGGAAGTGGGTATCTATCGTCAGTCGTAATTTCGTTAAGTCTGCGGTAGTCAATAACCATTCTGTATTTAGGCTGTCCGGAAGCATCCATTTTTTTTGGAACTAGGTGAACGGGGGCGCTCCAGGGTGAATGTGACTCCTGGACCACATTGTCCCTGAGTAGTTTATCAACTTGTTCTTTAATTTCTTGGGCTTGGGCTGGAGCCTGTCTATACGGTTTTATATAGATAGGGTCCTCGTTAACTGTCCTAATATGATGTTTAACTTGATTGGTAAATGTCAGTGGTAAGTTTTCACAGTAAAATATATCTTTGTATTCCTCACATAAGTCTCGTATTGCTTTGTTTTCTTCATAATTTAAATGGTCAAGTCGTAATTTTTTCAAGTTTTCTTTCAGTAAGTCATCTATGTCTACGTTGGTCATGTCGTTATTGTAATTTACGTCGCAAATTTCATTTTCCTCACTAATTTTAGTCACTTTGAACGGTCTTGTCACTGTCATAGTCATGTTTCTGTCAGATGCGTTTTGAATCACGGTTGTCGCGAAATAGTTTTCACACTTAACTAGAGCTGAGGGCATGCGTATGTTTTCGGAAAGTTGGGTAAAATTGATAATAGCGTCGCCATTTTCCAAATTCACGGGTAATCTTACTCGGTGCTCTGAGCGTGCTTCTAAATTTATTATGTATTCTCGGTCGTAAATTATAGGTATAGCGGTTTCTTGAGTTTTCAGAATTTTCCTGCCTAAATCCATGTTTGCTTTTAATTTCGACATAAGGTCTAATCCAATTACTCCATCGTATTTTCTGTCTACGTCGTATATGAAAAATTTGTGGAAACCGGGTTTGTTAAAAATTTGAAAATTCGGAATTTTCACGACTTCGTTGTGGGTGCTGGTAGCATGCGTACTAGTAACTGTAAAAGGTTCGTATTGCTTTAATTCACTGTAATACTCGTTAGCCTTTGTGGGGCTTATAAACGATCTAGTACTTCCTGAGTCTAGCATGAATTTTCCATCTATGTCTGGTATGTATATGTATGGTAGTTTTAAGGTGGCGTCATAGTTTAACTGGATTATTTCGGGTTGTTTGGGGAGGCTGTCATATAAAAATTTTCGCTTTCAATACCTTCGTCGGCGTTTTCCGCTGCATTTTCCGGGATTTCCTCGGGTTCCGGGAAATCGTATGTAGGGTATTCTTCATAAGGGTAAGGGTCGTAATATTGTGCATACTCACCGTATTCAGCGTTGTAGTCCTGCGCGTCTGTAGTGTACATCTCATTAACTGGATGTCTAGGCGGGTGTGCAGGGGCAGTGCGCATTGTGACGTCATTGCTCCCTAGCTTTGGTGCTTGAGGCTGTGGTAGGCGGTAACCAAACTGAGCTGGTAGTGGGCGGTACCCAAATTGACCAGGCTGAGGGCGGAATCCAAATTGTGCAGGCTGCTGGGGTCTGAATCCGAACTGTCCAGGCTGCTGGGGTCTGAATCCGAACTGTCCAGGCTGAGGGCGGAAGCCCTGTGGACTTACCTGTGGCCCGAAGTTGGGTTTAAATCCAAACTGCGGTCTGCTTACTGCTTGGTTTTGTACAGGCTGTCTAGGCGCTGGCGGCACATATAAATTTTGGTTTCCGGGAATTCCAAATTTAAATTGTGTGGGAATTGTTGGTTTAAAATTATTTTGAGTTTGAAGCGGCATTGAATTTTGGGGTCTATTCAGTAATTTTGAACGGAGGTTATATTGTTCGTGGAAATTAACCTCTTCTAAAACAATTTTCAAAGCGTCCTCAAGAGTCGCAGGATTTTTGAGTCTGACAATTCGTACCATATTTTCCGGTAAATTGTATAAAAATATGTTAAGTGCGGTGTTGTCGTAAATAATTTTCTTTGCAATTCTCATTTCTGGCGTGTTAGTTTGGAAAACTTTGGAAAATAAGATAGCACGAACATCTTGAATTCGGCTACAAAAATCTAGATAGGTCTCATTGCTTCGTATTTTTAATGACTCGAGTTCTATTGCGACACAACCTTCGCTACGAGGGTCTCCAAAGTGTTGCACAAGGACTTCTCGTAGGTTATCGTACGTTTCAAAATCGCTACGCTCACTGATAACAGCGGCGGCTTTTCCGGTTAATTTACTTGTGATGTATTGCATCAAAAATTCATTACGGGGCTGTGTGCCTTGAAGCTGACGCAATACATATTCGCATTTTCTTAGAAATAAATTTAGCAATTTTGTCTCGCCATTGAACTCGGGAATCAATGATAGTACTTCTTTAGGAATCTGAGCTTGTGGTAGAACGGGTAAAGGCAAAGGGCCTCTGTTTTCTTGAGCCATTTTAGTAACTTAGGTAAATAATCTATTTACCTTATTATTATATACTTAATTAATCAATTCACTTAAACTACACAAATTTCCAAATTAAAACAATAGATTTTATATCGTAATATTTTTTGGAAATTAGTAAACTATATAAACTAGGTACTTTACTTAATTCTGTGCAATTTTCGTCACAAAATACTTATTTACTTAACTATGCGCAGTTTTCGTCGCAATTACTTAATTAATGTGCAGTTTTCGTCACAAAATACTTAATTACTTAACTATGCGCAGTTTTCGTCGCAATTACTTAATTAATGTGCAGTTTTCGTCACAAAATACTTAATTATGCGCAGTTTTCGTCGCAAATACTTAATTAATTTACAAAAATCAGGGAAATGATGGGAAAGAAAGGAAGTAGAAGGATTTTACTTGTACTCACAGTCCAATCGCCATGTTTCTCTGTACTGCTCGAAGTAACGTATTTCTTTGGTTCGAGGATAGCTGGTTAACGGGTGCACTGACTCTAGGTTTTTCTAGGTAGGCCGTTAAAACTTTTTGCTGCCACGCACTAGAGAATTCACTATTTGAGAAATATACTCCGCGATGACAACAGCCAGCTATCCTACCGGCTGCGCCAGTTAACTTTCGAGAGCGTTTATTAATCTTTTTAAAAATTTCAAATTTAATTAATCCTAAACTTATTTTAATTGTACCGATGCTAGGCACGTCTTAACCCTAGTGAAGCTGATCTTAAACTTGTTTAAACCTACACCTTAAGTTCTAATGAAATCTCGGGCTTATCTATGCTGACACTGCGTCTGGGCTGCGGAATGCAGTGGCGTGATATCGCGTGGGTGGTCGCAGTATAAACATAGAGGCTAGTTCGGGGAACGTAACGAGGTACCCTACACCTCAGCGCCATTGGATATTTTTTTTGGTATCTCTCGGGCGCCCAAGATACAGGCTAAGCCTAGTTTGGGGCCCACAGACATTATCTTATTATATCCCATAGTTATGCATGAAAATAATATGTATACCTTATGTCGTTTAAGTCAGATTAATTATTTTACTGTATTTTATGCATGCGTTTTGAAAATTAATGTAAATGAATTATGTAATTGTTATTTTTGGTAATAAACGATTATAATAATAATAACATAATAATAATAATAACATCAATACCAATACTATTTCGACCTCTATAAGCGGGAACCTCTGTAGATAACACAACTATGATTTTAAACCTGCCTAATTGGTAAACTAGATTAATGGAAACCCTCAATAAATAGTAGCTACAACATTCTTGGTCCCTTGAGATCCCAATTAACCAGGTTCCACTGTACTACAGAGCTTAATGCTTTACATTGAAGAATACAGGGCTATTGGTTATGAAATAGTACGTTCTTATAAAATCAGTGGCGTAACTAGGTACCTATACCATCTGAGGCCCGTGGCGACTTTTTTGGATGGGGAAAAAAATTCCTTCTGGAAAAAAAATAATGTAAATGACACGTTGTAATTTAATGTAATTTGTTGTTTTATTTCAGTAATTTTAAGCTGAGGTGCGAGGAAGGGAATCACTAATAGCTGTAAGAAGCGCGAGCGCAGCGAGCGCGGAAATTTTTCATGTCGGGGCCCCCTCTAGTCCGAGGGCCCGTGGCATTTTGCCAGCCCTGCCGCCCTATAGTTACGCCACTGAAAACACACATCAAAACAAACAACTTCTGTTTTACAACTTATCCCAAATCTTAACAATTTCCCCGATTTAATAAAAATGGAATCAGCATTCCTATGTCCAAATAATTATTTTTACATACCTAACTAATATTACACTTGTTTGCATATTTACACTGTATTTAGGCCCAAGTCTCGCGGGTGGCGGCGCGCGCTATTTTTACATAGAGTTAATTATGTTTAGACCGGGCAAATAATTTTTGTTTTTAATTTTTTATACATGAAAATAAATAAATAAGATTTTTAGAAAACTATTATAAAGTCAAATTTCATGCAATTTGGTTCATAAATGTGGACTTTGTAACATAAGGACGGACGGACGGACACAACGAAGTTATGAGGGTTCCTCGTTTTACTACGGAACCCTAATAAGCGATTACAGTTGCAAATAGGTCGGAGCGTACTCTTAGTGGCGCGCATGAGAGAGGACATGTGTCAACCGCCAAAAAGTTTGATTCGGCCCATGAGATATGAGATACCACATTTAGGAGTGCCTAACGGGTAAATAATTGTACCTACATACCTGGTATCACATTGTGGAAGCTATTAAAATTAAATACAAATATGTATAGAACTTGTAACAGTAAGTATGCTGAGTGTGAGTTTTGTCGTAAACATGACGCGCTCGCCGCGAGCGCTTACGCGCATGTAATTTATATGAACTTGCACTCGCACAAAGTGTTTCAAAAACGCGCCCCTAGTCGCGCTGTACATTTCTTCATACAAATTACATGCTTACGCGCTCGCAGCGAGCGCGTCATGTTTACGACAAAACTCACACTCAGCATACAGAGGTCAAAAAGTTAATTGTTCAAAGGTAGGTATAAAATGTAAACCACATTGCATTTTTGCCCATCGTTGTTACACCTACGTATATAAATAAAAGCGAAGAGACAACATCCTTCACATTGGTCGTGTGATTTGGAAGAAGTACTCGTATATTTGGTAAGTACTCAAATATCTTTATAAATATTCATAATATTTAGGTACTTACATCCGGTTTTGATGGAAACTTGATTCCATTCTAGATTTACTGCGCTATGGCAGTAGGAATAAAGTTTATTCTTATTTTATATTGGCATTGACCGAGAAAGAGAAGGTCTTAGTCACCGCTAACGTCTTTAAGGAAAAACACCATGAGCATATAAATTTTATAATAATAAACATGATAATTATTTGTTGCAAAAAAAGGCATGACCGACTTCAACCGTGTACAGAATTCGCGAATATTTCGCACCGATCGATGTGCCATTTTCCCCATTATTGTTGATTTATCAAAAATGGCTCAGCCGATTTCGATAAAATTAAAATGGGACCAATTCTGAAGTATACTCCTTTTAATAAAAAAATACTTATCGAAATAGGACCTATGTAAAAAGTTATGCGTGATTACACATAAAAAAATATAATGCGCGTCGGATTGAGTACCTCGGATCCTCCGTTTCGTTTCATTCAACAAAAAATGTGACTTGTATACCTAATGGCATTGAGGCAACGTTATGATAAAATTATATTCGCAGCTCATGCCTCAGTACCTATCTAGATGCACCGGTTTCGACCACTGCCCCGGTTTTGGCCATATGATGTCAAAATTATTGTATCTATTCAAGATTATAAATAATGTAAATAACATCATAAATATTGTTTGTGTGAATACGTTTGAAAATTTGAGTTAAAGTTCAAAGTGGCCAAAATTGCATTAAGATGGCCACAACCGGTGCATCTACCCAAATAGTTATAAACTTGACTTTGAAAACAAGATTTGACTTTTAATAAATAATTAATTATATGTCATTTGAGGATTGCCCACACCCACTACAACTGTTCGCCTTGTGCTATAGACTACTACACAAGGTTATTGGTAATCAATTAGCTATTTCCTTTGAAAGGCATATTCTATACATCAAAACAAACAATTTTGTGGGTCGTCCCCGTAAGTTCTACCCGTAAAATTACCGGGACAAAGGACATGTCTACAAAATGTATGGAGGCTGGTATAATAATAATCAAAAAATTCTAACCACAACACTCGTTACATTTCGAGAAAGTACATATTTTTCTGAGTCTATATTACATCAGTTAAAACCAAAAAAGAGCCCTCCGTTTTTTTAAATTATATTTGAATGTATTTGGATGAATAAATATATTTAGCTCAATAGGTAGTTTATCAACCCTGGTTAAGTAACCTCCATTATTGTTAAATGGAAGCATTGTTACCAATTAGACACACTTTTTAAGTGTTTTTTGTCACATTGTACCTACTAACTGGTCACACTGGTAGGTTATAATTTTTAATTTTAGCAAATTAAGAGATGATTGTGGCAGAATCAGTTACGAATGCAAGTAAAATAACGATAAAAGCACTTTATTATTGCTAAACTAGAAAATATACGAAGCTGTATTATTATTTTTCATATTCAATTCAATTCATTTATTTGCCATAGGAACACAATGTGAACACTTAACAATGTCAAACAGAACAAATAACATCATCATAGTATGATAGTATACAATTTATTTATCAGATTTAAAAAAAATGGAGGGATAAAAAAATCAAAATTAAATATTTTAGAGAAGCCCATATATCAAGCTTTCAAATGATGTATATATCATCTTGGTTCGATTTTTCTCTGAATAATATACCACTTGTGGACGTCACCTTTAAAACTTTTCTCAAATATTAAAAAAAATCCTAAAAAAAATGAGTGGAATCAGCATATGTACAAATAATTGTTTTTTACATACTTACCTAACTAATATTTACACTTGTTTGCTTATTTACACAGTATTTTCTCTGAGGTCCGAGTCTCGCGGGTGGCTGCGCGCGCGCTTTTTACATAGAGTTAATTATGTTTAGACCGGTCAAATTATTTTTTTTTAAATTTTGAATGGAAGAAAATAAATACGAATTTTTAGAAGTCGTAGAACATAAGATGTTTATTTTGATGCACATAATATGCCCAATTGATTATCAGTGACCCTGTAAAGATGCGCCAGACTACGCCATCTTTTTTAGTGCGAGGAGCAGTAGGTATAGGTATATACCTATAGCTTACATTTGGCATTTGAATATATTTGCAGTTGGCACTTCATACGGTCAAACGATGTCGAAATATCTGGCGGTGCTGTTCGTCGTCATGTTGGTGGTGATGCTGGCGCTGGCAGCCGCGCAAAGCTCCGGTGGAGGGGCCTCCGCTGCCAACTATGGGGCCCTTGAAAAACACAGGCAGAACAGTACTGCGAGCCCTCAAGCTATAGCACAACTGCTTGGCAAGTAAAATATCTAGTTGAAGCGATAAATCAGTAATAACAGGCAGCAGAATTTTATTTGTCGGAATTGTTCGGAGTTGAGATTCATTTATTTTTTGTATTTTTTATCTACTTTTCTAAATAAACAATGTATAATATTTACCTAAATCTAAAATATTGTTTTCTCTGCCATCCCTGTGATAGATTTAAAACATTTGATTTAAGTCAGTGTAGTTTTGTGGCTTCGCTGTTTCAATTAATTCCTACCTTTTTCCATGTTTGAAGGCGGATGCAAAATAATATGGAACAATTTCGCGGGTCTATTCGCTTTAGAGCTTCCAGTGTCGTAGGCTCAGACAGGTGGTCAGTATTTAAATTTAAACTTCCCAGCGGAACTGCGAAAGCGGATTGGAAAAGCGAAACGAACCGAACTTTATAATTACGCGACAGAAATTAGGCTTCGTTGAGAATAAGTATCGTAATAATAATAATAATAAGCCAAGTCAAGGTACTTGCTGAGCTTGTCCTTCTCGGCCTTCACGAGAACCTCGTGAAGGCCGAGAAGGACAAGCTCAGCAAGTACCTTGACTTGGCTCACGAGGTCACCGCCATGTGGGATGTGGACTCTACGATCATTGTCCCGATAGTCGTTTCGGTAAACGGCTTAATAGCGAAGAGTCTCGACCACCATCTTAAGAGGCTCTCGCTAGACGGTTGGGTCAAGGGTCAGATACAGAAGGCGGTCGTCCTGGACACAACGCGCATTGTCAGGAGGTTCCTCTCTCTGTAGACCCAACCACCGGTAGCTTGGGCCTCGCCCCGCTGCCGGCGGCACTCTAGGTTTAGGTTTTTTTATAGTATTTTGTTTTTTATTATTTAAATATTGTAAAAAAACTTAAATTTAAGACAATAAATAAATATGTGTATAATAATAATATATACTTTATTGTACACCAAACAAAAACAAATACAAACATTCTTAGGACTAAGTAAATTTACAGGGTACAAGGGCGACCTTATCGCTCATAGCGATTTCTTCCAGGTAACCCGTGGAGAGAAAAAATAAAACCTCAAGGATTGGCAGAATAGTCGGTGGTGCATTAATAATAATAAATATTATAAAACATAATACTTATATACACATGGTAATAATAACACATATACTAAATACATACATAGACTTAATATATACATACACAAATACATAAGTACCTAAATAATTAACATAAAGATTAACATAAAGATAGATAGTGATTATAAATAAGATTTTTAAAAATAGGCAGTGACTTGGCCTGCCTGATGGCAACAGGCAGCTCATTCCAGAGACAGACAGCTTGTATAGTGAACGATTTAGTGTAGGACAGATTGACGTGGGAAGAGGTGTGGATTCTAAGCTTAAGAGCTCGTGAGGGTCGTAAGGAACCGGAATGACCAATTATGAATTCGAATCGTTCCTTAAGATATAGAGGAATGGTAGGATTGAAAAGAATTTTATAAAGGAAGGAGAGAATGTGGGTATTACGGCGAAGACGAATGGGTAACCATTTGAGCTTTTTTCGAAATTCAGAAATATGATCATATTTTCGTAAGCCAAATATGAATCGAATGCAGAAATTTTGAAGACGTTCAAGCTTGTCAAGTTGCTCTTCGGTTAAATCCAGATAGCAAGCGTCAGCATAGTCTAATATTGGGAATAGGAGAGATTTTACAAGCGCAGTTTTGGTAGCAATCGGAAGGAAGTTACGCAACCGTTTAAGTGATGCTGCAGAACCAAAAATTTTCCGGCTAACCTCAGATATTTGGGGATTCCAAGAAAACTGGCGGTCCATGATGATTCCTAGGTTTTTTACAGTTTCGCTAAATGGTATTGGGATTCCCTCGAAAACTACCTGCGGGAGACGGAACCAATCAATTTTAGAGATCATACGGGAGCTTCCGATAATTATTGTCTGAGT
Organism: Hypomecis punctinalis; assembly: GCA_949316475.1. Classification (NCBI taxonomy): domain Eukaryota; kingdom Metazoa; phylum Arthropoda; class Insecta; order Lepidoptera; family Geometridae; genus Hypomecis; species Hypomecis punctinalis. The sequence continues at coordinate 3,007,909 of OX438805.1, forward strand.
TTTGGTTGGATTAATTGTCAAGCCATATGATCTACTCCAGTCCCCTATACGTCTGAGATCAGCGTTTGTGGTCTCAATGGCCTCATGCAACTGCCCTATAGGAGCTTGGTTATATATCTGCAAATCGTCTGCATAGAGGTGATAGGAAGAAGATAAATGTTGAGAGATAGAATTTATAAAAATTGCAAAAAGAAGTGGAGATAGAACGCCGCCCTGGGGAACACCAGCAGTGATATCACACCAGGATGAGTACGACTCATCAATGCGAACCCGCTGCCGGCGTCCAAACAGGTAACTACGAAACCAATCAATTGCCGTTGGAGATACGTTAAGAGAGCGTAGAATTTCCAACAGAATATCAAAATCCACATTATTAAAAGCGTTGCTGAAATCAAGTAGTGATAGCACCGTTAGCTGACAATGACCAATGCCATCCCGTATGTCGTCAGTAATTTTAGTTAGGGCTGTCACAGTACTGTGTCCAGGACGGAATCCGGATTGAAACGGGTTGAGAAGATTGTTTTTGACTAAGAAGGATAAAAGTTGTTAGTGAACAAGCCGCTCCAACACTTTAGACAAGAAAGGAAGGATAGAAATTGGGCGGTAGTCTGAAAAAGAATTGGGATTAGGTTTTTTTGGAAGAGGTGTAATTTGAGCTTCTTTCCACGTTGATGGAAAGGTACCCGAAGAAATTGAGAAATTGAGGAGGTATTGGATTACAGGAGTGATCTCATCAAGTATTGGCATGATCATTTTGCGACTTATACTATCACTACCGACAGCATTGGATGAAATGGACTGGATACTCTTCTTAACGTCACAAGCGGAAAATTGGTCGAAAGTAAATGCTTCGTGGTCGGGAGGATTGACGGATGAAAGACGTTTCAAGGTGGCAGCTTTCGCTGGTCCATCAAAATTTGAAGACGAGGAAAAATGTTGATTTAGCAAATCAATGTTTAAGTTATTAGAAATACTATCTTGAGGAGTTTTGCCTACTCCCATTGACCTGAGAAACTTCCAGACTTTAGCTGGATCACCATTTTCTACTGAAGTATGAATATGTCGGCGTTGTGCGTCCCTACACGCTCTGTTGCAGACATTGCGATTGTTTGTGTACTTCTCCTTGGTTGCGTCAGATTGGCACTTTTTGAACTTGCTCTTAGCTGTTAATTTTTTGTGCATGAGAGCACGTATTTCATCATTCAACCATGGGGCTGGTACATGTTTCATTTTGACAGCTCGAATAGGTGCATGAACATCATACAATTCTGTTAAAATGCGGTTAAACTCAAACAGTTTGTCATTTATATCAGCTGCGTTAATTACACTAGACCAGTCTAATTCCTGGGCATCTTTGCATAGGTTTTCAATGTTCATACTACCAAAACTACGTTGCAGAAGAATTTTGGGCTTGGCTTTAGGTGGGCGGACTTTATAAGACAAAAAGATCAAATCATGGTGAGAAAAGTCATCCGCCGCACACTGATCATGCTTAACAACATGATTTGGAGAGGTCACAAGCATAAGATCGAGAAGAGAAGGGTTATAATCGGGTGGATTATGAGTAGCTTTAAGAGGAAGGATAGTGAAGTTGAGAGCCTTAGCTAATAATTCAAAGGAGTTGTACCTGATTTACAAGGAACTCGGTATTAAAATTCTAACCAAGATCATTTAATTTTTCTAGGAATGTACTTAAATTTGAAAGCTCCATGGAGTAATAAAAAATAATATATAGCTCTGCATTTTTTTTTAAATTGTTATTTTATAAAAGTATATTGGAAATTCAAAATAATATTTTCTACGAAAATAAATAGGGCAAATAAGCGCTAGATAGCCCTTTCCGGGCTAAATCATTACACTAATGAATAAACAAATACAAATTCAAGGGGTTCACCTACAGTAAACAGTGCTAGATCTAGCTCCAAAAGGGCTAAGGTGGTAACACTGATCGAAAATCAAATTAATATTCAATTTCCTTTGACATTGACATTTCTATTATACTTTTTTTTTTAATTGGCTTTGAGTTTTTTCAGATTAGCGTTTTTCTTTAAGAGATATCCGTTCCGTTTCACGTTACATAACCCAAATATATATTATCGATTTTCTAAATATTGCAGGGCTTTTAAAATATGTTTTTATCAGATAATAATTACATTTTGAATGCTCTTTATAAAACAGCAATCATTGATCTGGTTAGATTTTTTATTTATTTTAATACCGTCTCCGTTCCGGTAACTGACAGCTTGGAACTATTAGGCGTTTCACTCTCATCTTCTCTTAACTTTGGCTCTTACATAGAGTCCAAAGCCCAATTAGCCTCCAAAAAACTTGGTGTTCTCTCTAAGGTGAGACGGTATTTCACACCTGAGCAACTGCTTAGTCTTTATAAAGCACAAGTCAGGTCTTGCATGGAATACTGCTCTCACCTTTGGGATGGCTCTGCCAAATATCAACTGGAGGCTCTGGAATCGATTGAGAGACGAGCCAGGAGGCTGATTGACAACGACACCTTGACTAAGACGCAGCTGCAAAGTCTTGAGCATCGTCGCAAGGTAGCGTGTTTGTCGGTCTTTTACCGGATACACTTCGGAGAGTGCGCCCAGGAGTTGCACAATCTGGTCCCCCCTGCCCCTTTCTTCTATCGTACGGCTAGACGGACGCGACTAAAGCGTCACCCTTTTATGGTGGACATTCCGCGCGTTAGAACCAAGCGTTTCGAATCCTCATTCCTCATACGAACAGCCGGAATGTGGAATACTTTGCCTGGGTCTGTCTTCCCGTTAAAGTACAACGTGAGTGTCTTCAAATCCCGAGTAAATAGGTATCTTCTAGGTAAGCGTGCTACATCCTAGACCGCACATCTGCTTAACATCAGGCAGTGTGTAGTCAAACGCAAACCTATTCGAAATAAAAAAAAAAAAAAAAAAAAAATACCGGTAACGGAACAAATCCTTTACGAGATCTATGATCCTGCTTCAATAGACATGTGTTAAAATCGCCCATTACTATGGTGTGATCGTAAGAAGTAGAATAACTTTCTAGAAGAGTTTCAAACGAGGAGAAGTAATTAACATTCCGAGAATGAGGGTAATAAACTCCTAGAAGTATTTTAGTATGTTGTAGCACGACTTCGATAAGAAGATGTTCTCCGGCATCGGATGGCGGCGGCTGCGCAGATATACTAATTACAGTGAAAGGAATGTGGGTTCGAAGATATATAGCAACACCACCACCACCCTTGCCAATCCGATCATTTCTTATGAGTCGAAAGCCTGGCAACGCTACTGTAGAAGAAGGGAGAACCGGTTTTAACCACGTCTCAGAAACTAAGATAGCATGGATGTTAGGATGTACAAAAGACGCAAGCATTTCTGGGTAATGAGCCGTAATACTTTGGGCATTTATGTGGAAAACATTAAAATTTTTGGGAACATCAGATATCATCGACTCAATGGATTCAGGCAAGGAAGGAATACTACAGAAACTGTCTAAACTGTCACTGGTAGATGTATTAGCAGAACACGTAAGATATTCATTATCACTACTAACCATAACAATAGGTACTTGTACAAAATATAAAAATAATAAATATAATTAAATAAATATATGATAATATTAATAAAATACACAAAAAAAAATACAAATCATCTACCTGCCAATTGTGTTAATGTGCTAGACATACAAAAATATTTATAAATATACACTGCATTAATAAAATTAATAGCTAAATAGATTTAAAACATAATTATCAACTTTGAAAGAAATAATGCAAAAATAGCCTAAACAATCAAATAAACAAGGTAGGTAAATGCTCGCACACAATAAAAAGATTTCCACAAACAAAAGAATATTATAGTATAGAAAAAAAAATACAGCAAATAATGTACAATTTTTTTGGCAAATGCGTAAGACGTTACAATTCGCAAGCATTCAACATAAAACTTATGACAGCTACAATTGACTTTGACATATTGCGCGACAATACATTTCTAAACGTCAAAGTTATTTCGATTCTACGTCTAACCTCAAAGTGTAAATTGTAGTGAATTATGAAATTGCTATTTGTAAAAGTTAATTTAGAATAAAACTGCGAGTACCTACGTATTAAAATTAAATAAAAAACAACGAAGACATATCTAAACTACCCTGTTCTCGATTCCTACTGTGAAAAAGTAACGATTTGAACGAGACTCCGGTTACTTCTTATTCACGGCGATTTTTTCTCGCCTGGGCCTCGAGTTTGCAGCATCCTTGACCACAGTAGGCACCGCACGACCACCAGCCGCCTGCGGCGGCTGCGGCGGTTGCGGCTTGGCATCCGAGACGATCTTCTGCACAGCATCAAGGTCCCCCCTGGCATTGACGCGATGTCGAGCGCCGTCAGGGCCGAGAATGAAGATATTGCCCTCACTCGTCCAGCACTTTGCAACTCCAAATCGCTGACGTGCCGCTAAGAACAAATCATGCCGTGCCTTCGTGAGAAATTCGGATAGCGTGACACCCGAACCTTTTAGACTAGTCTTCAACTTCCAAATTTTATCACGAAGAACCACATCTCGAAGCTTGAACAGTATTGGTCGCGGTTTTCCAGACGATGCACGCCCCATCCGATGACATCTGCTGATGTCGGCGCAACAGAAGCTTGATATTTTCAGCTTCTCCACCACAGCTTTTGTGACGACATTGCAGGCGTCCTCGTTCGGTTCTTCAGGAATTCCGTGGAGCAATAGAAACTTTCGCCGTGAGCGCATCTCAGTTTGATCGAGCTGTTGAGCCAGCATTCCAATCTGGGCTTCCACAACCCGGAATGTTGTGACGACTAAGTCCTTGAAGGAGGATAGTTCTGCAGCAACACCTTCCCAGGTGGGCGCCTGTGTACTTGGCATCTGCCCAACAATTAAATCAAGGCGCTTGTGGAAAGAGTCCATCATTTCACTCATGGATTGTTGAATGGCGTCCATTTTGTTTGGCCAAAAGTGAAGTTCACAGGTAAATTAAAGAAAAGTGGGTTTGCAGTGTAGTTTTTAAGGAGATAACACTCAGTGGCAGGCAGGGTGCACTAATACTTGCATTTAAACATCAATTTGATGCGTAAGTATACTAATAATATTTATATTTAATAAACTATTTGGAACAATTTAGAAAAGTTGTTGCTTATTTCACACCTACCCACAAACTGTATTCGTATATAATTGAAAGTATAGTATTATCGTATTAAATTGAAAGGAGACGTCCACAAGTGGTATAGTATTCAGAGAAAAATCTAACCAAGATGATATAATATACATCATTTGAAAGCTTATTTTATGGGCTTCTCAAAAAATTTTAATTTCGATATTTTCATCCTTGCATTTTTTAAAATGTGAAATTTAATTGTATGAAAAATAATAATACATCTTTTTATTTTTTCTAGTTTAACAATAATGAAGTGCTTCTATTGTTATTTTACTTGCATATGTAGCTGATTCTTCCACATTCATCTCATAATTTGCTAAAATTAAAAATTTTAACCTACCAGTGTGACCCGTTAGTAGGTTCAATGTGACAAAAAACACTAAAAAAGGTAAAAATGCTTTATTGTAACAATTTGGAGATTACTTAATTAGAGTTTATAGAGATAAACTACCTATTGAGTCAAATATATTTATTTATCCTAATAAATTTAAAATTAATTTAAAAAATTTTGCAGGGCTCTTTTTTGTTTTTAACTGATGTAATAGACAAGAAAAATATGAACTTTCTCGAAATGTAACGAGTGTTGTGGTTAGAATTTTTGATTATTATTATACCACCATACATTTTGTGGACATGTCCTTTAGGAGTTTATTTAGTAGGTGTTCCCATTGTGAACTTGAGAGCACGGTACGGGAGTAATCCGTTAGATCGTGATTAGATTCAGTAGCACGAAGAAATGTATTCACAAGGTGTTATAAATAGGGGATGGGAAAAAATTTGAGAAAGTTATCGATAATTTCTATTTGCGCTACGGTCAATATTAAGTAATACCTACTGACATGGTGATACCTGCTGGCCAATGCCACTAAGATCAGACAAATTTAAACTAAACCTAATCCGTTTTTCCGCCTTGAAAATCTCAAATCACCTGTTTTTACATCTTTATATGGGGTAGATGCACCGGCTGTGGCCACTGTCCCGGTTTTAGCCATTTAATGTTGAAATATTTTTGCATAAATAGTATGAAAAAATAAACTTTAAAAATAATATTTTAACACTAAAATTGTTTACAAAATCATCAAAATTTAAAGTGGCTTAAAATGACATTAAGATGGCCACAAACGATACTATACCTATCTAACTAGAACGTTTCTTGACACCTTTCGAGAATCTAAAATACGTAGGTAAGGTTCACATTTTTCAGCTCAAATTCGTCTGGTAGCTGGTGCTCTAATTCCCATGTCAGTAAACAACACGGCTGATACCTTCGGCAATAAACCAACCTGTCGATAGAATTACCGGCTTCACTACGCGCTGCACTCCGTCGATAGCGGGATCGTGCCGCGGCAAGCACGCGCCGTCTTAGCCCACCTCGTCGATAACTCGTGTAGGTACAGCACTACGGTCAATATTGAAAATATTCCGAGTTTTCCAATTTCAGTTCTTGTTTTCTGCAGCTGGGCTGTAAGCACATATATCTGCTGTGGCTGTAAGTGTAGACTGATCTAGCGGGTGTCTATCTTAAGTAGTTTTGTATTCTCTTTGGGTGTCTAATCACCTGTAGGTAAACTTATCTACTTGTATTTCATACTTGTATGACATGAAAAAAAAATGGTAGGTACTCTTAATTTGAAAGTAGGTATAATAAAATCTCACTACAGAGGAAGTATAGCTAAGAATCATTTTGATGCATCAGTTTGCAAACAAAGCTGTTGCATGCGTTTTATAAATACGATGCTACAGACAGAGATAGGTAAACATTGATGCATCTACACTTCCTACTTTCTCTATTTGTCAGGTTTTATTAAGATACTACATACACAATGCCTAAGTTTGTCTTAATAAGCCTTAAAATTCTCCTCACGATACCAAACAACGAACAGGCGACAAATCTCAGTAGGTACTTAAAAGAGTTACCGTCACCCCATCACCCCATTATCCCTTCAACAAGATTTAGACGATAATTACAATATCCAAACTTTTTAAAAAGGAGATTAGGCTCCGCAAAACGACGATAAGTGCTGTATAAAGTGTAACTGTCTCAGAACTTATCCCCATAAAGATCGGGGAGGCTCACAAAAGGTGGGATTTTTTATCCGAAACAAGCACCTGCTCTCAGGATCCTGGAAGTTGGGAGAGTAGGACTTAAAAACAGTAAAGCAATTTGGCACACAATGTAAATTAAATTTGTTTAGGTAACTTGCGACACCACGGTGATGTAGATATCATTAGGTACTGTGGCGACACTGAATAGAAATTAATTATTCGGAAACTAACAAGTCACTCTTGCTGGAAACACTACCTGAGCTGTCAATTATGTTTCCATCCATCCATCAACAGTAAGACATCTACTGCTGGACATAGGGCTCCCCTAAAGATTTCCAATAAGGCCAGTTAGAACCGGCTTGCATTCAGCGCGTTCCGGCGATCTTTATTATATCATCAACTATGTTTAATTTTTTTGTTTTGTGTTAACTTATTGTGAACAAGAAAACAGTGTTCCGAAATATACTAACAGATGGTGAAGACCTTACTTATTATCAACTTATAAGCAAGATGTTGCTTCTCATCTACAGCACCCCTAGCATGGCAAAAGGCTCCACTTTTTAATGCCAGTTGTCAATTTCAATCCAAACGTTATTTCCTCTTCAAAGTTACAAATTGGTGGAAAGAAAATGTGTCCCTTAGCAACGATTATGGATTTAGGCAACAAATCTTAACGACATTTTTGAGAATTTTTTAGTCGTCGGCGATTATTATTCATTGGGGAGGTATTTGCAAGGCCACGAAAGCACGAAGTCGAGTGAAGCAACTGTGAGGGTGTTGAGTTGCCGGTCGCAGGTCTTCGTAGCGTCCCCAAAAATGAGAATTTTCTCTTGCCTGACTCCTCCCTCTAGGAAAAAGAAGACCACCCTTAATTGATTAGTAGTGGAGCGAATCTGAAAGAGAAAGAATTATTTTATTTATTTATTTGTTTATAGGCGAGCAGTGTATACTGATGTGTATATATCAAGGAGTGTCGAATAAAATTAATATTTATCTGTCAAGGATTTTTTTTCCTTCTTTATCCAAAGGTCCAGTCTATTCTTAAATTCTTAGGCTTATATTTCTGGAGAAACAATCTAACTATATACCTATCCAGTTATTAGTTTAGACCAATAGCTCTGTCTTTACTAATAAAAACTACATAGAAGTAGACTTGCTTGAAGTAGAGTTACTGCGCAAATACTAATATTGCACCGAAGTTTTCCAACTTCGCAAAACTTTGCGAAAACTTTTTCACCGGATGTTGTTATCGGCCGGAAGCGCTTTAGGCAACTTCCTGTTTTGACGGACGTGGAAAAAACTGGAAGTTTTCGTATTAAGTTTAAAAACTGTTGAGTGATGATGTTTTTGATGAATTGGACAGGTGAGTAGAACTCTGCGGGTTTGGTCAGGAAAGATAAGTTTTTGAGGCGAAGGAAAATTAAATTTGTTTTAATCGACTTTTGTAAGGAGAAAATCTCAATTCGATGGTAGGCATACCTATGTGTGTCGCCAGTTAAACGTTATCAATTTAAAGAATCATTTTCCGTGATTTTATATTACTTGACTGTCAAAAAAGGGTTTACCTTAGAATATTGTGTGCGTATATTATACCTAATATTGAGATACTTAAATGATTGTACATATTATACAGGGTTACTGTAATGTACTGTATCAGCCTTTTATCAGTCCACTGCAGGACTTAGGCCTACCCACGAAGGGTGATTGGCCCATATCCACCACGCTGGCCCAGTGCGGGTTGGCGGATTCACATACGCTATCGAATTTCTTCTACGGACGTATGCAGGTTGCCTCACGATGTTTTCCTTCACCGAAAAGCCAGTGGTGTGAAATTCCGTACATAAATTCCAAAGAACTCATTGGTACGGGACCATTTATACAGGGTTATTGGTAATCAATTAGCATCCTTTTAGGGGCTTATTCTGTACATCGAAAGTAACAACATCTGTTCTGCGACTTTTGTCATAACACAAAAAAAAATCAGCTGTTCCAAACATTTTGTCGAGGGTGAACGATATTTTTTAAAGGAACAACATTTTTTTGAGATTTGATAAAAGTAGCTGAACAAATGTTGTTAGTTTTAAAGTACAGAATAAGAATAAGTAAGGATAATAATTGATTACCAATAACCCTGTATATTAAGAAAGTACGTACAAAATTGTACATTTGTCCTTATGGTTAGGTTTCTGAATTTAAGGTACATCTGGAAAAACATAGTAGATCGCTAGGATATTTATTTTGAACATATAAAGCTGTTCGTATGACCACAGCCTTGTAAGCGTGTGTTATCAATCTAAAAAGATAACTAAGCATTGAAAAAAATAACCTTGAAAACTTAACATATTTTTAAGATACTTTTTATATGCTCAAGGTCCCAAGAGACTTTGCCGTCAACAAAACAGCTAAAACTCCCGAGTCATGAAAAATGCAACAATATCATCAAGAGGTCACGTAATTAACGAGGGAGTTTATAATAACTGCTACTTAACCTGTATCATGCTCTTAGTGAGTGATATTTATTCTGTGAAGAGGTACGGAGCGGTGGGAAGCTCGAAAAACACTTCTCGAAACTTTTTCAGCCGCAAATTATTAATAGGTTCTTGGGCGGATAAGGGATGGGATTGTTAGTAATATTATCGATGTCTGAAATTAAAGTAGTTGGCACAACTTGATATATTTCAGTGGCAGTGGTTTTCGTGCGAGAAGTCTCAAAGGTGACGTCCACAAGTGGTATTTTATTCAGAGAAAAATCGAACCAAGCTGATTTATACATAATTTGAAAGCTTGATTTATGGGCTTCTCTAAAATATTTAATTTAGATTTTTTATCCCTCCATTTTTTTTAAATGTGAAAAATAAATTGTATGAAAAACATTATTACAGCTATGTTTTTTTTCTAGTTTAGCAATAATAAAATGCTTCTATCGTTATTTTACTTGCATTCGTAGCTGATTCTTCCACATTCATCTCTTAATTTGCAAAAATTAAAAATTATAACCTATTAGTGTGACCAGTTAGTAGGTACAATGTGACAAATAAACACCTAAAAACTGTGTCTAATTGGTAAAGATGCTTCTATTCAACAATTTGGAGGTTACTTAATCAGTGTTGCTAGAGATAAACTACCTATTGAGCCAAATATATTTATTTATCCTAATAGATTCAAAATTAATTTAAAAAAAAAACGGAGGGCTCTTGTTTGATTTTAACTGATGTAAAAGACTCAGAAATATATGAACTTTCTCGGAATGTAACGAGGATTGTGGTTAGAATTTTTTATTATTATTATACCAGCCTCCATACATTTTGTGGACATGTCTTGAGTTATATCTGCACATGAGTTTTTGTCACGCTCAGATGCATATACATTTTTCAGTGATGAAAAAATTATAACGCACATTTGCTACTGGATCAACTAAGGAGATAACCACCTTTTATCGCATCTAACAAATATCTAACATAAAAATACCAATTTCAGAATTATGATTGGTAAGTCTAAAACATGGTCTTAAAGTATAATGTAGTTTTCAGATCTTCACTTCTGTTACGAGATGGGTTTTTGGACAATTAGTTAATCAGTGATTAGCGGCCTTGTTTTGTAAGCGCTCTGACGTTCGGCTTCGCTTTTTCTCCTGCTCGCGCCAGTTACTCACGCTGCGAGAGCGAGCGGGAGGAAAAGCGAAGCCGAACGCCAGAGCGCTTACAAAATAAGGCCCCAGCTCTGGGCAAGTTACAGGGTTTATCTACAGCGTGGCCGTTAGGGCTTCGTTTCAAGCTCGCTGTAAGCTTGCATGAACGTTGCAACCTTATATTTGTAAGTTACAAGTTCGTTGATGTTACGTTCAGTAATGTTATTGCAACTTTTGCTTACTTAACGGGATATTTCCATTCGTTTTAATTGAAACCCACAATAAAGATATCGATAAAAAGTCATAGATATTGATATTTGAAAATTCACCTCCCTAATTTTCTAACACCTTGCAACGATGTAAAAATTAAGAAGAAAGATTTATAAAACTCGGCGAGTTAGTGACGCCACATTAATTCACACTGTCGATTACTCAGATCCGGGATTTTCGAGAAAAATCCTTACCTGAGCCACAGAATCTGCAAGAGTGTATGAAACTTGTAAGTAATGACGGCTGACGAGACTTTGGCGAACTTTTAAGTGAATTTCCGGTAAAAAATGAGGTAAGAGGGAAGAGAATTTATAGTAGAAACAGATGGATATACCTAGGTGTATTATGTAGATGTTATTCTTGCGTTATTTAAAACCAGTTTAGAGCATCTTTTATACCTTTTATCGATCTCCAGATAACTTATATATAAGCATATTCGCGTTTGACCACAGCCTTGTGGTCTAATATACTGAATATATTATAACCTATGAAATTATTCAATGAAATTATTACATACAATTTTAATAATTATTGTTCCTACACATTTGAGTGCTTTTATACACACTACATTTCTATACTTACAGTTACTTACTAGGCTTAGTATTTTTTAAATGTATCAATTGACGAGTACATTGTAGTAATCGTTATTATATTAATAACACACGGCACACACACACACACAACACACACGTGCGTGACACCGCCGCACCCACAGAGTGCTTTGTTATGATACAGCTGCATCTTTGAGTTACACCATGCAGTTACTTGATGATGTTTACCAAATACATATTTTCAGTACCTATTAGGTAGGTAATGGCTCGCTTGCTCATACTTTCTTTTTATTTTTATTTATATATTTTTTTAATCAGTAAGTTTTATTATGCCGGATATCATATTATTGTTGTATTGTCATGACGTTATTATTATATTGTGTTGTAATTTTTAGTCTTTACGCTGATAGTTTATTTAGTTTGTACATTTCTTTTTTTGTATATTCATACTTAGATGTGGTAGAATCGACTTGATTTTTCTTTTCTGTTTATAAATAATTTATAGGATTAGACCTGTTATTGGATGTTTATATGTATCTGTACAATTAAGTTAAAATATATTTTTGTGCAGTTGGCCTATAAATAAATAAATAAGAGATTTACTTAAGATAAACACTCTTGCGTAGAAAGGAGTTTTTGTGGGATCGCCTACGGAATAAGCACCTATGTATATTGATTACTGAATCTGTTTCCTAAGCTTATAGACTATGGTCTAAATCATACTACTGTACTGTATAGGCCGCATCACACACGTTGGCGGAAACGAAGTTAGCCACAAGCTGCGCAATATCCAGTCCTTACTGAAGCTCACACAAAGCCGCGCGTTGATACCCAAGGAACTTGAATTACGCCTATACCACACTGTCTGTTAGAAAGTTTGAAGTTATGGGCTGACATCGAGATTCTGAGCTACTTCAATCCTACTAATCCTACTAATATTATAAACGCGAAAGTTTGTGAGGATGGATGGATGGATGGATGGATGGATGGATGTTTGTTACTCTTTCACGCAAAAACTACTGAACGGATTGAGATGAAACTTTGCAATAATATAGGTAGCTTATATATCAGAATAACACATAGGCTATAAATTATAATGATTATTGCGTATGCGGGCGAAGCCGCGGGTAAAAACTAGTAATATATAATACGAAAGTTTGTGAGGATGGATGTATGGATGGATGGATGTTTGTTACTCTTTCACGCAAAAACTACTGAACGGATTGAGATGAAACTTTGCAATAATATAGCTTATATATCAGAATAACGCATAGGCTATAAATTATAATGATATTACGTAAAAAATGAAAATATCATGCGGGCGAAGCCGCGGGTAAAAACTAGTACTCTATAATACTCTATAGGTCCTTCAATATTCGTTAACGGCATCACGGCACCTAAGGAAGTAGATACATAATTATTTATGTGTAATTGGAAACGCGCTGTGTAAATTTCCCTTGTTTTCCTTTATGCTATTCATTACAGTCACCTTATTTCACTGCGAAACTCTGAAGTACATTCTGTATTTGTATCCAATCTCCTGCATTGTAGTGAACGTCGTATAAATCCCGCGAGTGCAGCTTCCAAAGCGGAACTGTTGTAATATTTAGCCAAAAGTCTGCGAAAGTAAATTCGGTGTAGAGTCAACAAATCAGCGTCGTTTACCGTCCGCTGCGTTTTCAATTTGTACCGTTTGCACGGCAAGTGCATGTGTGTGTACATGGAGTTGAAAATTTGGATGAGACACTCTTCATTCTTTGTGGTAGCTATATCCTTAAATTTAACGCAGAAAGTTCTCTGTTGGAGATAGGTTTGAAGGCTTGTGAAATGGCGGCTCAAAAAATCTCACACCAGGGCTAGCCTGAGCCTAACCTGAACTTACTTAATAAATTTTGAAAAGTGCAATATCTATGAGGATGTAGGCAATTAGCTTACAGGTTGCATTTTTAATAAAACTTTAAAACAATATGATTAAAATCCACCTTCATCCACGCGGCGGGAATACAGCTCGTAGAAGTGAACTGGCTATAATATTATAATTTATAGGAGATTCCTTCAAGATGTACTCGCTATTATTAATTTTCGCAAAAAATCGCAACACCGACTTCCACCTTGTACTAAATTTGAATAATTTGCACGAATCAATGTGACATTTACGTACCTATATTTTTGTCATACCTTATCAAAAATGACTCAGCCCATTTCGATAAAATTTAAGTGGAAGAACCTCGGAAGTACATATACTCTTTCGAACTAAAAACGTTTTTTTTAAATCAGTTCACAATTGGCGAAAATATCGATGAACATATACAATAAAAATACATACAGACGATCATAGTACCTATCTCCTCCGCTCCTCCTTTTTGACCGACGAACCACCGGAGGAGGTATACAATTCGACGCGTATATATATATTTTTTTATGTTTAACCACGCATAACTTTTTTCGTAGTTGTCCGATTTCAATAGTTCTTTTTTTATTGGAAAGAATATACTTTAAGTTTGGTCCCATTTAAATTTTATCGAAATCGGCTGAGCCATTTTTGATAAATCAAGAATAATGTGCAAAATGCTACATCGATCCGTGCGAAATATTCGCGAATTCTGTACACGGGTGAAGTCGGTCATGTTAATTTTTGCAAAAAATAATGTTGTTGGAAGTCGGTAACAATCTACCACATCTTCACAAACATAGGTCGTAGGAAGTGCACTCGCCGTGAGCGCTGCTCAGCTCTAATGATAATTTATACCGTGTGCGCCCACCGTGCAGCTTAGATTGGTCACTATTCTTCCAGACTACTCGCTGAAAAACCAGCAGAATAGGACCTGGGCTTGTTTTATTCAGAAGAGTATGAGTTAATAGATACCTACTATCTTTAATATTATTCTTGTTGTAACTATAATTCTATCAACCCGAATTTACAGAAAGAGATAGACTACTGACTACATAGTTGTGCCTCCAAAAAGTATAAGACTTTCGATTCACATGGCGGTAGGTATGAATAATTTCCAAAACTAATTATCGTTTGTAACTTGTATACCTACTTTGATTTGAGCTATATAAATTTGTTTATTCGTAGTATGGATCTCAAAAAATATCATAATTAACTATTTGTGTAGTAGAATCGTTTCAAAAGAATTAGAATAAACCAAGGCAAACCAACCCCACGACACAGGCTACCCTAGTGTGGGCCCCAGTGTACACCGATTGCTTATTTAATCATTAAGTTTCAAACAGTATTCTGTTCGATTTAGGTGTAAGTTTATTAGTACTAAGGTTTTTTTGAATAAATATTTATTTATTATTATTTATTTATTTATTAAGGTATATGAAAATCCTTGACTACGTTTACCATTAACTTTATACTAAAACCATAACCAGTCTATTTTAACTCCCACTGTAAAGTAAGTAAGGTGCTTACGCAACTTTTTAAACTCCGTCCATTTGCGCGTCACCCGAGTTCACCCGACGTAAGCTGTCCAACAAAGTGCCGCTTCCGAAGCCCTTCAATAACTCAATATAAAGTGTAATATTAATATCACACCAATGAAATAAATGAGAAAGTTGATATGTACGAGTACATACTTTTGTGCGTAAAAATTCATGTTATTTCTAGTATTTTAGTGCAGTTGGCTTGCAATAATCATAGAGCTTAATTTCCGCCCCAGGCCTAGCTCTAGTCCTATTTAATGATTAGTTAGTTTGGATTTCTAAGCCAGGTTCGTAGTATAATTTTAATGCATGTGTAGCTATTCTTTAATGACGTATTCTCGTAACAAATTTCAAGAACCTAGATAGTTCTGAACAACTGTGGACTGTAGATCTGAAAAGTGCAAATATATTTTTGAGCTAAATTACTGATTTTCTTATTGAGGATTTAAAATTGCAATTTATTGGGTAGGCATCCTTGGAGTACCTACTGAGTGACTGAGTTACTAAAAGTACCTACTGAACTAACTATGAAGTACTAAGTAACTAGGTTATTCTGTACTCTAAGTTCAGTACCCGGTTACTCAGTAGGTACTCTAAAAGTATGCCAAAACAATAAAGTAAAATTCTAACTACACAATAAAAAAACAGTAATTCAGTTATTTTAATGAGTAGCACTGGAGCGCATTGAGAAGGGTAATGTAGGTACAAGAAGAGAGCCTTATACCTACTTATCTTTGGGTGATGATAAAAATGTACTCCGTATTCAGCACAGTAAGAGCTACAATCAAAGTACTCAAATAGATTTTACTATGGAAACTAGCGTGGTTTTCGCACATTTTAATTAAGTAAAGCACAGGTGTTACTCACTCAAATAGATTTCCTATAATTTTAGTACAGCGTCTGAGTTTTCGACAAACAAGTTTCCACATCATAATAAAACAAGCAAAGCCACGTACGAAAGCCAGAGTAGTATAAAGGTGAACGGCAGTTTGATAATGTCGTAAAAAGATCTGCCGGCATCTTGAGATCGCGTAAACCTTTCACGAGAGGGCGCTCAAATAATCCGGACAATAAAGAAAAATTCCTGCCCTCTTTATGAAGAGGTAAGTCCTCGGCAAATTGACTGGGACAGGGGAGGCGTGGAGATGACAACGTAGTTCCAGTACTACGTACTGGATTGTACTGTATTGTACCAGCCTTTTTTAATAGTCCACTGCAGGACGTAGGCCTACCCATGAAGAGTGATTGGGCCATATCCACCACGCAGGCCCAGTGCGGGTTGGTGGATTCACATATGCCATCGAATTTCTTCTACGGACGTATGCAGGTTGCCTCACAATGTTTTCCTTCACCGAAAAGCCAGTGGTGTGAACTTTGTACTTAATATTAAAATACTAGCTGACCCGTAACTTAGTTTCACGCAATATCTTTACTATAAATTATAAGCTTATGTGTTATTCTAATGTATAATCATTACTATTGCGAAGTTTCATCTTAATCCGTTCAGTAAATATTGCGTGAAAGAGTAACAGACATCCATACATATAGAAACTTTCACGTTCATAATATTACCAGCAAACCTTTCGGATTTATAATATTAGTAAGATAAAGGGTTATTCCTAATCAATTAGCATCCTTTTAGGGGCTTATTCTGTACATCAAAACTAACAACTTTTGTTCTGCGACTTTTGTCAAAAAAATTAAATTGCATAAATATTAAGAAAATGTTGTTTATATATAAATAACGGCTGTTCAAAAAATATAATATTTTTACTAGCTTTTGACCGCGGCATCGAGCACGTGGTACATATTTTAATTGTTGTGCTATCCCAAGGGAATTTTATTTTTCTGGATTAAAAAGTAGCACGTAGCAGTAGTAATGTGTCACTTTCCGTCTTTCAAACTACATCAAGCCAAAAATCAAGTCAATCCGTTGCTCCGTTGCTGCGCAAACGAGTAACAAACCAATAAACCAACAATCACACTTATATGTGTAATATTATAAGTAAGGCTTTCATAGCCGCTAAACTGAAGTGGCAGTGAACCGGGCACGTCAGCCGCATGCCAGAAGATCTCTGGGCAAAATTTACCACCGAATGGAGCTCTAACTCGGTGCGGCCTCGTGACAGTTCCTCAACTAGATGGCGAGACGAACTGAACACCTTTGATCCAAATTGGTAGGAATCAGCACAAGACCGACGAAACTGGAAATCTCGAGAGGAGTCCTTTGCCCAACAATGGGACAATACAGGATCATAAAAAAACAAACAACAAACAAGAAAGTAAGGATTAGTAACGACTCCACGAATTGCTCTGTCCATCTGCAAGTGGCGGCGTAGCAGCGGACGCGTGCAGGTAACCGACGCTGTAAGTGGATTGCTTTTCTGCTTTACATACAGATATTTTGTGCAAACGTCGCCCTCTTTATGCATGTTATGGCGCATGGAAATGGTACTTGTTACGCTTATGGGAGATTTGATGAATAGATTTTGAATGTGTATGTTTTATTGCTAAGGTTTCGTAGTCGATTTGTTTATTTACCTATTGGGACGTGAATTGAATTTTTGAGCCTTGTGGAGCGTACTCGTGCGAATACTCGTACTCGTGCGTATACATTGCGAAGGACGAAGCCCAAATGACGAAAGCATAGCTTCTTTCGCGAGATCGGTACTGTACTCTATTAACACGAAGATTGTTCAGCCTGTAGTCAAATTATTAGGTTTTATTTCGGTTAAAGTCATTATAATTACAAGTAGATTGTTCTACTCTGGAACTAAAATAACACCATTTTTCTCGATTTGGCAATAAACGTAAATGAACGAGAAGAAAAAATAACATTGTACCTATTACGATTCTAATAAACTGATTAGACAGTGAGACGTATTATCCCTGAGGGCGAAGTTTGAGCTTCACCTCGAAGGTAGATTTAATTGTCCGGTTCCCAGTAATGGCATTTCAACTTGGCTGCCGGTCCCACAGCCAATATTCCATTGCACATAAAGTAAGATCAACCCTTAGTTTACATTGATCGATACGCCAGTGTGACACAGCCAGTGTGATGGTGATATAGTCGGTCACCCTTTACACAATGGATTTTTTCGGCATAGGAACAATATATTCATAATTATTGATACATTTTACTTATGATGGGGTTCAAGGGTGGATGATGCGCAATATAGCACTAAATGAGAATAAGTCACTTAGCCTCTCTCCACCAACTCCACTCCCAGCCTACCCGCGGCGAACCCTGTTACGTCGGGTAACCTATAATCGAGATTGCGGTAGCCAACCCCTTTGGAGATATAGGTCGACAAGCAGCTAGGGAGAAGGGGGTCCGGACCTTGAAGTCACTAAGTCCGGATATCAGGCGTCGGCAGCAGGGCGTTCTGAAGTCTACTACAACATAACTGCGGTGCAGAAGGCAAGGGGAAACCACTGCACTATTTTTCCCAAGAAACCCGTCATGAAAGTGCAAGGAAATGAGAGAACGATGGCATGCAATCCGGCTACCACCCGGCGCCATGCTGATTCCAGGTCGCATGGTGTGAAGTATGCTACTGGGTCCACTGAAGTGACACATCAGGCTCAGTGCGCACAAGATGTTACTGGTGCTAACAACGTACATAATGTTAAGAACCGTCCACAAATCCGCAAGAAGGTCAGAATTGGGACATGGAATGTACGAGGCATGCTTCAACCAGGGAAAGTGGAAATTATAGGAAGTGAGCAGAAGTGCCATAATGTGGAAATTCTAGGCATTACAGAAACACACATGAGGGGGTCAGGTTTCTATACAATACCTACTGGCCATACTCTCTATTTTTCTGGGCCTGAAAATGAAAGTAGGAATGGTGTTGGTATCTGTTTATCTCAATTTGTCAACAAGTCAGTGCTCGGATACAACCCAGTGAGCGACCGCATTATGACTATGAGATTAAACACAAAACCATGTCGCGTAAACCTAGTCGTAGTGTATGCACCGACGTCACAGTCTTCAGAAGTTGATAGCGAGGACTTCTATAAATTGTTGGAAGACACTCTTAAGACACTGCCAAGTAGAGATATCACGGTACTGATGGGAGATCTTAACGCAAAAGTCGGATCAACACTTCACGATGACCATCTGAGAGAAGTGGTGGGGAAATACGGACTGGGAGATAGGAACGAGAGAGGCGAACTGTGGCTACAGTTTTGTGCCGAAAACTCTCTCACTATAATGAACACCTGTTTTGAGAATCATCCCAGACGTTTGTATACGTGGGTGATGCCAGGGGATCGCTTTAGGAACCAAATTGACTATATTACTGTTTCAAAGCGATGGAGATCCTGTATCAGCAACACTAAAACGTACCCTGGAGCTGACTGCGGGAGTGATCACAAGCTCTTGGTAGCGGAACTGTCTGTGAAACTTAAAAGGTGTTCAAGAAATTCAGTAAAACGCCAAGATCGACCTACAGATCGACAGCTTGCTGTTTTTGAAGAATGTTTCCTGAATAACTCGGAAAACTTTAAGGTAGATGAGAATTTGGACGTGGATACAAATTGGACTAGTTTCAAAGACCTGCTACTCAAATCACGAGAAGAACTCCATAACCGGAACCAAGTCACTGATAGTATGAGAAAGACTTGGATTACAAATGAGACTTGGCAGGTAATCAAGGAGAGGAAAGACCTAGTGGCAGCCAGAGGAGACTCTGAACGTACCCAGTATAAAGTCCTTTCAGCAAAGGTACAGCGTTTATGTCGCAGGGATTACAACCAATATCTTAATTCTATATGCCAAGATATTGAGGATCACGCACAAACCTTACACACAAGAGATCTGTTTCTAAAAGTAAAAAGCATTACCCGAGAGTTTAAGCCGAAAACTTGGGCTATTGAGGACAGTCAGGGGAAATTGCTGACAGAGATAGATAATGTTGCGGAGAGGTGGCGACTGTATTGCGAAAATCTTTATAAAGATCCTAAGAAAAATACTGGGCCATCGATTCATTCAGAAGACCGACATAAAGAGCCTGAAATAATCAAATCTGAGGTTAGGAATGCCTTAAAAAGGCTGAAAGCAAATAAATCAGCAGGAGCAGACGCTATTTTTGCTGAGGAGCTTAAACATCTAGGAGACGCAGGTATTAAAATTTTACTGGACTTGTGTAATCAGATTTGGAAAACCGGCAAATGGCCTAAGGACTGGAAAGAGTCACTTCTGATACCTCTGCACAAAAAGGGCTCCACGAAATCCTGTGAGAACTACAGGACAGTGGCGCTTATATCACACGCTAGCAAGGTAATGCTCTATATAATTAATGGGCGGTTGCAATCATATCTGCACCGACAAGTACCAAGTGAACAGGCTGGTTTTGTCAAAGGCCGGGGCACTAGAGAGCAAATAGTCAATATGAGGCAGTTGATAGAGAAAAGCCGGGAATTTAATGTTCCCATGTTCATGTGCTTTATTGACTATTCGAAAGCGTTTGATTGTGTGAGATGGGAACCACTATGGGCAATCCTTCAGGAAATGGGAGTACCTCCGCACTTAGTTCAACTGATCGCGAGCTTATATGATGATGGAGAGTCCATGGTTAGGGTGAATGATGTGGTGTCGGCGCCTTTTAAGCCAGAAAAAGGAGTTCGTCAGGGATGCATTTTATCTCCCCCTCTTTTCAATATTTATGGCGAGTACATTATGAGGAGAGCCTTAGAGGGGTGGGAGGGAGGCATCGCGGTCGGTGGCAATAAAATCAGCAACCTACGATATGCAGATGACACCACGTTGTTCGCGTCCTCCGAGCGCGAGCTTGCAGAACTGTTCAGCCGGGTAGAGCGAGAAAGTGAAATGGTCGGACTTTCGGTCAACAAATCGAAAACCAAAGTAATGATCATTGACCGAGCTGGACAGAGCGCACGCACAGGAGAACTGTCTGATCTGGAATGTGTGAAGGAGTTTGTGTACCTGGGCTCAATGATCAGCGATCAGGGAGGCTGCGAGAAAGAAATTCGGAGACGTACACAGATGGGGAAAGCCGCTATGGGCAAGATGACGAAGATCTGGCGAAACTGGAATATCTCCAACGCAACCAAAATGAGACTTGTAAAAACGCTGGTATTCTCGATATTCTTGTATGGCTCCGAATCATGGTCAATTCGAGCGGCAGACCGCAAAAAGATCGAATCTTTTGAAATGTGGTGTTGGAGGAGAATGTTACGCATACCGTGGACAGCGAAACGCACCAATAAGTCCGTTCTTGAGCAGTTAAAGATTAAGACTAGACTTTCCACCATTTGTTATCAACGAGTCTTAACTTACTTTGGTCACATCGCCCGTAGGCAGCCCGATAATTTTGAGAAACTGGTTGTAGTTGGGAAAGTAGATGGCAAAAGACCACGTGGACGCTCACCTACCCGTTGGTCTGATCAGATTAAGTTGATAACCGGGCTTCCAGTTTCCACTGCTCTGAAGAAAGCCGAAGATAGGGCGGAGTGGAAGCAACTCGTCACTGATTCCGTCAAGGCATTTCAGGACGGGCACGACCTTCAGCAATGAAGAGGACGAATAAGAAGAAGATTGATACATTCTTTTGTGTGGACGTCTGTTCACTTCTTATCTATGTGTATTAATTAGAGCAGATGTACTTTCATGAGCCTAGCTAAATCAAAATAAAACTTAGAGCTATCTTTGACCAATAAGTAAACGGAAGTCTAATTTAAATAAAAAAATCTCATCAAATACATTTTCGCTTTGATTTTTACACATTCAAGGTAACAATCAAAGCGAAAATCAAGCAAAAGTCAAAATTTCGGCTAAGGTCACACAATGGAACTACCTCGTTTGAGATCAAGTACACAGAATCGAGAAAAGTGCTGTAGTTAGTACTCACTGCTACCCACTCCACGGCGTTGGCTAACAAAGTCGTCTCGTCGTTATTTGCGGCTAATCTCGCGCCCGCCGCAGTTCGTGTGGATACACCTTAATGTGTCAGCGTAAGGCATAAGCGCATGGTTTTATAAAAAACTTCAAGGTATGTGCGTTATTGAATTGTCATCATTTGCTAACTGTAAGACGTCGACTAATTGACACAGGCATCCTCAAATACCCCATTCCATCATCCCAGAGTTCCCATTATGGTTGAAAACCCTTCACCACCCTTCAAAAAACTTCGTGTTCGCCTACGTTCCGCAGTGGATTATTAAAAAATAACTTTTAAAAAGCAGTTACAATTTTTTTACTTATTCAAACGAGTCCCGCGCCAACCAGAATGCTAAGAAACCCAGCTGACGGACTCTGCGATTTTGTAGGTTTATACAGTGTATATAGTTGGAAGCAATTTGTATGCAGGTCAATATCAGATCGTATAGAGACCATTTATCAGTAAATGCAGCGTTAGACGTCCTTTGTCAAGATGGATACCCTCCATGTTGGTGGACGTTCAATGGCTTTCCGGCATGTGATCTTAATACAAGAATTATACGGCCCAATCAGTTATTAGTTAGATAAATAGATGCATTTTTTATTGTTAACAAAAAGAAAAATGTAAAGACAATCAAACTAAAACTTACGTAAAAAATCGTGTTCCATAGAAAAATATCGTTCAACCGCGACCAAATGTATAGATCAGCAGATTTTTTTTGAGTTTTGACAAAAGTGGCAGAACAGAAGTTGTTAGTTTTGATGTACAGAATAAGCCCCTAAAAGGAGGCTAATTAATTAGAAATAATTCTGTAAATGGCTAAAATCAATCGGTTCAGAGTGCTATGTTCCCTGGTATTTAGGTATTTATCTAGTGTTATTTCAGCTTACCAATGTGCTATGCTCTGTCATTAACTTTTACTTTAAGTCCGAGTATTTATTAAACATCAGCTCTTTTGAGTTACACCACACAAGTATCTTAAGCCCGGCCAGACGAACGGTTTAAACTAATCTTATTATAGTTGAGAGCGTTTACGGGATCTTTGTGGAGGCGCCCGATACCAGGTGAGGGGAAGTTTACTCACTTTGTGTACATTCTATGGTTAGACTTTTGTTTCTAAATGGATTGAAGGGCCGGAGGTAGGATTAACCCACTAGCGAGTTGTCGGTACATAACTGTACTGTACCAGCCTTTTTAATAGTCCACTGCAGGACGCAGGCCTACCCACGAAGGGTGATTGGGCCATATCCACCACGCTGGCCCAGTGCAGGTTGGTGGATTCACATACGCCATCGAATTTCTTCTACGGACGTATGCAGGTTGCCTCATGATGTTTTCCTTCACCGAAAAGCCAGTGGTGTGAAATTCCGTACATAAATTCCAAAGAACTCATTGGACCGGAACGGGGCTCCGATTTGAAACCACGAGCTCACGATTTTAAGACGGGTGTCACTACCTTTTGACCACCACGGCTCTCTCGGTACATAATAACAGCAGATAATACTTACCGCGTGCGTTTGGTTACGAATCTTACGATTGAGAATCACTAACATCATCATACTTCAGTTGTAGGATGTCCACGAATTGATATAGATCTCTCCTATAAAGGATTATTCAGAGTGTACCTACTATGCCGAAAAGGGGTGATTCACGTCATCACTATGAACTTTTACTATTGACTATAACCCAGATTCTACAAACAAATAACTGTTCTATACAAAATTGGAAATCTTAATAAAAAAGGAAGAATGTAACAGCAGATTATTCTCGAATTCAGGATTGTATCTATAATGAAGTTGCATTTTAAAAATAATCGATCAAATAGAAACAGCGTCCATATAAGACTTTCCACTCCCACCATTGAATAAACCATCAATTCCATTCAATGATCCTGTATCAATGGCATTGAAATCCTAATCAATCACACGTTATCTCGGCTGATAGCTGAGGAGGAGAGGAGAGATGCCATAGAGATCTACAGAGAAGCCGTATTTTGCCCGACGTGCCAGACATTTATACTTATGCGAGCGAGGTACTCATACACCATGCATATTCACAATTTACCTACAGCGATCTCAAGATGACGGTTATATTTTAAGATATCATTGTATAGTAGTCATAAAAAAAATATTTTAACATTTAGTTTTTTTACACAATCATTAAAATTCAAAGTGGCAATAATAAAGAAGGTTACAACCGGTGCATCTACCCTACTCATCGATGAACATTACATTATGAACAACTTTACAATTACTACAATATTACTGTAAATATGCTATAGGTACTTATTACATTACGAGCAGCTTCATTAATGGATCAATCCTCAAAATGAAAGAAAAAAAAAGCAATGGGTTGTACAGCGAGAATGCCGGCAGAAATGGAAACTTTCGCTCCGTCCCGCGAATTTCCGATCAGCTTACGCGTCTGTCCCGACGTAAGCTTAATATTTATTACGTTTCCCAAAAAGTGCACAGAGCTAAAGAAGTTTCACTTCAAAAACCAGTAGCTCCATACATTTTGCTTGGAATAATTATTTTTTTCGCGAATTCGAGGTTGATCTCTTAGTGAAAAGTCATAATGATAAGTAATCTAGAGTATATTCGTACTTTATACAATTATTTTTGCAAAAAATAGCATGTGTACAGAATCATTACATAGTACAAAACAAAGTCGCTTTCCGCTGGCTGTCCCCGTGTATGCTTCTTTAAAACTACGCAACGGATTTTGATGCAGATTGTTTTAATAGATAGAATAATTTAAGAGAAATGTTTATATTACACCTGTGCGAAGCCGGGGCGCATCGCTAGAACGCAAATATTTTGCACGGATCGATGTAGCATTTTTCACATTATTGTTGATTTACCAAAAATAGCTCAGCCGATTTCGATCAAATTTAAATGGGACCAATTTCAAAGTATACTTTTTCCAATTAAAAAATAATTATTGAAATCAGACTACTATGAAAAAAGTTATGCGTGGTTATACAAAAAAAAAAAATATACGCGTCGAATACCTCCTCCGGTGGTTCGTCGGTCAAAAAACGCATCGTATACATTGCCGCATGCAATTTTATTTGAGCACATTTGAGTACCTATGAGTTGGATTTGTAGCGATCTCTCACGAGATCTGTGGCACATACCATTCGTCAAGATTATCGTCTTACCTACTCGCACCGGTGCTTCTGCTTTTTAGGGCGTATTGTTGAGGTAGAAGATAGATGATGTCCGAGAAAAATAACTTAAAAAGCCTTTCACAGCTATTTTCAATTAATTAACCTAATCGTACCTAACTTTCTTGAGATTTTCATGTTACAATAAATAAAATATTTTATTTAACGTTGAGTGTGTCTATCTTTTGCCTAGAAAGCAGTGGTCAAACGCCTGTATGGCCCGTAACTCATAAAAAACAGCGAAAATCGAGTTGCACACATCTATCCATCAGGCTGATTTTCGCAATATCGCTCTTGGTTTCGAAAACATAATATTAGTGGTATTAGGTACTATAATCTTTGCGCTACAATATTAAAACATTTATTCTCCTTCCCATTCAAGTTTTTTGAATTTACACACCTACTAATTTTGACGGCTGTCTTGTTTCAAATGACATGTTAGATTGTGTGTCCCAATTCTTCTAACCGATTAGCCATGTCAGAGACCTGAGGGGTTATTACAGGCTTACACGTAAATTGAAACTACAACTGTTTCCGTATGGCTCTATTCTGACTGCCTCGATGGCTTAGTGGTTAGAGACTCTGACTTCTGGATCTAAGAGGCGTGGGTTCGATCCCCACCCAGGACAAATATTTATGTGACGAACATAGGTGTTTGCTCTGCGTCTGGGTGTTATTTAGGTACTATCTATATAAGTATGTATTTAAAAATATGTATGTGTAGTTTATCAGTCACTGGCAGTCATACGAGTATCACAAGCTTTGTTTAGTTTGGGGTCAGATACCGTGTGTAAGGTGGGCACACACGGTCAGTTAAACTGATCAGTTTTTCGCGTCACTCCAACTGGGAGCTCATTCAGTTATTGAAAAGGTGGGAATTGGTGGTTCCATATTTTAAGACAGTGGAGCCATGATATTTCTTCGATAACTTGTGTTAAGTGTTTCAATTTTTCATTAGAAATTATTGGAACTAAAGTTGTTTGAAATTTGATTTCCCACAACTTTGATTCCTATCAACTTTTTCTAGGATCGATATTTTTTAATAAGCCGGTAATTTATCATGAAATATTGAAATAACACAAGTTATAGAAGAAACAAAACGTTTTATTAAAAAACAACACTGTTTTATTAAAAAAAATTGTTGGGAATCAAAGTTGTAGGAAATCAAATTTCAACCAAATTTGGTTCCGATAATTTCTCATGAAAAATTGAAATAAAACAAGTTATCGAAGAAACATCATGGCATCCATGATGTTTCTTCGATAACTTGTTTTATTTCAATTTTTCATGAGAAATTATCGGAACCCAAGTTGTTTGAAATTTGATTTCCTATAACTTTGATTCCCATCAACTTTTTCCAGAATCGATATTTTTTTAATAAGACGGTGGTGCCATTCTGTTTCTTCTATAATTTGTGTTATTTCAATTTTTCATGAGAAATTATCGAAACCAAATTTGGTTGAAATTTGATTTCCTACAACTTTGATTCCCATCAACGTTTTCTAGGATCGATATTTTTTATCATAAGCCGGTGGTGTCATGATGTTTTTTCGATAACTTGTGTTATTTCAATTTTTCATGAGATTTAATTGGAACCAAAATTGTTTGAAATTTGATTTCCTACAACTTTGATTCCCATCAACTTTTTCCAGGATCGATTTTTGTTTAATAAGTCAGTGGTTCCATTTTGTTTCTTCCATAACTTGTTATTTCAATTTTTCATAAGAAATTATCGGAACCAAAAGTTGGTTGAAATTTGATTTCCTACAACTTTGATTCCCATCAACTTTTTCTAGGATCGATATTTTTTTAATAAGCCAGTGCTGCCATAATGTTTCTTCGATAACTTGTGTTATTTCAATTTTTCATGAGATTTAATTGGAACCAAAATTGTTTGAAATTTGATTTCCTACAACTTTAATTCCCATCAACTTTTTCCAGGATCGATATTTTTTTTAATAAGTTAGTGGTTCTATTTTGTTTCTTCCATAAATTGTTATTTCAATTTTTCATGAGAACACATCGAAGCCGAAGTTGCTTGAAATTTGATTTCCTACAACTTTGATTCCCATCAACTTTTTCTAGGATCGATATTTTTTTAATAAGCCAGTGCTGCCATGATGTTTCTTCGATAACTTGTGTTATTTCAATTTTTCATGAGAAATTATCGGGACCAAAGTTGTTTGAAATTTGATTTCCTACAACTTTAATTCCCATCAACTTTTTCCAGGATCGATATTTTTTTTAATAAGTTAGTGGTTCTATTTTGTTTCTTCCATAAATTGTTATTTCAATTTTTCATGAGAAATCATCGAAGCCGAAGTTGCTTGAAATTTGATTTCCTACAACTTTGATTCCCATCAACTTTTTCTAGGATCGATATTTTTTTAATAATCCAGTGGTGCCATGATGTTTCTTCGATAACTTGTGTTATTTAAATTTTTCATGAGAAATTATCGGAACCAAAGTTGTTTGAAATTCGATTTCCTACAACTTTGATTCCCATCAACTTTCTCCAGGATCGATATTTTTTTTAATAAGTTAGTGGTTCTATTCTGTTTCCTCCATAACTTGTTATTTCAATTTTTCATGAGAAATTATTGAAGCCGAAGTTGCTTGAAATTTGATTTCCTACAACTTTTATTCCCATCAACTTTTTCCAGGATCGATATTTTTTTTTAAAGTTTGTGGTTCCATTTTGGTTCTTCCATACTTGTGTTATTTCAATATTTCATGAGAAATTATCGGAACCAAAGTTGTTTGAAATTCGATTTCCTACAACTTTGATTCCCATCAACTTTCTCCAGGATCGATATTTTTTTTAATAAGTTAGTGGTTCTATTCTGTTTCCTCCATAACTTGTTATTTCAATTTTTCATGAGAAATTATTGAAGCCGAAGTTGCTTGAAATTTGATTTCCTACAACTTTTATTCCCATCAACTTTTTCCAGGATCGATATTTTTTTTTAAAGTTTGTGGTTCCATTTTGGTTCTTCCATACTTGTGTTATTTCAATATTTCATGAGAAATTATAGAAAACCAAAAATGTTTAAAATTTGATTTCCTACAACTTTGATTCTCATCAACTTTTTCTAGGATCGATTTTTTTTAATAAAACAGTGTTGTTTTTTAATAAAACGTTTTGTTTCTTCTATAAATTGTGTTATTTCAATATTTCATGATAAATTATCGGAATCAAAAATGTTTTAAATTTTATTTCCTACAACTTTGATTCCTATCAACTTTTTATAGGATCGATATTTTTTTTAATAAGTCAGTGGTGCCATTTTGCTTCTTCCATAACTTGTGTTATTTCAATTTTTCATGAGAAATTTTGGAAACCAGAAATGTTCGAAATTTGATTTCCTAAAACTTTGGTTCAGATTTTTTTTGTTTAAAAAATTACGTGAGTTATTGAAGATTCAGTTAATCATCGAAGTGGTACAAACATGCAAACCATCGCAGTACCTATCGGCAATAGTTGACTACATTAGGACCCCGCTGCAATTATTTGATGAACTGATGCGATCATTTCATCATGTGTGCCTAGCTTCTGGTAGTGGTTTATACATGGAGCCACCAACTCCCACCTTTTAATTTACTGAATGAGCCCCAATTGGAGTGACGCGAAAAACTGATCAGTTGAACTGACCGTGTATGCCCACCTTAAGATGTCCCCTAATATTATAATTTTTTATTATTATTTTTGTACAGCGCCCCTGGCGGAAACGAGGAAGAACTAACCAAAGTTTATGGAGCTCATCGACATCATTTTTTTTCTGTTTTATGGAGCTGCACGCGAGCGTGAAAGTTTAAGTAAGTTTAAGTAAACCACGCAAAACCTCAAAGGCAGCAAAGGCTCTGCAGGCGGCTTAAAGACTCTGACACCAGAACTTGCTGCCGGGTCTAGTAATAGCTTACTTACTATATGGTTTTTTTAGTTTCCTAAGTTTATTAATCCTAAATTTTACTGTAAATATAGAAACTTAAATTAGTCTTAAGTTTTTTTTTCAGAATCTAACGAAGTCGTGCACTAGAAGCAATAAATAAATACCTCAATTTGATCTATTGTGAAGAAAAATGCGATGTTTTGTCCGCCTCGGCCCGCGTTCCATTGTGCACAGTGCACAGGTATCCGAGCTATCGACTCGTCTAGACCACAAGGTGACTGAAAATTTTCCTTGAAAGAAAACATCGCGTAGTCAAGCTAAAATATTTGTTGCTTTTTATAGGACAACACAATGTAGAGGCTGAATTGAAACTTATCAACATATGTACGAGTATTAGTAAATAATATTAATGATCCAGTTGCTATTTACAAGCTTTTATTTAACTTGCAATGGATGTATGTAAGTTCAGGTGGAATTTCGCAAGTTGAATTTGACCCGGCTTCCGATTGAGGTGACATTTTGCACGCATATGTATATCGCGTCACAATGCAATAATATGGTGCCATGGAGCTGATGTGATGATGGAGTTGGAAGGCCATATGAACTCCTGTACTAAACAAGATAGACCCGTCGTGTTGGGGCTCGTTGTTCTTGTCTTGACTAGGACTCTGCTGCTACATGCTATCCGGGATCTCAAAAGTTTGTATTTTTTTTAAGTTATATTTTTATAATAATTTATTTGTATTAGTAGTTTCGGTATACATTTATGTAGTTTTGGGCTTAAGATGTAGTATTGTATTTTGTTATAGCTGATAATCCTGTTATAATAAGCCACAAAGTGTATATGGATGATTCTAAAAAAATATCACTTTTGGAATAGTGCCTAAGCCAGAATTGATGAATTTCAGCGACATCGGTGTGACGCCATACGCACGCTGATTTGTTTACTGACGATGGCAAAGAATAAAGAACAGATGGTATGGCTCGTTTATTTTTCACCCGACTTTCGCAAAAGCTTTGAGATAGTGATTTGATCTTAAGATTATATTTGTAAGTGTGTGTGTGTGTGTGTTAGAACTATCGACCTAATTAATCTACCGTAGCGCTGTAAACTAAAATAAGTACCTATGTGTTTATTTAGGTAATAGGGCAAGTGCCTTTACTAACTACAACTAAAATTATATAAACTACTACTACATAACTTTGGTGTGAAATTCCGTACATAAATTCCATAGAGCTCATTGGTACGGGACCGAGATTTGAACCCACGACCTCACGATTGCAAGGCGGGTGTCACTGCCTCTAGGCCACCACTAGCTTTTCGGTGAAGGAAAACATCGTGAGGCAACCTGCATACGTCCATAGAAGAAATTCGATGGCGTATGCGAATCCACCAACCCGCACTGGGCCAGCGTGGTGGGTATGGCCCAATCACCCTTCGTGGGTAGGCCTAAGTCCTGCAGTGGACTATTAAAAAGGCTGATACAGTACAGTACAGTACATAATTTTAGTTACTTACGTAATATTTACTAGTAGTTCTCTCACGAACTGCGCATGAGTTTAACTGGATCTTCATAACCCTATATTCCGACTCGCTCTGGACCGTTTTCGTTTATACCGTTATCGTTGACTGCCTCGGTGGCTCAGTGGTTAGTGACACTAACTTCTGGATCAAATAGGCGTGGGTTCGATCACCACCCAGGGCAAATATTTATGTGATGAACATAAGTGTTTGCTCTGTGTCTGGGTGTTATTTATTTATTTTTATTCACATAAGAAATACCAACAGTATATACATTAAATATTAACTAGAATTAACACTTTCATAACAAACAATATAGTTCTGATATATCTGTATATACCCCTTATAGGTGTTTACAGCATTCTTTAAGTAGGTAGAACAATGATGAAAAGTATTGTTATACTGAAATGTTATGTTATATGTTATATTGAAAAGTAGTGATACAAATTTGAAAGTAACAAAAATAGGAAATGTTTTATGTTTGATAATTAAACAGTTAAACAATTTTATATTGTTTACAATTATTGAAAATGGGAAATGAGTATTTAGTTACTATCTATATAAGTATGTATTTAAAAACAAGTATATATAGTATATATCAGTCTCTGGCAGCCATATCACAAGCTTTGCTCAGTTTGGGGTCAGAGACCGTGTGTAAGATATCCTAAAATATTTATATTTATTTATATACTCGCAAATCTTGTAAGGATTTGGATAACAAACAATTTGTACAAATATTATACCTAAAATTCAGTTGATACTTAAGTACCTAATGCAAATTTCTCCCCTTTAGAGAGGCCGGAGAGGAAAACTCCCAATCAGTAATCGCCGGCAACGGAAATCCCATTAATATGTAAAATAGATATAAAACCTGTGTAACAAGTTTCCTTACGATTCATTAAAAAATGCGCCCTGTAGATGAGAATCAACATCCGGACGAAAGGACGAAAGCAAAATCGTCGACTCCAAACGTTCATCACTCGGACAAAGCTAGCAAGCTATGTTACTATAGTTTAGTATTTATTTTATCTAAATATTGATTCCTATAAATAGTTTAATAAAATAATATTGAACGCATTGGATGAAACATGTGTCCATTCAATTTTTTTTTTCATATGAATCCCAAACATGAACGTTCTAAACTTAGTAAAAATAAAATGATAGCGGCGATGCACGGAAAAACCGCTTTGCCACATAAGATTTAGATCCTGTTTAACCGTGCAATTTGTTCTGATAAATAGTGTCTAAAGCGTGCTTAAAACTTTTATGGTAAGACCCTAAGTATCTAAAATTACTTTTATGTTATTCTATGAATTGCAAAAAATACAACAAAACATTTATTGTATTCAATTATTAAATCACTGTAAAATCTGAATAGCAGTTGTTTGAGTAAGATTGAATAAAAAATGACTACAATAACGTGATTCCCGATAACAATCTCGATTACATGGTTTTACTAGATTTTAGGTTCAACGCGCAGACAGGTGAAGTCATCTTCACAATCGTTTATTTGTTCCAGACTGGCAAAGGTCACCGTCGCAGTCATAGAGCAATATTTATGGAGGTGGGAACTACGCACTCATCATCCGCAGATTTCTCTATCCCACTGCTGGGTACAGCTATGCCTCTTTCTTACGGTGCTATTTGTCTCGGTCCTGTGTTAATTGTGTCCACGTTTGATCCGCGATTTTCACTACATCGTCGACCCATTTTGCCGTCGGACGACCAACGCTCCGTTTGTCTTGCCTCGGCCACCATTCATTTAGGCACTCGCTGTGGTCCGAATAAACATTAGAACAGAAATAATAGACAAGGTCCAAATTGCTAAAACGCTTCCTATTGGATATTGTAATTGTTTTTATACGAATTGACACTGTTAAATAAAACGACGGGCCTAAGAGGTTACTGTAAAGATAAAAGAAAAAGAGAAGTGACCTAAGACTGGTATAAAAAAAAATTAGGGAACATCTTACACACGGTCTCTGACCCCGAACTAAGCAAAGCTTGTGATATGGCTTCTCCATAATTAGTACATCTCCTCAGCCGCCCCCCGATCACATCGGTGAGCATCTTTTTATTGAAATTCTTCTTTCCCATTCTAAGATCCTCCTTGGGGTTTATTACAGTAATTCTTCCCACAATAACTATTTTTCTTCTTTCGAAAGTATCCTCGAAAGTCTCATTCCATCTTACGATCATACTATTGTCATGGGTGACTTTAACACATGCCTTTTAAAATCTGATCATCGTGCCAACAAATTACAAACTCTGGTTACGTCCTGTAACATGAACATTCTACCTTTAAATGCCACTCATCACTTTCCCAATTCTGTCCCGTCTCTTCTTGATCTAGTAATGGTCTCTTCTCCACAGTACATAGCAAAACATGGTCAACTTTCTGCTGATTTTTCCTACCACGATCTTCTTTTTCTTTCCTACAGAGTACGCCCACCTAAAGTTAAGCCACCCACTATAATGCAGCGTAATTTTGGTGGAATAAATCATGAAAATCTTAAAAATGACGTTGAAAGCATTGATTGGTCCCCTGTAACATCGGCAAACACAATAGACGACAAAGTTTTAGCCTTTAATGCAATTTTGACAGAGCTTTATGATGTACATGCTCCGTTTCGTGCTATTAAAATTAAACACTTGCCTGCACCTTGGCTCACTGACGAAATCAAATCCCTGATACATAAGAAAGCGGTGGCCAAAACGAAATATAAGATGCATCCGAACGATGCAAATCACCTTCGTTATAATGAACTGCGAAATCGTTGTAACCGGGTGTGTAGGGATGCTCAACGACGCCATATTTTCAAATCTGTACAGGATAAAGACCCATCAAAGGTCTGGAAATTTCTCAAGTCTTTAGGAGTTGGCAAATCTCGTCAAGAAACTGTCTCTAAAAACCTAGATATTGATGCACTAAATCAGTATTTTTCTGCGTCTCCAATCATGGATGCTGCTGCTAAAGCTAGCACGCTAAATCAACTTTCAAATTTAACCGCTCCAGACTTCCCTCCATTTGAATTTCGCCAATTTGCCGATTGTGATGTTAGAAAATCCATTTTATCCATTTCCTCAAACGCTGTTGGGCACGACTTGATAAGTCGTAATATGATATTACCTATCCTTGATTACCTACTCCCAGTTCTTTCTCATATTTTTAATTTCTCCGTTTCCAATGGCGTTTTCCCTTCCCTTTGGAAAGAAGCCCAAATTATTCCGTTGCCGAAAAAAGCCAATCCCGTCTCCTTCTCTGAATATCGTCCTATATCTATACTTCCATTCCTATCCAAAGTCCTTGAACGTCTAGTCCATAATCAATTAAACTTTTTCCTTACACGCAATAATCTCCTTAATCCCTTCCAATCTGGCTTCCGACCGGGACACAGCACGGTTACGGCACTTGTAAAAATCACTGACGACATTCGTCTAGGAATGGAAAATGGTGATTTAACCGTGTTGGCGCTCCTGGACTTTAGCAATGCTTTCAACTCTGTTGACCTTGACATCCTCCTCGCTATACTTGGCTCTTCTAACATATCTCCAACGGCAGTTGACTGGCTTCGGAGTTACCTGTTTGGTCGACGGCAGAGGGTCCGCTTGGAGGAATCATGCTCTTCCTGGTGTGATACGACAGCCGGAGTACCACAGGGTGGTGTCTTATCTCCTCTTCTCTTTGCTATCTTTATTAACTCTATTTCTCATAATCTTTCGTCATCCTACCACCTGTATGCAGACGATCTGCAGTTATATTGCCAGGCTCCGCTTGGGTGGCTTTCAGAGGCTGTGGAAGCTGTAAACGATGACCTGTGTCGTATAACTGAGTGGAGTAAAACTTTTGGTCTAAAGGTAAACCCGGCAAAAACACAGGTCATTGTGATAGGTAGCTCCCGTAGTATCGCCCAAGTTGATTGGGATTCTCTTCCACGAGTAGTTTTTGACGGTGTAACAGTCCCTTTTAGTGATACTGTCAAGAACCTTGGAATTACTCTTGACAAATCTCTCTCTTGGGGCCCACAGATTGCGGAAACGAGTCGTAGGATGTTTGCATCCGGAGGGTCTTTGCGTAGGCTCCGTAACTTTCTTCCTATTACCACTAAAATTGCGCTTGCACAGTCCCTTCTACTTCCAATCCTTGACTACGCTGACGTCTGCTATCTGGATCTCACTCAGGAATTGCTAAATAAACTTGAGCGACTTCAAAACTTCTGCATAAGGTTCATTTTTGGCTTGCGTAAATATGACCACGTCTCAGAATATCGCGCAAAACTCAAGTGGCTTCCTATTCGTCGTCGCCGGGATGCTCATATCGTTTCTTTTCTTTACAATACTCTCTTCAATCCTTCTTCTCCTTCCTACCTTCAAGAACGCTTTATTTTCCGGCGCTCTCTTCTAACCCGGTTTTTAAAATCATCTGAGAATCTTAAACTTGACTTTCCTAAACATAAGACAAACTTTTACGCTTCATCTTTTACTGTGGAATCTGTTAGATTATGGAATGAGTTACCGGTGGATATCAGACGCGCCCCATCACTGAATGTTTTCAAACAAAGAGTTAAATTGCATTACCTGTCTTCTTAGGTACATTATTGTTTCTGCTCGCTTTATATATTTATTTATTTAAGTAAGTATAAGTATTAATAGAATGTAATTATATAAGTAAGTTTATTTTTGTATTATGTAATACATGTATGTTTATGTGTCTAGGTAGGCATATATATTTATTTCAATAAATATTATTTATTTATTGGTTAGGTTAGGTATTGCTTATTTTTTGTTTGTTATAAGTGTTCATTGTTTATTTTTTTTAAATCTTTTTTGCTAAGGCCGCTGTTTTAGTTAATGTGCTATTTCCTGTCCGTGCATGGTTGCCTGGAAGAAATAGCTTGAAGCGATAAGGCCGCCATTTAGTATAACTAATTTTTAATGTTTTTTATTTTTCATGTGTTTGTATTGTATTTGGTTAAGCTAATAAAGAATTATCTATCTATCTATCTATCTATGGCTGCCAGGGACTGATATACTACACACACATACATATTTTTAAATACATACGTATAGAGATAGTAAGCCCGATTACAGAGGCGCCAGCGTAAATTAATTAGCAACGTAAAAAGCGTTCTCTCTATCGAATGCTTAAAGTGAAAAAGAAACAGAACTATGCTATTTAGCTAATATAGTTACGATGGCGCCTCTGTGATCGGGCTTGGTACCTAATTAAAATTCATACACAGAGCAAACACCTATGTTTATCACTTTAATGCTTGCCCTAGGTGGGAACCGAACCCACGTCTCTTTGATATAGAAGTCAGGGTCACCTACCGTTGAG
Source organism: Hypomecis punctinalis (assembly GCA_949316475.1). Classification (NCBI taxonomy): domain Eukaryota; kingdom Metazoa; phylum Arthropoda; class Insecta; order Lepidoptera; family Geometridae; genus Hypomecis; species Hypomecis punctinalis. The sequence continues at coordinate 3,043,835 of OX438805.1, forward strand.
CCACCAAGACAGTGAAGGCATGATTCTCGCTAAATGGCGTTGAAAACGTATAGAAACTGATTTAGAGATGTAGGTAACCCTAATGTATTATTTTGTCCTAAAACTTCAACAACTGTGTCCCTCGCACATTTTTGACGTGACAACGTCTTATAAATTGGTTTGCCGGGTGACACTTCAAGAAACTGCGTTACGCTCCGCTCACAATGAGAGCGAGTGAGAGGCACGCGTCCCTTCCACTCGGGCATGGTTAGCCCGCCTAAGAGCGAGAGAGACAGACATTTTCATCCTTCTTCCTACTATACGAATGAATATTCACATTAAAATTATTTTACCACTCAAAGTCGTTGTCACGTAAAACTTTCGCCCGTATACCGACTTTACAGGCAACCAATTTTTTGCAGTGCCATCGACTGGTTGAAAAGCCGTTAAAACTGATTATTGTCAAAACAAAAACACCACAAATCACCGAAAGTAGCTAGCGAGCATCTCTATTTATCTATATCTATGGACACAGCCTTACGCATACTTTATAAAATGACTGTTATAGATTGTAGAGGCAGTCACGAATTAGTGATTGAAAAGATCTGTTGAATGATAAGAGATAGAGCTGCTGGCTTGTCATTTTGACTAAGTGGCGCTTTACAAATTTTTAAACTACTATAAACTCTAACCAAAATGAGGTTTATGCCAGTTTGGCAACACCGACTCTGACTCTGTTAGACTGGCAAAAGTATCTCTGTGAGATCTGATCAGAAATAATGAAATTCGTAAAAGAACTAAAGCTACCGACTTAGACCATTGGATTGGCAGATTGAAAGGTCAGCGGGCAGGCTACCACAGGAGATTGACCGGGAAGCGCAGCATAGAACGTCCACCAACAAGGTGGACTGGTGACCTCAATAAGTAAGTAAGTTCGTATAGGCCGGGTGGCTAGCCCGGGTGTCAGAGTATTTAGGCCGCCTGAAGGCCTCAATAAAACCGCATGATAGCGCGGGGTGCAAGCCGCGTCCAATCGGTGTTATAGGAGGTCTAAATTCGCAGGCCTCTGTCTCCAATAAGACCACTTGGACACGGTATTTGCGTTGTACTAAAGATGATCAGAACGCGCCATATTATTATTCTTATTTTTTAGGGTTCCGTACCTCACGCGGAAAAAACGGAACCCTTATAGGATCACTTTGTTGTCCGTCTGTCCATCTGTCCGTCTGTGTGTATGTCAAGACTCTTTATCTCGGGAACGCGTAAAGATATCGTGTTAAATTTTTACTGTGTACGTATATCTATGGTCTCTTGCAGTTGTGTAAAAGAAAAACTTCTCAGTTATCGTATAAAAAAGTTAGAGCCGTTTATATTGTAAAAAACCGCATATTTCGACACTCACAAATATCAAAACCTACAGGGTACTTCCCGTTGACATAGAGCTATGTAATTTGGCGAGAAGCATTGTCTCAAAGTACACATATAGGAATAAATCTGAAAACTCTACAATTTTATTTAAATCACAAAAAATAGGGCCTCAAAATTCACAAAATACGGTTCAAAATTCAAAGTGAGTAAATCATATCATGTAAGGTATCATATAAAAGAACTCCATTATCACGTGCTAAAATAGGTTTTTAATTATTTTAACAATGTGTTTGTACGGAACCCTCGATGTGCGAGCCTGACTCGCACTTGTCCGGTTTTTTTAGAAATGCATTGTCATCGGGCTTTGATAGGTGTGCAAAAGTTTAAAGAAAATCTGATCGCTCAAAGTAGGTCAACAGCGAGCAAAATCGGCAAACAAGCAAGCAATCAAACATGCAGGTGAAACTAATAAAAGCGTGTTAAAAAATAAGTGCTACAGAACATTGAAATGTCACAACTGTTTTTCTATTTCATCAGTGCACTAGCTGTAAATCATTCAACCAGTGCGTTTGAAACGTCAAAAGCACCTTCCCGCACGTTAGTTATTGCTGGAAACCTGGACGGGACTCCAAATATCCCATAATCATCATCACAATTTGATTTTTCAGCTTATAGGTAAAGCCCGCTTCTGGTAATGAAAATACGGTTGGGCTTATTGAATTAATATCGCAAACGAAGTACGAAGCGTAAGTATAACGGGTTCTAAGATTGCCTTGTAAGTATTATTTTGTCATGAAGATATTGACCACTGATATTTTTCGAGATTTTGGGCTTAGTCTCATCGTAAAAGTTGCGCAAAATAATGATTGACTAATGAAAGTCCAATTTTGCAAAACTGCATTGCTTTTTACTTTACCTGCAAAATCAATATTTGACTCTGACTCTAAAAAGCTTCCAAATTTTATCTCCGCTGTACAAATTATATTACCGTCGTCTACAAAGTGATTTACTAGCGAAAAGAAACGAAAATTAAAAGCACAACAGCAGGTAACAGAAAGTATAAAGCGTCTTGGCCCCTTTCCAAGCAAGATTCTGTTGTGCATTGACCTATCCTTTCATTGAACTAATCATCACCATATCAGCGGTAAGGGGACCACTACTGGACATAGTCGCATCGAGACACCTCTGCCCTAACTTTCCATTAGGTACGTGAATCATCGGTATAACTTCTCCATGGGAAAGAGTTGGAAGTTTTACTTTGAGCTTATCAGTTCATGGTTTTCATTCAAGAAATTAACAGCTTCGCCGGGTGCCCTACTCTCTGGCATTTCAACTTGTCTAATCTAATCCGCTGAACTATATCTAAAACTTTCGTTAGTCTTCGGATCTTCTGATTCCTGATTCGATCTCTTTGGAGAGGCTCCGAGCACAGCCCTCTATATAATTACGTTAGGTAACTTTGAGCTTATTTATAATGCCCATAGTAAAAGACTCTGGTCTCACTGGTAACACACGCTGATCGAAAACTCTCAACTTGAGGCTGTGAGGTATGTCAGACGAAAATATGTCACGCAGTTTTATTTTATTGTTAGTTTATAATTTGATTATTATCAACCGCATTTATTTTGTATGAATTGATTGAATGAATTGAATGAACAAATTTGATTTTTTATTGTAAAACAAATATCAAAAATTAAAGACCAACATCAGGTAACAGCGGAAAGTAGTAATGCGAGCCGGGACCAGCCTTGGCCGTGCTCCAAGCGTGGCTCACTAGTGCATTAACCTATCCTAGGCGAATCGTTGGACTGTTAGTTTTTATTTTCGCTACTGCCATTCTAAACTATAATCTAGCAAACGAAAAAATCGATTCATAATAATTGGCAGAACAATCGCGAAAGGTATAACATCCAAAAATCACATACAAAAAATACCACATGTGTCTAATTGAGAACCTCGTTTTTAAAGTCAGCTGAAAAAGAAAAGGATAGCCTAAACCTCTTGGTAGTAAAAGTCGGGGACTTTATCACCACTTGACACCTTCGAACGTAATAGCGCTGGGCGGGCGGCGAGACCGGAAGCGCCGCCATTTCCGCCCTCCACCTGTCGCTGCGGCGACTTCCGGTCCACTACTTCACTCGATCGACTCTATTTACGTCTTGGGCTTTTATTGGGAACTGGAGTTAGAGTTTGTAATGTTCATTGTTGACAAAATGTTCTATAAGTAAGTAAAATTGAGTACATATTAGTACAAGTAATATCAATGATTTATGTTTTCAAACACAATAAAAAAGAATATTACGCTGGGTAGCATTTTTTTTTGTACACCGTAACCTATAAGTAAGTAAACTGTACTTGCAACATACTGGTAAAATCGAGTACAAGTGATATCCATGGTTTATGTTTTTAAACACAATACAAACGAATATTATACTGGGTAGCATTTTTTATGTACACCAATAGAACTTTATATTTAAAGCAAATGCGAAAGTTTTTGAAAACGTAAGTTTATTAAGCCTAAGTAAATCTTAGAATTGTCTAGCATCAACGGTTTTTTAAAATTAATTATACGAGATTTCATACAAATGGCTTTTCGGTGAAAAAAACACAAAGGCCGATGAAAAGACCGGGAGGAACCATCATAAGCCCGTGAAAAGTCGATGGCGTATAATATGCTAAATATTAAGCGTTAGTACCTCACGTAGGAATTTTAAAAATCTAAACAAGTCACCTAGCGCGGTTCTGAAAGTCATTACAGGGTGTTGTGTAAGTTAACGCGCAGTTGAAATATTCGCAGCGCTATTACAACGGCAGTTATCGCCGTGCTCGCGGCGGTACAAGGCTGCGCACAGACGGACGCTTTTAGGCTCTCTTGACTAAACGAGAACAGGTTTTTAAGTTTCGTCATAGTTGCCGATACTGTATTAAGCTGAAAACATACTATCGGACGCGGCTGACGGACGAGACTTACCAATGTGCACAGTCTTAAAACATCCGGCGCGCCAGATCTCTCTCGGACGTCCAAACGCTCAAGGTGACGTCCGCGGACTGATGTCCGACAGTTTGCACGGCTCTGTGGACATTAATTATCTAGATACCTATCAGTCGCGGCTGTCAGTCGCGATCAGCCGTACTTAAGCCGCGTCCGGTAGTATGTTTCCAGCTTTAAACTTTAAAAGAGGAACAACAGTTTAGTTTAGTAAATGTCAAATGCCAACGAAAACAATTTTATTATTATTATTGACGACGAGAAAAAAAAGAAAAATTCAGCAAATCGGTCAGATCTTGTCCTTTGTTATGTGTATATATTTTTGTTATTAACTTGTTTAAGTTGTAGTAGAATAATATAGTTTGAAAAAAAAAAAAACTGAACTTTTAGATGAATTAACTATTTCCTTTTTTATTTTATTTCAAGACAAAGCAGCAGTTGCCAGCTACTCCTTTACAACCGGCTCAATATAGGCGTGAAATCAACAAAAAAAAATTATACCTTTAATGATTTTGTGAACGCAACTGTTCTCATACGGTCGAGCAATTATCTGCTTATCCTGTATCAATATGGTTTTCACGCCAACTTTTTTGTCAATCCTCACGATTGTATTGAGCCGGTTGTAAAGGGCTACGCAAATAGGTATAAGTAAAACTAAAAAAAGCCTTTTTATTTCCTACTAGTTTTTATCCGCGGCTTCGCCCCCATGATATTTTGATTTTTGACGCAATATCATTACAATTAATAATAATAGCCTATGTGTTATTCTGATATATCTTCTTTAATATATATAAATCTCGTGTCACAATGTTTGTCCTCAATGGACTCCTAAACCACTTAACCGATTATAATAAAATTCGCACACCATGTGCAGTTCGATCCAACTTGAGAGATAGGATAGTTTAAATCTCAAATTATAGTCGAAATTTTAATTTATTTAGCCACAGCAACGCGTGGCCGGGTCAGCTAGTAAGCTATATTATTGCAAAGTTTCATCTCAATCCGTTTAGTAGTTTTTGCTTGAAAGAGTAACAAACATCCATACATCCATCCATCCATCCATCCATCCATCCATCCTCACAAACTTTCGCGTTTATAATATTAGTAGGAAGGATAGGAAGTAGGATAAACATAAAAATATTTACAATTTCAAACAATGACTAGCCTAATGTTAAATGAAATCTAGTGTTAGAATATTAAGTAATTATGTTTTTGATAGGAATTCCTTGCTGGGTATACGAGTATAATCAGGTATTTCGGCAAGTCGCAGCGCTGTAGCCAGCCTACATGCTGCTCAGATTGTATTATTTATTGAGCAGGTAGTTTGGCCGGCCGCCAGCAGATAGCGGCGCAAGATTTTTAAACCCCCTGTATGTATTTTAGGGCGCCGTAATTTTACAAACATGAATCACAAAAAGCTGGAAAGAACTGCATATTGCTGGGAATTTATTTTTATCGCTGCGTTCACTTTGTTTGAGTGGAACTAACTGTTTTTAATCGTAATGTTCAGTGATTTTGTCCAAATTACCTTAGAGATTTGAGCTGGAAGTGCATGGGTCTCTTATAACACTGACACTGGTCTCTTGCTATGATTACATTTGTACGAGAGAGTTCTGTAAGAGTACTTCTACTCGACGCGAATGTAACCGTCAGTTGCGTAGCCAATTTTTTTTCCTTTTACGTTTGCGTTTACATACTGCCTGATGTTGAGCAGATATGCGGTCTAGGATGTAGCACGCTTGCCTAGAAGATACTCGTACCTATTTACTCGGGATTTGAAGACACCCACGTTGTACTTAAACACACCAATTAATCTAATTACACCAAACAAGTCTAACAATTTTTACAAGCTTTTTTATTTAACTTGCAATTTGCAATGGATGTACCTAACTACCTATGTACTCGTATGTATGTAAGTTCGGGTGGAATCATGCAAGTTAAATTTGATCGACTTCTCGGTTTCCGATTGAGCTGATATTTTGCACGTATATGTATATCGCGTGACAATGCAATAATATGGTACCATGGAGCTGATGTGATGATGGAATCGGAAGGTGGCCATAGGACGTCCTGTACTAAACATAATAGACCCGTCGTGTTTGTGCTTGTTTTACTTGTCTTGGCTAGCACTCTGCTGCTACATGATATCCAGGATCTCAAAAGCTTGCATGTTTAACAAGTTATATTTTTATTATAATTGATTATATTTACATACGAACTCAATTGTGATATTCAGAGCCTCATTTTTTTTAGATAAATAGATATTTTAAGCAAGACATAAAATGAGCCACGAAAGTGACGACGATAAGTGTGAAGTGAAATACCCAAAACTATACCAGTTAGGAAGGATATTATGAGTTTCATTACAGGTTTCCAACCGTTACTTAAATTGGCTATTTTTCAATGTTTTCTAAATGTACAGATTTTTTTTAATATAACTTTTTTTCAATGAATTGTTGCATAACAGTAACAGTTAAAATACGATTAATTACCGTTGTAAAGACGTCCCGTGCTGGGCATAGAGGATAAATCTTCAGTAGGTAAAATAAAAATAAAAGCTTTATGCCGTAAGTAATAAGTGTCAAAATACACCCGTTCATTCTTTCGAGGTGCTTGACTAACGAGCTCGGCGTGAAACATTGCTTAGGGATAGATTCCACTGGTAGAGTGCAGCCAATAACGTCGTGCAACCTGTTTAAATAGGTTGGAACATTTTTATAACTGTTTTTCAAAACTATCTACGAAAAAAGAATTTTTTTTCAAAGAACGAATTGGATTCGCGCTCGTAGGTTTCCGTACCGTGTAAGAGCCCCCTTAATTTGTTTTAATTTAATTATTTATTTTTAAAGTGAATACACAACTAAATATTATTGTTAAGTGAACATTATGAGCGTCTACCTGTTGCCGTTATCAATATCGAGCAAAAGACGGCAAAAAAGAAAACGTTTATTGTATAGGATATTTAAATTTTTATGTTATTTCGTTTTTAGTATTTGTTTATAGCGGCAACATAAATACATCATCTGTGAAAATTTCAACTGTTGAGTTTTTGAGCTACAACCTGGTGACAGACGAACAGACAGACAGACGGTCGGACGGACAGCGGAGTCTTAGTATTAGGGTCCGCTTTCACCCTTTGGGTATGGAATCCTAAAAGGATTGTTTTCTTCACTATTTCATGTTTCTAAAAAAAGAGCTTCGTACCTACCTATGATCCATGTTACAAAATCATCTGGATGATCTACAGGAGCTTGTTCTGACCCTTGATACACGTTTTTATCAGGGAGAATCCTTTAGGTGTGCCACCACGCCTTGAAGGTAGGCAGGTGGTTATGTGGGAGTCCCGTCGACTGGACGGTATACCAAAACCCCATCATTGGGTGTTTCACCACTGTACCTGGTTTCGCGACTACGGGCGCGATTCCGCACTCCTCCGCGGCACCCAACAGCGATGGTCCAACTCGGGCCCCATCACGGAGCTTACGCTCCCGCCTCAATGACGATGTGTCCGAACTATATATTGTACCCATCGCCATCCACCATTGCAACCAACCAGTACTGGGCGTCGGACAGCACTCGTATCCAACAGCCCTGGTCACTATGAAATCTATCTATGGTACTGTTAACATTGTAATAAAAATATTTAGTAATAGGCGTCTGTTCAATAGTGGAAGTCCTAACGCTGAGATAATGCTGATGATGATAATCGCTATGGAACATTATTTTGACAGTATAGCATGACATAGTTAGTCCCTCCAGTGGGGCACCACCCCAGCCCCTCACAGAGTAATAAATAAGCACAGAGACAACACCTTGTTAACTGGAAATAATTAACGACGGAAAAATAAAGCGCACTGACCGCCGCCACGTTCCGTTTCACGTGTTTCCCGCTTATGATTTATGGGAGCCTAGTACTCTGAACTTATCTTAAAACATCTAAACAGAAATATTATGATTAAACTTACTAATAATTAAATTATTTTTATCAATTTGATAATGACGCAATTTTCAATCCGACTGTATTTTTAGTGTTACCTCTGAACTGTTTTCTAAGTGAACCGATTTTGATAATATTTTTTATTGAAAGCTGGTGCTCTTCATGTGGTTTTATTTTTAAAATTATCAAGACCTGACCAGCAGTGTTTGAGTTATCCTTATTGATGCGTATTTAATTGACTTAAGACATTTGTGAAGTCAGGTGTTACGTGTTTCCTAAACAGTAATGATTGTGTAAATATGAATTTATAAGACCTTAAAATAATTTATTTACAAATTAAACATTAAAACAGACATTTGACCGTACGTAAAATCATAAGTAACTGTATTATTAAAGATCATATTATGTAACTGTTTTATTTTTAAGCCGATGATCCCGCTGGAGCCAAATCTCCGGCATTTTTCAAAATAAAAATAATTTTACTACAACATATTATAGTGATATAAAGTGAGCTATAGTTAAACAATCTGTCAGTTATAAAAATTTAACGTAAACAAGATCTCAATTTCGTCTTTAGAATTGAGCTACGGCGTAGTAACTGTAGCTACGATTGAGGGTTGTTGACTACGGCGTAGCGCCGTAGCCCGTAGCAGGTTAGGGATGTTTACAAAAACAAGATGACTGGCTTAACGTGCCCTCCCGTGTCTTTATTGGCCCTTGTAGGGTTGTTGGCTCGAATGGATGGCGGTATACCAACGTGAGACAAAAGAAAAAAGTCTCTAATAACGTAGTAGGTAGTCCACTTCCCAAAATTTATTTACAAGCGTGAGTGCATTTGTCATCAAAGAATCACATTTATTCAGAATGCACAGAAATGACTTATGATTTTTTTGTTTGTGGCCTGGTCGCTCTTCGTTCGTTGCCGATTTAGTTGGTAAAATATGATATAAATTAATTGCATACTTTGCATCCCATCGCAGTTTATTTGTGCCAATAATTTAATTTAAGAATAAGATGCTGTCACAATTTAAAATCAATTTAATATTTTAACGTCTTAATTTATGTTGCCACATATAATTTGACCGAATAATGCTAGTGACTAAACTTTTAGTGAATCACATATTTAAAACCAATTTTACATTTTTGTGCCTTGATTTATTTGAATTTAAGTCAATATAACAAAAAACATAATAACTGATTTAAAATATTGATCCCAATTTAAAACAATAATTTAACCAAAAATAATAATTAAATATTGATTAATATACGTTTCTTTGAAAAAAATATCATTTGGTGTAGAAGTCGTGGCCTGGTGCTCAATAAAACGCAGGGGAAGGCCAGGCTAGGCGGCGAAAATTTTTACTTTCTTGTTGCAAGATGGTTGAACTGCATCCAAAGTAACAATAACATTGTAGCGAGGTAATGGGGCGGCGGTTAGCTCCAGCTCAGGTGCCGCTGTAAACAGATATTTTACAACATTTGTGGAACTCGGCTTAACCTGATTTTACTATATTTGGAGAGTCACTTTACTACGACCTTTCATAGGATTTGTTTTGTATTCAATTGAGTGAAGAGACCAGAAATTTTAGTACTGTTTTTGCATAGTTTACTTAAACTTGCACGTTTAATTTGTTAATCCAGAAAATTTCACAAATTTGGGAAGTAAGTTGTTAAAATCTCTATACTATAACCATCGACCAAAAGTTTTTTTTTTATTTTTCACCGTCATATATCAAAAATTACAAATTGTTAAAATAATTAAAAAACCTGTTTTAGCATGTGCTAATGAAGTTCTTTTATATGATACCTTACATGATACGATTTAAATTTTGAACCCATATTTTGTGAATTTTGAGGTCCTATTTTTTGTGATTTATGAAAAAATGTACAGTTTTCAGATTTATTCCCATATGTGTACTCTGAGACAATGCTTCTCGCCAAATTTCATAGTTCTATGTCGACGGAAAGTACCCTGCAGGTTTAGATTTTAGTGAGTGTCGATGACATAAACGGCTCTAACTTTTTTAAACGATAACTTAGAAGTTTTTCTTTTACACAACGGCAAGAGACCATAAATATACGCATATAGTTTAAATATCAACTTGATATCTTTACGCGTTTCCGAGATAAAGGGTCTTCACATACACACAGACGGACAGACGGACAACAAAGTGATCCTATAAGGGTTCCGTTTTTTTCCTTTTGAGGTACGGAACCCTAAAAAAAGACATAAAAATTGTGAACAAAGCAAGTGAGGCCGGCCAAACTACGCCTCGCCGTGTATAGCCACAGTTAAATAAATAATTAACAAATAAATAATTTTGGGGGACATCTCACACACGGTCACTGACCTCGAACTAAGCAGAGCTTGTGATATGGCTGCCAGAGACTGATATACTACATATATATACATGAGCAACTATTTTATGACGTAAATGACTTTTTGAAATTACCTGAATTGTTTTAAGATTTTGTGACTAATTTGGTAATTGTCAAGTTCTTTTATTTTTTTATTTTTTCGTGCTATATTGTATAGTGCCCTAATGTAATGTTTACTCATTGACTTGTAACAAATGTTGTTATGAATAAATGACTATATGACTATATACATATTTTAAATACATACTTATATGGATAGTACCTAAATAACACCTAGACACAGAGCAAACACCTATGTTCATCACAAAAATGCTGGTCCTGGGTGGGGATCGAACCCACGCCTCTTTGATCCAGAAGTCAAGTTCACTAACCACTGAGTCACCGAGGCAGTCAACGTACACACACACGTACAAGGAAACTACACCTTGGATCGTTAAATTTAAATTCAAAATGTATTTATTCAATTGACATATTACATGCGCTTAGAAACGTCAATACAACAAAATAAAATTATTAAATTATGTTACAGAATAACTGAATACACAGCAATAAGCAAAATAACAATAAAAACAAACAAAAGGTATCATCAATATCATCGTCAACAATAATAATATCTAACTTAAGTAGTAAATTATATTATAATTCTTAAACATTCTTAAACAAAGTTTTATCAGATATAGCATCTGCTAATTTATAATAACTCTTCTGTAAAAGGTGCTTTTTCACAAAACTTAGGATGTCATTCTTTGGACTTAGCTTGATACATTCTGGGATTTTGTTTTTGAGTCAGTCGAACTATGGCGGGGCAACACTGACACACTCACCACATGTATTAGAAACTGACCTCAATTTTCTGTTCACGACGTTCTGTGTTAATTTTTTAATTTGGTCTGCGGCTATAAGCTTATTCTAGAGTTCCTAATTTTGAGTATCACGGCTCAACAACAGAAATAGTTTTGTCCATATTTTAATCTCACATTTCAATGCTTGAATCCAAATCGAAAACACATGTTTTCCTCTGTATATCATGGTTTTTATTACCATTGTCTATCTGAGGGCATGCGAGGGTGAAAGTAGTTGCAACGCACGCTGTGACTCAGGTATTCTAGATTGTACCCTAGATTAAGTCGAGTCTAGACTGCCGTGTCCTGCGCCTTATTTATTGCTAGGAAAACATGTGTTTTCAATTTGGATTTTAGTGCGCTAGATATTGTTTTTGTGGGGGATTGTAGATATTATTTTTCTTAGCTGTCACATGGAAAATAAATCTTTGTTTTGTTGAAAAACAAAAAACAAAAAAAGATACAAGACAACAAAGATTTTTCTTATAAATCTAATATCCTGATCGTACTAACATTGCAAGGAACCATAGCGATTTCATCAGCTTTTAAACGAAGTATTTTATTTATTTAATAGAATTGTTATTTTTGCAAATTATGACGCAACATTTAGATAATCGCATAGATACATTATTACATCGGCCAAGGGTTCAAATAAAATAAAAATTCAAAGTATAACCTTACTGAAGTTTCATATTGTACCACAAAAATTTCTAACAGATATTTTTGATTATAAATATCAAATCATATTATAAATATAACATATAATTTTGATGTTTTGCCTATTTTATTACAATTGTCAAATTTATTATTACGTATATGTCAAATAAAAAAAATGTAAATAATGTAAATGATAAAAAAAAAATAATGTAATGTAAATAATTTTTGATTATAAATATCAAATCATATTATAAATATCTAATAGATATTTTTGACGTGATAATGTCTTATAAATCGATTAACACTGGCTGCACGCACGAAAAATTTTTTTTCTAGATTTTTTTTTTTTTTCTAGAGTACCTATTCATATTATTTTCCAAAATTCTACTTTTTTTTATTTCGAATAGTTTCGCGTTTTCGTTCGTTCTACGCGATTGCTCTGCTACTATAGGTTTTTTCCTTTCCTATAGTATTTTTTAATATGGATATTTATGTTCGTTACCTTTACACCACATCTTTAAAAATACACCTTTCGCTTGATTTTGGCATTAGGCGCCCCCTTAACAGAAAACCTTTTTTTTTCATTTGAATAAGTGGTATAATTTGAATAAGGTTCACTTCTTGATTTTTATGGTCTTAATAAATACAGATTTATTTTGGAGTAGTTAGTCCGTGCTTTGTCTTTAACAAGAGAGAGACAAAAGAGTAAAACACGAACTAAATTCTCCAAAATCACTCTGTATTTATTAATAAGGTAGGAGCAATGCTAAATCCTTACTCATATTATAAATGCGAAAGTAACTCTGTTTGTCGGTCTATCTGTCTGTCTGTCGCGCTTTCACGCCAAAACTACTGAATCAATTTCAATGAAATTTGGTGCACAGATAGTCTAAAGCCTGAGAAAGGACATGGGCTACTTAATATTCCGAAAAAATTCGTGGTTCCCGTAGGATAGGAGAAAAACTGTTTCTCAGCTACGAACGGATTGACTTGATTTATGCCATAAGCACAGTTTGAATGACAAAAAGTGACATGGGCTACTTTTTATCCCGGAAAAAATCAAGGTTCCTGTAGGATAAGAAAAAAACTGTTTCTCAGCAACGATGCAACGGATTGACTTGATTTATTGCACGAATATAAGTACACGAATATAGTTTGAAAGACGAAAAGTGACATTAACTCCTATTTATCTCGAAAAATGTTATAGTTCCCGTAGGATAGGGCAAAAACTTTTTCTCAGCAACTACAACAACTTTTTCAGTGAATATGTGAGGGGGCGCAGCTATGTGCGGCGCCGCAGCAAGGTGAGTCCACTAACTCGACGATATAGTCAATACATTCGGTCGAACCTGATCACGACCTCACGACCGGCAAAGGGCCTAAGCAGATGTCACTGCAAGAGGCCTATACCCAGCAGTGGCATAAACAATGCTGCGGATGAAAACGACGATGAAACAAATTGGTTGAGATTTACTATGTTTTGGATTTTAAATTATTATTTGCTTCGATATTTGAGTATCGTTTTAGATTGAATTGTGGCTAATATTTTGTGGCGCACTTACTATTTTTGTTAGAATATCTTTTGACTAAAATTGGTAGGCATTGATATGAACATAAGCCAAAATCAAATTATAACGCGGGCGACGCCGCGGGTAAAAGCTAGTAGTTAAAAAATGCTAAATTAAATGAGATTTAATTAGAACGAATTTAAGCTGTCACCTTTAACGCAATGAATATTGGGTAGTATTCTCATGAATAAATTCGTTGCACGTTTATAAATTAACCCACAAACATAATCCATAGTCAATTAATTTATTATAAATTAATTCTTATCCTTGACATTACGGCTAAATAACAACGGTATGCCAAATTATTAATATCTATGTTAATTAATTAATAACCTACAAAAACGAAGATGGCACTCATCTGTTTTCTAATCTCTAGGTGGTATCAAATTAAGAATTGCAATATTTTTATTGTAAAGTCGTTAACATACAACAAGGTATCATGAAGCATTTAGTTTTAACAGCCTGCCCTTTCGAGTGAACCTAAATACATGTTTGTTACACATTTATCATTGCAAGTATCTGATTATATCCGTTTCTGCACGATTGAATTTTTCTATACTATACCTACTCTATAAAATTTAACTTGATCTCTGCGACAGCTGTCACAAAAATCACGCCTATGAAGTCCTGAATTTCTTAATAGTACAGACAGTACCTGTCAATGTCATACTTTATGGGCATGTCGATTAGTGATGGGCGACGAATGATCGTGACCACAGAGTTTTAGATAGAGTTTTAATTAAAATATCGATAGTTTATACTGACCATAATTTAAATAAAACTTAATTTATCATTCATTTTATTGTATATTTGAATATCATAACATTTTTTTACATGTGTAATTAAATTAAACCCAATTATATGTTACATTAGCATCGATAATAGTGAAAAACGTCGATAAATACTATCGTTACATATTATGAGTATTTAATTAATATCATAACATTATTTACATGTGTACATACTTGATCTTAAATAATTTCTCATCTTCAACTACTCATTCGACTTAATTACAACATTGTTTGAAAATCGATTTTTTCCACCACTATCTCAACTCTAAATATGTCAATATGTAACTGTCGCAGAGATCAAGTTAAATTTTATAGAGTATAGGCACTCTAATCAATTACCAACTTAAAATTAAAAACCACCATGAAAAAAACGTCACTAAGCAAGATAGTTCATCGATTTTGATAGAAAGTTACAAATATTTTGTGTGCGAACATACCTATGTAATTTAGAAGCAATTTGAGTTGTGCAAAATATGGAAAAAAAATCGTATGCAAATTTTTAGCAAGTATTGCAATTCAATAAATTCGTTGCATTTCCATAAATCGAATAAAGTGATATAGAAAAATTAATTTTAAGAGCGCGATTTATTGTTGAGTTATATATTTAGTCGTCGAAATAGTATTTTTTTTATGAAGAAATATATCCTTAAGTATTTCATTGTTCACGTAGCACCTCAGCGCAGACAATGGTGTTTTTTGGCCATAAATCCGGAAGTTTTATGAGAGATGTTGCCACCCTCGATCATTCGTGACTTAGAGACGGTTATGAGGTATTTATGGGGAGGGGACAGGTAGGGGTGAGGAGTCTAAGGATTTATTAGATGGCCTTTTTAACTGCTTGGCTAGGTATGTGGAAAATATATTAGATTTTTTAGATTCTGTCTTACAACATCTAAGTAGGGTAATCATTATTAGGGTAATTCTCCATAAAAGCAGGTACGCGTTACGTTCTCCAAGTGCATTCCTAAAATGCAAGCAGGCAAACGGTAAGTGTGTTATTTTAAGTAGAACCAAGTTTTATTTGTCGTAACACTTGTAACCTAGGACACTTACATAACATATCACTTTTTTGTATGTTTCGTTTTCTGGTAATTTTACATTACGGGCCTTTGAGCCTAGTGTGGGGCCGCTGGAAATAGTTGGAATTATCTCCTTACGTTTTGTTCTGTACATGTATTGTTGTATTGAAAATTCCTGTGTAATCTGTGTGTCCAAATAAATAAATAAATTGAAATTGAGGAACTGTAGTTTTCGTTTAAAGAATTATTTCATATCACGGCTTTTTTGAGCAATTATGCAATATAATTTGTTGAACAGTTATAGTTAGCAATGCACTGTAAAATTTAATAAAGAAATGTCAAAATATGAAACAAAGAAAAGTGTTCATCTGTGAAATAATATTCATATATTTCGTAAGTCTTATTTATACGTCAGGTTACAATATTTATACTAATCAGTCGAATACATAACAAAACAATCGCATAATTTCAATTAGACTACGTGCAAAAAGAGAACCGTCGTGGTGTTACAGTGAACTCTATACAGCTGCTAAATAGACAAGGCCCATTTACAGCCGCACAAATAAAAATGTAATTATTTAATTTATTATTACAGTCGTTTGAAACTGAAATGTACGGAATGACGCCGCTAAGTGTATGTATCATACCAAAAGCTGAATAAATGAATGGAATGGAAACTAACAATAAGATTTTAATCAGCAGCCAAGGTACCGACTACTTGGTAGACGCGAGTACTGATGAAAACCGAATCGGTATCTACCAAGTATCAAACACTTTTAGTTGTATGTCAACGTAACAAAATTTGTAAAATGGCTCACAGGTGCCTACGACGCTTCTCTTTTAGCACAAGCTCTGCTTAATATTTTATTTATATGTATACAATGTGTTTGTCTACCGGTGTCGGAGCCTTAAGCAGTGACATAAATGGCAAATTTTGAACCACTTTTACTGTGGGGTCAACTCTGAAAACGCAAAAAAACAGCTTTTCCATACTTTTATTCGAAAGTCTATAAAAATCGTATGTAACAAAAGTTTTTTTTACGTTTTCACAGTTGGTCCCACAGTAAAAGTGGTTCAAAATTTGCCATATATGTCACCGCTTAAGGCTCCGACACCGGTAGACAAACACATTGTATACGTATGAATGTATCTATTTTATACCGTACTGGGCTTGTATGTATCCCTTAGTAAGCGCAAAAACGGGAGCTAAACTAGTTTAATATCCCCGTGTCGGTCCGTCAGTCAGCAGTTTTTGCGCGGTTCCACTAGCCGCACCTGCTCTCACACAAAAACTAACGGCGTCTGGATTATCTCATATCTGTGAGGCGAGGTGATTACAAAGATTAAAAGAGGGTAGAGTTAGAAAGGGGGAATATTTGGATAGTTGTAGTCAATGAGCTTTCACAAATAGAAACGTTATACTCATTAAAAATAGCCCTAAAACGTGGCGAAATTCTATTGTACCCACTTAGGTAGAATATATATATATATATATATATATAAGCTCACAGCTACGTATGCAGCAAATCGCCTTGTACGTGTGACGCGTGTAACGTCGGCGCAAGACAAGGCGCGACTGACTTGACTTAAGCTAATTAGCTTGACTTGGTTGCGCCACGTTAAGCAAAGTATGATGCATCTACCTCAGTTTATATATAAGATCATTGGTTGTAGTAGAAGGGTTGAATAGTACTTAAATGATATTTTTTTACGAAAATGGCATTAAGCTTCTGTACTACAGATGCTCAACCGAGTTTCAATAATGAGGAGGTTTCCAGTTCAACCATGTCTTTTTCTTTAAACAATATTTTAGTAGAGGAGACGTAAGTTAGTATGGGATGGAAGATCGACCTTCACCCGCCTGAAAACTAGATGAGATAAGGTAATAATAATAAAGTAGAACTTCTCTATTAATCCATTTGTTTGAGAAATAACGAAATATATTCGTGGCCGTACTAAATACCTCTACCACTTAGTACCTACTCATATTATGCCGTTGTTTAAAAGTCGAAAGATTTTAATCAAATAATAAAAGTTTGTCAAGTTTTATTTACATTCTTCCTTAACCGAAGGATCTTTGCAGTTGGCATCATAATAATTGTTGTTTTTTTTTTAAACTTTCGCGATTTGAACACATAACTATAAATTAATTATTAATTATTTTTAAGAATAGTTCGTGAAGCGGTGCAAATCAAAAAATATAAGAATTTCAACCGGGAGGATGGATTTAAGTTATCGGTGTCGTGGAATCCTGTTGTCAACAAATGTAAATCGCGTAGTGTAGGTAAAAGGACATTGTTAGATACCGTCAGTGTTGTGTGTTGTAGTGACAATTTTTCAAGTTCAAATTGAATTGACGGTACCAGCTGTTCTACATTCCAGTCTACCCGTGACCACGGTCGATGCAACTCGGCCTAAACGTCGGGATGAGGAGGTATTTATTTATCTCGTAATTTTAGTGCGCGATCAGTCCCGTAGTATATAATAATTATAAATCATAATAATTATTGAAGTATGCTAACTGCCAACATTACTTCTTCAATTATTTACATAAGCAAGCACGTAAACTTTTCATCTCCACATTTAACAATCTACAATACCAATTATTACCGATAATGGTTTTGCATGATTAAAATTCATCTTCAACATTTTAATCACGTAATAATCACTCAATTACGCAGATAACATCGCAGCATCGCGGCGACAGTCAAAAGACGCTCGCCCTTTGATCCACGCCGACGCGTGACTCTCACAAAAGGTTCAAAGCAGTTCCCTGCAGGGTCGTACAATAACGGCGTCGTTGCTCAGTGTAATGATCCACCTCATATTTGTTGCTATGACACGTTTTCTAAAACATTATTTTTATCCCCGATTGAAGAAAAGGGGTTAATACCTACAATACAATATAACTTTATTGTACACCAAAAAACAGTATAAATAACAAAGTACACAATATTATATTATACTACGGGACTAATCGCGCATTAATATACGAGATAAATAAATACCTCATCATCCCGACGTTTCGGCCGAGTTGCATCGACAGTGGTCACGGGTAGACTCCACGGGTCTACCCGAAAAGTTTACGTGCTTGCTTAAGTAAATAATTGAAGATAAAATGATGGCAGTTAGCGAAATACTTTAATAATTATTACTCTGTGTAATAATTGTTACTCCACGGGTCTACCCGTGACCACGGTCGATACAACTCGGCCGAAACGTCGGGATGTGTTCAAATCGCGATAGTTTAAAAACAACAAAGTACACAATATACTTAAAAATAGGTGGTACAAGGGCGGCCTTATCGCCTTGAGCGATTTCTTCCAGGCTATCTTTGGATGGGCAGAATTTTGGATGGCGATAGGTTTGACTTGTGCATTTGAGTAAAAAAATATCAGCTGTTTCATTTTATTAAACACTAATGACCTTTTTAACCGACGAACCGGAGGAGGTACTCGATTCCAAGCGTATATTTTATTTTTCTTTTTTTATGTATAACCACGCATAACTTTTTCCATAGTAGTCCGATTTCAATAACTCTTTTTTATTGGAAATAATATATTATACTTCGAAATTGGTCCCATTTAAATTTTATCGAAATCGGCTGAGCCATTTTTGATAAATCAACAATAAATTGAAAACTACTATATCGATCCATGCGAAATAATCTTGTTGTACAGAACAGATGATAAGTAAATAAATACGCAGTTCTAAGAGTAGTCATCTTCATCATAGTATCAGCTTTAAGATGTCTCCTGCTGGACATAAGCATTTTTTTGATCCAGGAAAATCTTTTACGGAAAGTTACCACTGGCTTGGTGAGTCCGGTAGATACGTGGGAGCCCCCGGTACCTGCCCACTAACAGCCTGGATGTCATTTTCATTGTTTCATTCGTCCGTCGGAACTACGAGAACGCTGCAGCACTCTGCGGTAACCAGACATAGGCTTTCCCTACTGATTTCCAATAAAACTGGATGTCACATCGATTCGTGCAAATTATTCGAATTCAGTACACGGTGGAGGTCGGTGTTGATTTTTTGCGCTTTCCCTGCTGATTTCCAATAAAACTGGATGTCACATCGATTCGTGCAAATTATTCGAATTCTGTACACGGTAGAAGTCGGTGTTGATTTTTTGCGCTTTCCCTACTGATTTCCAATAAAACTGGATGTCACATCGATTCGTGCAAATTATTCGAATTCTGTACACGGTGGAAGTCGGTGTTTATTTTTTGCGCTTTCCCTACTCATTTCCAATAAAACTGGATGTCACATCGATTCGTGCAAATTATTCGAATTCTGTACACGGTGGAAGTCGGTGTTGATTTTTTGCGCTTTCCCTACTGATTTCCAATAAAACTGGATGTCACATCGATTCGTGCAAATTATTCGAATTCTGTACACGGTGGAAGTCGGTGTTTATTTTTTGCGAAAAATAATTATGCCTGATCTCCAATACAGTATACATATTATGATTGATAAATATAGGTACAGCTGTAGCGAAGATAGCTGTGGTCGGTAGAAAAGCGGTTTATATATACGGCTTGGAAGAAATCGCTTAAAGCGATAAGGCCGCCAGTTAGAAACCTATAAATTGTTTTGTTTTGTCCCTGTGATTTGTCTTTTATGTAATGTGGTTGTCTAATAAAGTGTTATTGTTTGTTTGTATATACTTAAGTACTTATAATGTCAACTGATGAACTAACAAACCGCAGGTATTAATAAAACCTTATTTTTAACTCCCTAGGTTGAACAATAATAAACTAGGTACCAAACCTAAAGGTCTTCAATTATGTATGTAAATAATGTAGTCGTGCAGGATGCGCGCGAAGGTCGTGGGATCGCGTCCTGAGCTGGACTCTTCGTAAAGGGTAATTGATATGAATCAGGTAGAAACTATTTGTAGCCTTTTGTGTTTTATGACAAAAGATACCTATTAATAGTGGAGTAAGTAAGTAAGTTCGTATAGACCGCTTGGCTAGCTCTGGTATCAGTTTTTTACTTTTCAATTCCTAGTGTCACTTTTTATTTAATTTATGCCAACATAAAAAATAAAATGTTGGCATAAAGCTATTAAATTATCATCTTATTTTAATATCAGGTAACGCTCATTGTTAGTTGTAGGTAATGTAGGTGTCACCCCCTAAATAAAGGGGAGTAACTATGTAACTTTATTGACCGACGAACCACCGAAAGAGGTATACAATTCGACGCGTATAATTTTTTATTGGAAAGAATATACTTCGAAATTGGTCCCATTTAAATTTTATCGAAATCGGCTGAGCCATTTTTGATATATCAACAATAATGTAAAAAATGCTACATCGATCCGAGCAAAATATTCGCGAATTCTGTACACGGGAGATGTCGGTCATGCTAATTTTTGCAAAAAATAATCTTGTTTTAAGTAATTAATTTATATTAATGAGAATCTTTTTTTTGTTGAAATAATATAGACATGGGAATTGAAGAGTTTAAGCCGCCTGAAGGCCTCTGAATTATTAAGCGGTAAATACAATCGGAGCCTACAATTTAACGTATCATCCGAGCCACGGTAGCGTTAAGGTAATGCCACCCGCGGTCATTCATCCGAGGACTGACCGTGTCGAAAGTTGTTTAAGTTTGGCGATGGCTTAGACACCTAGTCAAACTACGCTATTAGCGCTACAATAGTGAAATTACTATATTGATTTTTGTAGGTTAAAGTGGCTAACATTTATTACAACTATAAGTAGCTGTTGCCCGTAGCTACGCCCGCATGCTATTTAGACTTTTGAGCTATTCTATAGGAACCTCTTATTTTCCGTGATAAAAAGTAGAACTTTTCCAACCTTGGAGCTACATCCATTCCGATAATCAAGTCGACCCGTTGCTCTGTTGCTGCGTGAAAGAGTAACAAATCAACGAACACACTTTTGGATTTATTATAAGTTAGTAAGGACAAGGATAATTCATTTTTAGGGTTCCGTACCTCAAACGGAAAAAAACGGAACCCTTATAAGATCACTTTGTTGTCCGTTTGTCAGTCTGTGTGTATGTCAAGACTCTTTATCTCGGAAACGCGTAAAGATATCGAGTTGAAATTTAAACTGTATACGTATATCTATGGTATCTTGCAGTTGTGTAAAAGAAAAACTTCTCAGTTATCGTTTAAAAAAGATAGAGCCGTTTATGTCGTAAAAAACCGCATATTTTGCACTCACATAAATCAAAACCTGCAGGGTACTTCCCGTTGACATCCCCAGCTATGAAATTTAGCGAGAAGCATTGTCTCAGAGTACACATATAGGAATAAATCTGAAAACTGTACATTTTTATTTAAATCACAAAACTATAGGGCCTCAAAATTCATAAAATATGGGTTCAAAATTCAAAGTGAGTAAATCGTATTATGTAAGGTATCATATAAAAGAACTTCATTAGCACATGCTAAAACAGGTTTTTAATTATTTTAACAACGTGTTTGTACGGAACCCTTGATGTGCGAGCTTGACTCGCACTTGTCCGGTTTTTAAAAAGACTCTCGAAAAAATGTATGTAATGTGTATTCTCGTAGAATAGCCGATATTTTTTGCGGTGTCAGGGTGGATACCAGTAAAAGTTATTTATGATGATGAGTGTAGGTAAATATCATTAAAGTCTTTGCTTGCACTTTGCTTAGCAGTAGGTATGCCTTGTATGTAATCTATGTGGTGCAGTCGGGACCTTACCGCGAGTTTAGGGGGCCCTGGGCTAATACTTTGAGGCCCACCTAGACTTGAATGAAATAAATTGAATGGGTTTGATTAATCGTCGGATTTGCAAGTCTACAAACATTACGATCTGTTTAATTAAAAAAAATACAGGTTTTATCGCATTATCGTCTATTTTTTAATTTGATAAGATTTAGAAGCTGAAGCTTAAAAAGCCATATGTTAGATCTGGCCCTGTATGCTGTGGTTAGCATCTTGACATTGAACCCATAACAAAAATCACGTTGCCCAAGCAAGAGATTATTATCATATCATACTAAAAAAAGTAAGTTCGTATAGGCCGAGTGGCTAGCCCTGGTGTCAAAGTTTTTAAGCCGCCTGAAGGCCTCTGACATGGCTAAAGCTATATCATACTAATATTATAAATCCGAAAAGTTTATTGGTTTGTTCCTCTTTCACGCAGCATCGGAGCAACGGATTGACTTGATTTTTGGCACGGATATAGTTCAAGGGCCGGAAAGTGACATAGGCTACTTTTTATCCCGAAAAAGTAATAGGTTCCTGTAGGACAGCAAAAATACTACGCGGGCGGAGCCGCGGGCAAAATCTAGTCTAATTATAACTCAGCCGAATCACATTCAAATTGCCAAATTGACAAACAATTTGCGGTTGAAAGGTGACCGATTCGCTAAGAGCAATCATTTCGCCACACGAGGAGATTCCAATACAAATATTGTATTGGGAAACGAAAACAATGTGGAGATAGCTGCAGTCGAAGTTTTGACTTATGACATCAGCTCTTTTCGTTGGAAATGTAAACATGAAATCTTGGGCGTATGCCCAAGATTATAGGTGAAGGTTAGGATGATAGGTTTTTTCTTATGCGAAACTACGGCCACGACGGCCACCTACAGAAAGTGTTGCCAACCCTAATCTAAGAAGACTAAAACTGTACAAAGCTAAAAAGCTGTAGAAATGGCTAAAAAATTGCAAGTTCCACATTTAAAAATTAAATATCCAGTAAATCTACAGTTTTTATTTTAGAAGCGTTAACTGAAAACTGTGAAGATATCAAAAATACTGTAGATCTACAGTTAAAACTGTGGACTTGGATACGCTGCTTACCAATGACTTATGCAGCACACAGTAAACTCCCTTAGTTTATAACAAAGATCTAAAGAGATGAGATATGTCGTCTCGACATAGCGGAGATCTAATCTCCCACAGAGCTGTATGCTTGAACTTGAATTTTGATAAGTTCTCACGAGGTCTACTGTTTGGACTTCTACTAGTTTTAGAAGGCTGATACAGCACGGTACCTCCTCAAAAGACATTATACAAGATCATTGATTCTACCTGAACCTCATACTTGTACATGCTCTTTGAATGCTCCTACAACATAATTAAAAAGTTGGCCTTTAAAGATCAAAGATTAATCTCTCCCATGTTAAACCAGATTTAATAATACAGTTACTTACCTACAATAGCAGAACAATTTAATAGGTATAATATCTAATGAAGATGCTTCGCGACGACGACCTATTGATGGCGACTCGTAGAACAATCGACCTTTCAGAAAAACCTTATTGAATATGAAAATAAAACGGATTTCAATAATTATAGCTTTTTAACGGAATATTTTATTACTGGAATGTCTTTTTTTCTATGTGTTTCATACAGGTTATTGTAAGTAGATTTTACTGTTATATTTATTGTTATTAGCTGATAATGGTTTCGACAAGTTTTAGTGATATTTTGGAAGCTCTGTGAGCACACCATTATTTGGAATCAAAATTACTTTTGATTTTAGATACTCGTACATAAAGCAAAAAGCAATGGACGATACATTGTCCATAGCGCAGTAGCAGGACTTTATACACTTGGTATGATTTCCTGTTTTGAAAATAGTATTAGCATTATGGTCTCTCACTATGGGCCTTATTAGTATACTCCAAGTAGCCCAACGAGCTATGGAGAGGGCTATGCTCGGAGCCTCTCTGCGGGATCGAATCAGGAATGAGGAGATCCGTAGAAGAACCAAAGTTACCGACATAGCCCAACGGATTAGCAAGTTGAAATGGCAATGGGCAGGGCACATAGCGTGGAGGACTGATGACCGGTGGAGTCGAAAAGTTCTCGAGTGGAGACCACGTAAGCGCAGCGTAGGACGTCCACCCACAAGGTGGCCGGATGACCTCATTAAGACCGCAGGATCGCGCTGGATGCAAGCCGCTTCCAACCGGTCTTATTGGAGATCCATAGGGGAGGCCTATGTCCAGCAGAGGCCGTCCTTTGGCTGATGGATGGATGGACTAACATTATTGAAAAAAACATTATTAATAAGTAATACATAATACTATATTATAACATAAAATAAGGAGAGTAGGTATCGCTGCCGCAGGATATAAACCAACAAATCAATCAATGAATTACCCTAATGTAAGTATTTACACGTCGCACGTACATCGTCAAAAAATGCTTTGCCACGACCTTCGGAAAATAGAAGAGAAATGTGAATTGGAGCAATTTTTGACTTAAATGCAAGAATCCAAATATGTTTAGTCAATTTTCGTAATTGACAAATAATTGCCAGATATTGGCTCACAAATTCTTACCCATATCGCACTAATTAAGAAACCTAATCCAAAGCGTATAGTTTTATCTCTCTAAAGTGACACATTTCAAAATTAATACGCAGAGAACAAATACGAGTTAATGTATAATATAATTATGGGATTAATAGGACTCTACTGTTAGTAGTACTAAAATAAATCTTCTACTCTTAGTAAGTAGGTAGTAGTAATAAGATAAATCATTCGCAATTTAATGTTTACTTACTTATTACCGATCCTAGCAGTGGCACGCTTAGTTATTTGTCAATAAGTTTTGTTTACTTATCTACTTATAATGCTTGACCACGAAATTATCGTATCAATAACGGACTATTACTAAATCTATTACTATATTGTTACTTAGCACTTAACTCGTGTAGGCTTCGTAGCTCGGGTCAGACTAAATTAAGTACGTGTTAAACTACGGTATTAGAATCCTTACGAATATAATAAAACCGAAAATGTGTTTGTTTTTTTTATTCTTTTAGGCGTTTAGGAATCGACTTGATTTAGCAAAAGTATTGTTTAATGGTCGGAAAGGGTCATAGATTACTTTTGATTCTGGAAAAATATAAGGTTCTGCCAGAATGTGGAACGCTTTGCCCGAGTCTGTCTTTCCGCCAAAGTACATTGTAGGTGTCTTCAAATCTCGAGTAAATAAGTATCTTCTAGGTAAGCGTGCTACATCCTAGACCGCATATCTGCTTAACATCAGGCAGTGTGTAGTCAAACGCAAACCTAGTTGAAATAAAAAATAGGTTCTTATGGGATATCACAAAAACCAAAATATCACGCAGTCGCGCGAAGTTGCAAGCAAAAATCAATAAACATATTTATTTTTCACTGAAAACTTACTTAACTTTACTTTACTTACAAAATTAAAAAACAGTTAAATGTATGGAAACAATCCAAACAGACCGCAAGCTAACAAGTTTTAGTTAGAATTTTGAGTTTCATAGTCAAAATGTTTGAAAGTAAGGATTTGTTTATTAAATACTACTCAATCATGTTAGGTTATTGTGTTTTGTATGACACCGTGAACTATAAGTTCAAGGCGTTTGTGTTAAGACAACAATAGAAACTATCCAAAGCTAGTCGGATAGTTTGCATGAACATTTTTCAAAATAATTTCTGAATTTTCATTAGTTTCACCAAAATTGAAGCCATTCTAAGTAAGTTAAATTGATATAGTACTTACCTATATTACCATGTCAATTGCACGTTTCCACTCATTAGAGATTGTCTGGCAGAAATCGCTTCTATCGATTAGACCTTTTGTACCTTTCTTCTGTAATTTTTTTACTTCTGTTGTGTTTTATTTCTTGTGATGTTAAAGTGTTGTATTGTATTGTATATTAGAAAAGGCTTGAGAATAATTTCAGAAAAAAGCCACCCTCATAATAAAAGCAAAAGAAAACAAATAATTATATACAACACTCTGCTTATAACTATGTGAATAAGCTAAAAAGTAATAAAACAAAACAAAATGTAAAAATAGACAAGATTATATTTTGCAAAAATTAGCATGACCGACCCGTGTACAGAATTCGCGAATATTTCGCACGGATCGATGTAGCATTTTTCACATTATTGTTGATTTATCAAAAATGGCTCAGCCAATTTCGATGAAATTTTAATGGGACTAATATCGAAGTATACTCTTTCCATTAAAAAAAGAATTATTGAAATCGGATCACTATGTAAGAAGTTATATATAAAAAAAAAGATATACGCGTCGCATTGTATACCTCGTCCGGTGGTTCGTCGGTCAATAATTATGTGGTCCAAGTGATATATTAGTAAAATGTCATAATTAATGTCAATCTGCGACACGTGATTACGACAATTATCACTTGCCTCGTGCACTATGACACGTCATAGATTA
Source organism: Hypomecis punctinalis (assembly GCA_949316475.1). Classification (NCBI taxonomy): domain Eukaryota; kingdom Metazoa; phylum Arthropoda; class Insecta; order Lepidoptera; family Geometridae; genus Hypomecis; species Hypomecis punctinalis. The sequence continues at coordinate 3,070,553 of OX438805.1, forward strand.
ACCAACAGTCAGAGTCACGTGTCGTAATGTCAAACTGCACGATTCAACGCCCGTGAAATGGCAGCAAAGAACAAGTAAATGTGTGTGTAGAAGACCCGAGATAACAAGTTGCCTATGATACGGCGTCCTCAGATATGCTATTCTAGCTATTTTACCTGTAATTTTAATATAACTCTGTCTTTCTACTGGTATTAACAATTGGTTAAAAATGTCACTGACCACTACAAAATTGTCACACGTGTTTATTGGAAAACAGATAATTTAATAAATATTTAATAGTGTGTATTAAACAGATTTTTCCAACCCAAGTATTTCCATGATGTTGAACAGTGCAGAGTCATACAATGCTGGTCAAGCATACGACCACGAAAAGCCACGAAATGAATTCATTTCGACGTGTGACAGACAAAGAAAATTCACTGACAAAAAAATTAATTGGAATACTATTATTGACTAATCAATCCAAGACATTGCAATCTACTAACATAACATAATAACTAACCCATGACATTGTAATCAATCTAAATATAATTTTAGAATTTTGATTTTGTAATAACAATTGATTTGACTTAGGTAATAATAATAAATAAAGCTGCCAGTAACTTTGCACGCCTTGAATAGGCAAGTTTGTATTGAGTCACGATTATATTACGAGTATATCTATACCGCGTCTGTAACATGCAAACTGCAATAAAAATTTTGACTTTGACTTTGTGAAAAAGTGACAGATAAATACTTTGCCATAACGCTGTCTCGATATGACACTACGAACGAAATAATTCGTGGAGCGCATACTAGCCCGGCTACATTTATATAATACTAGTTTTTACCCGCGGCTTCGCCCGCTTACGCAATATATCATTATAGTTTATAGCCTATGTATTATTCTGATATATAAGCTATATTATTGCAAAGTTTCATCTCAACCCGTTCTGTAGTTTTTGCGTGAATGAGTAACAAACATCCATCCATCCTAACAAACTTTCGCGTTTATAATATTAGTAGGATAAGTAAGTAGGATTTGAGTTCAAAATTCTGACGTCGATCTGTTATGGAATACATAACGCTCAAGGACTACTAATTGCATAAAACTATATTATCTTATATTTTACCGTAAGTATGACGACTAAAAGTTAGCATTGAATATTAACTCTCTACGACATTGTTATTCTACGGTAGCTACTACCTAGTTCTTTTATAAATCAACTAACAAAGCTAGTTAGAAACTACTTAAATAGCTAATGCTTTTTCCATGACGCTCAATGTTAATTCACTAAAATTCACCTGCATAATTAAATTATGATTACCTTTATCGTTTTTATGTCATTTTGCGAATTACGCCCAAGGCGATGGTGGCTATTAGAATTAAGACCATTGACATTGAAATACCTAAACTGCACGAGCCGTTATGATGAAGAGCTGGTCATTTTGTTATGATTGTTAATAGCTGAATTAGTTTAATAGAGAAATAAAACAGCAATCATACACGTTTAAAACGAGGTGTTGATTATGATAGTTTTGAAGATAGGTACTGAAGGTTAAACTTGTATATTTTATCCTGGTTGAATATCACGACTATTTTTGTTTTTTTTTTTTGGTTTTGATTTGGTAGAAGCCACATATGAAAATAGCACTATGATTAAAATATTATTCGATTCGATTTATGAAGCAGTAAACGTAGGTAATCAAAAGCGCTTATAAAGCAGTCGTTTTATTAGAAAATATCTGGAAGAATCACAGACGACGATTTTTTAAAGTTGTGTCCTTTTAAACCTTTTCGGTCGTAGCATATGTTTTAGGCATTTTCGGGCATGTCGCTTCTTTCAAAGAAAATAAAAGAAACTGAGTTGAGTACGTATTTTCTTCATAGACTCAACTGAAAACGGCCTTAGTATTATTCACTTTAAAGTTTTCACACAGGGGCATCGCCAAAGTAATCATAGAAAATATTTACTCCTAGAACGAAATAGCAACTAAGTAGTTAGCATTTTTTCCCAAGGTTGCGACGCAGTTGAAAACTCTAGTGGGACCAGCCTTTCAACCACGTTTATCATCAGATAAAGCCGTTGTGGTCTAGTGGTAACGATACCCGCCTTACTAGTAGTACTTATAGTACTACCTGTACTAACTGCCTTACTTATCTAGTGGTATCATGAGGTCGTGGGTTCAAATCCCGGTCCCGTACCGATGAGTTCCTTGGAATTTATGTACGGAATTTCACACCACGGGTTTTTCTGTGAAGGGAAACATGGTGAGCCAACCTGCATATGTCCGTAGAAGAAATTGCATGTGAATCCACCAACCCGCACTGGGTCACCGTAGTTGATATGGCCCAATTACCCTTTGTGGGTAGGCCTACGTCCAGCAGTGGAGTATTAAAAGGCTGGTACAGCACAGTATCATCAGATATGTCAATATATTTATTCTGATCTATTGAATATGTTATTCTGTGACCCGTCTAATATTCCCGCTAATTATTTGTTGTACGTAGGTAGAGATCCATTATGCATGCCGGACACATCGCACTATAGTGCCAATCAATTTGTGCGTCTCCATTACATAAAATAACGTACGGTTTTTATGCAAAACTCGTTTTTTTCAACATTTTACTTATTCTTTCTTGTTTGATAAATAAATTGTAAGATAGTATAATTCAGTAAATAAAGTGTGTACCTGTTACAATTACAATGAAGCATTTTTGTCACGGTGGACGGATGACATCATCAGCAGGATGCAAGTCGCTTCCAATCGGTCTTATGGGTGAGCTACAGGAGAGGCCTATGTCCAGCATACAAGTAGCAAGTTAAAATTGCAGTGGACAGCCTGTCCACTGTCCTGTCCATGACAGGGCAAATACAGGGTTATTTCTAATCAATTAGCATCCTTTTAAGGGCTTGTTCTGTACATCAACAAAATTAACAACTTTTGTTCTGCGACTTTTGACAAAATAAAAAAAAAATAATTGGTGTTACATATAAAAATATCGTTCATCCACGACCAAATGTATGGAACATCTGAATTTTTTTTTAGTTTTGACAAAAGTCGCAGAACAAAAATTGTTAGTTTTGATGTACAGAATAAGTCCCTAAAAGGATGCTAATTGATTAGAAATAACACTGTATAGATAGATAGATAGATTCTTTATTGCCACACCAAAACTTATATAAACTAGGAAAACTTACACTAGGAACTTATAGCTAGTATTATAATCGACGGCCTTATCGCTAAAAAGCATTTTCTTCCAGGAAACTGTTACTTGTGAAGGATAGGAAGGATATAGTTACAAGTTCAAATAACGAATGGCCAATAGGGCCGTAGAGTTCTCGAATGGAGATCACGTATGTACCAGATGTACCAAATAATGCAATGCGTTGCATGCCGAAGAGCAGAATATAAAATTCCAATAAGACCAGTTGGAAATGGGTTATTTATAACCACTACAGGTAACTTTAAAAAATAAGTACACACCTACCCACGACATCACAAAACGTTTTTAATTTTACCGTGGACTACAACGCGAACCCACCAATCACGTGGAGAATGGATGTCTCTAACACCTCAAACTGGGAGTTATACTTTTTTATTTTTATTCGTATAATTATGCGCAGGCGCGACATTCGGTCCGTGTCAAGGCGAACGCCTTGTAATGTCAGAAAGCTTCTCGCATTCCAGTGAAGCCTAGCCTTTACACAGTGAAGCGGCAGAAGGAAAACTTGCGTACATTACATTACTCTGTATCAAGAAGGTAAATTGGGAAGATGAGTGTACAGGCTATTACTTAACCTAGTAATAGTCCCCGACTACTAAATTTTCTAACGCCTGATGTAAAACCCAGAGCAATGCAGGTCGTAAATCTGTATTACTCTAGGTTCGTTGTGACTTGACAGTCTTCAGAGCGTTTAGCTACCTGCCAATGGGCTACTGGCAGTTATCTAAACGCCTGATGAAACTATTAAAGCACTAGAGCGGGAGCTCTGAGTACTGTAACAGTCAAACTGCAAGTTGCTAAGAGGGAGCCTATCAATCTGTAATACCTAACATTACCTACAAGACCCTACGATCTAGTATGACAATGTCAAACTAGTACCTATTGATAGATTCCCTAGATTTTCCTACAGGACCCTATCCCTAAGGTCCCTACTCAACTCAATACTTACCTGTTCCCTACGGTTCCCTAGCTAGGTTAGAGACCCCTACTCTCCTATCAAGGATACTCACCACTGGGTCCCTAGCTAACCTACCTACCTAGCTATAATGCCTAGCCCTAACCATAGAGCAATATATACACATATACAGATAGGTACGGGAAAACCTGTTGCCGGCGACCTAAGGCAACAAGCGGAATGGGGGAAGGTATAAGGATACGCACGTCGTGCAATGTGCGCAGGGAATGATTTTCCACCGCCGTTCACGCAGGCTCACGTGAACGATGCAGAAGGCAACGGCTGCAAGGTGTCTTATGCCGCAGTGGAAGGAAAAGGTTAGGTCCAGCGGGAGTGCTGGACGGTGCGCGGAGGTCGGCTCGTCGCAGGCGGACGTGACCTCGTGGAAGGCGGGCGGGCGGAGCAGCGCTCGGCGTAGGGCGGGCGGAGCCTCGTGGAGGGCGGGCGGTGGAGCCTCTGGTCGCAGCCGGTTGGCTGGGCGGGCGGTTTCCCTCTGGGCTCTTCTTGCTGCTCCAGGTACTGGATTCTCCTCGGTTGCTCCAGGTGGGGTCTTCTCGGTGGTGGTGAATTAAAACCAGTCGTCGGTAGTAATTCAATTTATTATAAAAACAAACAACTTATATACTAAAACACTTACAATCTACATCCAAAACCCATCGTTGTGTGCTGTGTCGGTGTACCGCACCGTCAGCACACGTGCGATGGCCGCGGAGGTGCCGATGCCCGGCGTATCTAGGTCGCGGACGGTAATTTCGGCATCTTGCAGATTTTGGAACGCATATATGTTCAATTAGATTGAACAATGAGTATACCAAATATTACATTGAAATTCTGGATGTTTCTCCAGACAATATTCAGGGATATCATTGTACCCATCATTTTGATCTGCTTCGATTACATCAGTTTAGGTATAGTTAATAAAAACTCCGCATAATCGGAGCTTGAGAGCTATGGTGCCACATAGAGAAACGTTAATATTAGACACAAATTAATAAACTTCGATTTTAAAGTGTAGGTACAGAAAATATAAACTATGGAAATTAACGTGATTTTCGTACATTTTTATGTTTTAAACTCACGTTGGTGTGATGACACCACGGTATTATTTGGGACTCACCTGATGTCAGTGGGTTAGTCACGGGTGCACGGGTGTCCTGAAGATTTCATGCCTACTCATATATGCAATGTTATACACAAGATACGACTTTGTTCTCTAGGTGTATAATCTACTTATTATGTTGATGTTCCACTGGTTTTCTGTGGTTGGTGTGATGATACCACGGTATTATTTGGGACTCGGCTGATGTCAGTGCGTTAGTCACGGGCTCACGGGTGTCCTGAAGATTTCATGCCTACTCATACATGCAATGTTATACACAAGATACGACTATGTTCTCTAGGTGTATAATCTACTTATTGTGTTGATGTTCCACTGGTTTTTCTGTGGTTGGTGTGATGATACCACGGTATTATTTGGGACTCGGCTGATGTCAGTGCGTTAGTCACGGGCTCACGGGTGTCCTGAGCATTTCATGCCTTCTCATACATGCAATGTTATACACAAGATACGACGTTCTCTAGGTGTATAATCTACTTATTGTGTTGATGTTCCACTGGTTTTTCTGTGGCTGGTGTGATGATACCACGGTATTATTTGGGACTCAGCTGATGTCAGTGCGTTAGTCACGGGCTCACGGGTGTCCTGAGCATTTCATGCCTTCTCATACATGCAATCTTATAGGTACGAGTACCTAGATAGCTGATTTTGAGGAAAACATTGTAGCACTTGATTGGTTTTAATGGTATCGACTGTTGACCTTTTGCCTGCGGTTTTGTCCGCGCGTTAGTTTGACTTTTGTGCTAGCTCATAAGATTTTTTATTTTTCAAGTATAAACAGTTACAGTCACACTATCCATTGTATATTGTTATTGTTAGTTTTGCGTAATCATAGGATGTTACGTTATCATTTTTAAATAGATTTATTTTGTTTTTATCTCGTGTATTATTTTTTTATTTGTATTAAACGTTATTGAAAATTTCTCCTTTTTCTATTTTAACGATTTGTATTCTGACTTTATGAAATATCGCCTACCCATTGAATTGAACAACAAAAAAACTTTGTTCACTTAACTATAAAATACGATTATTTCAACTTGGAAGTGTTTCCAAGTTGGATCTGACGATGGAAGAAGGAACTGTGAAATGAAATTTTACACTAACAATAAACTCTACTCGGGAATGGAAATGTCTTGACCTCTTTGATTTTAAAACTCATAATTCATCTATTTTGCTTCCATGCAGTAGATGGCGGTGAATTTAACTTTGAGTACAAGATGGCGTATGGACACCATTGGGCGCATCAAAATGAGAAGTGTAGGAGGGTTTACTTAAAACTAAGTCAAATTTATATTGAATGGTAGCTCATTTGGTGTATTATTGTTTTGAAATTAGTAAAGGTAAAGGTTTTACAAAGTTGTGTACTGACGTTTCCATAGTAAAAACCAATTTAAAAACTGACTGATATACTTATTAATAGTTAATTATATACCACATGTTGTATAGAAAATCTATTTTACAGAAAAATCCATTAGACGTGTCGTAAGAAAATCTAGATCAGAGTATGACATTTATAGTTTTACTTTTTTGGAACAAAATGTTGAAAAATTGATGAGTTTTACGATCAGTATTATAAACGTCGAGATAAATCAATGGATTAAATAGGTAAATTAGCGGACGAGTCTTTGTGTGGGTGAGGAGATTGTCTACCTGATCTATAAGTTTTATTGGATTAGCCTTGGAGGTTTTGTATGTTAATGAACCTATTTTTGGTGCGATCTTCACAAAGAGAATGAAGTAATATTACTAAAGCCGCTTAGATAATATGGATCATGTTGGACTTTGATATTAAGGTTTTGTTTAAACCTAGGCCAAAAATACAAGTAATTTGAAAGTCCAGAGAACGTTTTGTTTTTGATGTTATTAAATTCGGGTTTCGTATAGTACGACAAAAAGCTATCGTTACTGTACCTTCATTGTAGCGACCTTTTTAAGAGTCCACTGCGGTACATGTGCCTACCCACTGAAGTCGATTGACCCAATCCACCCTGGTCGGCCCCGTGCAGTTTGGCGGATTTACGTACATACGCCATTGAATTTATTCTGATTGATGATTTTTTTTTGAGTTTTGACAAAATCTGATTTTTTGATTTTTTTTAGACTGATTAATTCGTTGTACCTAATTATGATTTAAGATATATTATGTTTCGTTTTGTTTCCTTGCTTCTGTTTCAGCATAATTGTATAGGTATATAGGTTTAGTATTTCAACTCTATAAATGTAGCGTATTGGATGTAAGTCTGTCAAGCTATATTTATTGTAAATATTTGAATTTGAAAAAAGTGGCAGAATTTTTTTTTAGTTCTGATGTACAGAATGCCCCTAAAAGGATGCTAATTGATTTGAAAAACACCACTGTACACCACTGAGAGTTCATCCAATTTGTATACCAACTCCTGTACATTGTCAACGTGATAGGCAATGTAAGTAAGTATATATGATATAATTTCTCTGATATATTTTTCTGCTCTACAATTGGTACTTGGGGTATTTTTAGTAGAAAGAATAATAAGGGGTTCATCGATTTATCAGTAGTATAATTTATTATAGACATGGTTTCAAAAAAATGCAATCCAATAGAAATACAAGTTATGAGCAAAATAATTTAATACTTTTAATTATAGACCTTATATTGTATATTGCAAAAGGAATAATAAATAATCATGTTTGAAAGTTTGCGTGAGAAATGCGTGACCATTGGAAATGATTTACACCTATTTTTAAAATCAAATGTATTTGATGTATTTCATAACATGTATACATGTTATGAAATGATCTTAAACTTGCGGTATCGAATTAAAGCAATTGTGAGGCGACAACTTGTCCTTAAAAAACATACGCTGTAAACATACGTCGTGACATATCCGATTTGAGTGTTTTTTTCTTCATGTAATCAACACTTCAATCGCTAGGATTATATGTTTAGTTTTTACAGTTTTTTTTATATATACAAGTCTCTAGACTCTAAGTTTTTGATCTGTCATGGAAATATACTATCGGACGCGGCTTACGGACGCGACTTAGCAATGTGCACAGTCTTAAAACATCCGGTGTGCCAGATCGCTCTCGGACGTTCATAACTTTTTTTCACTTTTCTCGTTATACATCGAAAATTACACATTGTTAAAATAATTAAAAACCTATTTTAGCATGTGTAAATGAAGTTCTTTTATATGATACCTTACATGATACGATTTACTCACTTTGAATTTTGAACCCATATTTTGTGAATTTTGAGGCCCTATTTTTTGTGATCTAAATAAAAATGTACTATTTTCAGATTTATTCCTATATGTGTACTCTGAGACAATGCTTCTCGCTAAATTTCATAGTTCTATGTCAACGGGAAGTACCCTGTAGGTTTTGATTTTTGTGAGTGTCGAAATATGCGGTTTTTTACGACATAAACGGCTCTAACTTTTTTAAACGATAACTAAGAAGCTTTTCTTTCAAACAACTGCAAGAAACCATAGATATACGTATACAGTTTAAATTTTAACTCGATATCTTTACGCGTTTCCGAGATAAAGAGTCTTGACATACACACAGACGGACAACAAAGTGATCCTAAAAGGGTTCCGTTTTTTTTCCGTTTGAGGTACGGAACCCTAAAAATGACATAAAAATTACATACTGCATAAGGGTTTTTCAATTACATTTTTTTCACTCAACCATGAAAATGGAAATATTTAAGGTGTCATCTTTTAAAAGTTACTTCGCCTTTCTTGCTGTATGAAAGAAAGGCAAAGATTTCAGGTCAATTACAATCAATTATTTATATATTCATATTTTTGTGTTTTGTATTTACAACAATGATGTTACAAAAATACAACACTAACTTAAATACGAGTATGGTCAAAACCAGTTTGGAAAATAGAAGTATTAGACATTTAAGAAAGAATTAAAAAGGAAAAAGGAATGATATCTTAGTCTAGACTTTTTTCCTGTTCTGTGAAGTGTATCACAGACTAGTATCACACACAGCACCGTAGAACAGGTATCGCATGTTACGCACGCTTTACGCCACGGAGTGTCGAAACACGTGGCATTTGCGTCTTCCGAGTCAAGTGCTAATGTTGAACGCTCGCTCATCTGCCAGTAGGGCTGCTCAGTGTCCAAAGCTATAGCTTGATAATAGGCCCAATATGCATGATGACTAAAAAAAATATAATTAGTCCGTCAGACAGACTATCCAAAAATATCAGACACGTATTTTTTCTTTGGTCGATTAAAGAAAAATTGTTGAAGATATGGCCCGTCAAAGTTCCGCGTGACGTCACAAGTGCCATTCAAAAATAATGTCTTCTGTAAGAGAGGTAACGTCACGACCCCCACTCCCAAACTTTAACAAGGTTTATCTAGTTGTCATTTGTTGTTTGATTGATAAAAGAAAAAAGATGTACCTATCCAATATTTTTTGATAATCTAAGTCACGGACTAATCATATGATTGTTTTTTTATCCAGTCATCATGCCTATTATGAAGACACCATCTATGATAGCTAATTAGACTAATTCTTTTTCACTTTAGACGTTCGATAGAGAGAACACTTTTAACGTTGTTATTAAAGGACATGTCCACAAAATGTATGGAGGCTGGTATAATAATAATCAAAAATTCTAACTACAACACTCGTTACATTTCGAGAAAGTTCATATTTTTCTGAGTCTTTTACATCAGTTAAAACCAAAAAGAGCCGTTTCTTTAAAATTAATGTTGAATCTGTTAAGATAAATAAATATATTTGGCTCAATAGATAGTTTATCTCTAGCAACACTGATTAAGTAACCTCCAAATTGTTGAACAGAAGCAGTTTTGCCAATGAGACACAGTTTTTAAGTGTTTATTTGTCACATTGTGCCAAATAACTGGTCACACTGGTCGGTTATAATTTTAATTTTAGCAAATTAAGATATGAATGTGGAAGAATCAGCTACGAATGCAAGTAAAATAACGATAGAAGCACTGTATTATTGCTAAACTAGAAAAAATACATAGCTGTATTATTGATTTTCATACAATTTATTTCTAACATTTAAAAAAAATGGAGGGATAAAAAAAATCTAAATTAAACATTTTTGAGAAGCCCATAAATCAAACTTTCAAATGATGTATATATCATCTTGGTTCGATTTTTCTCTGAATAATATACCAATTGTGGACGTCACTTTACGTTAATTATTGGGCCTAATAATGATGTATAAATGTGCCTAATAATGGTGTCTTAGGAACCCGAGGCGAGTCGTTGTGCAGTTGGTGTAAGTCAGCTGGTGTGAAGAGTGCAGTTTTGCGCCATTTGTAGCTAACTTCACCGATGCCATTAAGTCTGAAACGACCTAACCAATTAACACTATTAATTATAATTAGAGACCTAAATATTTTGACTAACGTGTAAAGTTTATGTAGTTAAGGCGTGTAAGTTGAGTTAGAAGCTTGCTCTACATGGTATATGATTTTTTCACCACAAGTACTTATATGGCCACTTATCGGCAATATTTTAAATAAAAATGTTCCATAATTTTATTTATTTCCTCATAATTTGATTAACTATCTATATATAAATAGATTAACTAACTGTTGTATTGTTTCCAAATAAAAACACTTTTACAAATAATATTACTTACCAAAAAATATTACACAGAAGATGAAATTACCAATGTTTTTGCAATGATAGCATAGAAGGTATCTCCTTCTATTGTGCAAACATTTACAGAAGTTCATAGTATATTTGAAACCCAGTCAGAAATCCTAAAAACATACGTGTTCCATATACTTATAAACTTTTTGTATGATATAGCCGATTGTTCTTTAAGATTTTAGGATTGCCTCCATTCCTTACTCCTATAAAATGTCTCAGTCATGCAGTGGCAGCCCTGCCTACGATGAGTTATTTGCACTAAAATGTCTAATAACGCGTAGGTACAAGGTCAGCTTGTCGCGTGGAAAGTGCACCTCTACGCCCACTGCTAAAGTAGTGTCATTGTTATTCGATTTCTGTAGGCGCTGTAATTTTCATCTACATCAAAATTCAAGTAACAAGTTCTAGAGCAAGTCATACGGCTGAGATAGATGGATACCCATCAACCGTAAGATGTCCACTGCTGGACATAGGCCTCCCAACGGATTACCAATTAGTCTAGTTGGAAGCAACTTGTAGATAGCGCGACCCCGCGCGGCCTCAATTAGGTCAACGGTCCGCCTAGTTAGTGGAATGCCTACGCTGCGCGTGCTAGTAAATGGTCTCCATTAGATAACTTTACGATCCCTTCGATACCTACCATGCCCGCTGCCATCCGCTGGGCTATGCTGGTAGCTTGCGTGTTGCTATAGTGAAATTATAAATAGCAAGACGTAATTACCTAACACTTATCATACGAGTACTTAACGCTTAGTTATTGCTAAGCTTAAGTAATGTTCACCTTTTAAGATGTGCATCGTCCAGTAGCGTCAATCAGTGAAGTAATTACCTGCCAATCTTTCAGCGTATCAGAGTCAATGATCTATGATGATTATTGTGGATACATGATGTTTTTATTCCGTACTAATAGATCAAACCATCATCCTTATCTATCAGCTATACTTAGTACATCATTAGACGTAGATCATCAGACCTTTTCCATAGGGATTTCCATAGGAAAATTTCGGTTCGAAGCGGTTTGCATTCAGCGTAATCCTGAGGTATAATATGTATATTCGTTTACAAACACTTCGTTGTTGGAGGACTTATTTCACACCTATGTAACTTGTTGCCATCTGGCCCAAAACTAAACTAAATAGTAATGTAACTTCACTTAAAGTTTGTTCAAATTTTACCCAAAGTTCAGACGCATTGGATACAACAAATTTATAATCTAATTTATATTTTACACCGCACCACCTCCATTATTTATACGCTTTCTGTCCTCTCCATCCTAAGGTTGCCTGGCAGAGATCGCTACCAGCGATAAGGCCGCCCATTGTTACACTGTTTATATATCTTTGTTTCTTCCTTTTGTTTATTTCTTGGTGTGCAATAAAGAATTTATCTATCTGTTTTTCTAACAAATTTAAAAGATAACAATAGTGTCACGTAAGTATGAGATTAAGTATGAGCAAGTGCGGCGTAAGACATCCACCAAGAAGTTGGACAGTCGATCTGATATGATCGCACTCAGGAACTCGCTGGATACATGCCGCTTCCAATGGATGTTATTAGGATGGCCTTGACTAAATTATGAGGTGTACTGTATTGTATAGCCTATACTAGACGGAAAGAGAGGAAGAAGAAGACCACTAAGAGCATTTTAGACCAAATTAAAGAAAATATAGATGTCATGTCGTACAGCAGGGTGAAAACACTGGCTAAAGATCGCGAGACGTGGAAGTTGCTCCATCGCTAAGAACCCAGTTCTGATCTGAAGTTCTGATGACTCTTATCAAATCAAATCAAATTGATTAATAACGCCAAGTTACACGTTAAATGATGTACACTTTAAATATGTGTCATAATTTCAAAATAAAAAAAATTACAAATTATAATTTCATAATATTATTATAAATAACAATGTTACAGATGCAACAATAATCCACATAAATAATCTAGTTTAAGTTAATTACTTCTGGTAATTTCATAAATTCAGATATGTCATAAAATAAATGTTGTAGAAGCCAAGTCTTTAATTTGATTTTAAATACAGCGACGGAAGATGCGCCACGCACGGGAGCAGGTAATCTGTTATAGACAGCAGGGCCACAAATATATACCGATTTTTCTGACCTGACTAGCCTATGCCTCGGGGTTGCGAGCAGATCTTTCCTACGATTACTTCTCAGATTCAGCCTGGTGTACTCGCCTCGTGATTCAAACAAATTAATTTTTTGAACAAGGCAATTTGTAAAATAAGCTCACTCTCTATAGTGTATTATAGACAGCACTGGACATCATAATTTAGACAATTACTAACTAGTGTTAGTAACTTGTATGAAGCCGTGCTTATGAAATAAATACAAAATTAACAATCAGACGGCTGATGCTTACCTACATCATCCGTCTGAAACGATTATCATGATCAAATTCAGATCATGTATTTATTTTAACAACTAAGCACCTTCACACTACAACTAGATATCTGTCAATATGTTCCCACCTTTTTTAAGTCAAATTCATTCACGACCCTCACAGCAGACTAAAGCCAGACGTGTCAACAAACTTTTACCCATGTACTCCTATTACATAAGAAATCAGCACAAGCGGTCGTACAGACGTACTGACAGACAATCTGTCGAAACCGCGAGTCGCGACCTCTCGAGGTGCACAATAATTATTGCTATGTAACCTATGCGGTGAGAAACTTTTAGTATTCTCTTCTATCTATAATCTCGGATTAGTAATACTTATGTGTAAATAGATTTGTGAGTGTATTGGTATTAGGATATTAGGATGTACTTATACAGTTCTTGAAATACGTATTTATACGTAAGACCAGTGCTGGTTCACAACCAGCATACGCTGAGGTGGAGCCGAGTTGTGACAGAAATATAGATTATTAGTACTTTACTTAGTTTTAATATTTATTGTTACTATATTTTTATCACAATAAAAGATGTCTAGATATCTATTTGCTCGCGCAATTAGATGCTATTGGAGATTAAAATTTAAGTCCGAATAGGCCCTGGGCCCAGGGATTATTGAAGATTGAAACATATATATTTTTTTGTTCTGAATATAACATATATAGATACAATTAAAAGTACTGCCAAACAGCGAAGCGGTTTGTAGGCAGGATAGCTCTCACGTTAGGTACATAACTTAGTATCTATGTACAAGCGGATAGAAATACATTCCCGTGTTATCATAGGTACATGTGGGCAATGTAATGTCATTGTCAGTTATCCATTAACATATTTTGTTTTTATAATCTAAAGTTTGATACAAATGTTTGCTTTCTAATAATCTTCATCGCTTAGTTTATCCAACATCAGTTTCTTTAACATTTTTTTAAAGCCAAATTTTGTTTGAAATGATTTCTCGAAATTTTCCGGTAAGTTATTGCATAATCTAGGTATGATCCACTGCCTAGTACGCTTACCATAATCTATTATATAAAAGGCTTCCCTGAGTGACTGACTGACAGACAGCCTACAGCCCAAACCGCTTAAGCTATGAGCTTGAAATTTGGAATATAGGTACATTGAACGACGTAATGGAGCACTAAGGACGAAAATTTTGAACTTTCGACCTCTAAGGGGGTAAAACGGGCCCTTTTCGTTTGTATGTAACTTTTTATTCCCTGTACCGATTGACTTGAAACTTTGTTTACGTGCTTTTCAAACAAAATAAAAGTTATGTTTTTTCCTGTTTTTCCGAATTTTCTTCATCTAAGGGGTCAAATAAGGTGCCAAAGTTGGTGAAAAAAGCGTCAATTACATCGAACCAGCTGAACGGTTATGGTTGAAAATTGGTACGAAAGAAGCACACAGCATGTTTTCATACAGGAACTAATAAAATCCAGGAAAATCTATAAGGTTCCTTAGGGATACGCAAAATTAATAAGTTTAGGCTACAGCCCAAACCGCTGAAGATATGAGCTTGAAATTTGGAATATACGTACATCATACGACATAATGAAGCACTAAAGATGTAAAGCGTACCCAACTCTAACTTACGGGGTAAAACGGGCCCTTTTTGTTTGCATGTAACTTCTTATTCCCTGTACCGATTGACATGAAACTTTGTATAGATGCTTTTGAGACTAAATAAAAAATATGGCTGTACCTGTTTTTATGAATTTTCCTTAAAAAAATCCTTAGGGGTCAGATACGTCCCAAAACATCAATGCGCTTTTTTAAATAATGTAGTATGTAGAATAGGATTATGATAATGATAGTTTATCTTTAAATGGGGCAAAATGGGTCCCCAAAAGATTACGATTTTTTTTTATTTTGTGAGCCAATAGTCTTAAACTTAGCGCACATATGGATCAATATAGGTATTTTACTATGGGATCAACCCTGACAAGCTAAAATTACCTACATTTCCCATACATTTTGTCGCGGGTCGATGAACTTTTTGTGTTGAACAGCTGATTTTACTCACGTGCTTTTGGGGTTGGTACCATTGTAAAAGTTAATCAAATTATGAGTATAATTGCATCCTAGAACATGCCTGACTAGAATTACGACTTGTGTGCCATTTTTTCATTTGCCTGGAAAATTAAATTTCTAATGACTCAATGAAACATGTCGAATACCTGTACCGGCCTTAATTAATAGTGCACTACTGAAAATAGGTACTACGGATAGCACTACGGATAATAGAAACAGGTGGGTTTTAAGGTGAACATGGACAAGACGAAAGTCGTGTGTAATTCCCATGTTTTACCCACCTCGATTTCTGTTGGAAACTCGGTTCTTGAAGTCGTTGACTCGTACGTCTACCTAGGACAAGTAGTCCAGTTAGGTAGGTCCGACTTCAACAAAGAGGCCAATTGCCGAATTCAACTCGGCTGGGCAGCGTTCGGAAAAGTGCGTAGTGTCTTCTCGTCCGACATACCTCTGTGCCTCAAGTCGAAAGTTTTCGACCAGTGTGTGTTGCCAGTGATGACTTATGGCACAGAAACGTGGTCTCTCACTATGGGCCTTATTAGTAAGCTCCAAGTAGCCCAACGAGCTATGAAGAGGGCTATGCTCGGAGTCTCTCTGCGAGATCGAATCATTAATGAGGAGATCCGTAGAAGAACCAAAGTTACCAACATAGCCCAATGGATTGGCAAGTTGAAATGGCAATGGGCAGGGCACATAGCCTCCGCGCTATGTGCCCTGCCCATGCTGCTGATGACCGTTGGGGTCGAAAAGTTCTCGAGTGGAGACCATGTACCGGCAAGCGCAGCGTAGGACATCCACCCACAAGGTGGACGGATGACCTCATTAAGACCGCAGGATCGCGCTGGATGCAAGCCGCTTCCAACCGGTCTTATTGGAGATCCATAGGGGAGGTCTATGTCCAGCACTGGACGTCCTTCGGCTGATGGATGACTGAAAATAGGCCTATCCGCGAAGGGTAATTGCGCCATATCCATTACGCCGCCGCGCCGGCCGAGCACGGGTTGCTGAATCACATAGGACATTGATTTTTTCTACGTACGTACAGGTTGTCTCAATGTTTTCCAGCAATGAAAAGTGAAATTTCTTACATAGTTACTCATACAATTATTATTATTGGCTCCCTCGGTGGCTCAGTGGTTTGTGATCCTGACTCCTGGGTCATAGAGGCGTAGGTTCGATTCCCAGGGCAAATATTTATGTGGTGTTCATATGTGTTTGCTCTGTGTCTGGGTGTTATTAATGTATTTTTATTTATTTGTTTAACACTTTCTTGCACACCATTTGTACAAAAGGAGGACTTAACGCTAAACAGCATTATCTGCCAGTCAACCTACAGGTACATGTATATGTAGTATATCAGTCTCTGCCAGCCAAATCACAAACTTTGCTTAGTTTGGTATCAGAGACCGTGTGTGAGATGTCCCCCAATACTCACGTACTCCGTAATAAGCTTTAGATACAAGTAAATTAAATAACAAAATACTGAGACAATTCAGGCTAAACCGTGGGCATTATTTTGCAAGTAATACGATAATAGGCACAGTTATGAAGACGCCATGGTAAATATAATAACAACATAAAAAGTGTTCTCTCTATTGAATGCTTAAAGTGAAAAAGAAACAGATATAATTATGATAATTAGCTATTATAATTTCGATGGCGCCTTCATAATCGAACGTAATGCGGGCTTAACCACGAGCTACTATTATTTTAAGTAAGTGCCAAGAAAACGCGGGCCTAACTGTGGGTTTTTATCATTTTAAGCAGTTACGAAAATAACGCGGGCCAGACCGTGGGCTATTACACGTGGGCATTACAAGTAATACAAAAACGCAGGCTAACGGCATTCTATTATAATTTTAAGGATTTATTAAGACTACACGGGCCAGACCGCGAACTATTAGATATTATTATTAGCAAATGCCAAGATAACGCGGGTTGAACCGCGGGCTGTTACTTTAATCAAGTAAGTATTAAAACAACGTGGGCCAAACTGTGGGTTATTATCATTGTAAGTACCTAATTATTAACACAACGCGAGCTAAACCGCGGGCTATTATCACTTTGAGCAAGTACTAAGACAATACGGGCCAGACCATGGGCTATCATTGTAAGTAATACGACAATGCAGGCCAAACGGCAAGCTTTTATAATTTTAAGCAAGTATTAAGACATCGCAGTCCATGCTGCGTGCTATAAATAACCATCTTAAGCAAGTACTAACAATACGCGGGCCAAACCGTGACCTATTATCATTATAGGCAAATACTGTTACAATTTTGACCAAACCGTGGGCATTATCCTTGCAAGTAATTTTAAGCAAGTATTAAGACAACGCGGGCCAAATCGCGGACTATTAGATATTATTATAAGCATGTACAAAGACAACGTAGATCAAACCGCGGGCTATTTTCATTTTAAGTAAGTACCTATGTACTAAGGCAACGCGGGTGAAGCCGCGGGTTTTAAGCTAGTAGTTTTTATATATGTATTGCAATTCCAGCTGGGACTTTGCCGCTTTACGGGTCCATATTAAGTCCAGCTTAGAATGTTTTCGATAAGCTGGACATACGACCGTTTCAGGACCAGGGGCTCTACAGTGGGGTAGTTAACTGGTATTGAAATAGTTAAAAGTATTCAAATTAGTGAATTCTGCAACTAATTATGATTCAGAAACTGAAAATAATTAAAAATGGGTTATCAAGTTCAGAGATATAATCTTGTAAAGATTTTGGTAGAGATAATGAGAGGATGCCTTGTCTTTCCCGCAAAGCAAAACATAGTATGGCGAATGTATGACACTTACGGGCAGTGACATCATCGCCTGCCATAGTGCGCTCTTTGTCTAGCAAGAAAATAAATATGCTTGTAACTTCTTTATTTCTAAGTTGATTTTATTTTTGTTTTCGTTAATCGGTTCTTTTATGGTTAGCTGTTACAAGAGGAAAAAATATTGTCAACTATTGAATTGCCTGAACGTATGCGTAAATAGTCACGAGACCGAGTAAGAGAAGAAGCCTTAATTGTAAATCTAATATGTATACTTGTGCGAACGGGAGAGCATAGCATGCGATCCTCTCCAAACGTTAACATAACCATAACTCTCCCTAGTCCTAGACCGCATTTCTGTATGTAGTTGTAACGCAAACCTATATGAAATTAAAAAAAATTGGGAGTAATTCTAAGGTTTCAAAATTGGGCTCTAGGATGTGAACCACTTCCAAGTAATAATACAAAATGTCTACAGGGTTAGTCGGAAAAGACGTACTAAACTGAAATGGGGTGATTCAGACCACTTCTGAGCAACTTTTAGATCACCCCTTTCACATTGATAATGAAATCATCAAAGTAATAAGAGAATTTTGAAAAAACCATTTATTTATCTTAAATATTGTGAATAAACATTGTTTTAGGTATTTGATAGCGAAAATACAAATAGGTACTTCACCTGTATTGCTGCAGTAGAGATAGAGAGAGAGAGAGAGAGAGAGAGAGAGAGAGAGAGAGAGAGAGAGAGATATATATATATATATATATATATTAAAATTCATGCTCAATTTTAACAACCATCAATTCTAACTATTTTAGTTTGGAGATTAAATAAGAATAAATAAATAATTTTAAATAACTTCCTTTCGGGATTTGAACCTACGACCCCAAGCTTCCAACCACGGCTTACTAGGCAAGTATTTTGCATAAATTCATCCAATATGCGCAAGCGCAATAACCGTGGCCGACCCTGCCGACATACTGCGTACACGCAGTTATTTACTTATGTTAATACATTATTTATTTATGATAATACCTCTTAAGACATATTGCAGGTTTACGTGATCTTAATGAACTTAAGTAAGCGCAGAATATTTATAGCTACTATTTGTTTTAAACTATTTTGGTGGATCTCAGAATACATAGTGTACAAGTACGAGTATAAGTTTAATTATGATAAATCCGTATCTATCCGCTCTTAAACAGTCCAATCGCGTCTTATGTTACACGTCGAATGCTTCCAGCATATTATTGAAATGATACATATCTATATTATACAGGGTTATTTTTAATTAATTAGCATCCTTTTAGGGGCTTATTCTGTACATCAAAACTAACAACTTTTGATTTGCGACTTTTGTCAAAACCCAAAATGGAAATGGCGCGTGCGGCTGCTTCGGTGTGTGAAATAGGGCGGCTAGCTTTAGTCTCCATTCAAAATTTAGATACTATCTATATAAGTATGTATTTAAAATATGTATATGTAGTATATCAGTCTCTGGCAGCCATATCACAAGCTTTGCTTAGTTTGGGGTCAAACACCGCGTGTAAGATGTCCCTTAATATTTATTATTATTATTAAAATAAAAAACAACTACACATAGGCTTATGACTTCTTTGGATGATATGTACGGGTTTTCACACCCCTCGGTAATTGGTGAAGAAAAATATCGCTAAGCAATCTGAAAACGATAAAGAAAATCAATTCACCATCCAGAAATTGGGCTAGCATAGTAAGGTCCAATCACCCTTCGAGGTTAGCCTATGTTCAACATTTCAACATTCTTAGTCTGTTCGTTACTCTGTTTTGAGTTTTGATCCTCCCACTCTAGATTGCAACTTTCTACGAAAAAGAGTTTCGTCGAATGCATATTTCGCAAAAAGCAATATTTTAAACGTTTCGTAACAATCAGCAAGCTTGACAGACTCTGCGTCAGCTAGAACAGTGAGTCACATCGTGTACCACAAAGGAACAAGGAGACGCAGGTTTAAAAGGTGTCAAGGTTGTATCACATCATTCTGCATGGAAAGTCCCAGTGAGAAGTCGGACGGAAAGTCATTTAGAACTAAGGAGTGATATTTTCAAGTGACACAAAAGTCTCGCATAGCATCGTATAGCGCAGCGTGACCTAGAAAGACACAGCGTGATCCAGCGGGGCTTAGAGAGGCCTAGAAAAGCCCTGTGTGATCCAGCGGGCTCAACAGCAGCCTAGAGAGGTACAGCGTGATCCAGCAGGCCCTACATAGGCTTAGAGAAGCACAGAATAGCTCAGCGGGGCCGAGAGAGGCCCAGGGAAATGCAGAGTAAAACAACAGGACTCAAAGAAGTCCAAAGAGGCGTAGTGTAGCCCAATTGGCGCTCAGATGTGCCAAGAAATGTCCAGTAAACTCCGTAGATACAAAAATCAGCAGAAAAGCGAGACAAAGCCGCGATTTGATCTCGCTTTTTAGGGTTCCGTACCTCAAACGGAAAAAACGGAACCCTTTTAAGATCACTTTGTTGTCCGTCTGTCCGTCTGTGTGTATGTCAAGACTCTTTATATCGGGAACGCGTAAAAATATCGAGTTGAAATGTAAACTGTATACGTATATCTATGATCTGTTGCAGTTGTGTAAAAGAAAAACTTCTAAGTTATCGTTTAAAAAAGTTAGAGCTGTTTATGTCGTAAAAAAACGCATATTTCGCACTCACAAAAATCAAAACCTACAGGGTACTTTCCGTTGACATTGTACTATGAAATTTGGCGAGAAGCATTGTCTCAGAGTACACATATAGGAATAAATCTGAATATTGTACATTTTTAATTAAATCACAAAAATAGGGCCTCAAAATTCACAAAATATGGGTTCGTAATTCAAAGTGAGTAAATCGTATCATGTAGGTAACATATAAAAGAACTTCATTAGCACATGCTAAAACAGGTTTTTAATTATATTAACAACCTGTTTGTACGGAACCCTCGATGTGCTAGTTTGACTCGCACTTTTTACCTCTGTTGGGCTCACTGGGCCCCAGAAAGACCTAGAAACGAGCAGCGTGGCTCACGTGGCTTGTGGCCATAGTAAAGCCTGTGGCCCTTTAAGAAAATCTGTTAGCATATTAATTTAATATAAAAACATTTGCTCGTCAGAAATGACAGGATGTAAGGGAATTTGTCAATTATTGTAACACCTTGTATGTACTACATTCTTGCAAATAAATTCATTTCATTTCATTTCACTGCGGCCTAGTAAAGCCCAGTGATATGATTTCGCTTTTTAAATTTTTGCAGGAAATTAAGTTCTTTTCTAAAGCTGTGAAAGTGGTTCGCAGTTACCGTAGCGCTATTGAGCTTTTTATAAAACACCTTTGTGATGTCACGGATCCCATTCGTGTCTAAACTGATCAGTCTAATAAGAGAAAAAGAGGCACCTGGTGTTGAACACAGGTTTTAGTTGTTCACATTGACCTTCACGTTATGGTATATTTGTTGAATGACTTCCTTATAGTCCAATAAAATAATGTAGATGTTCAAATTACGAGCTAAAACCTAACTAAATATTTATAATCGCTTTGTCGATAAAACTTTAATACGAAGATGGGTATAAGGATTATTGTTACAGGGTAAAGATTGTTCTACACTGTAACAAAATCTGTGAATTATTATATTTTATAGATTTAAACTGATTTGAAAACATTGTGTCTTGGGTGACACACTTTGTAAGCTCCCTCCCTTTTAGGAAGTAATTTATGGATGACCCCCATAGGCCGGCGGTCTTGTGAATCATCATTAACAGTTCTTGCATAACTTACAAGGTTAAAAATATTTACGGAGACGATTTTTTGCTGATGTTACTTGCTATTGCCTGTGGTCTTGCTTGTGATATCGATACTGAGCATGAAAATTAGAGAATATCAATTTATTACCTACTAAATTCTCGAGTAGAGACCACGCTGAGTAGAACGTCCGCCCACAAGATGGACAGATGTGCAGCATCACGCTGGATATAAGCCACTATCTATAAGGAAGGCCTATGCCATTCCTTGCCTACTTTTCTGGAACTTCTAAATATGTAGGTATATCAATGAATTTTTTATAAAATTATTTCGAAATGTATTTTAGAGATTGCAAAAAATACATTAATCACCCCACAAATAGCAAAAAAATAAGATAATATTGGAACAGAAAACGTACAGACAAATTGAGAACCACATCTTTTATGAAAGTCGGTTGATACTATTTTGATATATTCAATAAAAGACAAAAGAGACCATTTACCACAGAAGCTAGAACAAATCCAGGTCTCAGTACGTTCAGTTGACATTAAAAGTTATCAATATCTCGTAAAACGCAGAAGAGCACGACAAACGGACAAAATATCACTATTTGCAAATGAAACATATATTTTATTGGCAGCCATAAAATGTATGTTAAATTTATAATGAATTCGTAGCAAAGTGCACAGCCTTTTATGAACTCGAGTAGGAAGGTGGCTAGGTGATACCTGTATCTATTTACAAGGTTTGATGGAACGGATACAAGGAGTGTAAAGGGGTATTTAGATTGCAACAAAAACTAGATGTTTATATATAACATATTTTGTCAAGAGCCTATGAAACTTTAAAATCGTGAAAAAAATAGCTGTCCCATCTAGTTCATCGCTTTTCGACAAAATTTACGGAACTGTTTGTTTATTCGCAGTTTCCGGGATAAGAGCTTAGCTCAGTTGTTCATTTTTTTAACGGACCTTTTTTGTTGTTCTCTGAACGAATTCACAAAAATAGGTTGGTATATATTATATTATGGCAACAGAAATTAATATGTTGTTGAGATTATTATGTAGTACCTAATATGTTGTTGTTGTAAATCGTGTTAATTTGTGTTTAAGATATGTATTTAAGATTTTTGTTTTCGAAATGTTAGCTGCAATATCGCATTAGGCAAAACCTGTAAAGATATGTGTATTGTAGAAATATATGAAATGAAATTTTGCATGAATGCAATGCAATGAAAAGTGCAGAGTATTACAACAGAGAGTATTTAAAACAGAGAGTATTTAAAACAGAGAGTATTTAAAACAGAGAGTATTTACAACTGAGCATTGCCGTAGCTAGGAAGACACTGCCAGCGACCCGGCCTATACAAACTAATTTTACCTTAGCATATCTGTGTAACCCAGTAACTAGTCGACTTTTATCATTGATGCCACTGGTTGGCCTCAAGCTACGAACTTTTTGTATATATTTATATTTTAATTAATAAATAATTGGGACTGAATAATTGCGTTAATTAAATTGTTGTAAATAAGTTATAATAAAAGTTTATAAGTCCATAAAGATAAATTGGATCTTCTTGTAGATGAAAAAAAAAATGTCTTTGTACCATCAACATCATATAAAACATTGTTCAATTTGATTCGATGACTTTTGTTGAGGGACCAACACTAAAATCGCGAAAAATGCTGTTATAGTATAAGCAAAATGCAGTCGAAAGTCAATGTAAGTTTTTTTTCGAGTTTTCAGCTTGGTTCTTTTGTAGGTATAAGAGAGCGCGTTAAGTTAACTAAGTTAGGAAAACGCTGAATACAATGATCCATATTGTGGCCCAGTGATGTTTCGGACACAAGGTATTCGGACATGTTGTCCAAACAGTTTAGAATATGTCTGTCGTCTAGAGATGTACGCTGTAGAGTCTACATAAGTCAAATTAATAACAATTTTATTTTGATTTAAAACATGTTTACTTACCTATTTGTTTACTGTTCTGTACCATCCTTTTTTTCAACAGACAAATGCAGAACGTAGTTCTACCCACAAAGAGTGATTAAGCCATATCCACCACTGGCCAGGGCAAGTTGGTGGATTCACATATGTCATTGAATTTCTTCTACAGATGTAAGCAGTTTGCCTCACGATGTTTTCCTTCACCGAAAAGCCAGTGCAGTGGTGTGGAATTCCGTACATATATTCCAAAGAACTCATTGGTACGGGACAGGGATTTGAACACATGATTATAAGGCGTGTGTCACTGCCACAGCATCTTTGCTTGTTTAATTTGAATTATTGCCTTATTAGGTTCTGCCAGATTCTTTACGAAAATGTTATACAGTAGAATCTCGATAACTTGAATGTCAATCGATGTTTAATGGCTAAAATTTTGACTTATGAAGGCGCATATTTATTTATTTTATTCATAATAAGTTCTTTAATGAGTTATTGAGACAAAAATAATAAACGAAAATCTATTTCAGATCAACTTTTTTTGAGTAACACAGCTGTGTTACTAAGAAATATTAAATTCATTGCACATGAACTATAGAATAGAGGCACCCGAAATTCTTTTACTATTTTATTGCTTTGCCGAACTCTAGTTCGGGAAATTCCAAGTAAAACGTCATAATTTTTTTTTCTAACTTTGACTTACAAAGTCTGATGTTTTAAATTCGAGATATCGAGTATAAAAATGTATTAAAATGTCTACGCAGGGAAATAACATTTTATTCGAGTTACAGGGTCTAAAGAGGTCTAAATAATTCGAGATACCGAGTACTTGCGTATTTGAGGGTTGAGGGGAAGGGAACGGCATTTTTTTTCGACTTACTGAGGATTTATTTTTAACGAGGTTCGAGTTATATAGATTCCACTGTACTGTGTGAGCGATGAAGATCAGTGACATATAGGTATGTAGTGACATACTGTATTGTTGCATCTGCAAAAAAGAACCGGTTGCGCAGGATTTGACTTTAATTTATACGTCTGTGTTTTGCCAAGGCTTTCACTTGTCATAACTGCGCAGTTTTGTTGAAAGCTCATTGGACAATGATTGATATGTTCAAATGGCAAAAGTTAAAAACAACTATGTGTATTGTAAAATCTCTCCTTTTTGGGTCAGTATTATGAAAATGAAAATTTATTACATGTTAACATACATCGTAACACGTCACCCCACGCGCCTCAACTAAAACTGACAGAATGTAATAAATGTGTAGTGCAACTCTACTGTCGACTGTTCCAAAATTAATGTCATGAAATAATATATGACCTATTTATGGTTGAAATAAATAATTTATAATTCTTATTGTGGCGTTAAAAATGCTAAATGCTGTATGTGGCGTCGATCCCAAACCAGTCGACAAATTATAAAGGCGGTGTACCAAGTCATCATTAATTTTTTAAACTGATAGTACACCTATTGTCACTAAACTGAAAATTTGTCTGTTTATAAAAATCTCACCTATTAATTTCACGTTTAAATGTTGTATTTATTAAATGTGTGAGCATAAAACGCTGCTTGTTATTAAAAAAGTGACACATACGTTTATTTTATAAATTAACCTCCTATGGTAGCAATCTTAACATTTAAAATGAGAATAAAACGTCATATTGTCACATAATTTAGCCAAAATCCGTGTCATCCTCATATCTTTTGAGATGCGATTACAAATTATAGCAGAGAGACAACTTAAAAAATAATTTCAGCAAGACTACCTTCAACGGGCTATCCACTACAAAAAAGCTGTGCCTTACAAAACATTCCTTAACTGTTCTTAGTATATTTTTGTTGTAAGTCTGTTGTGTCCAACTAGAAAGATATGGGGGACGCTTTTGCTCAAAGCGCTCTCCCAATCTTTCCATATTATATGCGCCAGTTTTGGTAATTTTGTGCTGTAGTTTACCAGATACTGTCAAAGATGTCAAGTTCGTCGCGATGTCTCTTTCGAGGCCTCAGAGCCAATAAAAAAATCAAGAGAACGTCGTTGAACAGTCAAGTGAGGCCGGTTTTTTATACATGTGTGAGTGCGTCGCTGTTGCGCCGCCATAGTTCGACTGACAAGCCAAGGCGTAGTTTCCTTGTACGTGGATGTGTGTGTAATTGTCTGTACACGGCGAGGCGTAGTTTTGGTCAGCCTCACTTGTTTGTTCACAGCAATCTGTATTTATATTTCAATCTGTATTTGGTCTGAGTTCGGGGCCTGCCAAGGGGCCGGCCCGAGGTGGGTCGCCACATCGTGCTGATTGTGGCCCATAACTCTACGGGCATGTGGCTCTACATATATCTTCTGTCTAATATACTCTTTCTTTGTGTTCAAGAGTAAATTAAATAACTTCTGTTAGAAAAGGCTTATTATTCTATTCAAGATTTTTTGGATGATAAAACCATTTAAGTTAAAGTTTACCATAAAGAACTTAACTAAAGAGAAATTATGACCTTGAAAATTATATTTTTGTTGGATTCAAATAGTATTTATTATCATGATTTTATTGACATCGATTTTAATTTTTGTACATTGTATTGACATTGTATTTTGATAATTTTGTAATATTTATTTGAATAGTTTAATGAGTATTAATGAGTTTATAGTTTTTAAGAAGCAATAATTTTGTATTTTGCATGCTCCATCAGAGTTGGATGTAGTGATACAAGATATAAGTAGTTATAAGACCAGTACTATATGTAATTAGCCTACATTCTTGCAAATATAAATATATATATGAAACAATTTTCACTCTAAATGCCATCTAATGCAGACAGCAACTTATTTTAATCAACGTGTAATTTTTTTCTGCAAGCAGATGCAATATCTCAGAAGGTCATGGACGTACATCTGTGTTTATAATCTGTTTGATGGTCTGGAGAATACAATGCGTAATAATTGTATGTTTGCACGCCATACCGCGTCAGGGGGACGCGATGTGAAACATTGCCTTCGAGATAAGTTATCAGCCTCTGAAACAGCTGGGTTAACAACGAATTACTTGAAGTATTTTAAATTTTTGGTTTCTTTTTAAGTTCAAAAATGCCTGAAAAATGTTGTAGTATCAATAATCACCGACGACAAAAAATCCATTAAAATATAAAACCTGTGTACCAAATTTCGTTGAGATTCGTTGAAAAATAATTCCTGCAGACAAAAATAAACATCTATTTTTTATTTAGATATTTATTTATTTCAGCAAAAACCCATGGTACAATTAGAGCGTATATCTAATTAGTAACATGTCACCCTGTTACACAGGGCATGGCTGATTTTAATAATTGAGAATACCGTGTAATTATTAGTATTTTAATAAGGAGACGCTGGCGCTGCCACAGTTAAAGCCGAAAACCTCAAACGGCACAAATATGAGTCGTTGCACAGAATATACCTCTTCGTGCCGTTTGGGGTTGAATCTTTAGGTCCATGAGGACCGGACGCCCTATCACTGTATAAAGACTTGGCCAAGCGGTTAGTAGAAGTGACGCGTGACCAGAATGCTGGCGTCTACTTTGGTGAAAAGCTCAGCATTGCCATTCAGCGAGGTAATGCTGCCAGCATTCTGGCCACGTTTCCTTCTACAAAAGGGCTTTTAGATTAAGTTTTATATGTTATAAATTTAGTTTTGTATATATATTAGTTTTAGTGATTTTAGTATAAGTTTATTTTTAATTATATAGATAGCTGACAATAGCTGTAAATAATACTTTTTCCAATGTTATTTAAGTTTGTTGCAATAAAGTCGTAGTAGTATATAAGGAGGTAGCAATTATAATGTAAGGCTAGGATTCTGACGTTGTTTTTAAACTTTCGCGATTTGAACACATTATTATATACTACGGGACTAATCGCGCACTAAAATTACGAGATAATTAAGAATCAATCGAGCTTACCTGTTAAGAGAAGATTGATGATAATTATCCGAAATCACCGAAAAAGAGACTGCATAGTCCTTTATTTATTTACTAAATGCAAGCGTCTTCGGCGCGCGTATTATTTCCACAGTATTTTAGAGTATTTTAAGTTTTTTTGTATAGCAACACTTGTCCGTTATGTCATTGGAGTTCAAAGTAGAGACGGGGGAGCATTTCACAACCTTTATATAGAGGCAGAGCCATATAGGAAGGACCAACGTAGGACAGATTTATCTTTCTGGCACTTCCGTAATGACATCGATCGAGTCTTACCTGTATTATACTGGTACCTTATAATTCCCTTGATTAAGTGACTCATCACTGCATAGTGTTACCTCCGGGCAAGGGAGGGAGGGATTGAGTCACTATGCAGTCTCTTTTTCGGTGATTTCGGATAATTATCATCAATCTTCTCTTAACAGGTAAGCTCGATTGATTCTTAATTATCCTTCAATCACCTCAAAAGAGACTGCATAGTCCTTTATTTATTTACTAAATGCAGATGTTTAGAGGGTTGTGAAATGTTCGGTTTTTTTTTTTTTTTTTTTTTTTTTTTTTTTTAAAATATTTTCTTGCCTTTTTAAATGGGTTTGTTACAAGGCAAAATATATATATACGTATTATGTAAGCTAACCTTTACCAAACTATATTTGTCTATTTGACCCCAGATGCTATGTATGCTCTGTTGTTTTTTGTGCTTAATGCGAATCTGCATTTTGTATTATATGACACATATCTACAAAATAGATTAGATACCTAGGTAGGTACCTAACTAATCGGATATTTTGTATTACTGTTGTACTTATACCCAAGAGAAGCGAAGTTATTTGTATAATTACAGCATATGACAGTTAAAGAGTATTTGGATCAGGTGAACTTGTCTACTAACTTGGTACTTTCAAAAGGACAAAGGAAGCTTCAAATTTATCATCTTTATAGATACTATCAATAATCTGATTTGATAAAGCTATCTCGTATTGGTTTGCTAAAGCTTGCTTTAACTGCTATAAATTTATTTTTGAGCATCAATAAATGTAGTGTGTGGCCTAACCCTAATTATGTATTTACTAAATAAATAATGTCATTATGACTCATTTACTAAGTCACTTTAATATGCTCTTAGTTTAAGTATAGCTCCCAACAATAGCCTTAGAACATATTTATACAATATATCAGCTTGTCTGGTGATTTCCATTAAATTTTTCTCACACAGGTACTTAATCTATACAGTATTAAGAAAGTAATAATAAAATCTAAGAATTTCCATCTGTTAACCATGTGGTTGGTGGGTCATGTCAAGATACTTATGTCAACTGATTTCATTACCTGTCATTCATCTTTACCTATTTCTTACAACTATTCTTGAGATAACAAATAACTTATACCTATCTATACATAAATTGTCACCCCTGTCACTTACCTACCAGCATACCTAATATTAAATTCGCGTCCTTGTCGCTGGTTTGCCAACAATTACATTTAATTTTGTACATTTACAATTACATACTACAAAAATTGTTGATTGTATTCCTTATTTTAACTTGTTTTTAAACAATATTTTAATATTACCTACCTATTTTAATAGGCCATTCTTAATGGATGATTCAGTTTCATTTATTTAGAATCTGTAGTTTACATATTTTACGAGAAATTGGTAAAGAAGGTAGTAGATAGTATCTCCAAATTACACATATTATCCACCAACCCGCACTGGGCCAGCGTAGTGGATATGGCCTAATCACCTTTCGTGGGTAGGCCTACGTCCTGCAGTGGACTATTAAAAGGCTGGTACAGTACAGTGCAGTACACATATTAGTGTTACTTATCTACTGAAATAGGTATATTACCTATAGCTCACTATCACATTAAGTGGTAAGGAGCTTTTTATCATACACATAAAATTCTGTAAAACTATACCAGCTTAGACAGTAGTATGTAACATATAAAGGTCCTATATGAGTTTTAAGGTGTTGACACCCTTTAAATACTTAGGTATAAAATTTAGCTGCTTTCATTTTTCTTTAGAAAAATATCCAGCAATATGCATGCCCTATAAGACAAGCTACAATACATACCATATTATTTTGTCATACGAAGTGAAATAATGGGTATCTAACAAGGTCGGCCAAATTATTTAGGATCTTGATGCTGTTTTTTGTTTTTTATTCTAAGTACCTACTAGGTACACAATATAGGTACAAATTGTACAATGATGTACCTAAGTACTTCAGTTGTCCTTTCAGACAGACAAACTTAATTGAATATATTTTGTCCTATTAATTATTAAAATTAATATGAATACCTATGTGTTTCTAAATGACCCATAAGGAATTTTTTGAAAAAGATTTTTATTTTTATAGGTAGACTTGAATCCTGTGAAAGTTGAATTTTTATTTATTTGATGTGGGTGTATTAAACCTTGGCTCAATATTCTACTTAAATAAGTATAATTAACATTTGTGATGATGATGATGATGGATGATGTATATCATTAATCTTCTGACAGCTTTGATTAATAATTTTGATCATGTTGTCTATTACTTTAATTTAATTAATTAATACTATATATTTTAATGAACTGTTTAATAATAATATGATATCTTTTAATTAAATATTTATTATCTGGGTCCCCATGAATAGAGGTATGAGTAGGTAACTAAAGCCTAAGGAACAATTATTATTGTCTATAGTCTGTTGTCCCCTAGACTTACTTAGTCCACATTTCCCCTTTAGTTTAAATTATAAGATGGATACCTACTGTCACATTTGTGAATAAACCTTCAGTAGGCACTGAAATTCATTAAGCATAATAATAATTATCATGAAGTTTATTGCTTCCTAATTGTTATTTACTGGTAGAATCTAATTATTCAAGCCCGTGTAAGAGTTGTAATGGTATACAACCATAGGAATATAGAAATTTATGATATTATTATTATTATATACCCAAATCATGTATGGTCTATCACAGTACCTCATGGCTGTGTAAGGTGTTTCATCCGTTGGACTGAAATTACTTTAAAGTATCAGTGGATACACTGTATTTAAATAACCAATATTTATATAATTGTAATATAGTCAGCTTGATTATGTTAGTAATTCAACTTAATATGTAATTAATAAATAGTAATTAAACTATAAATATAAATAATTAGTAATTAAACTTAATATGTACCTAATGTTTATAACTTATCATTCTAGTTTTTTGAAGGACTGAAGGATTTCTGAGTATCATGTTTTATGATATATAAGTATTAACTTTTGGTGGGATACCAAGTTAGGTCCGGTCTTTCTAAAGCCTTGAATAGGTAGAGGTTTTGCTGGCGGATAAACATACCCGCTGAGATATGCAACTTAGCCCTTTCTATTTATGAAATTCATCGATATGAAATAATGCCAAGTCGATGATGAAATCCTTTCTAAGATATCCCCAAAGCATAAATAAAATAAGAGGTTGTAGGCTTCACATACCACAACATAATAACTACTGATATGGCTTAATAATTACTTTTATGCATTCTATTCCCAAGTTTTAGGGCTCTGAACATGAAATTTAGCTTTTTTATCTTTGATTTAAGATATGAGAGAGATACTTTTAATTACTAACCACAACAGTGATGAGTGTTTCACTTTATGTATTAATATCTAACTAGGTCCCTATATGCATACAAAATTGTTATGTATAATAATTTACCCTGTTCCTTGTATCAAGTGAGGAATGTATGTAATAGGTAGGTAGGTACCTGAATAAGAGGTACTTATTTATTTTGTTGTTTATATTTTTGTAGTTGAATTTATATGGTATTCAACATGCACTGCCAGCCATTGGCCCGTGGTACCTATGGTCCTTCCTGGGTAGGCCTATATGATATAGTATTAGACTATTAAAGTCCGGTTCAGTATAAGTACATGTAGGTACTTACCATTTTTTGTTCTAGAGATGATTCTACTGATATGGTAACTTTGATTGGTACCATGGTACATTCAAACAATTTATTTATAACTTGCTTGGTGTCCATTAAGTGAGGTGACAGAAATAATTTATTTCTTTAATTTGGAATTTGGACACATCCTGAATACCTACTCAGAATTTAGGTTATTAAACAAATGGAAGAAGGAACATACTATTTTTGCATAAGGTTCGTTATGAACTTACTGTCAGAGATTTTTAATAGGTGGTTGCTGTGACCCCTTATCTCTTCCTAAGCACAATATGGCATATTATGGTTACATCCCAGACTTACCTTCTTGAGGAAAAAAACCATAATTAGTTATCCTCGATTAATGATTGCTCACCGAGATCAAGGCATCAGTAAGTACTGTGCGTATAGCATTTGGTATATACCATGCTGCGGTGAATATATTGTATCCTCAGTGGGATGCTTTCTTCTGTGCGTTTAACCACGCAGGTTAACTCAAGACAGAGAAAATATGTTGTGTGTCTTTTTGACCACTTCACCGCTTAACTTTTCAGAAGTAACTATAATGATTATTGTTTTTTGTCGAATTTTCTGGCAAAAAATTACCTAGATGTAGTGCTCTCATTATGAGGCTATTATCTTGACCAAGTTATAGCATAAAAAAAAAAACAAAGGTGAAAACCGGAGTACGGTTTTTGTTTCTAGTCTGTCTGACGTACAGGTCGTACATAGATGGCATTAAGGAAACTTACGAGTTTCAATAATTAGGTAACTGGATAGTTACCTTATTGTTGCTTTATTGTGTTGTTTATAAAACGTGACAAGACGTTAACAATGTTGCGGTTTTTGGTTTCGAAATGCACTTCTTGTTGCTAGGTAGCTTGTACAGAAATCACTTACTTGAGTGGGTTCCCAGTTTGGGTAGGTACTTAAATGTCACTATTTAAGACCTTTTACTTGTGTTTAATTCAGTTTTGTATATCACGGGAAGCGTACTTACTAATAAAAACGTTGATTATTCAGCGGTACATATTTTTGCACGTAGTCACAGTTTTACACAATTTGTGATGTATACTTCACTTCTCGTAGTCTACAGATTATCTTAAACGCTATTTACATAATAATTAGTGGAATCGGCTTGGTTTCAAAAGCATTTTTCATCAAAAGGATGAAAAATCAAGCCATTTTACGTCGCACATGAAGGCACAATGACATAACGGACAAGTGTTGCTATACAAAAAAACTTAAAATACTCTAAAATACTGTGGAAATAATACGCGCGCCGAAGACGCTTGCATTTAGTAAATAAATAAAGGACTATGCAGTCTCTTTTGAGGTGATTGAAGGATAAATACCCGTGAAATGAGTCTACCCGTGACCACGGTCGATGCAACTCGGCCGAAACGGCGGGATGAGGTGGTATTTATTTATCTCGTAATTTTAGTGCGCGATTAGTCCCGTAGTATATAATAATAATAGGATTCCGACATCTAGACAGACGAAATCAAAATTGTCGTGTGGAAGCACAGACCTTCGCTTCGGTCAATGAATATCCGGACCTAAGCGTTAAAAAGTCAATGGTTTATTGTTATTACTAACGTGATACGAGTATGTTCCACTAAGTGTGTTATATTATGTTAGTATTCTAATACTAACTACAAACTATAAACTAACTAAAAACAATAGATCAGGGTACATTAAAACAGTAGAATTAACAACCTTCTTCTTTGAAATTATTTTTATCGTGCTTCACACACTAGGTGTATAGAAACTTTCTTTTTGTGATAAACATTTCAAAAATTGACGCGTTTGAAATGTTTATCACAAAAAGAAAGTTTCTATACACCTAGTGTGTGAAGCACGATAAAAATAATTTCATTAATTAAGCAATGCGTCATTTCTCGTTAATGGTAAGAAGTTCTAATAATTTCACATTAAGTGACTGACTGGTTTAAAGCAGTTCTCACAAATGGCGCTTCCAACAATGCAGTAGTTGGTAAAAATGATAAACACTCACTAATTTGGCGGATTCGCAGGGCGCGATTTAGCTTAATTGGACAAAGCATCTGGGCCGGTGTCCCAGAGGATGCAGGTTCAAATCCTGCGAACGCGTCAATTTTTGAAATGTTTATCACAAAAAGAAAGTAACCTTCTTCTTTATTGCAAGTCAGTCAAAAATGACCTCAGAAGGATGTCCAGCGTATTATTTACGACACGGCTATTATGGCAATATTACGACATGAAATTGATTTTATTGTTTGATGCCGATGCAAGTAACGATGGCCTTGAAATCTCCAAAATGCTTGTTAATAATTTTACGTGTATTTTACAATGTAAGCTTGAAATTAAATTATGAGGCGCTATAGGTATTTCCTTACTTTTTCCGAGCTTAAAAATTTTACACAAACATACTTAGGTAGGTACTATAAAGGGACTAAGTCCAGACGTCGAAGATATTCCAGAATATAAATTGAACTTCTCATTATGACCAACTTACCATGGAACCAACCTCAAAATCACGAAAAAAAATCTGCTGTTCCATCGAAAAAGCTTATCAACTTTCCACAAAAAATGTGGTTCAAATCAAGTACCTATCAATGAGTTTTTTTGAATTCATACGGATTTTTACATCACATTATAGCTTTCCGGGGAAGGAAAACTTACCTCTGAAAGAGTAGGCCTACGTTCCAACCATTCTATAGGACGTCTACCAATGGACATAGGCTTCTCCTATAGATCACCAATTAGACCGGTTGGAAGCAGTTTACTTCCCGCGCGATCTTAATGAGGTCATCAGGTGGACGTTCTACGTTGCGCTTGCCGCAACGCGGTCATTGTACGTGGTCCGCATTCAAAAATGTGTCGACTTCATCGGCCTATGTTCAGTAGTGACTATTAAAGAGTACAAGACTAGTAGAGATGCAGTCTTCCAAGCTTGAATGTTTGTTTGGAAATACCGAAACTCCTTGAATCCATAATTGGATAAAGAAGGGCTCGTATTATCTAAAGAGTGATGAGTAAGTGTAAGCCAAAGTTGCGCTTTAATACATTATTTGCAATAAAAGTCACAGCATCGCGAAATACCTCCCACAGTAGTGTGGAAAGCACTCAAAATAAAATCAATAAAATCAAATATTCTTAGTACGATATTTATAGGACTACTTATTTGGACGATTTTTTTAAATAAAATTAATGAGTTACAAATTATTATTCAGAGAGTATGTACTAATCCGGAAAGGGGTGATTCAGGCCATTAAATATGAACAAGATATGAGGCTAATCCGGAAATAGACAAAAAAATAGCTGTCCTAAAGAAAATTATAACTCAGAAGCGATTAAATATTTATGAAACAGCTGTTTTTTCCCACAGCTGTGTTGGTCCCATAGTAAAATAAGTTCATAACGATGGTATGATAGGTCTAAACCAGACTTAAAGAAACTTTTATGTAAGAGTGGCTAGTGGCTAGGCGTCTTGACGCCCGGTGGAGTAGATCTCTGAGTGGTTCCCAATAGCAGATAAGCATTCTTTAGGGAGATGTCCAGCACGATGGGTCGAAGACATCAGACCCACCGCTGGTCAGGCGTGAATGAGATTGGCCTAAGATATAGAGCAATGGCACATAAGAGAGGAGGCCTATACCCAGCAGTGGGTCGAAACAGGCTGATGACGATGATGATGTATGAATTATTTGATAGGCTATACTTACATAACAGTTACTAATACTAAAAAATATTATTGAAATATAATATTTATCATTTTTTATGGTCTAATTTATTTAAAATAATGTCAACATAAAATTATACAATGCAATACAAAAACACTAATATTATGTCTATTCAAGAGAGTTATTGACCAGAGTCAACAACTCCCTAGTCAAACAAGCCCCCACAAAGTGCATTCCGCCCAAATGTCCCCATTATGCTCGCGGCGTTACCCCTATTTCTATATTTATCATGGGTAGGTATTTAACATCAGGCAATAGGGTATTGCCTGGTGTTAAATACCTACCCAGCACCACCCGAAAATTATGATCTATACTTCCTAGATCAAAAGCCAAAAAAGTAACAAGTGCTCTTTTCTTTTAAATCACATTAAAAATCAAATTTAGCTGTACTATTTATCCATTTTTTTACTACTTACAAGTTAACAACCTGTCTGATCTGGCAAATAAATGAACTATAAGCTCCTAACTATAATAAAATAGAAGTGACCTTGGGGAGTGACAACATGCAAGCGCGGTATATAAGGCCGCTTGCGCATCTTCGATGCATCAGTCGTCCGATTGCATTTCAATCTCCATACACACCAACCAAAGCTACTAAAATGAAATCGGTACGTTGAGCTGTTTCCGAAACTAATTTATTTAATAGTGCCCGTGAATTAGTGAAGTCTATATTTTCCGTAGCAACGGGAAAAAGTGAATTTGAAAGCTTTTGCTTATATTTGTTTTATTTAAAAGCGGTCATGTTGCATACCAAATTTTGTGAAAATATTCTGTGGATGGGTGACCGCGGGTAGCATTTACAGCTGAGCACTAACGTGGCTCGGATGATGTTAAATTATAGATCCTGTTAGTTTTAACCGTTTAACTATGCCAGACAGACAGACAGACGAAACTCTTTATTTATAACCACAATATAAAAAATAAACACTATTTACACATATACGACAAAAAATATGATTATAAAGTGGCGGCCTTATCACCCATGGCGATTTCTTCCAGGCATCCCAGAAGCCTTCTTGCTTAAAAACTCTGACACCAGGACTAACAAGGCCGCTACGAACTTACTTTATTGTAATACTAGTTTTTACCCGCGGCTTCGCCCGCACACGCATTATATCATTATAATTTATAGCCTATGTGTTATTCTGATATATAAGCTATATTATTGCAAAGTTTCATCTTAATCCGTTCAGTAGTGTTTGCGTCCATACATCCATCCTCACAAACTTTCGCGTTTATAATATTAGTAGGATATTAGTCCAAAGAATTCGATAATTGCAAGAGTATTATTCTTGGCCAAAATGATTTTACATGTTTGTGATAAGGATTATACCTAGTGTTAATCACTATACCATCGTCGTGTAAGCTTTCACAGTTGAACATTTACCTATCTTCTAAGGGTGATAATATATCCACTATTCTAGACCATTTGTGTAATCCCCTCTTACACAAATTATCCTACTAATATTATAAACGCGAAAGTTTGTGAGGATGGATGGATAGATGGATGGATGGATGGATGTATGGATGTTTGTTACTCTTTCACGCAAAAACTACTGAACGGATTGAGATGAAACTTTGCAATAATATAGCTTATATATCAGAATAACACATAGGCTATAAATTATAATGATATTGCGTCAAAAATCAAAATATCAAGCGGGCGAAGCCGCGGGTAAAAACTAGTATATTATATTTATTTATTTACGGATTCCTGAATCAAATAATACCCCATTGATATCTATTACTGGCATATACCGAGTACCTCACAATGTTATCTTTCATAAAAGCCAGTGTCATAAAAAAGTAAATATCAGTTTTAGTTATGAGTATAATGATATCCTAGAATATTAATGTTCACTAGAAAAATACCCCGTATTTCTACCCATCTGGCGCTCGTATCAACCTGTCTTATTTATACTATTTTGGTTTTTTAATGTACTTGTTTTTATTGTACTTGTTTTTTTTTAAAGTATTTTCTTACTTACTGCTGAGAAACTACTTTCCGAAAACTACTCCGTTGATCGAAAAGTTCGTGTTCGGAATCAACGCGAAAGAGAACGATTTTTTGCCCAACATCAAGTGAATGAATCTAATGAAGGGTAATAAAAATAGTTCGTTATGTAATGCTGTCTTTGAGAGGGTAGAATGTGATCCTAAACACAAGGATTTTTATGCTATGCTACCAAAAATAAAATAACATACACGAAATAAAATATCTACCTAAATATATACAAAAACTGGCGACTGAAAGTCTTTACAAAGACCGTGTCCTTGTGGAATATGATTTATATTTGGTGTCATCTGACTTGGTATTGTTGCTGCAGTTCATCGTATTCGCACTGTTCGTCGCCGCCGCCGTCGCCGCGCCCACTGGCCCCGAAGCTGACGCGCAAATCCTCCGGCAGGAGCTCAACAACATTG
Organism: Hypomecis punctinalis; assembly: GCA_949316475.1. Lineage (NCBI taxonomy): Eukaryota > Metazoa > Arthropoda > Insecta > Lepidoptera > Geometridae > Hypomecis > Hypomecis punctinalis. The sequence continues at coordinate 3,108,404 of OX438805.1, forward strand.
GTGTCGAAGGATACAACCATGCGTAAGTTATCTGTTTACTCTTACAAGCTTTTATCTAGTTTCACTGATAAACCTCAGTGCCTCAAGTAGAAAGTGTACGACCGGCGTGTGACACTTCTACAAATTTATCTAGTTCACCTCTCCTGGTGAAACATAAACTCACAGAAACGTGGTCTCGTATTTTCTCATCTGATATACATCAGTGCCTCAAGTCGAAAGTTTCCCACTAGTGTGCGTTACCATTATGGCACTGGAACGTGGTCTCATACTTTAGTAAGCTCCAAGTAGCCCAACGAACTGTTGAGACGTTCTGCGACATCGAATCAGAAATGAGGGGATCTGTAGAAGAAACAAAGTTACTGACATAGCTCAGCTAATTGGCTAGGTGAGATGAAAGTGGGAAGGGCACTTAACAGGTACCTTGGAGCTAGATAGTTCTTGTTTTGTCTTTTCCTTTCTTTGACGATTATAATTTACTTGTAAAAAACGAGGACTAACAACTCCAAAGTAACTGCATTTTTAAATACATGTCCCTCGCGCTTCACTTTGTTGTCACTGCTTTCACGTTGTTGAAGATAAAATATATCTACATGTGAATTTTCAAACAGTAGGTAAGTAATGTGCATTTTTTTATTTTTTTATTTTGTGTATACTTGTTTTATTTATAAATTTTAATAAGTAAACCAATAGTGTAGTTTCATCAATGAGCCGAAAATAAATCTTACAGACACAGTTCAAAGCTCAAAATACGTAAGAGCGTATTTTAAATCGACAGACAAAGTTCTAGAGTCAGACTTAGCCATTTTTTTTAAGTTATCATAAGATGTTGCATACAATTTAGGTAAGACAGATATTTACTCGTAGTTTAAAAAGTTGATTGAAAGTTGACCATTATAACTGACTAAACTCCCATGTACTTACTTAAATAAGTAAAATAAAGGTAGCATGATCACTGACCTCAGCAGGTATATATTTAATATAATTCACTTGCAAAACAAAATACAATTTCAGTTTATTCTCAATACTTTTACTGCTCCAAATAATTTTATTGTCTTTTTATAGGGTTTATAAATTCAAAAGCCAGAAATTAAAAGGACTGATACTTCCTTTATGACACAATTCTCAAAAAAAGAGTTTCATTAAATCTTTAGTTTATTGTAAAACCGGCGCCGTTTTGATTTGAGAAATCGTCTTTACTTTGCATAAACATGGTTATTTCTAATCAATTAGCATCCTTTTAGGGGCTTTTTCTGTACGTCAAAACTACTTTTGTTCTGCGACTTTTGTCAAAACTCAAAAAAAAAATGGGTGTTCCATAGAAAAATATAGTTCACTCGCGACAAAATGTATGGAACAGCTGATTTTTTTGAGTTTTGACAAACGTCGCAGAACAAAAGTTGTTAGTTTGATGTACAGAATAATCCCCTAATAGGATGCTAATTGATTAGAAATAACCCTGTATAATGAATGTATTTTAAAATTGTCATGGTATTCATGATAGATATTTGGTACCAATATTTTTCTAGGACGCTTTGTAAAATTGGGACGGAAGGACAGACAGATAGATAGTCGGACTCAATGATCTTATAACGATACCTTGTTTCACAATGAAGCGAAGAATAAAGGGAATTTCGAACACACAATTTTTAGGAAAAGGAGATTAAACATGCATGAGATTGAACTCCATATACCTAGTTCGCGCATTTGAAAATAATAAATCGCATCGTGCTAATTTTCAAAATCTTTATGGCATTTATTTATCGTAAAATTATACAAGATTTACTATGTTTTTGAAAAAAATAAACTTTACCAATAGTTTTTATCAGGATCTTTATTAAATCAAGAGATATCAAAACATTTTTTTTTATTCATGATACCTACGTGTGCCGGTTGAAAAATTCTATACAAAGCAGTGCATAGTAGGTATCTATAATTTTAGTTATTTGAAAGTGGATATCCTGCCATTATAAGAACTCACGTCGCCCACCACTATAGTGTATTTATATTTATAATCTTACATTTTCTCATCTTTTATAAATTCCACTCAATTCCACTCATCAGGCAGTGTGTAGTCAAACGCAAACCTATTTGAAATAAAAAAAAAAAAAAAAATTCCACTCAATGCAACAACGATTGTTTACATACGCATTTTTAGGTAGCATCCGTCTTGTTGACTTTGTATTTATTAAAAATGCTAGAAAAGGAAAAGCCATTCCGATAAAATACAGTAAGAAACTTCATGATAAGTTACTTTCATATTATTTTTATTTCCAAATCTGTTCAGCCGGGTGATATACAAAAATCAGAGGTTGATTTTGTGATCTCGCGTGACCCTAGATACCTATAATTATATTTTATTACATTGTTGATGCTCATTTATAACTTTCGAGCTATTAAATTCAGAGAATAAAAGTTTCAAGAAAAAGTATACACTTAAAACTTCAATTTTACACTACCAAAAGATGAATTTTAAAAATTATATTTTTTGTAAATCAAAAGCAATACAGATATATGAGATTGATGTAAAGCAAAATTAAGGGGCCATTGATATAATTAAATCTATGGAATATTGAAGGAAATTCCACACAATTCAAAAATTGAGAATAGTAGAAACTGTTTTGTTTCTAAATTTAGTCCAGATGATATAGTAAACAGGACTCACACACAAAAATATCATTATTCAAAATTCTGAACAAATGAAATTAAATTTCGGGATATTTTAATAGTCGCCTTGTTCGCTTAGTACCCATATATATACTAGGTACCTAATATCAAAATATGTGGATAGAGGCAATGGCTGGTCTGCAATAAAAAAAGTACACAGGTTACACTACAAGTTATAATTTTGACATGTGCATAACGTCTTTCCTACATAAATAATTCAAGTTTAATGAATTATATAAGCTGATGCGATCGAAAAGCCCCATAGCTACATTTAAATCACTATTATCGAGGGTTTTAGTTTAATTTTATACTTGTCTTATTTACAGGTATGAAACTTCAAACGGAATCTCAGCGAGCGAACAAGCGCAGCTGAAGAACGCCGGAACCGAAAACGAGGCTCTCGAAGTCCGCGGCCAGTTCGCTTACACCGGCACCGATGGGATCCAGTACCAGGTCACCTACATCGCCAACGAGCTCGGCTTCCAGCCCTCCGCCCCCCACCTCCCCCAAGCCCCCGTCGCCTAAGTCCTCAAACTCTAAAACGTTGACTGATTCATGGTCTCGTATTGTTGGACTTTAGCAAATCAGCGCATAGAATAATTTTCTCTAAGTACTCCAAGATCTAGTCCAAAAATACTCATCCCTCCCCTCCCCTTATCCATTGTTAATATGCCACCCGTGAAGCGATCTGTGATATGATCCTTAATGATTGTTAATAAAGCAATTATGATATAGTAATTTAAAAATTTTGTTTGAATGTACTACCTTTTATTACTATTTTTTAATTTTACTAGAAACATTTTAAGAGTAAATTTTATTGTACTTACGCTACGAATAAATAATACTCAAGAAATGTGACTGCGTTAAAAATGCAATAGTAAAAGTTGCGTAGGTAGTAGGTACAATTTGGTGTGATCCCAACTTCAAAAAACCAGTCGGCCATTTTTTTATTGACGATGCGTGCGATTCTGTTTAGTTTCGTTCTGAATTTTTAAGTACTACGGGATTAATCACGTACTGAAAAAATGAGATATAAATTACCTCATTATCCCGACGTTTTGACCGAGTCGCATCGATTGTGGTTATGGGTAGATCCTGTGAGTACGACACATTATATTATGTAGACTACGGTTAGTCCCGTAGCAAATAAAAATAATATATTCAAATCGCGAAAGTTTAAAAAAAATGAAATTCGTTCTGAATTTATCCCTACCATACCTTGATGACCTTGGAAGTGATACGCACTTATTTCGAACTATCGACCCTATCCGGCTTCGCACTGGTGTTATATGCATATAAACCTTTCTCTTGAATTACTCTATCTATAAAAAAAACCGTATCAAAATCCGTTACTTACGTAGTTTTTTTAAAGATATACGCATACATAGGGAAAGACAGGGAAGCTACTTTGTTTTTTACTATGTACATTATAAACGTTGTTTTGGTTTGAAATAGAACCACTAACTACGTGGAATTAATTCTGAATTAGACTTTCTGAGTATTATTTATTAGAAGTATACTTACTTCATGAACAACCCAAAAATTGCGAAATCAAGGCCTTGTTCCAACAAAAAAATCATGAATCATTCGTAGGATAGTAAACTGCTAATTTCTTTTCGCAATGTCTTATGTTAATTAATTGCTAAGTGATTATTCGTTAATTTCTCACAAATATCTGGATTTTAATAGTAATCAAAGTTTCTATTTCTTTTTAATATACGTCAATCATAGGGCTGAGATTAAAGGATAGTAATTCAAGACAGATGGAATAGTTACGGTTCTTAATATATGAATATTGCATTGATTTTTTTTATTAAAATGAAATGACCACCATACCTTCATATTAGATCAACTCTTTATTATTTAGACACGCAATGTTATTTTCACTTGATTAATAATGTAGTAATACAATCCCTTGGCCCATATCTATTTTTTGCTAGCTCTATGAACAATAAAATATTTTGCAGGGACGTTTGTAGTGTAAGGTCGTTTAAGAATGGTCATTGATGCGATCAATATTGAAATTATGATATAAAGTAAATCAAATTTTGCGTAGTTCGCAGCTAACACCACATAAGTCATTAAGATTGATTTGACCTAAGTATATGTTCTTGAATCTTTGATCATAAAATTATTTGGTAAAGCTGGCACTGATCAATATGTTCAGTAAACTTGAGATATGGTTAAGTAGATAATTACAAGCTTGACTCATCAGAATTATGGAAACACTGGATTTAATAAGCCCATAAGTACTAAGTGAAGAAATTAGCAATTTTGATAACACAGTAATAAATAACACAGTTTTGAAAACTATGTTACGCATTGTTTTATTACACGTATAAACAATGTATTAAATAAATTGGTATTCCGATTTCACAGAAAACATTAAAAATCAGTTAATCTCGTTTTGTTTTGGCTCTACTTGGTCAAATTTAGAGATTAAAAACAAAAAAATACCATTATAGGTGCGTAATTTTATGATAAACAAATGCATCATTCAGTTTTTGGAAATTCAGGCGTGATTTTTAATTTTTATTGATGGGGGATTGCGCCATCAAAGTGGAAAATTGGTGTACCTATTCAACCCTAAACGTCTAATTAGTTTTGAAACTAAGTAATTTTGAGGAAATAAAATTTGGTATAATTATTTGTACAATTATTTATATTTATACAGCTCTATGTATTTTTATATGTTTAAGGCATTTCATTCAAAGTTTTAAAATATTAAATAATATGTAGTGGTATTTAACAAGATATTCGAATATTAGTCGAAAATATTACAAAGTTTTGAAATAAATTGAAAGAAATGCGCCGCTAAATTAAGGTTACTCAAAAATTAACTTTATTAGTTTGTTCTAAGGGTATCATTTTGTAATCTCCCGAGTTAGGACATGACGTCTTTTTCTAAATCTGGGACCAAATTTCGTTCTAAACTCTGTAGTCAAAATTACAACTAGGCATAACGTCAATAATTTTACTATTATACTTACAGATCACAATAAATCACTTGGGTATCACCACACTACATTTTGCATGATGTTTCGTAATCATGCATATTGCGTATTCGTATTTGGTACATGTAAGTGTATCTCTATTGATTTCTATGAGTTCTACACAGCGTTATAATTTACGTTTTATAACTTTACTTAATAAATTTAATATATTTTTATTTTAAAAGTAGGTACCCACTCGTAAGGTCTAGGGTCCGGAGAATTACTAGTACGATAAAATTATTTTACTAACAAATGTTTTGAGAAAACTTTGTACTTACATTTGAATAATGAACTTACTTATAGAGAGTTGCATCAAATAAAATTAAATTTACAAATGTCTATTAGTCCCAAAAATACGCAAATATTTAAAACAACGAGTGAAACGCAAGTGAGGCGCAATATTTAAACACAAAATACAGCATTACCTACATTTTTACATTTTTAGTGTTTAAAATATACCTAATTCGTAGACTACAAAAATTAAATAGGCTAAGTATCAAATGTCGCCAAGATTAGTTGAAAAGAACGCGATTTATATGCGAGAATTCATAAAGTAAAGTTAACACACGCGCAGATTAACGAAAACTTTACCACTTGATGCAAAAACGATTCGCTCGCTTACAAAATAGAAGAAATGGGAAAAATTGACAAATTTTTATTTACGCTTTTGGAAAATGTGTCCAATAGTTGAACCAGCGGTAGGCGTCAACATTTTGAGCATCTCCTCATCCGTACCTATATGAGCACAATAATTATATTACGGGAATTTTCACGAAATGAAATTAAGTGATAAATAAAATACCTCAGCACTCAAGCGAAACGTCGAGACAGTGAGGTAAGTTTTTAGTAGGTAAGTTTCATTTGTCAGTCATTTTTATTACATTAAAGAGTTTAAACTTGTGGAATACGACAAACCTCATGACCGGGCGCAGGCGCAGCCGGACATGTTAGAATCTATGGCGAGACCGGAGCAGAACTGAAGATTCTAAGTTCAAATGTCACAGAGCGTCCTTGCCACGCAACGACACGCAGGCTCAGTATAAAACGGCGCTCCTGCAACACCAAGTCATCAGTCGTTCGATTGCTCTTCAATCACAACACACCACCCACCAAAACCTACAAAAATGAAATCGGTACGTTGCGCGGTTTCCAAGATTAGCTCCGTTTTTGAGTGTCTGTGAATTAATGGTGTTAAATATCACATTCCGAAATTTAGCTAAATAAATTAAGTGAAATCAAAAATATTTTCCGAAATATCTAAATTGTAGCCAGGTTTCATGTTCCTGCAAAAAAATATTGTGTAAAAAACCCGCAGGATTACAATAAATTCCTAATTATTATTATAGCTTTATCACTGTCCTATGTAGGTACAATTGTAGATACCTACATACTCGTAATAATAATTTTTGATCCATATTATCCCATTTCATCTGTTAGCTTTTTTTTCTAATCAACCTATAAAATTGTATCAACAGTCAATCAATCAATCAATTAAATCATTAATTTGCAAATATATATTCCACGTACTACATTCATTCTACGTAGTTTTTGTACATGTAGTACTCTCTTAAATATTACACAAGTTCTATACTTAGTGTGAGCTTAATAACATATTTTTTTTTATTTGAAAGGACAATTTTTTTCTGACATGTCTGGATTAAGGCTTGACTATAAATAATATTCACAAATATTTTCTTATCATGATCTTTTTTTTAATATTTTCTTTCTGGTTTCTTTTTCTTATTTTTTCTTTCTCCTCTCTAATTTTTATTTTATGAATATTATTTTTTCTTTATCTAATACTAATATTATAAATCCGAAAACATATTTGTTGGTTTGTTCCTCTTTCGTGCAGCGATAGAGCAACACATTGACTTCATTTATGACATGGACATATTTTGAAAGATGGAAAGTGGGATACCACTAAAATTAAAATACCACGTGGCTTCGCCCACGCCCGCTTGCAAAAGCTAGTATTTCCCAATTTTTTTTTCATTATTTGTTAATTTTTCTTAATTTTAAATGAGGTCGATTAAAATATGAGCTCGATTTGTATTTCGTTTTGTCTGACTTGATGTTATGTTCAGTTCATCGTATTCGCCCTGCTCGTCGCCGCCGCCGTGGCCGCCCCTGTCGAGTCTGACGCCAAAGCGCAGATTCTCAGTCAACGTAACGACAACATTGGCGTCGAAGGTTACAACACCGGGTAAGTCATCGGTTGTTCCTCTCAAGCTTTTGTCTAGTTCTACTCTCTCACGTTCAGCTCGGCCAGTCTTCGGATGGGAGACAGCTGGTGGCATTTACAACTGAGCGCTACCATGGCTCGGATGAGACGTTAAATTGTAAGCCTCGGTTGTTTTAACCGTTTAGCCATGTCAGAGGCCGTCAGGTGGCTTAAAACTCTGATACTATAGGGTAGCCACCCGGCCTATAAGAACTTACCTATCCCGGTGCCAGTTGCTACTGAAGAAATCAAGAAATCAAGATCATTTATTGTCAGCTGTGTTTACATGTTCTATTTTTTAAAGATGTGTCAACAGCTACCCTCTTGGGCATACAATATTGAACATTGTTATATACCTACTCAATAATATAATAATATTAAGAAATGTCAAAAATTATTAAGTCTTGCTAGTTACTTAATGCTTTGGTATATATCAAATTGTTGAAGACTAGCTGAGCCAGTGATCTTCATTTCACCTTTGAAGCGTTTTAGCGCCATTAACAATCAAAAACGTGTTTCCATTAATTTTTTCTATTAATGCTACCAACTCGTTTTATTATAGATATGTAGGGGAGGCATATGTGTAGCATCAGACGTCTTGTGGCTGATGGATGGAAAGGAAATAGAGCTTGTCTGAAAATTTGAATGTCATAGAGTTTTTCTGAAGCTGGAGCTGGAATGTCTCATAACATGTGCAATGAAACAAAACTCTCTCGTGTTTGGAGTTGTTGGATTTGTCTTGACGAGTACCTACCACTTTGCTCGTTTCGCTATTATATTAAATTACATTAAAATATACGGATAGATAGAAAATGTTGGAAGAAATTTAAAGCCACTTTATTAGCTTCGCTCATTGTTATGTATACCGACATCCAAATATGTTGATTTGTTTTTAGTTTGATTACTATTTATTATAACATTTTTTGATAACTTCACTAATAGGTCCACCTAATGAGTGAAACGACAAAATTATAGCATTGCTCTTGTTACAAATTATGGCATTGCTCTTGTTATAAATTATAGCATTGCTCTTGTTACAAATTATAGCATTGCTCTTGGTACAAATTATAGCATTGCTCTTGTTACAAATTATGGCATTGCTCTTGTTATAAATTATAGCATTGCTCTTGTTACAAATTATAGCATTGCTCTTATTACAAATTATAGTATTGCTCTTGTTACAAATTATAGCATTGCTCTTGTTACAAATTACAGTATTGCTCTTGTTACAAATTATAGCATTGCTCTTGTTACAAATTAAGTATATGTTTGACAAGTATTGTGTTCATGTATGTCGCCTTTCCCAAACGATTTCCATTTTTATGTATAAATACCTATTAATATACTCGTAATGCGATCGAGTTAGTTCTTGCCTCTATATAAAAGTATTTAATCGAGGGTTCTCAAATTTAATTTTATACTTGTCTTATTTACAGGTATGAAACTTCAAACGGAATCTCAGCGAGCGAACAAGCGCAGCTGAAGAACGCCGGAACCGAAAACGAGGCTCTCGAAGTCCGCGGCCAGTTCGCTTACACCGGCACCGATGGCATCCTATACCAGGTCACCTACATCGCCAACGAGCTCGGCTTCCAGCCCTCCGCCCCCCACCTCCCCCAAGCCCCCGGCGCCTAAGTCCTCAAACTCTAAAACGTTGACTGATTCATGGTCTCGTATTGTTGGACTTTAGCAAATCAGCGCATAGAATAATTTTCTCTAAGTACTCCAAGATCTAGTCCATAAATACTCCATCCCCTCCCTTTATCCATTGTTAATATACCACCCTCTAAGCGATCTGTGATATGGTCCTGAATGATTGTTAATAAAGCAATTTTGTTATAGTAATTTACACCATTTCTTTTATTATGTACTCATCCTACCTAATCAACGCCAACTCCTGACTTTAAGGAAAAACTTGTAAATTAATACAATGTAACTCGTAACGTTAAATAAGGACTGTAACAGTTAAAACAACGTAACTTTTAACGTTACATAAATAAGGATTGCAACAGCTAAATAAATAAATATTTTTCGGACATCTTACACACGGCCTCTGACACCAAACTAAGCAAAGCTTGTGCTATGGCTGCCAGAGACTGATATACTATATACATATACTTATTATTAGCTAGACATATTTTATCAGAAACAATTGGTTTCATTAGGATAACTAAAATAATACATTGGTTTAAAAATGAATGAATTCCGAGGGTGTCAAATGATAAGAAACTGGCTGGCAAATAAAAAGTATTTTTGACCGACGAAATGGAGGAGGTACTCAATTCGACGCGTATATTATTATTTTTTTATGTGTAACCACGCATAACTTTTTACGTAGTAGTCCAATTTCAATGATTCTTTTTTTATTCAAAAGAGTATATTTTGAAATTGCTCCCGTTTAAATTTTATTGAATTGAGCTGTGCTAACAAATAAATCAACAGAAATGTAAAAAATGCTTCATCGATCTCTGTGAAATATTTGCGAATTCTGTACTTGGTTGAAGTAGGTCATGGCATTTTTTGCGATAAATAATTATTTATTCTCTTTTTAGAAGTTAACAGCTGTTTTTCTGATAATAAAACAACAGTTTTCGCTACAAGATAAGGCCCTTAGTTACAAATAGCGTAACAATACTAATTTAAATATATCTTGTCCCTAATTTTTATTAGCTTTCGTTTTTTGTAACATGGTTCTGAATTCGCAAAACTATGAGGTGAGGAAAGAATGTTCTCGAATATTTATGCACAAATGTTCCAACATAGAAGTATGTTGAAACTGTTTTACAATTTAAAGCCAAAGATCAGAAAAATGCAAACTGATCTATATCATTATTGATTTCATCAAAATCTCCAGCGTTGTTACAAAATAGTAGTTCGTTGAAATGTTATTCTAAAATGGTGACATCAAATAGCGTCTTCGGACGTAATAGCTGTTTAATATTCCAAATCTGAAGGCTCTATTATACTATTATAGCATTTATTTACAAGTGGAAGGTTAGAAGATCAAGGTATGACTTAAACTCGAATATTTTAATCATATTAAGATGGTCCCTCAAAAGTATTTATTGTTAAAAATAGGTACGCATTATGTTTAGAAGTATAATTATAGCGTACATTGTACACCTCGGAAACTACTCTGATAATTATATTACAATTCGATGGCTTTAACGACTAAAACTACATTAAGGGTCATATTTTTATAGTACATACATTTATACACTAGGTAGGTAAATATTGCTTTGCAATTCCATTTATTTTCGACAAAATGTATTAAAAAAAATTGCGTTTTGAGGGTCGCATTTTCGCAGTCGCTGTGATTTACTGCGAAAATGCGTAAAAATGTAAAAAAAAAATTGCGATTCGAGTCGTCAATGCGACTTTTTTAATCGCAATTTTTTTTTTTTTTTTTTTTACATTTTGTCGAAAATAAATGGAATTTTTGTATTGTATGGTACAGCTGATTATTTTCTTAAGATAAGGATAAAAGGTTACCTTATTGCAAAGCTTCAACTCTCTCATTAGACGCATTCTGTCTAATACAATACGAAAGTTTTCGCAATTCAACCTTTCGATGGCGACCTGACGACCTTCACCTTGTTACACAAGAGTGTAAAGTGCTTTATTTACACCATTTTCATCTTTAAACTTCTTAGATAAATAAATAGCGCCTAATATTTAGGTAGATAGGATATTTTTAGTTGTCTATAGCTTGCAACTCTGATTCGCAGACGAACCAAAGTTACCGACATAGCCCAGCGGATTAGTAAGTTGAAATGGCTATGGGCAGCGCATAGCTCGGAGAACTGATGGCCGATGGGGCAGTAAAGTTCTCGAATGGAGACCACGCACCGGCAAGCGCAGCGTAGGACGTCCATCGTCCAGGTAGACCGACGATATTATCAAGACCGCAGGAACGCGCTGGATGCAGGCCGCCTCCAACCGGCCTTATTGGAAATCCATAGGGGAGGCTTATTTCTAGCAGTGGACGTCACACGTCTGGTAATGATGAATAATGACGATGAGTAGGTACGCATTATTACTAGTATTTTTCCAACAGACCTCGCTTCTGTTTAACTAAATCTTTATAATTTATATGTCTCTACTCGCTCTTGACGAAATCAATTCATACTCGCAAATATTGTTAAGATTTAAATATCAAACGAAATCAGCTGATATAATCAAAATCCATTTTTGAACGAAATTCCTTTAAGTACAATCAAACAATGCTGACGACAAAAATCTAAAAATATTTAATTATTTACAGGCCAACAGCACAAAAATTACATCAAACTTAATTACAGAGATAAGTATATCTAGCCAATAACAGGCCTATTCCTAAAATAAGGTACACAAAGGAAAGAAAAAACAAGCCGGTTCAATATATATAACCCATTTTAATTAAGTAAAGCACAGGTATTACTCACGCTTAATTTTAGTAGAAAACTGCTACTATAGTTTCAATCGCATTTGGCGATCTTTCTCAAGGTTGGAGTAGGTACTAGCACGCGGGCTCGTCTCGCAAAGCACTGCAGAGCACTCTGTGCTATGCGAGACGAGCAAATGCGATTGAAACTATAGTAGCAGTTTGCTACTAAAATTAAGTGTGAGTAATACCTTCGCTTTACTTAATTAAAATGTGCGAAAACCACGCTAGTTTCCATAGTGATATATAGTAAACCGTGGTGGTCAAGAGGTAGTGACACCCGCCTTACAATCGTGAGATCGTGGGTTCGAATCCCCGGTCCCGTACCAATGAGTTCTTTGGAATTTACCACAGGCTTTTCGGTGAAGGAAAACATCGTGAGGCAACCTGCATACGTCCGTAGAAGAAATTCGATGGCGTATGTGAATCCACCAACCCGCACTGGGCCCGCAAGGTGGATATGGCCCAATCACCCTTCGTGGGTAGGCCTACGTCCTGCAGTGGACTAGTAAAAAGGCTAGTACAGTACAGTACATATAAAACCCGTGTACGTATTCGTCAATAATTGTTGAAAAATGTGTCTTTGTACAGGAGAATCAACATGAAACCAAGCAACTGCGACTCTCACTCACTTCATTTGCTTAGTCAATGATTACTTAATTAATTTTAAAATTTCCTTGATATCTTTATAGACAAAGGCAGACATAATTAAACGGTGTTGCTTTGAAAAGTATAAGGTATTTCAGAAGTGGGTGTACATTGAAATATTATGTACAATTATTATACTCATACTCATATTAAATGTAAAAAATAATTTACAAGTCAAATAAATTACATTAAAATTAACGATTAAAAAACAATCAGCAGAAACAATTTCATACGTCACATGAAATAAATAAATTAATCAATAATTATCATCGAAGTATTCACTTACATCGTAAAAGGAGTTCTCAATAAGTCTATCTACACAAATACAACAAAAAATTCATGGAAAAAGTTCAGTCTTTCGAGAAAATGCATGGAACGATTTCCGATATTTTTCCATAGTGTAGTTTTACTTTCTTGTACTCTTAAACTTATAAATACGCGAGTAAGACTGCGAGCGGTTGAAAAGCTGTTAACTCTTTTCTCAATAACAAGCGGCCCTTCAAGTAATTGGACAAGTAAATAAAGAGAAAAATGCCTTAATTTTACCCTTAGTAGTGACATGTAGTAGTGGAGCTATTGTGTAATTGCATACAATCTTGTTCAGCTCAAAAAGCTTGCAAAACGTAATAGTTTGCGTTTATACTCATTTTATAGAGTATAAACGCAAACTAATATCATAACATTATTTACATGTGTACATACTTGATCTTAAATAATAGTAAGTAAATAAAATCCAATTTCTCACCTTCAACTACTCATTCGATTTCATTACAACATTGTTTGAAAATCAATTTTTTCTACCACTATCTCAACTCTAAATATGTCAATATGTCACTGTCGCAGAGATCAAGTTAAATTTTAGAGAGTATAGGTACTAAACATACTCATACCAAGGCCGAAGGTACGAGGAGCCAAATGCCTATCATATACCTAATGTATAACTTGTAAATCCCACCAAAAATATTTTCAAGTAAAAATTGCCAAAAGTAGGTAAGTACTCGTAAGTTCGAAAAAGCCGGGTAGCCACCCCGGTACTGGTGTCTGACTTTTTAAGCCATCTGAGAGCCTCTGACATGATAAAACAGTTAAAACAAACGGAACCTACAATGTAACGTGTCATCCGAGACAAGATAGCGCTCTGTTGGGAAATGCCACCCGCGATCACCCATCCAAATACTGACCGTGCGGAACGTTGCTTAATTTCGGTGATCGCTGACAACCACCTAGTCAAACTAAGCTACGAGCGCTACAATGTTGCCAAGACGAGACACTAGCTTTCACTATCAAAAAGTTATTTATCAGATCCCATGACGTAGAGCTAAGTTTCTAATTTTACAAACCTTACTGTACCAGCCGTTTTAATATTTTTTTTTTTATTAGTCTGTTGCTGAACATAGGCCTACTCACAAAGGGTGATTGAGCCATATCCACCACGCCAAACCACCATGAATTTCTTGTAAGGACGAATGCAGGCTCCTTCACGATATTTTCCTTCATCGAAAAGCTAGCAACGAGAAATTCTGTACATAACTTCCAAAGGACTCATTAGTTTGGGATCTGAGTTTGAACCCATGTGCTCACGATTGTAATGCTGGTATTACTCTCACTAGACCACCACGGCTCATTATATGCCAAATCCTACAAGTCAGCGGTTGTGAAGTTAGCTAAAAGCTGCGCAATATCTAATTTGTTGATTGGATTTTTAAAATGAAATAAATTTAGCTTATGACTTTATAAAATTCTGTCCAAATTCACCCGCGTCCTCTCCGCTTCATTACCTGAGCCTTAATGGCCAACGCCGTATAATATGATAGAGCGTCGCATCGTGTCGGAAGATGTAAGTAGCCGTCCGTTTTCGTCGGAACCGGTTGGTGAACTGTTAAATAATTTAAAGAATCATCTTCATTTCGGTGGAAAGTGAATGTCAAGGTCAGCGTGTGCCGAAAATGCGGGCCCGAAGTGGATTCCAATTTAGTTTTAGGTACTTTATGTAGATAGATAGATAAACCTGTCGCTAGGAAGTGTAATCATTTCCTAACAGTATAATATGCATTAGGTTTTCGTTTATTTTTCACTAGGCATGTTCTTTTATTAACTACTACAAAATACAATACATATAATGTACTTAAACTACTACTCCAAATGTAGTAGTGGACCTTGCATCTGTTTAGCTGAATTTTCATATTCCTATCTTGACTAGTCTTTAACCAATTTTATTCATACTCGTAAATCTTGTTAAAATTTAGATCCTAATAGCCCGAGATCCCAACGCAAGAACATCTCGCTCATGCCGTACAAGGTTCAAATCATTTTTTTACGTGATTATATGAAAAGGAGAATAAAGGACATGTCCACAAAATGGAGAAGGCTGGTATAATAATAATCAAAAATTCTAACCACAAGACTCGTTACATTTCGAGAAAGTTTATATCTTTCCGAGTCTATTGCATCAGTTAAAACCAAAAAAGAGCCCTCCGTTTTTTAAAAGATTAATTTTGAATCTATTAGGATAAATACATATATTTGGCTCAATAGGTAGTTTATCTCTAGCAAATCTGATGAAGTAACCTCTAAATTGTTAAATAGAAGCATTTTTAGTTAAAAAAGTTTAATTTGAAAGTGTTTTTTGTCACATTTTGTATCTACTTTATAACTGGTCACACTGGTAGGGTATAATTTTTAATTTTAGCAAATTAAGCGATGAATGTGAAAGAATCAGCTACGAATGGAAGTAAAATAACGATTTAAGCACTGTGTGATTGCTAAACTAGAAAAAATACAAAGCTGTATCATTATTTTTCATACAATTTATTATTCACATTAAAAAAAACGGAGGGATAAAAAAATCTATATTAAATATTTTTGAGAAGCCCATAAATCAAGCATTCAAATGATGTATACATCATCTTGGTTCGATTTTTCTCTGAATAATATACCACTTGTGGACGTCACCTTTAAATAGGGTTGCTTTGCGAAATTTGGCCGCAAGTATTTGAAATTTAAAAATGTTTGTTTAACTAAAGTTGATTGTTTAATTAAATTAAACTCATGAAATACATGTTTTCCTATAAAATTAGTTTATAATTATATTGCGCAAATACGCATCACTCGCAAGTGAATATGTATTTTCGCCGCTTGGCGTCGAAACTTATGGTCCGTGGGGTCCATCCCTAAAAAAATGTTTTAAGACAATTACGCCAAAGCTTGTTGACGCTGCTGGTGACAAGAGAGCTGGCTCATTCCTCGCACAGAGAATCTCTTTAGCCATTCAGCGCGGGAATGCAGCCAGCGTTCTTGGCACCTTACCACACGGACACAGTATTTGTTTCGATTTTTAGCCTTTTTTTTATGATATAGGTAGGATGTATTTATATGGGTATAAGGTAGTTAAGAATTGAATTTCAATGTTTTTTTAAGTTATAAAAATAAATATTATAGAAATAAAAAAAATATATAAATTTGTTTCTAATTTACATAAATGAATTGAATAGGATATACATATAAACCAAGTTGCCTTAGGAAATATGACTGCCAGTATTTTTGATTGAAAAAAGTTTGATTATTTTATGACAAAACATTTCATTAATTTGTTGTTTTTAAACTTTCGCGATTTGAACACATTATTATTATATATTACGGGACTAATCACGCACTAAAATTACGACATAACTAACGTCGGGATGAGGAGGTATTTATTTATCTCGTAATTTTAGTGCGCGATTAGTCCCGTAGTATATAATAATAATTTCATTAACTTGTTTTTAGAAACATTACGAAGCTTAAAATATTTTCTATACAAGGTTACCTAACGAATTGTAGCTAATTTTTGTAATTTTCTAATATTTTGATTTCCAAATTTCGTTAGGCAACCTTGTATATACATATATTCTAAGCTTCGTAATGTATGTAAAAAAAGTGAATTAAATGTTTTGTCAAAAATAACTTTTTTCAATCAAAAATACTGGCGGTCATATTTCGGAAGGCAACTCGGTGCGGTATCTTTAAATGTACTGTATTGTCCGGCCTTTTAAAGTCCAGTAATGAACAAACCTATCCACAAAGATTTATCGAGGAGGCTTATGTACAACAGTGGACGTACTATGTCTCAAACGATGATATCGACGTAGTAGCCATTTAAGAGAATGCGCGCCTTACAACCTTAAAAACCAAATAATTAATTTTCCCAAAAAATGGATAAAAGGCATGGTGGTTCTTTTTGAAGTATGATCTACCTACTTTGTAAAAAGTTATACATGATCGAATAAAAATAATACGCGTCGGCTCGTAAACCTCTTCCGTTTCGTCGGTTAAAAAAGGTTTTCAATATTAGTTGAGTTCAAACCTGGCCTCGTACTAACAAGTTCCTCTAAATTTAGGGATAGGTACTTTACATATAAGGCTTTTTACATGACTGTACTTTGAAGGTGAAGGCAACCATCATGAGAAAACCTAGACACGAAATCGTTGGCGTACGTACATGAATCTACGAAGGTCTGCAGCACCCTGTCTACGTGGTTAATTAAGTAAGTTAGGCTAGCCCTGGTCTCAGAGTCTGCGTGGTTGATATGATCCAATCGCCCTTCGCGAGTAGGCCTAAATTCAGTAGTGTACGTAGTATTAAAAGGCGGGAACAGGTACAGTATTACAGAGTATACTTACTTATAACTTATAATAATTCTTCAAATCCCACATAACAGCTCTCATTAATTTTTAATTCTTAAAAACTTAAAATACAATTTAACTTCTACAATTTTACTTACTTGATACCGACATTGTCCAGAGAATTGGCAAGTTGAAATGGCAGGGAAAATTTTTAAATGGGCAGGGCACATGGCACGTAAAATTGATTCGGTCGACAAGTTCTCTAAAAGAGACCACGTACCGTCTAGCGCAGCTCACCATCCCACCACGTAGACATATGACTTCAGGATCGTGCTAAATGGAAACCACTTTCAACCGATTGTATTAGAGATCTATAGGAAAGACCCATGTCCATCAGTGGTCTGAAAACAATCCACAAACAGCATTTCTAATCGGAGACCGAATTTCGATTTAACTTGTTCCTCCAAATGAAACTTGTTTCATGACCTAAATACCAGATATGCCACAAAAAGATAAATACCTAAAAAAGGATCAAGTCCCGTCACATTTAAAAACTTTTATTTAAAAAAACAAATTTGTGCAAAAAATTAATCGATATTGAACTCTAGCCCAATAAATATATGTTAGTATTAGAACGCATATAAATATATGCAAGGCGAGTGAAGTATGCGTACCTATATAAATGTGCAAATCTGTATTGCATGCACACTCAACGCATCCTCCTCTACGAGACAACCCACCTGCAAATCAGCAAAAATGAAATTCGTAAGTTTATAAATACATATTCATATTTCATCAAAATTGCTGTTTACAAAATATATCTTTTTAAAAGTCTTTAAACTTAAAACCAAATAAACAACAATCACCAAATTAACCACCATCAATATAAATTATAATTCCATATACTGCTGGTACATCTTCATTTATTTTAGTTTAGTTATATGACTATAATATAAAGTCATATTCAATTATTTATTTATTGCATAATATGGGCTTAGGATGGAAATAGCAATTTAAATAGTACGCCATTAAATCAACCTCTTTGAGTGACATTAATTAAATGTATATTAATAAATTTTCTATTTCAACATCGATATTGAATTGAACTACACGGACTTCCTCCTTTGTGAGAAGGCCTATGTTCAGCAGTTGATTAGTAAAAGCCCAGTACTGTACAGTAATTAATAAGCCTCTGCTTTAAGCCGCCATCTAATCTCAAAATACCTGTATAGAGCCCTAGTTAAACTGAATTTTCTCCATCAAACCTTGAAGTTGTCGGATAGAAAAAATACACAATATTCTCAAAACTATACGGTACAGGATTCAATTACTAGAAACACAGTTCAAAAATATTTGCTCAATAGAAAAACATACCGCTTTTTAAGAACAAAGTCATGTTTTTTTAAGTAAGTTTTTGGCGACTTTTCTACGCGTTAACATTTTTTTAAATTTGTTATTTTTGCATATGAATTTAACTATAGCTCACGTCCATAAAATTCAACAAAAAGTGGTGATACTAATTTTATGTTGATGTTTGAATGCAAAAATCCGGCGAAACCGGGGGCAGATAGATTTTCACCCCCTCACATGAAAAATTACGCTGATACTATGGCGCTCGCGCACTAAGATTTTGTTTCTTGCTTGACGATACCTATATAAATATGTCATTTTGTAGAGTTATTATTTTTCTGGGATACTTTATAAATACCTACTCGTATCTTTAACAATTTGGCAATGACAAGATAAGCAAATGCTACTTACCAATGACCTATCTTACTAACAGGATTATAATTTATCAATTGTCAAAATGTGTGATTATTTAATTAAATTGATATTGAATCAATTTAATTACCTATTATTTACTTATTTTTAATATCAAATCACTTTCGTTACATATATTGTTTTTTTGTGTTCTTTTGTCGAGAAACTTACTTATTCAGCATTTTGAAACATGCTTTTTTACTTATTTTCAGCATACTTTTACTCAATTATTATATTTGATTTGGTACACGCAATTTAGCACTATCTAATAATTGAATAAATGTGATTTGATATCTGTGATTTATTGCACCAGCTAGTAAAATTATAAATTAAGTTTGAGAATCTAATTTCAAGAATATCCATATTCACCACTCTTTGCTGCATATTTACCAATTTACTGCCTATTTTTACTTAATAATATATTTGATTTTGTATACGCAATTTGGCATTATCTAATAATTGAATAATGCTGTGATTCACCGTAATAAGCGTGTCAAATTATAGATTTCTAACTAGCATTGGTCAACAAAGGCGTGGTTTCATCGCACTAAATGTCAATGCATGCAAATGAGAATAGACTGACACATCTTCATTTTAAACTTATATGAGTCTAGACCTATATGAATCCATTAACTTTATGATCTTGATGTAGTTTACTGCATTATTATTTGACCTTTCAATCTTACCTATTTAAAGGTTAAAAATACATTGATTATATAAAATTCCGATGCTATTTATTCTGGATTATATTCTTGTCATTGCTTCTTCACACTTTAAATGTACATCGTTTTTTAAATAGCTTAGCGTTTATGCATTATGTTCATTTGTAATTGTTATATATCATAACAATAATAATTGTCATTACGACAGTAACAGGGAGTATACGTGTTTATGCACTAATTCAAATAAAAATGAGTTTTGTTGCCTGCTTGTATGACATCATTATCAATTAATAAGATGAGTTCGTATAGAAAGAGCCTAGTTATTCCGTCATTTTTTTAGTTTAACCAACATCATTCCCGACTCTACATTTAGCTCTTCGCCATTCTCTCACTCAGTTAGTTCTTTTATATTACTTCTCCATCAGAGACAGCTTCAATATGTACCGCGTAATCATTTTAATATACGAAAATATCGGCATACCATTTTATCAGATCAAGGGTCAAGTTGTGACCTTTATCAATAGATATGATGAGATTTCATAAGGAAGTGAACTTTCCAGGCGTGATTAATATCATCCTTTACAAATTTTGACACCAGCTTGGCTATTTGCTATTTTCGTAATATTGTGTTGCGTTGCTGGACGAATATTATTTTGTTTGTTGTTGTATTTAACAATTTTAGTCGAGTAAAAAGTTCACCAATATGTCGTGGATTCATTTTAAAAACATTTTTTAATTTTTATTTCAACAGTTTTAAGTTAAACGTTAATTTTAAGCTCGGGTTGTCTTGACCGCTTATCCATGTTAGAGGCGTTTAGGAGCCTTAAAAAACTCTTATGCCAGGGTTAATCATCCAGGCTAT
Organism: Hypomecis punctinalis; assembly: GCA_949316475.1. Lineage (NCBI taxonomy): Eukaryota > Metazoa > Arthropoda > Insecta > Lepidoptera > Geometridae > Hypomecis > Hypomecis punctinalis. The sequence goes on from OX438805.1 coordinate 3,129,243, forward strand.
ACAAATTTATTCAAGATTAACGTTAACGAATGATTTTATTCCTTCTTTGCTGTTAGATTTCTTATTCGAAACCGAATAAAAACCGACTAAAATCATGTGTGGAATCCCAAATGGCTCTACAAAAGCCTTGACATTTGGATCTTCACGTAATTATGGATGTCGTTGTGTGCCTGCCCAATAAATTATACAAAAATCCGATAGGTCACCAACACGTGGGACTCTAAATCGTGCTCATTATTCTGGCTGCCTACGTCTTTCCTGTAGTTCTGGTGAAAACAAAAAAATAGCTCGTGTCAAGAATACTTATGATCGAAATACTCGTAATACGAGTACATTACCAGGGAGTAGGTAGTGTGTGCGTCGATAAATGGTTTACGACCCGTAAGAATCGTGTAATTTTATTATACCTATTTATTAGTTTGGAAAGTATAAATGTACTAGCTTTTGCTCGCGGCTCCCGAGTAATATTTTGATTTTTGTACTATCCCATGAAAATCTTTTATTTTTCGCGAGATAAAAAGTAGTCTATGTCACTTTCCGTCTTTCAAACTGTGTCCAATTTTCCATGCCAAAAATTAAATCTATCCGTTGCTCAGTTTCTGCGTGAAAGAGGAACAAACCAACACATTTTCGGATTTATAATAGGTATTATAATAGGTATTATATTTATTATAGGTATTAGATAAACAGGAGATTTTAGATTTTTTGGCAATTTTTTTCACAGTTCGATTAAGTATCTTCTATATCGTCCTTAAAAAATACTTTGTTATTGATTCTTCTTGTTCTTATGTGTACGTCTCTTGTCTCTAAAATATTATTATTTTTAATATTTAATTTGTTTCCAGTTCGTTGCCCTCGCTCTCCTCGTAGCCGTCGCTGCTGCCGCTCCCCCGGTCAGCTCCAACGACAAGGACGCTTCCGTCCTTCGTTCTGAATTCAACAACATTGGCGTTGAAGGCTACAGCCATGCGTAAGATTTTTTTAATGAAGTAGATAATTATGATTTTTTAAGATCGGGGAGGCCTATGTACAGCATTGGACGTCGAATGGCTGAAACGGCGATGAGATTAACACCAATTAAGCTAACCAGGCAAAATAAAAAAGTTATGACCAACTGCTTCAGATAAACATTGTATTAATAATATTTGTTTAGCAATAATACGTCATACTAAGTACATCTTCTGGATTTAGTTACTGCATCTGCTGGAGCTCGAAATCAGTCAGTTTTAAAAGCCAGAGTGTATAGGTATTTTCTAAAACTGCGTGTCTCTTCTTCGAATACAACGACGACGAGACGAAATGCATGGTGGTCAAGCGCAACCTTGTACGAAACTTTTTTAATAGTCCACTGTAGGACTTAAAGCCTACTCACGAAAGGTGATTCGGTCATACACGCCACACTGGGCCAGTGTGGGTTGGTGGATTCACATACACCATCAAATCCTTCATCTAATTCCTTCTACGGACGTATGCAGTTTGTATCACGATATTTTCTTTCACCAAGAAGCCAGTGGTGTGAAATTCCGTACATAAGTTCCAAAGAAACTCATTGGAACGGGATCGAGATTTGAATTCACAACCTGACGATTGTAAAGCGTTTGTTTACCACGACCTCCACGGCTCGATTAAGAAGCGCGGCTTCGCTATGATCGCTAACAGTTTGCAGTTCAATGTACCTACCTAAATTTAGCAGCTTGCAGTAATCGATCAACCATACCCGCACTTACTAGTACTACTTACTTATCGTGAAGTCTTATTTTATCCACTACTACCACTTTCTAAAACTATAATCGAGTTCGAATTCCAAAATGATTTATTACAAGCTTTTTTTTACTACTAAAAGAAAAACAAATAAATTGAAATTATATCAAAACATTTTAAATAAAAAACGCTTTTATTCAACTTGCAATGTACATATGTATGTAAGTATGTAAGTTCGGGTGGAATGTTGCAAGTTAAACTTGACCAACTTTCCCGTTTTCGATTAAGCTGAAGTTTTGCACGCATATGTATATTGCGTGACAATGCAATATTATGGTACCCTGGAGCTGATCTGATGATGGAGTCGGAAGGTGGCCATAGGAACTCCTGTACTAAACAAGATAGACCCTTGTTTGGGTTCGTTTTCCTTGTCTTGGCTGGCACTCTGCTGCTATATGATATCCAGGATTACAAAAGCTTGTATTTAAAAAGTTATATTTTTATAATATTTTTTTATACTTGTCTTTGCAGTGTTGAGATTTCAAACGGAATCGCCGCGCAAGAACAGGGCCAGCTGAAGAACGTGGGAACTGAGAACGAGGCTATGGAAGTCCGCGGCCAGTTCTCGTACCTCGGCCCCGACGGCATCACCTACGCCGTTACTTACATCGCCAACGAGCTCGGCTTCCAGCCTCAAGGCGCTCACCTCCCCGTCGCCCCCGTCGCCTAAGGCCCCAGGCACTCTACTGACTGATTCACCGTCTCGTATTGTTGGACTTTTACAAATCAAATAGCGGATAGGATAGCGAATAAATGTTATTGGTTTAAATATTTTTGTCATTTATATTTTAGCTTTACCCGTAGTGTCCTAGAAGGATCCCTTAGTTTTGACCGAGGTAATAATTACTTAGTTATCGCCAATAAATAGCACAACCGATTTCAATCATTGCAGTTTTCGAATAGTTTGCTCGATCCGATGTATTTCATTTTAGATTTAGATTGATTTTTCGAAAATCACTCAACCGATTCCGATAAAATTGAAATGGGAACAACTCTGAGCGAAATTCGAATAGGTTGCTTGAATCGATGAAGATATTAAATTTTTAGATTATTGTTGACTACTCAACCGATTTCGATAAAGGTGACGTCCACAAGTGGTATATTATTCAGAGAAAAATCGAACCAAGATGATATATACATCATTTGAAAGCTTGTTTTATGGGCTTCCCAAAAATATTTAATTTAGATTTTTTCACCCCTCCAATTTTTTTTAAATGTGAATAATAAATTGTATGAAAAATAACAATACAGCTTATTACTTTTTCTAGTTTAGCAATGATAAAGTGCTTATATCGTTATTTAACTTGCATTCGTAGCTGATTCTTTCACATTCATCACTTAATTTGCTAAAATTAAAAATTATAACCTACCAGTGTGACCAGTTAGTAGGTACAATGTGACAAAAAACAACTTTAAAAGTGTGTCTAATTGGTAAAAATGCTTCTATTTAACAATTTGGAGGTTACTTAATCAGGGTTGCTAGAGATAAACTACCTATTGAGCCAAATATATTTATTTATCCTAATAAATTGAAAAATTATTTTTTTTAAAATCGGAGGGCTCTTTTTTGGTTTTAATTGATGTAATAGACTCAGAAAAATATGACCTTTATTGAAATGTAACTAGTGTTGTGGTTCGAATTTTTGATTATTATTATACCAGCCTTCATACATTTTGTGGACATGTCCTTTAAATGGGACCTCTAAAGTAGGAACTATAAAAAAAAAAACACCAAAATCATATTCATAATTGGCGGAGTAATAGCGTAACAGGTGCATACAAAAAACACTGTAAATATTAAAATTGATAACCTCTTTTTGAAGTCGGTTAAACATAGCATATGACACTCTAATCTCTAAAATATATCAGTGTAATAAATCAAGTCGGTCGGTCTCTTCGTAGCTGTGTTAAACAAACCAATAAAGACACTATGATAAATTATTTATTTCATGTCAATGTACAATAAATATGATTACATGTCAAATTCAATATAAATAAATCGTCAAGTGCTTGTCACAGACAAGAAAACATGTCAAAGCCCCTCGCGCGTGGATCGTGACCCAAACGTTCCCAACACACTAGCGGCATTTCCACGCCGTATTGCTAATGAAATTTGCTGGATTAAAAACCATTCCGCGCGAGGATCTCGACCCTGCTTACGCAAACGCTGCCCCAGTTCATAAGCAAACTTTTTTGCATCGGAGCCCCATGGTCCCGCCGTTTCAACAGCAAACGGGATAAAGTCGTACGCTGCTGCCAAAGCGGAATATTTCGTGCACTTGCCTCGGGCCGCTGACTCTGCTCCTGCACCCGCAACTTGCTGAGTGGACGGTAGGTGGCAAGAGGCGAACGTGCATACGCACGTCGCATCCCACAGGAGACAGCGCCCTCTCCGCCAGGGCACCAGCGTAAGGCCGTCCGGCCGCTTGCCGTCTGTACGGGACGAACCTGGGGCTCTAAGATGCACTAAGACACTATTGGTTTTATAATATTAGTAATTGGACTAGCTTTACCATACCTCTTTGCTACGTAATAGACCTAAGGAAAAAATATCGTACTGTACAGTAGTAGTAGTTTAGTAGTCAGAACACAGGATCACCTACTCGCGATACTCTCCAATTTCAGTACTGCATCAGCCTTATAATAGTCAACTGCAGGACGTAGGCCTACCCACGAAGGGTGATTGGGCCATATCCACCACGCTGGCCCAGTGCGGGTTGATGGATTCACATACGCCATTAAAATTCTTCTCCGGACTTATGCAGGTTGCCTCACGATGTTTTCCTTCACCGAAAAGACAGTGGTGTGAAATTCCGTACATAAATCCCAAAGAACTCATTGGTACGGGATCGGGATTTGAACCCACGACCTCACAATTGTAAGGCGGGTGTCATTACGTCTAGACCACCACGGCTTCACGATTGTAAGGCAGGCCAATTTCAGTAAAGACAATAAATTCTGTTAAAATTGATGCATTTACCTTCATTACATATCTTCACGCCACTGCATTTCAACGAAGAATACCGTTTTGAGGAAATTTGATTAAGTACGTCCCGAGAGAAGAAATTAATATAAGTAATATGTGTCAACAGGTAAAAAATTAAGCTTGTCGTCGATGCAACATGAGATGCCTTATCTCTTACATCTGAATTGTCGGACAAGTAAGGTTGCCACTTGCCACTGTAATAATACGATGCATTAACACGTTGGTATAAAGTACGAGTACTTTTGCGAAAAGATGGTTCTCTGGCGATCCCTACATGCTGTTTCGTTTAAAGGATAAGGTGCTCTACTTAGGTACACAGGTAGACCAATTTTGCTAATTTATTAACTGCAATTAGGCAAACGTAATAATCTCGCTTATAAAGAATGGCTATACCTACTCAATAGGCCCAATTATGAATGTGTCATCGTAATTATAAACTATTTCAGCTATTTCTGGTTCACTTTAGGCATTCGATAGGGAGAACACTTTTTACGTTGCTATTAAATTTACGATGGCGACTTCATAATTGGGTCTATAACCTACATAATTACATAATAATATGTTTTGTGTTTAATATAGAATTAATCCTCATAATTTCAGACACGTCAGTCGCTTCTACCGAATTGGAATAATAGACAAATTAAACCAAAATATAGGTACCTACCTATTTATTGATAAAGTAACAAGATACCTATATTCAACCAAAAATCTTTTTACAACTAAGTAGAGCAGTTTGTCGTTTGTATCATGCAGGACTATTTGCCACAATGGAACTCCTTTTTCGGTCCTTTGTGGTTTCTCCTTTGATTAACTTTGATCTAGGTGAGTGCACCGAGAAGGTAACCACTTAAAGTGCAAGGCAAACTTAGTAGCCGTACTTGAACAAATACAGACGTAATAAATAAACAAACCAAGCAGAAGAAGACCATAAAAAAGTCGTACAAAAAATTACAACAAAATTAAAAATCACTGAAAAAATATATGATAAGACATACATGTTATTTTTGTGAGACAAAAACAACATGATAATGATACACAAACACACAAAACATAGACTCAAATGGAAAAGGCTAAGAAAAGCTCGCCTCTGGTTCTGAGATGGTGTTAAAAAAACAATTGGTAAGTAAAGCTATCTTGAGGCCAAGTTAATAATTATCTATTAAAGTGAAAATTTTATTACATCACCTCAAACTTTTTCGTCCATCTATTGCATGTCGCGTGATGGTCGGAAAAAGTTTAACTTTTACCGTGGTTTCATAAAACCACACAATCACTTTTTTTGTTTGTGTAATTTTTCTTATTATTTAGACACTTTATTATTAGTAGTTCTCCAAACAGTAGACCTCGTGACACATTTCTGAATCTTCATAAGCCTATTTCTTGACCAATTTGGGTCATACTCGCAAATCTTGTTAAGATTTAAATTCTAAACATTCTTGCCCAATATTATCTAAACCATCATTTGACTTTATTTTTTTTATTATGTTCATTTCCGATTAATTTTTATTTTTTGACTTTTTTATTATCATTATGTCTGTTTATTGATTTTTAACATGGTGACTTATGAATATATTTTTGTGTGACAATTTCTAGGTTATATTTGACATTATGTTATTGACATTCTAAAGTATATTTGACATTTTATTTACATTACGAATTTCATCATGTTTATGTGAATATTTGTACGAAAACATGTGCTCTATATATATATATATCGCTTTGAACATCTGTATACAACTTTGTATGTTGTTTGCATTACCACTATTTCTTACAAATAAATAATCTTGAACCATCAATAGTAGAACCTGTGTACCAAGTTTTGTCGCGATTTGTTGATAAATGCGACCTGTAGACAAAAATTAACATCTGGTCAGACGAAAGCAAAATCGTCGTGTCGAAGCACATATCTTGCTTTGCTTCGGTCAAGAAATGGCTGCTTACAAAACTTACAGTTACCAGCGATGAGTGTTGGGACCTTATCAGCGTTCAGTGTTGGGACCTCCCAGCACTCACGATTTATCGCTGAATTGAGTACCTTTCGACACTTTATTTCTTTTTATTATAAGTTTTTTATTTTGTATTGTGTAAGTATAATTATAGCCGACATACAAGTTGAAATGGCAATGGGCAAGGCACATAGCTCGGAGGACTGATGACCGTTGGGGTAGAAAAGTTCTCGAGTGGAGGCCACGTACCGGCAAGCGCAGTGTAGGACGCCCACCCACGGTGGACGGATGACCTCATTACGACCGCAGGATCGCGCTGGATGCAAGCCGCTACCAACCAGTCTTATTGGAGATCTTTAGGGAAGGCCTATGTCCAGCAGTGGACGTCCTATGGTAGAAACGAACGAAGTATAATTATGTCGAATAAAATTAATTTCATTTCACAGTGAAATTCTAGAACTGTCCCAATGCATGTCACGAAGTGTACACCGCTCTACGAAGGACCAGATTACGTATCAGTTTCTACGTGGTAGTGGGTAGCGTTAATGGATTGTCAGACACAAAGGTTCCAGAGCTTTTACCTGATTTCTTGGCTTTCTTTCAACGATACGAACGCCATTACGTCTGGAGATCTCAGATAATTGTTCTGTTTCTTTCGTTTCACGATGTGGTGTATTTTTTCAGATAGGTACTTATATGGCTAGGTATAGTATATTATTCTAATTCATATTCTATCACTATTTCATGTAATAGCGATAATCCTAGGATATAATTGTAGTCAGAAAATATATTCTTAACATTAATTTGGAATAGAGAAACAATCATGACAATGTATGTCCCTAGCATTACGTTGAAGATCTGGCCAAAGCTAACGAATAAGAATAATAAAACAAAACAATAGCCTTATGAAAGTTGACATAAAGATGTATAGGCGCAAAAGGCTCTAGTATAGATTTATTACAATTAATTTGCATACTTATCTAATTCTCAAACTGATTGTATTTACTAATATAGTCCCAGTTTGTATCTAGAGCTAAGTGCGGTCTCAATCTGTCCACTTGGTGGCAGTAGGCATGATAACCGGGTAAAAAAAACATTTTGGTTTCGTTTGTTGGAACTTTAACGGGCTATAATTATCTTCAAAATTTTTTGTTTCATTGGCAGAAAATACGTGTAATACGTCTAATGCTATCTAACGGACTTATTATATTTTTTTTGTCACCTAGCCTATTCTACTATTAACTTCTAAGTTTCCAACTGATGATTACGCAGTCGTCAAATGGTTGATTCGTCAAATTCTATAGGTAAGTACTCATCAAATCTTTGTTCGGAGCTCTATGGAAGAGACCTATATCCATCAGCAAAAGCGATATGGGTACTATCCTTTCCAGTACCCGACGAAGTTTTTGCTTGGCCAACTCGGCTATATTAGAAGTAAGGAGTACACTAGAACAGCTTACTATATGCGTTAAGGTGCTCAGAGGAGCAGTAGACTCGATTGAACTGCATGACCTACTGTGTCTATTATTTGTGCCGGATAGACCCGGGGTCCCGGTGAATAGGCGTGGCCGGCTGCCGAACTTGTTTCACATAGAACAATGCCGCACTAGGGCTCGCACAATGTCGCCGTTAGTACGCTCTCGCAACCACTTCAACGCGCTCCTGCTCGCTGATTTTGACATTATTTTTGATAATTGGACAACTGTTATTTCTATTTTTACTGTGTGTATTATTTGTGCCGAATAGACCCGGGGTCCCGGTGAATAGGCGTGGCCGGCTGCCGAACTTGTTTCACATAGAACAATGCCGCACTAGGGCTCGCACAATGTCGCCGTTAGTACGCTCTCGCAACCACTTCAACGCGCTCCTGCTCGCCAATACTGATTTTGACATTATTTTTGATAATTGGACAACTGTTATTTCTATTTTTAGGACCTATTGCGAAAATTTGACTGACCAATGGGACAAAAGTAATTGTGCTAACAGCTCGATTAATCATGATGCATTTCATGATGTATAATTAGATTTTTGGAATTTTATGTTGACATTTTTCTAATTTTGTATACCATTGACATCTGAATTAATTTATAGATTTTTATTTTATTGTATTTCTAGTTTTTGTATTTTTCACTCTGTTCTAATTAATGTGAGATGAATGTAAATGTTTGTAAAATCGTTTTTATATCAATAAATAAATAAATCAGTGGACGTCTTATGACTGAAGACAAGACTACTTTCCCAAAATATAGTAATAAACCGTATTTTACAAATGATACCTAGAGATACTTAGATCGCTTTTCGGATCTCGTTAAGGTGTCCCAACACATGCCATGAAAGAATCATTTCGTTCTAACGGCAGGGGCTCGTTTTTGACAAATACTTTTTGTTTCCTCAGCGAGGTGGCGCCATCTGTGTGTGATAGTCGGCGTTAATATTACAGGTGCATTTGATGTATTGCATGTGCGTGTGGCGCTTGGAACAAGTGATAAGAAGTAAGCGAAGCTCGCACATAGGCACGGTAGTATTCCGTCTTCATAGAAACGGTCGGAACTCGTATCATACTCCGTAGGTAAATTCGACTGCGGTATACAACTGTAGCAGGGGCGCGCCGCAGGCAGTGACGAACGCACGTTTTGTTTGTAATCAGTAAACATGCGATTTACCTACCGGACGGGCCGTCCTAGCGGGTGGTACGTATCTAGTGAGTTGGCTACTACCCTGGGGTTGTAGGTACTTATTTCAAGGACAGGGCCGAGTCGCAATACTGCATAGATACTATATTAGTAAGAGTATGGGTAATTAATGGGTACATAATTATCAATTCACACTTTGTTCCCACTCCGAGGGGATAAATTATTGTCTTTCCATCAATTTATACTTTTAAAAAAGTATGAATTGACATTGACAACTGACATCAAAGTGGATAAAATGATTTTCTTCCTTTTTATTGCCATGATATTGCTGCGTTGGCGTACTAACAATAAAGGTGATTCAGACCACTATCATGTTTCAATAAAATACACAATACAAGAACACTTTATTGACTCCACAAGAAATTAAACATAACAGAACAAGAAATAAAACATAACAGAACAATAAAAAAATACAGAAGAAAGGTAAAAAAGGCGGTCTTATCGCTAAAAACGATTTCTTTCAGACAACCTCTAATGAGTGAAAACGTGTAATTGAGATGGACTGTGGTGTAAACATAAATGAATAAAGTACAGCTATAATTATCCAAAAACAATAAAATACACTACATAATAAATTCTTATTATAATCATACAACAAAAATAAACTTACTAACATAAATAAATACAGATAGTTAAAACGTACGTGATAAGTTACATCAGTTATTAAGACTATGTAATTATAGTCCCACGTTTGACTGAATCCTGCTTCATGTTATGCAAAAATTAATTAAAAAATAGCAGGCTACTAAAGTTATACATAATTTTTCACAAGTTACGCGGCATGAAGAACCCAAGAACATTGTCCTAACACAGTAGCACTATACTACTAAACAAAACTAGTAGTACGTGAGTTAATACTCACAAAGTATCGAAGTAGGTTAAAGAATCAAACGTTATGTTGACATTATATGTGAGACAATAATATTTTTTTAATTATATTACACGACACGACAAAACTACTTAATTTTATCGACGAGTCAAAGTGAGACAAAGTTATGGTGAGGCACATAATTAATTAATTTACAATTATTTCTGTCACGTTTTCACACGGTGATATAATTATGTCATGGAGCGCATGCTAGCCTTGCTAGGCACACTTATCCAGGAAATCTAAAACTCAGGTAAATTTTTGTAACTTTAGATCCGCTAATAAAGCGTCTAAAACCAAGCCAACAATCATCGCTACAGCTCGTATTCTGCACCACACACAGCGAAGTAAACGTGCACGGAACACACGAAATATTTGTTAAACAAGTCGCACGTGTGGCGGACCTGTATATTGGATAGCGGTGAAAATATAACGTGATTTATGCATTTCAATAACTTCATCCTTTAGCTTTCTCTATGAAGATGGGGATTCTTTCCGCTGGTATTGTGAGAAACGCTCGATACGTGTGCGCAATTTGTTTCTAGTAAAACAAGGAATTCTATAAGATAGATAGATTAATACTTTATTGTTCACATAATTCGAATTTGTGTAGGTACAAAATTCGAATATTTCGCTCGAATTGTTAACATTATTTTTCAAAAACGGCTCAGCCGATTACTGTGAAATTTAAATGAGATCACCTCGAAAGTATACCCTTTCGAACTAAATTTTTCGGTTCGGTTCACAATTGGTGAAATTATCGATGAACATACACATAACATTAAAAAAGACATGAGAAAGAAGAACTTAAAAACTATTGGCAATAACAGGCGATCTTATCACTAAAAACGATTTTTTCCAGGCAAACTTAGGACCTATAGGTTCGTTGCTACCAACAGGTCTTATTGGAGATCTATAGGGGAGGCCTATGTTCAGCAGTGGACGTCCTATGGCTGATGGATGGTTAGATGAAATACAAGACTTACATAATTTTAAACTACTTACATAAACTACTACTACTTAACAAGTAATTGGATAATCTGTTTTCACGAAGCGATTTATTATAGGCCTCATTGAATTAGCATGTCACAAGTGCATGGAACAACATTAATGTCTATATAGAAATAGATGCTTGTAATGGACACTAATTGACACTTTGCAATACCTGTATCGCGGGGACTACATATACAGGGTTATTTCTAATCAATTAGCATCCTTTTAGGGGCTTATTCTGTACATCAAAACTAACAACTTTTGTACAGCGACTTTTGTCAAAACTCAAAAAAAAAAATTGGTGCTCCATAGAAAAATATCATTCACCCTCCTCCAAATGTATGGAACAACTGTTTTTTTATAATTAATTATAAAAGTAGCAGAACAAAAGTTGTTAGTTTTGATGTAAAAAATAAGCCCCTAAAACGATGTTAATTGATTAGAAATAACCCTGTACATTAACAATTTATATGTAAAAAGAGATTATGAAAAAATATACAGAGTTTAGGCCATTACCTTGTACAGTATTAAATTATTTGCTTTGTTTATTCGGTCGAGACATGGGCTGTGCTTGAGTCTCTCCAACGATGCCGTATTGACTATCGGTACATCGTAGTGTTGAAGTGCTTGTATAATAACGCCACTATGTTAGTCCGAGTACAGGAAGAGAGCTCCAAGGCGATCCCTTTAAAAAGAGGCGTAAGACAGGAAGACGTAATTTCTCCGAAACTGTTTACGACTACTTTGGAGAACGCCTTCAAGCTCCTGGAATGGAAAGGATTCGGCATCAATATCAATGGCGAATACCTCACTCACCTTCGGTTTGCCGACGATATAGTAGTCATGGCAAAATCGATGGAAGAGCTCAGCACGATGCTCGAAGGCCTCAATCGGGTTTCTCAACAGGTGGGTCTTAAGGTGAACATGGACAAGACGAAAGTCATGTGTAATTCCCATGTTTTACCCACCCCGATTTATGTTGGAAACTCGGTTCTTGAAGTCGTTGACTCGTACGTCTACCTGGGACAAGTAGTCCAGTTAGGTAGGTCCGACTTCAACAAAGAGGCCAATCGCCGAATCCAACTCGGCTGGGCAGCGTTCGTAAAATTGCGTAGTGTCTTCTCGTCCGACATACCTCAGTGCCTCAAGTCGAAAGTTTTCGACCAGTGTGTGTTGCCAGTGATGACTTATGGCACAGAAACGTGGTCTCTCACTATGGGCCTTATTAGTAAGCTCCAAATAGCCCAACGAGCTATGGAGAGGGCTATGTTCGGAGTCTCTCTGCGTGATCGAATCAGAAATGAGGAGATCCGTAGAAGAACCAAAGTTACCGACATAGCCCAACGGATTAGCAAGTTGAAATGGCAATGGGCAGGGCACATAGCGCGGAGGATTGATGACCGGTGGAGTCGAAAAGTTCTCGAGTGGAGACCACGTACCGGCAAGCGCAGCGTAGGACGTCCACCCACAAGGTGGACAGATGACCTCATTAAGGCCGCAGGATCGCGCTGGATGCAAGCCGCTATCAACCGGTCTTATTGGAGATCCATAGGGGAGGCCTATGTCCAGCAGTGGACGTCTTTTGGCTGATGGATGGATGGATGGATGATTTCGGAAAATGATTTTCCTATTGTTTCTTTTATAAAAATCTTCATATAAAGGAATTTCATATTTTCCGATCATTATCTTTTGACAATGCTTGTTAAATATGGCGGCTTGCGGGCATGATGGCGGCCTTGAATAAAAATCAAATTAGAAAATATGAAATTCCATTCAAATTAAGCATTCCTTGCAGTTGTTTTACTCTGCATATTTATTTACCGAATTGTAATTCTGATTCTTGATTTTTTCTGCTACTGTACACAGTCTGGTTCCACTTTGCAAGATCTTCTTGCTCAAAATTGTATATCAAGGGGTAGCTCTCACGTTTTTTATTTTCAATAGAGTAAAATGCGTGGGCGAGGCAGAGTTTGGCGTACTTAACCATCCCCATATCAAGTATAGCAAGCCTCGAAGTACACGGCGAATTACCACCTCGACTCGTCATCATTTCCACGTTATCTCACGAGCACATACTTTACGACAGTTGGCGAACTTTTTGTCGGCGAGCGACGGAAAGTTTCGATTTTCCTGTCATTAAAGGGCCTTTAAGTCGGGCCCGTGTGGAAAAAAACGGTGAAAGGCACGGACAATCAAAAACACGTTTTCGTTTGATCGCGTAGGTCTGCCAAATATGCTTAATGTTCAAGTACTTTTCGATTGAACATAGATTTCCATTAATATCTTCTTTTTAAATACTTTGTTTGTCAATACGGTTCCCAATTAGTTTGTTCCTAATAAAATTGTTTTGTGAAATAGATGTGTTTAACTGGTATAATTTATTCTTATGTCAATAAAAATTAGTACATAGAGTCGAAAGCCCAATTAGCTTCCAAAAAACTTGGTGTTCTCTCTGAGGTGAGACGGTATTTCATACCTGAGCAACTGCTTAGTCTTTATAAAGCACAAGTCAGGTCTTGGATGGAATACTGCTCTCACCTTTGGGATGGCTCTGCTAAATATCAACTGGAGGCTCTGGAGTCGATTGAGATGCGAGCCAGGAGGCTGATTGACAACGACACCTTGACTAAGTCGCAGCTGCAAAGTCTTGAGCATCGTCGCAAGGTAGCGTGTTTGTCGGCCTTTTGCCGGATACACTTTGGAGAGTGCGCCCAGGAGTTGCACAATCTGGTCCCCCCTGCCCCTTTCTTCTATCGTACGGCTAGACAAACGCGACCAAAGCGCCATCCTTTTATGGTGAATATTCCGCGCGTTAGAACCAAGCGTTTTGAATCCTCATTCCTCATACGAACAGCCGGAATGTGGAACGCTTTGCCTGGGTCTGTCTTCCCGTTAAAGTACAACGTGGGTGTCTTCAAATCCCGAGTAAATAGGTATCTTCTAGGTGAGCGTGCTATACCCTAGACCGCACATCTGCTTAACATCAAGCAGTGTGTAGTCAAACGCGAACCTATTCGAAATAAAAAAAAAACTAAGAAGAAGCGTAAAATTATTACTATTATATAATAATAATAATAAGTTTATTTACCAAAAGAAATACACAACAAAAGTAATACATCAAAAAAGTTTAAAACTAATACAATGCAAAAGGCTAGAGTTTCTACGATTACAAATAATCAAGTACAGATCAGCAATAATTTCAATAAAAAGCTAGACGGCGAGCCCCAAACTAAGCACAGGCTTGTATCTTGGGGCTCATATGCGACGTTACCATGATACGATATGAATGAACAATTGAGGCCTTAATATGAGTTTCTATAGTAAACGATAACTATCACCGTTTTTGTGTGGCTCCATATACTTGTAATAGTTTTCTTATTTCTTCCTCGTATCAAGAAAGGTAGTAGTTACCTGCCGTAACGTGACGTCATTCAATTCGTCAAAATTCTGAAATAATATACAATATAATATGTGATATCAATATGTTTCAACCAGTATTAAATTGATTACTTACCTTCTAAAAATTCCCTAGTCAGTACCATCCTCGTGTTTTTGCAATAGAAAAAGCCAACTGAACGAAATTGAATGATTTTATTTTTTATTTTTTCACCTTATTCTAGGAGAGGAAAAGCGAGGGGCTCTTTTATTATACCTCTATTAGGATCGGAATGAGCTTCCAATTGGCTAATAACCGTGCTATCAGGTGAAAGAAATTCACTTTCCCGCTTCCCTATCACAAAATAGAGTTGCGAAAAATTTACGTGAACGTTTATTTAGATATCGATATATCTTTTTATATTTAACCAACATGGAGCGAAGGACTTCGTGTTAACACGGCAATTTTGATTTTGTCAGTCTAAATGTTGGTTTTTGTCTACCGGTCGTTTTTCAACGAATCTCGACGAAATTTGGTGCACAGGTTTTACACATTGATAAATTTTATTTGTTGTCGGAGATTTTGGATTAGGGTAGGGATTTTCCTCAAAAAGCGGCGAAAATTTTTGTCGCGCTATTTATTAGCCGATTTCGATAATATTTGGCAAGCTCATTTATATAAATCCTAACAATATTTGCATGTATGAACCAAATTGGTCAAGAACAAGTACATTTAGACTTAAAGAGATGTGCTGCGAGGTCTACTGTTCGTAGAACAATTTGTGTTATTTTTGTATTTAAAAGTGTCAAATTAGCGTCGTAAATGGAATCGTGAAACCCCTTTTTAATGGTCGATATCATCGATAAAAATATTAAAGTAATTAACACCTCTAAAACGGAGCAGGACAGTTAATCTCCCGTTGTAGACAGTTAACTATAACGCTTCCTTCTGGCAGTTCACACCAGTTTTTTACTGCCTTTTTATTGGAGTTATTTTACACTGTTTTCGTTTATTGCACAATCAGATCTTTTTGTATTAATAGGATTAATTTAAAAAATCAGTTTTATCGATAACGATACAACAATAAGGCGTCTTATCCCTAGCACTTTCATTCGAATAGAAAAGTTAGCTCCACCTTGACGACAGTTCACCCGCGCTGCCACTTGGCAGTTCGCAGCATTATCGCTTTTACTGCCAGAACTTCTGCCTGCCCCGGAATGTACAAGTGTCTATTTCTTAGCCGATTTACCTTGAAGAACGCTGTAAAACTTTGTTGGAATCTGACCCAGTTGTTTTACGGGGAGAAGAAACTTTAGAATTGAAAGGTTGAAAAACAAGTTTTGAGAGGTGTTAGATGTTTCTTAGTAATGTTTGTACACAAAATAAGCAGCAGCAGCAGTCAATTTTTAGTTAGCGAACCAGTAATAAATGTAAAAGAGTATTAGTACCTATGGACTAGAAACTCTAGAAAGTGTATTTTTTCAGCTTTTTGGCAGCCCTCTACCTAATATGAGAAGGAGCAAACATCGAAAATGTAAGTTACTGGTTAAGAAAAAGTTTATACTAGATATTGTTATGATGATAATAATAGACCGTAATGGCTAAATTATATTCGTAAGTATTCAATCACGGATATAAGTAAGCGCAAAGAACCAAAGTAAAGTAAAGGCTTAGTCGTTAAGGGCCTAGGTCTAATTATATAGGACTAGCTTGGAAACTGGACGAGGTAATTTACAGTTATTTTCGTTTGGGCGCTGCATCGATGTCCGCCAACATTGGCCGCGACACCGCGCGGGGCCATTACCGTTTGTCAGAGGGCCATTGTGCGCACTGACCGGTCGCTTCCGGAAAACAGTGAAGAAGCTTCGTTTTGTTCAATATTTGGTTGCTCACTAGAAATAAGATCATTACAACTACGCTTGAAGAACGAATTAGCAGCTTTCAGAACTGTAAATGGGCAATTTACAAACATTTTATAGTTTGGGCGCAGCATCGATGTCCGCCAACATTGGCCATGCACCGCGCGGGGCCATTACTGTTTGTCAGAAGGCCATTGTGCACTCTGACCGGTCACATTCGGAAAATAGTGAAAAGCTTTCCTATATTTAATATTATGTTGCTTACTAAGTAGAAGTAGACTATTACCACACAGTTTATCGTATAAGAGCTCAGATAATTAGCAGTAACTGCTACAGACATTCTCAAAAAATCTTAGACACCAAGGTTTATTAGCTAATTTCTTCTTCAAGTTTTCAGGGCCAAGTAATTTGAAATACACCTTTTGTAGTGTCATGGTCAGCGCGTTCTTGCGATCGTATCCAGGTCGTCTGTTCACCCCATGTCGATGGACATTTTTAGCCGCGTTTTCTGGTACGTGATCATCATTTGAGAACTGTTCAGCCCCATCGGACATTTTTTTTAACTTTTGTTAATCTACAGATCACGTCATTCTTTATTCGATATTACGGAGAAACAGTATTTTTGTAACGAATCATTGAGTAGGGATGTGTTAGTAAAAATCAAGTTGCAATTAGTTTATTCACTGTTTCTCTGGTGTGTAGCGGGCAGTGAATCAGTCACCTGCCGGGGTAATATATAGTCTCGTTATTGGTGTTTTAGTGCGCTGCCGTCGGGAATAGTTTTCGGGTTTCGCGACCTGTGATGTATGAACTTTTGTCCTGCGTTTGAATACGGAATAACAGTGGGGTCACCCCTGACTAGATATTATATCTTTATCTATAGGTTTTAAAGAATCTTTAATCAAATTTGCTTATGCTACAGTCTGTATTTAGAGGGGGTCTATTAAGCTGAAAGAAGGTGATTCAGGTCATCATTGTGTAAAATTATTACTATGGGACCAACCCGGAATACGAGAAAAAATAGCATCTAAAAGTATTTAATTTTTTGTCGGTTCTGGGTTGCGATTAAGTATAGGACAGCTGATATTTTTAATAATAAAACTTATAATTTTAAGTTATTGAACTTACGCAAGTTTTAATGCAGAAAAATGTTTAATGAATATTAAAGTTCAATGCTCAAAAATATATATGTAGATGAATAAATATAACCTTTTTTTAATATTTGAAAATTTTAATTATTAGAATTGAAATCTGAAAACTTTGTTTCTTTTTGTTATTTTAGTTTTATGGTAGTAACACTGGTAACTTTTTATTGCTGTTCTAACAACTTTCAGTAAGAACTGGAATTCAATTACCGTTCTTACTACTGGTAGTAAGATTGATAGTGGCACTGGTAATAAACCTACTTAAGTATTCACTGCCATAATGTCAAATTTCATGCTATTTGGTTTATAAATATGGTAGTTATTACGTTACGTAATATTAGGACCAAGGGACGGACGGACACAACGAAGTTATAAAGATTCCTCGTTTAACTACAGAACTCCAAAAAAAAACAAAAACCCCAAAATACGTACCCTATTTCTACACAGAACAACTACCTAAAATTAAACAAATTTGGCAAAGTTATACATTTTAACAATTCAACTCTACCTGCTCGAGCTGGATAAACCAGCCACTTTACAAAGCAGTTATCTCTAGTTATCTCGCCTCTAATCGGAGACGTCTTAATTTATTCGCGTAACATCCAGGCGAGATTAAAAATGTTAATTCAGGAATTATTCGGAGCAATTTATACAACTACCCCCGAGACGAACCCGGGAAGGTGAGGATACAGGCTGTGCTGAAATGCTGTAAGAATGTTTCTATTTCTATGTTTATTAGCAAATTGTAATTTATTTGTGTCAATAAATAATTTATTAATATTTTTGAAACAATAATATTCATTTTAATGTGTACCTATAACTAATTATAGGAATTAGTTGATTAAAAAATTTGTTTACTGTGATCATCATCATTTTCGTCATGATTACACTACTACTTAGGTATGTAGGGTCGGCGGTTCATCTTAGGTAAATCATATACCTACTTAATTATTTTATTTCTATCATACGACTTATAAGCTATTATAAGAAGTCTATAAGAGAGACTTCAATTCAATTTAATTATATTTATTTCAATTAGGTACAAATATACACTTTTGAAACGTCATTATCTAAATAATCATGTAACGTCAATTACATACCTAATTATCACAAAAACAACAACAATAATAATTTAAAATAAATAAAAAATTAAAGAGACAAACAAATCAATTACAAAATCACCAGTGAAAATTAATAATTTGACAATATTCACAACACAATATTGCCAGTTTGTTGAGCTCCAAAACTCAAAACTGGTTGGTTTGATTGGTAGATTTACATAACTCATATATTATAAAAGTAAATAAAAAAAGAACGAAATGAAATTGAATAATGTCAAGATTTATAAAATAAAATGTCAAAGATAAAATATAATGTCAAAGATAAAATAAAATGTCAAAAATGTCTAAAAACTTATGCCCAGCAGTGGATGTCACACGGCTGTGTCAATGACGATGCGTCTTATTTGAATTTACTTTAAAACAATCACGTAACGCATGTCGAATTAAAAAAAATATGCTTTCTCAATTCGATTATAACTCATAATTTTTAGATTTTGCAACCAATAGGTACATTTTACTTTACAACATTAAGCATAAATAGGTATTATGTTAAAGAGACGCTATATTACAAGTAGGTACAATTTATTTGTTGCTATGAATATATTTACAGTAAATTTAGTTTAAGCCATAATTATTGGTACGTCATATTTTAAATTTAATTAAAATATCCGTAGTAATAAGCGATATATATTAAAATTAGCTTATTTTATATTCATAAGTTATAAGGGCCGAGATTATATAATCAATTTCATTGCCTTCTTCTTAAAATTTTTACCTACTAACTATATATTTTTATTTAAATTTAATTTTATGGTTCCAATTTGTATTTGAATAATTACGATCTCTCATAACAACACATAGGTACTTAGGTATGTTATAAATCAAACTAATAAGTCCATTTTGATGTGTATGTGATGAGGGTCACCATAAACTATTTTACATTAGTTTCTTAAATAATTATCACAACTCGCATTGACTAAGAATATGTGCTTTCGCCACGAGGCGAAACATTACATCTTACATTTATTTACATCTCTTCAGTGTCTTTTCTCGTTTCCTGATTAAACCATTGCCGAAGCAGTTCTTATTGGTTAAAATGCCGGCCGGTTATCAAATCGGCCAATCATAAACCAGAGCAGTGTTAACATTACAAGAACTAAAAAATAACATTCAACATAAATTTAAAAACCAGATCAAAATTGTTGTTCACGGTGTTTTTAGAAGGGTTTACTAAGCCAAAAGGGGGTGATTCACAAGTTTATAAATCGCTATTAATATGTAGTAAACCTTGAATTAAAAAGAAATAATAACTGTTTCATTATGTTTTATTTCGAACATATATGATTACGGGATATACCTACCTGAATAAACGCGTTGTCCCAAGGGCATAGTTCTAATTAGAGAAAACCCGTAACTTTCGCCAATTGTGAACCGATTTAAAATAAACCTTTTTATTTTGAAAGAGCATTCTCTGGAGGTAGTTACATTTAAATTTTATCGAACTTGGCAGAGCAGTTTTTGAAAACTCAACAAAAATGTAAAAATTACTACAAGGATGACACATCGATTCCTGCGAACTATTTGAATTATGTACACGGTCGAAGTCGGTTACCTATATGCCATTTTTGGCGATAAGGGCTTAATTACTGATTAAACTGATAGTCCGCTACGATGTATGTGTAAACGCTCTCGAGATCAACGCAAGAGTTGGAGCGAGCATTGTGTGCACGACAGCTGCACCTATTACGAACTTCTTTATTTATTTGGCAAACTCTTTCGGCAAAATATTCCAAATTCAAAATTATTAGTGCGATTCGCGCTTGACGCTATCTTGTCAAGAAAAACAGTTGTATATAAGATTGTGAAGAAAATAAAAGGTTTTGATTTCGGTGATCCTGTGGTTTCCCTAAAAACGAAAACACCAAGCTCCACACCAGCATTTAGGTTCCCTCGGGCAGACGCGCTCGTGGGGAACACATTGAAAATCTAGGTTAGTGTGAACGGATAGTATAGCTCTATATTAAGTACCTACTCGTATAGTGCATAATTATTTTATCATAAATGGCATAACCGACTTCAACCGTGTACTGAATTTACATAGTTTGCACGGATCGATGAAGTAATTTTCACATTATTGTTGACTTATCAAAAAACGGCTATTCGATTCTCTCTGAAAAAGTTATATAAAAAAATTATACAAGGTTATTCCTAATCAATTAGCATCCTTTTAGGGGCTCATTTTGAACATCAAAACTAATAACTTTTCCTCTTCACTTCGTTCGTTCACTGAGCGACTTTTACAAAAACACAAAAAAAATGTTGTTCCATAAAAATATCGTCCACTCAAACCGCTGTTTTTTTTTTAATTTTGACAAAAGACGCAGACCAAAAGTTGTTAGTTTTGATGTACAGAATAAGCCCCTAAAAGGATGATAATTAATGAAGAATAACCCTGTATACATACGCGTCCTAACCCTAAACCTATAACCTCCTCAGTTTCGTCATTTTCTAACGATTCAAAAATTGAGCTCCGGTACAGTACAAAACATTACAAAATGCTATTTTATCACCCTGTAGACAAGAAACACAGTCTAGAGCGATATCTTCATTAATCCAATGCAGATAGTCTTAATTTCATGCTAAATAATGCCGACTTCGATTCATTACGTAACCCTTCAGGCGGGTTCCGGAGACACCTGCCTGCGAGACGTCATGGGGACGACATCTAACGGGGAAATTTTGTCTGAAGAAAGACAGGGAAATATTTTATTTATTTTGTGATGACGTGAAGTTTGTAGCACTTTCTGTCATCTTAGACAAGACTAATAATATGTTCGGAGTCTCTTGGCGAGATCGAATCAGAAATGATGATGATATCTGTAGTCAAAACATAAATCATTTATTATACAACAGAGATCTTACAGAGATAATATAAAGAACCGCCATGTCCGACCTTTCGGCATGCAAAGAAATCATTAGACAATAAATTTACAAAAAGTACGGTCTACTGACAAATTGATTGAATATAAAACGAGTTCACATAGTAGATATCTGCACAAAATACAAGTTAAACTTTGATTTTAATTTTAGCCTAAAGCATGTTAAAGATAACATTCTCATGCATAATGTTAAGAATAAAATAATATAATGTCAAGATGGGATTTTGTCAAAAACTTATAAGTCAATAATTTAAAATTAAAATTTATCATTCAAGTATTCGTCAATATCAAAACAATATATTGTATATAAACAAAGCTGTTGATGAAGCCCAGCGAGTTGGCAAGTTGAAATAGTAGTGGGTAGAGTTGCCAGCAAGCGCAGTGTAGGAAATCCACGCGCAAAGTGAACTGATGATCTTAATAAGAACAATTTTGAATATGTTTAAAAGTATTAGGAAACATTCGTAATTGGAGATTTTTCAAATACAATTTAGAAGTGTAATAAATATTAAATTGAAGGCAATTCCATCGTATTATCATAAAATACATAACGCTATATTTAACATCATTATTATGTTCATAAGCGTTAGTATCGTAGATTTCAATTTATTTGAGACAACACCTGTTAGACTTGTTATTCCGAATCAAATGCAATCTTGAAGTGTGGCCAAGAAACAAAATCCTTTAAAATAAAGCAAAAATACTTAAACTGAAAACAAAAGAACAAAATCTTACTAAAACAAAATTGATTCCCAATCGAATTCCACACTATCTGTCAACAGAATTATCTTAACCCTACGCTCGGTGTTCGGGTCAGAATGATCCCAATACCTGATGCGCCGTCACGTCTCGCGCTTTGAATGGCAAATCACGAAGGTAGACCTTCGGGGCCTCGGGGACCGGGTATGAAAATAAAATGATTGCGGAGGGTCTCACAGGCACTGTATTAAAGTATTCCCAGGGTTGGGTCGCACCTGATGTTTGAATAGTTGGTTTGTTTATTCCGGTTTTATCTGTGATAAATGATGTGTGAGGGATTTTTATGATGTTTGAATTTGAATTATGTTCCGGTAATGTTGCTAAGTTACTGACATAGTGCAGCAAAGTAGGTACATAGCGTATGGAAATTATGGTCAATGAATGTAAAGTTTTCTAACGGAGACCACGCATCGCCACGTCCATGTACCATTACTAATATTATAAATCCAGAGAGTGTCCATTGGTTCGTTTTTCATTCTTTCATTCAACAGAGGGTTGGATTACTTGATATTGTGCTTGGAAATACTTAGTTTGTAACTCGGAACTACTTTTTAATCCTAAGAGAGGAAGAGGAGACCTCGGAGGGCATTTTTAGATGAAATTAAATAGAAAGTAGATGTCATGTTCAGTTGCACAGGGAGGTGAAGAGGAAGACACGTGGCTAATAAGCACCACGATACGTAAAATTTGCTCCACTAACAAGAGTCTACATATAAAATTTATTAAATGAATGGAATGGAAAAAAAGTAAGTATCACGCGGGCGAAGCCGTGGGCAAAAGCGAGCTAGTTTTTAGTTCCGTAAATATTTTGTAAAATTGAAATATGCATGTACATAGAACTATTTTCGTTTAACATACCTACACTTATTCTGACTCCACAGCTTCTACTTTTAGCCAGACTGATAACTTTTGCGGCTTTATTAGAAACTTAGGCCTGGAAAACAAAACAAGCGCGAATCACGTCGCCAGTTTCCCCACGATTTCAATATAGAAAGGGGCTAAGAAAACTTTATATCAAAGAGAGGAACTAGCATACCTTCTCTCAAATCTGGCCGGTGTGCGACGTGACCGGGGTGCCGAGTGGAACCCTTTACAGTGTTGCCAGGTTGGGAGTTTTCCTCAAAATATTGTAAAAAAAGTATGGACGATCAAAATATGCAGTACGTTATGCGTTGTTACTTCTAAGAACCATAGATACAACATCGTGGAGAATATTGAATTTTTAAGGTAAGTAAGTTCGTATAGGCCGGGTGGCTAGCCCTGGTGTCAGAGTTTCTAGGCCGCCTAAAGGCCTCTGACATGGCTATGTTTTTAAAAACAAACTATTGTTTTTAGTTTTACACTATTCAGAGTTATTCGTAATCGTAATCCTTTTGAAACGGCATATTTTGTACATCAAAGCAAACTACTTTTGTTCTACAACTTTTCCCAAATCTCATCAAATTACACATTTTTTTAAAGATTCGTGGTTTTTTCTATCACCTCATAACTCTATCGTATTCTTCATTCATCTACGTGTAGTCATGCACGTGGTTAACATGCACGTAGAGCAGCTACGGTGACCTTGAGTTGCGCGGATGGTAGTCCCGGACGGAAGGGGGTTTCAAAATTATACTAAAAATAATAATAAGTACATACGTCTGATCCACGATTTTGTTATACTCATACACACGCCTCTAAGTGCACGAGCGCTTATTACATAGACTTAATTACATTTAGACGGGTCAAATTATTTTTTAAAAATGTTGTATGGAAAAAATAATCATGAATTTCTAAAAGTCGTAAAACAAAAGATGTTTTTTTGATGTACAGAATGTTAAATGGATGCTAATTGAATACCAGTAACCCTGTATACCGTATAAGACTTAGTTTCACTGCATTACATTTTTTTCTGAACACTTTGTTCGAAGAAACAGAAACTGATGTCCATTACCAGAAGTTTAGTGAGATGGAAATTCGTGCATTGATTCTAAAGAGTTCATTGGTAAGTATGTAATCAGCATTTTAACCAGCGCAGCACAACGTTCTCATACTAGGCATGGTAACTGGATAAAAAAAATATATAACTAATTAGTCCGTGAGATAGATTATCAAAAAAATTTGGATACGTATTATTTCTTTTGCCAATCAAACAAAAATGACACAGAAAAACCTTGTCAAAGTTTGGGAGTGGAGGTCGTAACGTCACCTCTCTTACTGCAGAAGTCTATACATTTGTATGGCACTTGTGACGTCACGCGGAACTTTGACGGGCTATATCTTCATCAATGTTCATTTATTTGACCAAAGAAAAAATACGTGTAATATTTTTTGATCGTCTATCTGACGAACTAATTAATTTTTTTTTAGTATTTTACTTCTACAATTAAAAATAATCCTAAATATGCTATATGCAATACTACTTAAAAGCATTTCTAAAAATTCGTTACGGAAAAATATAAGAATGTGGCAACACTGCCTCTTTAATAAATAGCACTATTTTTTTATAAGGCACACCTTGTGACCGCCATGTTTATGGCGGTAGTGTGGACGGAATATGCGAATGGGGAATGTATATTGTATAATGTACGTGGCACAATGTAGGAGGTTTTGTTTTTCACCACAGGGTTTTTGAATTATTGAGGGACCTTTTGAAGGAAAAATGGATTCTTTTTCGGACAAAATGGACAGATGCAACGTAAAAAACGCTTAATGTAAGCCACTTTTACGGAAATCTATAAGAAAGGCCTATGTCTAGCAGTGGATATGACTAAGTGCTTAAATGTAATTGAAAGTAATTGAGTTGATAGGTGTGTACTGACTGTACTGTACTGTACCAACCTTTTTAATAGTCCACGGCAGGACTTAGGCCTACCCAAGATTGAACCATATCCACCACGTTGTCTCAGTGCGGGTTGGCGGGTTCACATACGCCGTCGAATTTCTTCTACGGAAATAATGTAGGTTTCTTTTCTATGTTTTCCTTCACCGAAAAGCCCGTGGTGTGAAAATCAGTACATAAATTCCATAGAACTCATTGATACGGAACGTGTTTACCTACTAGAAATTACTTACTTACTCTCTTATTACTGTTCTATGATTCTAAGTACCTATTTTATTTGCATCTAGATGGATTTTAGTTCTCTCAATAAATAGAACTTATTATTTTTCTTCAAATCCAATCTTTTGCTCTACGTATGGTTGATTCATGTTTGATAAAATAAAGCGTTTGAGACAGAGTGTTTCAAACTTTTCTTAATAGAGTGTTTTTTAAATTCATGTCATTCAAGATAAGTAACGTTATTCAGATATAAGATGTATATTTTATTAGTAGGTATATGTAGTGACTTGATGATGAAATTAGTTAAGAATTATTTCTAAGAAAATCTCTACGGTCTTATTATCATGACAAGTTTTCTCTTTGTAGATGTATAAATTGTTAGGCATACAATCTATACGTAACGCGTAAGCTGAGAACGGAACGTCAAAGACTTTTGTGTGTTTGATTTTGAGAACGTAATACTACGAGTATGTCTATTACACTCTAAATAATAATATTAGGTAGCTTTTTTTGTTTCGATTCACTGTTCCATCGGAAACGACTAGCAAATAAAGTTTGAGCATCTTCCCCTGTATTACAGTGCGTGTATCAGCAGGGCTATAAAACTCGTCTAGACAAGTGATTTACGTTCACCTGGCGCGGGGAAAAAATATTGTTTCACGGGAGTTGCACCTCCGCCAGGTCGACCTCTACGCGTAGTCTAGCCGTATGACGTACTTACTTATGGTGGGAATTCGCAAGCTTTTTGCTATGTCATTTATTTGTCAGGGAATATTATTATTTTAGAGAATAGGATTACGATTGATCTCCAGCCCATTAGTCATAATCATAATCAATTTATTGATAACAATAGTTACAGGTCATTACATACATTGAATTTCCAATTAGATACATAAAAAAGGTTTTGTACCTGTAATAATTTTCGTAAAAATTGGTAAAAACATCGTAAAAATAGTAAAAAAATATTTCTTTAAAAATAATTTCTCAGTAAGTAAGTATACATACGAGTAATTTATCAAAAATAATCACAGTATATAATACATAATCAATGTCAAAAATATAATGTCATAAAGGTAGGTACATAAGCAAGATCTATGATTTCAATGTTATAAATTCATTATAGTTGTAGAACGTCTGCTCGATAAGCCAGTGTTTCAGCTTTGATTTAAAGCTTCCTTAGTCAGGTGATGTTCTCAAATATGTCGGAAGGCAATAGATTAGGTTCGCTCAGGATCGAAAAGAATGAGAATGGCAATAAGCGAGGGGCTTATACTCAGCAGTAGTCGCATGGATATCTATAGGATGATTTATTAGACAGATCACGACTTGTTTGACTTACTTGATATTGTATAAATGCGGTCTGCGATGTAGCTTGCCAAAATATCTAGACTGTCAATTCTGTTCTAGAATTGATGAGCCGCTATAGTTAGTACTTGGGTATATGAGAGTCTGAGGTGACTCTCCTATACCCAACTACATAATTATAGGGACTTATATGTACCGTGATTGTAGTTCTACTGCTGAACTGCCTGCCTATTATTTATATTTTCTCTGTCAAACAGGGAGGCTTAAATAAAATTGTAAAAATGTAGTACTTAGATACATCTTAAGCGATACGAATTTTGATTCAAACAATCAAATTGTCTCAAGAAGTAGTAGAATCTTCAAAACATTACTTTTCAATTCATTGAGGTATATAATATTATAAATATATCCTTATCCTAAGTATTTAATGTTTTCCTTCATCGGTGAAGGAAAACATCGTGAGGCAACCTGCATACGTCCGTAGAAGAAATTCGATAGCGTATGTGAATCCGCCAACCCGCACTGGGCCAGCGTGGTGGATATGGCCCAATCACCCTTCGTGGGTAAGCCTACGTCCTGCAGTGGACTACTAAAAAGGCTGGTACAGATACAGGTACTAAGTATTTAATATTATAAATCCGAAAATGTGTTTTTTGGTTTATTGGTTTCTTTCTCTTTCACGCAGCAACAGAACAACAGATTGTCATGATTTTTGGCATGGATATATAATAGTTTGAAAGGCGGACAGTGACATAGGCTACTTTTTATCCAGAAAGTGGTTCATCAATAACTACAATAATGATCAGCGCAAAATAGCGTTGAAAATGTATATAAATCGATTTTATTATAAACAAGAGTCTCCAATGCGACGTGGGTAAACTTGCGGTTAAAAGCTAGTTAGTTAATAATATACTATACTCTATAAAATTTAACTTGATCTCTGCGACAGTGACATTGACATAGAAAATTGTCATTTTTAGAGTTGAGATAGTGGTGGAAAAAATCGATTTTCAAACAATGTTGTAATGAAATCGAATGAGTAGTTGAAGGTGAGAAATTGGATTTTATTTACTAACTATTATTTAAGATCAATTATGTACACATGTAAATAATGTTATGATATTAATTAAATACTCATAATAATGTAACGATAGTATTTATCGACGTTTTTCACTATTATCGATGCTAATGTAACATATAATTGGGTTTAATTTAATTACACATGTAAAAAATGTTAAGTACCTATATTATGTATGTTATGTTATGAAATGTTATTATATATATACACTAAAATTAATGATAAATTAAGTTTTATTTAAAATTTCGTCAGTATAAACTATCGATATTTTAATTAAAACTCTATCTAAAACTCTGTGGTTACGATCATTCGTCGCCCACCACTAATCGGCATGCCCATAAAGTATGACATTGACAGGTACTGTCTGTACTATTAAAATATTCAGGACTTCATAGGCGTGATTTTTCTGACAGCTGTCGCAGAGAAATCTACCAATAAGCCTTGTCATAACTATTTTTAAAACAAAACCGACAGAAAAATACAAATCCATATAATTCCTAAACTGCCAAGTTTCCCCATCATACCCTCATGAACATTAGACGTCCATGAAATTCCATTAAAGTTCTATACACACGTACGTCGTACACTTAACCTTCATGGTTCAATTTGGCACCGTTCAGCCATTTGGCAGCCGACGGT
The DNA here is from genome assembly GCA_949316475.1 of Hypomecis punctinalis. NCBI lineage: Eukaryota > Metazoa > Arthropoda > Insecta > Lepidoptera > Geometridae > Hypomecis > Hypomecis punctinalis. The sequence goes on from OX438805.1 coordinate 3,157,691, forward strand.
CATACAACAGGTACCGTGGAATGGTCTGCCAAGCTTGTGGACTACGCAGAACAGGCTTGAATTACAGGACCGCGACCGTTGGCAAATGACAAAGAAAAACATCAGAACTAAAGCCTTTTAGCTTTTAAACAATAAGTTGCTAAAGTGGTATTGAAGTGAACTAAGTAAAGCTTAGTTTTGTAGCTACTTTATCTACTGCCTATTCAAAGACTTAACATCTAAATCACAGGTTTATACAGGGTTATTTCTAATCAATTAGCAGCCTTTCAGGGGCTTATTCTGTACACCAAAACTAACAACTTTTGTTTCATGACATTTGTCCAAATTAAAAAAAAATTGTTGTTCCGTAGAAAAATATCGAAATGTATGGAACAGCAGAGTTTTGTCAAAAGTCATAGAACAAATGTTGTTAGTTTTGATGTACAGAACAAGCCCCTAAAAGGATGCTAATTGATTAGAAATAACCCTGTATAGGGTTGCTGGTAATTAATTAAAACTAACAACTTTTGTCAAACCTAAAAAAAACAGCTGTTCCATACATTTCGTACAATCGAAGGTGAACGATACTTTTCCATGGAACAGCGTTATCTTTTTTTGAGATTTGATATAAAGTCGTTGAACAAAAGTTGTTAGTTTTGATGTTCAGAATAAAAAGGTGCTAAAAAGGATGCTAATTGATTACCAGTAACCCTGTATGGCACAGAAACGTGGTCTCTCACTATGGGCCTTATTAGTAAGTTCCAAGTAGCCCAACGAGCTATGGAGGGCTATGCTCGGAGTCTCTCTGCGTGATCGAATCAGAAATGAGGAGATCCGTAGAAGAACCAAAGTTACCGACATAGCCCAACGGATTAGCAAGTTGAAATGGCAATGGGCAGGGCACATAGCGCGGAGGACTGATGACCGGTGGAGTCGAAAAGTTCTCGAGTGGAGACCACGTACCGGCAAGCGCAGCGTAGGACGTCCACCCACAAGGTGGACAGATGACCTAATTAAGGCCGCAGGATCGCGCTGGATGCTAGCCGCTATCAACCGGTCTTATTGGAGATCCATAGGGGAGGCCTATGTCCAGCAGTGGACGTCTTTTGGCTGATGGATGGAACCCTGTATAGCGGAGGCCTATGTCTAGCCATGAACACAGGTTAGATGATGAAGATTATAATAATTTAAATTTAGTGACGGTGTGACTACAATCATATTGTAATGTAATTGTCATATGTACTTAAGCATTGAGGTGTATGGGTGCGTAAGCTACAAAAATCCATAGCAAAAGTTGTTTAAAAATGAGTAAAATGACGACTTGACCAGTCAAGTTTTTCGCGCCTTAAAACCACTGTAATTTCCAATAGAAACCTTATCAGAGATGATTAAGAATATTTAAAAACTAGCTTATTCAGTTTACTTTCATCTTTGATTAGCCGAGTTAATCAGCGATATTTTAAGTAAAAGTTTTATTTTTTAGCAAAAAACATAATTTTAAAACATCAGTAGTAACGATTTTGCTATTTGATTTATATAGGCACTGCAATTGTGTATAGCAAAGGTAACAAAAAGGATTCGGGAGCAAAAAACTAACATAGACACGACGAGAACCACGACTTTTCCGAAATCGGTTGAAAACAGGTTCCAAAATTTGCAGCAAGTTTTGACTACAGCAATAGGTGAAATAACAGAAAATCTCGTAAAATAGATAAATAAAGCAGTCGAGTGCCATCTTCACGAGCGGGACGCACCTACCGGCACGCTGCCAAAGTGACCTGTCACGCGAGACACTGCAATTTATGCCGCTTTGTTGTACTTTCACAATTTTCTTTTTTCTTGGCTACGTAATAGATTAGATTTCTTGTGTTGCACTTAACTCTCACTTGGTTGCGTTCTGTAATATTTTATACCTATAGATATCAGAATTTCATTAGTATGGTTTGTCCTACGTTCAATCGTTTTGGCAACAAATTATTCTTTGATTATGTATTTGTCTAGATACCGAGTTGGCCGAGCAAAACGGCCCAAAAATATTGCCTAAGTGTTTATAAGACTGCCTCCGTGGCTCAGTGGTTAGTGAGCCTGACTTCTGGATCAAAGAGGCGTGGGTTCGATCCCCACCCAGGGCAAACATTTTATGTGATGAACATAGGCGTTTACTCTGTGTCTGGGTGTTATTTAGGTACTATTTATATAAGTATGTATTTAAAAATGTATATGTAGTATCAGTCTCTGGCAGCCATATCACAAGCTTTGCTTAGTTTGGGGTCAGAGACCGTGTGTAAGATGTCCCCCAATATTTATTTATTTATTATTTATTTATAGATTATTAAGCTTGCAAATTTTTTTCAGTTTAGACACAATACGTACGCATACAATGTCCAAAAACTAGGCCGTTTTGTTTGTTTTTATTAGTCCAAGACAGATACGTAATTAAAGAAATTTACCTTGATATAATTTAGAATTATTTACCATGTACCTTTACGCCGCTGACCTCGCTAGCGCACGGACGTGTTGCATCGGTATAGTCTCGCGTAGAATCTGCGCACGGTCAATATGCCAGATTTGTGCGGTTGCCGAGTGATAATTAACGAAGTGCTGTGCTTCATACAGTGTAAAGTCGATGTAATGGACGAACTTAGTCTGCTTCAACTTTGTGAGGCACATTTCAAGGAAGAAGAAATCGACAAGGCGAAAGCGCTGCTGCAAGACTCTTCAAAAGTACGACGCACGACACGAAAAGGCGACGGGAAAAATAAGCGTCACCTACAGGACATCATCAGTTTGATCAAGGAGACGGAACCAGACACGCTCCCCACGTTCGTGGCCAAGAATCTGAACCGCCTTCCTGCAGTGACGTGGGATCACGTCGACGTCTCTGTTTTGCTTAAGGACGTTACACTTCTTAAACAAGAAATACACGCCGTTAAGAACACGTACGTAAAGCAAGACGAGCTGGACGTCCTGCGTAAGGAGCTGGTGGAAAATTTCAACAAAGCGACAATTGACGACAAAGAAGTCAGCGACTGCAGCTTTCTTTCGACCGAAACGCGAATTCATTGCGATCTACCTCCGAACAATTTTGCTGCGACTTCGAGCGTTGTAAATTCCACGACACCGGGCGATACGCAGCGCACCGCGGCCCAGCCGCCGCCCGCTGCAGCCGCCGCCCGCGCCGACCCGCAACCCGCCGCAGCTGCCGCCCGCGCTGCCCCGCAACCCGACGCCGTCCTCATACCTGGGAGCCGCGCGCCGAAACAACACGCATGCGCGAGCGCCGCCAAGCGCGCGCCGCCGACCGGCTCGACAGTCGAGGCTAAGTTAGATAACAATAAGCACGCCAAGAGCACAGAGTTAAAACCTGCCAATCGCCGTAAAAACTTTTCAGGGAAGGTTCATAGCCAGGAGGGTGAACAATCGGAAGGTTTTACCACTGTTTCGTATAAAAAGAAATTTAATAGGAACAGGCACGGGCAAGCGCCGGTCCAAGATTCTTTTTCCATATTAAAAGCGGTCCCGAGGCCCGCGTTTTTGTACGTATCGCGGATTGATAAATCGGTTAGCGTGGATAATATTATCCAGTACATTAAAAGTAAAGGTGAAGATCCAATAAAAGTTGAACGAATTGCATCGTACAAAGACACGGGCTTCGCTTCATATAAAATCGAAGTACTGTCTGATAGGAAACAGACATTTTTAAGTCCTGATTTTTGGCCTATAGGTATTGTTTACCGGTTATTTTGGCAGGCTAGGACATCTAAGTATTAAATAAATAATATCTATAAGTACAAATACCTGTCTATAATGAAGTTTGTTAGCTTCAATTGCAAATGAGTTAAAAGAAGTGTAGATTTTATTAGATTATTATGCAATGAATATGACTCAGACTGAGATTGCGGGTGATGTTCACATGTACTTTTCTGTTTATATGCCACAAAACGACATTAGTAATTTACCTGACTTTACGAATTATTTATCTATTATTAATAGCTTGATTGACGAACACAATGTGAGCTTTGCTGCCGCATTTGGTGATTACAATGCGCATATCAACACATTATTTGGTAATGAATTGTTACGATTTTGTAATGACAATGATTTAATTTATGGTGACTATGAATTTTTAAAAAATAATGACGATAATTTTACATTTGTAAGTGACGTAACGGGATCTAAGAGCTGGTTAGATCATTGCGTCTTGACCCGGCTCGCTTGGTCGGGCGTGACAAACATTTATGTTATTGAAGACGTGTTATGGTCAGATCACAGGCCGCTGGTAGTCGAATTTAATTTCGGAGACTTAGTCTTGAATGAACCGGAACCGGACGTGTCGCGCGGGCCGAACCGCTGCCTCTGGGGTAAAAGGAGCGGCGAAGAGATTGAGTTTTACAAATCTCGTTGCAGCATGGGCCTCTCCTCTTTAGACTGGAATTCTCTGCGCTGTTTGAGTACGTGTGCGGACTGTACGATCGGCTCGCATACTGAGCAGTTAAATAGGATGTATGACGAGTTTATAGCTACTTTGCAGAATGCAGCTGCTGCGAGAAAAACTAAAAAAGTGTGGCGTTCTAAATCGGTGCCTGGGTGGAACCAACACGTTAAGTCAGCGCATGATGAAGCTAGGGTGCATTACTTTGCTTGGCTTGAGGCTGGAGCTCCAACCTCTGGACCCTACTTTGAATCAATGAAGCTGAGTAAGTCTATCTTCAAAAGTCGCTTAAAATGGTGCCAGAAAAATACCGACGAAATATTGCTGAACAAAATTAGTAGTGCATGTTCAAATAAAAATTTCCAAAAGTTCTGGAAAGAATCATCAAAGCTTAGTAAAACCAAGTCCATGAAACCGGCTTCGATTGATGGTGAAAGCGACTGTAAACTAATTGCCGAAAACTTTAAGCGTAAGTTTCTGATTTCTGCCTCGTGTCCCGCGAGCGATGGTAGCGCTACTGACGATGGCATGTGCGGGCCGACGTCTGGTTCGCACACGTATATTGAAGAAAAGTGTATTTTTGATACTATTATGAAACTACCTATGGGGAAGGCGGTCGGTCATGATCACATAGGCGTGGAGCATCTGCGGTTTGGCGGTCCTTGGGTAGTAGTTTTTCTGTCTGTTTTTCTTAATGCTTGTTTCAGGCACTCGCATCTGCCTCCTAACCTACTTAAGGCGGTAGTGATGCCAATAATCAAGAGCAAAACGACAAGTGCCTCTCTGAGTACAAATTATCGGCCGATCTCAATTGCAACCGCTTGCTCTAAAGTAGTCGATTCCATATTACTGAATTTGCTTTCAGAAAGCATAATTATAAATGACTCGCAATTCGGTTTTAAAAAGAAAAGTTCGACGGATATGGCGATTTATAGCTTGAAAGAGATAATTCAATATTATACGTCTAGACAGACCAAAGTATACGCTTGCTTCCTAGATTTGAGCCGCGCTTTTGACAGAGTCAATTATAAAATCTTGTGGAGGAAGCTTCGGGCAGCAGGCGTACCTGACGACGTTGTGCTTCTTCTCCGGACTTGGTACAGGTCTCAAACTAACGTAGTTCGGTGGCGCGACGCGTGTTCCGACGAGTTTGTGCTGCCGAGTGGCGTAAGGCAGGGCGGCCTCACATCGCCGTTGCTTTTCAATCTTTATGTGAATGCGCTGATCGAGGACCTGAACGGAACCGGTGTAGGCTGCTCGATCGGACAAACTTCCATGAATAATCTAAGTTATGCCGACGATATGGTTCTGTTGAGCCCCTCGATAAGCAGCATGAGAGTACTACTCAAAATCTGTGAAAAGTACGCTGCCGCTCACAACTTAATATATAATGAGGGGAAGTCTGTGGCTATGGTTTTTGGCGCTCCTGCGAAAAGAACTGTGGCTGCTCTTCCTCTGTGCCTGAACGGGACGGAGCTGAAGTACGTCACCTCGTTCAGGTACCTGGGACACATCGTTACCAGCGACCTCGCCGATGACCATGACCTTGACAGGGAGAGACGCTCTCTAGCCGTTCGGGCGAATATGTTAGCCAGGAAGTTCAGTGGCTGCTCTCGGGGGGCAAAAATCTTGCTCTTCAAGACTTATTGTACTGCACTTTATACACCGCAGCTATGGTCTCAGTACAAAGTCGAGAGTTATCGCACGTTTAAGGTGCAGTACAATGACTCATTTCGCATTATGTTTCGTCTGCCGAGGTGGTGCAGCGCCTCCACAATGTTCGCTGAGGCCCGCGTGCCGGCTCTTGACGCTCTGATCCGACATCGCGTTGCCAGGTTTAGAGATACGCTTTCTAAATCTGGAAATGCCATTATTAACGTAATATTTGCCCACTGCTTCTATTTTAGGAAGCATTGGTCAGAATTACTAAAATAATTTCTGACGTAATTGTTATGCAATATTTTATTGATTTATTTATTTTATTTTACCAATTTAATTGATGTGTATTGTTTTCTATGGGCCTCGTAGCCCGAAATAAATGAATTTTATTTATTTATTTTTTTATTTTATTTACCCGCCTTTTTCTAATAGTCTACTGCAGGACCGGCAGGACGTAGGCCCACCCACGAGGATTGGTTGTGCCATATCTACCACGCTGGCCCAGTGCGGTTTGGTGGATTCATATACGCCATAGAATTGTTTCTACGGACGTATACAATCGCCTCACGATGTTTTACTTCACCGAAAAGCCAGCGGTGTGGAATTCCGTAGCACATGAGTTCCAAATAAACTCAATATATTAACTTAATAGGTGATAAAATATATGATAGTTAAGAATAATTACGCGGATTACTAACGGACGTAGATATGTGACTGTAGAGACTGTGTAGATATGAAAAGATGACTTAATTTGTTATGAAAGTAAGTATAGTAAGTTGTCCATACGATTTTTGCTAACTTTATCTTGTGAGCAGCGTAGGCGTTAGACTTAGAGGTAGCTTCAAACACATTATGAGCGTTAACTAAACGCCTGACGAAAAACGACTATCTCGGTATCTCGTGAAATTTAACTACACTCATATTGAACCTTTTATACGTACATATATTTAACTCTTAAATGCATATTGTTGCCAAAAGTCTACAAACTCAATGTATTTTTTTAATTTGTGGACTGAAACCAGTATCGGCAATAGTAAATTATGTCGGTAAAATAAAATAAAAATCGAAATTTTTGAAAAGTCATACATTTAAGGTTTAATGCTTTCCTTAATTTAGGATATCTCCTTGAGATGATACCGTTTTTTAAAAAGGGATGCAAAACATTTGAAATCTTGTAGAGCGTCCCACTTCAAATCTAGCTTCGATTTTCAAGACTATAGCTACAGCTTGACTAATGATTACCAATAAGTTTTTGACTTATTTTTATCAACTTATGTACCTACTGCAAACTGTCTAATAAAGCCAAACTGCATGGACAAGGTAATATATATTAAAATATAATTGTGTTAGCAATAATTTTGTCCTATGAAACGGAGGAGGTTCTCAATTCGACGCGTATATACTTTTTTTATGTTTAACCACGCATATTTTTTTACATAGTAGTTCGATTTCTTTTTTTATTGCAAAGAATATACTTTGAAATCGATCCCATTTCAATTTTAGATTGAAATCGGCTGAGCTATTATTGATAAATCAACAATAACGTGCAAAATGCTACATCGATCCATGCGAAATATTCGCGATTCCATGCAGTACATTTTACTACGGCAATTAACGTGGTTTTCACACATTTTATACTTTAGATAACGGGACTAAACTCACGAGTAGGGATAGTGGTAACGACTATAGTTTCGGTCGCATTCGGCGACCTTAGTCCCGTTATATATAGTATAAAATTCCAGTAGGTACATGGCTGAAGTCGGTCATGCCATTTTTTGCAAAAAATAATTATTACATTATAGTCCATTGAAAGCTATTAGTATTCCACAATTCATATTTCATTCATATTAGAAAATGTTTAGAAAAGCAGATTTTTATTTTAAACGTGAAAAAAATTATATTTTCAAACTAACAATGCTTAGGAATCAGTTTATTTTTTTTCAAACATGATAACTATACATATTTTAAACATATTTTTCCCAATGGCTATCACTAAGTCTATTATTATAAAGTGGATAGTTTCCGGAAAACAATTCCCCTCCCCTACAACCCTACAAGGTTAACCTCCATCATAAAATAGAAAAACAAAATAAAGGTAAACAAGAAAACCTTTACCGTCCAAACGTAATTTGCGAAGAAAAAAACAGTAGCCATTACCATTCTTATCTAGGGTAAGTCAATTTTCTTCATCCTACCTTTTGTAGAGCAATCCTGGGGGAGGCTAGCCATGGGGAACAGAACTCTATGTCTTGGGTAGTTAGGTAGAAGATGGTTGTATATGTATTGTGGTATCAGTGAGGGTGTCCAACCTGGGTATGTGTAGAACGTTGACAAGGTAGAAGCTGATCGTATAATCCCCATAAAATAAGGTAGGAAGAAATGTGTGACACACTGAGAGGGTTTTGATACTTCGATGATATTATTTTTTTTATACTAAACTTGTAGAAATGTACACTAGAGCATTTTTTTTCCATGGAACTATTGTAGCACTAAATCTAGAATAGATAAAAATATCTTTTTTATACATCGTATTTTTGCTTAAATTCAAGCTAGAGCGTTGCTTGTGACTTTCAACGTACTCGTATGCCTACTGTAAGTTAAAGTATTATCTGGACACCGAAGATTTAGGAAAATGTATTTATTGTTCTAATCTAATGTAAGATTCTGTCGGACACGTAAAAAGCCATCTCGCAGACATCTAACAGATACGAGTAAGTACATCGAAGTTTTACTGTTTCTTTTCTTCACTATATTCTTTTCTTCACTGTATTCATTTTGTTTTGTTTTGCCGATTAATCAAAGTAAAGTATTTGCTTTTTAGCAGTTTGAATTAGGCTTGCCAACGACTAATTTTATCTTCTAGAGAAACTCAGAGTTGTGTTTACAAAGTCTCTGGTTTTAACACTAATTATCTAAAAAAAATCTACATTACTAATAAAAAATATTGATTGTTCTCTCAGTGTGTCCAACATGCCAGTATAATCGGATGTGCCGGTATCAGGCGCGGCCGGCCCGGCAGTAACCCGGCCCGGCGCCGGCGACGTTAATAGCCAATCGGCCCCACGTGCCATCTCGCTATCTTACCGGTCCGGGACCGGCCGCCGGTTTCATTTACTTATGGATTCCTAAAAGAAGTAGAGACAGAAGGTCTTTGCTATTTGTTATTCCTTTAGTGTTTTATTTTAACATGAAGTACTTGGGTAGCTAAAGTTATTGGTAATAGCCATAATAATACAAATACAAATCATTTATTGGTTTCATTATTACATGTCAAGTTAAAAGAAATAAAAAGTAACTAGTTAATATAAAAATTATAAACGTAATGTCAAAATCAAAATACATTAAAAATAATAATAATACTTAGTATAATCACACTTATACTGGTAATTTTAGAAAGTCATCAATGTCGTAAAACAATTGTTCACCAAGCCACGACTTAGTTTGTTTATTTTTAAAAGACACGACGGAAGGTGCACTACGCACGTCAGTAGGTAGCCTATTATAGACAGCTCGGCGGTCCCCCAATATACACTGATTTCTCTGAGCGTACTAAACTATGAGTCGGTGTCACTAGTTGGTCCCTTCTGACGTTGCTCCTCAAAGCAAACCTCGAGTACGTTCCTCTCTTCTGAAAGATGTCTAGGTGGGTATGCGTAAACAGGGCTATCTGTAGGATTTCTGATTCCAGATCTGTAGAATATATTTATATTCGTGTTTATTTGTTTAGCTTCCACAATAAGACTATGGGTGTTAAACTAATTATAATAAAAAGAACAATTATGGACCCCGTCGGGTCTTCATCTTAACATTGCTCGCACAGGTCCTGCTTAAGACTGAGGCATGTATGCATACATGTATGTCTAGCAAGATAGACAGACATACGCTTAGTGGTTCATATAATCCACAATATTACAATACAAATACCTAGTGGACGTGTTACGTGTGCTATGATGATGTAATTTTCTTACCGATTCCAATCTAACTATATTTTGTATCGGAAAACATTAATATTGAAACCACCCTTTTATTTAGAGCATCATTGACCGGTCAAACTGCTTTTCTTAGAATGTGACAGACTAATCTCCGTATTGCGTGAGCCCAACAGGCGATAGACCAGCGATAATTGTAGATTATGTGATCTAACTATCTGTAACTACATCTGGAATTGGTATTACGGTGTAAACGAGAATTGACAATGCATGACTCCTAAGCGATTCTGTTTCGGTTGACTTGGTACTACATCACGCGAACTAATATTACCTAATGGGAATTAAAAAATAACGGAAAATTTAAGACAATTCGATTTAGTATTTGTTATTCTATCAATTTTATCTATGACAACCTTTGAGCAAATATCTACAGAGCCATAGTCCTAAGTGAAAGTAGTAAAAAATGGCCGAGCGCCGTCATACATATCGACTTAGATATTTGCACTAAATAATTCATAATGACCCGTTTTCTCTCGAATCTCGACGTTATGTCACCTAATTAGTATTGGTATCAGAGCACTTAGGCATCGCGCGGCGTCGTAGTCGGCTTATAATCGCCTTATGACTAACTAAAAAGCCTGCTCACTACGTGGGCAGGGTTTTGGCTCGGACACTTTATTTGCACGATTGTGACTCTATAGATATTTGCTCGCAGATGACAACGTGTAAATTAAGTTTTTATAGTAAATGTAGACAAAACGAACGAATGTATAGTTTATCAGCTATAATCATATGTTGAGTATCAGTTGCCGATGGCTAATGATAGGTAGAGACATATTTAAGTTACATGAATTAAAAGTAAGTAAAAGTACATACCAACGTATAAAATAAAACATCATAAATCAAAATCAACAATCTACTCAATGATAACTTATGATCGTCTTACTTATGATGGTTACTTGGTTGCCTGGAAGAGATCGCTTAAAACGATAAATCCGCCAGTTAGAAACCTATAAACTGTATTGTTTTGTCCCTGTAATTTGTTTTTTTATGTAATGTGGTTGTCTAAGGTATTATTGATTGATTGATTGATCGTCAGCCAAAATCAACCTTGATTATGAGAGAAAAAATATGGTAGATAATGTGTCATTCCAAATTATTCCGAGCGTAGAAACAAGCAAATACTAGTAGCATATAGCATGATAAGCCTATTATATTTATTTCACAAGGTTTTCAATTCGAAAATCATCTAAGTCTAATAAATATTTTTTTTTTCAAGTATTCGTATTCAAGAACACCTTATTGGTTTCGTTTTCTTTCGGACGACGAGCATTTGCCCGACTACACCAAACATTTGTTACTACAACTTGCGATTTTAGTTTTGTATACATATTTTATTGTTTCTATTTGTCACATGTAAAGTACTGCGTGAAGCAAGCCAGGTCGTCATGGTCTATAACGCTGTCGGTCCAACGTCGTGCCACTTGTTCCATTAGTTGCCAACCGACATGCTTGCATTGATTAAGTACTTTTTACCGAAATCATAATCGTATTCAAAGGGGCCGGCTTCCCTGCTTAGCATTGTTGATTTCATCGATTATATCCATTTTCGGTGCACTATATAAGCGTGTATTGCACGTGGTATAATTATTACCTACGAACTAACAGTCCAACCCGGTGGTGTGCAATCAACTAATAAAACAAAACAATGTCTCGGCTTACGGTAAGATTTAGTTCTATTGTACTCCAATAATCAAAAACAATAAAAAGCTAAATTTTCATGGAGAAATTTTGAACTATAAATAGCAATTTGTAAGCTGGAAACTGAAAAAAATAAAGGTCGAGCTAATTATTCAAATCTTGTTTCAGATTTTCTTTGTGCTCGCTCTAGCGTACGAAGTCCTAGGTAGTCCTGTGAGGGATTCAAAGTCGGAGGCAAGTGGTTTTGGATATGGACCGGCAGTGATTGGCGGCCCCGGACTTGGGCTGGCAACTGTGGGATCAGTGGGGGTTGGGATCGGAGGACCGGGCGTGCTCGCCGGGCCGGCGGTCGTAGCCGAGGGGCCGGCCGTCATCGCCGCCGCTCCCGGTATCGGATCCGGCGCAGCCCTCAACAGCGCAGCCGCCGCTGGTGCAGCCCAACTCAGTGCCATCCAAAACGCTCAAGCCGTTCAAGTCGCCCAAATCGGCAACTCAGCCGCCGCTGCCATCCAAGGTGCTCGTGCCACTGAAGCCGCTGCGAGAGTGGGACAAGCCAACGCTATCAGAAACGCTCAAGCTTTAGACGCGGCTCGTGCTGCTAATGAACAAAGGGCAGCGGCGGCCGCATGGGAGAGCGCCAGAGCCGCTGACGCAGCGAGACGCGCCGCCGCCGGAGCTGCAGCTGAAATTGCTCGTGCTAACGAAGCCGGCCGCATTGCCAACGCCGCTCACGTGCAAGCTGTTGCTATTGCTAACACCCGCTCCGTAGAAGCCGCCCGCATTGCTAACTCTGCGAGAGCACAGGCTGCTGCAGTGGCAACAAGCGCAGCTCACGCGCAGAGCGTTGCTGATGCGGTTGCTAGAAACGTAGGAGAGGGTGCAGTCTTAGCCGTTGGCGCAGGAGCTGGCCATGGCGCCGTAATTGCCGGTCCGGCAGTTGCTGCTGCCCCTGTCGCTGTTGCCGCCCCGGTCGCTGTCGGTGGTATTGGCTTCGGCGGTTACGGTGGTGGTTTCGGAGGATGGGGAGGCAAAGGCCACTAGACACTACAAAGTAGATAGTCCATCGAATGATGATTCTACTGTAATCTTTTAATTATCAAACGAACTCTTTTCGATAGATCTTAGGATGAATGACCTTTATCCGATGACGACACCAGATGGTGTAACGAACCAACTATTAGTTGTTCTTAGTTAATATAAGTATGTATACTTGTTTACTAAGTAACTTGTAAATAAATAATTTGTACATAAATAATAACTTAACTTTCCTTTTTCTTATACCCACCTACTTCATAAATTAGAATATTTTACGAATTAATGAGTCTAACCCAGTAATTATTAACTAATTATTCTGACAATGCAACAAACTTCACGCTTCATTTGTTGTAATCAATAATTATTCCTTACAAATGAAAATTAAATGATGTCTAAAACAAAAGTCGTAGAAAATAAACAACTTCGAGTATGTAGAGTAAGATCTTGAAATAGACATCATAAATATTATTACATAAATGTAATACTTACCCTTGAAACTATACATTGTCTATTTCGGGACTTTTTCATATAATTAGCACTTCAATAGCGTTTTATACGTCTTAGTTTTTACAGTTTTTAAAATAACCTTGAAGTTATTAGCGTCTAAAAGTCATAGTTTTACGCAAAGCTTTGGTTCAAAAGTATACAAAAACTAAAAACTGTCCGAAAAAATACAACGTACGAGCGTGCAATATTTTTTATTCAAGCGATTGACACCAAAAATAAAACTTTTTGTTACAAGTTAATGGGTGAAAAGAGTTTTTTTTTTTTTTTTTTTAGTAAATTTTATTAAAAATGTACCGCGATTTTTCTCTATGTACTACAGAAAACGCGAAAACACTGGTCGGTTCAGAATCCTCTTAAAGGCAAATTATTATAAACGTAACTCCTATATTCTTGCACTGGCACCATTGTGGACACGGATCCCATAAAATATGTGTTTTCCTATATTTAGATTAACGTACACAACAATGTTAATTTTTATACCTAATATAAACCAAGCTAAACAATAAGGTATTGAAACCTTGCGCTTCCGTGAGGTATCTAAAGTACCTAAACAAATATATTCCTGCTACTCTGCCTATGTTGTAGTATTAAAATATAAATATATAAATATTGGGGACATCTTACACAAATTGTCTCTTATTGTGCTTGCATGAGCTTGTGATTTGTCTGCTAGAACATACTACATATTTTAAATACATACATGTATACACACAAAATAAATAACGTACAGGAACAGAGTAAACATTTATGACCATCACATAAATGCTTGCCCTGGATGGGAATCGAACCCACGGCTCTTTGACTCAGGAGTCAGGGTCACTAACTACCGAGCTACCGAGGCAGTCAAAATAAATATAGTAGATACTTAACTATTACTTAGTTTTCTTAGTAATTTTGTGAAAGTACATTAACGGGCGCGAATAAATCTTAGAGCTGTTGTTTTTGCAAGTTTTGCGCTGATACCGTAGACTTGTTCGCAAGTTTTTTCTCGATGTTTTCACTTTCATAGGTACGATGTTTACTATTAGCCCTTTTATGTAATTGGTGATAAATCTTCATATAGTTGTTTTGTTTGGCTCGTCATTCTGTTGAGTTTGCTGTTCACCTATTTTATCAACGTTTTTTTCTACTTTAGGCTTATTATTTTAGCTGGTCTTTCCTGGGTACATCTACCTAAGTATTAGATGATAATACGAGTAAATTATTTTTAATTTCAGGCACTGACTCGCGAGGAATGCATAAGAACAGCGAAGTAAGCATCGATTGCATTCCAATTCTTTGTAATGCAATCTACTACTAAAATTTAAATAATCGACAAGAATTATATTATAGAAATATATTTTTAATAATAAGATTTTACTCTAGTAGTCGCCAAGACGAATGAAATAAACCGAAATTCTATGGGGTTGCTTCGATTCATTGTAGTCCCTTTGGCCACCTTCCAGCTCCATCATCAGATTAGCACCATGTCATCATAATATTGAATTGTCACGCGATTTGCACTTGTATGTAAAATTTCAATCGGTAACCGGAAACTGAATCAAAGGAACCGTCCACAAGTGGTATATTATTCTGAGAAAAATCGAACCAAGATGATATATATACATCATTTGAAAGCTTGTTATATGGGCTTTCCAAAAATATTTAGTTTAGATTTTTTCACCCCTCCAATTTTTTTTAAATGCGAAAAATAAATTGTATGAAAAATAACAATACAGCTTATTATTTTTTCCAGTTTAGCGATAATAAAGTGCTTCTATCGTTATTTTACTTGTATTCGTAGCTGATTCTTCCACATTCATTTCTTAATTTGCTAAACTTAAAAATTATAACCTACCAGTGTGACCAGTTAGTAGGTACAATGTGACAAAAATTACTTAAAGAGTGTGTCTAATTGGTAAAAATACTTTTACTTAACAATTTGGAAGTTACTTAATCAGGGTTGCTAGAGATAAACTACCTATTGAGCGAAATATATTTATTTTCTATAATAAAATCAAAATTAATTAAAATAAAATCGAAGGGCACTTTTTTGTTTTTACCTGTTGTATTAGACTCAAAAAAATATGAACTTTCTCGAAATGTAACGAGTGTTGTGGTTAGAATTTTTGATTATTATTATACCAGCCTCCATACATTTTGTGGACATGTCCTTTAACTTGCAAGGTTTGATGATATATATCGGACAGGTGAAACTAAATAAAACCTTGTAAGGAGGAAATTGTCACTCAATTAATTAAAACCTTAAAAACTAATGTAAAGTTTTTAAATTGTAGCCGGCAAACTTACCGGCAAGCTCAGAGAAAGACTCCCAGTCAGAAGGTAGACTGATGATCTAAGCAAGACACCAGGAACACGGTAGCTGCAAGCGAGTAAGAGAGGCTTTTATCAAGGAACAGCTGTATGCCGTATCAATCATTTTGGCGGTGAAAAGCTAGCTTCAAGCTACGCAAAACCCAATACTAACGCAGCTGTTAAGTTAGATTCAGTAGAGATCGGGCTATCCACAGCTTGTGACTAACATCACAACTGCGAAGAAGTTTCATTTCATTTTCATTTCATTTAATTATTTATCATACAAAACACATATATCATACACTATTCACAAACTTAAAGATGTGGGTACTTAGAAATGTAATCTTAAGAGGTAGGTATGCATGACAAATATTGGCGATAAACATAATTAACAGTAAAAATAAGAAATAGTAAGCTTTGCGAAGCAGCCCTCACTAAGAAAACCCGTGTCGAGGATTACTGCAGCCCGCTTTTCCCGCCACATAGCCGAGCAAACGTATGCGAATACAATTAGGTATATATTCTTCATACACTAAATTTTAAAATATTTATTAGTTATTAGAAAGTTTTCGAATCCATGATTTGGACTATCTAAGTAATCGTATATTGTAGATAATTATATAAAAAAACCTACCTATACATAAACAATAATAAGTAGGTAAATATGTATATTAAGATTTATAAAATAAATAAATATCGAAAATGGCTATCCTATCAAAGTAAATACCCTATCTTCCAGTTTAACGAAACCTAATTTTATAAGCCATTCTTTGATAATCTTTCTCCGTTTGTGTTCGTCATTCGTCATTTACTGGACGTCCTATAGCAGATAATGATGATGCCGCTGTTAAGTTCCGATCTTCATTTCCGAAATGAAATAAAAAGTACTTAAACACGAAATTTTTCATTGCCCCATTGAATTATCAAACATCAAATATTTCCAAAGGCTCAGCTCAGCTGTAACGGATCTCAATAAAGGCCCGCTTCTGGCCATAAATCTCCCTTCAGGTGTGAGCTTACAAATGATTTATCACAGTAGGTGGCTGTCGATAGATGCCGTACGAGCTCGATTTGCGGAGAAACACCCCTATTAGGTGTCGAGGGTGGAACTTTTTGGTTCACACTTATGTGGGGCTAAGTGAGCAATTTGAGCTGAGCTGTTTTATTTATTGATCAGAATCGTGAACTGGTTAAATGTAAGTTACTCGTATATCTGCATTAGAAATTCATTATCGCCAAATTTATCTTATTGACCATAACAAAGCAAAAATATGACATTGTAGTACGAAACGAACGACGTACAAAAATAAGTCAACACACTAAGCTCAACTAAACAAAGCTTGTCGTATGGCTGCCAGAGACTGATTTACTACATTAAGATATTTTTAAATATACACTTAGATAGATAATTACTATATAATAACAACCAGACACAGAGCAAACATCTATGTTCATCACATAAACACTTGCACTTGGTGGGAATCGAACACTCTTTGGCCCAGTAGTCAAGATCACTAACTACTGAGCCACAGAGGCAGTCAACGTGTTATGGTAAGCAATGTTGTGGTCGATATCCATGACACGTGGGCTTAGTATGAATGTGGATTCACATAATAAATATTGGGGGACATCTTACACACGGTCTCTGACCCCAAACTAAGCAAAGCTTGTGATATGGCTGCCAGAGACTGATATACTGCATATACTGGCTCGCACACCGAGGGTTCCGTACAAATCCAGAAAATTTCACAAAATTGGGAAGAACGTTGTTAAAATCTCGCGTTTCGCTTGGCTCGTCTTGGAGGGAGCGTCATGACGTCATAGGCGTCATGGCGGGGCAGTAACGTGCCCCCAAATTAGATAATAATAATTGTTTGTACGCTTAAGACTCTACATGTCGAGTAGTCTAATAGGCCTCTTAGTTGCTTTTGTTTTTGCTTCTACGCTATGAGACCTGCTTTATCTACGCCAATAACACGGCCTGAAAAGCGCAAAACTACAGTCTTCATTAACCCGAAGCCAAAACAAGTGCCACGTGGCACTAACAACTAAGTTAATCAGCTCAGGTTGAGAAGCGCAATAAGACCGCTCGTACAATTACAAACGGCGAGGTTCCGTACATTTCAGGGTTCCCTCGGGAGGGCGGGAAGGTGAAGATAACACTTGCAAGGGTTTATTTTTCTCGCAGGGCTCGCTAAGGTGAGGGTTATGACTTGGATTTGGTTTTGAAATTTGGTACCTAAAGTTTTAATAGGTACATGTTGTTTTGACCCAGTAGTCAAGATCGCTAACCACTAACTAGGAGGTATTTATTTATCTCGTAATTTTAGTGCTAGATTAGTCCCGTAGTATATAATTATTGTATCCTTATAATTGTTTTGTATCCTTACTCCTTACTTTTATACTTAGGTATACGGAATGACTACGAATTCATATTCATATCAAGACTTGCTTTTGCCTGCGGCTTCGTTCGCGAGATATTTTAATTTTTGTGCTATGAACCTTTTATTTTATTGGGATAAAAAATAGCTTATGTTACTTTCCAACCTTCTGTGTTATTTTACTACTACCTATATATTATATACATTATTGGTATACATTAAAATTTACCTGTTTTGTTAAAATTATATAACAATGTTCTGCACATGAGTAATTTGGAAATAAATAGGTATGTTTATGTATAATGCCAAAAATCAAGTTGATCGATCTGGTTGCCTGGAAGAAATCACTTGAAGCGATAAGGCCACCATTTAGTATAACTAATTTGTAATGGATTTTTTTCACGTGTTTTTGTATTGTAATGGTGGTTAAGCTAATAAAGAGTTATCTATCTATTTCTGTTGCTGTGTGAAAGAGTAATTACCAAATAACACACAAGCAGATTTAAGTAATGTTAGTAAGAATAGTTGAATTCTCGAGAGCAGGTTTCGAACTTTCAGATTTATAATATTAATAAGAACAGTAAAGATTTAAGGGAGCAGTTGTGGTCGTCCAAAAGTCCAACTTTCATTATGGGATCAAACCCGAAACCGCAAAAAAATTGCTAGGTACCTAATTAATAAAAACATATTGCTGAACCTCGATAATATGTAAGAAACAGCTTATAGAGTAGGCGCCATAGTAAGAGTTAGTAATAGCGAAGGATATGACTAAGTAGATAAATCCTAGACTCTAGGTCTAAGTATTACCTGTATTGCGACAGATATTAATATTCTAGAGTCTAGGATATAGTCATATCGGTCGCAACTAGGATATTATATGTAGTCATATTGGTCGCGATACAAGTAATACTCTAGGACCTAGAGTATTATTATTATATTAGAGCAGATACGGAAGTTATATGAATAATGATGCTGATGCCGGAAAAATCAGGTACCTAGTAGAGAAAAAAAAATCGTGGAGTAATTTAGAACTTTCCTCTTATTAGGAAGTTAGTTAAAAACTAGTTCACAATTCAGTCGTGGGATATTACGCGAATTGTGAACTAGTTTTTAACCAACTTCCTAATAAGAGGAAAGTTCTAAATTACTCCACGATTATTTCTCTTCTAGGTACCTGATTTTTCCGGCTATTAAAATTATACGAATATTGTGGCCTATTACGAAGGCGCCATCCTAAAAACAGCAATTTTAAATATCACTGTTTCTTTTTCACTATATGCATTTGAAAGAGAGAATGAATGAATGAATAATATGAATATTCTAAATTGCCATTAAATTTAGGATCTCGCCTTCATAATTGGCCACATTACATATGTATAAACTTTAAACATAAATGAATACTTGTAACACAATACCCAATGATGTCACAATACATTGTGGCAACTAACCACAAGGAAAAGTCAGTTACAAAATGACCTAACTCATTTCTATGACAATGGTTACTTGGGTAGGTACCTAAGACAGCAAGTATAATAAAAATACACGATCATTATATAACAGGAATAAGGGGAAATGATTTAAAAATTACGTGTGGAAATTCAGGTAAATCCCGATTACATGTACCTACCCAATTTATTAAAAATGGAACTTATTGAATTAAAAAAAACCAATACGTCATAGGAAATAATAAGCGATAATATTTAAACCTATATCGTGTTACGATATTGATGTAGATATTCAGCGATTTTCATTCGAGTAACACAGTGCTAGACAGATTACCAACCATTAAGTAGACTCCGCATATAGGGCTAAAAATAACAACGTTTTCATCACGCGACGGTTAACATTTCATCTGTAATATTCTTGTTTTATAGAATTCTGTGAACCAAGTACAGTTGAAAAAGTGACTAGTGAAAGTTATAGTTATAAAATAAACTCTATATTTTATTTGTCATTACTATTTTCGTAAGTACCTATGTATTTGTAATTCATGAACGGTGTTGTGTTAAACCAAAATGTACTAAACCGAAATGGAGTGATCATTATGAACTTTTACTATGAGACCATCCCGTAATTCGAGAAAAAAATCAGTTGTTCTACATTTTGTTCATTCCGAGTTGCAATTTTTTATGAAAAAGTTGACACTAATATTGGCTTAACCTATACTAAAAATTGTTTGTAATTATGATCTGAATCACCACTTTAACTCGCTCTTTCTGATTTATACAATATAATTATATTAATTAATTTTCTAAATTTAACTGTCCGAAATTAAGCGAAATAATAAAAAAAAATGTTGTCTGTGAATGTGTCGATAGTGATAAGTTACGATATTTGACGTGATAACGTCATATGCATCAAAAGCTGAACGCTTAAGCCGATCATGCTTCTCTATCGCTTGTTCCGTGCTCTCGCTTGCATGCTCAGCTCAGGCAGAACGTGACAATGAGTAGATGTTTTTTCTTGCATACAACCGCCGTTCATCGATTTATAAGACGTTATAAATTAAAAGAAAAAGTATTTATAACAACTATTTTCCACAGGTTTTAGCTATGCAAAGCTCGTCAGTGTGTGTGTACATATTTGTGTGGTGTGTGATGGGACTTGTGAGGGTACCTGCGGAATCTATAGAGTTGTCATGTGTGTCAGGCTGTCGAGATGGCGGTACACATAATTCTCCCGAACTAGGATATGCCCGTTCATTTATGACCGAAGGTAAATATGACAATTTCAAATTTATAGATTTTCAAAAAGGAGGAGCTATACTTATGTATGTATATTTTTTTGTGTATAATCATCGATTTTTTGCTAATAGTAACTGTGAACCGATCTAAAAAAACTTGTTTATTCTGGAAGGGCTTACTCCCGAAGTGGTGCTATTTAAACTCTGTGGAAATCGGCTGAGCAGTTTTCGATATATTAACAATAATGTACATGGATAACAACATCATCGATTCATGCAAATTATTCGAATTCTGTACATGGTGGAAGCCTTATAGCAACAATAATGTACATGGATAACAACATCATCGATTCATGCAAATTATTTGAATTCTGTACATGGTGGAAGCCTTATAGTACGTAGTATTATTATATCTTCTTTGCTTATAGTCCAAAATCAAAATGTGATTTTGAAAATCTAATTCAATCTACGAGTATGCCATAGATGAATGAAGGTCTCGCTGTCTAGTGGAGCGAGGCCTTCTCTTATCCTACTAGAAGTATACCTACTCTATGGAGTATACAAGATTTTATTTAACTTGCAATGTACTCGTATGTATGTAAGTTCGGGTGGAATTTTAGTTAAGTTAAACTTGACCAACTTCCCGGTTTAAACAAGATAGACCCGTCGTATTTGGACTCGTTTTACTTGACTTGGCTAGCACTCTGCTGCTATATGATATCCAGGATCTCAAAACCTTGCATTTAAAAAGTTATATTTTCATAATAATTTATTTTCTCTTCGAGCGTCAACATTGGTGGAATGATAATTTATTTTGTTTCATTTCTTTATTGGCCATGTTAGGTGCAAATAGAAAATATGAATGCAGTACACCTAGTACTGACAATAGTGTTGATTGATATTCTAAATCTTGTTTCAGAAAACATAATCGACATATATTACATGGCTTATAATGATTCTCATATGTTTTCTTTGAACTGTCATGGGAAAAAGGTGCTAGACGGCGCCGATTTGCCGCGCTTTAGGAGCCCGTTCAAGGTCGATGCTGTAGAGCTAGAATCGTGCCCGCCACCAAAATCAGGGACGTTTAAGGATGCACTCGCAGAATTTAATGTCATTTTGGAGGAAATACCGGTAAGTGCCTTTTTAAACTGGTAAACATTTTTTTTCTCAACCTATGCTGTCCCATTTCTGGGCAAAGGTCTCCCCCACTTCCTTCCATTTATCGCGATCTGTAGCCAATCCCGCCAACCTTCCCAGAAAGTGCCAAGATCGTCACACCAGCGCTATTTAGGTCGTCCCTGCCTTCGTCTGCCCTCTGGGCATCTGTGACGATCCTGGCCCATCTCTCGAGGTACATACGAACCACATTGCCCAATCCCATTTTGGTTTAGCAGCTTTTTGGTCTACGTCAACTACACCTGTGATGGAATGCAGGTCAACATTATTACCGATATATCAGTCGCATGATGTCGATTCTTGAGCAGAAGCCTTGTTTATGAATTCACGGAAAAACTAGGTGCAAGCTTGCGTCCAGCTTATTTTTCAATATTGTTCAGTTCTTTAACATTTACCAATTTTACCAATCATGTTGTTTTTCAATTGAATTAAATTATCTAGAGTGTTTATTATCACAAGACTCTACGGCTTTTTTTTCTTTTTTTTTAAATCAAGAATACACCAGCTTTCCTATTAAGGTTATAGGTACAGGTACCCTGTACTAAGCTATAAGGGGACGATTACAATTATTATTATGAACAGCTCTTACGATAGAGCCAACCCAAAATTAGAGAATAAAATCAACTGTTCCATATGAAACTACAAGTAGTCATTGATAAAAAGTATGAAACAGCTGATTTTTTTCCTTGAAATTCGGCTTGGTACCATAGTAAAAGTTGTTTATAGTGGTGGTTTGAATAACTTCTTTACGGCAAAGTGCATCAGTTCTGGACATTCCTGTACTTTAGTTTACTTCTGTAGAGGTGCATCTTGCCGCACGAAAGTCAATTCCTGCAAAACAGAGATTATTTATTGAAACTTTATTATCCACAAACTCTATAGTAGCCACTCTACCACTCCCATATTGCAAATTATTTTTTTTGTAGGTAGATTAATTTTTTAATAAACCCAATTTTTTTTAAATTTTAACCCGCGAGCACTTGCGCCTCTAGAAGTTACACGGGCACTCGCGCGTAGACCATTTTGCTCACGTTTATAAATGCAAAAAACTTCTACCGAGTACTTATTATTTATTTTTTTAATTAAAATTTCTAAAAGTTAACACAGCATTAATCTTTTTTATTTTCATTAATTACAAATTAATGTCCAGTCTTTTGAAGCAATCCTAGAGAAAAATAAAAAATAATATTAAAAAACTCTTTGCATTTAAGTATTAAGCATCAAATGCGCGAGCATCCTACATATCACATATTGTATAGCTGTGATTTTGAATGTGTACATTTTTCAGTACATTTTTGCTTATAAATCTACTTACCTACGTCGTCAACGGCGCTATAAGAAAAATGCCGTGTCATGGTACACGGCACAGCAAACCTCCTAATACCAGTAACTGATGCAACCTGGCGAGTATACTGTACTAGGGGGTAGAGGAGGAAATTTTACCCAGCAATACTGAGTAAACTGTCAAAATTATGCGTACGCACAAAAAAAATGGTGCGTATTTTTTGACTGTGAGGGAAATGCTCACAGCGCGAGAGGTCGCGGGTTAATAATATACAAGTACTGACTCACGTAAGCCGTGGCGGTCAAGAGGTAGTGACACCCGCCTTACAATCGTGAGGTCGTGGGTTCAAATCCCCGCTCCCGTATGAGTTCTTTGGAATTTATGTACGGAATTTCACACCACTGGCTTTTCGGTGAAGGAAAACATCGTGAGGCAACCTGCATACGTCCGTAGGAGAAATTCGATGGCGTATGTGAATCCACCAACACGCACTGGGCTAGCGTGGTGGATATGGCCCAACCACCCTATCTCATCACCCTTCGTGGGTACGTCCAGCAGTGGACTATAAAAAAAGGCTGGTACGGTACTGACTCACGTAATGTAATAGTCGTAACGACTAACTGCCGTTCACAAGCTATAACACCGTTAAGCCACAGGGGGTAATTTTTCACTTTTAAACACATACTTATAGAGTTTAAAATTATCTATCGGTCACTGTAAAAAAATATTTTTATATCGTTTATAGATTAGAAGATAGAAATTGTGAAAACACCGCTATTGACATTCTCATTTCTACTTTACGAGTCAATAAAGTCGTCATCTAACAAAACATAACTTAAATACCGCTATGATCCCATAATTATTTGATAACATCATTATTCTATAAATAATAGCTTACCTTTAAAGCCATTTTTGCAAATAATTGTCTAATTCATAATTAAAGTGCTTTCTTTATCTGTCTAGTCCCTCGTTTTTTGCTGATACCCAAAAATTTGGTTTTGTGGGTTAACGGCTTTTTAGGTTGAAGACGGCAGTATAACTGTAGTGCATTCTGAGAAGGTTCCGTGCTCTAGCCATCGCCACCTTGATAAAGATCACAGATTGCGATCAAAATTACAGCCGTTACGAGCACGTAATTAGGTATGTGAGACATTAGGCCCAATTTTAGAGACGCCGTCGTAATTATAATAGCAATTTACAGTAACCCTGTTTCTGTTTCACTAAATGCATTTTTTCTGGCAAGGAGCCTGGATCCTACGACACAGGTCACTCTAATGTGGGATTCAGCGCACTATGAACGTTAATTTAAGTTTGTATATTGTAAGGGTAATTTTGTTTTTGATATCTTAAGGAAGAGCCTAGATCTCACGACACAGGTCGCCCTAGTGTGGGATCTAGTGTACATCTTGGTATGTGTTAATTTTTAAGAACAATAAACGTTTTATTAGTATATTTATTTTTATTTGATAGAGAGAACACTCTTTTACGTTGCTATTAAAATTCGATGTTATTAAATTTTGATATTAAAGTGCGATAACCTCGTTGGTTTCTTTAGTAAAATAGATCTGAAATATTTATTTATCTCCTTAAGCTCATCACCATAATATTTTTAAATGACCAGAAGAATAAAAAGATATTTTATTTTGTTTACAGCCGAAACATGGAACTTACCTTAATTTGAGGAAGCTGCCATCAAATAGAAACCTTACAGATTACCACTTCACTGGCCTAGAACATCTCACTAGTCTTTCTATTGATAACGAATTGGAGTACCCCAAACTCGACATTTCTTTCTTAAGACGTTTAAACATGCTGAATAAACTGGAACTAAAATGTATAAGGGACCGTACCAGTCAGTGTGAAAAATGTTTAGAAATAAATATTGATAGAACACTTGGCAACAAAATTACCTCTAAAGTAAGAAACAATGTTATGCATGATATTAAGGAAAGGTTATATCACATGGTGCAAAATAATACATACTTAGAAGGATTATAATTATTTTGTTATATATTTGTTATTTTATTATTATTTAATTATTATAAATAAATAAATATTTTGGGACATCTTACACACGGCCTCTGACCCCAAACTAAGCAAAGCTTGTGATATGGCTGCCAGAGACTGATATACTACATATACCTTATTTTTAAATACATAGTTATATAGATAGTAACTAAACTAAAGTGTAAGTGTATTATAGTATAAGTTTATTTTTAATTATGTAGATAGCTGTAAATAATACGTTCTCCAATGTTATTTAAGTTTGTTGCAAAAAAGTATTTCAGTTTTCCGAACTGTGTGCCCTGCCCACTGCCATATCAACTAACTAATCAGCTGGGCTATGTCGGTAACTTTGGTTCGTCTGCGAATCTCCTCATTCCTGATTCGATCTCGAGGTGAGACTCCGAGCATACAACCAACGGCCCTGGGGCTCAAAAGCTAAGTTCTCAAATGGAAACCACGCAAGCGCAGCGTAGGACGTGGACCGACGATATAATTAAGATCGCAGGAACGCACTAGATGCAGGCCTGCCAACCGAGCTTATTGGAAATCCATGGGGGAGGCTTATGTCCAGCAGTGGACGTCCTACGGCTGAAAATGATGATGATGTATATTTTAATATACGCTGCGCACATTCTTATATATTGCTACTTCGTAGTCACTCGTCACGTGTTTACAGATGCCAAGAAGTTTGATTCGACCTATAAATAATGAATTAAGTACTGTTCTGTACCAGCCTTTTTTAATAGCCCACTGCAGGACGCAGACCTACCCACGAAAGGTTGGGCCATATCCACCGCGCTGGCCCAGTGCGGGTAGGTGGATTCAGATACGCAATCAATATTTTTTACGGACGTACTCAGACGGACGTATGCAGGTTGCCTCACGATGTTTTCCTTTACCGGAAAGCCAGCGGTGTAAAATTACGTAAATAAGAACTCATTGGTGAACGGGTCTTAAACCCATGACCTTGCGAATATAAGGCGATGTCATGACCACTAGACCACCACGGCAAAGTAAAGTATTAATACCTGCATAAAAGATAACTTTTTATATATTTTATATTAATATTAGACTTGAGCCAATGTAAATATTTTATTAATCTAAGTGTTGTATTTTAGTGTACAATAAAGATATGTTTATTTATTTATAAATCTGCCAACAAAAATAAAACATTTTTCTTCAATTCGTTTTCTTTAATTCGTATCTTGCCCACATCTTAGTATTAACAGTTCCGATAACATGCTACATTTTACTAACATTTCAAGTCACTTTTAGTTATACATTATACCAACTTAGCACAGAACTTGAAAGTAAACATTTGTCAAACTATCAGCGATAGTGTGGACGGCTAATCTAACGTGCCCGGATTCTTGGCAAGCGCACGCCTAAGTTATACCTAAGTGAAGCCAAGTCATACCTAAGCACAGCCAACTTAGGGCATAACTTAACCTGAGGTGAACACTTCGTAATGAGTTTACTTTTTCTTCGTTTGTTTTTGGGTTATTCGGTTGGAAGTGAAGTTGAAAGGGTCACTCAGGAAATTGGTTTTGGGTATCTACTTTTTATTGGGCTATTAATTTTGATTTTAAAGTTGTGGAGTTTTTAAACCCACTAAGTTCAAAGAGCTGTGCAGAGAGCTATGCTAGGAGTCTCTTTACGAGATCGAATCAGGAGATCCGTACGTGAACCAAAGTAGCCGACGTAGAGCAGCGGATTGGCAAGTAGTAGTGACAGTGGGCAGGGCACTTAACATCAAGGACTGATGATCGATGGGTCGATAAGTACACGAGTGGAGACCATATACCGGCCACTTATCGTGTCCACCCATTATAACTGAAGACCACATTAACAGATTCGATTAATTCAATTACAGTCGACTCTCGTTAATTCGAAACTCAGAGGACTCTTAAAATATTACGAATTATCGAGTGATCGAAATATCAAATGGTTCGAAATTTGTGAGATAAAACAAGAATAAATACTTTCTAGGGCTCATAAGTAACACAAACTTTTAATCTGTATACCAAAAAAAGACTAACAGTAACTGAAACATAGGTAACTAAACAAACCAATTCGTGCGGAAGTGTGTGTCAATTAAGTCAAACTAATTATAGCAAAAACAAAGGCTCAACAAACAAACGTTGATACACGTTTGTACTTGTCGCAAAATGTATGTACATTGCAATCTTTCCGCCTCTTTCTTTCTGCAACTTTAAATTGTCGAGTGTCGGACGCCGATGACTTCGAATTAACGCGTCGTTTTGATAGCAATGAAAATTTCCGTACGAATTACCAAATGCATAAAAATGTATTGACTTAGTTCGAAATATAAAGAGATTTCGTAGGGAACTCGTGATAACTTTGAATTATAGAGAGGTTCGAATTATCGCAGGTTTGAATTAACAAGAGTCGACTGTATTTGATTCAAGAGTCTTGATGACCGCCCGACTGTGAATGGATTTTTGACCGACGAAACGGAGGAGGTACTCAATTCGACGCTTATACTTTTTTATGTGTAACCACGCATAACTTTTTACGTAGTAGTTTGATTTCATTAATATTTTTTTATTGGTAAGAGTGTACTTTGAAATTGGCCACATTTAAATCGAAATCGGCTGAGCCATTTTCGATAAATCTACAATAATGTGAAAAATGCTATATATCGCTGTAGCCGTGCGAAATATTCGAGAATTCTGTTCACGGTTGAAATTCCTCAAGTGAGTCATGTATTTTTTTGCAAAGAATAATTATTTTATTTCAATTAACAAAATAGTTACTCAAACCTGCGGACAGCCACTTCCCTGAATAGCTGTATACCTCTCTCGGCTGGCTCGTGTCAAATGGCTGACATCCCCGAAATGGCTCGCATCTCTCTGACGGCTGGCTCATCTCTCAGATGACTCCCGCACATATCTCCCGGATGAAATCGTGTCTAGACCACCTTCAGAAAACATCATATTTCACGCTTACCGCTAACCCTTCTCTGGCGTATTTCACGAATTCCACAAGTCTTGTAAACTCTGTAGAGACTTGTAAAATTCAAGACTAGAATTAGAAAAATAGTATTTATAATATCTAGACCCAAAATGGTATCTAGAAATAGAATCTAAAGCAAATTTAGTGCAAAGTTAAATTATTTTTTCCTGAGGTACAAGCGTTAGCTTGTTATATTATATTTGTGTAGATTTCAAAATATCAAACATAGTACAACCCATTGAAGTAATGTACAACCTAACCTAACCCAAATAAAGATTTCGATTATATTTAATCGACATGTGGACATAATTGACACATAATTATGGATACACTAGTTTTTACCCGTGGCTTCGCCCGCATACGCAATATATCATTATAATTTATAGTCTATGTGTTATTCTGATATATAAGCTATATTATTGCAAACCTTCATCTTAATCCGTTTAGTAGTTTTTGCGTGAAAGAGTAACAAACATCCATTCATCCTCACAAACTTTCACGTTTATAATATTATATTAGTAGGATAGCACAGTAAAACATACATAGATTACAAAAAACATAGGTATTAGCTCTATTCTCATCACAAAAATGCTTGCTCTGGGTGGGAATCGAACCTACCTCGCACAAGAGTAAGGGTCACTAACTACTGGGCCACAGAGGCAGGCTCCATTATCTAAGACAGAATTAAAATAAGTTTACCCTGTTTTTTCAACTGTAATTTTTGTGAAAATTGTCTCTCTACCGCTTTCAACTAGATGAGGTTTGGCTCTACTACTATGGAGTTTGTTTGAGAAGAGGATAGTTTCCTGTGAAAAATTCTCATAGTTAAGTAGGTAAAGCTAGTCAGTTCTCGTTATCGTTTTTGAGAGCAAAAATCTAGCCAAGTAGACCCATCTATATGACAAAAACAAGGTAGGTACGTTTTTTTTAGCCAGGGGAAATCTTTTATAGATACCACCGCACCTCGGGACAGGCGGGTGGTTATGTGGGATCCCCGCCCATTGCTGGACGGTATACCCACCAGAACCTCTAGGTGTTCTGCCACTGCGCTTGGTCTCGGGACTACGACTCGGGACTGCGAAAGCGTGCCTTTCGCACTCTTCCGCCGCACCTAGGTTTTTTTTCTAACTGGCACCTTAATAAATTAATGCGTCTCATTTTCAAATATTTCTGCCGACCGCGTTGTATTAATCAATTAATTTTAGTAGTATTATAGCATATAGTATTATTTTTTAACCGACTTCCAAAAAGGAGAAGGTTCTATGTTCCCCTGTATACATTTTTTTGTGTTTGATATTTTTAGGAAACCAGTTTCCTGAAAGTTTAAAAAATGTCATTTAGGAAACCAGTTTACTAAGCCCGGTTTCCTAAACGGCCGAAGCGGTTTGTTCATCGATGTTTTCGCCAATTTTGAACCGAATCAAAAATTCTTTTTTAGTTCGAAAAGGTACTCCCAAGCAGTTTCTGAAAAATCAACAACAATGTGAAAATTGTATGTATACATCAATATGAACAAACTATTCGAATTTTGTACATTGTCGCATTTCCCTTTTTTTGCAAAAAAATAATTATCATAAATTGTCACTCTGTGATCTACCAACAACAAATTTAATCAAAGTTCCCAGGAGCCCCACTACGTGCATGGCTCTACTTGTCCAGCTTCATGTCACCGGATAAAGGTGAAAAACCGACATATTTCGCTCTGTCCAATGCAAATGAGAACTTTCAGTTAAGTTGTAATATTCTCCACCAATTTCACTTCTATTTCGTTTTGCATACGGTTGAAAATTATTTAGAATAAGAGTAAATAAGTTTGTACTGAAGAGAAAATCCTTAAACTGTACATGTTTAAAATGTTTAACAGTCCTTATAACTTAGGAAATAGGACTGCAATTCATAATAGAATATGTAATAAGTAAGTTTGTTTTAAATTCATATTCTCACGTGGGACTGCGAAATAAAGCGATGACCTTAAAGCAGTGGCGTGTAAGCTATGGGGTTATTAGTTTTGCGAAATGTATCGTCTCATTTTTATCAGATTTACAAAAGAAAGGAATGTTTGGGGTGTTTTGGTTTGACCAGATGTTCGGAGGTAGATAACAGTGCTGCAGTCGTGCTCTAGATCTCAAGAACAGTATCCCGAAAAATCTAACTATCTACATATATATGCCGCATCTGATAGCTTGAAAAAATACGCACCTCACGGGCAAATTTTTCTTGAAATATACTGTATACCTGAGTTTAAATATCGCTCTTGTGAGTGCACAGTAAACAATAACAGCATAATAAATAGCAGAACCATAAATACATTATTTATTGTTTAGTCGTTATTTGCAATTTAATGTAGCACTAACTTAACATGCATTTTCTTTTTTAAATGAATTTTATGTAATTCTTTAAGAAATTAAATATCTTACACCAGAAAAATAATTATTTACACCCATGGAGATACCAGAAGGATAATGTTGTTGATCGAGAAAATCTACAACAGATGCATCGATTTAATATGGAACGAGTTAGAAGGAGACATGAAAAATAT
Organism: Hypomecis punctinalis; assembly: GCA_949316475.1. Lineage (NCBI taxonomy): Eukaryota > Metazoa > Arthropoda > Insecta > Lepidoptera > Geometridae > Hypomecis > Hypomecis punctinalis. The sequence goes on from OX438805.1 coordinate 3,188,278, forward strand.
ATCGATTCGGTGGCTGTTGTCGGATTTTTAGACAAGGAACGTCAAATCCCAATACTTATTTGACAGTTTTTACAACAGCTTGGAAGATTTTCCATGCAATTATGTGATTGAGACTTGCCTTAAGTGACAACAGCAATAACCATCTGTTATTTAAAGATATCTACACCGATAAATAAAATTTAAAGGCAATGACAAGACGCAAAGAAATCGTCCGATTTGTGGAATTGCTGACCAAACAATTTTGAAGCTGCGACTATTCACCTCAGAAAAGAATACCATATCAGTTGGTAACCAGTCACCTGCAGGTTTTACGAGGCCAACCGCCAAGCTCCATTGAACCCCATAGATTCTGTTAGTAATAGGGAAGCCGATTTATTACTATCAGTTTCACGGCCCACTGGCCGCCGGCGCAGTTACGTCCAGGTATGATTTAGGACGCCTAGACTTGGACGCTAAATTAAAACCTAGGAAGTTACAAATTAAAAATGGCTTGGAGACAGTCGCAGGGAAACGATTTCTTCTTTTTGTACCTAATTCTTGAATTAAAAAAGTTTGTGAAGATCTTTTAGAATATTTTAAGTCTGAAAGCAGAATTTTAAGTCTGTGTCATTCTCACAAGACCAGTTTCTGAAACACCAAAGTAAATTAATTTTATGTACCTATGTTGTAGTTAAGAATTATTTTCAAAAACATTCTTCACTCAATATAAATAAAATTAATAGATAGATTACACAATGTTTCGGTTTCGATTATACCAGTTTTCAGAACACAAATATCCTGCACAAAAACGCCCCGTTTGTTTTGGAGCTATGATGTTACGTACAGACATACAAAAACAAAAAAAATAAAAGTAAGTTCGTATAGGCCAGGTGGCTATCCCTGGTGTCAGAGTTTTTAAGCCGCCCGAAGGTCTCTGATTTGGCTAAACGCTTAAAACGACCGGGACAACAACAATTTGACGTGTCACCCGAACCACGGTAGCGCTCACTTGTAAATGCCACTCGCGGTCACCTATCCAAAGACTGACCGTGCTGATCGTTGCTTAACTTCGGTGATCGCCGACAAAAATCTAGTCAAACTACGCTATGAGCTTACACTCGCTAAACTTTTTCGCACACAGACAAAAATAATACAACACTGTATACTTATAACTTTATAGGCTTGCTAGGTAATATGGTGTCTATTCACATTTAAAACTAAGTTTAAAATTGTATTATAAACAACACACGATCATAACATTTAGCAGCTAATTATTTTAACGTAGATAATTTATATTTAAGGTACTTACCGATTAGTATGTCGATGTTTTCTGGAATGGAATTTACGGTTTTCTGTACATTATTGATATCACTCTCGATATGTTTTTTTAAGTTTACTTCACTTTGCCTTCAGTTTTACTTTAGAATAGGTATTATTTTATCCAAATGCAACGCGTGTCATCGATCTGTCAACCAAACTGCGAATGTTGCCATTTTATTGCAATTGCAGCTAGCTGGCCCGTTCTGAATACAATATATTATTTGGAAAGATCATATACTTTACAATGCACATTGTGAGGAAAAATAAAATATTGTAATAAATACGAATGTATTATACACAGCACAAATATTTGTAATAATTACAATGGTCCCGGTAAAGTTTACAAGAATTAGTATTAACTAGAATTAAACTATTCACATTACAAACTAATCAGTTACATAACCAAAAATTCTAGTTATCATAACCGAATTCACATAAGCATAACCTATTTCTTTTTAACTAATCATTCTGGGTGTATTGATAATATTGGGTGTAATATTTTTTGAGTGTAATAAACTCTTAGGTATAATTTATTTCTCTTATCAAAATATACCCATCACACGTATTTACTCGTCGGGCTTATAAAAGAAAACAACCAAACGAACCTCTTTTCTGGTAGTCGGTAGAAAACCACTAGAGATGCTCCCATTTGCCAAACTATCCCCCGTAAATAGAGCACGTCTATTGGGAAAGTTCGGAGTCAATAACCACGTGCGGAAGTTTTTCGATTAGCACCTGCCAATAATGGTGCGGTTTACCCTTCCACCGCCCCGGGGCCAATGGCAATTGTTTTACTCACTATTTACGGGCGGGTACTTATGGGAAATTTGTAATTAATGAGCCGTTGGACTGTTTTTAACCGACTTCCACAAAGGAGGAGGATGTTCGTCTGTATACTGTACTGTATCAAGCCACGATGGGTGATTGGGCCATATCCACCATATCCACCAAGCTCGCCCAGTGCGGGTTGGTGGATTCACATACGCCATCAAATTTCTTCTACGGACGTATGTAGGTTGCCTCACGATGTTTTCTTTTACCTTCTTTTTTTGAGAATTAACAAAAGTCGCAAGTTAAACTACCAAAAGTTGTTAGTTTTGATGTACAGAATAAGCCCCTGAAAGGATGCTAATTGGTTAGAAATAATCTTGTATATTTTTTGTGTATGGTGTTCGATAATTTCGCTAATTGTAAACCGAATCGAAAAAATATTCTTAGTTCGAAAGGGACCACTCCCGAGGTGGTCCCATTTAAATTATACAGAAATCGGCTGAACGGTTTTTGAAAAATCTACAATAATGTAAACAATTCAAGCTTGAGAAGAAGCAAGTTAGCAAGTAGTGCTGACGAATTAACGACTCATGGGTTCGAAAACTTGGATGAATTCATTAAGATCGCAGGCTCGGGCTAAATAGAGCTCTATAGTCTCAATATTAAATATTTTTATCAAGATTTTTCAAGTAAAAGTGTTACAGAATTTTAAGTTTGACGTAAAGTCCGTAAATTCTAATGGTGTCTCCAAAAATGGGTAAGTACAAAAATGGCAATTTCCAAGTCTACTTAGCAGTCCAGACGTAAGGCCGGAATGCACGGCTTGTCCTCAGAATGCTAATGTGCACTTACCTGTACTTAATACTCGCGTAGACTCGTTTAGATTCAAATGAGCTGATATAAGAAGTTGTATGAAATGAAGAAATGTAGTAAAAAACAAGCGCTCTTGTATCACGCAAGTTAGTAGAAAAAATATAGCTACAATAGATACAAACATGAATTGTTTACAATGTTTATTCCATTCCAACGCAGAATATGTGTGAGTGCTGGTCAAGTGTCGTGTTGTGAAATTGTATCTCAAAAGAATAGACTAATTTGTAAATGTAATTTGGTGCATCCTAGGAAAATATATGGTTACGGGTTTTTAATTTATCGATTTTAAACTGGTTGTAACGTTTTCAGGTTTCTGTTTGACTTTACGCGTCTTAATTAGGCGTAGTATAGCGTAGGTTATTCTTTCGATTTGTTTATATAGAAATGATCCCCGGGGACTTTTGTGGCTCAGATTAAACCTGGAACCTTAGATTTTAGGTTACGTTAGGAGAAAATAATTTAGAATCATTGACACGACGAAGAAGAGGAAGAAAAAGCTGTGTTATACCAGGGCAAAACTTGGCCTTTACGTAGGTAGTCAAAGTCAATCTTATATTAGATTTGTAGCACAATGGTGTCTTTTGGTAATGACTTAGTAACCCAGAAATAACCCAAATTGGCTTCCAAAATTCCCTAAAATTCAAATGACAAGCAATCGCGACCAAGTCAATTGTCCAACCTTGCTCACCTAATCATCTCCCGACCTGGCAAATCCCTTAAGCCGCACTATCAACGACTGGTGACCCCCAACTAGTGACCCCTGGGCCCCGAGTCAATAGTTCAATATTTATGAGCCCGGGGCCCTATCAGGCGAGATTTATGCGAGAGGACAAGTGGAGCCGGTCAGGTGCGCTGATTTATCGCGATGTTTGCGGGGCCCGAGTGGACACGAGGAGGGGTAAATACGCGACACTTAGGATGCGTGCCTGAGATGCCGGAAAGATAATGCGGTTTGAATTATGTTCGATATGTTCGTGACAGATACGGTTTATTTTTATAAGGATAAATAAATCTATATTTTACAGAAAAAATGCCAAGTCAGTGATATTTTTCCACTCATCAGCAGTTTGGTGCGATGAAGTTTTTTTTTTCGTATTATGTCAAAAATATTTAGATAAATAGAGACAATGAACATCATATCACTTTCCATCCACGGCACTCATAAAACGTTTGTCATAAAACTGAGCAGTCAATTATTTACTCTTCATGATGGCTGCATAATGCAGGTTTTCCCTTAATTTAATATTTGCCTGCACAAGCTAAGAAAAATATATCAATAGATGCCAATATCCGCAAGATAATGGGAACCTCAAACCAAATAGCTTTTTACTTGATCTGAGATGGGAACAATGACCAGCCAGCCACTTTACTCCAAATAAGTTTAATAAGCCACTCCGTAACAAACTGAGCAGCCAATTCTGCGTACTCTCGATGGCTGTATAATGCAGGCTAAATATTTCACATAGAATTTCTTTATGCAAGGTACGAAAAAAAATTTATCACCACAATAGAATCAAACATAAAAATTACAATAGGGACATTGAACAGCCAGCCACTTTACACCAAATAAGTCAACTAAGCCACTCCATAACAAACCGAGCAGCCAATTTTCCGCTTGCTCGATGGCTGCATAATACAGGTGTTAGCACGTGGCTCACGTCGGCGCAGTAATTAGATGAACTTCATCGAGGAGACTGCGTTAATACTAACCTGGTTATGGGCTCTTCTTTGTTGTGGCTGTTCGATAAAATATTGATTGTTCGAATAAAAATAACAGAAATATATGTGTAGTTTGTAGTAGGAGTGCAGTCATAAACTATACAATTTTAAAGCATTCTTTGATTGCAAAAGTATATAATATTACATAAATACGCTCCGTGAACACAATGACATTTTTTCGAAATATTTTTAAGTAGGTATCATAATATGTGTGCTGTGTATTTTGGAGTCTAAACTGTATTAACGAAAATGTTAAGGTCCTGTTGTAAGTCTTCAAATGACATATCCGACAGTTTGACCTCAAACCGTTGAATTACAATCGGAGTTTGAACTTACATTAAAGTAGAACAGAGCATTACGAAATTAGCTGAACCTAAAAGCTATGTTACCTTAAAATATCATGAGTACAAAATTGTATTTCAGCCCGTGCATAAACAGGTGTTAGCAATTGGCTCACGTTCGTCCCGTAATTAGATGAGGCTCATTACTACCGTCGCAGAGGAACTCCTGCTAACGTGGTTACAAGCTTCGATATTTAGTGATAGCGACTTAGGTTGTGTTTTGTATGTAGTCTGAAATTGTTTTAAAGATTAGCGTCTTTTGAGTTCTGTGGCGTTTTTTAAAGAAAAGAACTTATGTTAGTAAACTTAATTTGTTAGTAGATTAATTAGTAGGAAAGCTTGAAGAATATCGCAGATATATGTACTTGCCTAAAGGTATTTCGCTATATTTTACGCGCTACGCGAGACGAGTCCGCGCACTGGTACTCTATCTTGATAAAAATAATATGGTCAAGCGGCACCAAATGCGGTAGAAACTACTTACATGAGGCTTGCTATTTGTCATAAAAACCACGTGCGAATAGCGCCTGGGTTATATTTTATTTAAAATACTTATACAAAAACCACATTTGTTTCCATGATGAAACTTTATTATTCCAACCTGATGAAGTTACTCGTACATGTACTTTTGTTTCTTTCTTTACTTATTGAATCCGCGAATCAAGTCCAGAGATGATGTGGTTTGTTTAATTTTAAATAGGTACTTCGAGTTATAAAATGTCAATTTTGTAAACGGCTAATTGAGAAAACATTTAAAAATTGACTAAACTTGTTAAAATACGTTTCAAAAAATTTCATAACAGTCTATTCCAAGTTACAATCACTTTCCCATTAAGCAAGCGAGCTCCTTAAACATTTACTCAAGCAGACGCAGAACATTATTCACGCTCGAGCTCGAAGGGCGGCGCGCAAAGCGGCCTAACTGCTAAAATACAATTTATTAATTTGCAAAAAAACGACGCGACGGCGGCGTCACCTGTCACGGGCGCTGACGGCGACACCCCAAGAACAGGCGACGACATGATGAATTGTGGAAAATAAAAATTACGACGTAAACGGATAAAAAGAAGGGGGTTGAAACATGTTTAATTTTTAATCGACTTGAGAGTCTCGCGGAATATTTAATCCCGTTTCTTTACATACCTTTTGTCTGGGAAAAACTGCGAGGGGGAAGTAATGCCTTTTGAAAAAAGTTGCGTTGTTCAAGGTGTCTTTTTCGTGAGTAGATCTTTTGACTGTCTGTATAAATTTTTACATAAAATAGCAAAACAGTTTGATAAAGATTTATTTAACTTATTTTATTTTAAAACAATTTAGTCAGAGGTGTTAAATAAGTAATTAATACATTTAATGATCAAAGATAAAAATAATACCTACTATTTTAAAATTTCACCATAAAATAATGATCAATGATAAAAAAAGTATATCTTACGTTTAGTCTGGCAAATCTATTCATCGGTTGTTCATTTTGAAAGCAATATCAAATAAAACAACCAAACTGAAATTGTACCCAAAAAAAATTACGGTTACCACAATGTTAAAACAATACAATTTTGAAAGCAATATCAAATAAAACAACCAAACTGAAATTGTACCCAAAAAATTACGGTTATCACAATGTTAAAACAATACACTTTACTGCTGCGTTCACCTTTTACCCATCTAACATATAATATTCGTAATACCCATCGGTAACAAACGTAAAACTATTCCACAATTTGAATGGAACATTTTTCTTGCAAAACAACAACAGCCCCAACACGACACGTCACGCGGCGCGACGTGACGCCGTCAAACGCGACGCGACGCGACAGGTAACAACGTTGCCGCCAATTTTTAACGCGCCAACATTTAAATTAAATTCCGACGCGATATAATGAGATACAGTGAAATAGGTCTTTTATACTTTCAGTGCCATTGTACTAACTAGTGTTCGGTTCAGTGTTTTGCTCAAATGTAAAATAGGTTGACTTATTTTTCATAGACGTAGATACAGTTTTTCAACTTTATTTTATATTCTAGTATAATTATCTGCCTGGAAAGATTTATTATATTTGCTGCACTATGTTTGCTTACAAAACAGTTTTTATAAATTTTATTGGGCTTACAAAAGTTTGCATCATGCTAAGTTATTAACTCACTGACAATATCACCGAGTGAATAGGATTGAGATATCATTAGCAAAAATTAAATTATAAAATTTAAAAAACCTCCAACCCGATCAGTTTCCTACCACAGCTAATAAATAGCTGAACTAACTTTGGAACGGTAAAACCGATTTTGATGAAACATAGCTAAGAACGTCCTGATTAATTCAGTAACAAAAAAAACGGGTCATCCGGTTGGGAAGCTACGATGCCACAGTTACACACACATACATACCTACAGACACGTTAAACTTATAAACGTTTTTGCATTACGGGGGTTGAAAACAGCTATGCTGCTGTTAAAATATTGCTGCAGAAAATATTTTAACTTTAGTATGAACATGACTTGTGATGAATGATGATATTTATTGGCTCAAAATGCTAAAATACCTAACACAGCTCAAATCGTCTCCCCCTTTCAATAGAGATGCATTTATGATCTAGATTATGTACTGTTTTACATTGTCTTCCACCGAGCGCAGCGCACGTCGCGCGCCCCTTAATTTAGGCAATTACAGATAAAACGCTTATCTCTCACTTATGGCGCTGTGGCGCGCGGTGGCGGATGAATATGCTTTACAATGCTTCAGATTGAGGTACTCTGTCACCTGAATGTAATGAGATCTATCAAAAATTGTTTGCTTGGTAGTAAAATAAACGTGCTTATTTCAAACTTTCTCGATTTAAGCACATTAATATTGAACGTCGGGATAATTAAGTATTTAACTGTTTCGTGTTTTCAGTGTGCTATTAGTCCCGTAATATAAGAATAATACGAACGATAATTTTATGAGAGTATCACGTTTATTCAAGCCACCTATATTTTATTGTAGAGTTCCAAGCTTTCTTCACTAGGTGTTTGTTAGCGATTGATTAGCAAAATAAAGCAACAGTCAGTACTTGGATTGCATTTACTACTGAATGCAACCATGAACAGAGAAAACCACGGTCATTTAGGTGAAGGAAACGTGAAGCAACTTGAATACGTCCTTGAAAGAAATTCGATGGCTTATATGAATCCACCCAGCCTCACTGATCCAATATGTTGGTAGAAATGGCCCTATCACCTGGTTAGGCCCTGCAGGTACGTTCTGCAGTGGACTATTAAAATGGTTAGAACAGTACAGCTAGCATGGAGTCAGGTGACACCCCACATGCCCACCATGGCTAATAAGTAAGTTCGTCAGCCCGCTGCCTGGCCCTGGTGGCTTAGAGCCCTCTGGAATGGCTAAACGGTAAACACAACTGGGACCTACAATTTGTGCAAATAAATAATGGACGGTTAGTAAATCATCACAATTAAAGTCAAATCACACAATAAAGACAGCAAATTATCATGAAAGTCGCGACACCCATCGCTCAGAGCTCGAACCCGCTCATTTTTCACCAGGAACATTATCGCGACGTTTCTATGGGAAGGGAGGAAGGCTGTTTAAACCCGCCAGTGGCTATAAAAACCGTGTAAACACGTCACCTGTCACGTCACGTGTCGCGGCGTGGCGTGACGGAGCGGCACTTTGAGGAGATGTGAGAAACTTAGGATATGCCAGTCCAGCACCACGAAAAGCCACGAAAAAAACTCTTTTCGACGTGTAAAAAAGTGACAAATATATACTTTGCCATAACGCAGTCTCGTTCTGATACGTCCAATGAAATATTTCGTGGTGCGCATCCTCGCCCGGCTGGTACCTATTGAATAGACTAGACTAGATTTTCAATAGACTAGATTTATAGGTGATAGTTACGACTCATGCGTTTTTCCCCGGATAAAAAAATATTATTACTTTATTAGGCAGCCACATTACATTAAAAATAAAACTCAAAATTGGGAAGTAAGTTGTTAAAATCTCTATACTACCTATAACTATCGACAAAAAAGTTTTTTTTTTCAGTTTTTTCGTTATACATCGAAAATTACACATTGTATAAATAATTACAAAACCTGTTTTAGCATGTGCTAATGAAGTTCTTTTATATGATACCTTACATGATACGATTTACTCACTTTGAATTCTAAACCCATATTTAGTGAATTTTGAGGCCCTATTTTTTGTGATTTAAATAAAAATGTGTAGTTTTCAGATTGATTTCTATATGTGTACTCTGAGACAATGCTTTTCGCCAAATTTCATAGTTCTAAATCAACGGAAAGTACCCTGTAGGTTTTGATTTTCGGATTTGTGAGTGTCGGAATATGCAGTTTTTACGACATAAACGGCTCTAACTTTTTTAAACGATGACTGAAATGTTTTTTTTTTCACAACTGCAAGACAGAGACACCATAGATATACATACACAGTTTAAATTTCAACTCGATATCTTAACGCGTTCCCGAGATAAAGAGTCTTGACATACACACAGACGGACAGACGGACAACAAAGTGATCTTATAAGGGTACCGTTTTTTGAGGTACGGAACCCTAAAAATTGCTAAAATATAAATAGAAAGGTACGAGTGTAGTGCACTACACACGATAGGTACTGGTAGAAATTAAATTAAATAATATTGATGAGTAAAAATGACATCAGTCTAGGTGCTAATAAACCTAAAGTGTTTAACCTAGTTATTGTAGTAATATCCCGAAATTCAAGCACTTAAATACGCGTAGTTTTTTATTGGATAGAGCGGCAACAATATATACCACATCCACAATAATCAATTTCATTCTACTGCAGCCCATGCTTGCCAAGCTTGTATGAAAAATTACCATCAGTTAAGGCATTGACACATTCCGGCGCAAGTTTATCGAGAATTTTCACCATGAGCTATGGTGTTCAATAGTTAGGTGACTTTTCTCCCTTCAGCGTGCGATGACTGGCAAGAAGTCAAGTAGCTGAACCACATAAATATTTTTTGTGACGGTCTGTAAATCATCAGCGGTAAAAAAGCTGAAAAAGTGAAAAGCTTATGTTTTTTGAAATCTAGTACATTTTAGTTTCAAAAGTGTACATTGTAATTTGGTATTCTCTATCATGCTGGAGAATTTTATAACAAATGTTTTAAAAATTCTCTACCAAGATTAGATAGATAATAGCAAATAATACAAGTTTTTTAATTAAATCGAAGGATTACGCCAACCACTCAGAGTCATGCTTTTCAGGCCTATCAAAATAGAATTGTTTGATCTTTATTTTCTCGACGAGGGTCTTTATTTATGACAATATGTTAGACTTCCCAATCAAAATAAATCATGTCAAATATTGCCACGTCGAGACCATACTATTGTTCGAGCTCTACTGTGGAAATAATATCAGATCTAATGTAGAGCCTTCTGTTTCTAACTTCACGAGCCTTAAGTTGACAAAATATGCTAACTTTACAAATTCTACACCCTAGTCATTCCAAAAGCTTTTTTTTTATCTCAATTTATTTTTTGGGACTTTTATATAAAATACATGGCAGTCCCATTGTATATTCTAACTTATTCTAGCTTACTAACTACTCAATAGTACTAGCTACGTATTTCGGATCACTTGAAGCGACTCATCAAATCAAATAGCGCTCCGGCTGCGTCAGAGCTAGGTTCAGCAAGATCATTGTCAAGAGCGAGCATTTCATCATATTAAAAATGAATGGTAGAATGTCGAACAAGGTGGTGTAAACATTAGCAGAAGACCCTGGATGCGTGGAAATCGCCCAGGTCAAAGCCTCTTAAGTTTTTAATGAATGAGTATTATGCCAAACAAGTCGATGTTGTCGCCTGTGACACCTACGGGGCCAAGTAAAAAAGCACATCATATTTATCTTTCCATGCATAGTAATTTGTCCTCAGCGATCGCCGGTATAAATACTTCCACCCAAATCAATCACGAGCTCCATAAAAGGCGCAATAAATCCCGTACGGGGTGAATCGGTGGGGATGATGGGGTTAAGTGGGAAACGAGCTAACAAATTTTATAAATGCATTTTATCGGAAGAGGATCAGCTACAATACTTGTGACGAAACTCCTTTTAACAATATTATAATTTACATTATTTTAAAAGATAAACACCATTTATACTTAGATGTCACTATATCAAAAATTATTTACTTACAATAAGAGCCCCGTAGAGAATACTAATGTAGATATCGACAACAATATCTCCTAAATTAGCTTACCCGCGGGTAACCACTGCTTGCATCCATTTTCCACCTGTTTTCACCTCCCGAATTTGTCATCTACATTCATAGCATGGCGGCACCTTTTGAGCTACCATTGCGTGAAAGGATTTTAAAGGCTTAATAGGTTAGTTGTTTTTATGATACTTTGTTCTTCTAAAATGTATTATGGACTTACTTGCAATAAAAGCTCAGTAGAGAAGATTTTGCCTATTTTAAAAAAAGTATTTATGAAACTTATCGGTTTTACCCCTACGTACCCAAACTGAACGTACTGTACGCGTACATTTTCCAGCCGTTTTCACCTCCTGAATTTGTCATCTGCACCCATGGCGGTGCCTTTTGTGCTGCCATTGCGTGAAAGGGGTTTTTACAGGCTTAATGGGTTGGGTGTCACCATGATAGCCTGTTTGGAATTCAATTGGATTCGTTTTTCTGTAAAATTACTAACTATAGAGCGGTGGAGATATGGAGCTGGCTTCTATGTTGACAGAAATTAAAAGTATTTTATTTTATGAATAATTATATTGCCAGGACAATTTATATGTCTCCTAAATCATTATTACAAGTTCCATAAAATTGAGCTTATGGAATTAATTTTCAAATCATAATTCTAAAAGTTAGCTCATTCAGTGCAGAACACTTGTCTTCAAAGATATGAACATATTAAGACAAAGCCTCTGAACAGCTTACAATGTACGTTTACGACGAAATGCCCATGTATATTTTAAAGTCATAGTATTTTATAATATTTAAATAATACTTACATGTTTTCAAAAGCAAACCATTTGTCAAAACTATTACGATCCAAATTGTCGTAGTTTTCTCGACATGTTTCCAAAGCGTTTAAGCCAAGTCTACACAAGTTGTTATCTCAAAGTTACAAACAACAGGTGAAGCCCAGTGAACTCTAACTTGCGAACTATGCGCGCCATAAATCAGGAGCCAGGCAGTGGGACAGATAATAGTTCAGCCAGGTGGCTGTAGATACTCAGCTCTATTTATTGCTTGGAGATGGGAATCACATGCATCGAGTATTGGGAGTTTAGGATCTAATAGCATCTCTAAAGGTGTTTGTGAAGTATACTATGACCAATTGACAAAACTATGACTGGGCTAGGAATGTATAAATAAAAAAAATACTCTTTGCAATGTAAAGTATGGGACTAAGACTAGGTATGCCAACTAGACCGTTCCATCACCGACCAGTTCTTTTTAGGGTTCCGTACCTCAAAAAGAAAAAACAGAATCCTTATAGGATCACTTTGTTGTCCGTCTGTCGGTCTGTCCGTCTGTGTGTAGGTCAAGCCTCTTTATCTCGGGAACGCGTAAAGATATCGAGTTGAAATTTAAACTGCATACGTATATCTATGGTCTCTACTAGTTGTGTAAAAGAACAACTTCTCAGTTATCGTTTAAAAAGTTAGAGCCGTTTATGTCGCAAAAAACCGCATATTTCGGACTCACAAAAATCAAAACCTACAGGGTACTTTCCGTTGACATAGAACTATGAAATTTGGCGGAAGCATTGTCTCAGAGTACATATATAGGAATAAATCTGAAAACTGTACATTTTTATTTAAATCACAAAAAAATAAGGCCTCAAAATTCACAAAATATGGGTTCAAAATTCAAAGTGAGTAAATCGTATCATGTAATGTATCGTATAAAAGAACTTTATTAGCACATGCTAAAACAGGTTTTTAATATTTTAACATTTTCAGTAATTTTCGATGTATGACGAGAAAAGTGAAAAAAAAAAATTGTCGATGGTTATAGTATAGAGATTTTAACAACTTCTCAATTTTGAGATATTTTCTGGATTTGTACGGAACCCTCGGTGTGCGAGCCTGACTCGTACTTGTCCGGTTATTTTCTTACTGTTGCGTACCATACATGGAGTTTTTGGCACCGAGGAATACTAATATTGTTAACGTTCTTTGAATTCGTTGATTAATTATTGTAGTGGGCATATTAGAGCGTATCCTGTAGTTTTAAGTGCCTTGAAACTCTAGTGAAGTCTACCTTGGGAACTATGCGCCCCATAAATCAAGGACCAGGTCGCGGTACAGATAATAATAATTAAGCCAGGTGGCTGTAGATACTCGTACTTAGCTATATTTATTGCCCGGAGATGCTAATCACCATGCTTTGAGTATTTGAAGTTTTGGATCAAAAAGTACCTTATGATTTAAATTGAAAATGAATCGATAATACTTAACTCGTTTTTGGATAAATCTCTGTAGTTATGTATATTTATCATGTCTACACACAAGTTTATTTTTTCCACACATGATAATAACGTTACCTACTGTCACGGTTTCAAGTTTAGCTTAGTAGAAGCAGATTAAATAGAGGTAAATAATATAAAGTTCTGAACAATATGACTGCCTCGATGGCTCAGTGGTTAGTGAACCTGACTTCTGGATCAAAGAGGCTGGGTTCGATCCCCACCCATGCAGGGCAAGCATTTTTGTGATGAACATAGGTGTTTGCTCTGTGTCTGGGTGTTATTTAGGTACTATCTATATAAGTATGAATTTAAAATATGTATAATTATGTATATCAGTATCTGTCAGCCATATCACAAGCTTTGCTTAGTTTGGGGTCAGAGACCGTGTGTGAGATGTCCCCCAGTATTTATTTTTATTTTTAAATAAGAGTGTTGTGCATCTAAGGTACTTTGCCCGTACCTAAATATACAAAACCGTACCTAAGAATGAATATATTTAGGCCGCCCATACCTTAACATATTCAAGCCAATAATGCTGTGCAAATAAGTATTTAAAAGTCACACGTCAGCGCCCGTAGCGGAGGTCATCGCTCACCGCTCTGCCCCGTCGCCGGCCATTTGTCTAACGCCACCTTTAAAAGCTATTCACAACCATTTCTCTTTTTTAAAAACCTTCAGACACTTCCTGTTCGTTTTTCAATCGCCCTCCCGCTCGGAGTTATCGCGATAAATGCTTTTGTTTGGGCGGATTCTCTCTGGATCTCTATAGAGGTGATGTTACTACCGCAAAAAGAGATAATGACTTTATATGTATGTGTTTTTTTCTCTATTCCAACTTTAACCCAACCGTAACCTAACCATAGTCGAATCATGAAACAGATGATTAATTGATGATTGATGAATTTGTGATTTAATTTGGTTTGTTGAATGGCACCCTTAACTTATATGCCTACGACATTGCGGAACTACAATATATATAAGTATATTTAAAACAAGGATTTGAACATGAACTTCCGCAAAATAAACACTGATTCAATAAACGACTATACAGGGTTATTTCTAATCAATTAGCATCCTTTTAGGGGCTTCTGTACATCAAAACTAACAAATTTTGTTCTCCGACTTTTATTAATTTAAAAAAAAAAGTTGTTGTTCCATAGAAAAATATCGTTCACCCGCGACAAAATGTATGGAACAGCTGATTTTTTTTTTGAGTTTTGACAAAAGTCGTAGAACAAAGTCGTAGTAGTCATAGTTTTGATGTTCAGAATAAGCCTCTAATAGGATGCTAATTGATTAGAAATAACCCTGTACAAGTGCTCTAAGATTTCTGTTTTTCAATATACAATAATCAAAATCGATCGAAATTATCGAATACAAAAACACGACACAGGAAAAACTGCATATATAAGACTTAAAACTATAAAAACTTATGTTCTAACTTAAGATCACAAAATTCTCGAAAACGTTCTCGAACATGAAGACTATTAATTATGATACTTTTTTTTGACCACAAATGTTTAGTGACCTGCGTTGCAGGTGTATTTTTAGCACGCGAGCTCGTCTTGCATAGCACTGAATGCTACGCGAGTGCTAGCACGCGGGCTAGTACTCAAGCCTTGAAAATGGTCGCCAAATGCGGTCAAAACTCGAGTAGATACCTACTACTACGAAAAATGTTAGTTACACTTGAGCTATATTTGAATTAAAATGTATGATTAATATAATATATGATTTTTTTTTGATCTATTTTTTTTATCGGGCCTTTATTAACTACAACAAAATACAATACTACTTTATATGCTAAAACTACCTAGACTGCTACTACAAAAAATCAATTGGATCATCCACAGACCCTTGTAGGTCTAAATGTAATCAAGCTCACTGCCAGTTGGCAGCGTGCTCAGCATGCAGGCTGCATTGCCACGCTGAATGGCAATGCTTATGCGTTGAGCCAAATAAAAAATAAACACCAGCATTTTGGTCACACTATTTGAATTAATTGGTTACTATGACCAAAAATGGTTACATCAGCTCTGTAGATTTCCTCCAGCCGTAGAGCCAGCCGGACAGGTGAATGGATGTCTCGGGCCGCGCCGCCGCAATCACTCACAAATACCGTTCTGCAACTCGGCACGATATAAACGATGGCACCCGCACCCGCCGGCTATCCAGCTCTATGGAGTTTGAAGTCAGATAGGTAGGAAATGGCACGATATAGAGTAAGCTTTCGTCAAACTATGGCTTTACCTTTATGGCATAAAAATACAAGGTAAGTACATAAAATATTATGTATTAAACTTTACCAAAATGTATAGCAGACTTAAGGTGGGCACACACGGTCAGTTAAACTGATCAGTTTTTTGTATCACTCCAACTGGGAGCTCATTCAGTAAAAGGTAGGAGTTGGTAGTTCCATATTTGAACAACTACCTGAAACTGGGCACACACGACGCGATGATCGCATCGGTTCATCAGATTGGTCCAGCGTGGGCCAAATATAGTTAACCATTGCTGGTAGGTAGTTATTATATAAACAAAATGGTTTGCTTTTTTTTCGTGAAGCTCTGGTCAGTGATCAAACTCAGATATACAAAGATTGTACCTGTCCTTGAACATTTAAAATTCTCTGCAATTCGACACAATATAAATAAACATCTCCTGCATTAAAACGCCTACCGATCGACATAGGTTTTACCCAACCTCCAAGAAGACCAGTTAGAATGTTTTAGAATGTTAGTTATTTCAATCAACTTGTGGTCATGCACACTGACAACGTAGACCTAATCAGTGAACAAGACGGTTACCGCGCTTGCCGAAAGATAAAAATCTACTTGAAACAATCTACTTAATTATACTTCAACGCTAATTAGGTTTATCCAAAAGCGTCCAGTAAAGCTCCCCAGTATACTGCCTCTCCGAACCCTTCAGCAAACTCGTTAAGGGCTGGCAATTTTTTACGCCGAGAAAGTGTTTGAGGTACGGTAATTAAAACCTGTCGCGGCGTTCTAAAAAAAGAAGCAGCTACTGAAATACTTAAAACTTTTTACACTAAAAGAATGGTTTTGGATTTTGTTATAGGATCAGAAAACTTTTAATAAGTAAATGTGTGATGTAGCATGTTAATACGAGCCCGGTACGAGATTCAAAAAGAAGATAATCAATGTAAGTAGAAGTTCTTTTCAGCCATAAATCCGCTGCTGGACATAGACCTCCTCTATAGATCTTGAATAAACTGGTAGGAAGCGGTTTGCATCCAGCGAGATCCTTGTGATCATCTATCCAATATATAGGTAGGCGTCTTACACTGCACTTGTGGGTATGAGGTCTCCAGAACTTTTCAGAGCTACCAATCAAATGGAAAGTACAGGAATCAGATTTATAAAAATATTCACCAAATTTTGCAATAAATCTGAACTTTTTAAATTATGGAGGTGAAGTGACCGCTGCGTGAAGGATTTCCATTCCGTTTCACAAAACTTTGACAATATCTGATCTCGAATCCACCTTGCGACTCGACTGCATGAGATCAAGTTTTGAAAAGGTTTCTGTAACAGGATGCAACATAAAAATATCAGCGTTATCTACTTTTTGACCGACTTCAAATGAGAAGGTTATCAATTCGTCAGAATGTTATGTGTGCTACTACTACTCGAACAATAGTTAATGGGAACTGTCTTGATGAGATTTTTTGTGTTTGGTAGACTACTTCAGAGATGGTCCCGTTTTAACTTTATCGAAATCGACGGACTGTTTTTGAAATATCAAAAATATTCAATAAGCGATATACTATTACGTCAATTTGAGCTAACTTTTCGAATTTTGTACATGATTAAAATTGGTTGGGCCATATTCTTGCAACAAATAATTATTTGCGGCCTAAAATGTGGCATTTGAGAAATTTATAATAATGTGAAAAGAGTGATAATGTGTAACGGAACTTATCGTGTAGATTAGAACTTGTCGTCTATATTATTATTGCTTTATTACCTACCTACTATTAACAATATTCCATGGCATAAATACGTCGTTATATCGATCGGTGATTTATTATCAGTTTTCCAAATTACGACGAGCCCAACTTTTAAACTTTCCTATTAAAGTTTCAATCACAAAAGAAAAGTGGTAACTCAAAGAGTAACATATCAATGAGCAGCGATAGAACACCTACGATCAGTTTGCTACCAAATTGGAACCGCTGAAGCGTGGAAACCTGAAACTTTTGCTCTTTCATCAGGCGCGGAACAGCCAGGAAGTTTATTTTGGCTGCGCTCGCCAAGAAACTTGGAGTCCTGGCTGGTTAAAGTAATTGAACTGAGATTGTGGTTAGGATTTAAGATTTGATTAGATATTGAAATATCTGTGTGACTGCGGATGAGTTACATGAATTATGCCATAATGGTTCTTTTGCAAAGTAGAATAGTTACATATTATTGCTAAATTTCTTTAGACGAATAGGCGAATCCCTAGGCTGTGGGCTGAAATTCTGGGTGTATCCCATCTGGCCTGGTGACTTGGCCTGGCGCCGGGCCACTTGGGAAAAAAAAATTTCACAACAACAATTAATGCATAAATTAAAAATAAGCTATGTATCTTGTACAGGGCGATGTGGTCGCTAAGCGACAAAGACCTTTAAATAAATAAAAAAAAAACTTAAAAATGCGTAGTATCAGAAAAACAGGAAAATAAATCTAAAATGTCTACTTAATTAAAAATCACAAAATTCTCTACTTAATTAAAAAATGCTCGAACAAAACAAAAATCCACAATTATTACACACAGAACAAATACTGGCACACATTTCCACTGGAATTTTTCTCCGGGAATTTTCCCGACGCGTGAGGTGAATCCAATCATTTTTTCTTATTTCCCCGGATTGATTGGACTGGCTGCCATTTTTTCGTTTATCTCCAAACAAAGGGCAGGTGAGCTAAACGCTTCCCGTCGCTATCGGGAATAAAACGCATCGTGGGGAATGGTGTGTTTATGGCTTTTTTCGTTTTGTTGTTCTGATTGTTTGGGTACAATTATGGGGGTTGGACCAAATATGAGACGTTTCAAGTTGATATCGTTTTTATATGAAATGTTGATCGTAGCACTAGATTTAATACCCAATACAACAAAAAAAAAATTAGGGACCATCATATGCACGGCGCTGGCCTCAAACTAAGCATATTTTGTAAAATGGCTGTCAGAGACTGATATACTACTTAGAAATATTTTTAAATAAGTACCTATATACCTACTTATTTAGATAACAACTTATGCGATGAAAACCGAGGACTCGGTTTCAATGGCTTTCTGACGGGTTAAAAACTCTGAATTAGCCATTTAACTACATATTCTGTTCAAATTCATTGAATTCATATTCATTCATATATGATGCAATGCAAGGAAACATGTATTTTTTTCAATGCGCTCTTCCAGCGACCAACTGTAATAGCACAATCATAAACCCAGTCGCCACTAACTCAGGTGTTCGTGCGCAGACTCGCGTGCTCTTTATTTGCACTGCAGTGTACAGTGTAGTGCATTATTACTCACTCGGGAGCTTTCTGCGTTTGTTCATTAATTCTAAAAGTGAGGTTGGAATACTAATTTCAATTGTTACCTGAATTAAAATACTAGTTAATTTTTGTTATTAGGTAAGTGTATCGTTAGGAAAATTTTGCTGAAAAATCTTATCTAAGTATTGCTTTTCTCGAAAATACGTGATATATTTTAGTAAAAACCTCTATTGAAATCCTACTAATATTATAAACGCGAAAGTTTGTGAGGATGGATGGATGGATGTTTGTTACTCTTTCACGCAAAAACTACTGAACGGATTGAGATGAAACTTTGCAATAATATAGCTTATATATCAGAATAACACATAGGCTATAAATTATAATGATATATTGCGTATGCGGGCGAAGCCGCGGGTATAAATTGGTAGAGCGTATTTGAACAAAACGTACTATTAAATTAACTTTAAAATAAAATCCCTATTGGAATCCACAAATTTTACAATTATATTTAGAATGAATTGCTCGTTTTTAAACTTTACCATAGAGTGAGTCTGCAACCGAATTCTTCCAATGTCGGTTCCATTACGTATCTCCTGTAGTTTTATGCAATATTCCCTTATAAATCTATCCTGCTACTCCCGTAATATTTCTAACCCACTCTCACCCAAGTGGCCACTGAACGAACTGAACCATGAAATGACATAAAAGTTTCCTTACCGATACGGATTATGGAGACGCAGAGGTGGAAATTACCAAAAAAATTATGATCACTTGCTATCTCACCGTTAATATAATCCGAAGTTTATACTCTATTTTTAGGAGTTTCTACAGAAGGAGCAGTGACACTAGGAATTGTTGATGCTATTGCTGCTGAGGCAAAAATGTTGTCTTAAATACTTCTGCTGTAATATCCACGCAATGAACTATACCTGTATCAGTCCTTTTAATAAAATCAATGGCAGAACGTAAGCAAGCATATCTACTCACGAAAGGTGACTGGCCCATATCCACCACGATAACCCGTCGGGGGTTGGTGGATTCACATTCGCCATCGATGTTTTTTGCGGACGAGTACAGGTTTTCTCGCGCTGTTTTTCTTCCCTGAAAAGTTAATGGTATGTAATTAACACAACTGTATTTTCAAGAATTAGCCTTCATACTATCTAACCTGCAGAAGCAGAGGTAGCGGCAGGGACCATAATAATATGGGCGCGCGTGCCGGGCGTGGCCTATTCAGGCACACACGCTGTCCCCCATCAGTGGACCCTTGCCCGTAGGATTGAATGTACATAAATGTATGTCATTAAAACCCCAGCACAAAGTTCCAATCCACAGAGCAATGCCGGACTACTTAGGCCTGGCCGTAGCAAGTGTACAACAACCCGTAGACCTCTAGGACCGTAGCTTTTGCTACGGACCGGCCGTAGGCCGTAGGTTTAGTGTTTTTTTTTGCGTCGAAAGCGGTAGAACATGGTAATTGTTCTAGTATTGGCAACACTGTATGACGCGTAGCACTCGCGATGATATCTACGACGACGGTAGGGTTGAGGGGCCAGTGCAGTGGTGGTGGCGGGTAGAGTCTTGTTGTTGTAAAATAGTTGCGATTCTCAAATTTGTGATCATGTGGTATAAGAATTAGAGCAATAAAACAAAAAAGTCACTGAAGAGTTTCTTTCTTTTTTATTCTGTGTCAGCAGCGAAGGGCGATCGTAAACGGTGCAGGTGTTCCGTCGTTATCAGAACCACTTATTGAATCTCTAATCCTCTTTTATTGCCGAGTAATAAAAGGATCGCAGGCAATCTGAATCGATTGCTGGATTGAGAGTGAGATCTGATATTAATAGAGCTGTGAAAATGAGGTTTATTCTCTTTTTAATACCCGGTAGATATGATTGTGACGTGTGGTGCTCTTTGACTGAACACCTGTGTATTTGTAGATCTATACTTATCTGTTTGGAGCATAGAATAAGAACTAAAGTTTGTAGAATATATCTCCTGAACGCATGATACAAATATTGCGACATAATATTTTGGTAATTTTTTCCATCGTAGTTGTGTGTGTTTTTGCCAAATATAACTTATTCAGCTAAATGTTCTTCTACGATTTAATAAAAACACAGATTGTTTTGTAATTAAAACAAGAAATGAAACCCCATACCTGTTTTGTGATCTAAGCTTTGATTGTCACAATATAACCTACTGAGTACAAGTGCCTATTATTTTACGCTTAATAGCAAAGTTGATACATATAATAAGTTCGTATAAGCCTTGTGGCCTCTGACATGTCTAAACGGTTAAAACTACCGGAGCCTACAATTTAACATGTCCGAGCTCCGTCGTTCAGTTGTAAATACAGTGGAATATCGATATCTCGAATTTCCTTCTGAGAAAGGTTCTGCTTCACTATTCCACCAAGATCACATGTTACGCCATTTCTTAACAATAATTATCTTCTGAAGATGAAGTCGCGGCGAAAACTGCATCTGGCCTGTCTTCTGTTTGGGGTTGTGAAGCACAGTAATCCTCCTTACTTGTACGACAAAATTAGATGGATCTCTGATGCCAGGCGCATAGGCGTAGATTGTGTGCTCAGCAGTTGGCGATGCCGCCCTGTCGCACTGTAAATTTCACAGGTAGTTTTCGATATGCGGCTGCCAAATGCTGGAACAACTTGCCTCCTCCCATCAGAGAGCTCAAATCGGTTTATTCTTTCCGGTTAAAAGTAAAACAATATTTACTATCAAAACAGCTTCAGCACGAGTTGTAAGTGTATGATCAGTCCTTCATCTGACTCTGCCTGTCTTCGCCTCGTTGTCTGCTGGTGTCTCGTGTGGGATAAGAATTGCCTTTTTTACAAGTTTCAAAGTGGTATTTCTTTAACTTTCTTTTTATTTATTTTATTTTCTTTTTTGTTTTCGTTACGAGTAAAATCTTTTTTTTTTTTTTGTATAGTGCCTATCCGATTTTATTAAGTTTAAGTATATTTATGTATATTGTATTAATATGTGTAGTTTATTTATAATAATTTTACATATTATTGATTGATTGTAGATCTTTTTGTTATTGCTTTTATACATTTTCTATTGATGTTTTTTGATATCTAAGCGCTTTGTCACGGGTAAGTTATTTTTGTCTGTTTAGTATTTATATATTTTACAATTACACATACCCTTCAATAAAGGGCTCATCAGAATACCAGCGTTGAGTGTTGGGTCCTTCCAGCACTCAACATTTTATAGCTGAGGTGAGTCCCTTTCGACACTTTTGTTTTTTTTCAAGGGAAATGCAAAAAACTTCGACTTATTGAGTTTTCGACTTAACAAGATATTCGAGATATGAGGTATTTGATGGCTAAAATTTCGACTCATGAAGGCGCGTTTTTGGAGTATATTTTATGAGGTGTTGAATCAAAACTAAAAATTCCATTGAATGTTGTTTTTAAACTATCGCGATTTGAGCACATTATTATTGTATACTTTATTTATCTCGTAATTTTAGTGCGCGATTAGTCCCGTAGTATATAATAATAATTCGATTTAAGTTTTATATGTACTAAAAATATTTAATGGAATCAAATACCTACATTAAAAATTCTTTTTTCTTCAAGGCCCTAATTACTTCGACATTTTCACGTAGAGTTAAAGTTGTTAGCTTCCTTTTAAGACTCATGTTGTTACTAGGTAGTTAGCCAAATCAGTTATGGCCGTAGGTTTCTTCATTATCTTATGGCATACAGCTGAGTACATAAAGTTTTAAGAAACACAGCTGTGCTACTTAGAAAGTTTAATAAATAGATTCATTCAATGCACATGAACAATAGAATAAAGGCACCCGACATTATTTTTCAATTTTATTGCTTTGCCCGAATCTACTCGTAGTTAGTATTAAGCCGTGGTGGTCTATAAGCCGTGGTGGTCTAGTGGTAATAACACCCGCCTTACAATCGTGAGGTCGTGGGTTCAAATCCCGGTACCGTACCAATGAATTCCTTGGAATTTATGTACGGAATTTCACACCACGGGCTTTTCGGTGAAGGAAAACATCGTGAAGCAACCTGCATGCGTCCGTAGAAGAAATTCGATGGCGTATGTGAATCCACCAACCCGCACTGGGCCAGCGTGGTGGATATGGGCCCAATCCCACCCTTCGTGGGTAGGCCTAAGTCCTGCAGTGGACTATTAAAAAACAGGCTGGTACGCTACGGTACTTGTAGTTAGGGAATTCCAAGTACAACATCATTATTTTTTTCTAACTTCGACTTACAGAGTCCGATTTTGAAATTCGAGCTATCGGTATCGAGTATATGTACTAAAATGCCTACGCAGGAAAACGTCATTTTGTTCGAGTTACAAAGTCTAAATAATTCGAGATACCGAGTATTGGGCTGTTAAGCGGAAGGGAACATTTGTTTCGACTTACTGAGGATTTAGACTTAACAAGGTTCGAGTTGTAGAGATTCTACTGTACCACTTACGGTCACCCATCCAAAGACTGACCGTGTTGAACGTTGCTTAACTTCGATGATCACTAACGCACACCTAGTCAAACTACGCTGAAATTTAGATATTAAAATACATAAATTCTGGTAAAACTTGAATCAGTAGTTAAACACATCTTTTCAAAGCTGATCATAAAATCACGTTATCTCCAGATCAAAAGGTAGTTTCATTCATATTCATCAGGCAATGGATGTTACTGACGGATAGTTAATTAAAA
The DNA here is from genome assembly GCA_949316475.1 of Hypomecis punctinalis. NCBI lineage: Eukaryota > Metazoa > Arthropoda > Insecta > Lepidoptera > Geometridae > Hypomecis > Hypomecis punctinalis. The sequence continues at coordinate 3,211,987 of OX438805.1, forward strand.
CTATCTACGGATAGTTAATTAAAACTTTACTTCCAAGTCTCTGTATTAGCTGAGCTGAGTGTGACAAGTTTTGTCTTTTTAGGTGAATATAAATAAGATTTGTGAGAAGAAAGTTTGTGAGTTTGTGAGGATGGATGGATGTTTGTTACTCTTTCACGCAAAAACTACTGAACAGATTGACATGAAACTTTGCAATAATATAGCTTATATATCAGAATAACACATAGGCTATAAATTATAATGATATTGCGTAAATTTTCGAAATATAACGATAAGTGTTAAGTAAGATCTGAGAACTCTGAGAAGCTATTCTAGAGTGCGCTTTAAGTAATGTCAAAAAAATCAACTGTCGAATCGAACAACTATCAAATCATTTTTTGTTATTTTTTTGGATTTTCCACTTCCTTTACTAAGGGTGGTAAGGTAGGGCCTCGGGTTTGAAAGACGGTACGTGACATAGTCTATTTTTTTATCCCAGATAAATAAAGGGTTCCCATGGGATAGCACAAAAATCAAAATATCATGCGGGCGAAGCCGTGGGTAAAAACTAGTAAATAAATAAATATGCAGTCATATTTTGCAAATGTGTTGCAATATTATTTAATCAAATATTTGACTCTGTTGTTCACCATTTTAAGCATTTATTTGTCAATGTATTACGCCATATTGTACATAATGTGACTTTACCTGGTTTATGTCTATAAAAGCTTTTATTACATTCGCTTATTTATAAATAAAATAAATAAATTTAAAACTTTTTATATCTTGAATCATTATACTTTTTAGTTGAATATACTTAGGTATAATACTGCAAAACAAAATGTAAAAATAAAGGCTAGCGCACACTGCACTAGAAAAACCGCCAACTCGTCGGCACCAATAAGTCACTAATTGTCGACGCGCTGCCAATACCGCCGACACAGTGGTCGGCACCGGTTTATTCTGGACACAAATCCCTCTATACATTTTTATTGGCCACTTCCACCTTCGTCCCGCGACGTGACCAGCGTGCAATGAGCGGGGCAGCAGCATATTGATATGGTGGAACACTCGTTACTTGAATTTACTAAATTTTAGTTTTTTTACAGATAGATAAAACCTAAAATCATTGATATTTTGTAGTAACAGACCTGTCAAATATTTTTAGTAAATAGGTATGTAATAAAAATTCTCATAAATAAATATGTTTGGTCCATGTAGCTTCTATGGCACATTGTTACTCTTGCATATTTTGGATATTATAAATATAGTACTCATAAAATATAGTTCTGGTATTTTGCGATTGTTGCACTTGTTAACACTTTTTTTTATAATTTTTTTGTTTAATGTCTCTAGCTTCTATTTATATATTTAAAATGAATTAGCAATGGCGAAATTACGCCTGTGTAATGGGCCAGAGAAACAATCGTGGTATTTAAAGTGTCGTAATGAAAGTATAGTGTGTAAGTATTACATAAATTATAGTCTCATATCAATATCAACTTAAGTACAAATAAGCTGCAATTCATGTCAAGATACGGATCATAGTCAACGTATATTGACTATAGCTGAGATACCTACCAAAAAAAGAAGGTAATAAAAATAACGTAGGTAGGTAAGTAATAACGTACAGTATTAAAAAAAAAACACACATGACTCATTATGTAATTCTGTTGAATAGAACATATTCATTAGAAGAGTGTCTAAATCATGTTGGAATCTTTTGTGGTAGGATAAATAATGTATAATTTTGATTTTGACCTAGTAAATCTAACCATGCGGTTAGACATTCTAGCGTATGACTTCTCCAATAAGCGTCACGCCTACCGTACGTGTGATGCGGGCTGTGTGATTTGTTTCCGATTTCCACTGCCAGGGGCGGTGTGGGCGGCAGGTAAACACCGATGTTACCAGATGTGCAGTTCTTGTGGCTGGTGTGGAAAAAATTATGATGGAGATATTTACACCTTAGAAAAATTACAAACAACTACATGCTAGAAAGCGTTTTAAAAGCTAACTCTAATTTAAAAAAATGTCATCTAAAAATGAAAGCAAAATCTAATTTTTAAAACAGTAAGTACTTAACATCTAAAATAATTCGTCGTGGTGGTCCAGTGGTAGTATCGCCCACCTTACAATTGTTAGGTCGTAAGTTCATATCCCGGTCCCGTACCAATGAGTTATTTGGAACTTATATAGGTACAGTCATACATACCTCAGGCATATCAGTAAAAAAATACAGCATCGTGAAGTAAATTTTATACTCATACGTTCGTAGAATAAATTCAATGGCATATTATGTTAATTCACTCTCCCGTACTGGGATAACGTGGTGGATATGGCAAAGTACACTCTTATTGGGTAGGCGTGTGTCAATCATCGGATAATTTAAAAAGGCCTGTGCATTATATCTCCTGTGCATTTTCTTCTTCTGGAACTGGAAACTAAGTAAGTAATAGCGTAGCTATGTAACTACGGAGCGTGACTTTTTCAGTACTGATCTTAAAGTAAGTACTGACTTATCAATCTTTATTTAAAATAACTAAGTAAGTAAATTCACATAGGCCGGGTGGCTAGCTCTGATGTCAAAGTTTTTAAACTGCCCGGAGACCGAGGATAGTGAATCTCATTATAAATTCCGATGTTTTGAACACTCAATCTTTTTTCCCCAATTTCCGTAAATTTTAAACGTATAACTAAACGGAGTCCATCGGAGCTTAACCACGTAATCCTTCAAATTGGGCGCAGTTTCACCTGCAAGTTCGGCGGGCGCCCAGCGAGGGGATTTGCCCCGTAATGAACGAAAACGTTAAAAGTTAATCTGACATGCTTCCCGGAGGATTACGTGTACTTAGTATCCGGGGAAAAGGACAAAAGTTAGAAAAATCACGGATAAGTCCGTATTTTCAAATCAGTAGATACTTTTTGTGGCGCTCACAGCGTAGTTTAACTGGGTGTTAAGCAACATTCGGCGCGGCCAGTCTTCAGATGGGTGACCGCGAGTGGCATTTACAGCCGAGCTGCCGTGGCTTGGATAACACGATGAAGTTGTGGATTCTGGCTGTTTTAACTGTTTAGTCATATCAGAGGCGGCATCTTTAGACGGCTTAAAAAATTTGACACCCGGCCTATATGAACTTACTCGCACCAGTGGAATGAATTAATATTATATTATATTATTTTTATTTCATTATAAGTATTAATTATACTTATAATCATAGGCATAATTACTAATTATACCTGCATTCAAAAATACTATCCTCCAAAATACATATGTAAAATTAAAACACATGCGAAATAATTATCTATTCGTTATTTAACTTCCAATAAGTGCCATATTAAATTAATCCCCCAATTTAAAACCTTAGAAGCAGTGAGCGTTACTTCATTAATTCTTCCTTGTTTAAAACCCTTAGCATTAATGAGATTACACTTTGTTGTTTGTTGTTTCAAGCCGCCTTATTCTGTTGTGGCACATCTTTGAATAATTAAAATCTTTGACGACTTGAGCAGGTATGTAACTCAATTAAGCATTAAATAAGTCAATTAAGTATGTAACAGATTGTTTACGGGTGAAAATAAATTTACACAAATTTTTCAACCGATAACTGAAACAAAATTATCATAGGATTATCAAAAAATTTTGGTATAGTAGTAACTAAATAAGTTACTACTACACCAAAATCAATTTAAGATCAATTTCCATTGAAGATTAGAATACAATGTTATGAATCACATGATGACATATGGCACTAAGCGTGGTTTCGTCTTATTAACAAGCTCCAAGTAGCCCAACGAGCTATGGAGAGTGTTATGTTCGGAGTGTTTCTGCGAGATCGAATCAGAAATTAACATCTGTAGAAAAACCAAGGTTATCGAAATAGGCCAGCGGATTTGTTAGTTGAAATGGTAGTAGTCAGGACACATAGCACGGAAGACTAATGGGTTCGAAAAGTTGTCGAGTGGAAACCACGTACCGGCAAGCGCGGCGTGGGATGTCCTACTTTTTGCACTTACGCTGACAAAAAAGCTGTGAAGAAACTTTAAATACAAACACTATTTATACCACTCTTTAAGCATCCATATTCTATAGCAACTTAATTCCAAATCGATGCTTATGACAAATTCATTTCGATATCAATTCGTTACTGTCAAAATCATTCACCTACAAATCTACAAATAGACAAACTTATGTTTACAGTTGAGCAATTGCTCCAATTCCGTAATATCATAATTTTGTTCACAAATATTCTGAAGATGTTGGTCGATCGCTTTTTTATTTTATTTTTGTTATTAGCGACATCATCATCATCATCTCAATCTTACAACATCGACAGCTAAATATATATTGCGTCTATTTCACAGGTCTATTTCATACCAAATGTCAATTTTACTCGTAAATACTGTGGTTGACGTTACATAGTCATTCATTCAAAAGTTGCCACAGTTCTTCAGCTCTACCATACCCTCTGTCCCTTCAACTTGTTTATTTGCTGGCTATAAAATACCCTCAAGTAATATGGTAAAGTTTAGTAAGTACCTACATGTTTATCATCATCATGCGCAGATATTTTATCCCACTGCGGGGTATTCTCTCTCCCTCTCTCTTCTCTAGGCTTCACTTATGGTGCCATCTACCTCGATGCTGTGTACCAATAGCGTCAATAGTGTAAATCATATCGAAAATATAGGTATTTTAGGACCTCAATTTGGACAACTGTACGAATAAGTTTGTTGGAATGTACACCTTCCCATTGAAGTTGTCAGTACAATGGTAGAAATGGAAGGTGAATCAATCACTGCCTCAGCGCTATGTAATTTGGATGGGATTGGCGTTCCGGTTACGTAGACTGATATTGTGTCTGTGGTATTTTGGATTGATTGTAGATATTTTGGATTGAAGAAATTGTGTTTATTGTCTTATTATTTCCTCTTTTGGGGCAGATTACCTGAGCACATGAGATTTAAAGATTATTATTGAGCTACAGAGAGGGCTGTGCTACGAGTATCACTGCTAGATCGAAAGAATCAAGAGTTCCGCAGACAAAACAAAGTTAAACAAGTTGAAACGGTAGGAGGCAGGGCACATAGTTCAAAGAAAAGATGGCCGATGAATCCGTGAAGTTCTCGAATAGACACCACGCACAAGTAAGCGCAGCGTAGGACCGCCGACTAGATTTACTTACGAAATAATTTAGATGGCAAAAATGCGCTGCATTCAAGCTGATTCCAAACGGTTTTATTAAAAATCCATCCTGTACCTGCACCAGTCTTTTTAATAGTCCACTGCAAGACGTACGGGAGTCATGTCCACTACGCTGGCCCAGTGCGGTTTGGTGGATTCACATACACCATCGAATTTCTTCTACGGACGTATGCACGATGTTTTCCTTCACCGAAATTCATAAGAGAAGCCTATCTTCAACAGGGATGTTCTACGGCTGATGGGTGAATGGATGGATGGCAACACTCTGATATAAAGGCTTGCATACACTAGCATGATGCGTGAAATTAAATAAGATAACATGTTGTAAAACATTGTCATGTAACATGTTTCAGTAATGTAGACACACGTTGTAAGTAAGTTCGTATAGGCGGGTGGCTAGCCTTAGTGTCAGAGCTTTTAGGCCGCCTAAAAGCCTCTGTCATGGCTAAATGGTAAAAACAACTGGTACCTACAATTTAACGTGTCATCCGAGCTACGGTAGCGCTCAGTTGGAAAATACCACCCGCGGTCACCCATCCTAACACTGACCGTGCGGAACGTTGCTTAATATCGGTGATCGCTGACGAACACCTAGTCAAACTACGCTACGGGCGCTACACGTTGGTATAATATGCTATTTAGCATGTCATGAAACAAAGGTATGCAACATGTTACTAAATCTGTACGCACCCTAAGACACTGGAGATAGAAATATCGATTGATGATGAATTAAAGTCTAACATCTTTCTCCAACATAAAGTAGAAATGGTTAACATAATGCCAGCACCAAAAGATTTGTAATTGAATTGATTGAGACCAAGTTCCGCCGAGTCCAGCCAATATAAATGTAAATCCACTTGAGGTACGCCACTCTGTAAAGCTCGAAGATTCTAGGGAGTGGTTTAGATATTAGCTTGCCTATGTGGTTAAAGCTTCTGAGAGGCGAATTGAATTGTGACAATTTTTTGTAAAAAAAACTAAATACCATTTTGATGATAACAAAAATCAATAATTATTTCAATTAAAAGATAAAAAGCCTAATTATTTATTATGGCGAATGTAAAATAATAATAAATATCTCTGACCACAGTCAACAAAACAGAGGAATAAAAATATAGCAGTAGACGCTTCTATCCATCAGCCATTGGGTTTCCAATGCTGAATATAGGCCTCCCTCATGGATCTCCAATATGACGAAGCGCGCGGCATTTCAGTATTTTTTAACTATCTATTGACCATTATTTTCATCATCATTTGAGATCTTTTTTATGATGTAAGTGCACAAAAAGTCTTGCAGTTTTATTTTGTGAAATTCGTTGTTGAGTATTGGAAAATAAATATTTTACAAGAAACTGCCTAATATAATATTACCTACTAGCGACCCGCCCCGGCTTCGCACAAGTGTATCATAACTATATAGTATAAAACAAAGTCACTTCCCGCTGTCTGTCCCCATGTATGCTTATATCTTTAAAACTACGCAACGGATTTTGATGCGTTTTTTTAATAGATAGCGTGATTCAAGGGGAAGGCTTATATCTATAATACACATATGTACACCTATATACATTATATGTACACCTGTGCGAAGCCGGGGCGGATCGCTAGTAATACATTATAAATCTTTCCCTTGAATCACTTTATCTATTAAAAAAACTGTATCTAAATCTTTTGCGTACTTTTAGAGACATGAGCATACATAGGGACAGACAGACAGCGGGAAGCGACTTTGTTTTATACTATGTAGTGATTATGTGACTACAAAACTAATGGTAGGCACATAGTATACCACATTTTTAGACAGTTCCTTCTATTAAAAGTTCTCTCAACAAATCTCTGACTACATATCGGCGACGTGCGTTCCGAATCCCAAGAGGTTCTCATGCATAAAGAAACGTCCGCAATGGCGCATCAGCGCCACCTGCACGTGGACGTGAATATTTCATCATTATTCAAGGTTTTCGAACGTGACTCCGCGCCAATTTTATATGTGAAAGATTTTGGCACTGTTCTTAGGAGTTTATCGATGTTTGAAATAAGTATTCGCGTAGGTACTACGGTATCCTAGTATTGTATGGCCACATACACATTATGCGGGTGCAGTTTCGATTCAGCTGCTGTAAGTCATCAGAAATTATATGTAAGTGCAGTTTTCATACAATAATAAATGATTAATAATAATACGGAACATCTTACACACGGTCTCTGACCTCAAACTAAGGAAAGCTTGTGATACGGCTGCCAGAGGTAGGCAGTACATATACATAATATTAAATAGATGCATACTTACATAGATAATAACATCCAGACAAAGAGCGAACACTATGTTCATCACAAAAATTCTTGTTCTGGGCGAGAATCGAACCCACGCTTCTTTAGTCCAGGAATCAGGGTCACTAACCACTGGGCCATCGAGGCAGTCGATGCGATCCGGTTATATGCATGAAAACTGCTAAATCGTAATCGCATCAGCATAGAGTACCTATGTGGTCTAATGGGGAAAATTGTCATTTTGCTCACCCATATAATGCAGCGTAGGACGCATACCCATCCATTCAGAAGAAAAATGATTTGATCTAGACTGTAGGTATCTATAAAAGAGGTCTACAGTGCAGTGAGCAGTGATCCTATAGCTGGTACAAAAACGTTAATCATAGTCATAACAATTTATTTACTTGGGCATACAACCTACAAAAATTCGACACACTAGGTAGTAACCGCGATCCTGTCTCACCGAGGTACAGAGGCAGATTGAGAATACCTGCGCACTCACTCCCGAAGTCAGCGAAATCAGTGGATGTGTGCGGTACAGACCTATACAACCATCTACCGGAGAGCATAAAGGATGCAGCTTCAAACACATTTTTTCAGCGAAAGCTAAAGCTCCTACTCACTAATAAAGCGTATTATAGCATGAAAGAATTTAAAAATGATAAATTTATAAGTACATATCAGTACCCATGATATAGGTACTTAATATTAAGTATTGTATTAAATAATATTTATTTTTACCTTGTAATGTTTATTTACCAATAAATAATCTGTGTCTGTATCGTAGGAAAACCTTGACACGTCAATTAAAGAGTACAGTTACGTTAACGAGAAACATAAGGTCGAAATCTACCTTGTATTTTCTGAGAAGAAATTCTACAGTAATCAATTAACGGTAGACTAGGTGACTTCGTACTTAAAGATCGGGTGGTAGGCTTGGTGTCATAGTGACTAAGCCACCGGAAGACATCAGATATAGCTTAACGGTTAACTAAACTAGACAATAGACTAATAAAAGCAGCATGATTAAATAAAAATAAATAAATAAATATTTTGGGACATCTTACACACGACCTCCGGTACGGGGATAACTTTTATCGTTAAAAAATAAAGCTTTTTTTTCACTTCAAGCTATTTAAGAGCTGTTCTTTTTATGGATACTAATCTTATTCTTCTATACAAAACCAAAACTAGCGCCATTTACGTCAAATAAATATTAAATAACCATGAAATTCAGACAATACATAGACAACGGCCAAACTTTGCAATATAAAAATCATGAAAGCTCCAACTTCCTCGATACGAATAAAAAATTCATCTCATTTGAAAACTCAGGGGCAGGTGAACCTCGTGTTTAAATATTATGGATATTGGAGTTTCAATCTGTTGAAAGTTACGTAAAAGTAAGTTGAATGTTCATTTTACATATTTAAATTTAGTACTAGACTAACTAATTAGAATGTATTCATATTTCTAAACATAATAAAAATGAAATAATTTCACCTATGAGCCTTTGTTAATTACAACAGAACTCTTTTACCTACTGCATAAAAAGAAATTGGATCATCCACAGACTTCTAAAATTCTAAAGATATACCTAGTTCTGCTGTACTGTGAGATATACTAATTGCTCAAGCCCACTGCCAAACTGCGGCAAACCCCTCATGCTGGCAGTATTACCGTTCATGGAATGAATGGTAATACTTATAAGTACCTATGATGAGCCAAATTAATACAAGCGTGTGTGAGCGGCGTATAATAGTGCGTGCCACCAAAGATGAGACTTGCCGAGCGTCAGGGGTGGTGGATCTTGCGCAGGTACAGTCGTGTACAAACAAATTATCCAGAATTTGTATATCTATTAAACGTTTTTTAATAGTTTGTATATCTATTCTCCAGAATTTGTATATTTATTACAAACCAAAGTGGTTTCTCAAGTCTCATCTTTGGTGGCACGTCACCCATTCCCCCCACACACCACCCCACCCGTAAACCATCAAAATCGAGCGTAACATCCCAATAAACGTGCAGACACAAATATACGATAGAAAAACCGGTTTATCAAATGGGCCATAAGTCGTAAACGGTAAATTGTTACAAAAAAGTTTACAAGAAACAAAATATGCGAAATTTTATTTTCTACAATAATGATTTCCATATTTTTTGCCCTAAAGTGTATAGTTTCCGAGATATCGGCCAAAAACGTTTTTCAAGATGGCGCTTGAAGCTCCACCTGGATCTGTCAGCATTTTGTGATTATATGCTCAGTAGGGATCCTAAACCTTATTTAAAAAAAATGGATCAGAAATTTTGTGAAATTTTGACCAAAAAAAAAACGTTTATTTCTCCTGAAATAATTCTTGTGCTTGAGAATTGTCTCAAGTGACAACAGCGTTATTCCTGTGGTATCTCTGTGCATATAATTAATATTATGCATATACAACAGGTAAATAAATAATTGCCTTGTACTAGCCTATACCTTCTGAGTTGTAAAACCCTAGTTAGAGCTGTAGAGGTTGATGAGAGCGTGGGTGTTCAATATCGCTCGCCGGCAGCGGTGAGCCGTGCTCAAATATTGGTAGCGCACGTAACAAAAGAATCGTTCGTTATTGAAATCCACAGTTCGGCGCGATCATACCTAATAACGGGATAGAATGGCTAGTGTGGAGATGGCTTATCAACATATGCTAAATTACCAGGATTTAAAAAAAAAGTGCTGATATAAGACGACTGGCCTCAATCGTCAAAATTGCCCACAGCGTCATCCATAGTTTTGAAATACAAGTATTTACAAAACAAATACCTCTACATAGTTTAGGATTAAATAATTACAATAACTTTTTGAATTTGTATTCCTTTGAATTGATATGTTGTTTCAAGTTTCACGTTATATTTTTGAACTATCTTTTACCTAATGGATCGAAAAAAAGAATAGAAAAAACACTAATTTAATATTCAAGTAAGTAGTGCAAAGTATGCCTTTCATAAACATTACGAATTCAAAACAGGTTAATTACTCTACATACCATTTTTATCTTTTTGATAAACTCACGTAATATTTTTAAATTCTAATTAATTATAACTTAGTTCGCTCTCTACGCTTTACTATCCATAAACATAGAAAAGCAAAAAATCTACCTACTCTACGAACCGTTTTTACTTTATTGATTAGATTTTGTAATATTTTCTGAATTCTAGTAAATTACTACTTCTAAGTGGAGAAGGATCTATTCTTTTCCCCACTTTCCTACCCGTCGACTTAGGAAAGCAAAAAATCCGTCGGTACCAGGAAATGAAACAAAGGTACAGCTGCGATGGGGGCTCATTGCCTCCGCTGCTGCTCGCGAGGTGCCATTGTCGTATTAGCTTCATCTGAGCCACCTTATTGAACTCTTGTGCAGATTGCCAACTCGAATATCATTAGAAGCGAATGCAGTTGTAGCTTAAAATTATAAACGGTGGTAACTACTGTAGTTATTGAAGTGATCATTATCGGACTATGTACCTACATATCTCAAGGAAGAATATTACATCAATAAAGGAATCACAGTTACGAAAAAACTAATCACTTAACGATTTGATTTGATTTTTTTCATAATTATTATTGTGCTGTAGCCTGTGTTAGGTTTTAGTTCGCTGATCGACATTTGGTTAAACTATAGAATTCCAATTAAATCAGATGAAAAGAACTTGCCGATTGCATGCAGCGTGTTTATGCGTCTCGATTAGGTCAGTCTGTCTAGAAAAAAACCGGACAAGTGCGAGTCAGGCTCGCACATCGAGGGTTCCGTACAAACATATAGTCAAAATAATTAAAAACCTGTTTTAGCATGTGGTAATGAAGTTATTTTATATGATATCTTACATGATACGATTTACTTACTTTGAATTTTGAACCCATATTTTGTGAATTTTGAGGCCTTATTTTTATATGATTTAAATAAAAATGTACAGTTTTCTGATTTATTCCTATATGTGTACTCTGAGACAATACTTTTCGCCAAATTTCATAGTTCTATGTCGACGGGAAGTACCCGGTAGGTTTTGATTTTTGCGAGCGTTGAAATATGCGTTTGTTTACGACATAAACGACTCTAACTTTTTTGTACGGTAACTGAGAAGCTTTTTTTTTACACAACTGCAAGAATTCATAGGTATACGTATACAGTTTAAATTTCAACTCGATATCTTTACGCGTTCCCGAGATAAAGAGTCTTGACATACACACAAACGGACAAACGGACAGACGGACAACAAAATGATCCTATAAGGGTTCCGTTTTTTCCTTTTGAGGTACGGAACCCTAAAAAAATAACGTTTCTTGTTTCAACAAGTTAAGTTAAATAAATTGTACACTAGATCCCACACTAGAGCGACCTTTGTAGTGGGACCTAGGCTTTTTCTTATCATTATGTTATTTAACAAGATTATTTTTTGCAAATATTAGCATGACCGACTTCACCCGTGTACAGAAGTCGCGAATATTTCGCACGGATCGATGGAGCATTCTTCACATTATTGTTGATTTATCAAAAATGGCTCAAGCCGATTTCAATAAAATTTAAATGGGCCCAATTTCGAAGTATACAATTTCCAATAAAAAAATAATTATTGAAATCGGACCATTATAAAAAAAGTTATACGTAGTTATACATAAAAAAAGTTTACGTGCCGAATTCTATACCTCCTCCGGTGGTTCGTCGGTCAAAAATGTAAGAAGTAGCAACTTAGCAAGCAACACTTCTTAATAATAATGTAGCTTCATTGTAAAATATATTTTTGTGTTGACCAATTTTCAATGTACAAGAGCTTACCTATTCTTTTCCCAAAATATTTGTCTCAATGAGGCTGCGAACGGGCCAGAGCTTCCATCAGTCTTCCTGAGCAGTGTATTAATGACAGCCAGCTTGCCTGACTTACCTTGCTTGAGGTGTGTGGAGTATTCCAGAAAAGGAAGCGGTTTATATTTTGTGAAAATTAATCGAGCGAACGAAGTAAGGTCCCCGTTTTAAGTCTACGTTTTGCTTCTGTCTGGATCTGTCTGTTCTTTTGTCTGGATGTTGATTTACCTCTTAGTACATGGTGATTCTATACAAAATATTCAGTGGCTTATTAAGAAATAGATGGAACAACCATGGACGCTGTTTTAGTTAATGTGCTATTTCCTGTCCGTTCATGGTTGCCTGGAAGAAATCGCTTGAAGCGATAAGGCCGCCATTTAGTATAACTAATGTTTAATGTTTTTATTTTTCATGTGTTTGTATTGTATTTGGTTAAGCTAATAAATAATTATCTATCTATCTACAACCAATAAATTTTAGCGGCTTTTTAAAGTTATCAGTAATGGCGATGAAATTAATTCGTCGTGTAAACGCCCGTGTGGCATCAGTTTCTAAAATATTTTGGAGTTGAACTGAATTAATACGCTCAAGAATCAAAAATATTTAAACATCATCATTTACTTAAATAAACTAAGGTGATTTAGTTTAGTTTATACTCAAGAGCGCAACAACTAAAACTAAGATGAAAATGAAAATTTTGGATTTTAGCCGTATGTACCTCGTAAAGACTACCTAATCCTATACCTATTCTTGGCCGCTAAATAAGTTTCCGTAAATTTACAACGAGCAGTTTATTTGTAAATTGCAAAAAACCTAAAAAAGATGACTTACCGAGAACACCAGCCTTAAACCGTATTTTAGTTCTTTTTTTAATGTTACAATAGATTCTTTGATTCCTTCCTCAATGATAGATTCAAACGCTTCGCGCCTATGACATGCCACAGAAAGGTAATCTCACAATTGAACAAACAATACCCTACTCTCTTCCACACCAATAAAGCTTAGATTCCCTCATCAGAATAAAGAAAAAGGTTTCACGCAGGTTTGCAGGGGCCCACTTCATTCGTTACAATTTTTCTCTGTCACAAAGGGACGGATTTGGGTGTAATTAATTTTCCTAGTGGATTATTGAATCGCCAAACGTTTGCGAGAAAAAGAGCTTAAAGAAAGCTACGGTGAATGTTTTTGTTTCTTTCATTGTTTATTGGATTTGAATTGATGCGATTAGCTCGGGCAAAAATGAGGCCTATATTCAGGAGTAGATTATTATACAAGATTATTTTTTGCAAAAATTAGCATGACCGACTTCACCCGTGTACAGTATTCGCGAATATTTCGCACGGATGGATGTAGCATTTTTCACATTATTGTTGATTTGTCAAAAATGGCTCAGCTTATTTCGATTAAATTTAAATGGGACCAATTTCAAAGTATATTCTTTCCAATAAAAAAAGAATTATTGAAATCGGACTACTACGAAAAAAGTTATGCGTGTAATAAAAAATAAATATACGCGTCGAATTGTATTCCTCCTCAGGTGGTTCGTCGGTCAAAAATGTGATGTGATGATAATGACATTGTCATAAAAACGATGTTTTACGCTATTTGATGAGATTATAGTTCGAGAAATCCAGGTCTTGCAAGAAAAGAGACTTGTATCCTGAGACATGTATAGAACCCTGCAATAGTCACATACGTATGCTTAAGTGGTAAGATTTAACAGTCAACATTTTGTCTCTTTACCAGTTTCAGTTTTAACTGTATGTAAGAATATATTTGGATCGGTATTGAAAATTCTGATTGTCTATTGATAAAGGCCAATAGATCGAGATGTATACCTATGTACCTACATCTAAAACACCTTAAGTATTCCTAATTTGTAGGTCATTGTGAGTCCTCAGCCAAACTATTCTACAATTACCGACAAAACCAAGGCTTTCGCGTTTAACCCGCACTATTACTCTAAACTACCGTTCCCTAACCACAGTTTACCTGATTACAGCTCTGCGAACCTTTCCAAAACGGTTAATAGAGGTACAGGATTACCCATCCTACCCCTTTATCAAGTAAGCGTAGTGGCGTTGGACTTTGTGTTTTCAATTCAATCACTTTTATTGCATCAAATATATATACAGGGTTATTTCTAATCAATTAGCATCCTTTTAGAGGCTTATTCTGTACATTAAAACTAACTACTTTTGTTCTGCGACTTTTGTCAAAACTCAAATAAAAAATCAGCTGTTCCATACATTTTGTCGAGGGTGAATGATATTTTTCTATGGAACAACAAAAACATTTTTCGAATTTTGTCAATAGTCGCAGAACAAAAGTTGTTAGTTTTGATGCACAGAATAAGCCCCTAAAAGGGTGCTAATTGATTAGAAATAACCCTGTATATACATCTTTTAGTATAATACGTAAACATAATTATAATATGTATATTGTATGCCATTTATATAAACTGAGAGTTACATAGTCGTGGTTTTAATTTTATTTTAGTGTTTGTAAATAAAGAGTTTCGTCTCTCTGTCTGTCTGACTATTACAGTGTATTGTAATGAACCAGTTATGGTATTATAAGAATTTTACGGCATTTTAACTTGCTCATGCCAACTATTTGCGCCAAACAAGCAAGTGAGATGGAACGTGAAGCCCAACGTCACCACATTTAGCCAATGAGGCCCTGGTTAAAAGGGATAGGACGGGTACAAATGAGACTTCTGACTTGGATATCGGTCAGTTGGTAAACGGGACATGGAAGGTGAGGTTATTGATGAGCTGTTTAAGTTGGGATGTGATTGTTTCCTCTGGTTTACGCTAATATACGTAGAATCATATACTTCTACTAAGTACTGCAGAAAATATACGCATACTTTATAAACCCTAAAAGTTACATAAAATATTTGGTCAGTGATAAAAACTTGATCGTCGATGCTTTAGAGAATTTTCTTTTATAAAAGTGGGCTGATAAGTGGATTAGTTATTGGAAATCCATAGGGGAGACCTATGTCTAGCAGTGAACGTTCTACAGCTGATAATGATGATGAAGTAGATAAGTCACATCACATACGCTGTCACCGATATAGTTCGAACGAAATTCTTTTGATTGTTGGTTTAATGGACAGTCACGCTATGCTTGTATAAAAGTAAAACTGAAAAAAATATGCCAAATCGATGTATAGAAGCTTTAGTTATTGTTTTGTCCTCAGAAGACAATCATTAAAGTGAACAATTGTCAATATTGCCGTACAATTTAATTAATTACATAATATATGTAGGGCTAAATTTGTAGGAGTGCCAGGGGAAGATGTTAAAGTGTGGTATATAGATTGTCAACAAAAATTTAAATCAGACGAAGCTCCCCCGTCTTGCACCCATCAATTAGTAATTTGCCCACGACCGCCAAAGCGACGAGCTCATTGTCTCACAATTTTAAATTCCCCATTGCACCCGCGGGACAAACAAGACGCTGTAAATAAAATTAATTGTATATTCCACGCCTTACCTGCCGGGGACGGGAATTCGCACTTTGTCTTTACTTTGTGATTGGGTAAATGAAGCTGTTAGAAATTCTCAAGTTGTAGAAGAAAATGAAAAGACTTATTTTATCTCTACAAATCAGAGTGAACTGTGTGTCAGTGTGTCTGAGTGACCTGACAAGTGTTCCCAGTAAAGTAAAGCACTAATATTACGTAATTATGTCTTCAAATCCAAGAAAAGATATCTCTTAGATTTGTCTAGTCTACATCTTGGACCACTTTAAGCAAGATATGGTGAAACGCAAGCTTATCATAAATAAAATAAAATATGTACAAAATTGTACAAGCTACGAAGTAGGTACACGGTGAGTTAAACGTGGGATATTACAAGTCATGAGTTACTTTTTTGTATAAATGACGTAGCTTGACCTGTAGCCCAACAGGGCAATTTAATTGTTGGAGGCCTATGAGAGTCAAACTATATTTTTAAGTTGCTACTAATATTAGACTGTGTTGCACTTAGTAGTTAAAAAAATTATGCTGATAATAAAGAATTTTTAAAACAAACAGTCTCTGGCAGCCATATCACAAGCTTTGATAAGTTTGGGGTCAGAGGCCGTGTGTAAGATGTCCCAAAATATTTATTTATTTATTTAAACTTACTAAACTTCAGCGAGGGCTGCACAGCTGCAGAAGAACTACGTGCAATATACTCGTACTACGGTTCTCCGTAGCAGGACGTGTAGCATGGCGTAGCAATGATGTACGTAGAAATTTCATTGTTCTAAACACATGACAAGATGAAAATGCCGTAAAACGACTCGAGTGGCTATGTTACAGACATGCCACACGGGCGTTGACGCCGCGTAATTGCACCGCGGCGTCACCGCCGCTGCACCGCCACGGTGCAGCGGCGGTGCTGAGCGTCGTCGCGGCGTCACCGCGGCGACCAGTGTTGCCGGTAGCGATTTAGACATTAAATCTAGAGTATTCGAGTATTCTATGAATTTTTAGCGGGAAAAAAGGTTTTGCATTCATCAATCCGTTCAATCTTAAACTGAAGATGAGAAAAATCCCTCGTACACGTTAGAAATCAGATCGTGTAATTTTTCACGACGAATGTCACAGTAACAACTTTCCAAGTGACAGCTGTCAAACTTCAAAGTGATTATCTCGGTCATTATCAATTCTAGACTACTGTTGTTTTCATAAAAGTGATAGAACTCGACAAGATCTACATTTTGGATGACAGCTGTCAAACTTAAAAGTGATTTATCTCGGTTATTATCGATTCTAGACTATTGCTCTCTTCACAAAAGTAATAGAACTCGACGAAATCTACATTTCGGATGACAGCTGTCAAACTTAAAAGTGATTTATCTCGGTAATTATCGATTCTAGACTACTGCTCTCTTCACAAAAGTAATAGAGCTCGACGAGATCTATATTTCGGATAACAGGTGTCAAACTTAAAAGTGATTTATCTCGGTTATTATTGATTCTAGACCATTGATGACTTCACGAAAGTGATAGAGCTTAACGAGATCTACATTTCAGATGACAGCTGTCAAACGTAAAAGTGATTTATCTCGGTTATTATCAATTCTAGACTACTGCTCTCTTCACAAAAGTAATAGAGCTCGACGAAATCTACATTTCGGATGACAGCTGTCAAACTTAAAAGTGATTTATCTCGGTAATTATTGATTCTAGACTACTGCTCTCTTCACAAAAGTAATAGAGCTCGACGAGATCCATATTTAGGATGACAGCTGTCAAACTTAAAAGTGATTTATCTCGGTAATTATTGATTCTAGACTACTGCTCTCTTTACACAAAAAATAAAGCTCGACGAGATCTACATTTCGGATCACTTTGAAGTTTGACAGCTGTCATCCGAAATGTAGATTTCGTTGACCTCTATCACTTTTGTGAAGACAGCAGTAGTCTAGAATCGATAATAACCGAGATAAATCACGTTGAAGTTTGACAGCTGTCATCCGAAATATAGATCTCGTTGACCTTTATCACTTTTGTGAAGACAGCAGTAGTCTAGAATCAATAATTACCGATATAAATCACTTTTAAGTTTGACAGCTGTCATCCGAAATGTAGATTTCGTTGACCTCTATCACTTTTGTGAAGACAGTAGTAGTCTAGAATCGATAATAACCGAGATAAATCATGTTGAAGTTTGACAGCTGTCATCCGAAATATAGATCTCGTTGAGATCTATCACTTTTGTGAAGACAGCAGTAGTCTAGAATCGATAATAATCGAGATAAACTCACTTTGAAGTTTGACAGCTGTCATCCGAAATGTAGATCTCGTCGAGCTTTATTACTTTTGTGAAGAGAGCAGTAGTCTAGAATCGATAATAACCGAGATAAATCACTTTTAAGTTTGACAGCTGTCATCTGAAATGTAGATCTCGTTGAGTTCTATCACTTTTGTGAAGACATTAATGGTCTAGAATCAATAATAACCGAGATAAACTCACTTTGAAGTTTGACAGCTGTCATCCGAAATGTAGATCTTGTCGAGTTCTATTACTTTTGTGAAGACAGCAGTAGTCTAGAATCGATAATGACCGAGATAAATCACTTTAAAGTTTGACAGCTGTCACTTGGACAGCTGTTACTGTGCCACTCGTCGTGACAAATCACACAAGTCCATACTCGATGGGCTTATGAGATATTTTTCATGTCACTTTGCACAAATCAATGCATCTATTTCAGATTTTATCGATCGGCCACATTATTTCTCTAATATATCAAACGAAGAACAAAACATTTTATTTCTTTCTGCGGTTGGCTCACACAAAATCAGACTGTACATGAGAGATTTTACTTATCTTCAGCCGGTTATCCCTAAAACCTTTTTTCCGCTAACTGCCTAGATGTCATCAGTGTCTAAGGCAACACTGGGCGCCGCGGTGTCGCCGCGACGACGCTCAGCACCGCCGCTGCACCGCGGCGGTGCAGCGGCGGTGACGCCGCGGTGCAATTACGCGGCGTCAACGCCCGTGTGGCATGTGCCTTACTCTGGTACTCCACTGGATATATTTGCTTTTCACGATGTAGCACTTGTTATAAAACATACTATAGAGCTTTGTTATAAACCCTGTAATTGCAGATTTCCACTCATGCATTAACACACTATTTCCATTGCTTAAATAACAATAAACTAAAATTAAAATGTTTAAAGTATCAAGAATATAAGATCTTTGTTTAAAGTCCTCCTGAGCAGAAGTTTCAGAGCTAGTGATGTAATGTAAATAGTTCAATAACTCATCGATATTCGGTCGACGCCAGACTGCATAACTCAGTGTGCGCGAAACAGCGATGGGAATAGAGTTGAGAATAAAAATCTTTTATCGATATCGACAAAATGTGATGTTTTAAGTGGTTGTGTTTTTTATACGTTAGTTGATTGATTCAGTATGTACCGTAATTATTTATATTAAGCAAATAAAAAATCGTTAATTTTTTTTTGCTAGTTTAAGATTACAATTATATAGTGATAGAATAAACTTTATAGCGTGGAAGTTATTCGTTTGTTTCTAGTCTGGTTTCAAATATTGACGTTGATTTTAATGGCTTCTACGAGTATTTATTAGTAATTTTTAATTATTGTGGAGTCAGGATGTGAAAAAAAAAACTTTCATAAACTTTGTTCGTTTTGAATCATTTCAGAAGAACTATTGGTTTAATATGTACCTAAACCTAAATAATACATTATGTTATTGTCCTAAAAGTTAGTGACTACTTAGTTTTAAATCAACAGCTGGGAAAACACTATAAAATTAATTGTATCGATAAAATATAACTTCTTTTACCACATCCCTAGCCACACACGGTCCTTTGACAAATGTTATAGAGTCAGCGGTGCGACTGTTTGTTCTAAACACACGATTTCACTCTTATTTCGGAACCTAGTGAATCGGCCCACGGATCATATTTCCTTTGACAAAAGCGATGTCGAAATAGCGTATGGAAGGAAAATGATACTTTGTATGTGTAACACTAGAAATCACATAGAAAAGCTACCTAGATTGTGATACAAGAATTTATTACCTACCTGGATGTAAACCTAAACTTTAATTTGATGACTGGGAGGACATTTTTAATTAATATATTGCCATACCGAAACCATAATATATTAACTATTTTCCCAAGAATTATTTATTATAGGCTCATTTTTATTTATGCGCAATTTTTGGCTTGGTTTTATAGTAAAATGATGGTTATATTTTTGACCGACGAACCATTGGAGGAGGTATACAATTCGACGCTTACATTATTTTTTCATTCTAGTCTGATTTCAATAATTCTTTTTTATTGGAAAGAGTATACCTACTTCGACATTGGCTCCATTTAAATCAGCCATGCTATTTTTTGCAAAAAATAATTATAGCTTGCTATGGAATTAACCGCCACAAGTGCTGAGTAGAAGAACCTCCACTTATAAGGTTGATTCAACAGACGTAAGCGCTGGATGTAAGGCACTTCCTTACTGGTCTTATTGAAAATATATTTTTAGTGGGCAAAAGTGCCTTTATTAACTACAATAAGAAACAATACTACTTCATATGCTAAAACTACCTACACTACTACTATATAGAATAGATGTATTGAGTTGGACAATACTCAATAGTAGACGTTTCACTGATATGATGATGATGATAGTTGACTGGACTTTAAACTGGAGCCGTATCTTTCAGAAAATTGTGTAATCATCAAAGCTCATCTAACCACCCTTCCTTTTTTTCAAAAGATTTGATGCATATAATAAATCTGTATAATGAAACACCTTAATCTCAACTGGATCTCATTGCAAGAAAGTCGAGATATTGCAATATTAATTACTGAATTAGGATGCTTTCACAATGTTTTTCTTCTTAAATTAATAATAAATATTTTGTTGTTATTTTATTAAAATTCTATTTATTTTGTATATAGGTGGGTTTCATATTTTTGTGCATTAATGTATTTATTAGTTAGCTTAGAAATATATTTTGATGTTTTTTTTAAATTGTGATAATTAGGTAATACTAGACATAATTAATTTCAGTAGCAGGAATTAGCAATATTTTTTTTTTATTTTTTATGCTTTTTCGGCGTGTTCAACAGTTTCGAACAAGTTTTGCGAAAATTTAATGATTATAACTACTTGGTTCTAGTGGAAATATGATCTGACCAAAACTGTTGCTGAACACTGAATATAAACGCAATAGCTTTATTCGATTCCATGTAGGATGCCTTTGTCTAGCACGAGACACGTATTTTTTCTTTTGATAATAAAACAAAAAAGATGAAGATATTGCCTGTAAAAGTTTCTTCGTTTCGTCACGCATAGGTAGACTTTTTACTTTTAAATTGACATCACCAGCCCGCACTCCTGTACCTTGACTCTCATTATTTATCTGTGCTATTTTTCATTTCATTGACAAAATAAAAAATATTTACTTAACCAATTATTTTTTTGTAAACCTTACTGGCGAAGTAAATAGGTAATAATATTTATTTTACCCATGCATTCGTCACGCCTATTATAATGCCAAGGAAGAAGGAGCGCAAAATTATGGACTTAGTTTTTGTGCCAGTCTGCCATTGCCTTTACCCCGCCTCAGATTACCAACGGCAGCAGATTTCTGAACGCAGCCCGCCCTTAATTAATTGGCTTGCATTCGTTTGCATGAATTACTCAGGTATTCGAACGCAACTCCATTTTTGAAGCCTCTGTACAACTTTCGTGCTTTTAGGTTGAGTGCTGTGTTTTACGAGTTTTTGGTGGTTTTTGAACCACTTCTCATTTTATTAGGATTTTCTTTTTTGCGATAAATGTGAATGATTGTGGAAATCTCATAAACAAGTACCTTCATTATCTGTCAATATAATTATTTGTATTATGTTTTCAACTCATCATTATTTTATTGTCAACCGTAGGGTGTTCACGACACATAGTTATCTAAACATTGTAAAGTTCTCCCTTATATATTTCCAATATGACCGATTGAAAGCAGCTTGCATCCAGCTAGTCCAGCATGCGACCACGAAAAGCCACATAATGAACTCTTTACGATGTGTAAATAATCGGCCAAGTGCGAAACGGACTAGCGCACGAAGGGTTCCGTACAGTATGGATGGACCTTAATATATAGTCGACTACCTCGGTGGCTCAGTGGTTAGTGACCCTAACTTCTGGATCAAAGAGGCGTGGGTTCGATCCCCACCAGGGCAAATATTTGTGTGATGAACATAAGTGTTTGCTCTGTGTCTGGGTGTTATTTAGTTACTATCTATATAAGTATGTATTTAAAAATAAGTATATGTAGTATATCAGTCTCTGGCAGCCATATCACAAGCTTTGCTTAGTTTGGGGTCAGAGGCCGTGTGTAAGATGTCCCAAAAATATTTATTTATTTATATTTATATATTAATTTAACTATTTATTTTTGTAGCGAATATACAACTTAATATTCTGTGCATATTTCAAACATCTTCATATTGTCGTTATTAATCTCAAGTAAAAAATAATGTTTTTTGTATGGGAGCCCCCTTAAATATTTATTTTATTTTTATTTAGTTATTTATTTTTAAAGTGATTATTTAATTAAATATTCTGTGAATATGTCAAGCGTCTACTTGTCACCGTTATTAATATCGTTCGAAAAACGTCTAAAAATTCAGGTTTGTTGTATGGGAGCCCTTAATAAATATTTATTTATTTCTGTTATTAGTATTTGTTATTAGTATTCGGCATTAGAAATACATCATATGTGAAAATTTCAACGTTCTAGCTATTCATTGTTCATGAGATACAGCCTGGAGACAGACAGACAGACGGACGCCGGAGTCTTAGTAAAAGGGTCCCGTTTTTACCCTTTGGGTACGGAACTTACAAAGCGATAGATATAACTTTGCCATAACGCTGTTTCGCTCTGCCGCGTCGAAAGAAATATTTCTTAGCGCGCATCCTATAGCCCGGCGAGGCGTTAATGTACCTATGTAGTCTTAATCAGCGATAACTGAAGTTAACTAACGTTCCGCACGGTTAGTCTTCGGATGGGTGTCTACGGTTAGAATTTCCAAGTGAGCACTACCGTAGCTTGTATGACACGTTAAATTGTAGGTCTTGGTTTTTTTAACCATTTAGCTATGTCAAATTCGTTTTAGTAGTTTCAAAACTGACATCAGGGCTAGCCATAGAGCCTATACAACAATACTTGTATTTTATTTGCGGATGATATATCTATACTAACTTCATGCTCAAATGATTTACATCTAAATAATACTCTTAAAGAAATATTTGACAAATTACTAATTGGATGAGCGAACATAATTTAGAATTAAATTTTTCAAAAACAAAAATATTACAGTTTAGACCCTACCAAAACGCTCCTCTTGATATAAATTTTTAATATAAGAGCAATAAAATTAAATGTGTCTACTCAGCGACATTGCTTCGCATAGAACTAGATTCGCGCGTAAATTGGATAGCACACATTAAAAAACTTAAGACGACGCGTAAATTGGAAAGCACACATTAAACTTAAGACCAAATTAAGCAGTTTCACTTACGCCCTTAAAGAACTCAGACTTGCTACAGATTTACCGACAGCCAAAAGTGCTTATCATGCCTTTGCGTCCTCGTGGCTCTAATATGGAATTATTTTATGGGGAAATAGTGTAAACGCGCATGAAGTATTTATAATACAAAAAAAATGTATTCGTATTCTCGCAAATATAAAAACTACTAAACCGATATTACCAAACCAAAATTCCATAAACCATACTTTATAAAACTTGAAATTATGTCCCTGGTATCTATTTATATATTTGAAATATGCAAATTTATCAAAAAACACCCTGACTATTTTAACCAAGCTTCTGATAATTCGCACAAAATTACACAATATAAACACAATCACAATACAAACATAAACTCGTAGAACCAAAGTCTAACTTAGCAATGCACAGTTCTAGCCCAAATTCTATGGCAAAAAAAAAATTAAATAAATTGCCAAATAATCTAAAAGATATCGAAAGAGAAAACTGTTTCATAAAACAACTAAAAATAATCCTTTTATCGAAATGCTATTACACATTAGACGAATTTTTTATAATAAATCGTTCCAATACAAATAATAAAATTGTCATAACCTTATAGGGTCAAATGTATCACTATACAAAACATGTTAACTAAGAACCGCATGTAAATTTCATATGTTGCAATAAATGATTTGACTTTGACTTTGACTATATGGAGTGGCGTGTAAATAGCACAGAAAAGAGAAGGAAATAGAAAGGAAATGTGGAGGGGGGTTTGTAGCCACTATCATGAGTTATAACTCAAGATACGTGAAATCGTGACATTTGCCGTCACAGTCGTTCAAGAGATTTCAGAGGTAATTTTTGCCCAAAAAATGCCAGTCCGCGCTATTGTAACGTGTCGAATACAGAGCAAAGACTTTAGTTTACAAAAAGGAGGAATATCCTTCCAATAGCAAGTCTAAATTGTGGGCATTTTTTTATATAAACGTTATCTTTTACTGCCTAGAATTTCGTTGATAGTGGTGGCAAAACTTGCAAACATTTTATCGACATCGATAAATTTTGCTACAAAGTTAATAATATGTCGGAATAAAAAAATATTGATGTCAATATAATTATTTTAATTTCAAATGTTTTGTAATTATAGCATATTATAATCAAAAAAATTATCGATATCGATAAATTTTGATAGTAAGTTAATATTATCGAAATTAGACATTTATTGTTATCTGCATATTTAGTAAAATATTTGTGATTGTGGTGTACTTTTTAGTAATACATAATTGTAATTGCATCACATTCTAACTGTTATACTACTATATGAATAAAAGTTCCCAGCTGGGCTAGGATGCCCACGAAGTAATATTTCTTTCGACGTGTCAGAACGAGCCAGCGTGATGGCGATGTATATATCTGTCACTTTTTCACACGTTGAAAGATTTCTTTTTGTGGTTTTTCGTGGTTGCATGCTGGACCAGCACTGACAAAGAGTAAATGGATCGAGGCAACAGGACGACATGACTAGATTCCTAAATTTTTTTTGGAAAAGTGATTGCTCACATAATAAAGATGCCTGAAGCCACCATCAATACCTAAAATAGAAACCGTAATTATACATTCGATGATAAGGTATACACATAATGTATTCTGTAATAGAATTGATGGAAGACGTGTTGAGTGTTATGTTAAAATATGAGTTATTTTGGGGGTGATTTGCCTTTGAATTAAATAACATTTTATTTTGACGTATGTTTGAAAATATAATCTGATTTTATTAGCATAATCGGCCTTGTGGGAGTCGCGCACGAAGGATGCCGTACTATTATTCAGTAAAGATTTACATTTTCTGAAGTACCTACCTAATACAATTTTATAGTTCATATAAAAAAATTTAGTGTGTCTAGGTATAACGGTTCCGTTTTTAAAAGATATCTATAATTATAATTATATTGACTAAGAGACGCTAAAATTGAAAAGATTTAAGCGAATCACCCCGAAAAATCTCCCGCTCGCACAAGCACGCGCTCTCACTCGGCCACGTAACCATTTACGTATACATTCAGCTAATCCAATGATTCAATTATAGAGCTCCAAACTAGAACAATTCGATTGTAATAAAATTATTCTGCTTCTTTTAAAGATTGGCGTCGTATGGAATATGTATTTGCCAGTGTCAAGTGTAGTTCTATGATGTTGTATGATAATTACTACTATTGTTACATGTAATTATGGTGTTGTTTATTAAAATGTTTCTATTATGATATTATCATTTTATAAATAGTCACAGTCGTAGGCAGCACAAAAATCTAGATACAATTGATTATTTTTTGCCAACAATGGCATTTGGCCGACTTTCACCGTTTACAAAATCCAAATAGTTCGCAGGAATTGATGTGGCATCCATGTAGTAATTTTTAACACTATTATTGATTTTACATTTTTTTTTGGCTCAGCTGACTTTGATATCATATGATTTCAGCTAGGGTGTACTTGTATACCATTTCAAAATTAAAATAAAAAATAAAACGGTCCATTATTGGCGAAAATACCGCTGAAAATATACAAAAACATACATACAGACGAACATAGTAGGTAGTAAGTAAGTTCGTATAGGCCGGGTGGCTAGCCCTGGTAGGTAGTAGGTACCTACCTTCACTTTTTGGAAGTAGGTAAAAAGTCACTGTCACATCTAAGTCATGCCTGAGTAAAGCAGTAGCGAATTTACTAATAGCGCCGCCTTTTATGGAGTTTTTGTAACAACACAAAAAATCACGTTACACATTACATTATTTTGTCTACACTATTGTACGTAATTCAGTTCATAATCTTCGAAATAGCACAAATTTTCACATATTACCACTGATAGAAACACAAGTTTTACAAATTAATACAATACGGCGCGTTGACATGATTTTTCAGTGTTTATTCCAAAACTTCCTAAATACTAATAAAACTGCACAATCATTGTCATCAATTATACACTATATAGATTCAGTTACATAATCCATATATTATGCAAAAAGTATAAAATCACGTTATCGATAAAATTAAACTGCACAATCACGTCGCTCATCACTAGCTAAATGCCAAAAAATAACTGTGATACCATATTCAAATTCGAGATTGGCCCATTATTATTTTTTTTGGCTTGGCATGTTGATGCATTTGCCATTGTGATGTAACATTAATAAAATAAAGTGTATTTAATAACTTAAACTCGGCATTTAAATTATGACCAAATTAATGTTATGGGCTTTAACGTATCTTGGTGATGTGACAGAAAGTATACTACGCTCTATTTTAAAGTAAAAAAATATTTCCGAAGCTAGTGGAAATTGCACAGTTATTGTGCAGATATTTTACAGTGGTAATACATACTTGGCGACAGCGGTTTTCATTGAAAATTGTCATCGATTTCCTTTCTAATGAAAGTAGTTCGCTGTTCTGTGGTAAATAGCCAACTCCTAGGTGTGATTGCTCACGAAAGATTTTGAAGAAAAATTAAAAAAAGAAAGGGCGGGTAGATCATACAAAAAGAAAGAATTTGGTGTCGACGTAAATACAGGAACTAAGCTAAGACTAACCTGCAAATGACCGCCTTCATTCCCTCGTAATCGAGACCGGCTGGAGATGAGTCGATTGTCAATGGTGCACGGCGCCTGCTGGTATAGTCCTGTGTTTTGTCGAAATAAAATTGTCCAACACTGCACTACACTCTAAAAGGTTCAGAAGTTCTCGCAATGAACTTCAAAGTTGCGGATGAAAGTTATCTTGCGGCGTATGGAAGTCAACTGGCAGAATGATTTTCTGCCATTCAAAAAATAATGGCGGTGACGCGACTGTGAATGGTCATCGCGGTTCGAGACGACTAGCGCCATCTCTCGGGAAACTCCGGGACGTCAACGGAACATCGACAGATCGTCCCAGCGTTGTACCTGTTTTACCAACGACACCAGAAAGCGGGGTAAATTTAAATTATAAAATAAAAAGATTTAAGAAATGCGGAATTATTAAATAAAATATGTTAAGGCGCTCCACCACTATACGAACTTACTTTATGTAGCTTTAATTGTATGTGTGTATTAATTCTTTAATCAATTAGATTATGTAAGATACAAATCTGCTTATACAGGGCTACTGGTAATCAATTAGCATCCTTTTAAAGGCCAAACATATTTTGTTCTACGACTGGGTTACAGTAGTATTTAGTAACCCTGTATAACTAGGGATTGTCGGCTAAAATATTAATCAATTTATGTATACCTACTTACTACTTTGAGACCACAATTGGTTCCAAAACTTTTTCGATGTAAGCAAGGTAAGAACTTCGGTGCTCCTGTCTGTACCCCCCTGCTGGTAATCTGTCAGCTCCCTGTCACAAGTTATCGAGCTTTTCAAACTTGTCTACTAATTTGTTGGGCTTCCGATGGGCAATCTATGAATAACACCTGTACCAGGTACCTTTTGCAGATAGTTTGTTGGCATACATACTTATTGTTCTTGATGCGAACTGCTTGAATAATACCTATCAATCTAATAACAAAATATTAAAAATAAACTAGCTCACCCGGCAAACGTTGTAGTACATATTAATAAAAATCTGGAGAGAGCCATTTTTATCTCTTAGGAGTTTAAAAAAAATCTTGGGTCCATGCTCAGACCTAGGTCTGAGAAAATAGATAAATACATTTTCTAAATCACACTTGATTTAAGAATTATTTTGATACTCTTCTTCGACAAAAATCTAAATTGCTGTACTGGCCAAAATACTTAAGAAAATTTAATCATATAGAAAACCTTGCGTAGGAAAAGTCACAAGTTTTAAAGGTAGAGTGGACTAATGTTTTGATAAATATTAATTCAAATCTTGCACAGTTCTATCGTCACTGTAAAATAATAATCAGTTAAATCACTTGCAATATTGGCCCGAAAGTTCACCGTAAATTAGCATATTTTATCGACTCCAATCGTTTGTTTTAAATCAAGTTAAATCAATTGAAAAATCCTCCCACCTCTCTAATCTAGCAAGATTAAGAGTTCCTCCAATAAATCAAGATAAGATAACCCTTTCAATTACGGAACACCTTTGGAGCGTGAGCACGCAGCCGGCTAAGTCTAAAACCGTGTTTGATCCGGTTCCGGCCGCTCTGAACCGGAATAATCCGGCTGAAACCGGTCCACCTGATCCGGTGCCAGCCGGCGACTTGCGGGTTCCACCGGCTCGTGCTGTGGGCTTAAAGTTTCGGAAGGGCCCGCGTGTGGGAATTAAATGTGTTAAGAGTGCATTGTTTAGTAAAATATAGAGTGCAGTGGAGTTTTAGTTATTCACTAGGGTGGGCCGAATTTTTTTTTTTACAAATTTGATTAGTACTAGTAGTAAAAAGTTGTGTTTGTATTCAAAGATTCAATATTTACTAGTTTTTTACTATAAAGCAGATTAGCAGGTTCCGCAAGTACTTTAAAGTTTGAAAGTATTAGTAATATTTTACTAGTTTTCATCCATTGATATAGTGACTTAAATAATATTTTTTCTGATGTTTTCTTACAATACTGTTGACGAAACCGTGTCTAGCTTTATATTACATGACTTTGAAAGAAAGAGAGCACATCAGTTTGAAAAAAAATGTTGTATGGAGAGGTCGCCAAAGTTTAATAAACGTTTGTTGTGTCGCAAATATGAGTAAAATTAAAACTAGACAGTTAAATACGTGCCCTATCATCGATACTTTTACCGTACATCAAGAGAACGTATTGCCATCATACGAAGATGTCTTATAATGTTGTGAGTGGGAACAATTAGAATGGAAATCAATTCTTGGCGCCAAAGATCCTTCACTACGTGATATTTTAGAGAAGGTAACTGAAAAAAATATTAAAATATGTGAAATAGCTTCTTTTTCAACAGTTTCAAAAATTAAGATAACTACAATGATTTAATCTTATGTACAAAAACTTGTTAAAATCAGTTAAAAATAGACAAAATACTGTATCGTTTCAAGAAATCATATTACTGTTTAAAGAAGCAAGCTTACACCTTCTCGACGTCTGTTCCTGTAAATGCCTAGACTTTTGTACTTGTTTAAAAAGAATGAAAGTATCTCCTGAAGATCAACTGTCTTTGGCAGATCAACGAATTGATAGAAAGATGTTTATTTTTCATTGAATTATCACTGATTTTATTTCGGATCTAAGTACGGACCAAAAATACTTACATGAGATTGTTAAAGCTGTTTCAAGTGGACGTTGCTATCTTGAACTTGCCAGAAAAAACCCAGGAGTGATGTCACATGCAAGGTGGCTTACTACAGCAAATCGAATCGTAAGACTCTGCATAGCAACTGTAACACCTACATTAAATTTGATCATTTTAACTACATTCATCCAAAAAGTTTACGCTCGTGTGTGGTTTGATATAAATCAGCATTTGTCATGCAAGGACGGTGCGAGGCATATTTTTAACATGATCAAATATTCACGCTACCTTCCTAGTCAGCTAAAATCCGTTTTTGACCCGGCAATACAACAAAATACGTAAATTTGCGCATCCTGAAAACATATTGCTAACAATGATAACCGATCCATCGCTATCGATAAAAAAAATGGGATTACGACGTTTAATAAAAGCCAAAGAGTTAACCAGAGAGCAGCCACGATTGTTCAAAATTCCAAAATTAAATGGCAATGACAAGGCAAGACATACCCCTCACTTACCCGCCTATATTAGAAGACATGACGAAAGAAATGCTCGAAGCGTGCTTGCTGTCGGACATCAGCACAATTTTCATAGAATTTGACCAATTTCCCTGCCACACTCAAGCAGTAGAACGTTGCGTGAAGGTTGTAACTGGAGCTGGTGCAAAAGTATGTGGTAAAAATAACAGAGAAGGACTTATCGCTTCAACCATGTGTTCGAGGGAAACTATGCCTAAGATCGAAACAAAACAGGATTATGTACCTGAATAATAATGTTTATAGATGATTTTGTTTCAGATGTTCTAATTAATTTTTGATAAGTATGTGTCTGCCAATATTTTATTGTAATAAAAATTATAATAACTATTTTAGTTTTCTTTATAATCCCACCACTAAGCTTACAGATTTCGCATTTACTTTTAAAATTTCAATCAGCTTGCGGAACCTGAAAAAGGTATTTTTTTTAAATGTTTTTTGAATGTCTGTTACATTGAAGGCTATACGCAACTTTTCCGCACTAGAACATTTTGATATACGAGCTTTTTTTTTTCACCATACTAACGCGGCCCACCCTATTATTCACTCATCATTATGAACAACTTCTCCGGACTTGAATGCTGAAAATAATAACTGCTGTTCCATAAAAATATGTGTGTCCATGTAAAGAACCTAAAAAATTGCTTGTCTGTTAGGTCGGTTTACGGACGATTATTTTACATAATAACGTCATAAAAAAATATAATTGAATCAACAACTGAAGCAAGCTGAACGCTTTGGTCGATCGTCCCTCTCTAACGCTAGTTCCAAGCTTTCGCTTGCACGTTCAGCTCATGCGGAACGTGACACTTTTGTGCCTGCAGCTGGCGTACAAAAAGAATCATCAGCAGCGGATTGTTTTTTTGCGATTTCGGAGGTGGCTTTAAATTGAAATATAATTCATAATGATGCCTCTGAAATTCCCGCTTTGCAACGAAAGTAACGTAGGTACTTATAGTTTTCATTACCATTTCACAGAAAAGTTCTTTTAAATTTTCACGGACTTTACAGTTGTACTTTAAAATGTCTTGAGTGATAATATTAAGGCAGAAAACGTAATCCCCTAACGTTGATGACCTCAGAGCAATTTCAAAAGAATCATTCAGCTAAGCGCGCCGTGAATTGGCTACTTTAAGAAGTTCACCTGAAGACGCGAAACTTGGGAATTTTAATGAAAAAATAATTTCAATTTGTAAAGTCTCAAAGTTCATTCCCTTACATCCCGGAAACTTGGGTAACATCGTTACCTCCGCATACTTGAAGAGACGACACTTTCAAAACATTATTAATTTTATGGACTTTTTTTCTGGCGGGGTTGCCGCGTGTATACCTAATTCATATTCATATCTACTTTTGTAGTGGTTGATCATTGGAGGTACATATTTTAGGATTTTTATAGCAAGATTTTTAGGACGGCATTTGATATCAACACAAAATTTAGCGCTCAACTTAGAAGGCCTTAATTGATAGATTTAAACTAATAACTAAAAATATAACTGTATTTTTTGTAGCGGTATATTAGACAAGGAGAATAACACGTCTTTAAAGTTACATTTAGAGCTGCCAAAAAGCTTAAAATTGCGCATCATGTATAACTAATTAACATTATTATAGAAAAGACTTCTGGCTTGCGCAGTACAGCTTTGGGTAAGTAGGATTGTCTTAAAAATTTTATTATTTGAAAATGCCTTTTTATCTAAGTAATCTCAAAAAATCGGCTGTTATTTTTTTAATGAAAGAAATGTATTTTAGTTGTCTATGTTCCAAAACCTCGATAAAGTAAGTTAGATAAGTCACAGAAGATAAAATAAACCGAAAATCAGCCAGAATGTGAGGCAAAATAAATGTCCCCACAAAATAATTTCAAAATGCCCGACGAACAAACCGGCACTCCATAGCCGTCCTAAATATCCTATGAACGAACTTACCACTAATACCGAATCAAACGTCCGTGCGGGATCCGGGATAATCCCGCAGGTGAGCCGTCCCGGATTACGCGGGACGCGGGACCTATCCGTCTTGATGATGTATTATAGTGAGCGTTTCGATCGACAGATGTCGCTGATCGCTGAGGTGTATGCTTTGATGAATAGTTTGTTGTATTTACTTTGCTATTCAATATTATGTCCAACAAATTTATCGAAAAGAAGACATCGCAAAAATGAACAGCGATTAGGCCTTGGCCTGTATTATCTCTGTTTGTTTTGTTAAATAATTTTACTGTTGTTGTTTTTTTCTAACGGCTAACATTTTAGATTCGTAAATATTTTACAATCGTCTATAGATATATTTTTTAATACACTTTTTTACCTACTAAGTAAATAAGCATTTTAGTTCAAACCAATTGCCAATTTCAGCGAGGCCTATTAGTTTCTTATTATATTTTTAAATAAAAAAGTTTTTTTTTTATTTTTAAGTAGTATTTACAAAAATTTAAATAGAATCTCACTTTGCACTAAAAACTTATATTTTTACAAAACATTACGTAAAGCTATATTATATTTGCATCCCTTTACGCGAATTTTCAGTAACAAGCTATTGTGGGTTTTAATCATTTTAAATAAAGTATAGATAAGTAGATACAATAAACGAAGTACCTATTACTTACATGATAAGTGTCGCATTCATTCCAACTCCAAACAAAAGGAAAACAAAGCTTCGTACCTACACCCGGCTATAACATCCCCTCACCTTGAGATCGCTCCGATAATCTGGTCCCATCCGTCTCCGTCACAGTCGTTTTCGTAGAAAATGTTACAGTTCTTACCTTTTTGGTGATTCAGCGTTTTCTTGTTAAGATTTTTGACGATTAGATTGCTTTACTGATCTGAAAGAAAATACATGAATAATTATTTTAGGGACATCTGAAACACGGTTTTTGACCCCAGCAAGGTTCGTAAAGTCTCGAATAGACCAATTTTCAATTTTTGTTTCGCAGTTTCAACTGTGGCAAAATCTTTTTAAAAACTTAGTAAATATTTGAATTTTGTTGAGATATGACATACATTAATTTAAAATGATTGCTATTTTTGCAAAAAATAATCTTGTACTGGAATTATCCAGTACAAGATTATTTTTTGCAAAAATAGCATGACCGACTTCACCCGTGTACAAAATTCGCGAATATTTCGCACGGTTCGATGTAGCATTTTTCACATTACTGTTGATTTATCAAAAATGGCTCAGCCGAAGCCGAAGTAAACTCTTTCTAATAAGAACTATTAAAATCGGACAACTATGAAAAAAGTTATGCGTGAAAAAAAATATATATATACGCGTCGAATTGAGTGCCTCCTCCGGTGGTTCGTCGGTCAAAAATAGATTTTCTAGATTTTTTTAGCGGCTTTGCTATTTATCACTTTTTGGAAAGAAAAAATACAAATCAACCTTCGTTCTTTAGTTTTTAGCTAAGAAGCTGTGTGGCTTCATACTAAAATAAAAACCAAAATTCAATCCTAAAACACTCCAATTCTCTAAAAATAGCAGTTTGTTGACACTACCTAATAATATTGCACAGAAAAAATATCGTACCATCAATATAATTCGACAGAAATTCAAGAATGGAACACTTGCGCTCAACAACCTTATCACCGAACCTGCTACACATTGCCACCCGTAACTTTACGACTACCCTCCTTTTACCATCGCCTCGTCCCTCGCCATATCTCCAAGGTAATGTCCCATTTATCGACCAACTCAGGCGAAAAAATAGGTCTGGAACTCACGTAAGCCATTACCTCCGAACTAAACGGTTACCGGACCTCATTACTGGCGTCTTACTCCCTCCCTCGGTGGGGGGCGGGGAGGGGGGTTAAGTGACTCCAAACGGAAATAAAGGTGCAGGCGACTGGAGGTAATGTTAATTGAATTTCTGCAGACGGTTGCGGGTAGGGGTGGGGTGTGTCGATGAATTTTCGTGTCGATGTCGCTGTTGTTAATGCATGATATACCTATATTATATGAAGTATGTAATCTATTAGAAATTGATTTTTTGTTATTTTAATTTTTACTTTACTACATAATGATGTAGCAGGTAGTTAATGTGAATATTTAATTTGTATCAATGTAGGAACATTACTGCAACATTTAATATATTTTTATTGTTTAAAATGAACACTGTTTCACGTGTAATCTGTATAAATTATGTTTTTTAGGGTTCCGTACCTCAAAAGGAAAAAACGGAACCCTTATAGGATCACTTTGTTGTCCGTCTGTCCGTCTGTGTGTATGTCAAGACTCATTATCTCGGAAACGCGTAAAGATATCGAGTTGAAATTTAAACTGTATACGTATATCTATGATCTCTTACAGTTATGTAAAGAAAAAACTTCTCAGTTATCATATAAAGAGTTAGAGCCGTTTATGTCGTAAAAAACCACAAGTTCGACACTCACAAAAATCAAAACCTACAGGGTACTTCCCGTTGACATAGAACTATGAAATTTAGCGAGAAGCATTGTCTCATAGTAAACATATAGGAATAAATCTGAAAACTGTAAATTTTTATTTAAATCAGAAAAAAATAGGGTCTCAAAAAAGTTAATCGTATCATGTAAGGCATCATATAAAAGAACTTCATTACCACATGCAAAAACAGGTTTTTAATTATTATATATATGTATACTCTGAGACGATGCTTTTCGCTTAATTTCATAGTTCTATGTCAACAGGAAGTACCCTGTAGGTTTTGATTTTTGTGAGTGCAAAATATGCGGTTTTTTACGACATAAACGGATCTAACTTTTTTAAACGATAACTGAGAAGTTTTTTTTTACACAACTGCAAGAGTTCATTTATATACGTATACAGTTTAAATTTCTACTCAATATCTTTACGCGTTCCCGAGATAAAGAGTCTTGACATACACACAGACGGACAGACGGACAGACGGACAACAAAGTGATTCTATAAGGGTTCCTTTTTTTCCTTTTGAGGTACGGAACCCTAAAAAGGACTGGACGCAAAAAGTCGAGTAAAAACAGCACTTGAGCTAAAACCTTCAAGGCGTTTTAGCCTGACTTATTCTAAGGCTTAAACGCCTGTCATGCTCAATTAAAATATAAAGCAACTTTTCGTTCCTTTAAAACTAATTTTAAAAAATAGTAACTTTTATCGAGTACAGTTCATCCCTAGTAGTCATTGGCAAGTGATACGCGCCGCGGCCGCGTCCTACGCAAGATTAAACGTCACAAACCTTCAAGATATTTCCACCAGGAAACGAAGAAAACCATCCACACCTGTAACACTTATAAAACTTTATCGCGATAGAAATAAGGGTGGAAATTCCTTAGCAAATGAGAAATAGAAAGTTAGTAAGCGAACAGTCACTTGCAGTGAACAACTGTGTTTTTATTGTGTCGCAATTAGTGAAATTATTCTGAGATGCTAAATATTAAGTTTGGAATTTTATTGAAATTTTAACTTAATTAAATAAAAAAGTACTTTTGCAGGTACTTTTGAAATGCTAGGTGTTAATGGGGTTATTTTAACAGTTATGCTGACTGGAAAAATATAAATACCTAGCTGAATTAAACAGTAGTCAATATTGACTAAGTAGAATTTTGTCATTTTAATAAGCTTATAGCTGTAATATAGTTGTACTATATGGATACGTAATGATGTAGTCAGTCATCTAAAACGGGTGAAATTTCATGTCCTATTTTATAACAGACTATGCATTTTACTGAACCTCTACCAATCGTCTTCATCAGCCGTAGGACACTGCCACTTATGAAGATAGAGGTAAAGGACATAAAAATCTATAGGGAATTCATGATAGATTTATTCATAAGAAGCAACTAGTACACAGTGTATAGTAGTGAGTTGACCATGATCGATACAACTCAGTCGAAACGTGGGGATTTATATTACTAGCGACCCGCCCTGGCTTCGCACAGGTGTATTATACGTATAGGTACCTTTTTCTTGAATAAAATTAATCTATCTATTAAAAAAACGCATCAAAATCCGTTGCATAGTAAAAATATCGGTGGTAGGTTTTCTGTATTATTTGAGATATAGTGAAGACTGGTTGGTTTGCAATCCTTTTGGTATACACAGGTTTTAGTTGTGTTTGGAAATTAGATTTATTTACTGCTTTTAATGATTTACTGTGTGGTTTTTTGAAATAAAGTAAAGTTATTAAATATATAAGCATACATAGGGATAGACGGACAGGTAAGCGACTACGCTGTCCTTGTCAGTACGTGATCTCCAATTGAGAATCGTTTGCACCAAATGAATACTCTGACATTTAGAGCCCCGAGCACAAGTAAAAAATTAACGTAAATTGTCCACATTCAATTCTACCAAGCGAGTGTAAAAAAGGCCAACCCTAACATAATAAGTGGCACTTTCTACTTATATTAAGTGGCCCCAGATTACCTGCCATAATCCGCCATTAAGGCTGAAACCCACTGCGGTGTGACAATAAGCCCGATTACAGAGGCGCTAGCGTAAATTTAATAGCAACGTAAAATCTCTCTATCGAATGCCTAAAGTGAAAAAGAAACAGGACTATGCTATTTAGCTATTATAATTACGATGGCGCCTCTGTAATCGGGCTTAATGTGGGTCTACGTTTCCACTAAGTAAGTAGGTAAGCTCGTAAAGGCCGAGTGGCTAGCGCTGATGTCAGTTTTTAGGCCACTTGAAGGCCTCTGACATAGCTAAACGGTTAATGCAACCGGGACCTACAATTCAATTTGTCAGCCACGGTAGCGCTCAGTGGGAAAAATTCCACCCGTGGTCACCCATCCAAATATTGATCGTGCGGAACGTTGCTTAGTTTCAGTGATCGCTGATAACTACGCTGCGCTTCCACTACGTTTCCTCTGTAGAACAAACACGAATAATAATTATGACGACTATAAGCCCGATTACAGAGGCGCCAGCGTAACTATATTAGCTAAATAGCATAGTTCTGTTTCTTTTTCACTTTAGGCATTCGATAGAAAGAACGCTTTTTACGTTGCTAATTAATTTACGCTGGCGCCTATGTAATCGGGCTTTATGTACAACAATATAACTAAAGCGCAGCATACGCATTCGTGTGCTGCGTGTATAGCGTGCATGGCGTTGACAGCGATGAGCTACGTGAGCAATATTTGAACAAGCCACGCGTATACGAACCCATGACGTCAGTTAATTTGTGTAGCGTCTCTGAGGGATACATTTTCTTGTAAAGGCCTGGCGCTTGAGCGTAGCGTCTACCCGGCTAGCGGTAGCGAGGCGTAAAGAACCAATGTACAAAAATGTTCGAATGACGCCACGATGCGCGCTCCGAGAGCTCGTAGACCCCGCCGCCGCCACTGCCGCTGCCGCTATATAGCCAAGCGGTATGTCTTCGTGCGCCGCGGTGGGTTTCCGCCTTTACGGCGGCGTCGTGCGTGCTCTCTCCGCCACACCTTTACTTAGCGATGGCGGAGCGAAATGGCGAAGCAATTGAAAGAAATGGCGAAAAATTGCTCCCCGTGTTACGCTGTTTGAACACTCGATTTAGGAATTCAAGTTATGTTAAAAATCTTGCTACTTTTAGATGTTGCGTAGAATTCATAAATTGGTTATAGGGTCAGAACAATTTTACGGGATCCTATATACTTTTTACTTTTTTCTGTGTTTAGATATTAAGCTAAATGAAGTAAAAATATTACCTACATCAAAAGAGTTTACGTCAGTAAAATAATTTCTTCTCTTTAGCTAGTCTACCTACGTTTTGTGCAAGAGAAA
Source organism: Hypomecis punctinalis (assembly GCA_949316475.1). Taxonomy (NCBI): domain Eukaryota; kingdom Metazoa; phylum Arthropoda; class Insecta; order Lepidoptera; family Geometridae; genus Hypomecis; species Hypomecis punctinalis. The sequence continues at coordinate 3,249,775 of OX438805.1, forward strand.
ATGCAAAAGCAATAAACAAAACTAAATTAAACAAAAAACCTTATCAAGTTATCACCTTCCACCCACACCCATTGTCAAGGCGAAAAAACTAAACATTCAATCAACGTCGTTCCCTGATTGATGATTTTAATTAACTAATACGTAGTACCTAATCCCTCGATCCCCCGGGATTGACATTCAATGTTTGCGAATACATCTCCCGTAGAATCAGGGCGTAGGTGGACAACACAAGGCATCTTCTATTTCAATACCTTTCGATATCTTTTTTTTACATAGAGGCTCTACTCTCTGACCTATGACTAGCTTTACTAAGTGCTATTTATTACGTTAGTAAGTTCAATATATTACAATAAAATGGAGGCATCAATTTGACTTGGTGGAGTATCTCTATCCACAAGGTAGACAGAGCAGAACAATATACGCTGAAAGGAAGATGGGCCGGTTTTATTAGAAACTGGACTGGTTTTTCACAGGATCTGTTAATTTTTGCCAGGATAAAAAGTAATCTAGATGACACTCTGATCTTTAAACTATATTCAAGCGAATTAGTCGATCGTTTCTCTGTTGTTGCGTGAAAGAATAACGAACATACCAACAAAGATACTCTCATATTAATAATTTTAATAAGGATTTACGGCCGATAATAATCCTTATAAACCAAGCTACGTTGTAAATGTGACAACTATTGGGTATAAATTAAAAACGGTTTCTTCTGTCGTTGGATTATATTAATTTCCGATAGTTGTACCATTCTCGTAATTGCAGGTTCTAGAATGTTACACAATTATTTGGACGGGGGACGGAATTACATGACAATGAAATTATTACTTTCTTTTTTCTTGCATGTTGGGTTTTACGGCGTTACTCGACAACTTCCCAAAAAAATCCAAAGTCATCCTAATTCTCTTGTCTATGCGGACCTTGTCTATGTGTTTCCAGAAGGGCCTGTCAACATAAAGTACTCCTTAAACATTACATCAAAATAACGTCACATTAAGTATTCACCACAGTAAATACCACTTGCAGTCGCCAATCCAAAAAACTGATTGAGTTTATTTTTGACCGACGAAACGGAGGAGGAACTCAATTCGACGCGTATATTTTTTATGTAGGTATAACCACACATAACTTTTTACGTAGTGGTCCGATTTCGATAAAAAAAAATATTGGAAAGAGTATATAGTTCGAAATTGGTCCTATTCAAATTTTATAGAAATCGGATGAACCATTTTTCATAAATCAACTATAATGTGAAATATGCTATTTCGATCCGTGCGAAATTTTCGTGAATTCTGTGCACGGTTGAAGTCATGCCGTTTTTTGCAAAAAATAATTATGGAAACGCATCGTCAATACATGCCATGAGCTAAGACGCTTTCTAAAATATAATATTTTTACCAAGAAAACATGAACAAAAACATAAAACAAGAAAAATAAGAAAACGATCATACCTTTGTCTTTGTATGTAATAGACTCCCCGGTATTTGCCCGCGCTGTCCCGCCGTTTAGCAACCCGACACCGGCGGTAACGGGACACCACCTTTTACCATCGGCAAACAGGCTCAGGTGTTTGTTTCGGGAACTGTTTGTTTTTATGGAAAAACAGACGTTTTACTTTACGAGGATAATACTTAGCTCGGAGTTGCTCAGGGAGGTGACTTGGGGCCTTTTTATATCCTTATTTAATTCAACGTAAGGTTCAGTATGTTATTTTAGACGTACCTACATATAAATGCTTCGGTAAAATACATACATTCTACGAATATTATAAACGCGAAAGTTTGTGAGGATGGATGGATGGATGGATGTTTGTTACTCTTTCACGCAAAAACTACAGAATGGATTGAGATGAAACTTTGCAATAATATTGCTTCTATATCAAAATAACACATAGGCTATAAATAAAGTATAATTATATTGCGTCAAAAATCAAAATATCATGCGGGCGAAGCCGCGGGTATAAACTAGTAGTATATATTATTTGATAATGTAGTACTTTTTACTTGTTTTATTCTAGTTGAGAATCTTAAAATGATTGAATGCTTGATTCAAATGATTCAACTGTTGCTTTTCAGCACTGAAAAGTAACATATTATTGCTAACAGAAATCAAAGAGTTACTATCTTTAGGCAGGTACTTTTTGCTTCCTCGTCGATCAATCAAAGTAGCACAAAAAGGTATGCAAACTAGCTTCGAGTAGTTTGTTCTTGACACACAGATTGTAATATTTGACCTTATATTATCTGCTCGGGTGTCGGTTGTGTTTGTTAGTTTGGATATTGCTTTTCTACATTTAACATTTTTCAACGAAACATTCAACGTAGATTCACAAACACAAATTCTAGTAATAAAAGAGATAATGCAAGAATATATGGAGCTTAGGTCATTACCTGGTACAGTAGGTATTTAATTATTTGCTTTTTGGTGTGGAAAATGATTTTTCTATTATTTTCTTTAATAAAAATCACTATTTAAAGGAATTTCATATTTTCAAATCCTATTAAAAATCCTATTGTAAAACATGGCGGCGTGATAGTGCCCTTGAACGAAAATGAAATACAAAATACGAAACTCCATTGTAATTAAGCATTAATGCATTTTTTTTGTAAATTTAATAACCATGTTTTAAAGCATTTCGCATCCTTATGAAGAAGCCCAGATTCTGCAGCGCGTCGGGTATGTTCTCTGATGCGCGGGTTCCTGATTTCTTTGCAGTTGTTCGGTCTCGGATCGCGTCCTTTTGGGATAGGATACGATAGAATACGGCATACTACAGTGCCTGTCTGAAAATTTGTGTTGTCCAATATATCGACATTGGATCTCTGTCCACCAGAGCGTGAATCGGAAGTAGCATGACGTCAAACCTAGGCTTGACTTTAAACTATATTTAAATTATTATTTGGACTGTGATAATTTTGTATTATTGTAATGTTTATTCTTTTCTGTTGTTTAATTGTGTCTATTCATATGGGTTGTGTGCCTGAAATAAACGTTTATATTATTATTAAATATCTTTTTGGGGTATTGTACAACGTCTGAGCCCACTTTGCAAGGTCTTCTTTTTAGAATTTTTATTTAAAACTCAAATATCATGCCATTTAATATATAATTTCTGCTATTTAATCTTGCGGGGCTTATCTATCGGGCTACCAACATTGTCCATTTTATAAGCCTCCATAAAAATCCGCAATAAAGCGGTCACTTTACCTATGCCTGGTAGGAGCTAAGAGCAATTTCCCGCCGCGGTAACAAAGTCTAAGGAGCTGACCGACCTCCATATATCGCTGGACTAGTGGTGGAATACTGTGGATAAGATTTAGAATTTTAATTATGTGTGTCGTTGTCGAAATATTATTTGAAATAGGTCAAACAGGATCACCGAATTCAACTTGGCGAGGTACCATTCGGAAAATTTTGTAATGTCTTCTTGTCCGACATAATTGTACCTGAGTGCCTCTAGTCGAAAGTATTCGACTTGTGTGTTACTAGTGATCATTTATAACACTGAACCGTTGTCTCTTACTTCAAGCTTCAAGTAGCACAACGAGCTAAGGAGAGGACTATCAGTGACCTGGAATCAGAAATGAGGAGATCCGTAGAAGAATCAACGTTAATGACGTAACCCAGGGGATTTATAAGTTAAAATGGCAGTGAGCAGGCTACATAGTACGAAGAACTGATGATTGTTGGGGTCGCAAAGGTCCCGTTAGGATACCACGTCTGGAAAGTGCAGTGTAGGACGTACACCCACGAGATTGTTCTCGTGGGTAAACATTCTTTTATTACCAGGGAAAATCTTTTATAGATACCACCACGCCTCGAGGGTAGGCGGGTGGTCATATGAGAGTCCCGCCGACAGGACGGTATACTCACCTAAAACCTTGTTCCACCACTGCGCCTGGTATCGGCCTGGGCACGGGCACGCATCCGAACTCCTCCGTGGCACCCGATAGCGCTGGCCCGACTTGGGCCCCACCACGAGCTAGCGCTCACGTCTCAATGACAATGTGTCCGACCGAACACAAGACACAACGCCATCCACCATTCGTCGGACAGCACCCGTATCCGACAGCTAGGCATACGTCCTACGCTGACCTGTTGACCTCATCAAGAATTAATTTTTTGATTCATGATCTTTTTTTCAATATTTAACGCCTTATCCACACTAAAACCTCCGGGTCCAGCAGTAATTGCCACTATCAAGTCCGGGCAGCCATAAAGAGGTGAGTCGAGGTGCGTCCGATCGACCGTGAATTCACCGTTTTCCACAGTATTTCACCGCATTTCACCGCTTTCCATCGTCTCGGGACGGAAGAGGGGGAATGCAGTATTCTTTAGAATTGTTCTGCAGATTATTGCTAGAGAATGAAGTTGTTAAATGAAAGGTGGTAAAGAATTTTATGGACAGATGGCTTGAGAACATAAATATTATACATATCAATCCTATTTCGAATTCTAGAATCTGTAAAGTGCGCGTCATTATTATTTTGATTAAATCATATTTTTTTGTTCCTGCGGTCAAAGCAAAAAAAAAAAAAATAAGTTGATGCGGTCAAAGCAAAAAAAAAAAATTATGTTGACCATCAATATTAATTCAAGAGAAGAATTTAAGTGCTCTACTGACATAATAAATTTAAACATTGCTTTCTTAACTGATTGAAACAAAAAAAAAAAATTATGTTGACCATCAATATTAATTCAGGAGAAGAATTTAAGTGCTCTACTGACATAATAAATTTAAACATTGCTTTCTTAACTGATTGAAAACAACTTATGCTTCCAGCAATAATCTTAAAAGTTTAACACAAAATCGCTTTCCGCTGTCTGTCTGTCCCTATGTGTGCCCTTTTTTATGGAAATCTGTGATGTATGCTTGTATCTTTAAAACTACCCAACGGAATTTGATGCGGTTTTTTAAATAGATAGAGTAATTCAAGAGGGAGGTTTTGTTTAGTACACCTGTGCAAAGCCGGGGCGGGTCGCTAGCAGTAGATTCTAATTGTCGTGTCGTGCATATCTAATTATTATCGTAAATTAGGATAGATTTTGGTAAATAATGTAATTTAATACTTATATCTGATTTTATATGCTAGCTGTTGATAACATATTTCGTTGATCGCACATGAAGAGGATAATGCTTGCCCATAAAAAGTTTACTAAAATTGAAGAGGTCTTGCAACTAAAAAAGTCACCCTCAAACGTAATTATTGATTGTGCCCATGATAGCTAAATGAGAGGTGGATAATCCACCTACCTAAAAGTTTCCTAAAATTTAAGAGGTCTAGCAACTCAAAAAGTCTCCCTCGAACGTAACTATGATTGTGCGTGCGTCTTACCATTAACAAGAAAAACGCTTGTCCCGTCCCATTCCGGCCTAAAAGCCGGCCGGGCCGGTTAACCGGACGATTTGTGGGCCAATCGACTCGCAATGAATAGTCGCCCCTACTTACCTTTATAGCTTTGGGCGGCTCGGAACGGAATTAGTGGAAGAAATGCTAAGAGTTGTAAGTAACGCCATAGAGAGATATGCAGAACTAAGAGAATATTGGGAAGATATTCAGTGGTAGGTATTAGTGAAGAAAAAGATAGGTGATGCAACTGATTTATTTAGCACTTTGTTTCAATACCTCTTATTTCCATCTAATAAAATATAAATACTCTCTTACACACTCTACACATATAATAGACACTTTCACCACAACATAACAGACATACTAACATAAAGGTTTAACTTACAACATGTTTCATCCATCCATCCATCAGCCAAAGGACGTCCACTGCTGGACATAGGCCTCCCCTATGGATCTCCAATAACATCGGTTGGAAGCGGCTTGCATCCAGCGCGATCCTGCGGTCTTAATGAGGTCATACGTCCACCTTGTGGGTGGACGTTAATGTGGACAACATGTTTACGCCAGTTTTATTTATACTACGACGGCTTGCAGATTGGTGTAAGTTACGAAACATTTAAAAATTTTAAATGTACTTAGATTTAACACGTGACTTCATCGCTTTAACCTTAAAACTAGCATTATGTATTGGTCAATACTGCAATTTAAACCAGCTGGTAGTGGCTTGCAATCATTCATAGGTAGTTCCTTTTCTTACAACGAATGTTTCTTATTTTTGTGTAAATTACGCCTTGTTAAAACTTAAATCCGTAACCAAACAATATCACCGCATCTCAACAATTTCTCACCTTCCCAATCTCAATTACAAAGCAAACTCTGTTGAAACAGTCGGTCCCGCGGGCCGGGCGGAGTACCGCTTAATAATATTTTTCACCTTGTTTCGCTTTCCAATTTTCCGCAAGTCACTCTCGTGGGTAACGGCCCGTGTTTTGATTTAGAAATGCTCAAGGAGTGCTCTTACTTTTAACGAATACGATACGTTCAAGCGCCTCTGAAAAACTGATAGATACCTACATAATAAGTATAATTCTTTTTCGCAAAAAAATGGCATGACCGACTTTAACCGTGTACATAATTTGAATAGTTCCCACAGATTGATATTGTAATTATTAGGGGAGGCCTATGTCCAGCAGTGGACGTCCTATGGCTGAAATGATGATGATATTGGAATTTTTCAGATTATTGTTTATTTATCAAAAATGGCTCAGCCGATTTCAACAACATTTAAAACAGGGACATTTAAATCATCTTTGAAATGTGATCTACCAAAAAAACTATTTTGTAAAAAGTTATACGTCGTTATAAATAAAAAAAAGCAACGCAGATTAAATCACCGTTAGAAAAACTTGCTCCCTCCGTCTTACCCATTTTCGATCAGGTCACGTGTCCTGACGCGAGTTAAACATTTTTTACCCACCCCGAAAAGGTTGCAATACGCCGCTAAAGAAGTTTCCACTTCAAAAATATACGCGTCGACTTGTAAACCGTCGTCGTCGGTTAAAAACAAATCATTCATACACTTTATCCGTAGACTTGACGTAGGTACAATAATAAAATAATAAGCTTTTGCAAAAAATATAATATTTTATGTTTTGTAGATAACTTATTGTTTTTGGCAAAAATATTAAACAATTAGCAGGGGTCTGATAATTGTTCAAGTTATTTTTATAGCGCGTTATTTTTGCCGAGAACTTTGTTTTGCCATACAACAAAATTGCGATTAAGTATAAATTGAGTAATAAACAATCCTACCTCTTCAGTTAAATCAAACTGCACACATTGTGCAAACTTTGTGAACCAATTTTCACCAAAGTTTGCAGGAGTTTATTGCAAACAAACAACATCAACGTGGCACGAAATATTTAGAGAAGAGAAATAAAAAAAAAGAGAAGAGAAGACATGTTATAGTAACAAGCTCCAATGCTTTTGCTATAAAATTACGGTAGGCGTTTTGAAATTTTTTGGGCTGCTTCTAATGTACTAAATTAACTAAAAATACTATTTCTTGTGGAAAATTTTCGGTAAAATCTTCTAAAGCTTGAATAATAAGCACTGAAGAATGTCAGTCCAAATAAGGGAAAGTCACTGGAAAACATACCAAAATGTCGTCGAGTGTAAACCATTTTGTTTTGTGACCTGCGAGGTGTTGCGGACGTCAGTTCTATTTTTATCGCTTCGAGAAAAATTATTGGACGATGTTTCTCTACAAAATTATTTAACAGAAAATTGGATAGCAGTTTATTTAGTAGGCCGCCTTTACTCGGTTTCGCCAATAAGTAGAATTTCAAGAAAAGGAAGTTTGCTAGTTAAAATTGTCATCGCTTGATACGAGTCTAAACTATTAAAACATGAACATAAGATATCATGACTGATCGATGTTATAGGGTTGATGCACCCGATGTGGACAGCTTAGCTTAGTACCTATCACATTGAATATTTTGAAATATAATAAGACAATTTTATTGTTAACTAAAATTTAAAATAAAATTCAAACATGTAGCTTAACTCGATTTGTTTATAATTAACATTTAAAAATGTTTAAATGTCTTTAATAATATTATTTTATCTTGATAATTGTCTACACAATCATTAAAATTAAAAGTAGCCAAAAATGACACGGAGATGTCCATAATCAGTGCATTTAAAAACTTAATCAATAATTATTTTTTCCAATACCGACTTCAACCGTGTACAGAATTCGCAAAATTTCGCACGGATTGACATAGCATTTTACATATTATTGTTGATTTATCAAAAATGGTTCAGCTGCATTCAATAAAATTTAAATGTAACTGATTCTGAAGTATACTCTCAGTGAAGAAATTATTTAAATAAGACTACCGTGTAAAAAGTTATGCGTGGTTATACATAAAAAAAATATATACGCGTCGAATCGAGTACCTCCTCCAGTTCATCGGTCAAAAATTGCATACCTCGTAATGATAACAGTGCAATGAATGATACTTAAAATCACACTCTCTGGTGGCACGGGGTCTTTTGTTTATTTTTGCCTTTTTGGGAATAATTGATATTGTCCCTTGTTTAAGCATTGAAAAGCAATAAAGCTACCTATTTGTAGAACATTCAATTTTATCTAAATTACAAAATGATTTTCACAAAAACTGATCAAAAAAGCTATCCAGAAGACGCATTCCATCTCCACATTCTCGCATTGTTATTTTTGCCGTCCCCGTGTATTGTTAGCCAGGAGCGAATATAATTTCATATTTCCGACCTGTCATTGTCCACTTCGCGTCGTCTCGCTTGACCCCACTTGTACCAATCTAATTTGGCTCTTTCGCTTTGGGCGGACTTGGGAACATTGGGCCACATTTTGGTCCAAGTTGCTAAAATAGAACCAAGAATATTTTGGTTCTGAAGTTGTAGAGCACGACGCGTATGCGCGATTGTGCCCATCGGTAGTGTCCGGTGCACGCGTTTCTCCTGAAAGCCTGGGACACTAAAATTGATTGATCCAAAAAATAATTTCCTACATATACGAACCACTATCCGGCCTCTCATTCGCATAACTATAGATTTTCAATGCTCACTCCCGTTCCCACTCGGCCACGTGACCATTAAGGCATACGTTCAGCCGTTCGAATAGTTCAATTATAGCTTTCCAGCGAACTGTCGATGTGTCGCGCATTTGTAGAGACCTATATGAAGTCGTACGATATTGCTCCCTTGGCCTTGTTCACGAGACCCAATAAGGGCAGAAGCGAGTATTAAAATCTATGTTAGTGTGGACGGGATACCATACCATACGGGAGGCTAAACAGACCAAATTAAAAAATCAAGACAGAATGTTGAGAAACAAACAAGTGAGGCCGATCGAACTACGCCTTGCCGTGTACAGACACAATTACACACAAACACGTGCCATTGTACGTGTTTGTACTAACTACGCCTTGGCTCGTCAGTCGAACTACGGCGGCGTAACACCGACGCGGCGACGCACTCACCACATGTATGAAAAACTGGCCTCCTTTGTTTGTTCACGACGTCCTGTCTTGATTTTTGTATTTGGTCTGAGACGGGAAGTCTATAGATATCCTACAACTGATGGATGAATGGATTTTGTATAATAACCCACTATTTTATAAATTGTTGTGTCAAACATTGGAACCAACTAAGTTTATCCAGTTTGGGCCAAACATTGGCTGTCAGCTCCAAGTTATATCTTATAGCATCACATGATACGAAGGGGCGAAGACGCAGGTAACTCCACAGAAAATCTAATTTCGCAAATTGAATTACACTGTCCACTAACTTAGAGAAAAGCTTTGAGATATATCTCGCTCTTTGTGATATGATGAATGTGAGACGGTGGATGGGATCTCAATTCCTGAAGTTTTGGATTAGAGTGTTTTTAAAAATGGTCTTTTATATCGCTGGCTTAGTTTATTTTATCGAGTTTGTCCAATTTTGTCAGGGTAGTTTAATTTTGATATAGTATTGCTATGTATAATGGAATGGAAATCTACCTAATCAACGTACCTACTTCTCATTCATCATCCATTAGCTATAGGACGTCCACTGCTAGATATAGGCCTACCCTGATGGATCTCTGAGAAATCAGTCCATCTTGCGGATGAACGGCCTACACTGTGCGCCGGTACGTGGTTGGTGTCTACACAAGAACTTTTCTATCATATGTCCTTTGTGCTATGTGCCCCGCTCACTATCACACCAACTAGTTAATCCGCTGATCTATGTCAGTTAATTCGGTTCTACTTTAGTTACGTAATAAAATTAAGTGCGCTTGAACTAAGAGAGACCAATGGAAAGATAAGTACCTACCTACTAACCTACCTACATTTTAAATTCTAAAGTAAAAATGGGCAAAGGCAGGGAGACGGCGGAAAAGCCACACCAGCGTCTCTACATCACTTAAAATCACCTTTCAATATTATGAATAAACAATTAAAAACATTACGTCAACTGTTATGTTTTTATTTTGAGTGCTTTCCACACTAGATTTTATCTCAAAGAGTTATCTTTGTGATAAGCTTTTCATAACATTGATTTAGCAGTGCGCTATCTCTCGTCAATCTTTAGTAGTTCTATTAACTTAATTAGTTGAGAAATAACCTGTCTAATACGGGTATCACAGGTGGCGCCGCCAATGCTATAAGTTGGTGGTAATATAGGCACTTCAAAAATTTGACGCTTGCGTAGGAGGCAGGCTGACTCAGTTGGTTAGAGCGTCGGGCTAGTGATCCGAAGGGGCAGGTTCAAATCCTGCGTTCGCTTCAGGTTTTTGAAATGCTTATCACAAAGATTACGTGAACTTTTCAAAATGTTTATCGAGAACAATAATTTCCATTTTAGAAACAAGTCCAAATGTAAAAGAGAACGAAGGACAGGACAGGGAGATGAGGAGGGCCACAGGAGTGCGGTTACAGCAGTTAAAAGTAACAGACGCCACGTGAGTTAGCTACAATTTATATGTAAATCAGGACTTGGGTGTATAGGTCGGGAGACAGCCGTGGTTTTCTATAACAAGCCTTATATACTTAATAAAAAAATCTAAATTTAACTCGTAACTATAGGATGATAATATGTACAATTAAAAACTGTCACTAAGAAACAAGTTGGTTGCACTCATGATCATGTATAATGCATTAGGTACATACAATACTACATATTCAAACGCCGCAATACCCAAATTATCGTTCAAAATCTGTTATACTTACGTACGTAAAAATTGATGGCAAGTAAATCTACTAAGCAGCAACTGTGCCAGGAAGGTTAATATGATCCAATTGGTCTTTTAAAGATAGTTAGCCAAGAAAACTTTTAAAAAAGCCGTGGTGGTCTAGTGGCAGTAACACCCGCCTTACAATCGTGAGGTCGTGGGTTGAAATCCAGGTACCCGGAACCAATTAATTTAGTTGGAATTTATGTACGAAATTTCACACCACAGGCATTTCGATGAAGGAAAACATCATGAGGAAACCTGCATATGTCCGTAGAAGAAATTCGATGGCATATATGAATGAGGCCGTGTGAAAGATGTCCCAAAATATTTATTATTAATACATCAACCCGCACTAGGCCACTGTGTATCCCCTAGTGGGTAGGCCTACTTCCTGCAGTGGACTATTAAAAAGGCTGGTTAGAACAGCCAACAAATTACGTTCGTAAATTCTGTAACCACTATCTCCCAGCCTAGCAGTCCGCTCCCGTCAGTCTCTAGAGAGAGATCTAATTGCATTTCGCTGAGGTGAGCCGCAGCGAGCGACGAACGGTTCACTTACTTTTTATTGCTGCCACCAGATAATCAGATCATTTGAATACGTTAACTAGTCTTTTTAAGTGAACGAGAGAAGTACGCATCGGCAAGCGCAGCGTAGGATGTTCCCCTACGAGGTGGACAGACTGTTGATCTCATAAAGACCGCAAGATCTGTATATACTCGTAGGGTTTTTTCCAATCAATTAGCATCCTTTTAGGGTCTTATTCTGTGCATCAAAACTAACAACTTTTGTTCTACGACTTTTGTCTTATTTTTATTTTATTTTATTTTTTATTTATGTCCGGCAGTGGATGTCCTGTGTAAGGTTGCCAACTATACTGTTAACAGTATTATACTGCTTTTCACTAAATTATACTTTTTACTGTTGAACAAAAATAAAGTATATACTGTACTGTTTTCAGCGTCGAAATGCAAAGCTAGCTGAGCAAAACTTTTCGTACAAAAATATCGAAAATATACGAAAATCGGAAATGTAAATCTTTCTGCGCCTAAGGGTTTAAAAAGATCGTAAATTTGTAAGTTTTGCAAGAAGCTCTAAAATATGTATTTAAAACAATAAATAAATAAAATAGTGTACATTTTTTTCTCAAATACTGTTTGATATTCTTCATAGACCTGGGGTCTTATTGCGTAAGCGCTATGACGTTCGGCTTCGCTTTGTCTCTTGCTCGCGCCAGTTACTCACGCCACGAGAGCGAGCGAGACGAAAAGCGAAGCCGAATGTCAGAGCGCTTTCACAATAAGGTCCCTGAATACTTTATTTCTTGTACAAAAACATTGGCAACCCTGCCTATGGCTGTTGAATGGATGGATGGATGAAAGAAGCCAGCTGATGTCTCAGTAGAATATGAATTGTATCTCTAAACGATGAATTCATTTCAATCAAATTTATACAGATTGTCGATTTCGAGTTGCAATTTTGTATAGAACAGCTGATTTTTTTCTCGAATTTTGGGTTGGCCTCATAGTTAAAGTTGTTCATAATGTCGGTGTTAATTAACCCCTGTCGGCTTAAGGCTAAAGGCTTAAGTAAGCAGATAACCCTATAGATATATAACAAAGAGTTTTTACAAGGCATACTCATTACTTGAGTAGTACGAGACAAGGAAAATCATTAAAATTTTAAATTATCCTCGTCCGACCGGTAGCGTAGGAAGCCCATAAAAACTATTTTGTTTGACAGCAAAAATGCCCACGCTTCAGGTGCCAAGGCTTTTTAGAAACCCAGTTTTGGAAACAAAAAAATATGCACACAAAAAATCTCCTCTATTTAAAAATACGAAAAATCCAAAATAATGATAATAAAATCTGTAGGTACTTATTTACGATGAAATACATGATTATATAATTTTTGATCACATAAGGTCATACCCGCCTAATAAAGCGGCTAATAATCACATAATTACCAATAAGTCCATTTAATTAGTTACTTCGAAGTAGACATTTTCTTCTTTCATTCACAATTTCAATTTACGTAAAATAATAACGTTACGTAACACGCGCTGATAGTGATGAAATAGTAGATTGTATCATATGGGAGCAAAATAATATTTTTACGGCGAGGGCGCTTTTTTGAATCCAGAGCGTGAGGGATTCTAGAGTAGATTCCCGAGCGTAGCGAGGGATTCTTTAGTAGAATCCTGAACGTAGCGAGGGATTCAAAGTACGTCGCCCGAGCCAAAAATATATTTTGCGCCCGAGTGGTGGACACTCTACTTTTCATCACCTCTATGAGAAAACAAAAGGCGCCTCATATTTTACTATAGTATTATTATTTAACTAGTTTTTACCCGCGGCTTCGCCCGCATACGCAATATATCACTATAATTTATAGCCTATGTGTTATTCTGATATATAAGCTATATTATTGCAAAGTTTCATCTCAATCCGTTCAGTAGTTTTTGCGTGAAAGAGTAACAAACATCCATACATACATCCATCCATCCATCCTCACAAACTTTCACGTTTATAATATTAGTAGGATTAAACGTAGAGTAACAACTAAATTGAAATTAAGGGTATTGCGGCGTTTCGCCCCGCAAGCTGTTAAATGGTATCTAATAATAAAACAAATGAAAACTATATTTATATTCTTTTCATTCATTTTCTTGGCGCTGAACACCAACATTACAAATACTTCCAAATTCAAAAAGTGCGCGGCAAAGATCATTCCGTCGCACTTATAAAGTTCCTAATAGAAAACACCTCCTTTGTGCGTACTTAAAGGCGAACCAAGTAGTCCTTTTCGAATAGATGTGATGAAAAAAATGTTCATCCTCTTTTTACATGTATGGGACCCTACCCTTTAAATACACTATTTTAAATTTTTTATTTGTTTTAAATTGAGATCGATACTAAAACTATCATAATCCCAAAGGATATGGAAAAGATACGGTTTTTGAAATCTTGCAGAAACGAAATATATACCAATAGAAAGCTTATATACGAGTAATTATCTTTTTCATTTTCTTAAATATGGCACTAAGCATTAATACAGCTCGCATCGCTGCCGGTTTTCAAGGACCGCCTCCCATATAAAAAGTTTACCAACTCCTTTAATGCAATTTGGTTCATAAATGTGGTAGCTATAAGGCTTTGTAATATTAGGACGGACGGATCGACGGACGGACAGACGGACGGACAGACGGAAGGACACAACGAGTTATAAGGGTTCCTTTGGAACCCGAAAAACGAAACAAAACTCAGAGTATTTAGTCCGTGTTTCGTTTTAAAAGTACATATTTCTGCGTTTATTTCTTAGGCAGAAACGGATATACTTAATGCGAAAAGTATGTAGCAATAGTAGTAATCTAAGTTTGTATGTCTGCCGGTTCGGTCTGTCTTGCGATACCATAAAAACAACAATACGCCTTAAGTTAAAGTCATTTTTCCTCAACGCTGTATATAGTAGTCAAGTCACAGCATCAACTCCAAAACTAGTTTTGAATACGAAATTAAAAATCAACCGCAAGTGGTACGTCGTTGAAGCAAAATATTTGAAAAGTCTTCGGCAAAAGTGATTATGTCAATAATGAGGTTTCTCAAAGTTTTAGCAGTGATAATATCCGTTTGTGAAGGATGTAGGTGTGCAGTGACAAAAGATGAAGCCCAGAATAAGACTATTGAAACCCAGAAGATAAATACTACTCTTTATTTACCTATACCATATCCTAAATACTTGGATGTTAGAGATCCTGCACAAGCGATCGTAAGTTGGGACCCTGTGAAAGTTAGTGAAGATAATCCTATTCTTGGATTCAAGGTAGGTGAACATAACGTAAAGTTTTCAGATAGTAAAAATGCCTTGTATTGTCTTATTTTAAAAAAGTAGTTATTTGGTTTGCTTTCAGGTCAAATTTCAAATTGTGGGAAGATGAAACGAAAAAAGTTATCAAAATAGTTGAAAAAGACGGAAAAAAGATAGAAGTAGAAGAATGGGTGCCAATTAAAAAGGTATGTTTTGATTTATCATTCATCTACGAGCCTTGAGATACTTACAGTTATAATTGATTTCTTAACACATGTTTATCTGTGATTATATACTATGATCGTTCCAACTAGCTGTTCTAGAAACCAGAAATAGAAAGAACATAGATGATTAATTATCTACTATTATTTTGCCGATTTTGAGTTGAAATTTACCAGAAGCATTTGGTTTCAACTTTCAAATTCTGAGTTGGCCCTATCAACGTTGTTCATAATATTTCTCATCTCATCATCTCTCATCTCTGTCATTTCTGGCAGCCATACCACAAAGTTTGATTAGTTTGGTGTCAGAGACCGTGTGATCAGTGCGTGGTGTCAGAGAGTGTGAGATGTCCACAAATATGATTGTATCTATTTAGACTAAGTTATTCTCTATCTGAAACTGAACAATCCGTGTATTAATGAGTCACTTCTTTTTAGTCATTCCACGTGCTGCCCACGCACAAGCCAGCGCTAAAAGCAGTTGTCCCTCCAGACGTCTTCTCTGCTAGCTTTAACGTGAAAATTGGAGTACACTACGAGCTCCGAGCCCAAACCTTCAATGCCGAGGGAGATGGCCCATTATCTAACACGTATGGCTTTCGGATTCACACTGATGAAGAAACGAAACAGTACAAGATGACGTCGACTCGTGCTCCGAATCCTAATGCAGGCTTACTTCAGGTGAAGATAATTAATTAAAACTTTGGTTACGGACTTCGTCGATAAGGCTTCGTTATGCTTGTGAGACGCTCTTGTTGTCAATTTTTATCATGGTTTTCATAACGATTACTGACTCGAAAGTTAGCCCCTAAGTAAGCTTAAAGCATGGTAAAGGTGCGTGATCTCTAGCACCCCTCATAACCCTGGCAGAATTGCCTTTCCTTTTTTTTTCTACGTCTCCACTAAGATAAAACAGCGAGGGAAAGTTTTGGGTATTTGTGCTCCCTTAAACCTTTTTCGCTCTAGAAATCTAACACAAAGAGCTAAGTTATATATGCCTGGGTTAATCTCATTTCAGCGCATACGTGACATCCATCGGGTTCTTGTGTGCGTAATACATATATTTAAATTCATAAGATACATTTTCCTCCTTGTTAGTATGCATTTGAACTTACATATATTGTTCGATAACATTTGAAATAACATCAATTGTAATAAATTTGGCAGCAAGTGCATACGTATAACGTAAAAATCAGTAGTCCTGACGCAGTTGTACTTTATATATTTTAAATTAAATCTATAAACTAAAAGTTCGGTTAAAATAAATTTGGTGGCAATAAAAGTGAATAAGTAAAGTCTACAGATTGAATACTGGGCAAAACGTTTATAATTAGAACTCACACTATTAGAACCATCGACACGACAAAGAAGAAGAAGAGATAAGTAGGTAAAGACATAATACACCTATGTATATACCATGGCCGGAAACTATACAGTTACTGGAAATAACACCAAATTGGATGGAAATCTGCGTATCGATACGGAGGAAACGATAAAAATTGCACTGTTTTACTGTGTTTTCAAAACAATTGCTACAATTTTAACTTTATGCGTATTTGTGTTCGGTATCATCTTGTGGTATAAAATCCCAAAATGGCGTACATTTGTAAACTTTATATATCTCAATGTCTGCTTCTTCTGTATTATATCAGGTGTTTTTGTTCTTATTCGTATTGTGGTTTTTTATAATTATCCAAAGCCATTTTACGATATGACGTCTTTTGTACATTATGGTTTAGTTGATGTGGGGCATATTCTTGAAGATTCATATGTATGCTGGCTTTTCATAGCTTCTTTAAATGCCTATATGGACATTGTGGAAGTTTTTTCCGTAAGTTTAACTAGGAAAAAATTGAAGTGTTATCTTTTTGCATTAATTATGCCCGTATTGAATTATGTATTAAGAACATGTTCCACAATTCTTTATAAGTATGGCTTATTTTATTATCATACTATTTTCAGAAGATGCTCACATCTTTTCATGTTATTATTACTGTTTATGAATATTTTATTATATTTAAGAGTTTTATATTGTCTGTTGCGCGTCACTAGATTAGCGACAAAGAAAAAATTGCAGATGGCAACTTTTATATTTTTATTGAGTGGTTCTATGATAGTCCCCGGATTAATTTCTGTTAATATATTAAGGTCCTTATTCACAAAATTGTGTATTATTTTTGTTATATTCGATGTACAATCTGTCATTTTAATCGTTTTGTTTTTGATGATGAAATCAAATCGTAAAATTTGGCGAGATTATTATTGTAAGTCAGTTAATTAAAACTGCATCACGTGCAAAATCAACACTGAAAATAATTTCTTTTTGGACATACAATGCTACTTAACCGTTTAAAAACTTGAGTTGTTTTTACAATTTTATTGGCTAGATAAAAACAGAAATGACCCAAGTAGCATTTTTCGATTTCACTCGGATCTCTTCTGTAAAAACTTTAAGTTGACGTGTATGACCCCCGAATGCCGGTCTAACTCGATTACCCAAAAAATTATAATTTGGATTACTCCTGTTCTTAACTAGCCAAAAAAATATGGCATAACAATAAAGGATTTGTTCCGTTACCGGTATTAAAATAAAGAACAATTCTAACCAGATCTATGATTGCTGTTTTATAAAGAGCAGTCAAAATGTAGGTAATTATTCTGTAATAAAAACATATTTTTTAAGCCCTGCGATATTTAGAAAATCGATAAAATATATTTGGGGTATGTAACATGAAACGGAACGGATATTTCGTACAGGAACACGCTAATCCGAAAAATCTCAAAGCCAATTTAAAAAAAAGTAAAATAGAAATGTCAATGTCAAAAGAAATTGATTAATTTGATTTTCAATTTCGAGATCAGCGATGATGTATAATTATGATTTATGTTATCAAAGTGTAAATAAAACTGGAATGGTTCGCGTATTTATCATGTAATATTTAAAACTGTATTAGTTATTTTATCGTCGTTGTTTACAGGTAAACTACGACGATACAATAACTCAAAAGTGTTTTATTTCTTAGTTTTATTACGTAGATAGAATTAAAAATTTAAAAAGAAATTCGGACTTTATGGAATAAAATAGAACTATACGGATACAAAAATAGTGACAAACTGATGATTTATTGTCACTATTAAAGGATTTAACCAGATGCTCTCTGCGGTCAGGTCAAACTGAACCCAGCACGCATTATTCATACTTATTTATTTATACAAAAATGTATACGTCAATTATAACAATAAAAAGTATGCAATTTAAATATCACTTGTATCACAGTATGTATGAACAACGTCTCTATATATTTTGATTGACCGACAATGTTGTTCATACATCAGTGTGTCAAATCCTCAAGGATTCATCACAAAAGATAGGACAATGTACTAAGAGTCCAGAGTATCGATACAAAGCACCTGGATCAAACATCCCTATTCAAAAGTCAACTCGAGCTAAGTGTTGCTGCTTTATGGTCAGATTTATGATCACTGTGTTACCGTTATATAATTTTGAATTTCCAATACAATTTTTTAAAATAATAAAAAATATGCAGGGCTGTGTATTATTCTTTACTACTCCATAGAGCTTTAAAATTTAAGTACATTCCTAGAAAAATTAAATGACCTTGGTTACAATTTTAATACCAAGTTCCTTGTAAATCAGGTACAACTCCTTTACATATACAACAATTACAAACAGGTACCTACCACAGATACAATTTCAATATTGACTTGCAGTCTCTGTTACTCTTTGCGAGACAAGAATTAAGTATCTTGTATCTATATTCCATATTTAGATTATGACAAAAAAGTGTTTAATTTATAATACCTATTACTTCTAAAATATAAAGTATATTAAAATGTTGATTTAAAGCGGTGATGTCTGTCACGGATGAAACGTTTTACTAAATGATTTTTTTATTTTATTTTCTTCTTTAATTAATATGAGCATCCTTTCTATTAACTCGTATTATAAATCTGAAAATTCAAGTTGTTTAACAGCACACACCAACAACCACTCTTTCACGCAGCAAGATAGAGAGGACGGAATACCTATGTACAATTGAATTAACCTCGTAAGACCGAAGGCGAAACGAGACGATTTCTGAAGTAACGCCCAATGTGCTTTTTTTAGATGAACGAATATTTTATAATCAGTAACGCCATGCTTGGCTTCAGTACAGATTTTTCTATGTTCGGTATTTGCTTATGTACTCATATTTACAGGGGCCTCTTATGGAGGTCGATAAAATTATCTTATAACATAACATTCGGCATTACTGACTCTAAAATGAAACAAAAAAAGATATTGTTTCTTATGATTTAAAGTAAAAAGTGCTCTTTTTAAAAATTATACCCCATAAACATTTATTGATAATTATAATGAATGTAATTACATAGGGTCAATGATATTTTGATTATTTTATGATTGATATATTGTTCTTTTGAAAGTACTATCGGTTTTATGTATTACGTGAACAAGCACTAAAATAAAAATAGGTACTAGGTATTAGGCACAAAAAAAAAAATGTTCAGTTAGATATAATATAACTAAGAACTATGACTATGATCATCATAAAAATGAAAAATCTGCTGCAGCACTACAGTTTGGCGCTCAACGTGGGACCAAACTCTTGTACTGCATCACTACAATATGCTCTTATTTAAAACCGATAGTTCTTTGAAAATAACGAAATATAAATTATTCAATTAATGTCTCGAAATGATAAATCAAATATTATTAAACTGTGTAGCTACATATAACGTAGCTAAAAAGATATTAACATACCGTTACAAATTTCGACA
Organism: Hypomecis punctinalis; assembly: GCA_949316475.1. Taxonomy (NCBI): domain Eukaryota; kingdom Metazoa; phylum Arthropoda; class Insecta; order Lepidoptera; family Geometridae; genus Hypomecis; species Hypomecis punctinalis. Next base: position 3,269,716 of record OX438805.1, read on the forward strand.
AAAAAAACATAGATAGATCTTACACAATCAAGATATAATGTTCTTTGCACAGAACAATTGATTTTTAAACCAAAAAATGTGTTACAAAACTACATCAAATATGTAAAATTTATATGTTTGCTTGCTATGGAGTTATTTAACTGAAATAATAAGAGCCTATTTTACAATAAAAACTAGGTTTTTATGAAAAAAAAATACATATCATTGACACATGACATTTCGTTTATTAAACTAAATAATGTTCTGATCACAGAGTTCCTGATTAATGAAGTAGGAATGTTCTGTTACATAAAGGACATGTTCACAAAATGTATGGAGGCTGGTATAATAATAATCAAAAAATCTAACCACAAGACTCGTTACATTTCGAGAAAGTTCATATTTTTCTGAGTCTATTACATCAATTGAAAACAAAAAAGAGCCCTGCATTTTTTTTAAATTAATTTTGATTTTATTAGGATAAATAAATATATTTGGCTCAATAGGTAGTTTATCTATAGGAACTCTGATTAAGTAACCTCCAAATTGTTAAATAAAAGCATTTTTACCAATTAGACACACTCTTTAAGTGATTTTTTGTCACATTGTACCTACTAACTGGTCACACTGGTAGGTTATAATTTTCAATTTTAGCAAATTAAGGGGTAAATGTGGAAGAATCAGCTTTGAATGCAAGTAAAATAACGCTAGAAGCACTTTATTATTGTTAAACTAGAAAAAATAAAAAGCTGCATTATTTTTTTTCAGATAATTTATTTTTCACTTTAAAAAATGCAGGGATAAAAAATCTAAATTAAATATTTTTCAGAAGCCCATAAAACAAGCTTTCAAATGATGTATATATCATCTTGGTTAGATTTTTCTCTGAATAATATACCACTTGTGGACAACACCTTTAGATAATTGAAGCCACAGACTGTGCCATTTCTTTTTCACTTGGCGCGATTTTTTGGAATCAAACTTAGCGTTAAAGTTTTAGTTCCTTTGAAGGTAAGTCCGGGGATACTTACTACTGGGCCCCTTAAAAGTCTCGGTTTTACTGACTACTGAGTTTTAATTCTTTTATCGGTACATGAGGGCTTACGAGGTTAAAGTCGTAAGTGCAAAATGTCATGAATGCTCCATTAAAATAGAATTATGTAAAAAGTAAAACCATGCTACGAAATTACAATGTTATTTTTATGAGTTACCTAGAGGTAATTTAAGCTCTACATAACAATTTCATTCATTGTGGATTTTGAAGCCTGTAGGGATAGAAATTGGCCCGTCACCTCTGGCATTAAATGACTGTCCTCGTATCTCGTACTCTTCTCCCTTTTTGACGACAAATCTGGTCTCTAATGCGTCTGCAGGCAGCACCGCTTCGAAGACCGGCTTATGGCGAGGCATTTCGAATACAGACTGAAATGGAGTAAACAGACTTTGAAAATTCACTTTTGGTTTAAAGACGGTCAGTTTTTAATCGTTAGATAACATTGACGGAGATTAATGAATGTGCCTGGTGGTTTAAATTATGGAGAAAGAAGCGAAGTGCTTAGTACGAAAAGATGGTGGAAAAGGGCCCCTTAATTGTATTGGCCTTATTAGAAAGCTACAAGTACCGCAATGTGCTATGTACAAAAAAGGGCTATGTAGGTAGAGGGCTATGCTCGGAGTTCATCTGCGAGATTGCATCAGTTATAAAAATATCTATCAGAACCATAGTCAAAGTATTAACTGATTGATTGATTTTAAGAAACCTTTATTAACATAATAAAATTACAATGTTTTGTAAAGCTTAGCGTTAACTAACTAAGTTATAATTTACCACAATATTACAGTGTTTTGTAGGCTAATGTCACCTTTTAAAACTTGTATCTAAACAATAAGTTATGAATTTACCAAAGTTCTCATTAAGTCATAAGTAGTGGGTAGATAGGAAATAAATTATATTTTTGGTACGTATTACTTTGCAATTTCGTACGTTTACAACATGACCAAGATTACGGGTTACATAGCATAATTATAATTATAAAATGAAATTATTATAATTAGGAAAGACAAATAAAATTATGACAATAAATATTGTTGACTACCTTACAGCGAAATACTCCATACTAAATCAATATAGATTGGGATAAATTACACCATAAAAATATAGAAGTTTTAACTTATTAATTAACGGCTTATAATTGTACTTAAAGATTCAAAAAAAGTAAGCTATCCAATATTTTAAAATAGTTTGTAGGCAGTGTCAGGCGAGTAGTGTTAAACCATAATGTAATTGGGGGTCTGTTAACCAGCTGTTATTGCTTGCGACAGCTAGTGAGCAAAGTATTAACTAGAATCCTCAATAGCGTACAGGGTGTGAGAAAAAATATGAGCTATACATACTTGGATAGCTATATATACGTTGTTATAATTTTGTAATATTTAGACTCTAGAGAATAAAAAAAACCTGCATAATTCTAATAGAATTGATAGAAAATAGTTCATAAATACAGTGTTGGCCAACAGTATTAGGCACCTTTAAAAAATCAAAATGCATGTTTACTACTTAACCAATAACTGAGTGCTTATCTTAAATGACTTACCGGGGTCATAAATAACTTCTTAGAATATCAAGCGGCTCTTTGTCATCGGTCATAAAATAGGTGTATCTGGTGACCGAAAACAAAGGATTCGGCTTTCTTTCGGTCTTATCAGTCAATGTTTGGTCACCTGTGTTCTGGACTCTAACAAGTAAACAAGCTTTCATTTCTGTTGATGTGATTAAATTGACACCTAATTTTGTTAAAAATACCAAAAAGGAGTGAAATTAGTCGCAATACCCATTAAGGAGATTAAGAAGATAGAGTGTGATGTACTTTAATATAATTAAAAATAAACTGTCAATCCGTTGAGTAGTTTGGTAGTTATAAGAAAATAAACAGACACACGATAAAAAAAGAACTGGGTGCCTAATACTTTTGGCCAAGGCTGTATTTTGATTCACTTATGCATCGCATCAAAAATTCAACAGTAGTTTATGGCGCAAAAAATTGTGAAAAATTTGTGAAATCTGACTTCCACGTCTAGGCCGTGCGTAATAGTCAGACAAAAAAATCGTCTACGCAAACAGAGACAAAAGATATTAGTTCTGTCCTGTTCATAACAAAAGTAAGAGAGGGCGAGATATGTAAGTATATAGTTACATATCTCGTAATTATTATTATTTAGCGCCCTGTCTAGTAAATACTTTGACTATGATAAAAACCAAAGTTACTGACATAGACGTTCGGAATGGCAGAGTGGAAGGCATAATAGCGAAGTAGCGTGGACATTAACAATTGATTTTCTTAGGTCCCATAATATCATCTATGGCGTAGGTCCCGGTTGTTTTAACCGTTTAGCCATGTCAGAGGCCTTCAGGCGGCCTAAAAACTCTGACACAAGGGCTAGCCACCCGGACTATACAAACTTACTTACTTACTTATCTATGGCGTACTATTACTGGCCTAAAATGATAATAATTTCTCCTACCGTTTCAACAGGCACCCATTCCTCAATAAGTTGTGATGTTCCGTTTACCGTGTCATATATTTTGTACACTTTGTGCTTTTCTTGGTCCCACAGCTTTATCTGAAAATTAAAAATATATATGTGAAGCTAAATATAACCGTTCAAAATATTGAAATACAGAAAATAACTTGATATTTATATTATTTTACAAGTATAAAGAAAATAATAAAAACGGAGTATGCCCGACAAGTTTGCGTACCTATAGGCACTATTTAATCTCAGTAAATAAGTAAATTAAGTATTACTTATTATATCATATCAACAAAATGTATGGAACAGCTGATTTTTTTTAGTTTTGACGAAAATCGCAGAAAAAATATTGTTAGTTTTGATGTACAGAATAAGCCCCTAAAAGGATGCTAATTGATTAGAAATAACCCTGTATAAATACTAATAAGAAGCTTGTAAATTAATAATATAAATACATTAAGCATTAACTTCGATAATAAGGAAAACATGGCTAAGCTTTTTCCTCTAATATAAATACTCAAATCCAAGGAAAATAAGTGAGTAATATATTTTAAAATGAAGTGAACAATGATAATGATATATTACCTACGTAGGTATGTTTCTATTGCATATGCATATGAAAATATTGCCTTGCCTTTTCCCTTCCTTCACTTCTTTATTAATACCTTGAATCCGAGAATTGGGTTATCTTCCTTAGCTTCCACAGGATCCCAAGAAACCACGACAACACCTCCTTCTTTTATAATGATGTGTTTTGGAATCGGCGGCGGCAATGATAAATTCGATCCAACTGTTGATGATCTGCATGCCTCACACACTGATATCACTAATAGAAGACCTTTGAGAGTGTTCATAGTTGTAAGAGACAAGATCATAATTTTACATGTAACAAAACAATCAGGTTAACAGAACCAGTCCTATAAGAAGTTGAAAATGATATGAGCTGTGCTGCGTCAGTTGAAGCACAAAACACATGGAGCGAAGAAGTGAAACTTGTAGGCTCCATCAAACACAGGCGGTACGAGCGGTAGAGCGGTACGAACGGTAAAGGGCGGTACGGCAGTACCGCGACCGGACCTGTGTGAGCCCTTCTTATATAACCAGTACAATACAGATGCCCGCCCGTCTGCTATACCGCTCGTACCGCCTGTGTGTAAAGGAGCCTTAACGCATGCTCAGACAACGGACACATATAATTCGCATAATGACTGGGTAAAAAAAAACATTATTATAACTAGCCCGTGAATAAGATTATAAAAAATATTGGATACGTATTTTTTTTTTGTTATTCAAACAAGAAATGATAAACGTAAACTTTGTCAAATTTTGGGAGTGGGAATCGTGACGTCACCTCTCTTACAGAAGTCTATACATTTGTATGGCACTTGTGACGTCACGCGGAACTTTGACGGACTATATCTTTATCAATTTTTGTTTAATTGACAAAAGAAAAAATATGTCTCCAATAAATTTTGATAGTCTATCTGACGGAGTAATTATACTTTTTAGTCATCATGCCATTTATATCGATCACAGAAACACCGTAAAGTACTGTACGGAGAGAATAACTCGCTCATCGGTCGACAAGCTAAGCTGAAACCTACCAACTTCTGCTTGCAGACTTATGTTGGAATGAGTGTTTTTCACTAGCTGCTAGATTACAGAAGTTGCTAATGAAATAAAATCAGCTGATGGTTATTATAAAGAGATTTTCAATCTTAGGATCGTAATTTCACTCGGGCTCACAATTAGTGAATGTAACAGTGCATTTTTATGTATTTGTTTCGAGTGTTCGATATGTGGCAATATCCCTGACGAATATACAGGGTCATAGGTGTAAAACACAAAACATTGTAAGGGCGGGTCTAGTACATCTAGACAAACAACTTAAGTATTTCGACTTTGAAAATTCGCAAAAAATAAATTCGCCGCAAAATACATTTTGCCGCGCGTTGACGAACTTTTTGTATGAAGATGCTGATTTTCTCTTCGTGATTTTCTAAAAGTACTTGAACGAAATGTGTTTGTCTAGATGTACTAGACCCGCTTTTAAAAGGTTTTGCGTTTAATACCCATGACCCAGTAAATACTCGCGATTTTTGTTCCACAGCATATCCCGAGAATACGCCTGCGAACGATGTTTATTGTGTACTTTTCAAAGCGCTCATTGTATAAAGTTTGACTTCTGTACAGTCAGTATTTGTAATCGAACCTATCAAGATGAAGCTTGTAATCAATGGCTAAACCGGTATTCTTTATTATCATGTATGGTGAGTCATGAACTTATATGTACAATTGTACATAATAGTAAATTATTTTTCTTGTTTTGATTTTGTTGATTATTTTTTGCTGTTGTTTTCGGGTCTACTGTGTTATGTTTTTGTTAGAACCTACGTTAAAAATCAAATTAAATAAGAAAGTTTGTAAGCCTTTAAGCCGAGTAAAAGTCAAGTTTGTAAGACGCTTGAAGGGCTCAAATAATGGAGACTTAATAATGAAATTAGGTATGATTAGGTGATTGTCAGCGATCACCGAAATTAAGCAACGTTCCGCACGGTCAGTATTTGGATGGGTGACCGCGGGTGGCATTTTCTAACTGAGCGCTACCGTGGCTCGGATGACACGTTAAATTGTAGGTCCCGGTTGTTTTAACCGTTTAGCCATATCAGAGGCCTTCAGGCGGCCTAAAAACTCTGACACCAGGGCTAGCCACCCGGCCTATACGAACTTACTTACTTAATAATGAAATTGAAAGTGATTTGTTCCGTTCTAGGTATTATGGTCGAGGAATAGCATTCACATTGATTTTTAATACCAAAATATATTTAAAAATGTTGTTACGAAAAATTCTGACCTTTAGCGTACACCGCTAAAATATAAAAGAAAAACAATTTTATGCGTTGCTTTATAGGTAGTTTATTCTTAGACCAACAAAACACAAAAAATATATAAAAATTGGTCAAGTCGTTTCGGAAAAATTCGATAACAAACACAGTCACAACACGAGATTTTAAAATAAAGATATTAAGTAGTAAGTGTTATAATTATTTATTATCTACTTGTTTATTATAAGTGAGTATTTATAGTCACATTTTAATTCGTTCTCGAGGAGTGTCCCATAAATCGCGTGTGTCCCTAATCGGGACAAATTAAACATTATTCTTTCGTCTTCGGAATACCGGGTGGACTTTTATTGGAATTTTTCGCCAATCGCTTCTCTGTACGTGCCAATAAATACCGGCTTAGGTTGAGAATGTACCACGAGCTGCTTATATTCTGTACACGATGGAAGTCAGTGTTGCGATTTTTTGCGAAAAATAATTATGTAGTAGTTTCCCCTCGGTGCTTTTATGGGAAACTGATAGTGGTTGAACGATTTTGAATACTTATGATATGTACTCGTAGGTATAAAGATTTTATCAACCCAGACTCGATATTATGTAAGATAGATAAATAAATAAATGTGTTTATTAGCTAGCCCGTCGCGGTTTCTCCCGGTTTGGAATGATTATTATAGCTATAAAACTTCCGGAAGAAATATTCTCTGAAAAAAAAAAAAAAAAAAATTTTTAAGTAGGTATTAGTAAAAATCCCGGTAAATAGGCCTGATGACTGGGTAAAAAAAATCAATAATATAACGTGAATTAGATTATCAAAAAATATTGGACACTTATTTTGCAGTTCTTTCCTACCGTCCACCTCCTGAGACCACCTGGGTGAACCGTGGAAAGTTTTTTTTACAACAGCTCACCTCTCAGATAAAATTTGAAAGCCCCTAATGTGATATTGGTGACGGTACACCTGAGAAAATTTTGTGCTGGCCAGCTATGGATGATAAAATAAAATATGTTCCTAAACCTATTTTATGTAATTAGCCATTCATCACACTTTTCATATTATTAATCACATGTCTTAATTTATTCATTATTGAACAGAGATTTCATAACTGTGTGGACGGTGGATACAAAATATTTCCCAAGGTACACCCAGGTGGACAAAGGTGAGCCGTTGTAAAAAAAAAATTCCACGGTTCACCCAAGTGGTCTCGGGAAGTGGACGGTGGGTAAGCACTGGTATTTTGTCAATCAAACAACAGATTACAACGATAAACCTTGTCAAAGTTTGGGAGTGGGGGTCGTGACGTCACTTCTCTAACAGAAGTCTATACATTCGTATGGCACTTTTGACGTCACGCGGAACTTTGACGGGCTATATCTTCATCATTTTTTGTTTAATTGGCCAAAGAAAAAATATGTATCTAATATTTTTTGAAAGTCTATCTGACGGCCTAATTATATTTTTTTAGTCATCATGCCTATTTGCCCAATATACCCCAATCTTTATCGGTTGTTCACACCCCACGGCATTTAGCTCCTTTATGTCAATCGCACACACTCACACACAGCGCCCGCACACACACACACACAGCGCTCGCACACACGCACGCAGGGACATGCAAATCGCAAAGATAGAACACGGAATCCAACGTGTATTCTATTTACTGTTGCTTTTGTACTGGGACTCTGTTGTTTTGATACTTGACTGAATTGATAGGGACAAGAAGATAAGTTAGGATTAAGATAATTTTTTGCCTGAGTTTTGTTTTTTTGTTGAATTGATGAAATTTGTAATGTAGCGTCTCGGGTTACTAATAATTACTAATAATGTATTAACCTACTTAATATCAATTGTATTTTATTAAATACTTAAGCACTGTTACAGACATCATAATGTGTTCACATGTTTTGTAATATGGTTTAGCTCATAGTTCTTACCACTATAATATTTAAGCATATTATTGACTGTACTCTGTTTTTAATATAAGGTAATTATCTTAGTAAGTTATTAAATAGAATAGGGGAATAAATAGTTAACCCACCGTTGGTAGATACTCTTTAGATACTCTTCCGCCGGCATTTTAATCCAATCCATAATAGTTATATCCTGAATAAAATCAGCTATCCACCTATGAAAAGGATTTTATCAGTTTATTGTGGTTTCAAAGCGTAGACGGGAAAGAAAATTACTTAAGGCACTCTAGCACATACTTCTAAGGAGTGCTATTACATTTAAATGATTTCTGTGCCAAATTCATTGTGCACTTATGAAGAGCAGTAGAGCGCTGCCAATCGTGGCCATATTTATTATGAAGATATACGCTTTAATTCCACAAACCTATACCTCTATCTTTTTTTACCCTACAGGACTGTTATTGGATTAGAATGCCGGCAAAAATATTAAAAAATTGAGGGCTAGTATGAATTTTTCTTTCTTCGCCAAAAAAGGACATCTGCACACAAGTTGTATTTATTAATTATTGTGAAAACTGTGTTTTATAAAAATATCATAAATTAATAAATTGAAAACTAGTCAAAATATTACTATAATTTAAATGTAATTACAGAAGATCACTTCAAATAGAAAATCAAAATTAAAATAAATCTTAGTTCAATTTACCTTACCTGTTAAATAAAACAGTTAATTAGGATAATCTCACATCACGCATATTTTCAAGCTATCAACAAAAAATGGTGTACGAACACATTCACATACGCACATTATGCATGAGTAAATACTAAACTAGCTAAGCCTGTACGTAGACCGACAATTTTTTTTTACTTAATTTTGTTACTAAGCTTTGATTTGGTTTACAAACGTTTTTTGCTAGGGTTCCATAGTAAAAGTTAATGTGTCTTGATCTAAACCCTTCAACTCTTAAACTTTTGTTCTCAACTTTTAAAATGTTATACGCATGAATGTAGTTTGGATAAAACATTTTTGGTTGTAGATAAGTAAGTTGTCAATTGCTGTTTAAACATCATCGGATCTAAAATTTTCTTTTCAAAAGTATCAAAACACATGAACTCCACTACCCCGCTAGATCCCGGAATTGTCCCTTTAACACGAGCTAAAGGCGAATAACAGAATAAAATACAATACAAAAAGCGTAAAAGAGAATGTATTGATTTGCTGGAATTTTTATTAGGAGGTGCTACCTAGCAGGAGCTATTTGCCTGCCTTTTATTGCCTCGTATCAGCGGGCGATTGGCTCGGGTGTAGAACGACCTTTATATTAACGTGCCGTGTGTCTTCTCTGAATTTTATTGGATTTTAATGAGGTTTTTTGAATCGATTTGGGTAATATTTATGTTACCTTCCGTGAGTAGGCCTACGTCCTGCAGTGGACTATTAAAAAGGCTGATACAGTAAAATACAGTAAAGTAAAATTTATGTGTAGGTAATTATGCATCACAAACGTCGTTTACCATCAGGCGATCCGATTGCGTTTTAAAATAAGTGATTTTTTTCCATAAATAGATACGACAAAAAGGTATACTATTTGCAACACAGTCTCAAAAATAGAATCTACTATACTAATACTACTTTATGTGAGTAAGCTTGATGTACATTACATAAAGAAAAATCATTTACCTACATAGAGTATACAGGGTTATTTCTAATCAATTAGCGTCCTTCTAGGGGCTTATTATGTACATCAAAACTAACAACTTTTGTTCTACGACTTTCGTCAAAACTCAACGTTAGTTAAGGATGCTAATTGATTAGAAATAACCCTGTACACGTATATTTGTTACATAGAGACATTTTGCGCGCCAATGCGCAAGGCTTCTTAGAGCGCTGCTGCTCATTACTCTGAATATTATGAAGACCTTCACACAGATAAGTGGTACGTAAAACATTTCATTTTTCTGTAGTCGAAAAGATTTAGAATAATTCGTTCGTATTGGAATTTACGGAACTTAATTAACACCTTGTTGAAATGGATCGAAGTGGAAACAATTTGTCCTAGCTAAAATTAAAATCTACATTGTTGCATAGGTTTTATATGTTACGACTATATTTATTGCGCTCTGGACGAAGAATAGAAGCACCATCTGTCACGTTGTGGCCAATGGTGCGTGCAGCAAACTCTCATCACCTTGCTTTTGTAGAGATGGGGTCGTTTTATCGATAGTCGATATATTTTGTCAATAAATTTTCAGTAAGAACAAAAATAATTAATTAAATATCTTTTATCTTTTGTTATCGTGAAAAAGTGAAACTTTTATTACATCGGCTCAAACTTTTTCGTCCATCTATTGCATGTGGCGTGACGGTCGGCCGCGGAGTAGAGGTAAAGTGAAATTTTCAGTTTTACCGTGGTTTCATAAAACCACACAATCATTTTTTTTTAATTTTTCAAGGGCGAAAACGACATTGCGAGACTTAGCATTTAAAACGGCAAAATCACCAAATTATTTATTGTTAAATCAATTTTGTCGTAAAAAGTGAAAGCTTTTCAAGTCATTAGTAGGTATATCAGTAATGACTTTAAAAGCTTACACCAATTCGTATTCACAGAGTTAAGAAAAAATTATATAAAATAAAAAGTTATCGATAAAAGTTATTCTTCCTTATGCAAAACATTCAAATCCATTAATTGTCCATCCTGTGATTTGTCTGTTCGCGGATATTTTGCTTTTACAGATGTCATTTGGGCCACCTTTCGCTTTCCACCGACGCATGGGTGCCATAATATTATCAACGCATGGGCAGTCAAATTTTCGAACTCGGCAAACAGTTTGTAGAGGTGTTCCTTTTCTTTTTGAATCTCAACGATGGTTTGATGGCAGAATTCGATTTTTAAATAGATTTGTGTGCTTACAAAACTTGCTGGTCGCCCTGATTTTGTCTGACTTTGGTTTAAACTATAACAAAAATGGAGACACTTGGACATTCAGATTTCTTTGCAAAGCTTTTAATTACCCCTTAAAGCTCACATAAATTAAAAATATGAATAAAATAAAAGTACGAGGTTTCTATGATCTAGATTCAACCTCTTATCTTAGGTAACTTGAAGAGATATTTTCAAGATACTTTCCTATACCGTATCCTTTTCGTTTAGACATGTCAATGGTCATCAGGCGGCTTAAAAATTCTGACACCAGGACTAGTCAACCGGCCTACTCAAATTTACTTAGTTATTTTAGTGGCTATCTACTGATCCAGCAAGGCACCTAGATAAATTCTGTTCAATTAAACTCTTCATGTTTAGAATATAAATAACAAGTAACATTTATAAATTCAGCTATTTCTAAACAAATTAAGTCGTAACTCAAATACGAAGTAAGTACATGTATTGCGAACAAGAGGTAAACGTTGTAAGGGCGTGTTTACATTGAATAAAGCAAAAGGTACGAATTTGTACGGACGTAAATCAAAATGGCGATGTTTTATTAAACACTCCGCGCGCTGGATATTCAAATTAAGTGGCGGTGTAGGAGGTAGGATAGGGTAGAGATGGATTTTAATAAAAATATTTTTTTCATGTAGCGATTTGCTTTGTTGGCGGGTTGATAACTTTATTTAGAAAAGACCATAAAAATTAGCTTTTGTAGATTGAATCGGAATAGAGCTGAAAGAAACTAAAATGACTTCACAGGTAAATACGAGTACATGAACAATTAAACACTGATTTATATGTAGAAGTTTGAACAAGTACATTAAATTTTTCCAAGCAAATATTTTTCTGTTTTGGGAGGTAGATGCTTGCAAAAATATAGGGGAGGCCTTTGCCCAGCATTTGGTCATGACAGGATGACGAAAAAAAGGTTTTCATATGGAAAAAGTGAAACGACGACGAACGAACTACGTTCCATGTAACTTAATTATTACCTATTTCAATTTCCCCTTGTATTACAAACAGTATTATACAGTAGAGTCGGTACGGTTTAGTCTTTAGTTTGAAACTACGTAGGTTGGCTAGCAGGATAACTTATAAAATATAAAATATCTTTCTTAAGCACAGAGATATCAGAGGCATAATGTGGTCGATCGAGAAAATCTGAAAGAGATGCATCGATTTAATATGGCACGAGTTAGAGAGACTCATGAAAAATATCTCAATTCGGTAGACTATGTCGGATTTTTACGAAGATAATGTCAATTTCCATTACGTATTTGACAGTTTTGACAATAGCTTTGCTAGATTTTCCATGACATTTTTTGGTTGAGAATCTGTAATTAATAGATATTTGTGTACTTGAATAAAAACATCGCCAAAAGTCTATTCCACACTTTCTTACCCCGTCAAGATTTCTACCTCAGCGTTCGCAATATTTACAATTTACTTTCTGTAAATACAACCCGGCGTACAGATGAGAGTTACTTTACAAGAAAATTAAGCTTGTTTAATTATCTAACTTGGTGTGTACGCGCCCTTTTTCGGTCGAAACTCCTCGTGTAGGTAATTAATTCGCGGAATTTAATATTTATTGGAAAATGTTAAATGAAATGTTGAAATTAAATCTTACATATCAATCTAGGCTAGTAGAGAGAGGTCAATAGGTATACCTATTGCCCATAGGCCCAGCTAATTATAATACACACACACATTTGTATTATATTTTTTATACTCCTTCTTTTTATACTCATAGCCATTTAAAGTTATAGCCATGATTGAAACAAACACTTTGACAAGACTGTTATTTTTTTTTGACTTTATTATTTTGGTATCATAACTTGAACCTTTACATATTTTTTTGAAACATTAGCAGAGAAAATTGTTTTTGTCACTTTGAGCAAAGCTGTGGAAGTATTTTAATAGAAAAGTTAAAATAGTTATTATTGTGTACATAGTAAGAAGAGTTTCACTTACTGTTCTTACTACTGGTAGTAAAATTAGTAGTAACACCGGGAAAAGCAACGATTTCCTGTCGTCTCTTATTACGAAGAAGTATTTTTTAAAACCTCTAATTGCTGAAAAATCTTGTCCATAATGTCCATCTCTAAACAACGTGTTCGATTTCATTTTCCTAAGTCCGAAGTGTTATAATACGGTTTTAACGGTACATATTTAGTTTTAAATTTTATATTGTTATTTCAAATCTAATGGTATCTAAATAGATAGGTACGCTATAATTTTATTTCTGTCTTTTTATTTGCAGTCATTAATATACAGATACCAGGCAAACAGACTCCTCGCAGAGTTTACTTCGTATCTTGCGCTAACTACCGAAAGATGTTAATGAAGCGTACTCACCTTTCTACTCCCATCTTTATCTCTCATCTGAACTTCTCGTATCTCTATCTCACTCTAAGCGGCTGTCACGGCCACAACGGCCGATCCAGACGGTGACAAGAAATTAATTAGGGGAAGCTCAGGAAAATAATGGTCCGCCGTGATTTTTAAATGAAATTTATTTTCTCCACTTCATTTATTTCTCGGCGACATGACACTTCGGAAATTATTAGACTTTGGAAGGGCTCTCGCCTCCGTAGGTAAGGTTTCAGCTTGTTTACCTCGGGGAATGAGGTTTTAGCATTTCCCTTGTCTGTATTTGTTTTGACTTTTGTAATATTTTTACCGACTTCCAAAAATGAGAAGGTACTATGTTTGTCCGTATGTTTTTCTTTGTGTGTGTTTATCGGAATTTACTCCAACTGTGAATCTATTTAAAAAAAATCTTTTTTAATTTGAAAGATATAGCCGTGGTGGTCGAGAGGTAGTGACCCCCGCCTTACAATCGTGAGGTCGTGGTTTCAAATCCCCGGTCCCGTACCAATAAGTTCTTCGGAATTTATGTGCGGAATTTCACACCACTGGCTTTTCGGTGAAGGAAAAACATCGTGAGGCAACCTGCATACGTCCGTAGAAGGAATTCGATGGCGTATGTGAATCCACCAACCCGCACTGGGCCAGCGTGGTGGATATGGCCTAATCACCCTTCGTGAGTAGGCCTACGTCCTGCAGTGGACTATTAAAAAGGCTGGTACAGTACAGTACAGTAATTTGTAAGAAAATTCTTCCGAAGTGGTCCCATTTAAATTTTATCGAAATTGGCTGATCCGTTTTTGATAAAACAACGATAAAGTACATGGATAATGGTCACATCGATTCATGCAAAGTATTCAAATCCGTTGCGATTTTTGGCGAAAAATAGTCTTTATATTATTTTAAACATTTTAAATTCAAAGAAATATTGTTGAGAAGCTTTGATGTGAAGCCTATTTTGTTGGCATGCTTTCATATTTTATTGGGAAATCGAGGATTTTCAATGGACTGCATTCTCTTTTTTTGTTGGAAATACCCTGTTTTGTAACGTTCCACTTGTCACAAGTGATTAAAAAATGCTATTTGCAAGTTGCAGTATTTCGACTGATGCATTATTATGAAATGAGAAGACAAAAACCAAAGTAAACATACCTCAGCCAATTGGTAAGCTGTAATGGCAGTGGGCCGGGCATATAGTACGTAGTATAGATAAACGATGGGTTCGAAAAGTTTTCGAGGGGAGACTGCGCAGCGTAGAGTTGGACGTTTACCCACGAAGTGGACAGATGACCTCATCAAGACCGCAGTATCGCGCCGGATGCGAGTCGCTACCAACTGATCTTATTGGATCCATAGGGGAGGCTTATATCCAGCATTATGTAATGGATGGATTATCAGATAATTTTACAGGCCAAAATGTTTGTTGAATTTGAAATGTTCAAAGTAAGAAAGGCTTATAAACTACTAGTTTTTACCCGCGGCTTCGCCCGCATGATATTTTAATTTTTGTGTAACCTATGTGTTTTTCTGATATATAAGCTATATTATCGCAAAGTTTCGTCTCAATCTGTTCAGTAGTTTTTGCGTGAAAGAGTAACAAACATCCATACATCCATCCATCCATCCATCCATCCTCTCAAACTTTCGCGTTTATAATATTAGTAGGAAGTCACTAAAAGGGACGGCAAACATAATATAGCGTAATTTAGGCATGATTTTCAAATAATGCTGCAATGGACGAAACAATTACGCCATCGCAACCCCAACAATAAGTGTCTCATTAATATTTATCGCGTAATACCGCTCATTAAACGCACGGTAGCTTTTCTCTACATACTCGTATTGTTTCACGGTTTACTGTGACTTTTCTTATATTCTATACATCTAATAGCTTCATTATAAAATTGAGTAAAAAATTTATGACAACTATGTACTTATATACTAACTTGTATATACTGACTTGATGACACCAAAATAGTACGCAGCGCAAAAATGAATAATTTTCAACCATAATTGTATTTTTCGCAAAAAATCGCACCACCAACTTCCACCGTATACAGAATTAGAATAGTTTTCACTCATCGATGTGACAGTAATGTGTTTCATAAATCAACAATTCGTAAATCAACAATAATGATGATTTATGAAAAATTGTTCAGCCAATTTCGATAAAATTTAAATGAGACTACCTTGCGCGTAAAAAAGTATTTTTTTTCAAATTAGTTCACAATAGACGAAAATATCTATGAACATACACAAAAAATACAAAGGTACAGACGGACAAAGCACCTCCTCTTTTTTGGAAGTCGGTAATAACAATAAATTGTAGCTAATAGATACGAGTAATTGCATTTTACTCAACATACAATCGTTCAAATCCACAAAATGATTATCGTGGAATTTAAAATCAATAGCCACAAGTATCAAAGTTTCGTATCACGAGTGCCACAATCGATTAGAACGGAAACAGCTTTGTTTAGTTCTGATTTAATTTGTTATTGTCGACTAGCAAAGTTTCACGTAGATTTTTTTACACAATTTTTCCAAAAAAAAAACTTATTTAGTCAAATTATGCTATTAAAAAGAAGATAAATACGTGGTAATTCGTAGTGAAATATAGAAACAACCACGAGGCAATTCGAGAAAGTTCGAAATTCGGTGATCTGGTCTGGTGATTGTGGTGAAATATATGATTTACCTGACGTTAAGCATTACACTACCAAAAGTGTTTTTTTTTGACCGACGAACCACCGGACGAGGTGTACAATTCGACGCGTATATATTTTTTTTAAATATAACCCCGCATAACTTTTTTCGTAGTAATCTGATTTCAAGAATTCTTTTTTTATTGGAAAGAGTATACTTCAAAATTGGTTCCATGAAAATTTTATCAAAATTGGCTAAGCCATTTTTGATAAATCAACAATAATGTGAAAAATGCTACATCGATCCGTGCGAAATATTCGCGAATTCTATACACGGGTGAAGTCGGTCGTGCTAATTTTTGCAAAAAATAATCTTGTAAATAAATAGTTTCTCTAGCTATCCTTATTAAATAAAAATATTGCCCGTTGAAAATTGGCGTAGTACCTAATGCCGTAGCAAGGAAAGTACAGCGTAGCACATTCTGTCGTAGCTAAATACACGTAGCATAATTTCGTCTGTCGTAGTTTAGCCATGATGTTTGACCGACGAACCACCGGAGGAGGTATACAATTCGACGCGTATTTTTTTTTAATGTATAACCACTCATAACTTTTTTCGTAGTAGTCCGATTTCAATAACTCTTTTTTTATTGGAAAGAGTATACTTCGAAATTGGCCCCATTTAAATTTTATCGAAATCGACTGAGCCATTATTGATAAATCATCAATATTGTGAAAAATGCTACATCGATCCATACGAAATATTCGCGAATTCTGTACACGGGTGAAGTCGGTCATGCTAATTTCTGCAAAAAATAATCTTGTGGGTTTTACGTAGAGCCAATCTTAGTATTTTTTGAGTACGTTATCGCATTGGTTTCACAAGTTTTGAATTTGGTTAGATTTGCTTATATATTCACTAGATATTTTTACGAGAACGATTAGCTTGAAAAAATTGAAAATAAACTAAATCAGATAGCATATTTTTATAATTGTGATGTGATAAGCATGATTGTATCATGTGAACGATCTAGATAACGTATAACATGCTACATGGAAATTAAGTTCTATTATGTTTGTGTAACAGCACGGAGTTAGTAATAAATTGGTAAATTTTGCTTTTACATTTGTAGTGTTATTTGAACGTTCTTCACTAGTAGATTAGTTATAAAATTAATATTCGTATACCGTTTAAATAAAATAAAATATTAGCGAAATTATTTCTGCTTTATCTGTATATCTTCTTCTTCTTGAAGTGTCATATGTCTATCTGGACTCCGGAAGCTGTGTGAAATAGTGAACTTATAATCAGATTGAACCACGCTTAAAGATTTTTAAGCCACATAATTAGCATTTTTGGGGGTGGATTTTATTTAATAAAAAATAAATGTAAAAAGGGTTTCTAGACATAGCACATGAAATAAAAAAAAACGAAATTGTTAGATGCTTCTAATTGAGATCAAACGACTAAATAAAGACAATCTAAACAGTAACGAAATGTTTTATGAAAGATCACTTCAATCTCGAATCATTCAAGAAGAACTGGACCAAAAACCTAGAATTCCAAAACCAAAAACAAGAAACAGAAGATTTACAGAAAAAACAGCGAAACAAGCTAGAATTTACTTCAAGCTCTTTCTGGAAACTTCTTCTATACATGGACTTAATCATTTAGTTGCGTCTGGAAGACATCCTCTTGAAGTGTAAGTTGTTAACTTTGTTAGTTAAACTTAGGTATAGGCCAAATTATACAAGTCAACGAGTGGAAAGTTATCTACAAGCTGTGCGAAGCCCAAATTAATATTGCACAGCTTGTAGCTAACTTAACATCCGCCGACTTGTGTGATTCAGTTTATATCTTAATATGACTGACGGAAAGGGGATGCGAGTTCTATCCCACTTCTAAGCAAAGGCTTCCTATTTACATCTCTGTCTTCACGGTCGAATGAAAAAATAATAAAATAACTTACATAACCACTTAATCGTTGAAAGAGGATCAAACACTTGAATTTTAGGGATTTCCTGGTTGGTCTCACGATTTGTCTGATTTCGTCACCGTTGACAATCACCTTGCACCTCTCGCCTGCAGTTGAAATAAACATATTTTGATTTGATTTAATAGTCTCTTCTTTTTGCAGCTTGCTTTGGCTCTGCACAGTCATTTTATCAGTGTTTGGGACTGTTTACCTGTCCCAAACAACGTGGGTCCGGTACCAGTCGTCGCCAACGGTAGTATCTATGGACCGTGACATGTACGCTTGGAATACCACCTTCCCGTGCGTCACGGTCTGTCCTACTGACAGGCTTAACATGGCCAAGGTCAAGGCTTTTGTAAGGTAATTCTAGTTTTCTGGAATTTGGAGTTGACATACCTGGGACTAAGACTTTTGTGGATACAATTGTAGGCAGGTTACTTCACTATTCCGGAGGTCTTATCTTTTATGAAAGATGTGTGTGTGAGTGCTGTCCCAGTCAAAGGAAGTGGTATCAGTGAACCTCAAAATGTACAGTTTGCCGTGCGACCTGTTCCACTGAACTGAACTTAGCCAAGGTTAAGGCTGTATTGGTATTGTACTTTCTAGAATAATCCTAACACTACCCAATCAGTTTCTTTGTTAAAACTATTATATTGTATCCTTAAATGTTGGGACTCTAAACTAAGCCAACAATTTTTTAAATCAAACATGTTTAGGTTCTGTAAAATATTTATTTATTATATTTCAGTAACTACCAATATGACAAAAAAAACAATATAAGCATGACCCAACTTGAGAATTTCATCCTGACCCTAGCAGATGCAAACTACAGAACCTTTAAAGACTTAGTAGACTTCGATGGCATACCCCCTGAAATGTTCATGGACCTTGTTATGAATTTGTCGAAAACCTTCGAGCCGTCTCTGACCATTGGAGTATCAGGAATCATGCTGAACATAGTTCCAACCATCACTGAGATGGGGCTCTGCTATGCTGTCAACTCTAAGATAGCTATTTATAATTCTCCAAGGTAAGATAAACCCTATTTCCTGACTGAGTAAGGAGGGAATTGATTTTATTTATATGTAGGTATAAATTATATTTCTCTGTCATCTCCTGCAGCTGAAACTGGTTGAACTGTTAATAGCGCGATATGGATTTGGGTTATATTTGTATTGACCACGGGGCAAATTGAAATAGCATAGGGCAGGACACATAGCATAGAGAATGACCAATGGGGTCGAAAAGTTCTCGCGTGGTGACGTACCGGCAAACGCAACGTATGACCTCATTAGGACCGTAGGATTTCGCTGGATGTTAGCCGTTACGAACCGGTCTTATTGGAAATCTTTAGGGTAGGCCTATGTTCAGCAGTGGACGTTCTATGATTGAAACGAACGAACAGAGCATGTGGTATTGACTTCCGAAATGTCAGATACTTTTTTTGGCAAAAACAACGAAAATATACCATCACGAGATGAACCTGGGTTACGCACGGAGCTTATATTGATAGGTGATCGAATAGATGCCACTCTAATTTTGAAACTGAAAATTAATAATATGCGTTTTATTAATGTGGATTTGGGTCTTTTTAGTTACAGAAAAGCAAATAGGTGGGATCTTATTGAAACTCAGAACAGAACGCTGTTCATTCATCCTCTGGACGGAGAAGTCTTCGCTCAAGTCATGAACTTATCTACTGGATATAATGTAAGTTCTAATATTTCATTCTGTACTGTACGAGCGCTTGTTTAAGACCGTTTTTTTCACCGGACAACGGACCGTCAATAAACAAATTCCCACATATTTCACCGAATGGATATCCAGTGCGTCAACACATGTTCATTATAATCCATACACCACCGCGAATCCGGTAAAAAAAAAACAGTCCGTTGTCCGGTGTAATAAAAAGCCGTGCACAAGCGCTCTGCTAGTTCAGTGGGCTGGCGGAAAACTGATAATCGATGGGGCCCCGCAAGGATTTCAAATACCACGTAGTGACCATTCTTACGGTCTTAATCAAATTGCGCTGGATACAGATCCACTTATATATTCCAAATGGAAATATTTAGCCTCCCCTTTAGATTCCAATTAGGAATCTAAAGGGGAGGCTTATGTCCAGCTTCAGACGTCCTAGGGCCGATAAATGATGATGATATATAACTTTTTACACTATTGCATCCCTCAGGTGTACATCCACGGGCCACAAGAGTATCCAGACATCGCGACCAAGTTCCAGCATTCTGATGAAGGCTACTACATGAAGCTATACGTGACTGCAATTACTGTTTACACTGCGCCTGATGCAGCTGGGTAAATAAGGCTTCATTATCTAGACTTCGATGAAATTAATCTTCATAATACTCTACCAAAGAGAGGTATTTTTGTGATAAACATTTCAAACATTCAGATCGGGTTAGTCAGAAAATGCAGGTACAAATGGTGCGGTCGCGACATATTTTTGAAATGATTGTCACAAAAATAACTCTTTGAAATAAACCTAGGGTAGGAAGCACTATAAAAATAGCTTAACATCTACCTAGTGTATCGTTATCAGCTATAATGCGCAAAAATTGCCTCGATGTTGAGCAGGACGCGGGCGAGCGGCAACAGCATTCTGATAGCCATCACCGACAACTTTAGCTGTCCAATCTTGCCTAAAATGAATAGCTGTGACATATCGAATTTAATTTAATAACTTGTGACCACAGAATAGGCCCTATTACACAGCTTGTGACATGCACAATGTAATGTGTTAATTTAATTTTATAATCAAATTCTAATTTTAATTTCAGATATGGATCCTATGTGTCTGATAGTAAAAATATTTTGATTTGATTTGTTATCATTCTAGTAGCATTGCAAAAAAATCAGCAATTTCGTACTATTTTTCACACAAATGGTGATAGTCTATGATATATATGATATATAACGCGGTGGGACACGCTCGCGCTGGTTACAAGCCGCTTCCAATCGGCTTTATTGGAAATCTATAGGGGAAGCCGATGTACAACAGTGGACGTCCTATACAAAATACAAAATAATTTATTATCATAAAACATTTACATTGAACTTAAAGGTACATTAACAAGTGCACTATACAAAATAAATTTCAAAATGTTATGCTTGTAGTCCCTGCACTAAGCAAAGCCTGTATCGCGGGGACTAAATGTATGTGACGATTACCATGTAATTTCGGTGCGATTTTAGTTCTTAAATACAGATAGCCAAAAAACCGTGATTAAGAGTTATATAAATACACAAATAGTTATTAGTACAGTTACAATGTGCGTAGTGTGTGTGTGTACGTGTGCGTGTGTGAGCTATACAACGTGATGTGACGTATGATGATGTCAGTCGATAAACTTTTTGTATGGAACAGTTGATTTTGGCTATTTTAGGGTTGGTCCTCTGGGTCATAATAAATTAATAAACTTTAATTGTGGATTCCGGTTGATTTTACCATTTAGTCTTGTCAAAGATTTTCGAGTGAAACTCTGAAATTCTGAAACCAGGCTAGCCATCCGGCCTTTACAAACTTACTTCGTGCTTAATTTCAGGCTAAGCGTAGGTCAGCGCCGCTGTCGCTTTCCCCACGAGAACAACCTCAAACACAACGCCGTGTACTCCTACACTATGTGCAGAATGGAGTGCCGCATCAGACTCTGCCTCAAGCACTGTGGCTGCGTGCCGCACTTCTACAGAACTATAAGTAAAAACAAGTTTTTTACTAAAACGTACGTACGTAGGTATGGTAGGACCGTGCTGGGCACGTGTCAAGTAAACAAATTTTAAGAAAAAGCCCAAACTCAGTAATAGAACAGTTATGCAAAGCTTAAAAAAGAACAAACTCTTGATATAAGTACCGAAGACACATACCTAATCACAATAGTTTTTAGTCGATAATCCATTGCTCTTCTTTTTATGACAGGCGGTGAAAAAATATGCGACGTGAGCGGATTGAAATGCCTGGCGAAGTACGAAGGTAATAAAAATATACTTAATAATTATGTATAATATTTAAAAGTATAATTACCTATAAACAAAAAAGTGATATTCGTTATATTGCACCCTACTTATTTTGCGCATTGTGTAGGTACACAATATTATGTCTAGGTCTTCGAGCAAATAGCTATAGAGTCACAATCGTCCGAGTCAAAACTCTGCCGAAGCTACGTAGTGGGCAGACTTTCGTTAGTGAAAGGCGATTGCAAGCCGATTACAACGCCGCGCGATGCCAAAGTGCTTGGTTACAAGAACCAATTAAGTGACATAAAGTCGGGATTCTAGAAAATGAGTCATTTTGAATTATTTAATGTAAATATCTAAGTCGGTGTGTATGACGGCGCTCGGACATTTTTTTCTACTTTCACTTAGAGACTGTGGCTCTGTAGATATTTGCTCGAATGTCTAGGTAAAGTAATTTTTATGACGTTTTCAGACGAATTGTTCAAGCTGCAAAATAGACAAGGCAAAAAGATAAATTGTGGATGTGTCCCGCTTTGTGACGACGTGAACTATGTTCTTCAGTCGAATGTAAGTTAGCATATTGTATTGTATGTTAATGTACCTAGTAATAAAGGCAAATGCCACATATACAGGGTTATTTCTAATCAATTAGCATCTTTTCAGGGACTTATTCTGTACGTCAAAACTAACAACTTTTGTTCTATGACTTATGTCGAAACTCAAAAAAAAAATGTGTTGTTCCATAGAAAAATATCCTTCACCCGCGACAAAATGTATGGAACAAGCAGATTTTTTTTTTAGTTTTGACAAAATTCGTAGAACAAAAGTTGTTAGTTTTGATGTACTGAACAAGGCCCTAAAAGGATGCTAATTGATTAGAAATAACCCTGTATAACTAAAAAAAAAAGTTAGCATAGTCATCGGTCAAGTCTAGATGAACATTGGCTTAGCTTGCCTTCAACTGCCTACTTTTACCCACCCAGAAAAATAGGTATACAGGGTGACTGGTAAACATTTTGCAACCTTTTAGGGGCTTATTCTGTACATCAAAACTAACAACTTTTATTCTGTGGCTTTTGTCAAAACTCAAAAAAAAAAGTGGGTGTCCATAGAAAAATATCGTTCACCCGCGACCAAATGTATGGAACAGCTGATTTTTTTTTGAGGTTTGACAAAAGTCGCAGAACAAAAGTTGTTAGTTTTGATGTACAGAATAAGTCCCTAAAAGGTTGCTAAATGTTTACCAGTTACCGAGTATAGGTAGTGAAATATAAATGTGTTTTAATTCCAGGTATTACAGAAATGGTTTTTAGGCACGAACTTGCAATGGGGGATGGTCACCTACCCCAGGATGAGATACCGACGAGACATCATTTTCGGATTCACTGATGTACTCGGTACGTAAACCAAACAATTATTTCGTTTCACTCAGTAAGTACGCCTGGCACTACCTTTTACATACTCTATGAGAGTCGTGTAAGGATAGTAAGTTTTAAAGTTCTAACACGTTCACATCCCCTATTCATTTAATATTTAGTATTTAAAAGATTCCATTATGAAATACTCTCGCCTGATTATAAGCAGTAGGCATGCCTATTATTATCCACCTTCGACTTGGTAGGCTTAAGAACTGACCAGAAAATCGAACTGATAGTATACTAACTATGAGATTATAAGGAAACGGTACTCCAGTATTTTCTGTGTGGTGCCATACATTTTTATACAGCAGCTCCCCTAGTAGAAACGAGCACAAGCACGACGAAGGAGTATCTACTACAATGCCCAATGTGTCCTAACACCTGCACACGAGAAGATCTCCACGAGGCCAACACCGCCGCAGTCTCCGTGGCCTCCTATTGATCGAACAGCATATAATAACAAAATATAAATTTTATGATCGAATCGCTGACTCGAAAACAAGAAGAAAAAGTAGAAACGAGAAAAATCTAACAAAAATAAATATGCTCTTTATCATAGATCCACACGTAAGCGATAGCCGTTTTCGTTTACCATGGCAACTCATACTGAAGCTTCTGCACGACGTACATACTTATACCTACCGGTTCAAAACTATGCGCGGCACCAGTATTGCCTCTAAAATATTATTGATATTTTAAATCTCATGAAACCCTAACATTAATATTCCAAGTTTTCTATTTACAGTTGCTGTGGGAGGTATGGCAGGCCTGTTCCTCGGATGTAGCGTCCTCAGCTTCATGGAGATAGTCTACTTCCTCACTCTTCGACTCATTTGCTACGCTCGCAATCCACCGAATAAGAAATAAAATGCGTAATTACACTAGGAACCTAACGATATTCAGGGCGTTGCAGGAATATTTAGTGTTGATTTATTGATGTACCTATTTCATTCTTATTTGTAGTTCCTTAATCCCGCTTTGTCGAATACCACTACGACTTTTAAGTAAGTAATGATTGCTTTAATGTGCTTTAAGTATTTGTATAAGTGTACTACAATAAGCAATAAATACCTACCTACATGTAAGAAAAAATGAAACTCAATTATTTTGTTATTATTTTTGATCCATCAATTGACGTGATTAGCGCAATAACGAACTAATATGCTCAATGTAGATAGTGTGTCTCCATTATGAGCGATAGATAGAACATGTAAGTTCGTTTAAGCTTTTTCAATGATTAAACTCATAATAAGGTATTTACTATTGGCAAAGGACCGAGGCAGATGGCGTTATAAAAGAGAAGCCTATACCCAGCAGTGGGACAAAGAATGTTGTGGATGATGATGATGAATGTGTTTAGTAGAAATGTAGTCTGTCGGATCGTTCTATACTTACTACAAAACGAGCAGCGGCAGTGGCAGAGGCAGTTTCAGTGGCATCGATGCAGTGTCAGCGCGAGTGACCTAATATGTACATCTTGTCCAACAAAGCTAAGGAGATTTAGATTTTTTGTACATTCATGCGTTGTGTTATAACAACGATCTATTATATGTCTACGTGTTATACAAATTAAATAATCTCAATAGTCTATAACTCTAAGAAGCAGGACTTAGTTTAATAACCAATCACGAATCTAAGAAGCATTCTTTGTCATGAAATAAATAAATATTGGGGGACATCTTACACACGGTCTTTGACCCCAAACTAGCTTGTGATATGGCTGCCAGAGTCTGATATACTACATATTATTTACATATTTTTAAACCTTCATACTTATATAAGTAGTACATAAATAACACCCAGGCACTAAGCAAACACCTATGTTCATCACATAAATACTTGATCCAGAAGTCAGGTTCACTATAACCACTAAGTCACCAAGGCCGAGCGAAAGAAGAAGGCTTAGACAAATGTATCTTGTTAAAAAAGATGTCATGTCTTCAGCTATTCTCTCTGCTTTATAAAACTTCAAAATGTCAAAATTGACAATAGAAAACTGCTATTCTGGTATTTTCATTTTCAAGATACATTTTTTATTTAAATACATATGATAAATCCAGGTAATACAAGAGCTGCACGTTACTGTATATAATCGCGCAGTATTTTATACTAACAATGTTTACTAATGCAAAACTGTAAAATCGCGATCATGTAGATCATCAGTTACATGAGACTGTGAAAATGTAAAATTTTAGTAAAATTTTACGTTAAAAACTATTTGGAGAGACTAATTCTGAAGCTTTCATGATGGTAAGTACTACTTTTATTTTTAGATTAGATATAACAGTACCTATAGACACAATGAGTTCTATTACGCACTACGTGTAGAGATCACACCGCAATCAACCACTATGTCCCAGTTCACGATCGCTCGTAAAGGCTGCAATTCTATATGTAGTAGGTACATAAAAGAACTCATTGTATGTGCCACACAAGTTGGCGGATGTGAAGTTAGCTACAAGCTGCGCAATATCTAATCCTGATTGGCTATTGGGCAGCTTGTATCTAACTTCACACCTACCAATTTGTGTGGCACGGCCTATATTGCTTTGTGTATTTTGATAGCAAATAAGAAGGCGAGTGGCGTTACCGCTTCACGGAATTCTTGCAATATCTTCCTTGGTCGTACTCCAGCAGATACGAAATAGCTCCATCTGGCGTACATTGACAAGAAACTGAACGAAATGGACACCTAATTACACGAAAATAACAGAGAAATAAAGATAGAGAAAATTGAGATTGTACAAGATAACAAGTAAGTATAAACCATACAAATTTTCTTATTAGATAATAGTAGTTTTCCGAACAGTAGACCTCTTGCATCTGCTGAACGGAATTTTCATAAGTTTTTAATATTTGACTCGCTCTTTACTAATTTCGTTCATACCCGTTTAGTTTCGTGCAAAATGTTATCAAAATCTGTTGATAAATTAGCACTACAGCAAAAATATCGAGTAAAAACTGAGACACTCGATTGCGACTTGGTTGGATAGCAATAATTCTGACATAAAATAATTTGAGTTCCTACCGATATTTTTATTTAGAACTAGAAACTAGTAGTAGTTAGCTCTTCAAATTTCCATCAAAAATACCAACATTAAAATAGTCCAGATATTTGGAACTTAAATGTCATAGACTGACACATATGTACACCTGCACATATGAAATATTGAATTATTAACACCACCATTTCTATATAAATAAACTTTTGACATCAAAAATATCATAAAAAATATTCTTCTATGTAAAACAGGTCCCGCAAAAATGGATAAATTTAAAAGAATGGAACCACGTGAGCATTGCTGTCAACAGGAAGTACAAGAAAAACTCTCAAATGGAACTATTTCATCAGATAAACATGACCAGCAATCTTGTAAATCCACGATGTCCGATGAGGCTATAGATGATATCATATTTTTCTTACCTAAATTACTTGGGAAAGAGCTCCAAGTAACACCACATGTATCAAATCCTAGCAGCACTAATAGTACGAATATTAACTTTCATGAATGTGCTAATAGCTGCGATGAAGCTAAACTTGCTACAGAAAGATTGATTAAAGCAAAAGTTATGAAAATGATCTCACTAAGTCGAGAACTTATGCAGAGAGGTATCAATAACGTAGACATTAACGGATACTTGAAAGCGTGTGATGATGTTAAAAAGAATGTAGAAGGTTGTCGTATTACAACTGGTGTATCACATGATGGAACATCTAACTGCTTTAAATGTAAACTAAATCAACTAAAAACTCGTATCAATGAGATTGTAAATATTGCTCACGGTATTGATCTCAAACATTCACGCACCCCGATATACACTCCAAGTGCAACGAGTTCAGCCGCAAATGCATCACACAAATCTTATGAAAGTTTGTATGATATTAGTGCGTTTAAGGATGATATTGGAAAACGACAAAAATACCTTGACAAGCAACTAAAAAAGATTGACAAAGTAGCTAAATATTACATAAATGATGGTCTTCTTATTTCTGGAGTTCAGGATTTTTTAACATCTTGCGCAATTTTTAGATCTCAAATAGCAGCGTTGCAAGAATATGACAAAAAATGTATGAACTTTGAAAACCCGTGTACAAAAATACAAGTGTTAGCAGCAAGTTCTACATCACATAAAGTTAATGAAATCATGGATAAAGCAGCTAAAATCGAACAACAGGTAAATACAAATCGGGAGTCATCAGCACAAAGCGCTGTAAATCGATTAGTTAGTCATATAGATGAAACATTGGAATTAAGTGAGAGCGCTAAAACAGCTGGATTAATTTCAAATAGTGTGGATAATTTAATAAGGACATGTGCTAATACTAAAGATCTAATTAAATATGATCCACGCTCGGAAAAATTGAAAGTTCTCCGAGAGCTATTACATAAGATTGAAGGTGTAATAAAATTGATAAATCAGTGCAAAGATGAAGGAATTCCAACAAAAAACTTGGAATCGTTATTGAATAATTTGAATGTGGCTAAAACAAAAATCTGTTGTCACTTTTATAAGCCGGTTAATGCCAAGCCTAGCGCAGAAATTGTGATTCAACCAAGCAATAGTACAGTCCCTGACTGTGGTTGCAATAAATCATTTTGTTCTATTCCTGAATTGTCAAAACATTCTAGTAAAACTTCAGTAGAGTCAACATGTACACATTGTGCAAAATCAAACAAACCTAGTATCAAAACTGTGTATAATTGTTGTGAAACCAAACCCAAACACACTGAATGTGTCACTGCAAAGCCTTTTTATCCACCTCTATGTGACAAAACTGAACCTAAAGATATGTCATTACTTCAGGATGATGGTAGTTTAGGCTACTTTGAAACAAAGGTACGAACAATGACTACAATCACAAGATATTTGAACCCAGATGGAACAATAAGAGAAGAAAAAGAAATCGTAACTACTAAATCTTCAAAACATGATCCTAATTTGATGGAAATTATCGATGATGAAGATGACGATGTACTCAAAAGTAATGCCACTATAAAAGTAGCGTCAAATACTTCAAAGCAAGGTAGTGTAAAAAATATCTGTAAATCTTGTCAAAAATTATGACAAATTATCTAAGAAACCTACTATCGACAACTATTTTTTGTAAAAAAATAATATAGATTTCTCTAGATATTCTGATAAATCGCATTGTAGTTAAACAAAATCATACTTTTATACTTACCATTGTAAATACATATTACCATAGAACCAGTGCTCCCTGAAATCACAAATGAATACGTCAGCTGTTCCATAAAAAATATTACTGGCTTTCGATGAATGTAAGTAACATTTTTTTTGCGATTTCCGAGCGGTCGTATAGTAAAAGATTTTCATAATGATAAGTAACAATACGCTTGTATATCTGTTCTTTTGATGAAACACCACATTCGATGTTATGATTATAAGCAAATTATTTTGTCTATTGGCATCACTTCTTTGTATACTTGTTTTTGAAACATAAGAAGACAAACCGTAAAAACATTTTCTAGGCACATGCATCAACTTTATAAAGCAAAATAAAATTTGCATTTTCATATTTAAAATATTGTTTCACTCTGATTTTTTATAAAGCAGCCTTAATTGCATTAAGTGTATTTTTAATTGTTTAGATGGTTGTTGTCCGTACTACCAAGCAGTTGAAACGATGATAAGATTGCAAATCTCACCATCATAAAACTTATTATTATGGATAAAACTTCATTCATTCATTAGTAGGTAAATATTGGAAAGATTACCTAATTCCAAACCTTAATTATTACATGGTATACTTACATTTTCTTCGCGGTCTTTCATTTGATATGAAATAGGAATATGGAGTTTCGCAGAGTCTGCAGACGTACCCAAGTTATGAACCGACATAGCCCAGCGGGTTAGCAAGTTGAATGAAGTGCAAGTTACTTTTAATAAGACTTATTTGAAGGCTATATTTGAATTTATATCTAGCAGTGGACACCCTACGGTAGACGGGGGTTTTCGTAGGAAAACATCATAGTCCAAGTCGCGCAGTATTAAAGCAGTGGAGACTTTAGACGCTTCTATCTATAATCAGTTAATCCTTTAATTGTCATTTACCCTGTACTACTCGAGCTGGGTCAAAATGACCCTTCAGGTAAATTTAATTTAAGGATAGCTTAATTGTCTCCGACGCACATCGGGTGCTATTAACACATAATATATTCAACCCTCAAGCACCTTGCTAATAATTGGGGTCGTTTGGGCCCCTTGAAATTGTTTGCCCAATTTAGGTGTATCGGGTCTATTGAGGTTGGCGCCGGATGGGTCAGCTGTTAAGTGATATTTTAGCAGGATTAAGGTAGTAATTGGTGATTAATGTTATACAATTGATTATGAATAAAATTCAAAATGACTGTATTTCGTTGTAGTAGTTGTCCCCATTCGTCAAAAAATAATATGGTTGTCTGTTTTCAGTTTGCAGTTATTAGAAAAACTGATATTCTGCGTGATAATTCTATATTTTTTATTAAGGTTGTATTTCACAATATGATATTTATAAGTACCCTAACTTAAATTGTAAGTAGGTAAATTCAAACATAAAACTGTAGCAACCTTGTTATATTAACTTCAAAATAAAATCTAATGTAGAATGTTTGTCGATAAAACTTACCTACTCGTTATATAACTTATCTTTCGTTCCCAACCAACCAACCAAACGCCACGTGTCTACTCATAAGAGTCATACTTTGGCAAAGGACGAATCTAGGACAATGCTTTGAGGGCAGCAAGTATATTAAATTTTTACAAAAACTGCTGGGTGATTACCTGATTAGCCATGTCAGAGGTCTCTTCAGGCGGCTTTAAAACTCTGACGCCAGGGCTAGCCACCCAGCTTTCTATACGAATTTGATTACGCCATCGCAAAAAGCGCGGAACCTTTTTTCGTGCCTGTTTTTTATGCAGTCCACTGCAGGACGTAGGCCTACCCACGTAGGGTGATTAGGCCATATCCAGCATGCTCACCAAGTGCGGGTTGGTCGATTCTCATACGCCATCGAATTTCTTCTACGGACCTATGCAGGTTGCCTTACGATGTTCATCGACAAGTAGGTAGGTAGTGTGAAATTCCGTACATGAGCTCCAAAGAAACTTATTGGTATAGGTTTGGGATTAGAACCCTCACGATTGTAGGGCGGGTGTTACTGCCACTAGAACACTCCGGCTATACCGTGGCTAAGTACTAGAAGAAAACCATTTAAATGCTAAGGAACATCGACAACGATGAGAAGAATGGTGATTACGAATAACATAGAAAACTGCTCTACAAAAAATAGAGAACACAAACTAAACAAACCTGGATTCGTCTCTGTCACATAGAACGCGCTAAGCTAAGGTGAAACAGGGACAGGAGGGGGTTTAAGATTATTGTTTGGAGTTAATGGTGTCTACGAGTAATTTAATTTTAAGACGTTTCTACCTCTTGATGACTTGTGATAGGGTTTAGAAAGGGATCCATATTATTATATTTCGATAAAAATAATTTTGATGTTTTGATTTTTTATAGGTATAAAATTTGTAGGATTTTGGTGGTATACGTAATTTTTTCGCCTTTTTTAAATAATACCTACTTTTGATAAAACAATAGAATATTTTTACAGTACAGTGTATACGCTTTTTCCATTCGCCTCTACTTGTAGCCTGAGAGCCTCTGAAGATCAACCTTCACCCACGTGATAACCACGTGAGACGTATATT
Organism: Hypomecis punctinalis; assembly: GCA_949316475.1. NCBI lineage: Eukaryota > Metazoa > Arthropoda > Insecta > Lepidoptera > Geometridae > Hypomecis > Hypomecis punctinalis. The sequence goes on from OX438805.1 coordinate 3,301,001, forward strand.
TTATGAATTATTTTTTGTTTTTAAACACGACTATGACAGCTTGCCTATCGAAAAGTGTTTATGGCTTTTTTAATATATTTAAAATATGTCATAAGCTATTTTTAACACGCTTTTATTAGTTTCACCTGTATGTTTGCTTGCTTGTATGTTTGCTTGTAACCAACCCCTTTGAGCTCAATTTTGGCCTACTTTGAGCGATCAGATTTTCTTCAAACTTTGCACACCTATCAAAGACCGATAACAATGCATTTGTAACTAAATTATCTTTATAATGGTACCAATTTTGACTGGCTATAGATCGGTTTCGTACTTATATTGACATATTTGTACATAGTTGCTTGCCAGGGCAAGCGACTATATACAAATATGTTGTCAAGTACAACACATAGTTCTAATTATGTATACCCACTAAGATATACTCACTGCGTTAAAAACTATTAGGTGAAATAAAAAATATCGGCTATAAAAGGAGTGAAGATAAAATAATTATTTCTAAAAAAAATAATCAAATTAAATATAGTCATGAGCACTTTTCGATAGGCAACCTATCATATGCCTGTTTGTATATAATAACATTTCATAAAAAGTATGTATTATTTGGTTATCACATGGGTGGAGATCATTCTTCCACGTCTCTCTCCTTATTGCGTCATTTTTATATTATGAACTCACTCTTTTAAAAGATAGCTGCGACTGTTACGATAAAACATTGTTTTTTTAACAACTACGGTCAAAACTAAAGTAAGTAATTAGAAGTTGTCACGGTCAATAATTGTGTCCCATCTCTATAGAACATGCGTATTAGCTTGAGCCCTACACGCCTAAGATTTTAATTACTGTTATTAAGTGGCTCTTGTCAACCATAGTGTAGGGCTGGCACATTTGTAGGCAAGGTTCTTATTTATGAATGTAAATTTTAAGTTATGTTTAATGTTTTGAAGTTAATATAATCGAAATAGAAGATTGCAGGCATGACAGGTGTTTTGTTTGATCAAAATAGTAATTTAAAAATCACATAAGAGTTATTTTCCCTAACTGTTTATTTTACTATACAGGGTTATTTCTAATCAATTAGCATCCTCTTAGAGGCTTATTCTGTACATCAAAACTAACAACTTTTCTTCTGCAACTTTTGCCAAAACTTTAAAAAAAATTGGTTTCATAGAAAAATATTGTTCGCCCGTGATAAAATATATGGAACGGTTGAGTTTTGACAAAAGTCACAGAACAAAAGTTGTTAGTTTTGATGTACAGAATAAGTCCCTAAAAGGATGCTAATTGATTAGAAATAACCCTGTATATGTACACATAAGAGAGGAGGCCTATACCCAGCAGTGGGTCGACACAGACTGATGATGATGATGAACCCTGTATACCTACAATGACCTACATCGTAAGAGATGGTTAGAAATCTTGCATAAATAAAATGCAGGATAGTACCTATCTATATTGTATCGCTACGTCAGAGCAAATTTTGTCATTCGATTAAACAACTATCGATATTTATATCTTATTCATAGCATATACAGTGAGTAGAGTATCTATATGGTTTCTATATATGTAGCTTAACATGCACTTAACTATGCTAGTGTCTGTATCCCTGGATGTATTGCATTGCTACACATTTATTTATATATATATAGTCAATTTTGGTTACCCTCGAATTTCCTTTCACCGAATTTGAAACACACAAGGTATACATTCCTACCGCTACATCGCACTCGAGCCCCAAGATACAAGCCTCGTGCTTAGTTTGGGGCTCACTGCACCACGTTATATGTATATCTTACCTTGAAATCACTCGCTCAGCTTACACACATAATTATGTTAATTAACGATATTGTAACTTGATTGTATTTCATTGTAAGTTTTTAGTAAATAAAATTTTCTTTCTTTCTTTCTTTCTATCTAATAACCAATTTTCTAATATCTAATCCAACGGGGATACAATTTCACTATCGATGTTATCAGGCGTACAAGATCGAAGTAATGTCCAAATGGAAAACATCTACCCTCACTGTCACAACTTTGCACAAAAGCTGTCCATTCGCAATAAGCCATTTATAAAAGCAATCGCCATAAAACATTTATATTATCGATACACACGGTCGATAACACGAGCGCGACCGGCGCAACACTATGCCCACTATTTTCCACCTTTGGCTGTTTCAGACGAGCAACTATAAATTACCCCTTAGTGTTATAATTTTTTTTTGTAAATAAGTTCGTATAGGCCGGGCTGGCTGGCTAGCCCTGGTGTCAGAGTTTTTGGGTCATCTGAAAGCCTCTGGCATGGCTAAGCGGTAATAACAACCGGGCCCTACAATTTGACGTGTCATCCTAGCCACGGCAGCGCTCAGTTAGAAAATGCAATGTGCGGTCACCATCCAAATACTGACAAATATATCCAATTTTTTTTATTAAAGTAGCATACAGACTGGCGGACTTTCCTACTTCACTATGTCACCGTGACTATGTCACTTATATTATACTACAACTGCAATACCAGATGAATTATTAGTGCGAAGCTTACTCCTCAGGGTGAGTACGTGGTTCACAACTTACGGATATTCATGTTATTAATTGGTATTGAATTACTAAAGAGTTTTGGTATGTAAATGGGGCTAAAACCCTGAAAATATGTCACTGCAATATTAGTATTCCCGCAGTCCTACTAGAGTGCTTGGTAGGACCGCGGGAAAAAATTCTTGCCCGTGGTCCTACTAGTAGTAGTAGTACTAGTAGTAGTAGTACATTTGGTAAGTCCACGGGCAACAAACGAATTTGTCTGTTCACTTGTGTAGAAGGACCCTGTCATTGGTTTCAACAAATGAATTTGAGGTGAGGTTTGTTTCATTGATATCGAAATAATTTGGTTTCATTAAAATGAGAGCGTTTCTGTTCACTCAGTTTAATCTTTATTAAAACTCAACTAATCTGAAATATTAATATAATAAAATAAATGAGAGACAAATAAATAAGTATTTTTTACTCTTTTTCTCCTTCTCGTACGCTCAAGAAAAAAACTCTCAATAGAATAACACAGTTATTAGGTACTTAATATTTTCTTTGGACACGCTCCATAAAGTTGCACGTCTGCTCTCTAACTTTATGATTGCCAGATAAAAATACACCCAGATTTATGGCAATTTTTTTCTTTCCCGATAAATAGTTGTCTTAAAGGGCGTTAGGGCGGGCCTACCTCATTTCTCCCAAGGTGAATAGCTTTTTTGCTGATAAAGATATGACGGATGACGCTAGGTGGGCTATGGCTTTATGTGTAGAGGCGATTTATTGTAAGGGCTTGGGATGAGTTATGGAGTTTATGGTATCGTGGTCAGGATGATAAAACATTGGTTGTGGAATCGCCGAAGTAAATAACCCAAAAATTTAAAACATTTTTAGTAGTAGGCACAAGGCAAATATTAGCTGTGAATTCATTTTGGTTTGTAGTCATAAATTAGTTATTTTTAAATCCGTATCTTTTTTTAGTATTTACTTACGACTTATAAATATGTAACTACTGTATAAATATATGTTTTAAATATATAATTTTACATTTTTAATCTGCTATTATTTGCATATTGTCAGTATCAAAAATTTATTTCTGTATTTTTAGCTCACGCACTTTGTAACAGTAGGCGTGTGTGGGAATAACAGTGCCGTGACAAACTTACTGTAGTTTTACGGCAATACATTGATTTGTTGTGATAACTGTGTATTTTAATAAATAAATTAAATAAATTAAAAAAAAAAACTAGAACAAAAACAAGCCTTTTGACATGACATTAAAATAACCCGAGCTTTCTCATGACCTGGAATCTTTATGGCCCTATCTGAAAATATTGTTTAATTATAAGTGTGGCATGTAGCCAGCTAACCAAAGAATAACTATACAATCGTTACTTTACACCTGTGATTTCTGATAGCTTAGAACGAACGACAAAGTTGAATCACCGAACAAAGGGTTATTGACAGAGTTTATACACCAACTGACCATTGCCATTACAACACGCACACACAACTCATAGTCTGAAAGACTAGTCGAGAGTATCACATTATATTTCTCATAAAATTTAGTGACACGCACACTACTACATCAACTAGACTCCCAATTAAAAATCTTCTACGTATGAGTAGGTATCGTAGAGGGATACCAATGGTAGAGTCTAATAGACGTAAATGTTTTTTACATAAATGTAATGTTTTGCTCGATATTAATGCATGTTGTCTTTACCTATAATTATTGTGACATTTATTTAGCTCCTATTTTTTATGTTTAATCTTTTGACAATGTATTGATGTACACAATATTGGTGAACCGAAATAAATAAAAAGAAGACCATAAATAGTTTTAAAAAAAATTGTAACTAAAGATGCCTGGTGGATACCTTAACCTATAGCAAGCAGGTTTAGGTATCCACCAGGCATCTTTACCTACTTAAAGATAGCAATGTGAAGTAACCATCTCGAACTGATCTCCCACTTATCTTGTGGAGTCTCAGCCTAAGCTATGACAAAGGTAAACAAATCCACAACTAAGATGATCACAATGGCCGCTTCAATAGAGAAAATGTAGAGCTCGTTAAAAAGTTAGCGCGTACGAGAGACACCGCGAATGGGAGGTGACGCATATACAGGAGGCTCTAAAATTATGTTACCACACAAATAATTAAAATTAATTAGTACTAAAAAAACTAAAACATAAGTTTCATTGTTATATTATAGTACTTAATCGTAAAACGACTACTGTCAGACAGACTCATCTTTTATAGATTTTTGGTACTGAGTTTAGGCACTAACACATCAGAAAGTGATCATATTGATCTGATTAAAACGACAAATTTGCGCTTAGTACGGTATGGGTTAGCACAGGTCTCAACTCAACCGAGTAGGCGCTAGAGTCCTCCAGTCTATCCAAAGGTTGCCCCCCAACACTACGGCGCAACAAAATCGACAGGTTTAAAAGGGACTGGATGGAAGTAGCACAGGATAGAAAGGAGTGAAAATAAATTAGAGCAGACACTTGCCCAGCAGAGGGATCTACCAATTTATTCAGCCTGTTCCACTGCTAGGTATAAGCCTCTACATGATTGATGATGCCATCGAGCTGGTGGTCTGTTTCTGTCTTCGTCAATATCTTGGATGCCACGCGGTGAATGCCTTGGCCTACCACTCGACATGTTGTCTAAGGATATAACAAATAGAGATAGAGATGGATATGGAGTTTATAATACAGGTTAAATAAAAAATTGGTATAACGTCTACACTGCATTTTCATGACATGACTTATGATCTACTCATAGTGTATATTATCTACTTTTAAAATGAACCTTCTGCAAATATCAGTTGGTCTTTGATTTCATTTTAATGACTGACAGCTACCTGTGCAGCTTAACATTGACAGACTTAAAATTGATGAAGATAAGAAATGTGTTTCAATAAATGTGAAGTATACGAAACCAACAACAACCTGTATCTTAAATAGGTAACAACCTTAAGTAAGCGTGTTTTGTCTCCAGTTAAAATCTTTGTTCGCGGTGATCCTCAACCGCTCCCCCCTCTACCCCCCACCCCATCCCTTCCTGTCACTTGTGACATCAAATGCGCGGGAAACTGACAGGAAGTGACGTCCCATTGTGGCGTACTTTAGGGTAATGAGTAAGTTGCTGATTTGTTGAGATTTTGGTTAGGTATTCATTTAGTTATTTTTGTAAATAAGTAGGTCCACATTAACTTCAAATGATTAAATCTAAGCCCTAATTGCCATTGGCTCATATCCACGACGCTAGCCTATTTGCCAATTGCTGGATTCACATACCTACGCTATTGAGTTCATCCTCTTGACATAAATATGCAAGTTGTCTCACGTCTTTTACTTTGAAGCGATTTTCTTTTATTTTCTTTTTATAAACTCTTTGTTTATTATTAAAAAATAAGAGTTTAATTTAGCAAAAGGCCATAATATACAAAAAAAACAATATTGAGTCCTGTGTCAATATTTTGAGGTTTGAACCAACGATCTCACGATTCCGAAATTATATACAAAATAAAAGGAATCTGACAACCCCCTATTATATGTATGATGGATAAATATATCGCCTCAAGCCATGCTATTGACTACTATAACAGTATGTGTGTTAGGTGTAGCGCAACAAATCAAGTGAGACTCATAAATTACAAACTAGACTATTTCAAATTAAATTACTTATGAATAAATAGTTAAACAGTATTGAATTCTATTTCCAAATTAAGGTTAATCAAGTTATCAATATTACTAGGTATGTATATTTCACGGATATTAAATGTAACGACTGCTTTCTCATATAAATAGGGCAGTTCATAGCAGCACAATACATGTATTCAAGATTTAGTATCGAAGTCGAGATGAAGTTCTCAGTGGTGTTTGTTCTGCTCGCTATGGTCGTGGTGGCGACCAGTATGGAAATGCCTCCAAACGGAATCGCTCGTAAGTAAATCCTTACCTAATTTTGTAAAGCCGAGAGTGTGTTTGTTATGTTACTCATTCACGCAACAACACAACAACGCATAGGAAATTATTTTATGACAATTTAAGATAAAAATACTAATTAATGTATAAAATTAAAATTAGACTAAAAATTGTAACTTGATCATTTGTAGCTTTGAGATATAATGTTTGTAGTAAAGATTTAAATAATAATTGTAATAAGACCCTGAAATATATATTATTATACACCAGGGGAACAGGTGGAGGAGGACGGAAAAAAACATACCTAACAGATGGATAGGATAGATTTGATTTTTGGCGTGGCGTGGTTAAAGTTAAAAGGGTGTTAACAGTGTATTTTATTGTAGTTAATAAAGGCTCCTTTGCCCGGTATAAAGTATAAAGTTTTTACCTTTATAAACGGTATAAAGTGACTTACGCATTTTTTTATACGTATGGAAGAATATGAAGTTAGGATAGCACAAAAATCAACATACCAAGGGAGTGTAACCGCGAGATAAAACTAATTTTAATATGTAAGAGAAATAAGAAATTTATTATTTTTATTTATTTCATTTATTTTACTGTAGCTTTGCGAAATATAGGGACTTTCAAGCTATACCAACTGGGTGACTGCAAATTCATTGGGATATGGGTAGATGTGTTTGTCATTCCGACTTTCCATATGTCACCAAACCCGTATTCACATAACAAAATATGTGAGTCCGACTCACGCACGAAGGGTTCCGTACTGAATGGGAGCAAAAAAAATCAGGTTTGAATGGGAGCCCCCTTTAAATATATATATATATATATATTAACTCTACAAACTATTATTAACACAAACTCACAGATATATATATCAGATATCAGATATATATATATATATATATATATATATATATATATATATTATATATATATATATATATATATATATATATATATATATATATATATATATATAATATATATATATATATATATCTTTTTCTGTTTTTAGTATTTATTGTAATGGCGGTAACAAAAATACATCATCTGTGAAAATTTCAACTTTCTAACTATCACGGTTCATGAAATACAGCCTGGTGACGGACAGACAGACGGACAGCGGAGTCTTAGTAATAGGGTTCCGTTTTTACTCTTTGGGTACGAAACCCTAAAAAGTATTTCAAACGTATACCTAGAACAGATAATTTCTTTCAAAACAATCTTTACCATGCGGTTATTTACTGGATTTTCTTCTTATGTACACCAGAAATATATTTCTTTCAGTGAATCGAGAATGCTTCAACGACACGGACTGCATGGAAATCTGTACATCTTCTTTCTTCATGGTTCGAGACACCAGATGTGCTAAGAAAGTGTGCTGGTGCAATCCCGCCAAAGAAGCCTAAGTCAAAATTTAAAAAAAAAAACTAGCTAAACTTGTAATGACGAGAACACTGAGTAGTTTATTTTAAGAAGTATTTTAGTAATTAATAAAAGTTTGTTTGAAGAATTTGTACTATTTTATTTATTACTTTATACTCTTTGGTTGCTGTATAACTGCCGCGGCTTTTGGATGCACAATGACCCTTAAAAAGAGCTTATAAACATAGCTCTGAAGTATTTATAGTACACTAGATGAGTCTGTAATCCTTCAATATGGTGCTGTCACATTTCATAGAGTATAGCACCACCATGCTTTTTTCCATCCTGTTGGTGTTATACTTTCGAGGAATGTGGTGTAAAAGAGCTTTGAGGCTATAAGTACTGGTTTATCAACCGCTTTTAGAAGCTCTGAAAGCGGCGCTTTGTTGTTCTTAAGCTAATTCAGGGGTATTCTTATCTCAGATAGGCTGATGTCCAAGATATCTTCGCTAAAGCATTCAACCTAATCTGGGAGCACGTTAGCCCCCGCCAAGATGAGCCAAGCGAAGCGAAGGGGCACTACCTACCTACCCTTGCGACTTGGCTGTTTCGCTACCTTTGCATGGACGTAAAGTGCAGATTTGTTCAGTGTTCGTTACTTTTCTGTTACTTAAATAGTTCTTGTAAAAACAAAACGTGTAGTTTTTTAAAGGCGTGTAGTTCTTGTTTAACGAAACAGCCAATCCACATTTACATGGTGTAGAGTTTGTGTTAATAATAGTTTGTAGAGTTAAGGTGTGTAGAGTTAAAAGCTTGTCTCGACATGAGATATGAAAACCTTTTGATAATCTTGTCTAGCTAATTGAGGTCTGGTCTTGACACATTTTACATGAAAAAATTATTCGTGGGATTAAGATTGCAGGGTATTGAAAATACTGCTTCCAAGCGATCTTCTGTATAGATAAAAGATCTATAGGGGAGCTTATATCCAGCAGTGGACCTGGACACCTTACAGCTGACAAGGCATTAGATTACAGCATAAAACACTAACTGATTTCAGAAAAGGCGAATATTGGAGTTTCGAAATTTGCCTGCACTGAACATACTTAGTAGTTAGTAGAGATAAACTGTTAGATGTAAATAGGTGTTTTTCACCAATTTTGGGCCGATTTATGCTTTGCTTTCTATCTATTAGTAAATTTTATAAGGTTCATAAACTGTTTTTTTGTTTTAGTTTTATAATTGCTAAAAATATATTAAAGCAATTTATTCAAATCTTTTAGCAAAATTCACCTAGAAGGTGTAGGACGCACTCGTTTAAAAATGGTTGCCACAAGCGGTCGTAAGCATTTTTATGAAACTCTATTGTACGATTCAGAATTAGCTGTCCCATGTATCCTTTGATGTTACCAATGACCTTGATGCCTACCTTAACCCATATGGACCCGCCGTGCCCAAACAAGGACACTGTTGCTATGAAAAACTCCATCATTCATATGATAAGGAGTAGTTTTATATCAGTGTCCCCAATTGGGGCCAATGGGCACATTGGGGGTAAATTGTTCAGATTTTTGTCGACAAGTCAATTTCGTATAAACAATGATACTAAAGATATTTCATGGCCGTCACAAATATCATAAGGTTCAAAAAGCTCTTCAAGCTGAGATGGATGAAGAATATGATGGTGTAGATATAGATTTAATCGCGATGCCTACAGAACCGAGTTTACTTACCGAGGATAAAGATGGAGATAAAGACAATAAACAAAGCGATACTATGCCACAAGACATACCTACCACGGAGATTCAAAGAATTTACGAACGAAGATGAAGTAGATTCAATTAGGATAGTCGTGATGACGAAACACTAGCTGTAACCAAAAAATAAAGGAAATGGTTTTTAGGAGCTCCGATGGCGTAAAAGAGATATTGCAAACATATATAGAAATTGGGCCACCAATGGGTACAGTATATCAAAATTTGCTTCGTTTCTTCCGGAAAATGATTTTCCCGTTATTTTTTACAATAACAGTGTCCATTAATAGTAATTTTTTTATTCGGATTGAAAATTACATTGACATTGTTTGAAAATAAGGCGGCCATACTATTTTTCTTTTATATTTTTTTTCAATTTCAAAAGTTCTTTATTTACACACAATTAATATAATAAATACAATACCAGTGTTAATTCCATCCTAGTACTATAAAAACATTACATACCTACTTAATTATTGTTCTGCAAACACTTGGCTTATACAAAACTTAAAACATGAATATTATAAAAGGCGTCTGATAAAATTAAAGAGGGTAAGTAACATTTTAATTTGCTATTGTAAGCTTTTAGGCGAAGCATTACATTAAAAAATATATTACAAAACAAGAGAAAAACAGCCCCCAAGTGGGAGTAGGTATTATAATAATAGGGGGGGTAAAACGCTCGAAATCGAGCGGTCCGCAGCTAGCAACAGGCGTAATGTACCTGCAATGTTGGTATATCGCACACAGCGCGCGCGGACCGCCGCCGCGCAGCGCGCGCGCCACCTTCGCCCTTCGTACCAGCTGGTAATACGGACGAGAGTGCCGCGAGCGCCGGCCACCGGACGGCCGCGCACGCTCACGTGAGGCACTCTGCCTATTCATTGCGCTCTAAGAAATAGTGATGGGGCAATTTGTACCTATTGTAATTGTCGATAAAAGGGAGATCGGTCATGCGAGTCTTACATATATTGTTTATTAATTTATTCTTACTGCCAGTATTTTTATGTATATAGAATTTTTCCGACAGTTTGTAAATATAGGCATCAATTTTCGGCAAGCCTATTTGAAGGTGCAACTTTTGGAGATTGGTGCGAAAAGGGGTTTTATAAGCATACTTAAGGGCTTTATTTTGTACTACCTGAAGTTTATTGATATTGCTTTTGCTAGTGCTGCTCCACACTGGACAAGCATACGTAATGCAGGGCCGGACCAAGGTGCGATAAATTTCTAATTTTGTGCGACTACTTAGGCAAGATCGTCTGTTCAGTACAGGGTTAAGAGCATTGATTGCCTTGATACCTTTTGTGTGAAGTTTGGAGACATTTTCAGACCAGTTTAATTTAGTGTCAAGAATTGTTCCTAAATACTTGACAGATCTGCGCCAAGGGATGCTATACTCACCAATTTTTAATGTTCTAGTTGGGAAAGTACGTTTCCTAGTAAATAATATTGCCTCAGTTTTTGACTCGTTTATCTTCAATTTCCATTTATTAAAATAATCGAGAAGTCGTTCAATAGCTAGTTGAAGGCGACTTATGACTAAATCACTATCGGAAGAGGACGTAAAGCACGCGGTATCATCTGCGAAACACCGTCCGTGGTTGCAGGGGTATATCGTTAATATAATAAACAAAAAGTACGGGTCCCACGATAGAGCCCTGGGGAACACCTGCAGGTACGGGTTTGAGCTCAGACGAGTTCTCTCCGATATGGACCCTAAAGCTACGGTCGTCACACAAATACGATTTGGTTATTTTAACTAGGGAGATAGATTTGTTTAAGGTGATCAGCTTATGGATTAAGCCCCGGTGCCAAACCGTGTCAAACGCTTTCTCAATATCTAAGAGAAACATTCCAGTGGAGTGTTTAAGATTGAGATTGTATGACACGGCTTCTGCTACTCTGGCTAGTTGCTGAACAGTTGAGTGACCTTGACGGAACCCGAACTGTTCATCAACCAAGTCATTCTTAACAGATCTCAAGAGACGGCTAGCAATAAGCTTTTCAAATAACTTACCTAAACATGGCAAGAGACTAATCGGGCGATAGGAAGATGGGTTAGAAGAATCTTTGCCAGGCTTCTGTATCGCAATAACTTTAGATATTTTCCATGGGGAAGGGAAATAGCTTAACACAAAACAAGCGTTAAATATTTTAGTTAATAAGACGATGCATTTTTGTGGTATATTTCTAATAAGATTATTTGAAATTTGGTCGCAACCGGGGGCTTTGCGAGGCTTAAGACTTAAAATATACTTTTTGACTTCTGAAGGGCGTGTTAGTAGAGAGAGATCGAATGTTATATTATCGTCGTCTAAGGTTGATAGTGACTGTTCAACTGCTGATGTTTCAACGCTATCCCATTTGCCAGTTAGTAACATGTTATTTAGGAAAGTATTCGCTAATGTTTCGCACTGTTCATGTTGGCTTGTGGTTAGCGCGCCATCTTCTTGCTTAAGTGCTGGAATTGGATTCGTAGTGGGCCGAATGGATTTAACTAAGCGCCAAAGGTCAGAATTTGGATTATCTACCCGTCTGAGCTTTTGGTGCCATTCTTTATCGTTATAATTTTGTATAGCGGTTTTAATATCTACTTTTAGTTGGTTGATTTGTACAAGTAGCGTTTTACGTACTGTATTATCTGATTCCATGGAAACATATCTACGAAGACGGTTTTTAAGTCGAATTAGGCGTATAATACGACGTGGCAGTGAGGAAGCGTTCCAGGGCTTAACAGTTGTAATCGGAACACACAAATTTCTACCTTTTAGTAACGTTTGTTGGAAGTTTTTGATCGTTTCATCTATTTCTTCTGTAGATGCGTAAGGTTTTGTAGACAGAAACGTATTATTATTTAGAAATTCTCTATATTTCGACCAGTCTGCTCTGGCGTAGTTATATTTTATTATAGGATTGCGTTGAAATTTTATGTCAATTTTTGCAAAAATTGGGAAATGGTTGGAAGATAGGGCTGGGATTGTGACTATTTGATCAAGACAATAGATATTCTTTGAAATTAGTAAGTCAGGAATTGATTGATTGTATCCAACGCAGTAGTGTACTAAAGTAGGTTCACTAGGTGCATGGATAACAAAGTCGCTATTAAGCATGTGTTCATATAGAATTTTACCTCGCATATTACTTGTACCCGGGGACCACAGAGGATGCTTTGAATTTAAGTCACCCATAGCAACAACTAAGTGACCAGACGAAAGGAGACAGTCAATGTCACCTGTGAGGAGGGGGAGGTTGGGAGATTGATAAGTAGAATAGATATTAATATTATTATTACTACACTTTAGGGAGATACCAATAGCTTCCAGGTTTTGAGTACGTGGAATAGGAAGCAGATTGTGAGACAAATCTGATCGAACAAAGATGGCTACACCTTGGCCAAAACTATAACGGTGCTTGTCCATGCGGTAGCAAGCGTAACCAGGTATTTTAAGAGATAGTCGACTTGTTAATCGGGTTTCACAGAGCGCAATGATATCGGCTTTGAGGCTACTCACCGCGAGTTCTGCAAGTTCCTGTTGCTTGCTGTGAATGCCGTCAGCATTCCAATACAAAATACGTAGCTCATGACAACTATACATAATGACCCAAATGTGTCAATATTAAAACCACTTTTTCCATAAAAGTTTTACAATTCCTGAAGTCTTGCTTTATTGCCTGTATGGTCGTTAAGATCTCCAGCATCTCCGAGGTTTCTAAGTCCAGTGAAGACTTAACATGGGAATTGTTTGGAACCGAGATATGAACAGCTGAATTAGCTTGACTTTCTTGGGTGGGTTCAGCAGCTCCGAAGCTGGCTGTTAAATTTGGGCGAATCCCTTGGGCTTTGAATACTTGAGGCTTACTTTTGCCAGCAGTTGTGACTTGAGCCCACGTGTCTAGATCGCTACGTGCTAACTGAACAGTAGGAGCTTTGATAGCCTTTCTGAGTTTTTCGCGATTAGACTCAATTCTTCCCAGGTACTTGAGTCGTTCAGGACATTGGGAATAGTTTGCCGGATGTTCCTGCTGACAATTACAGCAACGGGCAGGTTCAGTCTTGTCTTTTTTGGGACCTTCCCAAGTAGGATGTAGTAAGACGCACTTAACACACCGTGGCTGCCTGTTACAATTCCTCGATGCGTGGCCAAATCCTTGGCATCTGAAGCACTGAGTTCCTGGCTTTTTGCTCAACTTATAACGCTCTATCTCGATGACGCAGTTTGATAAGTACTTTATGTGCTTGAACTTGCTCATGTTTGTACCGTTTGGTAGTTGAACTAACAAGGGTGGACATTCGCTCTGGTGTAAAGTTTTTAATTCAGAAACCAAGGCTCCTTCAAAACCTAATGAGGCTAGTTCAGCAGGGATATTGTCATGGACAAATTTCGGTAATCCCTTTATTACTGCTTTGGGTAGCTTCTCGTCTTTGCGAGTGTGAGTATGATAGGTTACCTTCTCGGTTATCAGGCTTTCTTTGAGCAGTTGATGATCTTTTGATGAGTAGCATTGCACCCTCACAATCGTATGGCCTTTGTTATACATGTGGTAATTTTTAACGTACTTTTCGATCACGTTTTTTATTTTATGGTGAGTCCAGTCTCCCGTTAGCTCGATGATAAATATGGGTGTATTATTGGTCATTTTTTTCTTGCTAGCGATCAGGAACGGAGCTGACAATGTTTCATCCGAATCAACTGGGAGATCTTTAAATCGATTCTGAGTTGGCGTGGTTTTATTATTAGCGACTTCTTTAGGATTAGCGACAAATCTCTTTGGTTTATTCCAACGCTCTGGTGACAGCGGATCTTCTAGGGGCCTTTTGTTGACCATGCTGGGGCTTGCAGTGGGCTTTTTCAGAAACTTCTCCATGTTGGACTAAGGTGAACTATCGACAACTTGTCGATAGCACCCTAGCCCAGCACTATTGGTGCGCGCACGAGTTCGAAAGCGGTGCAGGAGCCGTATACGTGCGATCGGTGCGACAACCGAGCGCGATTTCTTTTATATTATGGTGTCGCATGGTTTATGCATTTGCTAGTGTTAAGTATAAGTATTGAACCTTTTTTGGAATTTTATCAAAATAGTTACAGTCTAAAGCCGGAAACATACTATCGGACGCGGCTGACGGACGCGACTGACAGCTGCGACTTAGCAATGTGCACGGTCTTAAAACATCCGGTGTGCCAGATCGCTCTCAGACGTCCGAACGCTCAAGGTCGTCCGAAGGTGACGGCCGCGACTTATGTCCGATAGTGTGCACGGCTCAGTGTACTTTCATAGTCTAGGTCGCGGCTTTCAGTTGCGTCCGTAAGCCGCGTCCGATAGTATGTTTCGAGCTTAAGTCACGTCATATTACGTCAATTATCACTGATAGAAACATGTTTCACAAAATAATAAAATGCGGCGACATGATTTTTCCGCGTTCCCACCAAAAACCAAGCGGCCATACTCGACTTGAAACATTAATAAATATAAAATTTCACAAATAATAAAAATAGTCTAAATGCCTGTTTAAAACTGATTTCTATATTATCCTGGATTCTTATTTCAACGAAAATAACACTTTTCGTCGCATGATTTAGACTTTCGTGGTCAAAATATTTTATTCATAATTCTCCATAATCCTAGTAATACATATTTAAAAACATTTTTCTATTCCTCGCTCTATTTCCATATCATTGATCCTCCTTAGTTACTCCTTCTTTTTTTTCACTTTCCCGCCAAAAAGTATTTATTTTTTATATGTTCGATCTAACTTGTCCCGCGAGTTTGATCACTAAAGAGGTTTCTATGTGCTACGTGATCTTCATACCCCATTATAATAATATAGCACTGTGAATGTGGGGCAAGCTACTTCGAAATAATTCACAGCTGTTTAGATCCATTTATACAGAAATATTGGTTACTTTTAAGAGAATATAAATAACATTACACTATTAATGATTGTTTTACAAAATTAATATAACGATAAAATGTTCTTGATTATTTATGATAAACACGAAAATAAAAACAAACCTCTTCAACGTTTGCCTTCGACTTTCTCGGTGACCCGCGACTTGACCAAGTTACAACCTAATCCTCCTGAAGGCCAGCGCCGTGAATGTGACTCGTAGGCCTATATTCAGCAGTATATTTTTAAAATTACAGATACATGAAAGGTAGATAGATATGTCATAGTTATATCGTTAAATGGGCTCTCAGTGTCGGATATGTACCAAAGTCCGAGAGATGATAATTGATTAAATTATTATTAGCTATCTAAAGAGAGCTTTTATATTATTTATTTCCATTTATTTACTTTTATACTAAACTTATATGCATGCCAATCAAGTTCAATAATATTCAATACCTATAAATTGTTATTTTTGTTACTGAATACTATAACATAGTATTGAGCATAATATTGTTGGGTACAAGTAAATAATAATTTTTATTTATTCGGCCCGCGGGGCGAAACGCCGAGAACGATGAAAGACGCTAAAATGAAACAAAAGAAACGTATAAAGTCTTAATCGAAGTATAAACGTGTCAATTTGATGTAGGTACCATTAACGTCTGAAAAGTTTTGCTAACAAAACTAAACTTTTCAGTGCATTTTTTACATGTAGGCTATTAATTCTATGTAGGTTATATCAAAAAGGTTACATGTAACCAAAATGGCAGTAATTCAATGACTGAACAAAAACCAAATTGGAAAATCTGAAAGTACTCATAAATTAAGCATTAAGTAAGTAAGTAAGTTCGTATAGGCCGGGTGGCTAGCCCTGGTGTCAGAGTTTTTAGGCCGCCTGAAGGCCTCTGACATGGCTAAACAATTAAGCATTTAATGCGGTTGTTTTACTCTGCGCATTTATTTATCATAGTTTATCGGATTTTTTGAGCTACTGTACCTAGTCAGAGCCCTTTTTGCAATATCTTCTTTGAGCCTACCTATAACACTATACCTTCCACGGACACAAATGAACAGGTAACTGCAGCTAGTGCTGTTCGCGATGGCAAGACAAAAAAAGGTCCTCTAGTATTAAATTTTCTTTCTAGTATTAAGTTTATTAGTAGTAAAGGATATGAAAAAAAAAACGCTCCTAGTTTGACAGTTTCGACCAAGTCAATCAGATTTTGTTTGTTCGTTTGCTGAACAACAGTGGCCGTACGATGGGGTCAAACTACGAGAACGTTTTTTTTCTGAAAAAATAAAGAGATAGAGTACCATAGAGAAGATGAAAGTGAACGATAGCATCCTACATGGTGACATGGTTATCAAAGCTATAACACGGGTACGGGCGGGGTCAATCAAGTTAATCAGTCAATTTCCTTTTACTGTACTGCTGTACTGAAAAAAAAAGATGGTTTCTCCTGTTTACAGTCTCTAGCTAAGGCAAATACATGACAGTTGCACCTGCAAACTAATGACAGCAAGATGGATCAGCTCCAATTTCGGTGGTATCTTACTCATCATTATTTGAGACACAAAAGTGGTGTGACTCTGCGTCCATCACCATCTATAGCGACAAGCCTACGGCATGATGGTGTGGGTCACTACCTTGGCAAACTTTCAGAACAATTTAGGTGTGCTGTATATCATAAAAAAGCTCGTTAGTTATGCAAGAAATGAGAAAACACTGCGCATCGAAATATAATGTTTTCATAATTTTCATACCAAATGAGCCACTGGCCCCATATGGGGACGCCATTTTTTTACCATAAAATTTATAAAAACGTAGTTTTTTTGTGTTTTTCTAATAATTATATATAATTATGTCATGATTTTCACGGTTGGGTTTTGTATGGGTTTAAATGGGTTAACATTTTAATACTTTTTTCAAAGTTTGGGTCTTGCAGGAATAAACTTAAAATCTCGGTAATGACTTTCATTATTTAAAATTATCAGTTTGTATGTCTGCTAGAAGTACCTTAGAATTATGATAAACTTTGACTAAGTGTACGAGTTCGTGACGAATCCAAGAACTTTGACTGTCAATGACTGATAAATGATTATTAACTAAATAAGAAAGTCTAGAATAGTGAAACACACATTATTTTATCCATGATAAAGTTTAATAAAATAAGTTACAGATCAGCTGCAATTTTAAGTACCTACTTGTAACAACGAGTTCACTATAATAAGATTAAAGTTAAACACACATTTATGTCTATATTATAATTTTGCCGTTTCAGTTTAAAACAGCGAAAATTTTATTTTACACACCCTTTAGTACGAAAGCGGAAGGCGAGAAAAAAATAAAGAAAAATATACCGGGTTATCGTTAATCAATTATCATACTTTTAGGGGCGTATTCTGTACATCAAAACTAACAACTTTTGATCTATGACTTTTATCAAAACTAAAAAAAAAAGCTGTTCCATACATTTTGTCGCAAGTGAATATTATTTTTCTATAGATTCTTTTTTTTTGAGATTTGATAAATGTCGTTGAACTAAAGTTGTTAGTTTTGATCTACAGAATAAGCCCTTAAAAGGATGCTAATTGATTACCAATAATCCTGTATTCATAATTACATAATAAGACGCCTAAAGGACTCTGACAAGGCTGAACGATTAGGGCCCACAATTTAACGTAGGTATCATCTTTGAAATCTATGGGCCCAATCAAGCTCAGAGCAATTTATACCTACAAAAATCTTGGCAAAACAACGTTTCGTATTACGCTGTTTTCTTCATCAAAAACTAAATTAATCAAGTATTTTTTTATGTCAAAATTTACAAAAAATATGTGTTCATGATTATGTCATTTCATATTTTGTTAGAAATTAATAAGTTTATTCTGGTGGGTCTTTAAAGACGTCGGTAAAAATGGTGAATTTTTTTGAGACTTTGAAGGATCATATTTTGCCTGACAATTAATTTATCAAAAAAGTGAAAAGATAGGGTAGATTAAACAGCTAAATTTAATTTTACGGCAAAAAATTGTAACTCTAAAAGCATTTTCCAGAAAGAAAACAGCGCAATATGTTTGTATGGAAAATTACAGACCACCTCAGCTCTTAATAAATCTTTGTAAACACGAAGCGGGTCGTTGCGCATTACCTACCAATTTCATATATCAGCGGCGCGGTGCTGAGAAGTGGGGATTTTGCGCAGCTTGTAGTTTTAACCTCACATACACCTTTAAGTTTGATTTGGCTTACGATGTTTCTTTTATACTTTGGCTATTGATTAAAATTTTCGATTAAGTTTATATATTGTGGCTTACGTAATAGAAGCATGAAATAATTATGCAAAGTTATTTTTCAATTTTCCTGCATAATAGGTGCATTACTTGGCCGGCAGTAGCAATCGCCTCGGAGACACCATGAGAGGATGAGTGCTTCCTTGTACTGGGTACAATACGCTCCGCAGTCTTCATCTCGAACGCATAGAACTGGAATAAAATAAAGGAATGATTGAACCTAATGTATCCGCAGTATACCCGTAAGCTATAAGATACGCCATGGATACGAGATATTTGGATGTAAAGATTTGTACGAGAACTTTGCGATCTTTACATCCAAATATCTCTAGAACGTGACACTTTAGTTAGGGTATCATAGTACTAAACATCTATTGTTTGAATAAGTATCCCTTACCCATATATAGGTTCCTACAACATTCATTGTGCGCGGAAACTTATATTATACAAAATAGCGGCGGATGGATATGCCAGCTTCCATACAAAAATGTTCATCCCCTTTCTTTAACTTACCCGCTTTAGGTTGTTTACTTATTTTTGTAGGAGGATGATCAACTGCACTCGCCAGAACAATGACGCTGAGTAAAAAGCAGAATACAAAGAATTTCATCGTCACTACTGTAAAGCTCAATCTATAATAAATATTAGATGAAACGTGGGCTTATTTATATTGCAAGACGACATGGAAATTATGAGAAAATATGTCAATTACGCTATAAAATTATTACGCGATTTTTACATGCTGATAGAGAATTGTAACAAATGGGTTGTAGCAAATCGTGGTAAAATGATTTCAGCTCCATTATAAATGTGAAACTTGGATCAAGTTGCTTCAAAGAATTTTCAAATTTCAAAGAGCGATGAGGTTAAAGTTATTATATATTTTGCTGATCACCACGGCTATGGTAAAAGCACTTGAAATGCCACCATCTGATATTTTAGGTGAGTAGAGTATAGAAATATGGAATAATATATAACTATTCATACAGTTATATATAAGGAGACTATATAAGGTGAAAGGAAGGATGATTTTAATGATGACGATCGTCAACACTGCTAGATGTCGCTGTTTGCACCTAGTCTTATTGAAGATTGAAGATTTATACGAATATATTGAAGATCTATACGGGAGGCTTGTGTCTAGCAGCGGATATTCTATGGCTAAAACGTCGACAAAAACGAGATTTTGTTCCACGTTATTCAAGCACATTGTAGCTAGGTCGCAGCAAAACACAAACCGTATTAGATTTTATAAAAATTATAGGCTTCCAAAATCTATCAGCTTTTTATATAATGACGTACTCGTAGCAAAGTGGAAAAATCCTCACTCGCACTGGCGGTAATCTGCCGCGTGATGATTCACCAGCAACAAGGTGGAGGTCAAAATTAAATTAAGATACAGAAAAAAATATATAACCTTTTCAAAAAAGTTAAAACCTTACTCTGATAAAATCTTTGCGATGCCGTCCGATCCGCTGCAGTTCTGCAACGGATGCAGCGTATTTAACTTTAACAGACATCAAATAAATTTTGTATAGAAGTGAAAGATCTCACTAAATTATTGTTTCAGTGCATGCTGAGTGTAAAACAGACACACACTGCGACAATGTGTGCAATAGTTCCTGCCTACGAGTGAACACGAACGTGGCGCGATGCCTATTCAAGCTTTGTTGGTGCAACCCTGTCATACTCCAAGGCGTCACGGGCTAAAACTGTTATAATGTATTTCGACTTTAAAAAAGCGTTCGACCGCGTCCATAACGACATTCTATTGAAAAAGTTTTCTGAGATAGGATTCGTCCCAAATTTGCTGAAATTTTTTTCGAGCCTCTTCTCAAATCGGCGGCAGTTTGTCCAGCTCGGAAATTACTATTCGGAACCATTTATGACCTGTTCTGGTGTGGTCCAGGGCAGTACGCTCGGTCCGACCGAATTTTCTATCATGATAAATGATTTGCCAAGTGTCGTTAAAACGGCTAAGTGTCTCATGTTCGCCGATGATTTGAAACTATTTTTGGGAATACAGACTGAGGCAGACTGTGAGGCGTTACAGAGGGATATTGACAGTGTTGTTGCATGGAGTGTACGGAACTGTCTCGAGTTCAACGCATCTAAATGCAAGTCTATCACGTTTACTCGTTCCCGTGCACCCATTGTGCATACTTATGATATAGGCGGTTCCCCTCTTGAACGCGTAGATCGCATTCATGACCTTGGTTTGACTTTGGACGTGGAGTTGACGTTTAATGACCACATCTTGGATGTGTGTGCTCGTGCTCATAGGTCTCTAGGATTCGTTATGAGGCAGTCGCGGCGATTTCTGGATAGACGTACGATTCTCGCCCTTTACTATGCGTTTGTGCGGAGTAAGCTAGAGTACAACTCCATTATCTGGGACCCCCATGAAATCAAGTACAAGCTCATGGTAGAGAAGGTGCAGAAACGGTTCGCTCGTGCTTTATATGCCAGAGAGTACGGTTACTATCCGTATTTGTATCCGTCCCTTTTTGTAGCGGGAATGGTAGGTCTCGATACATTGGAGCTCAGGCGCAAGTGCGCTATTATGGTACATTTTTATCTGGTGCTCCGCAATAAGATCGACAACCCGGAAAGTCTATCGCGCCTTGCGCTCGTCGTACCGGGGCGGGAGCGGCGGCTGCACGTGCGGCGCCTGCTCGCGGCCCCGCGCTCGCGCACGTGCACGTCTCAGCACGCTCCTACGGCCCAAGCTATCTCTCTGATGAACGGCTTTCTTGCTCACCACTCTGATCTAGACATCTTTAACATAAAATATGACTCATATGTAAGAATTTGTATGCATTATTTAAGTTTTAATTAATTACTATTGTATTAACGTTACTGACTTTAGTTTGCCCGTTTTTGTTTGTTTGTGTCCATTTTATTCTTTGTGACATTTATTTTAATTATTTGACATTTATTTAGATTATTTGACATTTATTTTGATTATTTGACATTTATTTTGATTATTTGACATTTATTTAGATTATTTTGACATTTATTTAGATTATTTTGACATGTATATTATCTCTATACTGAATGAAAATTGTAAAATACCCAATGACTCATCATGCGCTTTGGCGTTGCTGTAAGCATGATGAGGAAATGAAATAAATAAATAAAGAGTTTCAGAAAAGAATTTGTACCTAAAATGAGCTAATTAAAGATAATAAATTTAAGCTACCAAAAATGTAGTTCCTTATTCAATTTAGTTAACAGAAAGACTGGTTTGTTGCATTACCAAAATAAAATATTTTGTAAGCCTGATAACACTTCATTATTTTTTTAAACTGGACTACTATTGTCGATAATTATTGCCGCTATTTCGTGATTTCATATTTATGCAAAACACCAAGAATTACTTAGCCTCTTATGTAGGAGAATATTTAAAAAAACCGGACAAGTGCAAGTCAGGCTCGCACACCGAGGGTTCCGTACAAATCCTGAAAATTTCACAAAATTGTGAACTACCTCAGTTGTTAAAATCTCTATACTATGATTGTTTTTTTACGAAATTATCGAAAATAACACATTGTGAAAATAGTTTAACAGATTTATTCCTATATGTGTCCTCTAAGACAATGCTGCTCGTCAAATTTCGTAATTCTAGGTCAACGGGAAGTACCTACGTTGTAGGTTTTGATATCTTGGTAAATGTCGAAATATGCGGTTTTTTACTACATAAACGGCTCTAAATTTTTCTACGATAACTGAAACATTTGATTTTATCACAACTGTAAGAAGCCATACATATACGTATATGGTTTAAATTTCACTCGATATCTTTAGGCGTTCCCGAGAAAAACGGTCTTGACACACAGACGAACAGACGGACAACAAAGTGATCCTACAAAGGTTCCCTTTTTTCCTTTTGAGGTACGGAACCCTAAAAATAGTTAACTCGGACTTTTCTTCAATTATATCAAGTATGACATGATTTATGTTCCTTGAGTATTAGATAGTGCAGCAGGGGTTCTCATAGTCGATATAAATATATTTTTAAATAAAATGAAATCCGCGTATTAAACATAAAATGTTACTTTATTCATGATTGCCAAGAGCTGATATTTTTTTTTGTTTTCACGCGTCTTATTTCTCTTATCGAGGTAGGTAAACTAACTAAAATTTGTATAACTAACTAAAACAAAGGTTTCAAGATATTATTATGAACTTTCGGAAAGCAACTCCTGATTCCAACAACTTAGATAAGACTTATTTTATACAACTTATTTTAAACTTAAAATTTCATTTATTGAGTTTATGCCTAAAACTGATGGTCTTTCTTTCTTCTCCGTCTTAAACTTATCCGTCTCTTATTCGTATATCTACGGATAAAGTAGGGGAACAAGAGGAAGAATACAGGGGCGAAAGCTTAAAATAAAATCCTTTTATTAAACTCAAAATTTGATTTATTAAAACGTCTAAAATGATTGGCCTTTTTTTCTTCTCGTTCTCATATTCTTGTATCACTGTCATCCTTATATCTAAGGAGGAAGGTTTTTATTTATTTATTTACAGGCCAACAGCATAAAAAAATTACAATAAACTTAATTATACAGATAAGTATATAGCCAATAACAGGCCTATTACTAAAATAAAATACATAAGAGAAAGAAAAACCAAGCCGGTTCAACCACTAAATACGTTATGTACTAAAAAATATTTAAAATAAAATAATCACATATAATCTGTTCACTTAAGATTTTTTCTATTTATGTAGGATAAAAGTTGTTTTGGGCGATAGAAGCAGCCAGGCCAAGAAAGGCGGCCTCCGGTGACGTTGCAGGTTTGAGTGCACTCATTGTCAATTTAAATATTCTAGTATGTTTTTTTTCTTTTATTTCATTTAAGTATTAAATTATAATATATAATTAATATAAATAAATAATAATTATAATAAATATGTTAAAAATGTCATGTCATCCTTAATTCCAGAGGGACCGAGGGATGTTTATTTTAAGGATGATGAAGCGGAGGAGTCTTCGGGCGACAAAAGCAGCGTCCCTCCACGCACCAAGAAAGACGGCCTGCGTCGCAGTACATGTTGCAGATTCAAGCGCACTCTACGTCGGTTTTACATTGATCTGTAAGAAAGTAAGTTGTTGATGAACTGATTATATTAAATTATAAATAATTATTTTACTCAAGAATAAAATAAACAACGCGTTATTGAAATCATATCAGGAGCCATGTCAGTTACCTATATCCAAATATGCTGATAAAAATATATAATCATCTACCGAAAGATTTGAGAGAAGAGGCAAATAACAAAAAGTTCCAAAAGAAGCTATTTCTAAACAAATCTTAACAAAAAATGCTATTAGGTACACAGTTGACGAATATCTAGACGAAAAAGTTTCAACCTTACAAAATATATAAGAATATACAAGACTATAATAATAATTATATATATGTACCTAATTTAAGAACTATCTCCAAAATTATTATGTATTTATATTTTAGTATCTAACTTGTAATGTACTATTTGCAACACCCTATAAACAGAGTTATAATGTGTATAACGTTACATTTTCATAATTATGACTGTAACTAGACATTATAAGGCAATATATACTTAAATAAAAAATAAATAAATAATAAAAATCAATCAAATGTCAAAGGAGACAGTTATAATTCGAAAGACACAGTTACACATTTTTTTAACATATCTTTACTTTTTCAGATAGGTAATGGCGTGAAATTCTGTTAATGAGTACCTAATCTTTTGCAAAATATTTCATGACATCGGATTTAGTTAGAAAAGCAAACCCACCTTTAAGTAGCATAACATTTTCATAATCCAACTTTTTTAATTCTCCTTGTGGCTCTGTTACTACCATAACTATCCCTAACAATAACAAAAACGCTGCTAACTTGATTTTGTTTTCAATGCAAATCTCAAAATGTAAGATTACACACTAAATTCATCTATTTATAACTTATAAGGAAAGAGGTCAACATTTTTTTAATTGCACACTGATTAATTTAAATGTGAGATTGTGTTAATTTAAATGGAGTATGAAATATAGAGTAGGAAACTATTATAGATAACTAGATTTGTTAATATGTTTAGTAATTTTCACGGCTGTTATGCATATTATTATAATGGTTGTGGATAAATCTGTACTATATAAGTTGCAAAGTATTATTATTTTATATTTATTATAGGTGCAATGAAGCCATTTATATACCTACTTAAGTTTTTGTTCTAGAGTGTACATTTTGTAAGTACATACAACATTGCACAAATGCTGTATGACTGAAATGCACATCCTCCTCTTTTTCTATCTCTACTAGAAATAGTTTTTGTTTCTGTTTAGGAATTATTTAAAATCAAATAATTTATTTATATTTTTACATAATTGTTTAAAGCATTGTTAAAAATGAATAAATTATAAAACTAAGAAAATATTTCAACTCCTACATGAAAAATTTCTTCTACAGTTAGTGCCGGTTTTCCACTTCATTTTTAGAATATTTTCAGCCACTATATTTCCTTAACGGTTAACAAATGTTGTTTTTAAACTTTCGCGATTTGAACACATTATTATTTTATACTACAGGACTAATCGCGCACTAAAATTACGAGATAAATAAATACCTCCTCATCCCGACGTTTCAGGTATTTATTTATCTCGTAATTTTAGTGCGCGATTAGTCCCGTAGTATAAAATAATAACTATATTTCCTTTTCTATGTAAAATGTTGGAATTCAAATACCAGTTGGAGGCTTTGGATTCCATTGAAAGGGAGCCAAGAGGCTGATAGGCAACGAAACCTTGACTGAGTCGAAGCTGCAAAGTCTTGAGCATCGACGTAGGGTGGCGTGTCTGTCTGCTTACTATCGGATACACTTCGGTGAGTGCGCCCAGGAGTTGCACGATCTGGTCCCACCTGCCCCTTTCTTCTATCGTAGGGCTAGACAGACGCGACCAAAGCGCCACCCTTTTATGGTGGACATCCCACGCGTTAGAACAAAGCGTTTTGAGTCCACATTCCTCATACGAACTGCCAGAATGTGGAACGCTTTGCCTAAGTCTGTCTTTCCGTTAAAGTACAATGTAGGTGTCTTCAAATCTCGAGTAAATTAGGTATCTTCTAGGTAAGCGTGCTACATCCTAGACCGCATATCTGATTTACATCAGGCAGTGTGTAGTCAAAAGCAATCCTATTTGAAAAAAAATAATAAAAAAAAAATGGAAACGTCCAGCTCATTTCCTTATCTTTCACCGTATCAGCACGTTTCCTTCCGGCTCTACACCTTGACATACATAGGTAGGCACCTTCGTCATCTTGTCATCGCAATATCGAATATCATTTTTCAAACAATTCATAGGATTTTTTTTGGTTATTGCCTCTCACCTCCACAGTTCATTTTTAAGATTATTTTGGCGACCTGACTATCCTCCAGTTTGCAGTAATATGTTCTAGACGTTATCTACTTTTTTTCAACACTAGTTGCATGAAAAAGCTGTAAAATCGCCAAAGCGGCAAAGCCAGCACATTTCATTAACCCTGACAATCCGCTGCACGCCAGGGCCTTTTTGTCCGGCGGCGGGTCAAATCACCCGGTTATTTGTACGGGCCCGCCAGACCACGGCGGATTTCGCGGCTCAGGGTAGGACTTAGGAGTGGTTCGCGATCGAAAAGTGCGAAAGCGTGGCCGCAGCTCCGACACCAGGTGCTGTGGTGGCCAGGTTTTTAGTGGATATCGCTATCGAGGCGTGGTGGTACCTACTCATTAGGAATTAGGAGTGGTCGAGTGGGGTAGTTTTAAATTCTCAGCATATTAATCATTGACAGTTTGCTTCAGTGCTATTCAGAAAACATAAGCCTCTCCTTCCAATCATCTGTATGTATCTGTATTCGCAAGTTATAATTAAAATGGTATAGTAGAAATTGCCTTTAGTTATTTTGTACTAATCGTGTGCTTATAGCACCAAGGGTATGTCATTGAAATGACTAATCATTATGAACATTGAACCACAATTACCACGAACACAGTCCTAGAATCGCAAAAAAATATAAACATAGAAAAAAAAATAAGTACAAAAACCATTAATGTATTTACTAATATTTATTAAACTGTACAGTGACCAAAAAAAAACTTTTTTTGGTCACTAACTATACAGCCAATTAGGTAGGTACGCAATTCCTGAATTCGACCCCCCATCGCATGGGTATCGGGGTACGTGTGGATATTTGCGTAACAGCGGATTTAAATAGTGCATTTTATTGCACGCAGTCGATCATTTTGGTGGTTGGAATTTTTTTCTCTTTTGGGCCACCCATATTATATTATTCAATTTTGATATTTTCATGTACGAGTAGATTTGGACTCACCAACACTATCATCGTCATTTTTATTTCAGTGTTCCATCTAGGTCGAGTCTAAGTTTGACCTATGATTTCGATTATATAAGATAGAGCCCTAATAAGCTTAAAAGAGATCATTGTATCTTCACATTATTATAATTATTTTTACAGTTGAACCAATCAATGCATCAAAACAAAAAAACAGACATTTATTTTTGACTACAAGCTTTTTTTGGACTAAAATCTACAAAGCTCAAATAGGAGTGGGCGGGACACGTGAGTCGTATGCACCCAGACAGATGGGCAAAGGTCTCAACGGAGTGGGTTCCTCTGTCCAGTCGACCCCGAGGCCGTCCTCCAACACGATGGCGCGACGAAATCGAGAGGTTTAAAAAGGATTGGACGGACGTAGCACAGAACAGAAAGGAATGGAAGGAATTGGAGGAGACCTTTGCCCAGCAGTGGGACAGTACAGGTTAAATAAAAAAAAGCTTTTTACAGAATTTACGTATTGTAAAAGTTCTGCATGATCAGCTTTTAATTTCTTACTCACAGTACTCACTGGAATATCTGATATCTAATTCAATACATACTTATATCACGTTAATTCTAGTACAAAACTCAGAAGTGCTTAATCGGACCAACTATAGGGAAAACTCTTTTATTTAAAGTACTAAATAATTTCGATATTAAATACAAGTCAATAATGTTTAATTTTTTGATTGGTGGAACAATCACACAATGTCACTATATTACTAAAATCCAATTTCCATCACAACACCAAATTCATATAATTACTTCAAACCTTCCCGAATATTGCCATCGCAATCGCACACACTAAAATCGAATGGGCGTTGAAATGAGCAAATTCGCAATTGGGCACAAATTTGCGCATCAGGAGTAAATTTGCGCATTGAGTGTATATTTGCGCATCAGTGGGACAAAGCGTCAGGGGCATATTTGCGCTTCAGAGGCCTATTTGGCGATGAAAGGCATATTTGTGAATGAGAGGTCGGATTAAAAGCCGTCAGTTTGCACGCAATCAACTTATCCGCCGATGTGTTCGATTGGATCGGTGGGCTGGTGACACACTGAGATAAAAATTACTAACATGATTGTTTAAATAAGGTGTCATTTTGAGAAAACTCATTTTTTAATATGTACCTATCTAGTTTGAAAGAAAATTTGATACAAAATACAACTAAGCGAATTTTACATGTCTGTTATAGGTATTTCAAATGAAAAAGGTCAATTATAATTTTCATACACTGTACATATAATTACTCCTTTTCAAATATTACTCATATAATAACAACTTTATTATTTGTTTGTACCTGTATGAGTAAATTGCACACCTGAGCCAGTTCAAATTTAAATACGCTCTGTGTTTGTTAACTATTACAATTGATTATCATTTTTTCTTTAAATCCATAACATAGCTTGTTATGTTTCTTGGCGGTTAACTGTTTAATTGAGTTTATACTGCCGTCCGATTTCTTAAAGACCGCTAAGTGACATTTTTGCGATTTTGACTTTTATACACTACTAAAATCAGAATTTTTTCCTCTATTTTCTAGTCTGGGTCTTATTTTTTTCTTTTCATTAGTTGCTGAGTTACGTACACCATCTGCACAGTTAACTACGTACTTTTTGGTATTTTACAATTCTTAAACACAGTTTTCCCATTTTACAACACTAAAATACAATTAAGTGCGCATACACGTGGTTTGAAGTTTTTAATTTATTCTGTATTGCAATTTTAGAAAACGTCTAAGTATCTTTGCTATACTATTTAACCGTAACCCAACTGAACAGTGTTTTTTACCATTCTATAAAACAGCTAACTTAACGTAACCGAATAATCGTTGATAAACCATTATGCATATTTATAATTTACAATTCTAAAAGACGGTGACTGTTCTTCAGCTGCGACTGGCTCCTAATGCAGGCCGGTAAAAACAATTTTAGAAAACAGTTAAGCGACGTTTCCACGCTATAAAGCGTTTAAGTGAGAAGACGTCCGCGCAGCTGCACGGCCCGATTGCGCACCCGTACTTCGTCGCCAGGACGCCGCAAGAGGAAAACGAGCGTGTGTGGAAGTTCCCGCTAAAATAGACGCGGGATCGGAGTAATGTAATATACATTACTCCGATCCCGCCGTCTATTTTAGCGTATTCAATAAGGTATACTGCCTATATTTGACTAAGGCATAATATTGTTAACCACAACATCACACCAATAATAACAATGGCGCCTGTAATTCATTGTGTATACTTACTCGCGTGAATTTCGCAAAAACGTTGCATTACGCGGACTAACGACGTATCCAACTCTACACACAGTTGCCACAACCGCGCTTGGCCGCAGAATTTTCTGCCATTAGCACAGAATGCTGAAAAGTATTTGTTAGTCCAGTTTTCTAAAAATGTCATGTATAAATACATTTAAATGTCTCATTATTACCCTAAATGCGAAAGTTTGTGTCGTAAGTATGATCGTGGTTATAATGGTTGCTGATACCCTAAGTTGATACACATGGTTAAAAAGATGGCACTACAGCGTTTATCGAGATATTAGAGGAGATTTAAAGGTTCTATGGACAGCTATACGTTTCAGTCGCTAAGCCTGTTAGCAGTGCGGCCAATAATCTAAGAGCCAAGTTGACCCGATACTTCACCGAAGACATCCCGGACATCAGTTTGTGCGAGATTAGAATGACCCTGAATCAGCTTAAGAACAACAAGGCGCTGGGCGAAGACGGTGCCATGTAAAAGCTTCTGAAAGCGTCTCGAGTACAGGTTCGATGACTTTCAAACTTCTGAACGAGCCGGGTTTCAAAAAGGCTATAGCACCGTACACCACGTTCATACCCTGCGGCAAAATATACAGAAAACCGAAGTGTATAACTGGCCACTTTGCTTAGCGTTTGTGGACTATGAAAAAGCCATTGATTCGGTTGAGACTTGGGTTGTGCTTGAGTCTCTCCAGCAATGCCGTATTAAATATCGATCTATCAATGTCA
Organism: Hypomecis punctinalis; assembly: GCA_949316475.1. Taxonomy (NCBI): domain Eukaryota; kingdom Metazoa; phylum Arthropoda; class Insecta; order Lepidoptera; family Geometridae; genus Hypomecis; species Hypomecis punctinalis. Next base: position 3,331,120 of record OX438805.1, read on the forward strand.
GCCCAAGTACACGAAGAGAGCTCCCAGACGATGCCTTTAAAAAGAAGAAATATCACCGAAACTTTTTACTGTCACTTTGGAAAATGCCTTCAAGCTTCTAGAATGGAAATGATTTGGCATCAATATTATTTCTGAATACATCACTCATCTTCAGTTTGCCGACGATATTGTAATCATAGCAAAAACGATAGTAGAACTCAACACGATGCTCTAAGGCCTCAATCGGTTCTCTAAACAAATGGATATTAAAGTACATAGACAATATGAAGGTCAAATTGTGTAGTTCACAATTACCATGCACCCACCCAAATTTTAACAGAAAACTTTGATCTTGAAACTCTTGACTCGTCTATCTGAGATACATAAGTAGTCCCGTTAAGTAGGTACAAATTTAAGAAAGAAGTAAATCGCTAAATCCAACTAGGCTGGTCAGCGTCCGAAAAATTACGTAAATTCGCGTGTAGTCAGTGATGACTTATAGCACAGAACATAGATGCAAACAGCTTCCGATTGGTATTATTGGAGATCCATAGAGGAGGCATATGTACAGCAGTGGACGTCATATGGCTAATGGATAGATGGGTGACACACATGTCAAGATTAATCATCACCATGATCGACATTTTGCTGAGAAGCAAGATGCTGCTAGTAAGAAGAAAAAAAATTGCACTCTGCCGCTAATGTGAAATTATAATAACATCATCGGGACTAATATTAACTACACTAGAAAACAGTTATCGAAAATCCTGTCTCCAAAACTGTGTTTAAGTTCAGACATTATGACAAATCTTAATTTAATGTGCATTTAAATAAGCCGTTAAAAACACTTAACAGTTATTGATAGAGTAGTGCATTTTAAATAGCGTAGTATTTATAACATAAAAAAGCGGCTAAGTGATGTAACTGTTATTTAGATTGGCATTTTTTTAAAACTATAGCTTCCATCCAAATCATCACACAGTTACAACGTGTTACAACTCTATAAAACGGTCACACTTCAGCCAACCGTTTTTTAGTGGAGCAAATGTACACAGATTCTATTAGGATAACTCAACTAAAATACAAAAAATGCTATTTCTAAGCAAGAATAATACCTAGAAGCCTTCTGTACTCATACAAAAAAGTAAATAATAAAAGAAAAATAACGGTCTAGAAAAAATAACGATACGTCTTGTCAATTTCTAGAAATTTCATTTCTCACGTTTTTGGCCATATCTCAAAATTTGGTAAAATCACTTAGCCGTTTTTTAGAAATCGGACGGCAGTATAATAGCTTTCCAGTTTTTAAAAGTCCATGCCGTAACATAGAGGAACTCACGAGAAGTGATTGGTTCATATCCACTACATTCGTCTAGTGAGAGTTGCTGGATTCACGTAGGCGAGCGAATTTCTTTTACCTTTGTAGATTACCATTTGATTATAAGGAAAATAGTAGTTGGGTAGATTATTGATAAAAGATAAAAATCTTCAAGGCTAAAAAGATTTCCGTTTCAGTATTTTGTTATTATAAAACTTATTTAACAGTTAAATGCAAGTGAAACAGACAGGTTTCACGCACTTCTCGTCAATTGATGACAATTTAGTTTAGCTCAGTGTGCTACCCGCCTTAAAACGATGTCAATTTGTCCAAACAGTTAGCACTTGCATTCAAAAGTATCGCTTTCGTAATGCGATTCGCGAACGTAATTATGTTTTAATGCAAGCTGATAGGTGTCGAGTTGATTGGGCCCTGTGCAGCGTGTTATTTGTAATGAGGTTAATTTTATAGGAAAAATTTATTTTATGGGTACGTAATATATCGGTTTCGGATCGAATAAAAAAATTAATAGAGAATGTTGTGAACAAATAAGTGAAGTCAACCAAAACTACGCCTTGCCGTGTACAGACAATTACATACACATCCACGTACAACGAAACTACGCCTTGGCATGTCAGTCGAACTATGGCGGCGCAACACCGACGCACTCATACATGTATAAAAAACCGGTCTCACTTGACTGTTCAACGACGTTCTCTCTTGATTTTTTTATTTGCTCTGAGTTTCGGATATATATTGTTGAGATGTTTTTGCTTCGACGGTAAACGAAAAACTGATCCTCAAGGGTCGGCCGGCGTATGTATATCTGTTATTTCCTACAGTCTCGAACCTACGAGATAATTCGCAACATTACTCGATCTTAATAAACGCTACTGTGCTAACAAGTAAACAACTTGAAAGTTCGAGACTTCCCTATTGTTCTCTAATACGTAAACACCAAAAAAAAAACTAAACAATAGACGGCAGACAAATACTGATCCCGCTCGAGTCATAAAACCATAAATCTCGCACTTTGGTGTAAACAACTCACCGTCATTACCGCACGACCTACCTACTGCGTCACAATATGTTTTTTATAAAATAAGAAACTTCTGATGGTCTTATTATAATAGGTAAGCTACAAGTAGGCCCAACGATCTATGGAGATGGCTATGCTTGGAGTCGCTCTATGAGATCGAATCAGAAATGAGTTTCGTAGAAGAACTAAAGTTATTAACATAGCCCTGCGGATTAGCAAGTCGAAATGGTAATGGGCAGGTCACATAAGACAAAATACTGATATCTGATGGGTCGAAAAGGTCTCGTAGAGACCACGTACTCACTGATTAGCGCAGCGTAGGACGTCTAATCACAGGGTGAACAGATGATTTTATCAAAACCACAAGGTCACGCTGGATCCAAGCTGCTTCCAACTCGATCCATAGGGGAAGCCTGTATCTTACAATCTCAGATAGATCTTAGAGCTTACAATACAGAACATTTTAAACAACATTAAATTTATGACTTTAAAATAGTTTCATATAAGTCTAGGATGTTAAATTAGTTTACGAAAGCTCCCGTCTTTAGTATTTTGTGCTAAGTGTATTTTTTTTACAATTTTAGTCTGTCTGTCTGTTTGTTCCGGATAATCTCTGAAATGGCTGTACCGATTTTGACGGGACTTTTATTGGCAGGTAGCTGATGTAATAAGGAGTAACTTCTAGTTAATCGACTGTTAGGCGGAACGAAGTTCGCCGGGTCATCTAGTGTAATCAAATCAAGAAAACATCAAATTGCCCGATCCTGATTGTTCCTGGTGCAAAGGTGCCAGTAGCGCTGCCGTATTGCCGCGCTAGATGGCAATAGACTTTATTTGTACCAGAAATAAATAGATGGGAATAAATATTTATATGTAAGTACTTATTTATTGCCCGTTAAGACGTCACTCGACAAAGCCCAGCGTTGTCGCGTTTCTTCCTTGTTACTTATGTTGTTATGATGTAGGCGTGGGTGTGGGGCCATTAAACGGGCGAGTTACGACGCTTGCTGTCGCTTACTCGTCTCAACAACGTGTTTATGTACCTGAGTTACGAGGAAAATTTGTGCATGAGGTGTGGTGTTGACAGACAACTCAAATTGACACACTAACTTTCTGAAAATCTTTGTATTTGTGTGTTTTTTTTCTTATTTACAGAACTAGAAACTATTAATATACATTTTATTAATTAATCGTTTATACAGTTAATTAAAATACGCAAATACAGTGACGTCTGTTTAAAGTAAAATTATGACATATACATAACATTGTGAGTTTAAATATTTTTTTAATTTAATACTATTATTTATTATATTTAGAGCTATTCAAAAAAAATCACATTGAGTAATTTTAAATATTAGTTCTTGAAAATGCACAAAATCACAATTTAACCTTTTCAGATATAATAAAATACGCTCCAAACGGTTGCAAAAATAAATATTCCGAGCCTTGCCTTCACGCGTAATTGTCAAAACAAAATTTTCTCTGATCGTATCCTAATTGGGGCTCTCTATACGACTTTGTTAAAGAATTAATTTGTCCAGCCGAAGAAATGTTAGGACATTTGCAAAATATAAACAAGTACATCTTGATGACATTTTTATAGTTATTCTTTCGGAGTGATTGAGGTTTATTTGGGGCAAGGTATGCTTTTATATTTTTGTTTGATTTTAATGTTTTTTTTTTTGTTTGGGAATTTAACCATTCTGGAAATTTATTCAAACAAGGATTTGAAGATGAATTTCCGCAAAGTAACGCCTGATTCCATAAAATATTCTGCAAATCAATAGAACTGATCAGAAGAAATGAGTCCTCAAAAAATTTATTTTACTCGGAGGTTTTTATTTCAGTTAATTAAATTTTAGGTCTAGTTCTTTATAGGCAAGTTAAATATTTTTAATATAGGTATGTTTTAGAAAACTATTGGAAAACTAAAAACATACCAAAACCTATTTTAATTAGAATAGAATAGAATAGAATATTTATTTCACAGAAAATAATCATACATAGAACACAGTATACATACCTTAAATTTAAATACAGAGTAAGAGTACACAAAATAACGGATTACTAAATCTAGTACGCTAAATGTTTACATATGTATTCTAAGTATACAAGATATTTCGATGAGACCCAAACTAAGCTCATGGCTTGTGACTTGGGGCTCGAGTGCGGAGTAAATAGAAAAGTATTTTCTGGGTGCACTAAAAATGCAAGTTAATAGTAAAAGCTTTACTACCAAATTTCACCGCTCGAAAAAACACCTCATTATCTCAATAACTATGGCTCCACACAATTCACCGCTGAAAATGTAAACATTGTAAGACAATAAAAAATCTATTCACATAAAAATTGCACAAAAAATCGTATTGTCCATTGTAAAAGTCCGGTTTAATTGTAATTTATCGGTACTTGTGATTGGTTCGGAAGAAATATGTGTGAAATGAAAATGTTGCATGATAAATGGTGTAGACAGAAATAAACTGAATTACGTCCGAATTTAACAGCTGCACATTTTGAATTATGTTTTGTTGCAGTGATTATTATTTGACTGCCAACTCGGTAACAAGATCGCGCTCATTAAAGTGTAAAAACTACGTTTTAACACGTCTTTTCGAATGCAGTGAATGTGGCTGTGAAGTCAGTTTTACTTTATTCATTTATTGAATCTCTAAAATAACAATTCTTGTAGTAACTAAACATATTTTGTTGGTATGTCTTGGGAACCAGTTGGAGGGACCAAATTATGTAATAAATATTTGGGACCAAATAACTAGGTATAAAAAGCTATGTCGATTAGACTAGCGTAGAACGTCCACTTACGTCTACAAGTGACCACCGTAGAGGCGTACACCTCAAGATCATGTCGCGCGTCCGTTGCATAAATAATTAATGTATTGAAATATTGAATAGCATATAATTGTTTAATTTATTATTTAATTTGTTATTAAATTTATTAGTTGGTATGTGTTTTTTTATTTTTATATCACTAACTCATTCAATTATTTTATGCTCATTGACACTATATAATTTCATAATTATACGATGTATACCTATATGTGACATTGGAATATGAATATGAATGTTCTGATCATATTTTATTTTATTATCTATTATAGGCTTCCCTGAGTGACTGACTGACAGACAGCCTACAGCCCAAACCGCTAAAGATATAACGTTGAAATTTGGAATATAGGTACATTGTACTACGTAATGGAGCACTAAGGACGAAAATTTTGAACTTTCGACCTCTAAGGGGGTAAAACGGGCCCTTTTCGTTTGTATGTAACTTTTTATTCCCTCTTCCGATTGACTTGAAACTTCGTATACATGCTTTTCAAACAAAATAAAAGTTACGTTTTTTCCTGTTTTTCCGAATTTTCCTTATCTAAGGGGTCAAATAAGGTCCCAAAGTTGGTAAAAAAGCGTCTATTACATCCAACTAGCTGAACGGTTATGGTTGAAATCTGGTATGAAGAAAGCACACATCAGCTTTCAATACAGGAACTAATAATATCCAGGAAAATCTGTAGGGTTCCTGAGGGATAGCCAATATTAATCAGTTTAGGCTACAGCCCAAACCGTCGATGATACAAACTTGAAATTTAGAATATAGGTACATCGTACAACATCATGAAGCACAAAGGATGAAAATTTTGAAAAATCGACCTCTTACGGGGTCTTTTCGTTTGCATGTAACTTTTTATTTCCTGTGCCGATTGACATGAAACTTTGTAAATATGCTTTTGATACTAAATAAAAAATATGGTTCTTCCTGTTATTCTGAATTTTCCATAAAAAACTTCCTTAGGGGTCAGATAAAGGAATAATAAAGTTGGTGAAAAAGCATCGATTACAGCCAAGTAGCTGATAGGTTACGAATGAAAACGGGTATGTAGAAAGCACACGACATGTTTTATTACTGGAACTATTATCATCCCGGAAAATCTTCAGGTTTCTTAGGGATAGCCAAAATTAATCAGTTATAATGTAAAGCTAAGTTAAAATGGTTAAATGAATTCTAACGAAATTTGGATCGAAGCTAGACAATAACACAAATTACCACTTAGTGTACTGCTATCCCGGAAAATTTGAGTGGGTCCTTCAGAATGTGGATTTCTTAAAAAAACACTAAAAACTGTTTGAAAATCTCAATGAATTCAATTTTATGTTAAAATAGCCACCATTTTAACTAATAAATTACTAAGTATTGACGTTTTGGGAAAAGTCCCGTATTCCTTGTGTGCTAGACCAATCGTAACCCTGAATAAGCGTAAAAAATAATCACAAAGTTTTTTTAAAATAATATAGTGAATAGAATTAAGATAATGATTTATTCTTATATGGGGCAAAATGGGTCCCTAATAGTTGAGGATTTTTTTTTATTTTGTGAGCCAATAATCTTAAGCTTAGGGTACATATGGGTCAATAGGTATATGTAGTTTACTCTGGGATCAACCCTAAAAAGCGAAGATAATCTACCTATTCCATAGATGTTGTCGCGGGTCGATGAACTTTTTGTGTTGAACAGTTGATTTTATTTACGTGATTTCGGGGTTGGTACCATAGTAAAAGTTAGTCAAATGATGAGTATAATAGCATCCTTGAACTGACTGACTGAGTAGATATACACTATGTGTTTCTCGACAATAATAAAATATTTTTTTTCATCTGCCTGGGGTCAGACAACGTCTGAAAGTCCTACAATTGTCTCGATCACTTTTAACTAGGTGAACGGTTTTGGGCGAGATTGTCACAATATCTCTCGGGAAAAATGAGTTCAGAATAATCGAAATTAAAATTCTAATGACTGAATGAAACATGTCGAATACATATACCGGCCTTAATAGTGCACTACTGAACGTAGGCCTACCCGCGAAGGGTGATTAGGCCATCGGCCATATCCATCACGCCGGCCGAGCGCAGGTTGCGGAATCTATATACGACATTGATTTTTCTCTACGGATGTACCTATACATGTTGCCTCAATGTTTTCCATCAATAAAAAGCCAATAGTGTGAAGTTTCTAACATTGACACTCATACAATTATTATTAGTATTGAATTAATTACAAAAATTCAGCAATTTATCATTCAAAAATTCACGTACTCCGTAATAAGCTTTAGATACAAGTACGAGTTAATTAAATACGCAAATACTAAGACAATGCTGTTTACGACCATTGATGACTGATGGCACAGAAACGTGGTTTCTCACTTAATAGTAAGCTCCAAGTAGCCCACCAACAAGCTATTGAGAGGGCTATGCACAGAGTCTCTCTGCGAAATCGAATCAGAAATGAGGAGATCTATTACCAAAGTTACTGACATAGCCCAACGGATTGGCAAGTTGAAATGGCAATGGGCAGGAAACATAGCGCGGAGGGCTGATGACCGATGGGGCCGAAAGTTCTCGAATAGAAATCACGTACTGGCAAGCGCAGCGTAGGACGCCCACAAGGTAGACGGATTACCTCATTAGGACCGTAAGATTACGCTGGATGCAAGCCTCTTCCAACCGGTCTTAACGGAGATCCTTTGGGGAGGCCTATGTCCAGCAGTGAACTTCTTATGGCTAATGGATGGATGGAAACAATGCAGGCCAAACCGTGGGCTATTTTAGGCAAATACTTAGACAATTCAGGCTAAACCGTAGGCATTATCCTTGCAAGTAATATGACATTAGGCCCAGTTATGAAGGCTCCATCGTAAATTTTATAGCAACGTAAAAAGTGTACTCTCTATTGAACCTTAACCACGAGCTATTATTATATTAAGTAGGTAAGTGCCAAGACAACGCAACAACGCAGGCTAGACCGTGGGCTAATATCATTGCAAGTAATACAACAACGCAGACTAACAGCAGGCAATCATAATTTTAAGGAAGTATTAAGACAACGCGGGCCAGACCTCGAACTATTAGATATTATTAAAAGCAAGTGTCAAAATAATGCGGGTCGAATTGCGGGCTATTATTTTAAGCAAGTAAGTACTAAAACAACGCAGGCCAAATGGCAGGCTATTATAATTTTAACCAAGTATTAAGACAGCACGGGCGAAACCGCGGACTATTAGATATTATTTATAAGCAAGTACAACCTACCTATGTACTAAGACAACGCGGGTGAAGCCGTGGGTTTTAAGCTAGTTAATTATATTGAAAATTTGACTTGTGACAGGCGTGTTATCAATAAATGACTATGATTAAGCTAACGTAATAATAGTTAAAACCTATTTAAAAGGCAAATGTCCAGCAATATACGTCTTACGGCTCAAATGATAAGAGGGTAATTTCGATCTCCGTTGTATTGATTAGTCAAAAATTCAATAGCTATCGAGAGAGGTCTTCTGCTTATCCGGCTTGCGAGAGTTACTGAGAGAATTTCGTCTGACAGGACCTTGTTACATTGAGATGTCACGGTATCTCATGGATTTTGTGGTCAAGATACTAAGGGCGGTTTCAGACTAGCGTTTTTTACACGCGTATACATAAGCTCGTAAGCGCGTTTTTGAAAGCATAAGCGCTTTCAAAAACGCGCGTACGGGCGCGCTTTTTGGCACACGCGTAATTCGTACGAGCTTTGACACGCTTCTAAGTACGTATAAGCTCGTAAACTGACCCGACAGCACTGCAATACAATTCAATACAATACAAAAACACTCTATTGACACCACAAGTAGTAAAACATAACAGAAAAAGAAATAACGACAGAAGAATGGTACAATAGGCGGTCTTATCGCTAAAAGCGATTTCTTCCAGACAACCTCTACTGTGTGGAAACTTGTAAATGACATGGGCGGTAGTGTAAACATAAATGAATAAAGTAAAGCTATAAATATCCAAAAACAATAAAATACACTACATAATAATAGGCTTACACAAATACTTCTTATTATATATACAACTACTGGTAGGAACACGAAGAAATATACCCTTCTACGCGTGTCCGGTTTTTTGGAGCGCGTAATTTAGCGAGCGTTTAAAAAAAAACGTGTATGCCGAAACGACCATAAAAAATTACGCTAATCTAAAACCATTCTCAACCCAAATATACCTAATGATTGTCTCTGAGTGAAAATAGGCAATTATAACTTAACTAAGATTATCCCTGAAACCTTCCCGTATGGCATAAATACTCCAAAAGCAGTTCCAATAAATCCTCTTACCCGAGCGCTACAGCACATATCTAAGAGTAAAAAACTGAAAGTACGGATTAAGCCCCCCGCAGACGGAGGTGCGTACACGTGAAACCACTCAGGGGGCCATTAGCCCCTTGCGGCGAGGGCTAGGTGGGCGGTGAGGTTAATAGTTTTTCATTTTATATAAACGATCACTTACTTCACTTGATACGAGTACACCTCTGAATTCTCATTTTACCCATTATTTTACTTAGTGCATATTACTTCTAGCACAGGAAATATATTTTTTGAACGAGTGTAAGCGAAGATCTCCGTTTTAGTCATGATGATTTTGGTGTGTCCAGATGTTATTTTTTGTCTACAGGTCGCATTTTTCAACGGATCTCGGTAAAACATATTAGGTACACAGGTTCTAATTATATTTACAGACATTTTTGTCAACGGCGATATGCATTTCAAAGATTCCCTCAAAAAAGGGGGTAAAAGTTGCTGTCGCGCTTTTTATCAGTTGATTTTAATAAAATGTTTCAAAATTAAGTAGTATCTAAATTTTAACAGAATTTGTGAGTATGAACTAAATCTGTCAAGAGCGAGTCCAGATATAGGGTTATGGAGATTCAGTTACAGAGATGTGTCGCGAGATCTACTTTCCGGAAAACTACTATTTTAATTGGCCATAAAAGTGAGAGAGGGACATACAAGGTGTTGCTTTGCAGTAGGATAGCCCCGAAATTGCGAAAACGCAGCTGTTCCACACAAAAGTTTTATAGACTTTCACCAAAGATGATTTTTCGCTATTTCGTGGTGGTCCCATAGTTGTTCATAATGATGAATGCAAGTATTTCTGAAAATTCGCCTACTTTGCATGGCAACAACTTGTATATTTATTTAACCAATACTTACACAAAAATGGGAACAAAACTTTTTGTAGGTACGTCCAGTCATAAGTCGTCCAAACTTATTTTAATATCTGTCCATCAAAATAAAGCAAAGCAGCATAAATTCAGTTTTAAAATAATAAGAGGTGCAACTGCAAAGTTCCACGAACTAAAAATAGTTTTGATTTCAAAAACATTTGGCAGGTGAACCCAATTTATGTTCTTGAGAAATTTTTTTTGATGTAAATAATTTTCCACGTCAGCGCCTTGATTCGAAATAAAAATATTTCCCATAATTTATGAGAGACATTGTTGGAAAAACATTATAATTCGGTCGGAGCATTCCCTTCGTCTATTAATTGAATGTTGGAAGGAAAATGCTATAATTTTTCTTTGGTAGTTTTGAAAAATATATCAGGTAACAAGTTTGTTATTTATTCAAATGAAATCGAAAAAAAATGAGCCTGATTTGCACTTGTTTTATGATAAAATAGCAAACAAGCTGACGCGACGGTAATCGGATGGTACTTATGAAGGTACCGCCACCTATGGACAGCAACAAAAATGAAAATAAAAGCTTTATTTATTTTTTATGGACAACTGTAACACCACAGAACAGCAGATCTCTCTTCTGTGTGTAACACCGATGTTCATATCAATAGTTTAGGATGAGATTTGGCTGAGAAGTGGTAATAATTTAGTTTCACATTTAGGTAGGTACCTCAAAGAAAATGCAATTTATGAATTACAACTTTTTTAAACGGCTGATTCCGGTGTGTAGGTATTATGATATTCCGGTATTTTGATCACTTTTAGTAGCGCTTGTAGCGTAGTTTGACTAAGCGTTTGTCAGCGATCACGTTCCGCACGGTCAGTGTTGTACTTGTACTTCAGAGTGTCAAGTGGGAGACTTGCAAATCATATTGAATTACTTTTACGTCGCGTTGACCGAGCGCGCCGCGCTCACACGCGAGCACATTGACACACACGCCTGGATTAGCCAATCACAGACGTTGCCGCCCTCGTGTTCGATCGGTTTGGCGCTCAGTTCAGTTTTCATTCAGTTTTCTGTACATGACACAAGATGGCGCTGTGCCATTTCCATACAAATCACATCAAACGTTAACGCGATCGAGCTCGAGCGAAAATTTCGCAGCCCTCAGTACAGTGTTTGGATGGGTGACAGCGGGTGGCAATTTACAACTGAGCGCTACCTTAGCTCTAATGACACGTTAAATTGTAGGTCCCGGTAGTTTTAACCGTTTAGCCATTTCAGAGGCCTTTAAAGCGGCCTTAAAACTCTGACATCATGGCTAGCCACCCGGCCTATACGAACTTGCTTTTTTTTAGTATTTTTACTAATGCTTTAGTACTACTGCGTTAAAACTGGCTCGCAGAAGTGGCAGTTGAAGGTGGTGGTGATTGTATGGATGATGACGCTGTTGATGACGGGTGTGTGATTCTGAAAATTTGCTGACTAGCGTTATGTTCACAAGTTAGATTTTGGTATGCTAGATGCGGTTGGGGATGTAATGTTTGGTATATTGGTTGCGATTGGGGACGTAAAGTTTGGTGAATTGGTTGCGATTGGGGACATAAAGTTTGGTATACTGGCTGATGCTGGTACATCCTGTGATGATGATGAACTGAACGTTTTTGTTCCTTAATCTTTGTAATTAGTTGCATGACTTCCAACTGAAATTGTACAACTTCATCGTCAGTAAAATTGTTCAATGTTGGAATAATTCCGAATAATACTAGTCTTTTAAATTGCAATTAATGTCTTACGAAATAAGAATTAAAAAATAATAAATAAATATTTTTGGGACATCTTACACACGGCTTCTGACCCCAAACTAAGCAATGCTTGTGATATGGCTGCTAGAGACTGATATACTACATATACTTATTATTAAATATGTATTTATATAAATAGTAACTAAATAACACCCAGACATAGAGCAAACACGCCACTAACCACTGAGCCACCGAGGCAGTCAAAATCAAACAACCTACATGATACGTGCCAAAAAACTACTTTTCTTTGGCAAAAATAAGTATTTATGTAAAGTAATTGATAAACTTAAATAAACAGACGTGTAATATACGTCAGCACTTGAAAAAAACAAACAAGCGTAACATCGTTGTTATTCTGTTTTCTCACTGTCCTCTCGATATGCCATATTGTGTCTCGGTCTCGCAAACGACGCGTGAACAATGCACGCAACCTTGTCACAACCAATTATACCAAACACATGAAAGCAGGCGCTCTAATAAATAATATCCGTCATGTGGACGTACTCAGGCATAGATAGTTTCGTTTCGGACGAACTGCTTTACTTGCAAAATTAAATCACATTTTACAAATAATTAATTGATACCTACGTCTTATTTCGGTTTGGTTATTTTGATCGTACTTTACGGAGAGTCCATCTCAGATGAAATTGAAAAATAAACCCAAGATACAGGCTTGGCCTAGTTTGGGGCCCACTGTTTTCCAGTGGGTACTGAAACACTAATTAAGACCGCTCATCTATTGTGAAGGGGTAAACAAACCACGTCGCCACAAGCTCATAGCCGATCCGTCAAGATTGGTTTCACGCTTTGCCTGGGTCTGTCTTCGCTACTAAAGTATAACGTGGGTGTCTTAAAATCCCGAGTAAATAGGTATCTTCTAGGTAAGCGTGCTACATCCTAGACCGCATATCTGCTCAACATCAGGCAGTATGTAGTCAAACGCAAACCTACAAGGAATAAAAAAAAAACTTTTAGCCCCCAGTCTTATTGTTTTCACTGATAACGTCGTATTGTACCTAATATAAAAATATAGGTGGTAGATATTTTGTACTAATTGATGCGTTAATATTCTATTGGTATCAGGGTCTGTTCTGTGTGGCTAACTTGGTGATCCGATGACAAATAGTGAAAACTGGTTTGTTTGCCATCCTTTTGGTATACATAGGTTTTATGTATGTTAGGTAATTAGTTTTATTTACTGAATTTAATGATTTACTGTGTTACTGTGTTGTCTGAGATATATCCATCCATTTATAAATGTTAAAGACGTTTGAAAATTCATGTATCGCGATTTCAGAAGTTTACAGCTGGTTGAAATACTATAGCTGAGCCCGGATATCTGCGCGCCTAAACAACTTACAAGTGGGTAAGTATAACGTTACTGAATTTATAAAGTAATTAAATTTACTAAAATTGAGGTAGGTACCAGTTCGTGCCGTTAAATGACATAATTTTTCAAAGAACATTGAACGCCATTTTAATTTGTAGAACTGACTATAGAGCGTGGTATTGTATAACTTAGTAATTATTTATTTATCACGCCACATGAATAAAACCTACGCAAAAGTTGATTTTTATGTCAACAGGGGTAAGATTAAGTACACACTCTACACCTACAGTAGTAATGTGACTGATGTATTGGTAATTTTAAGTACTTGTAGACTATAGAGATTAATTTGACTTCAATTATGTGATAAATTTTTGACACACTGATCTTTCGATTATTAATTTTCGTTTGTTAGTTATTATTATTATTTAGTTAATGAATTCAATTTATTCCTTATTTAATTATTTCCATGTAACAAGTAATGACGTGTAACTTATTGTTATAAATAAATGAGTATGAGTAATAGCGCGCGCCCACCGCTGCGCTGTACACCTTGTATTACAGTTAAGTATTTTATACAAGGTTATTTCTTATCAATTAGCATCCTTTTAGGGACTTATTCTGTACACCAAACTAACAACTTTTGTTCTGCGAAATCTGTCAAAACTGAAAAAAAAATTGGTGTTCCATAGAAAAATATCGTTCAGCTGCGACCAAATGTATGGAACAGCTGATGTTTTTTTGAGTTTTGACAAAAGTCGCAGAACAAAAGTTGTTAGTTTTGATGTACAGAATAAGCTCATAAAAGGATGCTAATTGATTAGAAATAACCCTGTCTATCTCTCTGCAAAAAATCGCGGGGGATATACCCCATTTTATTACCCTCCTGATTACGTCCACCAACCGTAGAAAATCACAGTCCGCTATTAGGTGAAATAGGCCAACGAGACGGGACAGAAACAAAGGTGGAATTTAAAAAAATAGACCAGTTGAGAAATAGTATAAAAGTAGTCACGGGTAGTTTACCTGACTTTTGTACTACTAATGTGTGATTTCCGTAGCGAATTCTAGACTAATGGCAGACAGCGAAATATCTGAGGGAAATACCGAGTGAAAAACAGAAATAGCTTGGATAATAGAAAGTATTTTTTATTTCAATTTTGTGGGGTGGCACTCGTACGTTCTTGAAGCGATGATAAAATATCAAATCAAATCTTGGATTGTAGAATCAAATGCATTAAGTAGCTCTATCACTGTCAAAATGTGAAGTTGACATAAAAACCAATTTTTTTTTGGCGTGGTATGTATTTGTATTTGCCGATACTGCTTATATCAAACTGCTTGTCTAGACTAGCTCAGTAAATGTTTTATTTTTTTTTAACCATATGATGTCACCTGCCGGCTCCACCGGAAGACCAGCGCTGGTTCACAGCTAGCATATGCTGAGGTGGAGCCGATTTGTGACAGAAATATAGATTATAAGTGGTATTCTACATAGTTTTAATATTTATTATGTTTAATTTAAATATGTTGTACTCTCTATTTTTGTCACAATAAAAGGATGTCATGTCTATGTCTAAATACATCATCATCATCATCATATCAGCCATAGAACGTCCACTGCCTCCCCTAATGATTTCCAATAAGACCGGTTGATAGCGGTTTGCATCCAGCGCGATCCTGCGGTCCTAATAAGGTCATCCGTCCACCTTGTGGGTGGACGTCCTACGCTGCGCTTGCCGGTACGTGGTCTCCACTCAAGAACTTTTCGACCCCATCGGTCATCAGTTCTCCGCGCTATGTGCCCTGCCCATTGCCACTTCAACTTGCCAATCCGCTGGGCTATGTCGGTAACCTTGGTTCTTCTACGGATCTCCTCATTCCTGATTCGATCTCGCAGAGAAACTCCGAGCATAGCCCTCTCCATGGCTCTTTGGGCTACTTGGAGCTTACTAATAAGGCCCATAGTGAGAGACCACGTTTTTGTGCCATAAGTCATCACTGGCAACACACACTGGTCGAAAACTTTCGACTTGAGGCACTGAGGTATGTCGGACGAGAAGACGTTACGCAATTTTCCAAACGCTGCCCAACCGAGTTGGATTCGGCGACTGGCCTCTTTCTTGAAGTCGGACCTACCTAACTGGACTACTTGTCCCAGGTAGACGTACGAGTCAACGACTTCAAGAACCGAGTTCCCAACTGAAATAGGGGTGGGTACAACATGAGAATTACACAAGACCTTTGTCTTATCCATGTTCATTTTAAGACCCACCTGTTGAGAGACTTGATTAAGGCCTTCGAGCATCGTGCTGAGTTCTTCCATCGACTTTGCCATGACCACGATATCGTCGGCAAATCAAAGGTGAGTGATGTATTCGCCATTGATGTTGATGCCGAGTCCTTTCCATTCCAGGAGCTTAAAGGCGTTCTCCAGAGTAGTAGTAAACAGTTTCGGAGATATTACGTCTCCCTGTCTTACGCCTCTCTTCAAAGGGATCGCCTCGGAGCTATCTTCCTGTACTCGAACCGACATAGTGGCGTTATTATACAAACACTTCAGCACTTCAATGTACCGATAGTCAATACGGCATCGTTGAAGAGACTCAAGCACAGCCCATGTCTCAACCGAATCAAAGGCTTTCTCATAGTCCACAAACGCCAAGCAAAGTGACAGGTTATACTCCTCGGTCTTCTGTATAACCTGCCGCAGCGTATGTATGTGGTCCATGGTGCCAAAGCCCTTCCGGAAACCGGCTTGTTCGGGAGGCTGGAAGTCATCAAGCCTGCGTTCGAGACGATTCGTAATGACCCTTGAAAACAACTTATAAACATGGCTCAGAAGCGAGATGGGTCTGTAGTTTTTCAATAAGGTGTTGTCACCTTTTTTGAAGAACAACACCACCACGCTTCTGTTCCACGCTTCTGGCGTTATGCCCTCGAGGACGACGGTGTTAAATAGCTTCTGAAGGACTTTTAGTACCGGCGTTCCACCCGCTTTCAGAAGCTCTGAAGTAATTCCGTCGTCACCCGGCGCCTTATTGTTCTTAAGTTGGTTCAGGGCCATCCTAATCTCGTACAGGCTAATGTCCGGGATATCTTCGGTGAAGTGTCGGGTTAGCTTGGCTCTTGGGTCTTTGGCCGCGCTGTTTACAGGCTTTGCTACCGAGGCGTATAACTGTCCGTAAAACCTTTCGATCTCCTGCAATACCTCTGCCTTGGTTGACGCTATACTGCCATCTTCTCTCTTCAGCTTTGTCAACTGGCTTTGCCCAATAGACAAATGCCTTGCGAACACTTTGGAGCCTTTGTTCCGCTCTATTGTCTCTTTAACATGTTTAGTATTAAAGAGACGAATGTCGCACCGCACCGATTTTGAAATCTGTCTATTGAGCCGCCTGTATGACTTTGCATCATCGGAAGACTGCAGTCTTAGCGAGCGTCGTTCGGCCATGAGATTTAGAGTATGATCGGAGAATTTCTGAGGTCTATCTGAACGGCGGGGTCTAAAGAACTTAGAACCCACCGTTTGGACAGTTTCTACGAGCCCGTTATTGATCTCGTCCACCGACGCAAAGTTCTCCAGGCAAGCAAAGCGATTCGAGAGCTCGAGCTGAAAGTTTTCGGGGTTTTGTATGTGGGCACGAGTAGGTCGGAGCGTAGACTTCATCAGGCGGGACCTTTCGAGTTTAACGTTGATATTCAGTTTGCCTCGCACGATTCTGTGATCACTGCCGGTTTTTACCCTGTGGATCACGGAGACGTCGTTAAATATCCGTTTCTCGCTAGTCATGATGAAGTCTATCTCATTTCTCGTGGTACCGTCGGGACTCATCCAGGTCCATTTCCTGCGAGGTGGCTTCTGGAAGAAAGAGTTCATCATGAAGAGTTCCTCTTTCTCCAGAAAGTCTGCCAGCATGTGGCCCCTGGGGTTCCGTTGCCCATATCCAAATTGCCCCACTCTCAACTCATCATCGCTTTTCTTGCCCAACTTCGCGTTGAAGTCTCCCATAACAACCGTGAAGCGGGTCTTAGACGTATGTATGGCCCGACTTACGTCCTCATACATAGCTTCCACTTCATCATCGGGGTGTGACGAGGTCAGTGCGTATACCTGGATGACCTTCAACGAATATCGTTTGGATATTCTGAGTATCAGGTATACAACCCTGCTCGACACACTTTCGATGGTAATGATGTTGTTAACGAGAGACCTGTGTACGAGAAAGCCGACACCACCTTGGGACCGTTGGTCACCTTCCCGGTAGTACAGTAGGTTGCCGGATTTCAGGGTTATCGTGTCCTCGCCCTCTCTACGGACTTCAGATAACCCCATAATATCCCATCGCAACCTACCCAACTCTTCTTCCAGTTCCGCAATCTTCTCATCAGTCCTCATGGTGCGCACGTTATATGTTGCCAGGGCCAGTCGTCGTCGGTTGGGGTGGCAGCCGGATCTCTGCCGGGGATTCTTAGCACCCCTTGCTCCGCCGTTACCGTGGTCGCTGCCGGAACCAGGACTAGCGGAGCTGCCGGGGACTGGGGGCCTGGTTCTATTTTGTACAATCATAAGGGGGGGGTTTGCCCATAATTGCCGCGCTGGGCAAGCGTGTTGGCAATCGCAGGGCGTAGCTCTCGCGACGGGGATGCTGCTGCCCATCCCCGCCCTGTTGCACTTGAGCTACGCTGTTCTGGATGGGTATACCGCCAACAGTCGGTTCCGTAGTACCTCAGTCGGCTCTTACGACACCTGGTACAAGAGGGGGGTGCTATTCTACTCTGCCGGCACCCCACGGCCAAATCTAAATACGAAGCTTGCTAATTAAAATAAATGAGAGTTGCAACCTATTTATGTTGCCTATCCCAATGTAAAGACACTTCAATAGATACCTAATATTGATTCAGGCTTCTCCTATAGATCTCCAGTTAGACTAGTTGGAAGGATGGTTGCATACATCAAAGCACGCACACGGTTAGGGTTTTCTGGAAACTACGACTGTATTAGCATAATTAAGCAATAGGTACAGCGTACAGCAATTGCTAGCAGAATTCGAGCGGTTACTTACAAACATTTTTTTTAATGAAACTAAATATATTATGTTCAATAACATTCAGCTCAAGTCTATTTTAATCAGTCATGACTGATTAAAATCGATTTGACTTGAATTAATTAAGCTGAAATCGAATGAACACGATTAAAATAATAGTCTGAATATACTATATTGGGGCCGTTCAAGTATTACGTATGCAGATTTATTACAATTATTTACCCCTCTTCCCCCCTTGTCAGTAAAAGAAGAAAAGCTCTCCCCCCTCTCCCATTCTTACGTAATCATTGGTACCTCTACCTATATGCATTTTGCTTATTTATTGATTCATTAAAGCAGATTCATGCAGGAATTAAATAACTATTGCTGATGTAATCACCATACAGACCCCCCCACCCCTCATGTCATCAAAAATAAGCAACGGATAGACCCCTCCACCCCCCTATAGTGCTTACGTAATACTTGAACGGCCCATTATATAGGTACACACTATTTAGTTACACAATCACTACTTAATACTAAGTGTCTGCCCAGTGCCCACAGAAGCACACATTATTGCAACTTGCTAGAAACGTATTAGGCGTAGAAAAAACCGCGATACACCCTACTATGCCTACTACAATTCTGTACCATAGAATGTAACGCACGTCAACAATATGTAGTTGAAATGACGGTAATAGTGGGCATATAATTAAATATTAAGCTAAGCGTGAGGCGCCAACTTGTCCATACAAATCAATAAACTGTTATCTACCTTTAAATATAATCCGATTTGAGTTTGAGTTTTCATGTAATTATTTTCACATTGCACTTCAATAGTTACTCGTAAGTATTTGTTTTTTTTTAGCACATTACATTTTATTTTAGTTTTATGACCAAATCAATCAAATTTGTAAAAAAAAAGTATTGTGAAAAATATCATCAAAGTTATTATAATATATTTTTACGAAAAACTCTCTGAAAAGTACTAAAAACTTTTCTGAATAAAATATGACGTACAATATTTCTTATTCAAGCGATTGACACCAACAAAATAACATTTTGTTACAATTTAATGGGTGAAAAGATTTTTCTCCGAGAACGTAAACGTTATCGAAAATGGACTGAAAATTCCCTTGACGTTCTATAGAAAACGCGAAAACAATGGTCACCTCACACTCCTTTTAGACGGTTTAGATTTTTACTTAGATTTTTTTTTCTGACACAATCATTTAAATCACATCACATCTCATTTTCTTATTGTGGCCATGGTAAGTATGGTACATTATCTTGGACAGACACATTAATTTAGCTTTAGCATTGGTTGAAAAATCTAAATGAATTCAGAAGAAAATCTAAGCTTTCTTCTTTTCCAGTCTGAATACCATTAAACAGCTATCTATAATAAAGTGGTCATAAATTAGACTAGTAAATGACTGCGGCTTGGCCCGGGACTATTCATCACGCGCCTGCGAGAGACTGCACGAACGTAAAGACGAACATTATTTATTATACCTACTTACACATATTTCTCTATGGTTCTTCGATTTATGGAAGAGTTTAAATTTAATGTATATATATTAAAGTTATTTTTTTTTAGTTTTGTTCTAACTACGTAATTCTTTTTATTTAGGACTAATTATTTTTCACCAAAAATGGTAACACTAACTTCAATGATGTCAAATTTAAAAACCTAGTTCGCTCAAATCGATGTATTCCATTTTTAGATAGGTAGTAAAGAAGTAAGTTCGTGTAAGCCGGGTGGCTAGCCCTGGTGTCAAAGTTTTTAAGCCGCCTGAAGGCCTCTGACATGGCTAAACGGTTAAAAGTATTAAAACAACCAGGTCTATAATTTATAATGTTGCCCGATCCACGATAAAGCTCAGTTGTAAATGTCACCCATTTCAAAACTGACCGTGCTGAACGTTGCTTGACTTCGATGATGGCTAACAAAATTACTATTTTTAGATGATTGTAATTTTTTAACAAACTGTTCAACTTATTTCGGTAAATTTAAATCAGACAACTCTTGAAGTATAGGTAAAATCTACCAAAAAAAAAAATATCAAATTGGTTCATAATAATTTGTGTAGTAATCGTGGCAAATACACACAAAATAAGTAACCTATAGTCGAATTGAGTAACATACATACCCAGAAAAAAAATACATACAGACGAATGAAGAAGAACCCTTTTTGAATTCGGTTAAAAATTTGCTACTACGAACTCGACCGTAGAATTATTAGACGTGAGATTTATTCGTTTCTAAATTGAATAATTTTATCTACGTCTTCGAAGTTAATTAATCATAAATACCTACCGTTACAATAATAATTACTGTACCTACTTAATTAGAAGTTCACGTTAAGTTAATTACAAGACGCGTCTCGTGCGTCAAAATGCTCAATTAGATTTCGCTCATATTACCGACGTAGTGGCGACTAATGAACTTCCTAGGTGAGAAGAGCTAAATATAATACTTGTGACTATGGAGTTAATTTACTAAAAGTATGGAGACGGCTTTACAGCTTTTATGAATACATAAGTGTCTTCAAATCTCGAGTAAATATCTTTGGTAAGCGTGCTACACCGTACACCGCATATTTGCTTAAAATTAGGAAGTTTGTCTGTCAAACGTAAAACTAAATAATTTAAATAAAATAATATCTAATGCAAAGACCTTAAAAGTAGTAAGTCTATAAGTTACATAAAATCCAATTCTTTATTGGTTCTAAGAAAATTCTTAGTCTCTGTCGCTTTTTTTTTGTTTGTTTCGAATAGGTTCGCGTTTGACTACACACTCAGGCAGTGTGTTAAGCAGATGTGCAGTCTAGGGTGTAGCACGCTTACCTAGAAGATACCTATTTACTCGGGATTTGAAGACACCCACGTTGTACTTTAACGGGAAGACAGACCCAGGCAAATGCGCTTATATAGGTACAAGGTTGATTGCCTCTGTTACAAGAACAGTTTCCCTGCAATAGGTACTTACAATTTTATGACTATGACTGATCTCATAAATGTCTGACAGGTATCATAAGTAAACTGCATGATTATGCTAGATTCCCATGATACCATGATAGAGACGTCACGTCGCTTTTAACACGTCTCCCTGAAAATCGATGAGAGTCTTACGGTTAAGAGCTGAGGTGGTCTGTAATTTTCCATACAAACGTATTGCGCTGTTTTCTTTCTGGAAAATGCTTTTAGAGTTACAATTTTTTGCCATAAAATTAAATTTAGCTGTTTAAACTACCCTGTCTTTTCATTTTTTTGATAAATTAATTATCAGGCAAAATATGATCCTTCAAAGTCTCAAAAAAATTCACCATTTTTACCGACGTCTTTAAAGACCCACCAGAATAAACTTATTAATTTCTAACAAAATATGAAATGACATAATCATGAACACATATTTTTTGTAAATTTTGATATAAAAAAATACTTGATTAATTTAGTTTTTGATTAAGAAAACAGCGTAATACGAAACGTTGTTTTGCCAAGATTTTTGTAGGTATAAATTGCTCTGAGCTGCAATTGTCCCTATCGCACGATGCGGAGGTAGGGTTGAGGTGAGGGAAGTTTAAACCTATACGTACACATGCACTAGGGATGTAGTAATAGACGATATTTTTGTCGATGCTCTAGTGATGTCCATCGACATCGATGTTTATTAAAAATATTAGTTAATTTTTCAAATCTTGTAATTTTACTGATGTATCTTTGTTACTTTTGAAGAAAAAGATCTTATGTATGGAATATATGCGTTTAGTTACTGCGACTTATTGCAGCGACTACACAAATCTGTGTAGTAATTTTTTAGTTTTTATATATCGTGTTGTATCGGCAGACATCTAAATGGTTTAGGTGCAGAATGACCAATTCTCATAATGCCGAATAATAATCCGGGAATGCTCAATTCTGCGAATGCCTAATTCTATTTAATTTAATTTTAAATTAATGGCAACATAATTTCAATTAAGAATTTCCTAAAAAATCTTACTTTAAGAGATTTGTGTATTTGTTTAAAATAACCAAAACTACTTTTTTGATAATAAATCAGCTAGATCGCAAATTTTACGTCCTCAACATAAATTCAGTGTTCGTGTAGTACTGTATCAGTTTTTTTAATAGTCCACTGCAGGACGTAGGCCTACCCACGAAGGGTGTTTGGGCCATATCCACCACGCTGGCCCAGTGCGGGTTGGTAGATTCACATACGCCATCGAATTTCTTCTACTGACATATGCAGGTTGCCTCACGATGTTTTCCTTCACCGAAAAGCCAGCGGTGTTAAATTCTGTACATAAATTCCAAAGAACTCTTTGGTACGGGACAGGGATTTGAACCCACGACCTCACGATTGTAAGGCGGGTGTCACTACCACTAGACCACCATGGCTTAGTTCGTGTAGTACAAGTAAGTAATACTTTGTATCATCGAAGTTCATCTAATACAGCCATAAAAGTGTATAATAGTCTACCTCTTCACATAAAATTTTTAGATGCAAACAAATTTAAACATAGCTTAAAAAATGGCTCGCTGAAAATACCTTATATAGCATGAAATAATATAATGAATGTACAAATTCTGACTGATAATTATGATCTCATGTGTTACGGTATATAGGTCTTTATGTCATACTTAGTTATGATAATATAATACATCTAATATGTTAGTTGCTTCAATAGTAAAACTTGCCTAAAAATTGTGCTTTAATTACCGGTGTTTTTTTATAAGAAAATGTGATTTTCCCATTGGAAATTATTTTGTCATTTTGAGAATTGAGCATTTTTAGAATTGGCCATTCATAAAATTGGGCATTCGTAAAATTGAGCATTCTTGGAACTTTGTGCCATTATTCTTACTACTTCATTCATTACATTATATTACTGCGTCTATGCCAAAATAATAGTTCAAATTAGGAAAATCACGTGCTCTCTAAAAATGTATTATAACTGTAACATATAAATCTATCCTTAGTCCACCTAAGCAAAAAACGTTCTATGCTTGCCAGTACGTGAGATCCATTCGAGAAAACAGCCCCATCGGCTATCCGTTCATTGAACTATGTGGCTTGCCATCTGTCATTTTAACTTGCCGATCCGCTGAGTTTTGCTAAAAAGTTCAATTAGAAGTGCTTTTAATGCTTTGATCTAATAATAATTGTGGATGTTCTATCCTGTATCACTATTATATGTGCCCTACCCACTGCTGCTTTAATTAGCTAATTGTTTCAATTTTTTAAACGTCTTTAAAGTAGAACCAAAGTATGACAAGCTGTTCTCTAAACAGTAAACCTCGCATTTGTTTAATTGAATCCTCAATTATTTTTATACTATGGGACTAATTTCGGAATACAAATACGGCTATACGTACCTACAATATAAAAGGCAAGAAGTTTTAGATTAACGTGACCCTATTACCTACTGAGACTCCTCTGTCCGTTGGTCACTAGGCTGTATATCACGAACCGTAAAAGCTAAACAGTTACAATTTACACAGATGATGTATTTGTTCCCACTATAACAACAAAACTAAAAATAGAGTAAAATAAATATCTACTTCAACCGTGTAGGTACAGAATTCGCGAATAGTGCGCACGGATCGAGTATTGTTGATTTATCAAAAATGGCTCAGCCCATTTCAATAAAATTTAAATGGGATCAATTTCGAATACTTTCCAGTGAAAAAAAATCTAACAAAGAATTATCAAAATCGGACTACTGTGTAAAAAGTTGCGCTTGGTTATAAATAAAAAATATACGCGTCTATGTATATGTACCTCCTCCGTTTCGTCGGTCAAAAAATAGAATGAAATAAATATTTTTTCATGCCATACAACAGACGTGATTTTTTGCACGATTTTTATTAATGTACACAAAAGGTAAACGCTTGAAATATTCTCAGAATATTTAGCAATATAATATATCAATATATCATGCATATACATAAATGTATCAATTTAAAAAATATATAATTGAATCGAAATAATTGGCTCTCATACGGTATGAAACCTTTCGAGCGCGAGTCCAACTTGCATTTGGGATATTTATTATAGACCGTAGAAGAACGACGTACCTAATGTAAGATATTTCCATAAAAAAGTAATTAATTTATACTTAAAAAGAAGTAATTTCAGTAAAAATATATTATGTAAATTGCAATGCCTACAGATATCAAATATCCAATTGTATCTGATGTTAGTTAGGTACTTATTACGTTTTTGTCAAACAATAATTATTTGAAAGAAAATAAATTAGCATATAAAGAAAAATTATCCCATGTCACAAATAATGTAGCTTCCTAATGGCAGAAAAATAAATAATCTTTAAAATAATTAATCTTTTATCTTATTGTTTGCTATCGATCACCTATCTGCCATACTTACTAGGTAACCAGAGCATACGTAGAATACGCGCAAGATAGCTCTACGTACGGCCAAAATCAGGAACCAATTCAATGCTGCCAGGGAATACAGAATACTAGTGATATAACGTACGTGGCGCCACGACTTGCGCGCAGAGTTATCTTGCGCGCACTCTACGTAATATCATATTTTGCTACAATTCAAAATAAAATATCGGTCGGCCAGCGAGTTCGTTGGGGCGCAGGTAGGGTGCGGGGAGAGTTCGAGCGCAGTACGCACACAAATACAATTGCATCACCACACACATTGAAGCTCCCTGGTTTGGGCGCATCGCGACGGCAATAGTTTAGTCCAAATACCTATTTCTCAATTTCCTCGTCACTAGTATATCGCCTTAAAGTTATTCACAGCAAGCTAACTTCCCGTAACTTTTTCCCTTTCACCCACTCCTTTTTTGAATGTGCCTTACCCCGACCCATCTAGCTTCTAATTCTCTTGTTGTTATCATTTAAAATCTCTTTGTCTTCCAAATCAAACTACCCTTTTGTTTAACTTCGCTGATTGTTTTTTAAAATATATACCTTTTGTTAACTATCTAGTTGTTCTTATTACCTCCCTATACTCAGGTTTGTAGATTAACTAGAAACGTTACAATGGCTTGTTTTTTCGCGATTTCGGGTTTGATTCAATAGTATACCTTTAATTAGTACAATAATATCCTAAAATATGTCTGTCGTCTAGAAAGTAATCTATCGAAGATCATCAGTCACAGAACGATGTCACGACGATAAGTATGTCACAAATGTTTCAAAGAAATAATTTATAGTAGTATTGATAGTAACAATTCAACAACATGCATTTCCGATCCGTGTGGCCATAATATCATTTTGTCTATTTACGACTAGTGCGCGTTTACATCGCTCCAGTCTAAACAGCTAAGTGCAATTGAAACAATCATGGCAGCTCACGCGTTGCTCGTAAATACCTGCGTTTATTGCTGCTGCGCTTGAACGAGGCAGTTTTTGATCCAGTGGATGATCAGGTTTGTTTTATTTTACATAAAAAATGTCTCTGTTACGTAGATAGTCTATTAGAGTCAAGGGCTTGGCAAGTTGAAATGGCAGTGGGCGGGGCACTTAACATTGAATAGTGATGACTGATAACGACGAAAAGTTCTCGAGTGGAAAGCACGTACCGGTAAGCGCAGCATAGGACGTTTGATAGATAAAAAAGTTTAGATGCGTTTAAATAAATGAATAAAATAAATAACTCTTTATTGTACACACAAAATAAGGAGAACAATAATATGTAGGTACAACATTGAAATTCTTAAGTTATGCATTAGGTGGCCTTATCGCTGGCAGCGATCTCTTCCAGGCGTTTCTGTTGCACATATTGTTTTTGATTTTATAATGACGCTCTTTGAATACCTGGGTCAGTGTCCTTCATTTAGCAGGTTTTCTTACCAAATTAAATTGATGGTAAGCTGCCGACGTAGAAAGAGGAAGGCTTGATGTATTGCGTGACGTATGATAATACTAGCTTTTGCCCGCGGCTCCGTCCGCGTGGTATTTTGACTTTTGTTCTATCCCACCTTAACCGTTATTTTTTCGGGATAAAAAGTAGCCTATGTCACTTTCCTGCCTTTGAACTATTATATATTCATGCCATAAATCAAATCGATCCGTTGTTCCGTTGATGCGTGAAAGAGGAACAAACCAACACACTTTACAGATTTATAATATTATTAGTATTACCTAGTATGATAGTGAAGAGGCGAAAGTCAACGTTCTGTGCCGACCCCACCTAGTAGAATAAGGGCAAAAAGAAGATGATGACTAACGAAAATTAAAAACTGTTGCTCGTATGCCTCTATTGTAATCTAGTTGCACTGCACTGTCCTGTTCAAAGGCAGCACAACACCTTTACAGCATAAATAGTGCCGCCACGGCTGCCATTACGCACACTTGCTGGTAATGTGGGCATCGTTGCCGTCGACTGTACGCTACAATATGTGGGTACTGTCGGGCACACAACGTGATGTTAGAATTCACATTAGCTTGAGAGTTTTTGTGTTTTACATAGTTTGTGCAAAAAGACAACCGTCGTAGTTGAGGTTGACTGTGTGCCTGTTTACTTGATTTTGCTAATTTTGTTATGTTGACAACACTGCTCTGTTAAGTTTTTGTTGCTAGTACAACAAAAAGTGTTTGATACTTGGTAGATGCCAATCCGGTTTTCATCAGTACTCGCGTCTACCAAGTAGGCATAGTCGGTACCTTGGCTGCTGATTAAAATCTTATTGTTAGTGCATTGTAACGCCACGACGGTCCTCTTTTTGCACATACTCTACAACCGCAGACGCATACGGTAGTGGTGTATAGTGGAGGTGGACAGGGTATATAGTTCGTAGAACGGATGGCCAATGGTACCGTAATGTTCTCGAATGGAGACCACGGACCAGCAAGCGCAGCGTAGGATGTTCACCGACTGAGTGGACTGACGATATAATAAAGATTGCAGGAGTGCGCTGTATGTAGCTTCCGCTTATTTCGATATTTGATTTTTTTGTTTGAAAGCCCTTTTTTAGGAGAAATCAAATTAGTGCACATGTGCACCGATTTTGATTATTTATATTTATGAAGAATTGATCGATTTAGTCAAGAGTGCATCTTCTCAGATATGTTTCTTCAAAGTCTGTTCAGCCGCTGCAAAATTTTCGGTTCGTTTGTTAGTTGAGGTAGGAATGTTATTGAGTCATGTTTTTTTTTTAAATTTAAAATTAAGTTTTAGTCTCGTTACAAAAAAGTTTGAGTTTATACTTTATGAACTGGGATTAATTTATACTTTTTGAACTGGGTTTTTTTTTATTTCGAATAGGTTTGCGTTTGACTACACACTGGTGGTGGTATCGGGTGGGTTCTTAACTGATGTTAAGCAGATGTGCGGTCTAGAAAAAGTCTAGGTCTAGAATTTTACAATATTGTTTAAAAAACTCATTGTCATTGGAAATCATTATGATTTCGTAAGAGTTTTTCATCCGATTGTACCTTACCTAGTGTCATTGTTATTGCTACAGGATTTGGCGTAGTCGGCAACGCACCTGCTAAATTAATAACGACTTTTAGGGTTGCATCCTCTCGCATTAACACTGAACGCCAGCACATGCAAGTTTATCCGACCCGAGAAATAAGGATAATATAACTGAACAGGGTTATTTTCAATACGATTTTCTTTTTTAAAAAGTTATTTTCGTGCTAAAAAATTCCATATTTTGTTGCAAACGCAGGATTTGAACCTAAGCTGCCTCTGTCGGATCACCGGCCCGACGCTCTACAAACTGAGCCAGTTCGCCGCATGACGCCCACGACTAATTTTGGAAATGGTTATATTTATATACGAGTATAACCATTTCCAAAAAGACTTAGGGGGAAGTCCCCTAGTGACGGACACCTAAGGTTTTTTATAAATATACCAAAAAATGTTTTTAGGAATATTTATTTATTTATGGTTTTTAGTAGATAACAAAGTTATAAATCAAATTAAATAAAAAAACCACAACCTCAGCTTAAAAAAATATTAATACCATCAATCAAACTTTAGTAACGAAAAATGTAGTTTAGAAAATTGGCACCTAGTACCGGACAAATATTTGTGTCATAGCCCTAGCATCGGATATTTCAAAATAGACTACATCCATCACATATGTAGCCACCTCTATACTCTGGAATGTCTGCACATGCTTTATTACTTCAGCAAAGTCGTAGGTTAACTTCTAAAACTCATTTTTCATGAGCGGAATACATCTGTTAGATAAATATTTGACTTGGTCCACTAAAACTAATTCATACTCTGCTGAGAAGGTGCTAGTGAACCAACTAAACTTTGGTTTCATTGTCACTTCTTTTCCTCCATTTAACCCCCTACATTTTGCCACGCACAGTGCTTTTAGGAGTATTGCATCACGTTGCAGCTTGCCTTATACTCAGTTTTTGGGACAAAAACATCATCAATAGCAGTTTGTGAGTTCTGTGGCTCCTAGGATCCTTTCTTTTTTTCTCTTGCATTTCAATTATCTTTATTCTTCTATACTCGATAACAAAATTAAGTAATTAGAATAAATACAGTAAATTCTCACAATAAATATCAATATGTTTACTGTCCGGTGCTGAGGGATGACTAAGTGTCCGGTGCTAGGGGACAGACTATTTTGTCAATTAGGTGGTGCCTACTAAAAATGTTTAAAAAAACTAATTATTTACCACTCAAGATTCAAGATCATTTATTTGTAAAAACATGGTAACAGTGTAACAACAACAAAGTCGTATACAGGTCTTGATACATGTAGATGTTGAGAGCGCATGTTTTTGCCTATTGTGGCGTACAAATGTCGTTATAATTATATGATATTAAAACTAAATTATTAAATTACCACTAGCTTATGGATAACAATAAAGTACTATTTTAATTTTTAAATACCACTAAAATGTAAATGCATAAATATGCCAGAATAACTTACATCGATTTTTACCGGACGCCGTGATTCACCGCCAAAAACAGCAAACACCAGCTCTTGCCATGGCCTTGTGCATCACAGGCGAGCTGCGGCGCGTGATCATGTACCTATGTGCCCTCCGCACCCCTTTCACTTGTAATTTGAATCGAACAAGTTTATACTTGCTTAGATAATACGGGTGTCCGGCGCTAGGTGCCGTCCGGCGTTACGGGACTTCCCCCTATGTCTTTGAGATAAACCTAGTGTGAAAAAGCACTATGAAAATAGATCATTACATTTTCTTTCTGATTACGCTATCATCATTATCAATATGTAAAACATAAAAATATGAAAAAATGCCAAGACGATGGCTATCATATACAAAGTGTAAATAATTGTCCCTTGCCCTTGCCCAAATATTGTGAAAAAATATTAAATACTATTTATTACATTCGTGGTCATGTTTATAATTATTTATCTTGCATAAAATAATAATTGGTATTTTGGATATAGATTGGATATGTAGGTTCTCGTAGTTTATAATTTTTATGTATTTTTTACTGCAATTTGACCAGTTTGATGCATTTTGAATGCAAAAGTTTTCTTACTGTACTCTATCAGTCTCTCATATCGCACTGTTGAACATAAGACTTCTCTAGAATGGCGATTAGACAGTATCCACTACTTAACAGTGTGTTAGTGAATTTAAATTAACTAGGTACCTATTGAATTTATCCTCCATAGAATTACAGTAGGTTTATTCGCGATGTTTTTTTTACTGAAAAATCAGCAGCGTAATAAAGTTTACTTATCTCTCAAAACTTTCTTTACGGTGCCTTTTG
Source organism: Hypomecis punctinalis (assembly GCA_949316475.1). Lineage (NCBI taxonomy): Eukaryota > Metazoa > Arthropoda > Insecta > Lepidoptera > Geometridae > Hypomecis > Hypomecis punctinalis. Next base: position 3,361,328 of record OX438805.1, read on the forward strand.
GACATTAAAAATTTCATTTTTCTTCAATGAACTTTCCGTCCTTTTCTGCTTTGTAATTTGTTGCCACAGCAAACTAACATATTTGTCTAAAATGGGGTTTATCAGTTTGAAATAAGAAATTAAACCCATAACTCCAACCCTAAGCTTACGATTATTGTAACCGTATTAACTGCAAACAAACTTATTCTTCACCATTGCTGAAACATACCAACTGAAAATCTTCCTTTAACGGCTGAAATTTTCCTAGGAAATGCGACAGAGTCGGCAAATTTGAGCTCACATATAAGGTGGTCGTCTTTATCCAACAATTATAACCTCTGATTCCGCATTTACCTCGCAAACAGATAAAAACAAGGCGCATGTGTTTGTAATTATTATTGCCATAAGTGCTATTATAATAAGAGCAGCTGCGAGACATTATTTTAAAATAATAATGTTTACCTTCCCAGCCGTGTGGTGTTTGTTCAAACGGCGGGTTATATTCGTTTTGTTTTGGAATTTCGTGTTGAAAGTCCAAGGTGTGGAGTGGAGAAAGTTTGAGAATCATAACAAAATACGAGTATTGCTTGGACTGATGCTTTCTTAATTTAGAGACTTGTGCTTGACTAGATACTGTAATTATAATATACTAAGGGACTAATCGCGCTAAAATTACGAGATAAATAAGTACCTCATCATCCCGACGTTTCGGCCGAGTTGCATCGTCCGTGGTCACGGGTAGACTGGAGTATGGAACAGCTGGTACCGCCAATTCAACTTGAACTTGAAAAATTGTCACTACGACACACAACACTGACGGTATCTAACAATGTCCTTCTACCTACACTACGCGATTTGCATTTATTGACGACAGGATTCCACGACGCTGATAATTTAAATCCATCTTCCCGGTTGAAATTGTCATGTTTTTTGATTTCCACCGCTTCACGAACTATTATCAATATAATCGCGTAGTGTAGGTAGAAGGACATTCTTAGATACCGTCAGTGTTGTGTATCGTGGTGACAATTTTTCAAGTTCAAGTTGAATTGGCGGTACCAGCTGTTCCATACCCCAGTCTACCCGTGACCACGGTCGATGCAACTCGGCCCAAACGTCGGGATGATGAGGTATTTATTTATCTCGTAATTTTAGTGCGCGATTAGTCCCGTAGTATATTATAATAATGTGTTCAAATCGCGATAGATACTGTTATTCATTGTATAGGCCAAATCATATTCAGCGGTTGTGAAGTTAGCTACAAGTTGCGCAATATCCAATCAACAGCAACGCGCAGCTTTATGTTAGTTTCAGTCAGAATTGGATATTGCGCAGATTGTAACTAACATCACATCCGTCGAATTGTATGATTCGGTCTATAGTTCTTTTTTAACATGAATAACGTCCATAAGTAAGTAAGTAAGTTCGTATAGGCCGGGTGGCTAGCCCTGGTGTCAGAGTTTTTTTAGGCCGCCTGAAGGCCTCTGACATGGCTAAACGGTTAAAACAACCATGGGACGTCCAGAAAAAGGCACTTGCACAACCACACATCTAAATCGCGAAAACAGGTTAAAATCGTGTCTAATCGATTTTATCAGTAACCTATATGGGAAGAAATAGGTAAAGGTAATTGCAGTTGTCGTAATTTTATCTAGGTTGATGATGATGATTTTATATGTGGGTTGATAATTTTGATTTGATATTGAATTGCGTATAAGCAAACACTATTCTGATCAGGTATTTTGTATCGAAGTGTACAGAAATCGTTTCAGATACACTAGTAGGTTGTATGGATCTAACAGTGACTTTATATCTTTTCTGAAATAAGTAATAGAATAAAATACTTCCTATTAACATTTTTATACACGATGAGGTACCATCGTCCAACGCTGGTTGCAAATATCACCCAGGAGTTGCTCTGCACACACAGAAACCCAATGGATGTCGCGTATGCGTTGAGGGAAATATACTCAGGTATATATTCCTCAGCCCCTCGTGTTAGGTCTCTTGAGCAGAAAAGGTTCAAGGGGGCTCAAATATCCAAAACCCTCCCCAATACACTTTTCTTAGTGCATACGCAGGAAGAAAAGGAGACCCTTTTAAGCCAAGGTTATGGGGGAGGCTCAGGATCACGCACTCTTACCATTCACGAAGCTCAGGGACTGACATACGAATCGGTAATCGTTATAAAAACAAAGCCAAAAATGAGACTACATGAGAGCGTCTCACACGCGGTCGTTGCACTATCGCGGCACACTGGGACTTTCATCCACTACGCCGACGACATCGAAAATGATGTCATCAGTCGATTCGTACGGCGAGCGTCGTCTGTGTCATCGGAAACCATCAGGGAATACAACCTGCAGATGGCCGTCAGGATCGGAACGAGGCGGTGATGGAGGCTCTGGGCCAGGAGAAGGCAAAAAAAAAAGCTATAGGACGTGAAAATATGTATTTGTAATTTATAAGAAATAAGCATTGCGCGCATGCCCCAAGCATTCATGCTCGCCATCGAAGGCTCCTTCTTGCGGCGGCATCATGTGCCGGGTCGCTCTCTTCCCTCAAATATGGTCGAGGAGAGCGATGGCTGGCACATGTGTCACACTCGTGATCGGGTGCTGCTTGCGGGTCGCCGGTCTGCTCGTGGCATTCACGCATTGCACCAACTAACTAACTTAGGCTAAAATTTCAAGTACCTACTAACTCTCTTTGTACAGTATCATCTAACAATTGTAATTTTAGTTAACAAAGGGCACAGACCCTGGAGTCTGTGGTTTGTAAAAATTTTCAATAAAAAAAAAAAAAAACATTTTTATACTAGAATAATTCTTTCTAGACAGATTAATTTACATTGCAAATAGATTTGATATTTAAAAACCCTTCTTGCTAAAATAAAAGTTACATAAAACCAACAATGTAGCGTCTATTTTGGGCCAATTGTTCAGCACCTCATAACTCCCTCCACACCGAGCCTCACCTACCTCGCATACCGTCCCAGGTCATCTGCAATTCCTAGCTCTGACATCCCTTCTGGACAGGGAATAAATGCGGTTAAGATTTTTTAAGTATATGGTAGTTTAATTTGCGATCGGTGTAAAATAATGTACCTACAGCTTTTTATAGCTATACCAAAACCAGCCAGGATGACTACGTAACCATTAGAAAATGACATCATTTTCTCATAACTGTTAAATTGGTATACCTACCTACCAAAAATTATCGTGTCTGGGACATGAAACCTTATTTGGTGATTAAGATAATAATAAGCAAAAAAAAATCAAAGATAAGGCAATTTTTGTAAGTGAATACCTAGAACAGCTCGATAAGGGCAAGCAGGTGTAGGATCGGACCGTCAAATGACACACATTCTATCTGTTTAATCTCTGGTTCAGCTGGCTCGACAACATGCGGTACAGAAGCATCTGCAAGACTGGTAGTAGTTAGACTTGCCAAGTGTGCCGCAACAATGTCGTGACAACTTGTGCCTTTTTACCCGACTTTCAAAAAAGAGGAGGTTCTATGTTCGTCTGTATGTATTTGTTTGTGTATGTTCATCGATAATTCCGCCAATTGTGAACCGACTCAAAAAAATATTTTTTAATTCAAAAGAGTACACTCCCGAAGTGGTCCCGTTTAAATTTTACAGAGTTCAGCTGAGCCGTTTTTGAAAAAATCAACAATAATGCGAAAAATGCGCAATTTGAGCGAAATATTCGAATTTTGTACACAATTGAAGGCGGTTTTGCCATTTTTGCGAAAAATAATTATTGTATTATAGTATCGACAGTCAAACTCAATTTTAGGATCACAGCGCCAGCACAGTGAGCAGTAAGAAACTTTCATATACCGAAATAAAACGGCGTTGCTTGATACCTTTCCAGAACTTTCCGGTTACTCAATCCCCAACTGCTGGATACCACCCATACCTGAGCGAGATCTCCAATTTAATTCACCTTTAAATAAACCGAGCATCTCGGCACCAATCATTCACACCTTGACGCTAACTAGGCCCGATCGGAATGCGATACGCAGCGGGTACGCGGCGTGAACGCGGCGGGAACGCAGGAGGAACGCAGCGGCGTGCGTGCGTCGCACTTCGATGACAGTGCGAGGTGTTAGCGATTTATTCGACGCATTGTTCTGTAAAGGTGAGCGTTAAATTAGCAGTTGCGACTCAATGAATCAGGCTCTGGGGGCCTACCGAGGTGATCATTTCTCATCTAAACTTTATTTCACTGGAAAGATTCTTATTTAAAACTTTGTTTCACCCATGTTTCGGATATTTCTCTCCTACAATAAAATTTGCCATAACTTAGATATTTTCCATACTTCACCAGTTCAAATTCAGAAATACTTTGACTCTTTACTTAGCCTCTCTTAAATTTGTTTTGAATGTCATATTAATTTTATTAGTTATAACTTATGGATCATTTTTTTCTTTTCTTTTGTAAAACACAATCATTATACGCATGTTGTGTTTGCTCTAAGAAGGGTGATCAGCTTCACAAGTAAATTATTAAGATTTTAGATGTAAAATTATGTATGTACTGCATGAACCCGTTTGCAAACTTATTAATGTTGAGCGAAGGCCTTTAATTAGCAGTTGAACACTCATAGACTGGATGCAAGGCGCCTCTTATTCATTTATTTACTATTACGACCGCTTAATTCCTATTGTTGCAAGATGCTTCTAACCAGACTCATTTATAAGGTAGACCTAGGTCCAGCAGTGAACATCCTATAAGTTACATGATAGTGATTATGATAAAGACCACGTTTCTGGGTTCAGATCAGGCAGGTCAACGGAAGATGCCGTAATTGGTCTGGTAGATCACGTATCCAAAAATATAGACCTGGGACGGAGATGCATGGCTACATTTTTAGACCTAGCCAGGGCATTTGATACGGTCTCCAGGCGTATACTTTTTAAAAAGTTATGGTATTCGTGGAGTAGCCCTGAAATGCTTTAATTAGCAGTTGAACACTCACAGACTGGATGCAAGTCGCCTCCAACCGGTACTATAGGAGATATATAGGCTAGACCTATGCAGCAGTAAACGACTTAGGCTGGAACGACGACAAACGACGTCACCTAGACTAATAACTACATCAACAACTTTACTAAAAAAAACACACTTTTTGCACATTTTAACTAGGATAATTATGATATAGGTAAAAAACACTTGTGATTTACGAAATGTTTGATTTGAAAATCGCCTAAGTAACACTTTTAGTTATATTATAGTCTTGATGGAAATTCTGAATCTTGATCATATAGCATGGGCGTCTGGCTATAATTTTTTTTTTATAAACAAATTCAATTGAAACTAGTTTTGATTGCAAATCCTGAAACTAGACAATATTTTTAAACTGTAGTAGGCTCCTGGAAATGGGAACATCGATAAGATAATTTTCGCTCGTTCATTCATAACATTTCACTTCCAGGAACGCAGTAAGCTCTATAAAATAAAATTCTGATCACATTATAATATGGAAAAAAATCTGTACAGTAAACGTAACTGCTTTTTTCAACTTTTTTTTAAAATAAATTTATCTGTACTTTTTTGCTTAAAAAGGCTTAGTAAGCCTTTTTACTGATGATGTTCTAAAATAATTTATCCGCTATAGAAGAGTAGGATTATTTTACAATAAATCAATTTAGTTTTTCATTATTTCATGTGGCCGATGGGTAACCAAAAATATTTGTTTTTATTCAAAAACAATCATTGTTGTTGGTGGCAACAGCTGTACCTGCGCACTCGCCAGCTACAGTTAATAAACAAAAATAAAATGAATCACGACGCAAACACGTCCTACGTCTACGCATCCTCATTCAAAACTAATAAAATATAGCATCGCTGACAAACACAAAATATTGCTTGCAAAAAAAATATACAACATAATATTATACAGGGTGTTAGTGTGCCATGACCTCCTTACCTCATTACCTATATGACCTCATTACCTCATTACTACCTCGGTGGCTCAGTGGATAGTGACTCAAACTTATGGGTCAAATAGGCGTGAGTTCGATCCCCACCCAGGGCAAGTATTTATGTGTTTGCTCTGTGTCTGGGTGTTATTTAGATACTATATAATAATAGTATAATATAATAGTAAATAATAGTATAATATATTAGTTATCCAAATAATATAAATATGTAGTATATCTGTCTCTGGCAGCCATATCACAAGATTTGCTTAGTTTTGGGTCAGAGACCGTGTGTAAGATGTCCCCAAATATTTATTTATTTACTATTACGACCGCTTAAACCCTATTGTTTCAAGACGCTTCTAACCAGACTCATCTATAAGGAAGACCTAGGTCCAGCAGTGAACTTCCTATAAGTTACATGATAGTGATTATGATAAAGATTATGTTTATCTATGTCGCCAAAACTCTCGACGACAGAATTTGGAAATCGCTAGAAAACCTGTTCCATAGAAAAAAGTGCGTTGATATTTTTATTTCATTTCTAGGTTGGTCACATAGTAAAAGTTGGCCAGTGCAATATAACTTACATTTATTTTGTCAATAATATGTCATAATCTAGTCTAAATACACCCTGTATAATTACAAACGACCCGCCAAAACGAACGGGCCACATTTCCACGATTTCTCACCTAAAAACAGGTGTGAATCTTTTCACATAAAATTTTATATTCATCTGTAGAATAATAAAACGTAATCAGCCGATACCGGGCGAAGGAAAATAAATAGATTTAGAACGAAAATAAACGTGGATGTACCGCGTCCGGTGCCGATATTACCTGTTGGTTTTACTGAAATGTTGATGCGTTTGCGCTTGATCGACGTGCCTAGCCGGACTAAGGAGTTTTGATGCTTTATTTATCGTAGTCTTTAAAATATAAATTAACAGAGAAACATCGTACTTACTCGTAAATTACTATATATTAAAATATCATTAAAAAAATCATTTAAAGAGTGAATCATTGTGTTATTAATTTTTTAGATTTGTTCCATAAAGTTTTCTTATGAAAACACTGACTATTTTACTGCAACAAGAAAAGTATTGAATACAATATACATGACTTGGACAACGGACACCACATGTCCGTGGTTTTTTCCCGAAATTTTATTTGTTTTATTTTTTTTATTAGAAAAAATATCTAGCTTATCTATATGTTCCAATCCAACTGGAAGTCTACAGCTTTGTTTGTACTTTAAGCCTCTGATTCAAAAACAGGCATGTGTAAGTGTTGTATAATATCTTCCAAAACAAATAAAATGAATGAAAACAAATAAATCCTATTTTCAGAGAAAAAAAATACAACTTATGACAACTGGCGTAGTTTTGGCACATTTTATTTGAAAGTATTCACGACAAAGATGTTATTCACGCGATATTTTGAAACAAACGTATGTCTACTAATTTTGATAGAGACAGGGGGGTGAAATCTGCATCCATCGTGGAAACCGCATTAATAAAGAACCAGCAAAGCTTAGCAGAAGAAATTGAAGGAGACGTGGTGAGTTTTATGTGTGAACAAATGGATGTCGATGAGAAAGATGTGCAATGCGTGCCGGCACAACATAGAATCAAATAACCTCTGTAGCAAATCAGCGCACTGTTGAGGTTAATTCTGTAGTAGAAAATTTCTCAAGTATCAAGACTGGTTGTGCCGCGTCTCCAGTAAGCCCCGGCCATGTGTTTCGTGTCGGTGCGCGAGCGCCACAATTTGCCCGCTATCATTACTATCTACCTGCGCCTATATTTTTATATGCGCGTTTCGACACGCCTTTAGATACACGTTGTTTTTATTATTTTTTATTTCAGACGATATTGCACGGGATGTTTGTAAATTTACGTCTGCGAGTGTAAATTATTTTCAAAATGTGTTGAAATTTTGCACGGCTTTGCTGAATACAAGTTTTCGTATTTGTCTTGATTGTAAATTATTTACTTTATTTTAGTGGAGAAGGAAACCGTTGTAGCTTAAAGGAAGAACGGTTCCTCTAAAATCGTGAGGTTGTTGGTTCAAGACTCGGTCACAATGGTTTATGGAATAATAAATAATTAATTAATTAATAAAGAATACCACGGACTTTTTGGTACAGGAAAACATTGTGAGAAAATCTGTATTTTTTTGATATTCCTTTGATTTGTGAGTCTTCGACTCCACAACATGACCATCATCAACATCATAGCTATCGGCTATAGAAGGTTCACTGATGGACATAGGCTTTACCTATAAAGTTATTTAAGTGTAAGTTTTTCTAATAGAGTCTGGCCAACGAAAGCTGTCCACGTATTATTTTCAGAAGTTTTGAAATGGCAATAATTTAAGACTGTCAAAATTGACACTTTGACGTTTCGTACTACTGAAAACGAACTTGAACCATTCATAATACTTGTTGGAGACAGTAGCAGTAGCAGCGAAGAAAGCAATGAAGCTGATTCAATATCAGGTGTAGTGTTTTTGGAATCCGATTTTAACTATGACTCATAGCTCCTATATTTGTACGGCTCCTCGGGGTTCTCGATCGTACATAAATAATGGATTATTTGAAAATAATAAAAAGACAGAATTTAAAAGTAAAATAAAATTAGTAAAGTAAATAGTATCAACTCCGTTTATACAGTGTATAGCCAGGGTTAACAGCACTTGATTTTTTAAAATTCCCGCCTTTTTTCTTGGACAGCTTTCGTTGGCCAGACTCTACTTACCCAATTGGCTTGCATTCAGGATATTCCTCGGCCAGTTTATTGGGAAACCAGGATTACATTTTGAGGGTAACATGCAATATTCGAGATTACCCTAATAGAACTTGAAAATTACGATAAAATTACTAAAGTAAGAAGTCTGAATCATTTCACTACATTTCAAGCTAAGTGTATAGTTTAGTCTGGTGAAGTAGGTGAGAAAAACATTTCCAAGCTTACAAAGCCATCTAAACCCGTTAACGAGAATGAGATCATGAATGAGATACCTATAAAGGGACATTGTAGCTCCGAACGCCGTGTAAAATCTTCTCAGAAGCTATGAAAGTAAATTCACCTGTTCCGTTTGTGCTGGCCAAGTTAATTTTGCAGATAGCAAGGGAGCTACTGTCGCGTTTTTGTAGGGAAAAATGTAGACTGGATGGCGGATTTTTTGTAGGCCTTTTCGTTTAGAAATAGGAAATCTAGTAGCATGCGTTGTCTGGTTTCAAAGTTTAGAACCAAATTATCGGGGTTTAACAGCAGGTTGCTAAAGTCCAAGTTCCAAAAAATACGATAGAAATACAATTATTTTTCGATACATCGGTGAAGATACCTATTGAGAAGTTTTAATAATAAATGAAAAATGGAAAATCAAAGAACAATAAAATGACTTTATGTATCAATTGTTTACATTCGTGAAATACTAACTCGTAAAAATAATTCAAAATTTATAAATATATGCACTACGAATAGATTTACAAATTCTGAATTAATTTCACGAAGTAGGTATAAGGTACCTACCTACTTATATATATATAAAAAAACTTTAAATAAACGTGCATAGTACCGTTTAATTCTATAAGCACTTGGAAACATACAATCGTGAGGTATGATGCGTACAATTCTTAGCATAAACTTCTTTTACTTTTAGTTCTTCTAATTTTTCAACTGTACCAATAATTTGGTTGCTCTGTAATCGTAGGGGAAGACAACCGACTCCTTTCAAATGTGAATGTGACCCACTTGTGCCCTTGTTATGAACTGCTGATGTATCTCGTTAGAGAAGGGAAATTAAATCTTTCAGAAAAAGATAAATAATTTGGCACTTATATACACAAATATTTGGACAAAAAGTATGCGGAAAAGTATTCTTAGTTGGAAGCTAATGACTTAATAACTTATATCTGTTTTGAGTAAAAAAAAAAAGATATTTCAATACTCAGGTCAGATTTATTGCACAAACTATAACATTGGATTATAATATACAACCGCTCCGTATCAGAAGACCTAACCTACCTACATAATTAAAAAAGAAAGAAAACTTATACTTAATTTTACTGTACTGTATCAGCCTTTTTAATAGTCCACTGCAGGACGTAGGCCTACCCACGAAAGGTGTTCGGGCCATATCCACCGCGCTGGCTCAGTGCGGGTTGGTGGATTCACATACGCCATCGAATTTCTTCTACTGACATATACATATGCAGGTTGCCTCACGATGTTTTCCTTCACCGAAAAGCCAGCGGTGTTAAAATCCGTACATAAATTCCAAAAAACTCATTGGTACGGGACCGGGATTTGAACCCACGACCTCACGATTGTAAGGCGGGTGTCACTACCACTAGACCACCACGGCAAGACGATATTATAACTATACTAAATTAACTAAAACTTAAAAAAAAAATCAGAATAAAACTATTCTAAAAGCCCTGTCGCAGAGAGTAATGTGGCCAGAATGCTGGTGGCATTGCCTCGCTGAATAGCAGTAGTAAGCAGTCCAGGTTGTACAAATATATTTTAACTACACTATTTTTTTCAGTATTTTAAAAGATATTTAAGCACGTAGGAACTGTACAATACAAAATTGTCGTTAAACAAACTCAAATTTATATTTTCCCTTTAAAGCTAAGATTTGAAGAAAAAAATCTACTAAAATAACCCATAAAATTATCACCTTCAGCACGATTTTCACATCACTACTAACTTAGGGTTGTCACAAAACGAAATTATACAAAGAGCCACGCGCACTTGCAAATAATATACCAGTTAATTTCGACAACATTACTTTTACCACCTGCTCTTACAACTTTGAACTCTACCTCATTCAGAATAAAATCTAGAGGTAGAAATGAAGTTTGTATGAAATAAGTTTGTAATAGGAAAGTTAAGACAACCTGTTTCACGTGTGAGCTCCTTTTATCTTAAGGTGACGTCTCGTGGTTTATTATTTCGGCTGAGATGTGTTGTTAATTTTGCTTTGCGGATTTGTATAATGTTATGTGGCTGTGCGAGAGAGATTACCTTGTTATGGGAATAATTAAGGTTTGGATTAATTTTTGGGGTGTATTGCGATGTTTTGTTTTGTTGATGTCTTTTGTTTTATTCACAGGTAGATTAGTTTACATTGTACTTTCTTCTCACTCCTTTTGTTATCGCGTAGGTAGTTAAAGTCTTATCAAGCTGTGGTTACTAATACTACCTGATAATCATGAGGTCATGGATTCAAATCATGATCCCGTAGCAACGAGTTCTTTGAAATGTATGTGCGTAATTTCACACCAGCTTTTCAGCTGCATACGCCTGTAGAAGAATTCGATGGCATATGTGAATCTATTAACCGATACCGGGCTAGCGTGATGGATATAGCTAGCCCAATTTTCCCTTCGTGGGTAGGCCTATGCTCAGCAATGATCTTTTTAAAAGGCTGGTACAGTACTGTACACTTAATTATGGTGGATATTAACAAGTACGAGCCTCTCTAGATTTTGCGGTCATAGGAGAGAGTTCAAATGGAAATCACACACTAGCAAGCGAAACAATGGACGTCTACCGACTCGGTGGATATGCAATAAAAAACCACAGGAATAGGCTGGATGCAAGACGTTTTCTCACTCTTAAAGGAAATCTTTAAAAAGAATATTAGGTTTCACAACTTTAAGGTAAAAAAAGGTTGCATGTAAATTTGATATCTATTCGTAACATAAAAATATGAATTTTCGCAATAAAAATCATAATTCGTGCGGTTGTTTTTTAATTAGCAATATAGGATTTTTTACCCTGATCATTTCGACTTACTTCAGCAATTTGTTAGTTAAATCATCTAGTTAAAATCTACTACCTATGTACCTAATAAATACAATTACACATGATTAGTGGCATTCTAAATAATCATTTCAAAATTAACACACAATAAACCTACTCTTTACCACTCCAAAGTAAAGGAAGCGCATTTTCTAAGAAATCCAATTACTCAATGAAATTAATTTCAATTTAGCTGTACCTAAGAGTTTGCTCTGAATTGAGTAGCTGCAACACTGGCAACATTGTACGATGATGATTTAGTGTAGTAACTTGTATATATTCTGTAGTTTAGTTGAGCAATGTAATGACAATGTTTCACGTTTATGTCTCGAGTAGAGATGAACAGGAAAGCCGCTAAAACTTCGATGTATTTGATGTTCACCAAAGAATATGAAAATTATAAAATATGCTTCGTTTTATAGGGTCATCTGATATTGTAAATTATTAATATTGTATGTAGGTATATGAAGTCCGTTGCTCGACATAGGCTACTCAGTAAACATAGAATCCAACAAAAACATTTTTATGTGAAATATAACCAAGACAAGACTATAGTTCGGGCTATCAAAAAGTTATCAGATCTCATGTAGAGCCAAACTTCTAACTCTACACGCCATAGACAAGTCCTTACTTTACGTTTTTGAACATTAATATATCATATAAGTACTGGTAAAGCAAACTAAATGATATTTTGTGACCTAGATAAAATAGTTTCGAGTTATGATGGGGTAAAAAGTGGCTCGAAATAGTTCGTGTAACATTACACACGGCTAGGCGGCTGCAACGTCATCAGTTCCTTTTTCTTTGTCTTGGCTGGATTGGCTAGATAAGACCGTTGAGACTAAGACCACCGAAGAATTTTGCTGATGTATCAAGCAAATATTCAAAAGAAATGCCAAAAATATTTAGGCTGACTTCGAAACTCTAGTAAGATACTGTTCAATCGACTGCAACGTATCTAGCCAACGTCCAGTAAAGTCATAAAATAGTTATACTTAGGTGTAGTCAGAAGTCTCAAAACGATATCAGATGACGTAGACAGTGCAGAGGACTCACGAAATGATTGGAATATGCGATTGGCACAAAAAAATTACGAAAAGAAAGAACACCTTTTTTATTCTTTTTTAAGTGGGGAAAATCTTCTAAAGATGCTCGACCATTTTGGGATTCAGTAGGGTTATGTGAGATTGTATCCAATAAAACCTCCTCAGTGGCCAGCCTTTGTGCCTTTTTGGGAGCTCCGGGATCTCCAAAGGAACGCACCGGTGCTCCCATCACTTTATACAACTACTCGCCTGGTGATAATACCAGACTGTCTATTACAACAGCGGTGCCACACAGGCTACCGTTCTCATCGGGCCCGCTTGAGTGGATGGCCAGAGCCCCTACTCTGACCCATGAGCCCAGGGGTCAACTTTTAGAAGACCCTTACTACATGCAGGGGATACCGATGCCGTATTCTAGTGCCCCGGCGTCAGGGCAAAAATAAAGATCACCTAGCTCGAATTCAAACGAGTGACCGCGGGGGGCGTTTGTAACTTAGCGCTATCGTAACTGAGACAACATGTTACATCGTAGGTCCCGATTACACAATCGACACCGTTCGAATCAATCCATTTGGCTATGTCAGAGGCTTAAAAACTTTGACACCAGGGTCAACCTACAAACATGTTTTAGCTCCAATTTTCATGACTCTACCTTCTTTATTTCTTATACAGAGTTATTTCCAATCAATTAGCACCCTTTTAGGGGCTTATTGCTGTACATTAAAACTAACAACTTTTGTTCTGCGACTTTTGTGACTCAAAAAAATTGATGTTCCATAGAAAAATATCGTTCGCGACCAAATGTATGAAACAGCAGATTTTTTGAGTTTTTACCAAAGTCGCAGAACAAAAGTTGTTTGTTTTGATGTACAGAATAAGCCCCTAATAGGATGCTAATTGACTAGAAATATCCCTGTTTATCTTCCTTGTAATATTCATATATACCGTGTGCTGGTACATCTCTATCCTAACCACGAAGAGAAATTGTTTATCCAAGTCTGTTATAGAATGATGTACGCCATATTTAATGTACCTGTGTGTTTGGACTGCGGCCGCGAGAGCCACTCAAATGGTTTTATTTCCGTTTTATTGAGACACTCGGTTATTTCGCGGAATACGGGCTAAATCTAAATGCGTCTTGTATAGAATAAACTTGGGTTTAGTCTAAAGTCTAGACAGTGTAATGTGCCTATCGATTTTCTAACATTATTGTTTTTAGAATTTCTTTTCTCAAATATGTAAAACGTTGAAGAAAGATTTATAGGCGTCCGACAATAGACATCCTTTGGCTTACAACGTGGTGATGATGATGAAGAAATATAAATTATATGGCACGTTTCTGAATATGAAAAAAGTAGATATCCAATAATCCATCTATCGATTAGGTATCATTTGGTCGTAATGAAAATTAGTCTGGTAACGAAGCGATCTGTCCATCTTGTTGGTGGACATCATACTCTGTACTTGCTGTTACGTGGTCTCAACTTAAGAACTTTCGACCCCCACCTATCATAAGTAAGAAGGTACTTTCTGTCATATTTAAATACCATTAAAATAACTCTGTCATTTCTAAATGCCATTAAAATAACTTTGTCATTTCTAAATGCCATTATATAACTCTGTCATTTCTAAATGCCATTAAAATAACTTTGTCATTTCTAAATGCCATTAAAATAACTTTGTCATTTCTAAATGCCATTAAAATAACTGTGTAATTTCTAAATGCCATTAAAAAACTATGACATTAGGGCTGGCCAAGTGGCTACCCGGCCTATACGAACTTACTTAAACTCAAACTCAATCATTTATTGCAACTTGCAACGTATGAAATTTACATGCGGTTCTTAATGATAAACATGCTATGTATAGTTTACATCTATAAGGGTATGGCAATTTTATTAATTGTATTGGAACGATTTATTATTATGTTTTCTAGATTATCGTTAAAAAATGCGTCTAATGTATAATAACATTTCGATAACAGGATGGTTTTTAGTTTTATGAAAAAGTTTTCTTTTTCGATATCTTTTAGATTATTTGGCACTTTACTAAATATTTTTATTGCTTTAGAATTTGGGCTAGAACTGTGCATTGTTAAGTTAGACTTTGGTTCCACGAGTTTTTGTCTACATCGCGATCTCATTTTGTGCATTTTATCAGACGTGCCAGCTTTCATGCCATTTCGCTGGGATAGGTCGTGCCTCCTAAATTCTGTATTAGCATTAAATAGTGTGTTGTAGTTGTAGTAACACACTAATGGTGGGGGTAAAGGGGCTATTATGAGGTTATACGTAAACTAAAACGTATCGTACCTAATCGCATTTAGTTAAAGTGAGTAGTGCCCATGTAGCGCCATATATTTTTGTACAGCACCAATACCCCGCAGTGGGATAAAGAATGCTGCAGACGATGATGATTATACAAACTGACATTATATATACCTTTAGGGTAGAAACCAAAACTGTAAATTAATTTTCCGCTAAATCCTTCAAACTGCAACTAACTACTGCAAATACCTATATCTACTAAGTCGAATGAGATAACCTGTTGAATTAATACGCGATTAGTCTCCATTACCTCGGCTTACTTGTCAAGCACTAATAGTTACTAATGCCCTGTCAACACAGATTAGCTCATAGTTAGTCGGCTTAGGGCTGCCGAGCTTAGATATTGGATAATGACTGGTGATGAAACTAATTTTTAATCCTATTATGTAATCACTGCAGTTACTTCGTTGTTTATGAAGATCCTTCCCTTAAAGTGAAATCAGAAAAAAAGTGTCTTGAAATTACTGAAGCATCATTTGAAACATTAAACATTGTTTCATTTTTATCAGAAAGCAGATCACAAGACGCAAAATTAAATCAAATCGTTAATATGAAATGTAAAGAAAAAAATATCTAGTCGATGATGAAAGTTGGTTGATTTTAAATTATTTTTTGTTTGTAATTTTAGTAATATATTTTTCCACATAACTCTCTCCTTCCCTCTCTCTCTCTTCTGATGAAAAAAAAACGGAAGCTACGAGTGTACGATTGCCATTTCAGCCTTGTAATCGTAATTGGGACTCGTTTCAAAAGTAAATAAAAATAATCTTTATTGACATCAAAAAACATGAAAAATACAAAAATGTGTTAGCACCCGGACAAGAAATTCTGATTGCCGGAAGCTAACGTCTTCCAACGTGTTAAATAAAAATTAATTTTAAAGTAAATGAAGTCTGAAAAATAAAAATTAAATCAAAAAATAGATCAAATTCATATGATAAATATACAATGCCAAGAGATTAATAACATTAAAATTATACAATTTGGAATAAAGTTCTTAAGTAAGAACAGATTATAAATTATAAAATACATAGATTACTTATATAGGTACCTACTGTAACTAGAGAAAAATAAATTTTAGCAAAGTGTACGTAATCGTAATTGGAACTTGATTCAATAGTAAGTATTTACTGTGACTATAGGAGAGCATAAATTTAAACAAAGTGCAAAGCAGCAAAAGTGCTCGTAGCACCGAACTTCTATCCGACGTGTTACTCTAGAAATTTTGAAGGTCCCAAAAGCACAAAAACGCAAGGCACCGAGAGGGTTTAGTGAGTACAAACCATAAAAAAGCTAAGTTAATGGTATAAACCCACGTAGCCCCGCTGCACCTGAAAGCTCCAATCTTGCGAAGATTTCCTTCCACGTAAAAAAGACATTACATAGAATTTACTCATTTCTAAAACGTTCCCCAAGCCCTGTTCAGTCCCACCTACCACAATATCACAAACATTCGAAGCAGCAGCATCAGTTAGCATTTCTCCTCGAGAACAACTCCTTTGAACTCCAACGCGCGGGACAGGTGGCAAAAGGTCGGCGTCCAGACCGTGTAGCCTTTCCTTTTGCTTGCACTGGAAACTCTTCAGGTGATTAATCCTAATTAATAACTTTTTGTTTATACATGCACTGGTACGTTCTACGTTATTAATTGTTCACTCTGATTTACATTGTGAAATGGTATAGATAGTTCATTCACAATATGTTTTAGCATAATGTCTTTTGGAATTAGATATAGACTTTTCATTATTCACTCTCAATAAAAATACAACAATAGCAAATTACAATGCAGCCTTATCGCTAATACTATAATACCTACTATAATTTGCTATTATTTGGAATCAAATTTATAAGAATTTCGTGTTTGTTATCAAACTCCTCCAATGGCTTGACTGATTTTTATGGCAACTATCCTATAGTTTTAGTGATAGAGTCGTTAGTAGCTTGCTTAGTTTTAAAAGGTAGGTATTCTGTAATGTCTTTGTGTTATTTTTAGGGTTCCGCACCTCAAAAGGAAAAAACGGAACCCTTATAGGATCACTTTTTTGTCCGTCTGTCCGTCTGAGTGTATGTCAAGACTCTTTATCTCGGAAACGCGTAAAGATATCGAGTTGAAATTTAAACTGTGTGCGTATATCTATGGTCTCTTGCAGTTGTGTAAAATAAAAACTTCTCAGTTATCGTTTCAAAAAGTTAGAGCCGTTTATGTCGTAAAAAAAGCATATTTTGCACTCACAAAAATCAAAACCTACAGGGTACTTTCCGTTGACATAGAACTATGAAATTTGGCGAAAAGCATTGTCTCAGAGTACACATATAGGAATAGATCTACAAATTGTACATTTTTATTCAAATCACAAAAAAATAGGGCTTCAAAATTCACAAAATATGGGTTTAAAATTCAAAGTGCGTAAATCGTATCATGTAAGGTAGCATTTAAAAGAGCTTCATTAGCACATTCTAAAACAGGTTTTTAATTATATTGTCAATTTTCGATGAATGACGAGAAAAGTAAAAAAAAAAAACTTGTGTCGATGATGATGATGAGTATAGAGATTTTAACAACGTACTTCCCAATTTTGTGAAATTTTCTGGATTTGTACGGAACCCTCGGTGTGCGAGCCTGACTTGCACTTGTCCGGTTTTTTTATCTATACTGTTCCACTCGTAGCCAAAGGTCTTCCCAAATTCCTTCCATGAAATGCGATTCATCGCAACCCTTTGCCAACCCCTCTCAAATGGGTTGAGATCGTCACGCCAGCATTTCTTAGGCACTCCCTGGCTGCGTCACAAGTCAAGCACATGTGTGAATATTATTATTATGATTGTGTCATTATAATTATGTTTATATCTTATTTATTTTCTATGGCATTTTCCCACTTATTTTCCTTAAAGCTTCCTAACCGTAAAATACCTATGTATATATACCTATTCTAAATAATATATTCAAACTTAGTTGAGTATTTTAATTGCCAGTGCAGAAGTAACGGCGGAACGTTCCGCTCTTATCTGTAAAATACTTTTCCTTTTACCGCACCTAACTCGGGATTATCAGGTGAAACTTTAGCGGAGCAAATTGAAAATTTTACGAGGTTTGGTGGAGTCGCAGTGTTGGGGATTGGCGAGGTAACTTTGCTAGAGAAAAATATTTGTGAGATCAAAAAAAAACTAATATTGAACTTGTTGTAATCTCTTTTGTGGCTTTGCGAAAAAATCAAATCAAATAAGATACTAATTTTTCTTAAGTGAATTGTCTCAAGTGTATTTTAGCTAATTTGTCTATGCTTGATAAACTTTTTTTCGTACTACAGCCAATTAAACTATCTTACTTACTCTTTCTTAGATCCGAGTTCACCATCGCGTGTTTAGTTAAACGTGTGATTGCTGTAGGCTAGCTAAAATTGTCAATCTTGTTGGTTAACTCAGGTCTAAGACCCAAGTTTAACCGTTGTTTAAATGTTTAAATGCAGTAATCGTACGTTTAACTTAAGCATAATTAAGTTTTATTCGTATAACTAATAAAACATTAAATAGAAAATTAAAGTGGATAAATGGTCATAAATATTGAACAAAAAAAAACTTTTCTCCGTGTGATTCTAAAAAAGCATTTTTTTGTCGGTAGCCATGTCTTTGATATTAAAATTTTCAGTATTGATGAATGACGAAGACTTACGACAAACAGTGCGCTTTACACAAAAAATATTTTCTTGCATAGTAATTTTTTTTTTGTAGTACGCATAAAATATTTTTTGCTTTTAGTGGAAAATTAGGAAATTGCGACCCAAGTTCGTCTTTGAAGGAAAGCGTTAAAAAAATTTAAAGCAAAAAGCATTTTTTGCATTTTTAGCATTGCTGATTTTTGCTTTAATTTTTTTTAGTATTTTTAATTCGATTTTATGGCCTGATTTCAAGACCTTTTAGCCGCTTCTTATTACCTTTTTGATTTGGAAGTCATATAGGCACAATCATATAAAGTCCAAGTCCAACACAAACTTACAGTCAAGTCCAAGTCATGCATCAGTAAAGCAGTGGAGCTTTTACTAGAAACGTCTATGGAGTTTTGGTAGTAACGCAAAAAGTCACGATTCACCACATTATAGTAATTGCCAACACCTGTACTCATAATTCAATCAATAATAACTGTACACCACAACATTTCACTAATTATCATCGATCAAAACACAAGTTTTCACAAAAAATAAACAAAGGACCACTTGGATTTTTTAGCGTTACCGCCAAAACTTTATTCGCTGTCAGTGTTACCATACCGTCTGCGCGTTGGAATTAATTGTGTTATCAAGTATTAATGTGGTATCTCGGCCGGTATAATTACCGTGTTCTGAAATTTCGTTACTCCGCCACCGTCTGATCTTCAGCCCGGTGATCTCTTTGATACGAATTATTTACTTTTGAATACTTTTAATTGAATTCTGTAGCGCTCATAGCGTAGCGTAATAAATCATCGAAGTTAAGCAACGTACGGCTCGGTCGGTCTTCGGATCGGTGATCGTGGATGGCATTTACAACTGAGCGCTACCGTGGCTCGGATGACACGTTAAATTGTAGGTCCCGGATGTTTTAACCCTATAGCCATGTCCGAGGCTTTTAGGCGGCTTAAAAACTCTGACACCAGGGCTAGACACCCGGCCTATACAAACTTACTTACCTATTGAATTCTACTGTTGAGTTTGGGATCATCATCATTAACTCTACTGCTGGACATAGTATATCACCAGTAAGTCCAATCGGAGGTGGCTTATATCCACTGCTAGTATTAGCACTTGCTTGTAACTTACTTTTTTTTAATAAATTTTTGGGACATCTTACACACGGTCTCTGACTCCAATCTAAGCAAAGCTTGTGATATGGCTGCCAGAGACTGATATAATACTTATATTCATTAACATACTTATATAGATAGTAACTTAATAACATCCAGACACAGAGCAAACACTTATGTTCATCACATAAATATTTGCCCTGGGTGGGGATCGAACCCACGCCTCTTTGATCCAGAAGTTAGGGTCACTTACCACTGAGCCACCGACTAAACTTAGGTAAGTACTTCTCTTTGTCGATGCAAGTCCTATTGTGAAGCTTTGGGATCAAGGAGAAGAAATTAGACTTGATATTTTCTATGAAGTCCAGTATAACCCGATTTTTTTTATTAACTTGTAGGTCCCAGAAATTAAATTATTTACGTACGACGCTAATGTAACGCTCCGATTGTTGTCACTTGGTGCCGTTTTCTTTTCTGACATTTTACAATTTCTGCCCATTGAAAGCTCATTTTTGTAACTACTTGATTTTTATGAAAAATTACCTGATAATTCTAATGCGATATTTGTTCTACAAAGTTTCCACAGCTTCACCATGACTGTCACCTATGTGTACAATGCCTTATGAGATACCTTCTGACGGCGTAAAACTCTGACAATAAGAATAGCCAACCAGTCTATACGAATTTAATGTACAACGTATACAAATTAGCCGTGGTGGCTTAGAGGTAGTGACACCCGCCTTACTTAGGTCGTGGGTTCAAATCCCGGTCCCATACCAATGAGTTCTTTGGAATTTATGGTATTACACACCACACATTACACAAGGAAAACATCGTGAAACCTGCATATGTCTGTAGAAGAAATTCGATGGCGTATGTGAATCCACCAACCCGCACTGGGCCAGCGTGGTGGATATAGCCCAATCACCCTTCGTGGGAAGGCCTGCGTCCTGCAGTTGACTATATAAAGGCTGATACAGTACAGTACAGTATACAAAGTATTTTCAATCGTTATTTCATAAACGGAAATGCAGCTCACAAAACTTTTAACACCTTTCGCTTGCATACTTTCTTGGAACATGCAGATTTATTTCGAGAGAAAAACCGATGCCTTTTAATGCAAAGTCGTAAAACCAAATTAGCACAGATTTAAAACATCCTTTCAAACGGCCAGGTGTGAGGCAGCTCCGAGAAACAAACTCCCCTGCTAAGGTGATACGAAAATAATAAGTTATTTCTGTACCTTCATGAAGGGCTCGTGCTTTTACCACTTGCTTTTATGGAATTTAAAGGAGAGCATAATAAGTTTTTGATTTGAGTTTCACACAGAGCTAATACAACCTGAGTGATAGCGCTGTTGTCGATTGAGGCAATTCTAATCCATATAAATGTGTGGAAAATCTTGCCCAGAGCTGTCAAAACTGTCATAAAATTCGACAATATCGGGAGAAAAACACGGCGACAGCCACTCGAGGTTTTTTTTCAAGTCCCTTTCTAACTCATACCATATTAAATCAATGCACCTCCTTCATATTTTCTCGATTGACTACATTATCCCTCTGGTTGTATAAGCTCTGTGGAGTTTTAGGATAGATGACACAAATACCTACGTAGCGCGTAGTTTGGCTAGGTGTTTGTCAGCGATCACCAAAGTTCAGCAAGGGTCGGCACGGTCAGTCTTCGGATGGGTGACCGCGGGTGGCATTTACAACTGAGCACATCATAGCTCATATGGCATGTTAAATTGTAGGTTCCGGTTGTTTTAACTGTTTAGCCATGCGGCACCAGGATACCAAGACTAGCTGGCGTAAACAAATTTACTTACGTCCGAAATATTTTATTTCATTAGTGATGGATAATGGATACCTATCCGTTTCTCCATTATATTGTCAGTTCCCAACCAAAAGTGTTGCTAGAGTTTTTTTCTAGGTACCTATGTAGAGTCCAGATAAATAAATTGTATTTTAAATATTTCTGGGATGGGTTAACAAGTCTCTAAGACGAACCATATCAGCTAGGCAATAATCTATGCTTAAGACTTTTGTTCTGCATTTGAGATACAGTTAAACAATAAATAAATCCGAATCCGGTATCCTAAACTCAAAAAAGTACGAGATATCTGGTTTGCAAAAAGTACGAGATATATAGTTTCACAATTTTAGAAAACTTTCTATAAACATAATTTTAGTCATTTCCAAAGATCTTGTACCTAGTGACATAGACGAACCAATATCTAGTGATTACTTTTGTTTATTTTATGCTGAGCTGGTACTTGTTAGGTACTTGTAATAACTTGTAATTGTAAGTAGAGAAACTAGAACACTTTTGTCAAACCTAAGCTAGTGTTTTAAGATTTATAACCTCATGTAAATTTTATTAAAATAAATAAAATAAAAACATATTTTGTCTAAGTTTGTCGTCTATCAAATAATCTAATTTGAATAATTATATTTGTCATTGTACTGCCTACTGAATTCTATAAATAAGCGAAAATTTACGTTACTTTAAATTGTTATCAATTAGAGAGTAGGGTCAGCAGAAATGTAAAAACATTGCAGCAGTTAGGTACGGTCAGAAACAGAAATAAAGACGTTAAATTTAGAGGCGTGCGGTTGGCGCACCTGGCTCTCTGTGCCACGTGGCAGTTTGAGCTTGACTGTACTTATTGGAAATCTATAGAGCTGATAAAAATGTAAATAAATATAATACATAATATTATAAAGCAACGTCGCTATTTTGGGTGTATGTCTGCGTGTTTGTGAATCCGCTTAGATTTTATAATCTACGCAATTATTTGCAACGCAGGATTAATTATCTTTAGGTATATATTACTATTTCTGGAAGAAGAACTGTATTACAGGCTTAATTCATTTGTGGTCGGCCGAAGTAAAAACGGTCAGCCAGTTAAGTAATATTCAGTCAATCATAATAATCTATCTGCCTTGTAGTGCTACTAATATTACACAGCATATTGAATGTTGTTTTTTAGCTTAAAACAGCTAATTCACGTGCAAAGCCTAAACATAAAGTGCTAATTTATTTTAAATATTTTATTTTTAGGAAGAGATTCCGAGAGATCGAGACATTGGGATTAAAGATAAAACCTAGTAACGATAAAATACCTAAGTAGGTCTCTATTTTTTAATTTTACTCCCTCACTGAATAATTTTGAAAGTTAATGTCGTTCTTTTCCTATAATAGCCGGAGAAGAAATAGCTGCTAAGTATATCAGCTCTATACATATATTTGCATTACTCCAAAATACCTTTAGTGAATTTATTCCGGTACTTTTACCGGGAATGCCGGTCGCTCGACTAACTTGGAAAGTACCTACTGCGTACCGACCGACCAACCAATCTGTACTGGTGGTCAAATGTGGAAACTTTATCTTTCTGTTTGAAATTCACAATTTTGCACAAGTAATACGGTAGAGACTCCCTCCTTCAATTCTTTGGATAATTTGCCTAACTGTACTAGTGCCGGATCTCTGCAGATGTTATTATTTGCAAATACTATTGAATTGAGAACTTTATAGCGAACAGCAATTTAACTCGATTGGGATTTTAAAAGTTAGAGTACAGATGTAGCTTATAAAAGTAAGTTAGAAGTATTCTTGTCTTATTAGAGGCACTCTGTCTGGCCTGGGTCTGTCTTCCCGTTAAAGTACAACGTGGGTGTCTTCAAATCCCGAGTAAATAGGTATCTTCTAGGTAAGCTACACCCTAGACCGCACATCTGCTTAACATCAGGCAGTGTGTAGTCAAATGCGAACCTATTAGAAATAAAAAAAAAGAGCTCTAAACCTTTGACATTGATACCAAACTAGTGTGTAAGGTATTTATTTTGGTAAGGTGGTTAGGTACTAAGGTGCTTCGTCACTTCTCACATTGTCACCTTTTTTTGGCATCCATACAAAAAGCAAATAGACTTGTTTAGCAAAAAATCACGCTTCTTGTAGAGTCCTCTTATAATATTTATATTATAATAATTTAATAATTAAATAAAGTGAACTAATATTCTTAAAAATATTCAAGCATCTACCTGCCACCGTCATTAATTTAGAGCGAAACACGACTAAAAATTCAAGTTTGTTTTATTATATATAATTTTTTTTTATTTGGTTTTCTCTGATTTTAGTGTTTTTGTTATAACAGCAACAGCAACATATCATCTGTGGAAATTTCAACGTTCTAGCTATCACCGTTCATGAGATACAGTCTGGTGACAGACAGACGGACAGCAGAGCCTTAGTAATAGGGTCCCGTTTTTACCCTTTAGTTTCAGAACCCTAAAAATTACCCGTCGACTTGATAACCTCCTCCGTTATTTCTTCGGTTAAAAACTAGAATGTAAAACCTGAAAATAATCAAACATTCACAGTTTATGAGGCCTTCCTATATAATTTCCATTAGGATTGGCTGCGAGTCACTCGCATCCAATGTGCTTCTGCTGGTGAAGGTTAGAGGCAGTATTTTTCAACAGTACACGTAATCTCTTTTCAAGAGTTTTTTGAGCCCATCGGAAATAAGCTCTGCGTGCTATACAGAACTCATGTGCACTACCACTAACCACTGATACTCAACATTTACGAGTATAGATACTAGAAATATGTTTATTTTTAGCCTAAACCACATATACGTCAGTATTACAATAAATTACAATCATGATTGCGTTTTTAAATTTACAACACGGGAGGGCGCAGCGAGCGCCATATCGAAACAATAGACCGCAGGCCGATCGTAAATACCTGCGTTTTATCACGCCACTGGGTGCGTTTACACGAAACTACTTGATTAGACAGCTACTGGAATACCAGCAAGTGAACCATACATTTGTTATCGACTTCGTGTTAAAAGTGTTCCGACTCTAACTGTTGAACACGGACTTCTTCTCGTTATGAGAAGAATTAGGTCATAGTAGACTGTCCCTGATGCTGGGGCAAAAATATACTGCATTGGTATTCTTGCTTGCAAGTTGCTATGTCGGTCAATATATTATATAGTATTGGCTTGAGATATCAAGACAAAATCCCAGTGCTTTCAAGAACGACTAAGGCATGCTACTGAGAGAGCTTTATGGGGTACAGTAACACTACAAATCAGAGATCTGTGGTGTAATGTAACTGTACCCCATAAAGCTCTTTCAATGGCTTGCCTTGGTCCGTTCTTCTCAGATCTGTGAGTTACACCTACAGCTCCCCAAAGAAGCCATCTTGCAAAAAAATCACGCCCTTAAAAAGCCACTGTGAGTATAACGCTGGCCAAACAAAGTCTATACTTGAAACATGAAGAGCTATTAGATCTAAGTACAGATTTTCCTAAGAATTGTCAAATTTAGTTAAGTAACCTAATAAATTAACAACAATTGAGGACTACAGCCTGTTGAAATTCTTATTAAACATTTTAATCCGTAAGTAAGTATGTCTGTTGATTAATTGATTGATCTTGCTAGGTTAGTTTGTTACTTTTTATGCATCGGCCAAATTTTTTTGCAACGGATATAGTTTAAAAGTTGAAGAGTGGCATAGGCTCCTTTTTATTCTAGAAAAAGAAGAGACCCTGTAGAAAGCCAGAGGTAACGCTAAATTCTCGCACTAAAAATTGTAAGTACTTAAGTTCGTAAATCGTAAATAAGTATAGGCCGGGGGTTTCTAGCCTTGACCTTACATTTTTTAAGCCGCCTTAATACCTCTGATATGGTTGAATGGTTAAAACAGCCGAGAACTACAATTCAATGCGTCTTCCAAGCCAGAGCTCAGTAGAAAATTTCACCCACTTTCATCGTTGCTTAACTGGTGGTTGCTGACAAACACCGAGTCAAAATTTGCTATGAGCACTACACTAGCTTGCCCTTCGGGCAGTGTACCAGGGCATCCAGTCCCAGCAAGAAAGATATCCCTTGAAGCTGATACCTGACTCCCACCAATGAGAAAGACCAAGAATAGGCATGATGACTAGGAAACAAAAAAACATTATTATAATTAGTCCGTTAGTTAGATTATCAAAGTATTTTAGACACGTATTTTTTCTTTTGTCAATCAAATAATAAATGACAAAGATAAGCCTTGTCAAAGTTTGTGATGTTTCTAGTGCGTACTAGTCTGTACATTTGTATTGCACTCGTGACGTCTCGCAAAACTTTAACGGTCTTTACTTTCGGATTTTTTTGTTTAATTGACAAAAGAAAAAGTACGCGTCTAATTTCTTTCTGACGGTCTAATTATATTTTTTAGACATCACGCCTATTGAGTTTTGGACTACAGTAGCTATGCTCCCACTGGGCTCGTGTGAAGGCACATCGAACCCACTACCTGCCACATTACCAGCCGGTGTCTTGGCAGCGCGCCAGTGCGCTGCTAACTGCGATGCTTTAATGGCTATTGATTCCGATCTGATTATAAAATTTAATTATGGTATCTAATTATTGGTGTATCGGAAATACTAGCCGTATTTTGGTATTTTCATTATTTCAAATATTTTGCTAAGAAATTAGCTAGAAAGCATTCTGTTAACCCCGGTTTTGGAATTTTAAGCTGTCTTAAAGTTTCTAACATTTAAATTTATAAGCTTCCTGAAAGTTTCTAACATAATTTAACGGTTAAACGAATCAAAACATGGTCTTACGTGTCTACAATACAACAATCAAATGGCAATACTACTTCAAACTACTAAAAGATTACCATTTTCAAAAGATTTCGATTTGCTCAAATTCAATGTTACTTAAATGCGTTTGGAAAGGTGAATTACAAAAACAGAAGCTGAGTTTTTTTTCCTAAAATAAAATTATTATGAAGCACTTTTAAATACGATAGCGTGGTAGTCATGACAATCGCCCTTCGTGCGTAATGTTTGTTTGTTTGTTTGTTAATGTTCATCTGTTCAGCAGTAATAATAGTAAAGTAAGTAGTAGAAGAGTGGATTTTGAAATGCAGATGGTTATATTTTTTCGAGGTTCAGCTACTGAAGTGCAGTGTAAGACATCCACCAAAAATCTAATGATTCTGGCTGCAAACCACTTCGAACAGGAAATCTGTAAAAGCAGCTTTTTTTCTCTAGCTGATATTATGAAGATAATGATGACAACCAAATTGCTTCCAAAAACAAAGAAATTCAAACAAAGAGGACAATTTGCAAGCAATTACAGATTCCTGTGATGGCCGAATGAAATGACGTCACATTTTCACGGTCACGGCGACCGCATCAAAGAGTTCTGAGGGGACGACCCTCGGACCATCCACCCCTGCGCTGGAGGTGCGGGGGTGCAGGCTGTACGATCAAATGAGGAGCGACATGGAATGCCTGAATCAAATAAATGGCCCGTAGAAAAAGGAAGAGCTGCGGATGGAACTCCAAAACATTTTTGTAAAATTGAACAGCCTGACTATGTGACTATACGAGTAAGCGTCACTCACGCATGATCGTAAGAGCTCGTAACTTAAAATTTTTAGTAGTAGTTTTAGTGCAAAACCTTTTGCGGCATAGCTCTCGTCTCTCCAGATCTTGTTGTGCTGAATATATTTTTACCTACCCTGAAATTTACTCAAAATATTGCCCTACAACGAATTAGTAATAATTTTACCTCGTTGATTCGCTGTTAAAATAAATAAGTGTAATAAGTGCGTTATTTTCAGATGGGAAAAACTCTAACGCAAACGCAAATAAGATGAAAAACGGAATGCATCAAAAATGTTTGTCTTCAAATTGTATTTTGAGGACACCCGGTAGACTCCTAGTAGAAACTAGATTTTGGATCAAGAATTATAGTCACTCATAAGTTTAGCGAATAGTCAACTTGAGAACCGGTGCACACATACCTCGCGAGTCGCGATTCGACACCTGAGTACACTGCTCCCCTGCATTTCATATTTAGTAGTAGTTTTAGTGCAAAACCTTTTGCGGCATAGCTCTCGTCTCTCCAGATCTTGTTGTGCTGAATATATTTTTACCTACCCTGAAATTTACTCAAAATATTGCCCTACATCGAATTAGTAATAATTTTACCTCGTTGATTCGCTGTTAAAATAAATAAGTATAATAAGTGCGTTATTTTCAGATGGGAAAAACTCTAACGCAAACGCAAATAAGATGAAAAACGGAATGCATCAAAAATGTTTGTCTTCAAATTGTATTTTGAGGACACCCGGTAGACTCCTAGTAGAAACTAGATTTTGGATCAAGAATTATAGTCACTCATAAGTTTAGCGAATAGTCAACTTGAGAACCGGTGCACACATACCTCGCGAGTCGCGATTCGACACCTGAGTACACTGCTCCCCTGCATTTCATACGGGGGGATGAAAAGGTCACTAGTGTAGAATAGGCTTTTTTATCTATTTCTATTTGATAAGAATAATTTTCTCAATTTCATTGTATTTTCCATGTTTTTATTACGGTACGATATAGCTGATTTGTGGACCTATTGTAATATACCTAAATAAATATATGTAAATATATAATTATGTAGGTATATATACAGGCATGCATTTGCTTTGTAAGTTACATACATTACCAAGGACATGCAATTTCGGGTGCACTTTCATAAGTGATTTTCGACAAACCAAATAGCTAGTTTTGGCGTGAAGACCAGATAGAAATTATTCAGTAACAATAGTAATTCAGGCAAGATCTGTATTACAATGTAACGAGCTATTAGACATCCTAAATAGCTGAGTCATAAGTGCCTAATGCACATATTCCCTCCATTAACTATGCCATCTGCTGTTAATAATAGGTTAAGTTAAAACTGGACTTTGACATTAAAATCTAAAATCGAGCTACACCATCAATATGGAAAAAGCAAAATTGCCAAGTCGATGAGCTACACAAACCAATAATAGAAGGAAGATGACATTTGCCTTGCAGGAACTTTTTTTTAATATACACATTTCCCTGGCAAGAACGTGTCAGGGTTTTTTTAAGACACTAGACTGGCCATCCAGCTACTCGAAACTGCTTACATTTTTAACCAAAAGCCAACTCCACATAACCCAACCCCGTTTTAAACAGATTCGATCACACACATTAGAGGGGGTCGGCAACAAAAAATTGTCACAGGCACAATTACACGGCATCTGTCAGGAGCTGGCTC
The DNA here is from genome assembly GCA_949316475.1 of Hypomecis punctinalis. Lineage (NCBI taxonomy): Eukaryota > Metazoa > Arthropoda > Insecta > Lepidoptera > Geometridae > Hypomecis > Hypomecis punctinalis. Next base: position 3,390,291 of record OX438805.1, read on the forward strand.
CCGCTCCGTCCACTCCCGCGCACTCAATATGCTGATTGGATTGCAGGGATAAGGCGGGAATAAATTAAACCTGTTATGTGGCACATGTGCTGAATGCTGATCGAAATTACTCATTTGTTTTCTCATTTGGGATTTTCACCTTTGTTAGTAGTGTGTAGAGTGACAGTTGGGACATTTTGCTCCTATTTCCAATGAAAATTCCTCTTGTCAGTGCAAAAAAGAAGTATGAGCTAACTGGATGTTATGATATCCTGGTACCAGATGCTGAAGAAGCATAACAGTAGATACTTACATAATTAACGTAAAAAGAAGGGAAAACTGATTGAATGCTAAATAAAATAAACCTGTTATGTGGCACATATGCCGAATGCTGATTGAAATTATTCATTTGTTTTCTGATTTGATATTTTCACCTGTATTTACTAAAGAAACTGTATATGAGTATTGTGACATTTGGGACATTTTGTCCCTACTTGTAAGTTGGTCTCAACATGAAAAATAGTATGGTTTATTTTTTTGATATTTTTCTGGTGTCCTGGTACTGTATACTGAAGTAACATGGCCGTAGTAAACACTTGATTTACCTAAGAAATAAACTTAAATAAAAATTTAAAATATTTAGTACTCCAATTTGATATCCGTCCACTCTCGAGCACTCAATAATTATTTTGATTGGGATGCAGGGATAAGGCGGGAATAAATTAAACCTGTTATGTGGCCCATGTGCTGAATGCTTATCGAAATCACTAAAATGTTTTCTCATTTGATATTTTCACCTATGATATTAGTGTGTAGGGTGACGGATGGGATATTTTTTTTCTAACTTTCGTAAAGCTGCACCATTGTGAAAGAGCAGTAAAATGAAAATTTAAAAAGAAAATAGCTCAAATATCTTGTGCATTTGTGCAATATTTCCGGTTTTTTGTCTTACTCGTACCTTTAAACAAGCAACTCTTATTTAAAATGTACTGTATTTTTAAATAAAACATTTTTTATATCCGACGTTAGTATTTAATTTTTTTTTTCCTAATGCTAGCACAAAAAATGAAAAAATATTGAGATTATTTAAACAATTTATTTAACTATTTTTACTATGGAAATTAACGTGGTTTTCACACATTTTATACTATATATGATTCTCAAGTTGGCGAGTGCTAGCGGGCGTGCATTGCGAGAAGGCTCCGCGTGCTAGCACTCGCCAACTTGAGACAGGTCGCCGAATGCGACCGAAATTATAGTCGTTACGACTATCCCCACACGTGAGTTCAGTCCCGTTATATATAGTATAAAATTTATTTACCTAGTTATTTTTCAATGTTTAATTAAAATAGACAAGACGTAAAAATTGCATTCGTAAATTTACATTCGGAATGAATTTGATCACTTATTTATTTTAATGATTATGTAGCAGTCACATACAATGTTAATCCCGTTTTAATGTTAATTCCCGTGAACATTTTGCTTTACTAATTGTAACGTAACATTTCAAAGAGAGCCATTCCTCTTCAACACATTTCCAGGAAGTTCAGGATAGTATTTAGTGAATAGATAAATTAACTTGTAGACTACTCAATTCAACTATGCTACTTCAAAATTTCTGTCACTGTGTCAGCGAAATCTTTACTTGCGCACGATTGGCGTATAATATCATGACTTACATGAAATCAACATAAGTGTAATGCAATTCGTTGAAATGTATTTGAGCAGATATACGTAAGTAAGTTAAAGTAATATTTGTTTTTTAATGATTAACTCAATGTAGAAATATGAAAACAAAAATTAATAAAAAACTAAACATCAATTGTATAAGACACAAAGAAAGTTTTTTGATCAAGCTAATACGCATTGATAAAAAATCATTAATATTTTTGTTGGTTTCTTGTCGTTTATTATTTACAGTAAACAGTAAAAATCCCTTTTATCGATTTAAATCATGTTATATTTGTTACTTTGTGTTTAGGAATTAAATAAATATCAGTAGATTTCTTACACATAATATTTGACCCCAAAAAACTTGTCAAATGGCTGCCAGAGACTGGTGTACTCAGTGCGTATTATTTATATTTTTAAACAGAGCTTCTAAGGACGTCAAAATCACTTTGTTTAAAGCATATTGTCAAGCATTTTACACGTGTCAACTCTGGACCAATTACACCATGAGGTCGCACAACGCAATTAGAGTAGCATACAATAACATCTTCAGGCACCTGATGGGCCTGAAGTGGTATTGTAGTGCCTCCGAAATGTACGCAGAATCGCGAGTAGACTCATTTAACGCCATTCAGCGAAAACGTATCGCATCATTTATGTCCAGAGTTGACACGTGTAAAAACAAGATCATTAGAAGCTTAGCGGACCGGCAGCTGCTGTCTGCAACTTATAAACGATGGGTAGCTATTGCTACCTGATTTGCTTTTTCTGTATTTTTCTTCTAATATAATATTTGTTTTGTGATATGGATCGTTGTGTCTGAAATAAAGATTTATTATTATTATTATTATTATTAAATAAATACTTAGATAATTATTATTACAACCAGACACAGAGTAAAGATATATAATTATATGTATCACATAAATGATTGCATGCGGTATTACATTATTGAACAAAACCTTCTATCAAAATTATATCCAATACAAAATATCTCTCTATTGTTTAAAGCATCGCAACAGTTGGGCCACAGTTGCCTGCACCGATTAATAGCGAATCGTGCGCAGCTATTTATCACGTTAATTAGAGAGCGAATATTGCAAGTATGCGAGTTTGTCTGTGACCAACTTTTTGTGGTGCGTGTGCGCAGTGACTTATGGGGGAATGTTTGCTAACGAGATGATTTATTGCAGTCTAAATAAAATCTATTGTTGCGTCATTTATAGATCATATATTCTCGGGCATAGAAAAAAGGTAGAAGAGAGTGCTCAGCGATTGTGAAACTATAGTCGACACTAGATAATGACTTGTATGAACTTGGCATAAGTTATACCAATATAATGAAAAATGATTGAAAGGTAAAACGAAATAGGTGGTAGGTATTTTAAGGAGACCTCGTGTTTTGCACTTATGCGTTGTCCAACTGTTTACATATTCTACTCTGGCTGAGTAGAATATACTAAAGATGCTACATAATACATTATTTACCAACCTATGTATAAAAACTAGCTCACAGATGAGTTTCTTTGAAACAGCTTTTTTTAAGATTTGCAATAAAAATAACACTTTTTTCAGAAATACTGAAGGTTAAAATGCACGTTGCACACGACCCTATTGACTATCCATATATTGTATAGCTATTTTAATTCACTTAGAATTAGATATTGAATGATAGCTTGTCTTTGCAGCACATTTTGTTTTGCAGTTTACTTTTCAATGAAAGTTCGAACTTTAGGTACCTATTCAAAACGCTCGGGCGTAATACAAGGTGAACCTACCGGGCTAGGATGCGCACGAAGTAATATTTCTTTCGACGTGTCAGAACGAGACAGACTTTTGGCAAAGTATATATCTGTCAGTTTTTCCCACGTCGAAAAGAGTTATTTTCACGGCATTTCGTGGTCTTATGCTGGACTAGCTGGGTACACCTAGTTTACTTGTTCTTCTAATATTACCCGTGACACATCATGGGTACATCCATTTTATCCTCTCTACCTAATGTGTAAGTTCTTTGAAATTACAAAAAATAAATAAAAGTCAAACAGACGTTACGTGTTATATGTTACGTGTCGTAATCAAAGTCGCCTTATTCTATGTCCTACGATGCGGTCCGTCGCGAGCCATCCCGCACCCAAATGTCCCCATCAGACTGGCTGCGTTGCCTCGTAGGATTGCTAGGGATATTTGTTGCGTGAGGAAATATACCGATCTGGAATCACGTCCCTTCTCCCTCAAGCGGCGCCCCAACTCTGTGACAAATTTGATAGCATCAGAGCTCCAGGAACCCGCCGCCTCCACAGCAAATGGGACAAACTCGTATGTGGATTCGAGGTTACCGTATTTGAGACGCTTGCCCCTGGCAGCCGCTTCTGCTCTCGTGCCGGCCACCTGCTGTGTACCGGCGAGGTGACAGGAGGCGAAAGTACTCACACAGGTAGAGTCCCAAATCAGGCAACGGCCTCTGCTCCTCCTCATCAATAGTTTTTTGATATTTACATAATATCTACATCAAGTAGCATATTGGGCTATGTCAGCAACTTTAGTTAAATTAAGCAACGTTCCACAGGGTCAGTATTTGGATGGGTGATAGCAGGTGGCATTTTTCAACTGAGCGCTACCGTGGCTCGGATGACATATCAAATTGTTGGTCCCGGTTGTTCTAGCCGTTTAGCCATGTCAGAGGCCTCCAGGCGGCCTAAAAACTCTGACACCAGGGCTAGCCACCCGGCCTATACGAACAAAAAAACAAACAAATAACTCTTTATTGTACACACAAAATAAAAACTTACAATAAATACATTAGTGAAATTCTAAAGATAGTACAACACTAGGCGGCCTTATCGCTGGAGGCGATCTCTTCCAGGCAACCCATGTACGGAAAGGAATGTGGTAAAATATTTGACGGGGGGAATATTTGACGAACTTACTTAGGTACCTAGGTACTTTAGTAATTTTGGTTCTTCTACGGACCTCCTCTTTGCTGATTCGATCTCGCAGAGATACTCTGAACATATCCCATAGCACGTTAGGCTACTTAGAGCTTACAAAGTAAGAGACCACGTTTCAGTGCAATAAGTCCTCACTGGTACCTAACACACACTGGTCAAAAACTTTCGACTTGAAGCACTGAGTATGCCTCAAGTAATATATGAGATATGCAGGTAGATATAAATACATAACAGTTAACACAATTCTAGAGGTGTTAATTACAGTATAACAGCAGTTAGCGATTGACTAATGCATTCGCTAACTAGATGTTAGTATTGTCTAATTACATTATTGGAGCCATTTGTTACTGTAAGTAGCAGATTGGATGAATTGACTCGCGAAATGTCGCAGGTCGTACGGTAAATTATGTATGTGTGGAATTGTTGACTGAGTCATTATATAGGTATATCATCAAATATTACTGTAATGTACCAGCCTTTTTAATAGTCCATTGCAGGACGTAGGTCTACCCATGAAGGGTGATTGGGCCATATCCACCACGCCGACCCAGTGCGGGTTGGTGGATTCCCATACTCCATGGAATTTCTTCCTTGGATATATGCAGGTTACCTCACGATATTTTCCTTCACCAAAAAGCCAGTGGTGTGAAATCCCGTACATAAATTCCAAGGAATTCATTGGTATGGGACGAGTTTGAACCCACAACCTCACGATTGTAAGGTGGGTGTCATTACCACTAGACCACCACGACTTTACCACTAGACCACCACGGCTTTATCAAATATTAATTTTGATCATAATTATATCAAATGTAGCTCAATAAAAATTTGATGCTCTAGTGGAAAAAAGCTCTCCTAACAAACGTGAAGAGTGGGTTCAGACCCGGGCCCGTACCAATGAAATATTTCGGATGTATCTGATGTAAACGAACAATTCTCGTGAATTCATTTGGATACAATTCACATTTTAGAAACAGCTTTAACACAAAGAAAATATTCTTTACAAGTTGGTATGTATTTTTAATTGTTGTGCCAAGCGGTTATTTTATAGTGAAAGCAACTTTTTATTGGTGTTTTAATTTATTTAATTTTGAGTATGCAAAGTGCGCAGATATCTTAAGAAAGGCCTTTTTTATCCACTACGCGAAAAACTTACGTAAAGCACTTCATCATGAACCGCAATTTTTTTAAATTTGAAATTAGATTTTATTACGTGATAACTTACATCGTATGTCATTAAGTAATCAAAATCATATTTACATAATCGAATTCCAGATTGAGATATATTGTTACCCAAGCTAGGATTGAACCTGTGTTATGGATATAACAATGCTCTCCGCCGGACGGGTGGTGAAATTACATAATGATGATATATATAAGACAACACTTTACATAAACTTACTTGTTCGACTTTTTCGCCATGAAATAGGCGAAATTAAAAAAATATAAAATTAAATAAAAAAATGTATATTTACAAGGCATACATTACAGAATGCAGTTTTGTATGAGCAGATAAATAAGCGATTTGTTGTACTATACATTATATAAGCATAGCATAGGACCTAGAAAAAAAGGGCACTGTGAGAGAGAGGTCTATACCCAGCAGTGGAATAAGGAAGGCTGCGGGGCCTGCGGATGATGCGAGTAATATTGTCCTTCTATGTACCTTCAGGAGAGGATAGCGAAACGACCTTGCGGTGCTCTCAGCGAAACCATTTAATAAAACATTGTCGTGTGCATCGCAAACCAAACGCCACCGCGAGCTAACTCGACGCACACGCCATCTAGTACAATTATGCTAGAACTACTCAACTTACATCAAATATTAAATGGAACGGTTTAGACAATTAGTAGTTGTATTTTGAAGCAGGAAGTTTCGTGTGATATAGTTTGCTCGTAGTTCGAGACGACATATATTATATTATTTATTTACATTCCTGTATTAACAGCCACGCCAAGTCGAGTGACGAGTCAACAATACAAAACTCAAACAGAGTAATAGAATAGTCAATAATAATACTTTCGAGATCTTAATTACATGTTAAACTCACACACCATATAATAAATAATAATGAATGTAAGAAACTAAATAGTTATGTATAATTTTGACAAAATTAAGAATCGTTACACACCGATTAAATAAAAAGACATAATGTCAAAAAACGAAATAAATTCCAATGTCAATAATTAATTAATTTCAAGTTATGAAAATAAAGAAAATTAAATGAAAAATAATAACAAGGTCAGTTAAAAAATATAACTAAGGAAACTAATACAGTAAGTTACAAATATGCCAAATTTAACGTCAAAAATGATCTCGTGTCGTTTCTCGTTTAACCTATGTGGGTGTACTTACTTATAACCTTGCTTGCTACTCATATCCAGACAGTATCACCTACAATCGATACCTGACCCCAATGACAGTAATATTCCTCCTGTAATAAAGGCCCCTTGTAATAAATATTATAAATCATAGCAATGACTGCACGCATTAGATTTTATAGCTACAATAACTGCTACATCGTTTTTACAGCAATTGATGAACATTTTATTTTAACCCTCAATGAACAGTTTCTCACTTTTATCAAGAAAAATCTATTCCTGGCATATTGTTATATACTACTACTATACCAGCATGTTTTAATAGTCCACTGCAAGTCGTAGGCCTACACACGAAGGGTGATTTTGCCATATCCACCACGCTGGCCCAGTGTACATTGGTGGATTCACATACGCCATCGCATTTCTTCCACAGACATAATATGCAGGTTACCTCACTATGTTTTCCTTCACTGAAAAGCCAGTGGTGTGAAATTCCGTAGATAAATTCCAAGACAGTTATTAGTACGGGACCGTAATTTAAACCGTCCTCGACCTCTCGATTATAAGGCGGGTGTCATTACCACTAGACCATCACAGCTACTGTTTTATAGTAACAATGGAAATACATGCTCTTATCTTAAGACGTGCAACCTTAGGTTACTTATAGAAGTTGGATGTGTTATGATGCAACTCAAACTTCATTTTCAGCTCTAGGCATGTACAATCTCGACTTTTTTTACTAGGAACGGTTGGCCTAAGAAGTCTCAGATTAGTTCAATAAACTATCATGTACAGATAACCTTTCTTCTACTTTTTAGGAATTACATTTTTCTTTCCTTTTCAAGTTTAGTGTAAGTAAGTAACATGTTGCCAGTTAACCTTATTAATCTCAAATACACATTGCTCGCAGGAATTAGTTTAATTTCACCTTATTTTCCTACGAGTGGCCATCATCAATCAACAAGTATAATCCGGTTTGTCGGCTGTCTGTCCGTCGCACCTTCAATAACGGAGGGATCAGGTGGTATCGAAACTTTGCTGAAACTTGTGAGGTTGGCAATTTCAGACTGATTGGTGTGTAAGGTTAGCAGAAAAAACGTGACGTTGTTAGTGAACATTTTATTTGGTTATTAATATGATTTAGTAATGAAGTATCCCGTCTATAGTCGCCAGCAAATTTATAAGCCGCACGATTAATAAATGTCGCTTAATTACCTTACAGTAGCCAACTTGAGATTTTTGTCATTAAATCGAGAATATTATTGGTTCAAATTTCAAAGCAAGTAAGTAACACTTTCTGAAGATTTTTTCCTACACACAACCAGTCAAATCCACACGTAGAATCGAGCTGTGTATCCAAGTGGACATTTCATCTGACATCTCAAAATTTACATACCTAGACCTAGTAAACAACAAAATATTAGAAGGCTGAAAACATGAATAGTTTTATATTTACACACACACATAAGTAAGCAATCGAAATTTCCAGTATCCGTAACTTTCCGAGAACAGAAAAAGTGACCAAATTGGAAAAAAATGCTCCCTGATTTTCAATATTATACCTTAGAGTTGATGCAACAAATCGAAAAAGCATAATCAACTCCCTCGAATCTTCCAAGCACCTTACAAATTACCTCAGAAATCAGCATTTCCCCGCTATTTTGGTACCATCAAAACATTCCGATCTCCGAGAAGGCCATTATTTCCAAAATGTCACATTTTTCTGGACAATTAACTCCCCATTTGCATACCGCCCCGAAACTTCTTAATTACCTGCCCCATAATTATTTTACCAACCGAGGACTTATACCAGAAAACTCATTAGTACCGGCGACAATCTTCATTATTTACCTTGAGTTCTAATTAATTCTTTGTCATGGTTTTTGCTTCGACTTTTGAGTTATATCTTTGAGAACGACAGGGATAGTAGACACTTAAGTCTACAAGAGAGAGTGGGATGGGTTTGCATCTCGGGTACCTGATTAACATCTTTTGGCAATTAGTAAAACACACAAAACTCCACCCCTGGCGTGTTCTGGGCCCCTGGTAGGTGATACTTAAATATTCACTCGTAAATTACTTGAAACTTACTGCCAAGGTGGATGGTAGATTTAAATTTAAATGCAGTTGGACTTTGTAGCGGAAGATAAGGTCTCCATGTTTGGTAATTAATGGTGTCTGCAGTTGGGATTTGACTTTGGATTCAATCAAGAGAGGAAAGCTTGTTACCCATGTCACAATCGCTGAAAACTTGAGATGGTGTTACACAAATAGGTAGGTACGCTAAAGTGTAATTTACGGTTTACTTTTGTCTAGCCGAAAGTGAATTGGATCAAATATTTTTTTCAATCATGAATGATAAAAACAGGTTTTATAAAGCGACTGGATATATTAATTATTGAATTTATTATAAACAAGTTTTCTTGGTGCGGGCTTAACCTGAAAATCATGAAAACAAATCTACTATAAGTTCTATAACTTTCAAATGAGTTTTGTTTTATTTTCATGGAAATTCGGGATCATTCACAATGTTAAAGTCCAAATGATTACAATAACAGTGATTTATTATAGAATATTATTCAAAGGACATGTCTACAAAATGTATGGAGGCTGGTATAATAATAATCAAAAAGTCTAACCACAACACTCGTTACATTTCGAGAAAGTTCATATTTTCTGAGTCTATTACTCTAAAAATAGCCCTCCAATTTTTAAAAAAATAATTTTGATTTTATTAGGATAGATAAATATATTATTATTTGGCTCAATAGGTAGCTTATCTCTAGGAACTCAGATAAAGTAACACCGAAATTGTTAAATAAAAGCATTTTTTACCAATTAGACACATATTTAAGTGTTTTTTGTCACATTGTACCTACTAACTGGTCACACTGGTAGGTTATAATTTTTAATTTTAGCAAATTAAGAGGTGTATGTGGAAGAATCAGTTTTGAATGCAAGTAAAATAACGCTAGAAGCACTTTATTATTGTTAAACTAGAAAAAAAAGCTGTATTATTATTTTTCAAACAATTTACTTTTCACATTTTAAAAAAAGTGCAGGGATGAAAAAATCTAAATTAAATATTTTTAGAATAGCCCATAAATCAAGCTTTCAAATGATGTATATATAATCTTGGTTAGATTTTTCTCTGAAAAATGTACCACTTGTGTACATCACCTTTGTTCAATCATTTACGCATTACAGAAGACTCTACCTTTAACACAAACACAGTCTATCACAAAACGATTTTCATTTATACCTACACGTTTGCCTTTCAAATAACTGAACAAACGCTTACCTTTTTCACAATTTCTATCAAAATCCAATTACAATTATTCGAATTACAGACATTTTATTTAATTTAAAACGATCTTCCAACCAAATAACCCTCGAATTCACGCGAATTTAAACGGGAACCTTTTTGCTATTATCGTGGAATTTTCCGCGCGATCAGTTGTGAAAAAGTTGGACAATCGGAGGTTACAACGGTCGAATTTGTGTAATTAAATACAAAATGTCAGTGGGCAGGCCGCCGGGTTTCCTGGTGACCGATTTTGTGATGGATAAAAAGGTGGCTGATTCATTTTCAGTTTTATTGGAATGGGTTTGATGATATTAGACAAAGTACCTACCCGATCTATTCGAATGAGTTGAGTAATAAAATATTATAATAGGACGTCTACTGCTATAGATAGGCCTCCTCTATTGATCACCAATAAGACCGGTTATATGCGACTTGCATCCAGCGCGATCCTGCGGTATTGATGAGGTCATCTGTCCACCTTGTGAAAGTCATAAGTTGGAACTTGGAGGAGGGGTGGAGGTACACAGATAACTTTGTATCTACAAATTTTAGTACTACTTAATTTTTGGTGATGGAAAACATTATGAAGCCACTGTACTATACGTTCAATGTTCATAGAAGAAATTTGATTTCGTGATTGAATCCACCAACTCCCACTGGACATGCGTGGTAGAGAACACCCTCTGTGAATAGGCCTATGTTCAGCAGTGGGCTATTAAAAAAGCCGGTAAACCACATCAGTCATATCAGGAATATCATTTTTCCTCGTAACCTAGTTTGATTGAAAAATTCATTTGGGCCACAAGGAATCAAAATAATTTTTATGTATTTCTATTATTTATCAATATTATGTTATACATACTCGTAATTGCTTATTTAAACGATCTTAGTAGGGACTGAGTCCCAAATGAGACATTTTTTGCCATAAATAAGTATTTGTATAGTTTATTGTTTATAGCACAAAGTAATACAAAAATATCTTAGCAAAAACTTATTTGTTACAGTTTTCTGTTTTTTTCTGTATGCATTTAATTTCCAACAAAGGTTCATTGAAACACAAAACGCCTAAAAATCAATACTAGATATTATAATGTTCAGATCGGTTGCCGAGAGCACACCTCGCGACTCGAGTGCCTCTTGTACCGAACACTGGGGGAAATGCATCGCTCCAAATCAAAAAAAGGATCAATTTTGGATATGGTATGTAATTTTACTTACTACAGCACTTACTCAAACTACGCTATGAGCGCTAAGGCTAGGTGTTCCTAAGCGATGATCGAAGTTAAGCAACGTTCAGCACGGTCAGTCTTCGGATGGGTTAGCGCGGGTGGCATTTAAAACTTTTAAAAACACGTTAAATTGCAGGCCCCGGTTGTTTTTACCTTTTAACCATGTCAGAGGCCTTCAGGCGGCCTTATAACTCTGACACCAGAGCTAGCCAACCGGCCCAAGCAAACATACTTATATCATTGTCATATGGAAAACTCAGTACTCTAGGCTTTAAAGTTTTTGAATGAGAAGAAGCTTATAAAAGGGCAGCGTAGACTGCGACTGACTGCAGAATTGCAATGAATGTAAACCACTAATCACTGGTTCTGTAGGAAATCTAGAGTAGTTTGGATGTCCTAAAACTGAAGGTTAAAGGTAAATGTATTGTGTATGTACAGTGTGTTGCCAGTGATGACTTATGGCACAGAAACGTGATCTCTCACTATGCGTCTTATTATTAGGGCTATCACTCGGAGTCTCTCTGCGGGATCAAATCAGGAATGAGGAGATCCGTAGAAGTACCAAAGTTACCGACATATAAAGCCCAGCGGATTGGCAAGTTTAAATGTCAATGGGCGGGGCACATTTCACGGAGGACTGATGACAGCTGGGATCGAAAAGTTCTAGAGTGGAGACCACGTATCGGCAAGCGCAGTGTAGGACCGTCCTTCTTATGGGTGGACGGATTTCCTCATTAAGATCGCAGGATCGCGCTGGATGCAAGCCGCTACGAACCATTCTTATTGGAGATCTTTAGGAGAGAGCTATGTCCAGGACTTCCAGCTGAGCAGTGTAAGTCCTATGGCTGAAACGAACGAACGAACGATGTATTAAGTATGATTAATTTTGAATATGAGAACAGTCTAATCGTCGAACTCGAAACTGCAAATATAATGTGATTTTGCAATAAATTCGTTTTATATAATTGTGCCCACAATGGTAAGATACGTAGATATCTCCAAAATGTTAAAGCACAATACGTAACTAGTTTATATAAAAATGCCTTTTTAAATAAACTCGTTAAGTAATAAAGTAAGTAAGTCAGGCTTTTACCCCGCATTATTTACTATTGCCATATCTGATTTCTCCCCTACTCTACAGTATTTTTACCTTTTTATCTCCCACAATAGTCCTCGATATGATTGCCTCGAGCGAGAGCAATCGTTTAAAGGTGGGGCAAATTGTGCTGAAGGCAAACTTACATCTATTTTACTACCTTTTCACAGTAAACAAATCCCAAGCCCCATGGCTTTGTAAGGAAATTAATGAAAAGTTTTATTGCGATAAGGTTTTATTGGGTGGTTATGGGTTTTTGTATGGTATAGGTGGACAGATGTGCTTCTATGGCGGTACTGCCACTTGTGTTTATACACCGTGTTTGATTGCTTTTTGTTTGCTAAATTAAAGTTTTTGGGTAAGGGTTACTTTTTGAAAGTATTTCGAAGCGTAATATTTAATTTATTTCTATATTTTTGTGATAATAGGCCGTATTATGAAGGCGCCATTTTAAATTAATTAACAACGTACAAAAGTGTTCTCTCTATCAAATGCCTAAAGTGAAAAAGAAACGAAATATTATAAATTGCAAATATAACTACGATGTTGCCTTCATAACTGGGCCTAATATTTATTTTAAACTTCTCAGCTTTCAGTAACTAAATAAGCATTCAAGATTTACGTACCTTCCGTTTTACAAAGATTATAATAAATATATGCATAAAACTTGTGGTGCTCTCCTTTAAATTTTGAAACAAAAGTATTTGTACATGAAAATGTAAAGATACCTAAATTACAGTATTCTCAATGTAGGTCACTTACACACAGTTTAATTTAATTAAGGAAGCTCTAACATTTTCAGCGACCATTCAGCGCACGGCTCATGAGGCGCCTTTGAGCTCGCGTTATTATGCAGAACCACCCTTGTTTATAAAAAACACATTAAAAAGTAGAAAATGTTTGAATAAGTGTGTGATTGCGGTGCCGGAGCGAACAGAAAGAGAAAATTCTGTGCTCATTCAAGCGAAAGCTCGTAAAAACAGTAAAACATTTATTTTCCTATCAAAAAGAACTTGATGGCATTGGATTTTTTTAAATGATATAACAGTAGTCCTATGACAATGTTGGGTAATAAATAGAGGTATCGTCCAAGTCTGCGTATATAACATGATGAACGTTGCTTTATCAATTTTAGAACGGTTAAAAGTAGGTAGAGGAAATGGAGTTTTTGAGGCCGATTACGTAAGTATTAGACTTATGTACTGTACCAGCCTTTTTTCTAATAGTCCACTGCAGGACATAGGCCTACCCACGAAGTTATTGGGCCATATCCACCACGCTGGCCCAGTGCGGGTTGGTGGATTCACATACGCCATCGAATTTCTTGTACGGACGCATGCAGGTTGCCTCACGATGTTTTCCTTCACCGGTGAAGGATTAGACTTATATAATCTTTTAAATATGAGCTTGGAACAAAATGCTCATAATTAAACTCAATTGCAGGTAGATATAGTCATACTTTTTAGACCGTCATGTTATCAAAATTTATGTACCCTTTTAACAATTATATTGTTTTAAAATGACCATATAGGTGTATTTAGCCTGAGAGTCAAACTGTATTTTTAAGTTGCTACTAGTATTAGACTGTATTGTACTTAGTAGTTAAAAAAATGTATGTTGATAATAAAGAATTTTGAAACAAAAAAAAACAGACTTATATAATAAATTTTTTAGAAATATTGGAAACAAAATTTTATCAAGAACTTCGCATAATATCCATTAAGATATTATATTTAAAAAAATGGTGTGTCTGTGTAGTTGGTTAAGGGACGATAATTTTACGTGATGGCGTCATAAGAAAATTGATGAAGCGCATGAAAAAATGCCGAGTCGATGATGAAACGTCGTGCCTCTCTATCGCTTGTTCCGCGCTCTCGCTTGCACGCTCAACTCAGCTGGAACGTGACAATGAGTCATGCTTTTCCGTGCGTGCAGCCGGCGTTCATCAATTTATAAGACGTTTTTTTAATAAGATTTATACAATATATTTTTTTTTTTTGAAAATTAAATGACAATACTACACTACTCTACTACATAGAAAGCAATTGGATCATCCACAGACCCTTGAAGGTCTAAAGATAATCCAAGTGCTCAAGCCCACTGCCAGTTGGCAGCGTGCCCAGCATGCTGGCAGCATTGCCACGCTGAATGGCAATGCTTATACGTTGAGCCAAATAAACACCAGCATTTTGGTCACGCGTCGCGTCCACCAGACGCTCAGAAAGACTTTTGAAAACGAGATGAGCTCCCGGCCCCCACGGACCCAAAGTCTCAACTCCAAATGGCTCAAATATGTAACCACTACCGAGGTTAGCAGTACAATATATTGATATAAATACGCGCATGTGCCTACTAATATTGCTTACTCTTTAAAAACTTTGCCTGTAAAGAGAAACCTTACTAAAACTAGACTATCTACCACAGAGAAGAAATTTTCTAAATGCCTTTATATGAGCTACTGCATTTTGTTGTATTGAGTCAAAGGTACGGAATGTTGGTTCATTTTGTATTTTTTAGTCGTGTGAAGAAGAGACACCTGATTTTTCATTACGGGACTTTGGACTGCCTCATATTGATTCGGACGCAACTCACTAAAACAAAACCTACGTAATTTCAGCAACTTTTGTATAGAGTTATTTTTCATAAAAATGGAGTATGTTTGATAACGTTAGATTACGGATAGGGTTATTATTGTTCATTATCATCATCATCAGCCGTAGGACGTTCACTGCTGGACATAAGCCTATGGATTTCCAATAAGGCCGGTTGAAAGAGGCCTGCATCCAGCGCGTTCCTGCGGTCTTAATAATATGGTCGGTCCACCTGGTCGATGGACGTCCTGCGCTGCGCTTGCCGGTGCGTGGTCTCCATTCGAGAACATTACTGCCCCATCGGCAATCAGTTCTCCGAGCTATGTGCCCTGCCCATTGCCATTTCAACTTACTAATCCTATTATTGTCCGCTATCTATCGTCGGTAAAAAAACGTATCTTTCCCAAGTCTTGGTTTTCAAAGATATAATTGTTTAACTTTACCTTGCGGTTTTTAAATTTTGTAGAGTAAGCCGTGGTGGCCTAGAGGTAGTGACACCCGCCTTGCAATCGCGAGGTCGTGGGTTCAAATCTCGGTCCCGTACCAATGCGTTCTTTGGAATTTATGTACGGAATTTCACACCACTGGCTTTTCGGTGAAGGAAAACATCGTGAGGCAACCTGCATACTTCCGTAGAAGAAATTCGATGGCGTATGCGAATCCACCAACCCGCACTGGGCCAGCGTGGTGTATATGGCCCAATCACCCTTCGTGGGTAGGCCTACATCCTGCAGTGGACTATTAAAAGGCTGATACAGTACAGTATACAGTGATACAGTACAGTACAGTTAATTTTTTAACTAAAACTAATACTCGTTAAGAAATGTAAAGTCAAATTAACAACTTTAAACGTTTAAATCAGACATATAAATCTGTTCTAAATACTTTCACAGCAATCAATAAAACATCGTGTGGTCTTTTTCCGATCCACTACCAATGAAATACGACTAAATTTTATACAGGGTGCTTTGCAACATTGGTCGTTTTGTCGTTCCGACGCCACGCGCGATTGGTGCGACTCGCGTCGTTGATAACGCTATGTTTTTTTTTGTCGCAACGTGTGAGGCGTTCTTTATATTCTCAGTTTCTAAAGATTTATGTCGCATTCTTTTTAAAGAAAATGAGGCAACTGGATGCTTTACATTTATAAGTATTTATTATACAGATCCGATAGTTAAAAAGGCGCATCTGTCATCTTTTATTTCGAAATTAAGATGAATATTATACTGGCCGATGCGCTTTTTTCTACGTGTCTCGCGATATACAGGGTTATTTCTAATCAATTAGCATCCTTTAGGGGCTTATTTTGTACATCAAAACTAACAAATTTTGTTCTGTGACATTCCTCAGAACTCAAAAAAATAATCAGCTGTTCCATACAATTGGTCTCGGGTAAACTATATTTTTCTATGGAACCCCAATTTTTTTGAGTTTTGACAAAAGTCGCAGAACAAAAGTTGTTAGCTTTGATGTACAGAATAAAATAATAGAATAGAATAGAAATAACCCTGTATATCGCGAGACACAAAGAAAAAAGCGCATCCGCCAGTATAATATTTATCTTAATTTCGAAATAAAAGTTGTCAGATGTGCGCCTTTTTAACTATAATATAATTTTATTAGAAATAACCCTGTATAATATAACGTCTATATTTTATAATATTTATAAAATATAATATGTATAAAATATAATATTTTTAAAATATAATATAATTATATTGCGACTCGGAACTAGGCAAACCTCTACCTGTACATTCACGTTTCAGTCAAGTGCATCACGTGCTTTGCCCACTGCCACTTCAACTTACTAATCTCCTGGATTATATTAATAATTTAATGCTTGTTCAGATTTTATCATTTCTGATTTGAACCAGTTTTAACCGACTTCCGAAAATGAGGAGGTTCTATGTTAGTCCGTATGTTTTTTTTTTGTGTAAACTCATTAATAATTTCGCCAAGTGTGAACCGATTCAAAAATTTTTTTTTAGTTCGAAGGGGTATACTCCCGAAATGGTCCTATTTAAATTATACCGTTTTGAAAAATCAACAATAATGTAAACGATTCGAGCGAAATATTCGAATTTTGTACACGATGGAAGGCGGTTTTACCATCTTTTGCGACAAATAATTATCAGAACCAGAATTAAACTATAAGTATTTGCCTACACAGTCTTGCAAGAAATACAACTACATCCTTCATGCATAAAGAATAAGACTATGAATGCAGTATTTCAGATTGCACGGTGCATAAAGTCAGTTAAACAATCAAAATTCAGAACCATAACCTGAATAAACAATGTCCCTAAATTTCCAAATATAAAGGCTGGTACACACGCGTCTACAGAAGAGAGGTAGGGGGAGCGTTATGACGCGTGTCGCGCGGCCGAGTAGTTTGTCTCCAAGCTGACCGTTTCCGGGACATCCCTGTTGGCCTGGAACAGAAAATACCGTGGAGACGGCATTACTAGTTTTATTTAAAATTTAAATTAAAAGAGCATTCTTTTACCGCATTCTTCTTCCCATATCATTGGAGGTCAGCCCTCTGAATATGCTTACGTTATTTAGCTGTCATTTATGTCAGCTGATATATTTTTAGAAAGTTTTTCCAGGTGGCTTTGGGGCAGCCTTGGGGTGGTTTGACTGTGTCAATGTTTAATAACATTTTAACGAGGTCATCTTCAAAAAAAAAAAAATTTTAGATCAAAATAGTCAAGTGTTAAATGACTGACACTCTGAAACTGAGACTGAGAAAAAAAAAACAATACTTGGGTAGTAAATAAATATTATCTACAGAAGAGATACAGAAGAGATGTAAGGAAGGAGCGATATGAAGCATGTCGCGCGGCCGAGTAGTTTGTCTCCGATCTGACCGTTTCCGGGACATCCCTGTTGGCCTGGAACAAAAAACTCCGTAGAGATGATAATTCTGATTTATGAGTTGAAAATTAAAAAAAAAACAAAATATTCAATAGTTTTTGTACATTGACCATAATTTCCTTGATGAAAAGACATTATTTTTTCTACTTCTTGGGATGACGAAATTAAAAATGGGAAACTAGTAATTCAGTACATAAATATAAAATACGCCGAAATCTTATGAGATCTCGCAAGATAGGCTAGCGGCGATGCAGAATGCATATTTCAGGTATCGGACTTGCTCTTGCTTATGCATTGAGCCATTTTTGTCTAATTTCCGTGACTATGAAAAAAATATATAAGTAATGTAAAAACTTATTATACATAACATATGAGCAAATACATATTAATTCTTGAATTCTCAAAAAAATTGAAAAGCTATTGAAAAATTTACACAATAATTCAAGCCACTGTAATTTCTGTAATGATAGTTTTGAAAAACTTGGATTGACAAATAAAATAAACCCAGCTGCTAACTTGGTTAGTTGATCATAAAATAACTTCAGATTAAACAAGCGAAAACTCTTTAGAAGTATCAAATATGAGTACATGAGGGATGAGATCGAATTTGTAGAAGTATTGAAGAATGTACTTATCACGAAATGCCACGAGTATCTATTGGACGATCATAAAATAGTAAACTGCAATAAATAAATCACTCTGCACAATATTCTATCTATCAGCCTCAGGATGTCCACTGCTTGACATAGGCTTCCCCATGGATTTCCAATAATGCCGGTTGGAAGCGGCCTGCATCCAGCGCGTTCCTGCGATTTTTATTATATCGTCAGTCCATCTAGTCGGTGGACGTCCTACACTGCGCTTGCTGATCCGTGGTCTCCATTCGAGAACTTAGCCCCATTAGCCATTCGTTCTTTGAACTATGTGTCCTGCCCATTGCCATTTTAATTTGCTAATGCGCTGGGCTATATCGGTAACTTTGGTTTGTCTGCGGATCTCCCCATTTCCGACTCGATTCCGCATAGAGATACCGAGCATAGCCCTCTCCATAGCACGTTGGGCTATCTTAAGCTTATTCACTAGGCGCACATTAAAAGACCACGTTTCAGTTCCATTTGTCAACACTGGCAACACACAACTATCGAAAACTCTCATCTTGAGGCACTGAGGTATATCGGACAATATTGCTAAACCCTAATAGGGTCATATGTATAACTTATGCTAAACATGTATTTAAGACCTGCATGTAAATTATGCTACATAAACGATTGACTATGATGATCAGATTTTCCTTGTTTCAACCGTATCTATGCATTTTTCTGTGCCCCGCTAGTTTGTCTGCCCCCCTAAGGGAATAATATTTCAAGAATATTATTATGTAAGAACATGCGCGAGGCTTTATGATCACCTCGCCTTTCACGGTGACCGGTCTGCCGCGTTGCAAACACCAGGGCTGCTAGGGGAGCTGTTTACAAAATTTTATTCTTACATATTTTTTTTAGATCAAACTGACCTGAAAAGTCGACCCCTAATTATTATGTACGCCCAAGATCGCATATCTGCTTAACATCAGGCAGTGTGTAGTAAAAAGCAAACCTATACGAAATAATAATAAAAAATATACTAAAATGGGCAATTCCATTGAATTGGTTTGATTTCCCAAGTATAACTGTTGACAAATAACTAAAAATGTAGAAATTTAATGTTTAAAAAAGGCTTAAATATATTTCGATGATTCCTTTTTTGTTTGGCAGGTTATTTATTGTTGATGGTAGATTGGTAGACTGCAAAATTTTACTTAAATATGTTGAAATCAATTGAATTCAATCACGACTATCTGGTTTAACGCGGTAGTCACAGCGCTTCCAACACTGTAGAAGTTGGTAGTAAAATGATAAATACTTCACTAATTTGGCGGATTCACAATACAGCGTTCTAGCTTAATTTGGACAAAGCATCTGGGCCGAAATCCCAGAGAGATGCAGGTTCAAATCCTACGAGCGCGTCAGGTTTTGAAATGTTTATCACAAAAAGAACATTTTCTATTTAAATTGTGTACGTAGGTTGCCACGATTTAAGTTGTTTCTGGCATTTTTGGCGAAAAATAATTATAATAAAAATAAAAATGGTTGCTCTAAGTCGCATGGTAGCCCTACGAAACCGGAAGTTTGTCCGCGGATTCTTTATATTTATATTCACCTTGTCGTGAGCACGGCAGATTTATTCACTTCTTTAGAGCGAGCGCACTGACCGTGTCTGCGGACCCCTCGTGTGGTCACCCTAGTCTCACGCACTGGGTCTACTTTACTCTCTATTCAATTGTTGTTTATTTGTATATTAAAAACCCTTTTTATGTGTTTTATTTTATTTTTGGTTTAATAAAATTAATTTTGATGACAGGTTATTAAAATTATTTTTCATAGTTCCTGTCATCATTTTATGTATTATTTTGGGTGAACTGTAGTACTCAAATATTAAAGAACAAATAGGGCCGTATAGTTCTCGAGTGGAGACCACGGACCAGCAAGCTCATCGTAGAACGACCATTGACTTGGTGGAGTGAGGATTTAACAAAGATCATAGGAACCTGCTGGGTGCAGGTCGCTTCCAGCCGGCCCTTTTCAATATCCATAAGGGAAGTCTGTGAGGATGACACAGCTCACTGACGGACTATAAATTCCTAAGATTTATTTATTTAATCCAATTTTTTTTTGAGCTCATCGGCAACTATCAATAATTTCACTTTCTCAAAATAAACATTTAGTTATATTTTTCTAATCATAAAAACGCAGCGTCTAATCACCCCAGTGCGTACATAACCCGACCCCTGTCCACTATGATATGTGTTGCGTAAAATTTTGTTTTTCAGAAGTCACCCGCAAGGTACCGCTGACAAATGTGGACCTCTTTATTATTAACCGACCGGCCTACGGGGATAGTGAGTAGACTCTTTTAAGGTTTATTATAGACTCGAAATTTGTGTTTACAAGGCATTCGATTATTTTTATTAGGTTTCGTCTTGTATGAACTTTATGAACAAGCTCAAAGTAGGTATCCCAGCGAGGTATGGAGGGCTATGTTCGGAGTTTCTCTGAGAGCTTGAACTAGACATGAAGAGATACCTCAGAGGAGGTAATATACATACTGATAACTAATCATTATTTACTGATAACTAATCATTATATACTGATAACTAATCATTGGGTCGAAATGAACGTCAAAACGGAGAACTGATGACGAAGGTCGAAAAAATCTTGAGTGGAGACCACGTACCGGCAAGCGCAGAGTTGGACTTCCACCCACAACGTGAACTGGTGACGTAATCAATACCGCAAGAACTCGCTGAATGCAAGCCGCTTTCAACTGGACCACTGCTGGACATAGATCTCCTATCAACCCTACCAGTACCAGTTCTCAGTTTTATGTGTCCTGTTTATTGTCTTTTGAACTTGTCGATACGCTGGGCTACGTCGGTAACTTTAGTTCTTCAAGGGATCTCCTTATTTCTGGTTCGATATCGCAGAGAGAGTCCAAACATAGCCTTCTCCTTAGCTCATTGGGCTACTTGAAGCACATTATGTAAGGAAATATTCGCAAAAATACTTATTTTTTTTTTATTTCTAGCTAAATAAAGAAAAATAAATAAAATATAATTAGTTTCGAAGAGATGGTGCCATCTCGCGGATTAAGTTGCTTAGCTAAACGTGGCACTCCTCGTTAACTACCATAATCTCTAATAGTAAACGACGATAGTGGTGTAAGTTGTAGTCTAATAATAAAATCTAATGATTCTAATTTAACGGTCATTCAGCTCCTACACGTTCTAAGTGTATCATTATTAGCCATACGCCATTAGACATAATGATAGCCGTTCTACATCAACGTCATAAAACCACTGCAGGTAAAGAGGTAGTCTAGAGCAGCGTTTCTTAACCTTTATTCAGTCCGCGGACTCCTTGAAAATTATGCAGAACTTCAAGGACCCCTTAATTATAGAGACCTGGCATTTGTTTAACAAAATCTTCAAAAGCATATATCTCGATTCGCTTTTGGCCGATTTCTTGCATACTCACAAATCTTAAATGGATCACGGGAAGTACAGGGGCGCAGGGGATTGATTGCGAGACTTGCTGGCATTTACTTACTAATTCAAATACTCATAGATAAGACGGCGGACTCCCAGGGATCCGCGGACTACAGGTTATGAAACGCTGGTCTAGAGTTACACTAAATATAACGTGTGTTTCTGTTTATTTGGTTCACCTTTACGATAGGAATAAATGTTAGGCGACAACCATTTGATTAGTAATGGACGTTGTTTATCAATGTCTAAGATGTCTATCGTTTCTGTAGACAATACTCAATTAATAGTACTACGACAATACTTCATGCCTATTTTGAGATAAGTTTAAGTCTATTTTGTATGAAAAGGAGACGTCAAATAGATGTGATATTTATGTGCTGTCTTGTCTGCATTCCAATAAAACCTTTGAAACCTTTGAAATAAGTTCTCAAAAATAAGGTAGTTAAATGATGCAAATATAGGTAGGCATAACAGAAAATCTGTATTTATCGACAGGCCTATACCAGTTGGGCTAGTATACGCACCCCGAAATAATTCTTTCGACGTGTCAGGACGTGACAGAGTCATGGTGAAGTATATACAATAACTATCTAAATTAATTTTTTGCCTAGATAAAATATATTTGGCCCGATACTTCATATCTAGCTTGTATAATTTGTTTCTGCATACTTATGGGCACGACGAACGCATCAAAAAAATCAATCATCCGTGCGCGATCGCGTCAGTACGCAATCCCGTTAGGGCAGGTACACAATACAGGATTATGCTGTGCAGTTATGCAGGGGATCAGCGAGTAATCCTATACTGGCAGTCAATCCACTAACTCCCGAAAAATTCATTCAGCATTATAAGTAGGTGTGTATTAATATAAATTATCAGCGTAGAAAGCTGTAATGTTTGTAATATTACGGGGGTAGATTTCAAACACTAAACCATACCCACCTCCATCATTACTTACATTACTATTAAGGTTTTCGTAACAAACTCTCATGCTCATTCTCTCACTTGGCGCAATGGGTAGGAAATAAAACCACTTATTTCATGCTTCGACTATTACTTTTATCAGTATACATTTCAGAGCATTTATTTATTTATATGAATATAAATTATAGGTTTGCATAGTTTACTTAAACTTGCGCGTATGTTTGTGACTTCATACATTCTTGTTAGTTTTTCCCAGTTTCCACTCTATACAATCTTGTTAGTTTTTTCCAGTTTCCACCAGAGATCAGCATCTCTACAAAAATGTACGGAACTATACAGAAACTACTGTAATTTCAAATTTACCTGTAAATCTGTACTAACCCTTTGTACCATTTCCTCTCTAATTTTTTTTTCAAATAATAATTGCCTTATAATTTAATTTCAAGAGCTGTTCAAATAGAAGAACCTGTTGTTCTTAGATTGATCTATTGGTGGCTGTGATGTTAGTCACTGTTAATGTCAGTACTGTGTCCATCTGTTTTCCAGAGTAGAGACTAGGGAGCTAGGGAGTGCAAGGGACTGAGGTAATGCCAGGGGATGCGATTAGATATAATGGAGATTACAGTGATCGATAGTTTGAGAACCGCCGGGCGGCGAGCTCAGGAATTTTCACTCTCGGCGTAATTAAAATTTGATTTGTGGATATTTAATTCAATTGAAGCAAATTTAATTTATTTTTGTGGGAGGAGAGTATAAAGATGAGAAATTTTTGGGCTACATTTATTCAAACTATTTCTTAGACTGATAGGTATTAGCGCTGGCATTCCTAGGTAGCAATTAGTTTTTAAAACATTAGTTTGAGAAAAGGGCGGCCTAAAATATAGAAAATATGGTAATAATATACGTGGGATACGATGTCAGTCACCCATCTAAAGATATACCAATACTTGTTATTCTATGATAACGGCTATTGGAAGATATTCTCGAAAAAAACATGATAACCGAAATTAATAGATAATTTAACTGAAGAAAAATATTTAGAACTAAAACGGTTTCTTTCTTTACAGTGTAGATTAAAAGACAATTTTTAAATATTCTTCCTGAGTCTTAATTAAGTAGGTACGTGGTTATTTTCCTTTTAAAATTAAGTAGAAGGTGGTCAAACGTCTCGTTTGACCATATTTAAGTTATCCCTACAAAGTATCCATTCATCCATCCATTATCGTAGCAATCATAGCGAAGTTTCATTGGGTGTTTGTCAGCGATCACCAAAGTTAAGCAACGTTCGGCACTGTCTGTCTTTGGATGGATGGCCGCGGGTGGCATTTCTAACTAAGCGCTACCGTGGTCGGATTACACGTTTAATTCTATGTATCGGTTGCTCTAATCGGTTAGCACGTCAGAGGCCTTTAGAGTGGCTTAAAAAAATCTGGCACCAAGGCAACTTAAACGAACTTACTTTATCCCATCTGCTATATATGTCCATAGCTGGACATAATTAATATCAATCAATCTCTTCCTACTGATTTCCAATGTTTGAAGCGGCTTGCATCCAGCAATATTAAGAAGCGGCAAACACAAAGCCAATTTACTATTCTTTCTCCATTTTCACCCACAAAAATTAACCCACTCAAATTTGCAGATGTTAAAAATCGATGCCCCACCCCATGCACCCTCATCCCTTATTATTACGCCCGCGGGCGAGTCCAACTATTGTTCGCAAGTTTTAATTTCGAGTCCACCTTAAATGTACTGAGCTTGGTAAATACAACGACTATTGAATGATACTTTCATATTGGTACTGTAAAGTTTTATTTATTTATTTTCGAATATAGATTATCTTATAATGTCCTAGTTTCAACTTTACAATTTCACACAGAAGATAATTTGTGTCGCCAGGGAAATGTGTGGTTTAATTTGGTGAAAGTCAAACTTTTTTTTGTCGAACCTACCTCAAGCTTTAAACTAAAAATAGAAGTAGAATAACAGGAAAACCAAATGGCAACAACCTGAAACTTAAAATATAACCATATACATTTTCGTATGTCCTAAGAATTTAATACTATAATTAGAACTTAAATTAAAACTGTGTTGGTAACAAACTGCAGATTCCGATGTTAATATTTTTATTTTAGTCCCGCATTTAATGAAATCAAGGGGAATCGAAGGTATGTATTTGTCCTTAAATTCTGTCTCAAGTATTTTAGTCCCGATACAAGTTAGCTCACTAAGTTAAATAATATTATAATTATATCCCTAGGCAAGTCACGAATATCGATTTTAAGACCCGGACTAATTCTTAAATTTTAGACATTGTAAGTAACAATAATTAAAAATCAAAAGAAAAATCCACTTGGTATGTAAATTGAATTACTTCTAGAACTCAGCTTTAGAATTATTCTCAAGGTTTATAGTTGCATTGGCTAGTTGTCAATGTTTTAGCAGCTTTTACAAATGTTTATAGAGTATACCTATATTAAACTATCGTCCAACTTTACAGCACCAGTGTGAAAGGGCCCTCTTTAAGCGTCGCTGCGGGCGTAACGGTAATACAGACATTACGATTTTTTATATTTATTTTATTTGCAATGGGGATTATAAAGCAATGAAGGTGGCATAGGATAGGTTAATAAAATTCGAACGTGTGCTCGCAATAAAGAATTGAATTATTTTTGGGATAATGGCATTGTTTGAGCGGATTTATATTTTATTATTACCTAGTGGTCAGAGTGAAACATGGGAAGAGATAAATTTTAATTCGTATTCCAAAAGCAATGATCGTTTGTATGACTAAAAATATTTTGGTTGAAATTAATGATTTTCGCTTAAGTTGTAATTTGGTACTATCATACGTTTAGGTAACCTTCTACCTGATTCGAAGACCTAATTCAACAGGAACTTATGATAACTAAAAATCACTTAAAACACACTACCTACCAGTATAGTATAGAAACATTTCAATAACTACTTATTATGTACTAACTACTAACTACTATAGTAACTACTATTGCGTTATGTACCTACGTACATAACGCAATTCCTAGCTTTTAAGAAGGATGTAAAATGATTTCGCCATAAACAGTAAAAAAAAAACTTAATTCACTCACGATCTATTTTTTCTGATTACCTACATATAAAACTAACTAACAAATAATAAAATGAAACTTCGTTTAATAATCTCAGCTATAATTTAATATTTAGTTTACCCAAAACGCCACCACTGTACTATTATATAAACCTGGGCGAGTTTTCGCTACTCGCCACTAGGCGCGCCACTGTCGCCGCAAACCGCAAATGCATTGAATGGACGGGGCAAACTTCCAATTTCCTATCTTAACAACATTTCGAAGAAATTATATTTTATTAGTTCATACACGTGTCTGAGACTGTAAATTAGTTTTATTGATGGTATGATAATGATTTAGAGGAAACCGGAGGTGAATAAAAATGTTGCGTAAAATATTTAGTACCTACCCAGGTTTTTATACCTAGTTACCTACCGGTAGACGTAATGGTAACATAAAATATGTACGTAACAGCAATAAATCAATATTTTAATTTCATGATGATTTTGATCCAGCACCTGCGAGTTTTGGGCTTTAAAATGTTGCTCTACAAATAAACAAAAATATCGATATTTTTTACAGGCTTTCGAAAAAGAGGAGGTTCTTTATTCGTTTGCAATTGTTTTTTCTGTATGTTTATCGATATTTTCACAAATTGTGAACCGAATCAAAAAAAAAATTTTAGTTCAAAAATAATATTTATACCTCCGATGTGGTCCCATTTAAATTTTATCGAAATCGGCAGAACCCTTTTTGAAAAATCAACAATAATGTAAAAATCGTATACTAATTCGAACTTTATACACATCGGAAGTCGGTTTTTTAAATTTTTTGGGGAAAATACTTAATCATGGTATCATATTTTAACAAAAAAGTTTAATTTTAAATTTGAAATAAGGTTTACTCTTTAAAATGAAGTGAATGATAATTATTATTCATTGCAAAAATGGCACCACAGACTTCCAACGTGTACTGAATTAGAAAAGTTTGCACTAATCCACGTATTATGGTTGATTTATCAAAAACCGCTTAGCCGATTGAAACAAAATTTTAATGGGACCATTTTTGTAGTGAACCCTTTCGAAATCAAAGAAATTATTGAGAACCGATTTTTAAAACAAAAAATCGGTTCACAATAATTATAGGCGAAAATGTCGATGAACATACTCAAGAAAAAAATACATACAGACGAACATAGTACCTCCTCTTTTTTGTAAGTCGGTTATAGTTTACAGTAGTTATGGTACTTTGTAGTTAAAATCAAGTAGGTATCAAAGTAGCGCTATTTTTGTTTGGTTGTTAAAATTGTTGAGCAGAATTTGAAACTATAAAACTTGTGCTGGATTAAAATCAATAATTCAAAACGACCATGATGATGGCTCTTATCAGTGTAGCAATTTCCTCACCACGATGATAATTATCATTTTGTAGGTGATGCTGAAAATATCATTATATGAAATGAAAGAAAATGTAAGAAAGTTTTTCGTAACTGCCTTCTTATTCCTCTCCGTCCTTTTTTTCTTCGTATGAGTTTCTAGAAGGTTTTCTTTAGGGGCCTTCTTTTCCTTCACGGCATCCAATATATCTTGGTTTGCTTCTAGTTGGTTTTCTTTTCAGCCCAGTTACTTTTTCTCTAACACAATATCACTCATAAGCGTGGTTAAAGTTTAATATAATTTGCCTGTCATTTTTACAATAACTATAATTTTATAATTACCATTCTATTGGTGGAATGGCACTTAAATCTTTGTTTCAACTTCAAACCTTCCAGGCTGAATGGCCGAGTCGTAAACCAGTTTTGATATATTTTATAGGCCCCCATTTGTAAGTTGTCACGATAATGTGCATTGTGAATGAAGTTATTAGTTCTCCAACGTAAAGGGAAATTTATTAGCACCAACTGAACCGGTTTGATGATATTTTTAGAGATATTTCGGTAATATTGCTAAATAATTTGTGTTACTTTCTAACAAAATGTTAATGTTAACGGCTTGCCGGAAGAGGTTTTGTATTGAGGGATGGTGCAGTGTTTCTTGTTAATATATTTATTGCACGATAAATATAAATCTTTACCTAATAGCTTCGAGTAACAGTACTAGTAAGTATACAAATTAAGTGGAACCACTGTAAAATTCTTATAAGTACGTTATCTTCGAATTCTTTGACTAAGTAATAACTCGATCTTATAACATTGTGCTAGGTTTTTCTGTTCTGTACGAATGGTACACAGACCACATTTTTTATAATATGATTCTAAATGTTTGGTAGATCACATATAGTTCAGAACTAAGTACCTAGTCCCAAATTTTATAGAAAAAGGTTCAATCAAAATGATAAACCAACAATAATCTAAAACTGACATACACCGATTCGAAAGAAATATTCGAGTTTGAGTGCCGTTATAATATCACAGAGAGACGTCTTTATAAACTCTAAGAACCAAAAGCCAGGGAAGGCTTAAAAACTGACTGGCTGGCGTGACGATTTTGATACTTATGGGAAGGATGACAGAAAATGAGCCATTGAACGCTAAATACAAAAGGAAGTGGGAGAGACCTTTGGCCCAGTAGTGGGACTGCACAGATTAAGAATAAAATTGTTCATGCCATTTTTATGGTAGATTTTGAATCTAATTCCTTGATAGTTGATCTCCAGGTACTTTGTGGCGTCTAAGATGCAGTTCCCACGAGCTGTTCGGACAAATGGCCCGATTAACTCTAAGCTCATAATTTAAGAAACGAGGTCGCTCCTTGCCGGAAGAAATACAGCGAGATTACTTTGAGTTATTGACTATGGCGAGATTGAATGGGCAACGGTACTTAGGCAATGATACCAAGAAGCTAGGGAAAATTTTAGGAAAAGAAATGTATGAGAACTGTATGTACTCGTAGTGTTAAACTAAAACAAATATTCTACAGATTTATTAAAAAGAGTATTTTAGTAGGTGAATGTCTTTTTCCGAAACTACTTATTATTTCAGATATATTACATAATAATAGAAGTTTCAAAAAATCTATTGTTAACGCCTATAAAACAATGTACCAAAACAATGTACAAATATCACTTATTATTTACTAACAATTACAAATCTGAGAGTGTGTTTGTTGGTTCTTTCTTCTTTCGCGTAGCAACGTAGCAACGGATTGACTTGATTTTATACATGAACATAGTTTGTAAAGACGGAAAGTATTCCAAAAAAGTAAAAAGCTGCTTCGTTCTCGCTATTATGGTATAGGACAAAAATTAAAACAACCGCAGTGGACATCATGTGATAGATTGATGGATAGATTTTTATTTATTGAACCCATATTGTCCTACTGTAGGAGTAACTCCTGAGCCTGGGACTATCCTACTTTCATCCCAGTCCTATTCTCCACCTAAACTGTTCAGTAAGGACAACAAATCTGCCGTCTATAACCTAAAAAGCCGTTAAACCACAAAACTAAATTTTTGGGTATCAGCGAAAAACGCGGGACTAGACTGATAAATATACTTTAACTATGACTTAGACAATTATTTGCAAAAATGGCTTTAAAGGTAAGCTATTATTTGTAGAATTATGATGTTATCAAATAATTATGGGATCATAGCGGTATTTAAGTTATGTTTTGTTGGATGACAACTTTATTGACTTGTAAAGTAGAAATAAGAATTTCAATAGCGGTGTTTTCACAATTTATAGCTTCTAAACTATAAACGATATAAAAATAATTCTTTCAGTGACCGATAGATAATTTTAAAATCTATAAGAATGTGTTTAAAAGTGCAAAATGACCCCCTGTGGCTTAACGGTGTTATAGTTTGTGGACGGCAGAAATGTTGTTTAAACAATGTTGTGACATCTATCTACACTGTTTTCAACGAAGTTACGGAAACACAAATAGTAAGCTTCAACAAATTATTATTACGGTTACAAATTGAAAATTAGCTGTCATAATGTTGCAACACCTCTGAGAAGAGAGAACTCTAAGAAAAATACTAAATTGCTACAGTTCCTTTGATCTCCCACCATCAACTCCCATCAGGATTGTCATATTCCATCAAACTTCAAACGAACATATCAGTAAGTCCTATAACTACGTCTTTAAGTGCATAAATATATCCTAGAGGACCAATAAAAAAGCTTTTAGAACCATTAAACCAGATTATGCCAACATGATGTTTTACTACCGTGTCTTAATAAACAAATTTCGAATATTTGGCAAGTAAAATCATAAATATAAAAACACTCAGGTGACCTGTGGAACATTAATTTTGTATTTTTAGCTTTTGTTTGAACATTCTATCACTGTCGCTTTTCGAATTTTAACCTTGTTAATTGTGATTTAGAGTCGGTTTTTGTGAGGAAAGGTTTGTGGCCAAATTTTAAAAGGATGGTTATTAATTCTAACTGTATTCCGGAATTATTAACTACATAGGTGATGTATGTTTTTAATGTAAATAAAAGAGGTGTTCACGTCATTGGGCGACCGTTTCGCGCTAAATAATGAGGTGACGGTGATGTATGGCGCATTTTAGTTTGTTTATGTTTAGACATTAACAATATTTCTTGAAGTGAAATTAATGGGCAGGTGTTAGGCGAAGTAGATAGATTTTTCGTGTTGGGTGGAAGAAACAAGTGTATCTTTTTTATAGTTAGAAACCATGTGGATGAAAAAAATTGACTGTAACAAAATTGATCGAATCGTGTCACTGTTATTGCTAGTTTGACTTAGTGGTTTGTGTAATTTTATTATGAACCGCAAAATTTTAATCGCTTCATTGAAATCAACATTTGAATAAGAAAATAAAATGTTAAACTACATGATAAAAATTGTAAACGAAATTTTATAACCATTAGTTCTTGAGGAAAACTATTAAAAAACCATATAAAATATACATATAATTCAACGATTTCAGTGCAGGCTTATACTGGCCACACAACTTAATATTATTATGTTTTAAAACTAGCACTTACTACCTACTACCTTATGCAACTAATTAAGTTCCAAAATGCGGAACTTAATTAGTTCCATATTTTGGAGCTCCATGTGTCAAGTTAGCATTAGTGATTTTTTCTGTACAATATGTCGTAATATCTGCCTTCTCTTTTATTTTTCTCTACATGGCATCCATAATGAGTGAAAATTTAAATAAATGTATTCTAGAATTTCCTTTCGCCTTTCTTAGCAGAATAAATCACTCCAAATCAATTAAAAAACAAGTCCAATCGCTAATCTAATCGCAATCTTCCAAATTATATCTCAATCGAGTCGGATCCGTCACGCGCACAATAAATCACGGGGAATCCCCAAAAATCCCGGACAAGGAACGTTTATTAAGATCCCGCGTTCTTAGTAAAATATTCATTAATTGATTCCTACCCCTCGAGTCACCCTTCATTACTCGAGGGTTGATTAAACGCAACCTGGATGTACGTGGGAGACTGGCGTTTGGGACTTTTAGATGTAGCGATTTTAGCGATGAAGTTTTGTAGCGTCTCTAAAAAACATAGCGTAGGGTTAGCGTAACGTAACGTAGCAATCATAATATAACGTAGCATAGCATACCGCTCATAGCGTAGCATAGCGCTCGTAGCATTCATAGCGTAGCATAGTGCCTAGCATTCAAAGCGTAGCACAGCGTTCATAGCGTAGCATAGCACTTAAAGCGTAGCTAGGTTTATCTGCAATAAGCGAAATATAAAAATGACCTGAAGACTATTGCCTTACATGAACTTTTTAGTGTTGAATTAAGACATAACTATGAAGCTAAGTAATGCATCTGACTCTACGAGAAATAATACTTATAAGGACTTATCAAAAGAAAATGGAGTGGTGAAGGACTTTTAAGAATAGTTTTTGAAGTCCTTATGTTGACTTACGTCAATTATATTGTACCTCTAGGATAAAGATACAATAATTAAGAAACAATACTTCACCATTTGGTTAATATAATAGATCTTGTATAGACCAAGCTAGTCGTCTCGTTCGGTATAAATGAGCGCCGCGTGCGCTCGGCAGCGATGACTGCTCACCGCTAATGGGTTGATGTCATTGTCCCGTCACGGAATCCGTGGAGTAGATCTATTTTTACTGATTATCAATAATAAAGACCGTTAGTAATCAAATAGTTATACCTACAACAGCACCGCACTAATGCGACACACACCATATTAAACGATGTATTACCTAAGTTATCGCCGAGTAGTGTCGTATTACTTATAATATGATATACCGATCAGGTCTCAGTACATTAATTTATTCTGGGCTCAACTTTTCTTTGTAAATGTACAATGATTGCTATTATTATTGTTTTCAACATTACTTAGCTCTTGATGTTAATTTAATTTATTTAAACTAAAGTAAAGATATAAAACAATACATATTATAATAAAAATGCAAAGATTTGCAAATTACAAATTTATAACCATCAGCTGATATCAAAGAGATAAAAACTTGACATCGAATTCACATTTCTCTATTTAAAGTAAATTATTCGCCTGAGAAAAATAGTTTCCGTTAATATGTGAATCCGGTATGTGTTTTTAAATAATTTCACACACAATAGCCGCTCCACAGAAGTTATACCTACCAGAATATTAATTAGAGGTAAACAAGTTCCTTTATAAGCAGTAGTCCCTACTGGCGGTAATGAACGGAAGGAGGAAGGAAGCCCAAGTTCTATACATTTCAAGTACTCGAGTTTTATAACTTACCAAGACTTATACGTGAACTTATTGTTACGTGGGCCTAATAATGACATTTCCGTAGGGTAAAATGAGAACTGCACTTTTAAAATATTGCTTATTGTCAGCAATTACGGTATTAGGTACTATGATGATTAATTTGTATAATTGAATTCATATACTTGTATATTTTTTTAATTTTGTAATGTATTTTGGGATTTAGGGCCTAGGCATTTTTTAACACGCTTTTATTAGTTTCGCCTTTATGTTTGTTTCCTTGTTTGCTTGTAATCAACCCCTTTGAATTTTACTTTGAGCTATCAGATTTTCTTTGCACACCCATCAAAGACCGATGACAATGCATTTATTCGATTGCGAAAAATTAGGGTACAAAGCGCTCCTCGCTTTTTTACAATAGTATAAATATTTTTCATTTATTATTATTTTCTGCCTATATTGAATATTGTATTTTTAGTTTGATATGCTTCCAAAGAGTGTTTTTAAAGTTTTTTTTTAAATGTATTAGGAAGTACCTAATTATTGAAATATTGATCAATCAATTAGGTATTATATAATTGTAAAAACCAGCAGCGGTAGCCTATCTAGAGTTGAAAGTTACAGACCTGTTTTTATTTTACCAATAATATTAATCTTTGATACCCATGATTCTAGATCTATATGCAAGGGTTTATTTCTTATAATAGATGTACGATGAAACGAACGAATCAACGAACATAAATACCAATAAAATTTTTGCAGTAATATCAATACAATTATTTCATGGTGGATATGACTCAATTGTCCCTCACGGGTTGGTCTATGTTCACCAGTAGATAATTAAAAATACCGGTTCAGTACAGTGCTATAAACACGTTACAAAGACAAATTATTGCTAAAACAATTTTCCAGAGAAAATCAGTAATGCGCTGTAACTCGCCTGTAACAGAGTAAATTCATCATAATTCTGCGCTTTGAGGTAGACGGCGACTAATTACCGAGACGACTACTAATTGATTCTCAGTGCTACGACTGATGATAGAGCTCGTAGTTAGGCCCTACATATTGGTTATAGTTTGGCGGAAAAGTAGACCATCTTAATATTTATTTATTGCAACATATATAATAAATTATACATGCGGTTTTTAGATTACATGTTTACATAATATTGTCAAATACATATGACCCTTTAAGGGTATGGCAAACTATTTATTGTATTGGGACGGCTCATTCTTCATTATTATTATAAAATTAAAAATAAATTGTCACAACAGAATCAAAAACAAATCTACACAAAATTAAAATTCAATTAACATTACAAAATCAAAATTATATCTACATTGTCATAGCAAAATTACGCAGTCGGTCACATTATTAAAATTATAAATCATTAGGAAAGAGGAGGACGCTATTATTATTTCCAAAAAAAAATATCAGATGTGTGTTACATAGTCATTTTCATTTAAATAATCCGCGAGAGAATAATACGCTTTGTCAAGAAGTTTTTTTTTGATTTCTTAAAATAAATTGTCATTACAAGTTTTAGTATGTTCAGGTAGCTTGTTATATAAATTTGTGGACATCACTAAAGTACTAGAGGCGTGCATCCTCAGTCGGGACATCGGCTGCACCAACCGGTTGCTATATATACTATATGAGATTAGTTATTGAAAAGTGTATAAATTATCTACAAAGTTATTCTGTAACTTATCCTGTACTAAGCCGAAAGGAGGCGGTTATGAACATCATTGAGAACAACTTTTACTGTGGAATGAACTTAAAATTCAAGAAAAAAATCTGCTGTTCCATACAAAATTGCAACTTGAAATCGACAAAATATATGAAACAGTTGATTTTTCTCAAAATTTGGGTTGGCCCCGTAGTAAAAGTAATACATAATGATAGTCTTAACCACCCCCTTCGCCTTAGTACACCAGTTCTGGATAACCCGGTGTACGTTGTGAGTAGTTCTCTAAATATTGAATAAGACTAGTTTTCACGGTTATATCACCGTATGAGTCACGTGTGAGCCGTGTGATATTTTGTCTTTAGTGTGTTGTAATGTTTTGTTTTCATAGGAACCTTTTATTTTTCTAGGAGGAAAAGTAGCCTTTCGAAAATTTACTTTCCGATCTAAACTATATCCACGCCAAAAATCAAGTCAACCCGTAGCTCTGTTCCTGTGTGAAAGAGCAAAACAACAAAGACACTTTCGGATTTAAGTATAATATTAATAAGGAAGTACTGAGGATGTTTCTGTGAAATAAAGTTCACGGGTCCTGGACAATTTAATTTAATGAAAACAAGACTACAATATGAATATAAATAGATAAACCGTTTCGACACAACTCTATTTTTTAGAACCCGTATATTTCAGTGTGATTTTAAGACGTACCTCGTCAAAACTTAAACCAGCAAGCATTTCAATAGAATTTACCCATAACAAGAGTTCTCACTTTACAGCATTAAATGGAAATTGCATTAGGTTAGCAGAAGGTGCACTTAGGAAGGGAACCCTGGAGCGCGCGGCTGGAGCCCGCCACCCGCTGCGCCACTGGCCGCGAGTGACCGTCAGGAAGACGCTTTGTTTAAAGAACAATGAAAAAAATCATCATAGTTTTTCAATGGTTTATGTGATGATGTATAAGTGCGTGTGCATATTTTTACGTGCGGTGAGCATGAAACACTGCAATACTCAAGATCTCTTAAGAGTCAGGGTTTGCAGTGTTTATTTGCATGAATGTAGTTAGTGTGAGTGGTGGATGACGATGTGTCTTGTGTTCGTCATCGAGGCGGGAGCGTAAGCTCTATGGTAGAGTCTGAGTCCGGACTAGCGCTGTCGTAACCCCGATGCACCAGGCGCAGTGGTGGTACACCCAAGGTTTTTGGTGGGTATACCGCCCAGTCAGGTAGAGACTCCCATATAACCACCCGCATTCAAGGTGTGGTGGCATCCATAAAGAATTATCACTGGAAAAAAACTCTATTTCATTTAAGCACCTATATCTAAATAAGCACACCTCGTCGTATTTTTTTTGTACCTCTCTCCATCCTAAGGTTGCCTGGAAGAAATCACAGTGATAAGGCCGCTGGTTGTTTCACATGTTTTAGCATCTATTATTCTCTATTTTCTGTTTTATGTGTGTGTGAATGTGAATCAATAAAGAGTTTATCTATCTATCTATCTATGTATTTATCTACTTTCACCTGTTTAATATGATATCAAGATCTAATCAGTGTTAGCATTAGCATCGTATTAGCCGTAGGACATCCACTGCAAGACATACGCCTGACAAAAATAGGGATTCCCAATAAAATTGGCTAGGTATGTTTCTGCAGTTTTAATCAGTCCAACCTTTCATCATATTGGTTGGCTTCTATGCCGCACTTGCCGGTCCACAATTTCCATTTGAGAACTTTACAGTGATATCTGTCGTCCATTCTTTTATGTAACTACTACTCACTGTCACTGTGATCTAATCTATAATTATGGATCATCAGAGCATGGTAACTGCTACTTATTCTGTGCCAGCACCAATTTCGCTCAACTATCTATTACCGACGCTATGCTAACACAAAGTCACCCTAACTAACTGCTAGTTACTCTATGATACCACCGAGCTCACCTAGTTACGGAGAGGTAAACAGCTGTCACCCGCGGCCGGTTTTTACAGCCGGATGTGCGCCCGCGCCGTAATCGCCGCGCTACAGTGCCCGCAAAATACCATTTTTTCTGTTGATACTCATAAATTTGTGCAAATTTTTGATGGTAATGTGAATTGAAAAGTAAGTATGTTTGTTGGTAGCGTAACGATATGAAAGAAGAGCATTTGCGACAGTGCGGTCTATTATCGCATATTAAGCTCGATTACAGAGGCGCCAGCGTAAATGTAATAGCAACGTAAAAAGCGTTCTCTCTATCGAATGTCTAAAGTGAAAAAGAAACGGAACTATGCTATTTAGCTAATATAGTTACTCAAAACCTCTGTGATCGGGCTAAGTTTAAGGAAATAAATAAATATGTAACTACAACTCTGACATAAGAATTAATTACTCTGTTGAATGGCTGAGATAATATCTAGGTATTGCAATCAGTTTCAAAGATAAACAAGTAATCTTCAAAATTTTAGTACCCTTAACGCTTCTAAAATTAAAAAATAAAGCAATTGAAATCTCTATGTTTAAAATTTGACTCTCTGATTTTGCTAACAGTCTTTCATAAGCTTTAACGACGTAAAAAAATAACGAAGGGTATTTTTTTACTCAGTAAAATTAAACATTTCCAAGGTGAAAGTGAAACTGCGAGGCGCAGTTAGTAAGCGTATAAATATATATTATGTACCTAGAGTCGTTCAGATGTCAGGTTGTTACATTTTCGTAATAAAATACTTTTTTAATTATAAATACCTATTGAACTACAAAATATAGGCTACAAAAATAATCTTGAAAAAATATTGCGCGATTGCGATGCGATTTTTTAGTACAAAAGTTTTCTATTGTTTTCTATAATTAGGCACATATTTAGACACAAACTCACATAATTTTTGCTGCTCTTTTTTTACAGGGTTACAGGCTAAGTCGACCTATTCCCGTTAAGCGTGTGTAGTTTACTACGAATCTGACTGATTTGACTATGAAACACCATCCTAAATCTCACAGTTTTCGAGATATTTTAATTCAAATACTTTTTATAAAAGGTTAATTTTACAGACAATATCGGGTAGTGAGGTCATAAAACATTATTTTACATGTAAAAATCAAATAAAAATACGACTTACATGTTTCAAAATATCTGAGCTGATAACCGAAAATTGGGAATTTTATAAATACCAATTTCAAATATCTGTTTTTTTTTAATTTAGGCTAGTGTATTTCATAGTCAAATTAGTCAGAAACAAAGTAAACTACACAACCTTAACGGAAATAGGTCGACTTACCCTTTAACCCTGTATATTGCATAGGTCAGTAATACTTGAAATTCACAGCTGTTTATTATCTCCTATATACTATTGTGAAATATGACGTAATTTACTTATACTTTTTCGCCAAAAATGCATAACCAAAATCTACATTGTACATAATACGAATAGTTCGCACGAGTCGATGTATCATCGGTGGTGTAGCAATTTTTACTTTATTTTTGATTATTCAGAAACGACTCAACCGATTTCGATAAAATTTAAATGGTATGATTTACCAACCAAAAAAAAACATCCAAATTGGTTCATCAACGTTTCACCTAGGCATTGGACATGAAACCGACCTCGCTTTCAAAAATCATTGTCTTTACAAAACACTACTGTTCAATAGATTTTTCATCACATCTATTCGAAAAGGACTGCTTGGTTCGCCTTTAAGTGCGCCCAAAGGTGGTGTTTTCTATAAGGAACTTTATAAGTGCGCCGGAATTATCTTTGCCGCGCACTTTTTAAATTTGGAACAAATAAGTGCGACGGAATGATCTTTGCCACGCACTTTTTGAATTTGGAAGTATTTGTAATGTTAGTGTTTAGTGTTCAGCGCCAAGATAAGGAATGAAAAGAATTTAAATATAAGTTTTTGTTTGTTTTATTATTAGATACCATTTAGTTTCAATTTAGTTGTTACTCTACGTTTTATTAAATATTAATATTATAATAAAATATGATTTATTTTCTCATAGAGGTGATGAAAAGTAGAGTGTCCCACTCGGGCGCAAAATATATTTTTGGCTCGGGCGACGTACTTTGAATCCCTTGCTACGTTCAGGATTCTACTAAAGAATCCCTCGCTACGCTCAGGGTTCTACTATAGAATTCCTTACTTCGCTCAGGATTCAAAAAAGCGTCCTCGCCGTAAAAATATTTTTTTTCTCACATAATAATATGATACAATCTAAGTACTATTTTCCACATTTTCATGAAAAATGCTGCGGGTGTGAAATAAAAAAATGCTTCCACTATCGCGGGCCCGTCTTACACGGTATGACGTCACTGTTTACCATTGGCCATCCGACAAATGCACCTTTCACGCGTGTTTACCGCGCTGCCGTTTCCGGAGCCATCACGATTGGAAATGATTTGTGGATATTTTCAGGTGTTTTTGCGCAACAGATAATTTCAGCCTAAACGGCGGATGTATGTACAGTCCGAGTACATTACGTCAATAGCTGCGTGTAAACGTAGTTCTTTAGATATAATCAAACAATCATCTAAGAATTCACCTAACTGTTTGTTAGGTATCTATTTGTTAGACTCAGGTAGAAAATTAAAT
The DNA here is from genome assembly GCA_949316475.1 of Hypomecis punctinalis. Classification (NCBI taxonomy): domain Eukaryota; kingdom Metazoa; phylum Arthropoda; class Insecta; order Lepidoptera; family Geometridae; genus Hypomecis; species Hypomecis punctinalis. The sequence goes on from OX438805.1 coordinate 3,429,300, forward strand.
TCCTAGTCGTATAAAAAATATTTAATCGAGGTTTTTACGATTAAAATTTATAAATGGATATAATAATTAACCAATTTTTTATTGGTAGCCATAACTCTATTTAAAATGCCCCTACTGAAGTCAAAGTAAAAATAAAATTGGTACCTGAGATATGAAAACGGTGTTTTGGGTATAAGTATGGAGTAGATAGGTATATATTTCATAACTGTTTTTTCTTCTAGCTATACAACAAATTATAGTCAGGTTATAACTATTATTAGATTAATTTATAGTTATCGACCTTATAGGATCGCGCAGGATGCAAGCCACTTCTAACAGGCTTTATTGGAGATCTATTGGAGAAGCCTATGTCCAGCAGCGTTCTATGGCTGAAGTGATTGCGATGATGATGAATAATACAATCGTCCATACATTTTCAAATTATGTCGAACAATAATCACTGTGAGTGAGAGGTAGATAACCCGTTTGTGATTATTATTTAACCAACACCACAAATGGGACACCTCACACTCACTAATTGTACTCAAAAATTAAGGTCACCGCACACTTAGCAACACTAATCCAGGTCGTGTACACACTACAGTGCCTAAAGCGCGTTTTGATGAATGTCGGTTTAAGTGTTTTATTTCTGACGCGACGATTGTTATGTCTGGCCGCCGGCGCCGAGGTGCGGAAATTTTACTTAGACATTCGTACTGGTGTGTTTCAGACGTAGCCACATGCGCTTTCACCCATCTTAAAGAGTAGAATGTTGTTTTTAAACTATCGCAATTATATATTATATAATTGCGATAGTTCAATAAACTTACTACTAAAAATACGCACTAAAATTACGAGATAAATAAATACCTCATCATCACCACGGTCGATGCATCTCGGCCGAAACGTCGGGTAGTATATAATAATAACGTGTTCAAGTATAATAATAATGTTATAAAGTAGAAGTTTACAATTTGGCTCTATAATTCAATTTGCGACTTTGCTGGACGATTTATCAGCTGTTCGTAAGTCGATTTCATGATTTTAAATTTATTTTGAAGTAGATAATTGAATTTGAAATTAGAAAATCATTCTCGAAAATACCATAATGATCACAAGTCTTACCATACGTGTTGTTTAGCGTTTTACTGAGCAGCCAAATATTTACTCTAATTACTTTTCAAAAAATCAATCATTCTTGAGAATTCTTAGCTCTGTGTTCAGCAAAATACATTATTCTTAAGCAAGTCAGTACCCAACCAGTTAATTTTTGGACATATTTACTACTACACTGATCAAAATTCCTAAAAAAATCGGGACGACACCAGATAGCCAGATATATAACAACTATGCTAACATGAGCTAACAAAAATGCGCATTTATTTTCTAGACTAAATATAAAAATTATGGAATCTTGTTTAATATCATAAAAATATCACACATGTAACATTCGCTCGAATGTTCGTTACCTACAAATCAAACTCCAGCTTGCAAAGCACACCAGTGTGAAAGCAAAATTATTAACATCTTTTGCCAGTAATGTAAGTGACGACTGAAACCTATCCGCGAACTCTTTGATGCTCAACCGTTTTTCATGCGGTTGAGCCTAGCTCTAAAGAGTTTATCAATTGTTGATGTACTTTTGATTCCGCTTTGTAGTTAAGAGCTTTTTAAACGTGTAAATAAACTTTTTGGACACCTTGAAGTTATATCATTGTCGGTTTACGTGGGAATTATTACTTTACTGATGTTTAGTTTATTTTTATGCTCTCATCTCTTTTATTTGGATAGTAACGTGTGTTGCAATCGCTAAGGATTTTTATTATCTATTAGTATCGATGATTATAATCAACCAAAAATTAGAATTCAAAAACATTTAACAATTTTTCAATTTTGTGTTTTTTTTATTTTCTCATCTTTTTTTACTTAGGTACCTACCTAGCTGAATTTTCATTTTCCATTATTATTTTTTTTAATTTTCAAATTAGTGTTAAGTTAAGTACCTTTATAAAATGCATTGAAAATTGATGAGCCATTTATTTAATGGGAAATTATACGTTTGAACAAACCTGTTGATTTTCACAATTAAATTACATAACTATCTATGTGTTTTCATCAAATATATGCACAGACAGTTCAAAGTTAAAATGTTTTGCAAATTCATTAAGATGTTTTGAAAAGAATTGGGATTTTTTGAAATATTCCAACGCAATTTGATATCAACTCTATTCTGAAAGCCATAAAAACTCTTATTGCCAGCACTGACACGCCCGCGCCGGTACCATCATAATGCCTAGCAATTTTACCAGATTTATTTACACAGGCGCAATTAAAGACGACCATTCTCGCTGTTTACATGATCTAGCGCGTTTATGATAACGCTAGAGTACACTGTTCTGCATGTGTGAATTACTTGGTGGAGTCATCCATCCACCATCCATTTATCAGATTTAGGAAGTCCGCCGGACAGAAGACTCCCTTATGGATCTTAAATAAGACTGCTTCAAGATTCAATATACTTTCATTGTCAGAAACATGGTGGTAAGCAACATACAAAGTCGCATACATATTTTCGGAGAGTAACTGAACGCATGTTCTTGCCCATCGTGGCGTACATATGTAAAAAGCATTGAAAAAAAAAACAAGTTAAACAATTTTTTAAAATAATACCGGTAAAAATAAACAATAATATTACCGATTTAAAAAGATGTCAACATTGTCATAATAGGATAGTTTCATGTAACAAGTCAATTTATGTCAAAATAAAAATAATGTCATAAATCAATTTAATGTTGTTTTTAAACTATTGCGATTTGAACACAATATTATAATACACTGCGGGACTAATCGCGCACTAAAATTACGAGATCAATAAATACCTCAATTTAATGTCTTTAACTAAATAAGTGTCAATCAAAAATTAGTCATGTCAGGTCATCAATTAGGTCCTTCACTTACTTCGCAGACTTTTACTCTATATGGTAAAACTACCTACACTACTACTACATAGAAAGCAATTGGATTATCCACAGACCCTTGAAGGTCTAAAGACAATCCAAATGCTCAATCCCACTGCCAGTTGGCGGCGTGCCGAGCATGCTGGCGGCATTGCCACGCTGAATGGCAATGCTTATACGTTGAGCCAAACAAACGTCAGCATTTTGGTCTGACTTGAAACATATTACAAAAAGTTGTGTTGTGTTTTTATAAATAACAGTAATAATCAATATACTGTATAATACAGTGCAATACATTGTATCAGTGTAGTCACTACACTGTACTGTAATGTGTCAGTTATCCTACTAATATTATTAACGCGAAAGTTTGTGTGGATGGATGGATGGATGTATGTATGGATGTTTGTTACTCTTTCACGCAAAAACTACTGAACGGATTGAGATGAAACTTTGCAATAACATAGCTTATATATGAGAATAACACATAGGCTAAAAATTATAATAATATTGCGTCTAAAATCAATATATCATGCGGGCGAAGCCGCGGGTAAAAACTAGTATTATTATACGTTTACACTGATTCAAAGTATCAGAAAAAAATCATTCAGTCATTGTAATTCAATTTGCTCCGAAGCATGTACTCTCGGCCTTAAGCTTAAACTAGCTTTACATCCCAGGTTTACGTCCCCGCCAGGTGTTCAAAAGGTGTACAGCATTTCGGACATTCGGACTTTTTATTGGTCAATAAATTTAATTTTAGAATTTGTGTCAAATGGAATTACTAGCTGTAGATATCACTCGTTGTCTAGATTTATCGCATTCCAGGTCGTTTGGAAACATCTGAATTGTGAAATTATTTTATTTGTAGAATCAAATAGAGTTTTGATTTTACCCGACTGCACAAAGAGGGTTAAATTTTCGGGAAGTGAGTTAGTAAATAATGATTAAAAAATCAATAGTAAAAATGTAAGTCCTATGTACAAGTATATGTGAATAAAAATTATGTTATTTCTTCGTAAGTAAATGGTAGATATTAGAATATAAAAATATGGTGCATTTTTAAATCTTTTGGTGGAATGTCTGTTAGGTACTATCTAGCCAGATTATTTCGCTGTACCTAAATGAGTGAGAGAAAATATTTTTCCAAATTTTTTCTTAGGTGTATCTTTAAAAATATTTTTTTTTGTAGGTGGAGATTTCGGAAACAACTCTAGCGCTGAAAACTAAAAAAAAATATTTGAAATATTGACAGTTTTTTTCTGCGATATACTCAGTTTATATAGTATAGTATATTACGTATTTTCCAGAAAATCGCTTTTTTTACTTTTTTTCCTAAATCCTGGATCGCTCTCCACAAGACGAATATTTAATGAACTTTAATACACAAAAACAACCTGTTTTCGGATGTTGACGATAATGCTGATGTTGTAGAAGGGTGTGTATTTTTTTAGGCAAACTTTATAAACACTTTTCGGCTAAATGGGCTGTCGACATGTTTATAAAAAAACAGACAGCGGAAAACAAGTGCGTGTAAATAGCCGCAGCTTATTTCAGGCTTTATGTAACAAACCTGAGTAATCTTAGGAATTGTAGAATAGTGTAAACTCAAGTCAAATCATATATTGCAATCATATGTATAAAAATTACATGCGGTTCTTAATTAACATGTTTTGTATAGTTATATATATTATCATGACCCTATAAGTGTTTGGCAATTTTGTTATTTGTATTGGAACAATTTATTGATTTATTATTATGTTTTTAGGGTTCCGTACATCAAAAGGAAGAAACGGAACCCTTATAGGATCACTTTGTTGTTCGTCTGTGCGTCTGTCCGTCTGTGTGTATGTCAAGACTCTTTATCTCGGGAACGCGTAAAGATATCGAGTTGATATTTAAACTATGTAAACCTATGAATTCTTGCAGTTTTGTAAAAGAAAAGCTTGTCAGTTACCGTACAAAAAAGTTAGAGCCGTTTATGTCGTAAAAGAACGCATATTTCAACGCTCACAAAAATTAAAACCTACAGGGTACTTCCCGTTGACAGAACTATGAAATTTGGCGAAGAGCATTGTCTCAGAGTACACATATAGGAATAAATCTGAAAACTGTACATTTTTATTTAAATCACATAAAAATAGGGCCTAAAAATTCACAAAATATGGGTTCAAAATTCAAAGTGAGTATATCATATTTATTTATTTATTTGCAAGATCAAATACATTAAGTTACAGTTAAATCTTAATATAATACTAATTAACTTAGGTACATGTCACCCGGTTTCATATCATGTAAGTCTAATTTACATGATTAGAATCTAATCATGTAAGTCTAATCATGTAAGTCTAATCATGTAAGTCTAATCATGTAAGTCTAATCATGTAAGTCTAATCATGTAAGTCTAATCATGTAAGTCTAATCATGTAAGTCTAATCATGTAAGTCTAATCATGTAAGTCTAATCATGTAAGTCTAATCATGTAAGTCTAATCATGTAAGTCCTAATCATGTAAGTCTAATCATGTAAGTCTAATCATGTAAGTCTAATCATGTAAGTCTAATCATGTAAGTCTAATCATGTAAGTCTAATCATGTAAGTCTAATCATGTAAGTCTAATCATGTAAGTCTAATCATGTAAGTCTAATCATGTAAGTCTAATCATGTAAGTCTAATCATGTAAGTCTAATCATGTAAGTCTAATCATGTAAGTCTAATCATGTAAGTCTAATCATGTAAGTCTAATCATGTAAGTCTAATCATGTAAGTCTAATCATGTAAGTCTAATCATGTAAGTCTAATCATGTAAGTCTAATCATGTAAGTCTAATCATGTAAGTATAATCATGTAAGTCTAATCATGTAAGTCTAATCATGTAGGGGGAAGTCCCGTAACGCCGGACGGCACCTACCGCCGGACACCCGTATTATCTAAGCAAGTATAAACATGTTCGATTTAAAATACAAGTGAAAGGGGTGCGGAGGGCACATAGGTACATGATCACGCGCCGCAGCTCGCCTGTGATGCACAAGGCCATGGCAAGAGCTGGTGTTTGCTGTTTTTGGCGGTGAATCGCGGCGTCCGGTAAAAATCGATGTAAGTTATTCTGGCATATTTATGCATTTACATTTTAGTGGTATTTAAAAATTAAAATAGTACTTTATTGTTATCCATAAGCTAGTGGTAAACAATTAGTTTTTTTAAACATTTTTAGTAGGCACCACCTAATTGACAAAATAGTCTGTCCCCTAGCACCGGACACTTAGTCATCCCTTAGCACCGGACAGTAAACATATTGTTATTTATTGTGAGAATTTACTGTATTTATTCTAATTACTTAATTTTGTTATCGAGTATAGAAGAATAAAGATAATTGAAATGCAAGAGAGAAAAAAAGAAAGGATCCTAGGAGCCACAGAACTCACAAACTGCTATTGATGATGTTTTTGTCCCAAAAACTGAGTATAAGGCAAGCTGCAACGTGATGCAATACTCCTAAAAGCACTGTGCGTGGCAAAATGTAGGGGGTTAAATAGAGGAAAAGAAGTGACAATGAAACCAAAGTTTAGTTGGTTCACTAGCACCTTCTCAGCAGAGTTTGAATTAGTTTTAGTGGACCAAGTCAAATATTTATCTAACAGATGTATTCCGCTCATGAAAAATGAGTTTTAGAAGTTAACCTACGACTTTACTGAAGTAATAAAGCATGTGCAGACATTCCAGAGTATAGAGGTGGCTACATATGTGATGGATGTAGTCTATTTTGAAATATCCGATGCTAGGGCTATGACACAAATATTTGTCCGGTACTAGGTGCCAATTTTCTAAACTACATTTTTCGTTACTAAAGTTTGATTGACGGTATTAATATTTTTTTAAGCTGAGGTTGTGGTTTTTTATTTAATTTGATTTATAACTTTGTTATCTACTGTAAATCATAAATAAATAAATATTCCTAAAAACATTTTTTGGTATATTTATAAAAAACCTTAGGTGTCCGTCACTAGGGGACTTCCCCCTAAGTCTAATCATGTAAGTCTAATCATGTAAGTCTAATCATGTAAGTCTAATCATGTAAGGCTAATGTGAAATAGCGTTGATTAACTAGCTGTTTATATGCAAATCTTTTGAGAGATAGGTGACCGCGGGTAGTATTTATGAGTCAAGACTACCATAACTCGTATGACAGGTTACATTGTGTTTGTGGTCAACGGTTCTCTTACCGCTTAGCCATGTCATTGGTCAAGCGGCTTCTAGACCTATATAAACGTACTTACTTACTATCTTTGGGATAAATACTTACTCTGTAGGCCGAAGCACCCAAGTCGGTGGATGTGAAGTTAGCTACAAGCTGCGCAAAATTCAATCCTGACTGAAGATAAAAAGGTTTTTTTTTACTTTTTTTTATAAACTCATAAAAACCTGCGCGTTGGTTGGATTTCGCGCAGCTTATCTCGTAATTTTAGTGCGCGATTAGGCCCGTAGTATATAATAATAATGTGTTCAAATCGCGAAAGTTTAAGAAGGGAGGCTTATGTCCAGCAGTGGACGTCCTGCGGCTGATAATGGTGATGATGATGACTACTTCGGTGATAGCTAAGAAATACCTAGTCAAACTACGCTATGAGCTCTACATGATGATGATGATAGAACAAAACACAAAACTACTGAAGTTGGAACAAAGAGCGCTCCGACACTCCTATTCGGGCGTTAATTTAGAACTCTATATCGGGACGCGGTATGTGGGTAACGTCGCGGCACGATTTACCTCTACCTGTCTGTATAGTTGGTAAAATGTACCAAATTAGATACAGAAAAGTTCTCATACGTAGGTACGATTGTTTCATACAAAAGTGCAAGGTGAACCAGCTAGCTAGAGAATGCCCATTGCTAGTCTCATTGGGAGTGACACATTGTCTGTAAACTCAATCATTCGTCATACTAATCAAAAGCTCTAGATATTACGGTGCACAATATAAGACTTATGTAGGTACCTACGTAGAAAGCCTTCAGTGTTATTTTTACTATTGAAAAGTCTGTATGTAATCTATACAGAATTTTAAATAAGATTCTTGAGATGCTACTTTTAGCCCGAGAGTTTCTGAATCAGAATCAGAATCATTTATTGACGTATCGAGCTTAATACTATAATTAACAAGATTCTTTTTTGCAAAAAATAGCATGACCGACTTCATCCGTGTACAGAATTCGAGAATATTTCGCATCGATGTAACATTTTTCACATTATTGTTGATTTATCAAAAATGGCTGAGTCGATTTCAATTAAATTTAATTAAAACCAATTTCAAAGTATACTCATTCCAATTAAAAAAGAATTATTGAAATCAGACTACTGTGAAAAAAGTTATGCGTGGTTATACATAAAAAAAAATATACGCGTCGAATTGTATTAATACCTTCTCCGGTGGTTCGTCGGTCAAAAATAAAAAATCTGTATAATAATACATAGTACCGACAACAAAAGATCTCATCATTCAACAAAGAAAATACATAATTATGTAGGTATACAAAATTGAGATAGGTATAAATAAATATTTAAAACTATTGATTAAAATAGTACAAAATAATTCAATAATATTGGATGCTGTAAAGGGGCAATAAAGTGTATAAAAAATCTAAATAATGACAAATTCATAGAAAATAAATAAAAAATGTCGATTGTCATAAAAATCTTATTCGTCAACTGGTATTAATCAAGTATTGCGGCCACTATACTCATTAGATAGAAAAATTCTGTGGACTTGATCAGGTTATTTGTCCATTTCATCTTCGACCACAACGTCGCTTACCGTCAGGCAAATTGGTGTTCAAGCGCGTTATCCACAATAAAAAAACACTGTAGGCTTCCTACGCGGTACTTACCAGTACGTAGTCTCCATTCGAAAACTTTTTTTTTATCGCGAATAAGTCCGCTTTTGACCACCAACTTGCCTGACTTTGCGAACCCATTGGCGATACGTCCGTCATACTCGTACTACGAGAATGTTCCTTGATAATGGATTGATAAAGTATGAATAAGCAGCTTAGATAATTTTAAATCTGAGATATTGGCAGTCGGTCGTAGATAGTGGATGCAAGCCGCTTCTAACCGGTCTTATTGGAGATCCATAGAGGAGGCCTATGTCCGTGGTCCAGTGGTCGTAATATGGCTGATGTATGGATGGCAGTAGGTCCGTGGGGCCAGATGCTCACATTTTATTATTATGAATATCTAAAAACTTATAAGTTTTAGTGTTTTAGTAAGTAAACGTTTTTTAATTAACTATGGTAATTTTAATAATTGATATGAGTATTAGTATGAGTTTCCGTTCATTAATTTTCATTTTCAGTTTTTTGCTTGAATTTATAACTCAATATTAAATCGCTAAAACAACAAAATCCATAAGTATCTAGTAGCTGCAACAAAACTACAAAATTATCCGATTGCGCACTGCAGTGTACCACAAGGAGCTTTTACAAAACTGAAACTATTTCGGTTGAAATTGAAGAGCTCATTCCACCTGTATAAAGCAGTGACAGACAGACAGACAAGATCTCGTTTAGATGTCGAGTGGCGGCGACAACCGCGCGATTGGCTATTACCGTCGAGGTAGCTCACAAGATTGGATACACTCGTTCGCTTTAGAAAATATCTGGTGGTTTTCTAGAAGGCTACAGAGCTCGATTTTTTATCAGTTTAAAGATAAGTACCAATAAAGGAAAGTAAAATAAATTCGTGTAGGCTGACTAGCTAGAACTGGTGTCATAGGACAATTTAACCGCTCCGACTCGTAATGGTTAACTTGTCATCCGAACTACAGTAGAGCTCAGTTCTAAATTCCGGTAGTGGTCACCCATCCATAGACTGACTAATAAACGCTTTGAGCGCTACAATACGAGTAAGTAGTACATATATTTTACTTTGAAAACATACCTATAGAAAAGAGGATAGTAGGCGGAAAAAGGATGGAGGATTATGCCTTGCCTAGGTTTGAAATAAAGACACATGACATAGATACACACAAATTACACATTTTTACTTACGTTATACGATTATGTTTATATGTAGGTACATTTCGTCAATTTTCAATGGATTTAATAAATAGATTTTAAAAGGTTTTATTGTTCCATAGCAAATGTTTTCTGGAATTATCTAGATTTAGATTATTTACTGTTTGACTATTGCGATAGATAGGGCCCGCTGACAGACTTGATTAGGACAGGATAGCCTTTTTGGATTAAGAGTGCTTGGGACTAGATAACCCTAAAAATAAATTCCAAAACAACAATGACAGAATTAGCCTAATTAAAACCATAAAACACACCGGTATTCATAGTTCCGCCATTCACTACCCAATCATTTCCGTTCTATGATACGAGAAACAAAAATAGAACGCGTAAACACATCTCACGAAGAAGCTTTTCTACGCTTCTTTGAGAAAAAAATAATGTGAATATTCCCTCAAACAGCTATACGAGACGTTCATTGCTGGTTTTTAAAATCGGACGTTGAACATTGGTGAGTAAATATAGCAATGGAAGCGCTACGCCGTCGAATAATCGTTCTATTTTTAATCCGCTCACGTACACTACTTTTAACGTTCTGTTTTTAAAATACATTGACGGCTTTGCGAGTAGGTAGCTAATTAGTGGAGACTGAAAATAGCAATGTGTGGGGAACAAGCTGAAAATGTTGCCTGCTTTTTAATCAACAGCGCGTAGGTGAACTCTTTTGAGTTGTTAGTTTGTTTGACAGCCCGCAAAATTGGAGGAATAGAAATTAATCTGGCGACACAGATTTGAAAATAAACAGACGCAGGTACTATTTCGTTAGCAGTTCTTTAAATATGACCTGTTTTTGGAATTATTAAATTTTTTAAGGTGCACATAACTGATTAGAAAACAGAGTATATACTGTTCGAGTGTAGAGTAAAAAGATTCAAAGTAATAAACGATGGAGTGTCAATAAGTAACACTTGGCATAAAGTACAGTTAATAATAATTGTAAACCATATTTACGCATGGCATGGCCGAGCGTCTGAAAAAGACCATGGATTAGCTTCACGTTAGGTAATATTGATTACATACAAGGCAGTCTAGGCCACTAAAATTAAGGAACATGTACTTACATATCGTTCGCTATTTACATCATACAGTCCCCGTGGTTTTACGGTTCCATGCGGATTTGTGAAATTAAGATGCGACAATTTCTTTATTTGAAATAATAAAAACGGTTACTTCTAGTTTTTTTTTTTTATAATGTTGATTGTATTTAAAACAATGGTCTGATTTTAGTTTAAATACACCCATTAGTAATTTACTTTAAAAATTAATGTGTCAAAAATAAACTACACCTTTAACCTTTGAAAGTCAAAACAAGGCTTAACCCTTAATAAGGCGCGAGCCTGTGTAAGAGCTAGAAAGAAAGTTCGAGTGCAAATAGGGTAAATTTGAACTGCAGAATCTAAAAAAACTATTACGAAGGGGGGGTGATTGTTATTTCCCCCCTCTTTTTGGGTGGGAAATAAATTCCCCTTGCCTGATTACGGGTGATTGTATGTCTCGGAAGTGGGAAAATAATTCCCGTTGCCTGTTTACGTACGTGTGTACTTGCCATAGTTTAGTTGTTATTCAGATACTAGTATTCCTCCTGACTTCGATTATCACTTTTGTAATTTTCTTATATAAAGAAGTCGGTAAATGACCTTTTATTTTATTTACATAAATATTGTCATACATGCTAAATAAAAATCGGTATGAAGTGTTTCACATTTTTATTATAAGTAACTACTCCTGAGGAGAAGCCACATGAAACATTTTAAAACATTTCTTTGCACATAGTGCAACTTGACATGTGGAGCACAATATTTTTGTTCTACAAAATGTGCTACAAAATCGACATCTTTTGTAACTATTACCATGTATTTGAAACTATTACCATTATTACCAACTATTACCATGTCAAGATCAGATAAATCGGACAGATTGCCAACAACTTCTTCTAACTCCTGTTGCCTTAGCTGTTTTTTCTTATTCATGGCGTTTGACTCCTAGTAACAAATTATAACAATTAAGTATCAGATAAATATCCCCTGAGAAGCTTACGTTCAAATTTCACAGTTATGTCCCTATTCGTATAACTATGAATTATATGTCTGTTGAAATTTTTTATATATATAATTGAGAGAAACTATATAACTCAATCGGGCAAAGGGAATTATTTTCCCACTTTTTCACTCGAAGATTTCGGGGCTATGGTTCAATATTTTACCTTTAGAAGCAATAAAAAACAACTCCAAAATAGTTATTTTACATAAGATAAAAATATAATCTACTTACAAGATTTTTTGTAGAACAATTTGAAGTTTTTTCTCTGAAGTAGGGTAAGTCCCGGATAGATGCCGCACTTTTTGAAAATGTCTCACAGCTTCATAAATAATCACAAATTTTAAAAACTGGTTATGCGTTCGTAAAGTACGGTCTTTAGACTACAGTTTAGTGTATGAAGTCAGCAGTCAAAGCCATGAATAATAGGAACTAAAATTAATTTTGTAGACCTCTAAAATTTCACGGATACATGCCCCACCCCGGATAGTCGCCCCGCCTGATAAATTAGACCGGAGGATAGATGCCACTTTGAGAAATACATTTATAATAAAAGCTCATTATGCGTAAATATGATCTATAATGGATTTATGATACACCTAAAGTACAAAGATAAATGATGAAAGGAGCATTTACTATGTATCAAGGTTGGGGATAGTCGCTCCAACAAAAAAAAAAAATCTACCTAATATTGGTTGTAAATACTAATGTCTAGCAAAAACATAGCTAAATACTTTTGTTCTCAACGCCTTTACTTAAGTTTTTTATTACAATTTAAGTATATTTAAACGTTTGTGTTGGGGCATCTATCCTTTATGTTGTTTGTTGGAAAACCATATTATGTTTTAAAACCAAAGGATAGATGCCCTTTACATATGATCTAAAAATGAATGAGATAGCGACAGTAAAACATATTTTTATGATTACGAGTAGGTACTTAAATTAAACTGCTTAATATTTTGATTAATAAGTTATATTTACTCTCAGGAAATTCTTAAAAAAATCCAAATAAAAATCTGCTAAGGCAGCTTCCAAATCATTTTCATTCCATTTTTCTGCTCGCTGCTTGCCTCCTGGTTTTTGTATATATTTTCTGGGCATTTATACACCACAATAAATTAATTCTCAAGGCAGTACTTACTATTTACAAGTAAAGGATAGATGGCTTGGTGGAAGGTTATACGCCTCTAAAGGCATCTATCCCAACTAAAAACGAGGCATCTATCCGGTTAGTGATGGATAGATGCCTTTTAAAAATACTTCAAAAATAAACAGAAAAAAAGTATAAAATACACATTAAAAGCCAATATAATAGTTTTACTTGATGATTTATAAAAAAATATAACAAAATATTGATCAGAAAAAAATATCCACCTTTTGAAAACACGTCTTTATAATTATGAAGGATATTTTCGCGCGTGAAATTTTTTCGTGTCCCACAGAGTTGCACACGGTCGTCGCACACGTTGCCAAGCGCCTGACCGGTGGGGGGCGGGGTAAGAGCAAGGTTATGACTTGCATTAGAAGTGATAGGTAATTACGCATATTGGAGTTTTTGAAAACGTGGCGTCTATCCCAGTACGGCATCTATCCGGGACTTACCCTATCTCCAAAATCGACCGTTATCCGCTCACTTTTTCACGCCACTGAAGTTTGACATTGACATATCAGCACCAGGTAGCATGTTTTGAAAAAGTGTTGCAAGTTAAAAATTCTAAATTCTTCTCAAAAGTAGTATATTTAATTGCGTTCATTCTATTAATTACCTGTCATGTAAAAAAGACCATATTTTTGAATGTAGTCGTGGTGGGAAATAATATCCCCTGGCCTTATTAAGGGTTAACTTTCTTACTAAGTTTTCTCTACTTCTTCTTTTTTTTTTCTCGTTTATCCTTATGGTGTTATTTCTTAATATCACGCAGCGTCTTACACTGAGCATCGTGCCTAAATTTACCTACAATCTACATTGTGTCGTTCCATTTACACTTTGGCACCTGTCTCGAGAGAAACGCACGATTAACTCTACATTTGTTACTAGAAGTGGAGCTGGGCGGAATATGTTTTGTAGTGGGCTTTGGGCGGGCGGGAATGTTTTGTTTTTCCACACAGAACATTATTTCGGGACTATAAATCAACGGCGTCGAAAAGCTTTAAATATTTTGAGTGGATTTTCTAAACGAATAGTATTTTTGTGAAAATGTAGATAGTTGAATTGGTATTTCGAATACGACTTACGGTTATGGCTCAGGTGCTCGTATGTGGAAAATCATTTGTTGGTTCAATAAATCATTCTTGAATAAAATGTCAAATAAATCAGATCCGTCGCAAAGTATACTAGATATATCGTATTTTAAAATTATTCTCTATGTAAATAGTAGGTACAATTATTTTATTTTTTATTGAGATTATCATTTGCATATATCTCATAAAAAAATAGAAATAAATAGAAAATAGTATAAAACTTATATTACTAAAATAAAAATAAAACTAATCTAAAAGACCTGGGGCAGAGGGTAACGTGGCCAGAATGCTGACGGCTTTGCCTTGCTGAATTGCTATACAATTTTTTTGGCCAAAGTAGATGTCAGAATTCTGGTCACGTGTCACCTCTACCAATCGCTGATCTTTATACAAAATGTGAGCGTCCGGTCCCCACGAACCTAAGGTCTCAACCCCAAACAGCACAAAATGGTACATTCTGTCCAACGCCTCATATTTGTGCCGTTTGATGTTTTCAGCTTTAGCTGCAGCAGCGCCACCTTCTGCCAGGTCGTCCCATTTTCCATGGCACCAATGTCATTCCGACGGGCCTCTTATCTAAGACTGACGGGACGCCGGCACTGACAAAGGCCCGGCGGATAACATGATTCAGGCTGGCATGCCGCGATAAAAAAAATAAAATTAAAATAAATTGTAAATAATTCAATTATTACTACAACAATACCATGTCATTACACTATATCAAAAATTTAAATACAAAATGTCATACAATTTCTATAAAT
This sequence comes from Hypomecis punctinalis, assembly GCA_949316475.1. NCBI lineage: Eukaryota > Metazoa > Arthropoda > Insecta > Lepidoptera > Geometridae > Hypomecis > Hypomecis punctinalis. Next base: position 3,444,340 of record OX438805.1, read on the forward strand.
AAAACAAACCACGATATAATTTGTTTTGCATTAAAGGGAAAAGATCAGCTTTAGACGTCTATTGACTAAGTGACGGACTATCTACAGACGATTTCAAAACTTATTGTTAAATAGGGGAGAATGTGCAGCACTGACGGACGTCCTACGAATGCTAATGATGTTGACGATGAATTTATCCTCTATAGTAGTAGATAAGGCCCCGAGTGCACCACTTCTGCTGATTAAAATGCTATTTAAATGCTGATTAAAAAGTTTGAGGCTCAGTCGCGTAAACACTTGTTTTACCGTGCTATCACTGAATTTCTTTTTAATAAATAATAATTAGGAAATTTTAGTAATAGAACATGTTCCCCGGAATGCCGGTATCGCCACGTGCGCCCATATTGATTCCGTATTATAAGCAAATAGCGCGCCTGGCGAGCGGCCAGCTAACCTGCCAACGCGAAACGGTGACCATGATTTGACACCAATTACCAGGATACCTCTAATAACTTAAAAGAGATGATGCAAAATATATAGAGCTCAGGCCATTGCCTGGTACAGTATTTTATTACTAATTTTTATTTGTTTTGGAAAATGATATTCCCATTATTTTGGAGTGAAACTTCTATTACGACTTCCAACCTTTAACGCTACCATGGAGGGGGTATGAAAGCACTGTTGCGTCGAATTTTCACTTCTTTCGCGCGGAGGGACTCCACGCACTATTTTTTCCTTTATTAAATATTTCTTAGAAATTTCACATTTTTGGATCTTATTATGTTTGGATATTGCTCGTAAAATATGGTGGCGTGATGGCGGTCATGAACAAAAATCAAGTTAGAAAATATTACATTCCATTTAAATTAAGCATTCAATGTGGTTATTTTATTCTGAGCATTTATTTATCATATTTTAATGTTTTCTTTAACTACTGTACACAGTCTGATCCCATTTTGCAAGATCTTCTTTTTACAAATTTGAATTGTTGTTTAAATGTTAAACTAAAATTTCGATAATATTAACAACTTATAAATGTTGAGGTTGTTGTTTATTGCGACTTGTAAATTGTGTCTTACTTAATAAATCTTCATCTTTATGAGAGCCTTAACTTGATTCTACTGGCCATTTGCTATCACAAATGAATGACGAAATAATACACCGCTCCCTAATTAATTACTAAATTTATTATTCATTGATAGTCATTGTAAAATGTATAACCCACATAAGTAGGCAAATATTTATGTACCGTCACAGAACGCGTGGTCACAGTAGTCCGACCAGAGCCGTAGGATACCACAGCCTATAACTCTCAGGTAATGTTGTTTACGCCCCTCATTATATCATCAATACACTTTGATACCACACCTACGGGCTAACTGTACTATACCCACTTGACCAATATTATTAAATCGGTGTTATGTTTGACTGTATTTAGTGATGATGATATTAGCTAAACAGTTATGAAAATTATGTGTTGTTTTTAAAACGGTTCTGCAGAATTCATTTTTTGTTGCATGCATATTATCTGCGGTTACATATCTTAATACATTTTGTTATCAATATCTGGTATTTTTTTTATTTATTTTGTGGATAAAGTATGACATTAATAAAATTGAAAAAAAAATCTTATACTCTCTAGTCAATACTACTTATTCACCACCAAAACTTCGTATATGAAGTGCATATTGGACAAGTAGTTTTAAGCAGTAAGTAAGTATCTATTAAAAAATCAGTAATCTATTTACAATCATATCTACTGTTATAAGATCTATCCTAGAAGATCAAAAGTATTAAAACTCTTTCGCTCAGTGTTCACGCACTTACTTCTTATTAAAAACATTGAAACTAATTTTAACTCGCCTCTCTCACGCGTAGTAAAATCGTTTCCAGAGGCTTTCATTAACAAAACATCAAATTAAAACGTTTCTTCCAAAATATAAGTCAAACCACGAAACACTACTAGTATTCCAGTACTAAATAACTAAATATTCATTGAAACTGTATAACGAGCCTCATAAACTGAAATTACGCCTAACTTCAAATGCGTACCTGTGGTGAGCTGTAAAGGCAGATAATTCAGGAAATTGACGTAATGTCTAGGGTTTATTATCAGACATCATTCTAGATTATGTCTGGAAAAATATCCGCCGCCATGCTTTATTAAGACCACAGGAATATCTACACGAGGAAATCTGTTCTGAGTAGTTCTATTATAGTTCTATAATGAATGAAATGAATGTGAAGGAAAATACAATGAAGCGCCTAAGCCGATTTTGAAAACATTTAAATGGTACCACCTCTGCAAAATAATCTAACAAATAAGAAAAAGCCGGAGAAGTGCAAGTCAAGCACACTGAGGGTTCCGTACAAATCCAGAAAATTACACAAATTTGGGAAGTAAGTTGTTAAAATCTTTAAGTATACTAAAATAAAAAATGGCGTATGTGAATCCAGTTAATCTGTAACTGGGCTGGCGTAGGGGTGATCCTATCACTATATTATAATAAAACACTAATAAAGTTTCATAAGGCGAAAAGTTAAAAATACACAAGTAAATATATTCGCTTAAACACTAATTATTATTTATGAAATAAAAAACATAATGGACGTTTATCTACACTGAAGCGAAAATTTAATAATGCTAAGCAAAACGGTCGTATTTCCGTTCCAGTAAAAGTATGAAAATGGTTAAAGTATCCTTTGTACCAGTAAATATAATAACATTCAGGTTCTTGAATGTACAGTCAAATTAATTAAATGAGAAAAATTGTATGTAAATTAGTTATTTCAGTGATATTTTATTCAGCCCAAAAATTTCAGTCAATTTTGATGTAAGGGAGCGCCGTCAAAATGTTTGTCTTCAGAGATGGCCTGGATTTTACGACAAAGAACATTAACTCACAGGTTATATTAAACTAGATGCCCGCCCCGGCTTCGCCCGGGTACGATTGTCTAAAAAATACAGTTTTTTAAGTATTTTGCCTATATACCTACCACGTAACCAAGTAATGTCACACATCCTGATCCCGTATCAATGAGTTTCTTTGATGATGATTTTTACACCTTGGCTAACATTATGGGAGTTTTTATAAGGATCCCTAATTCAAAAAAAATATTATATAGCCTATGTTCACTTAGGATAGTGTAGCTTTCCAACAGTGAAAGAATTTTTCAAATCGGTTCAGTAGTTTCGGAGCCTATTCGATGCAAACAAACAAACAATCAAATCTTTCCTCTTTATAATATTGGTATAGATGACTAAGATATCAGAAACTAGTTGGATGCGATTTGATGCAAACCGCTTCCAACTTTTCGTATTAAAACATAGTAAGTGGATAGACATATTACATTTGTACTGTACTGTATCAGCCTTTTAATAGTCCACTGCAGGTCGTAGGCCTACCCATGAAAGGAGATTGGGCCATATGTATATCCACCACGCTGGCCTAGTGCGGTTTGGTGGATTCACATAAGCCATCGAATTTCTTCTACGGATGTACGCAGGTTGCCTCACGATGTTTTCCTTCATCAAAAAGCCAGTGGTATTAAATTCCGTACATACATTCCGAAAAACTAATTGCGGTAGTGACACTCGCCTCACGATCGTAAGGCGAGTGTCACCACTAGGCCACCACGGCACGGATATTATATCTGGAAGTTGATATCGTTCGACTAATATGATAATGTTGATTATCTTACTATGGACTGATGTTTTATTGTACCTAATAATTATCTTTTGTCCAAAATGGCACCGACATCAACCGTGTACAGAATTCGAATGGTTCACATGAATCATCGATGTAGCAATTTTTACATTATAGTTGATTTTTCAAAAGCGCCTAAGCCTATTTTGATAACATTTAAATGGGACCACCTCTGAAATATGATCTACAAAACAAAAAAAAGAACTGTCTTTCTGAGCGTCTGGTGGACGCGACGCGTGACCAAAATGCTGGTGTTTATTTGGCTGAACGTATAAGCATTGCCATTCAGCGTGGCAATGCTACCAGCATGCTGGGCACGCTGCCAACTGACAGTGGGCTTGAGCACTTGGATTATCTTTAGACCTTCAATGGTCTGTGGATGATCCAATTGCTTGTATTTTCAAAAAGTTAGGTGTATTTTTACAATAATATATTTAAATTATTATTATATACCTACTACGGGGCTAATCGCGCACTAAAATTAAAGATACCGTGGTCACGTGTAAACTACCCGTGACCACGGTCGATGCAACTTGACCGAAACGTCGGGATGAGGAGGTATTTATTTATCTCGTAATTTAATTGCGCGATTAGTCCCGTAGTATATAATAACAATGTGTTCGAATCGCGAAAGTTTAAAAACAATCATGTATTTAATGTCAGTTAAAATAGTATTTTAAATATATTATGGACTTTTTGTATATTTTCCAACCTTGCCAGCTACATCAGCTCTCAGGTTTTATTGGAAAGCTCCCGCTGTCGCTTCCTTAGCTTGCTTATTGAAACACTCCGAGCGTAATAAGCTTATATTTTTACCTTGAAATGTACATTTTTAATTTTATTCATAGATATACTCTTTTAAGAAAATATTTTTATGTGAAGTTGATCATAGAGTAAAGCTGTGTTTGATTTATATCAAGCAAAGGTATACTCAATGAGATTACTTAACATTTGATTTTGAAATACAATACTACCTATATAAGACGACAAAGAAGTAAAAAGTCATCATCAAATTATCATCATTAGATGAGTCATCCAATTAATCGTATTCATAAAATAGTTTAACTCTAGGTTCATAACCATACCAGGGAGTTACATAATTCATAATGCGATGTTTTTGACAAAGTTTCTACTGATTTAATTTTTTTGCCTTGTTTCTACCTAACTGATTTTATTTTTAGGGCTCCGTACCTCAAAAGGAAAAAACGGAACCCTTATAGGATCACTTTGTTGTCCGTCTGTCCGTCTGTCCGTCTGTGTGTATGTCAAGTCTTTATCTCGGGAACGCGTAAAGATATCGAGTTTAAATTTAAATTGTTCACGTATATCTATAGTATCTTGCAGTCGTGTAAAAGAAAAACTTCTCAGTTATCGTTTAATAAAGTTAGAGTCGTTTATGTCGTAAAAAACTCCATATTTCGCACTCACAAAAATCAAAACCTACAGGGTACTTCCCGTTGACATAGAACTATGAAATTTGGCGAGAAGCATTGTCTTAGAGTACACATATAGGAATAAATCTGAAAACTGTACATTTTTATTCAAATCACAAAAAAATAGGGCCTCAAAATTCAAAAAATATATGTTCAAAATTCAAAGTGAGTAAATCGTATATATGTAAGGTATCATATTATAAAAGAACTTCAGTAGCACATGCTAAAATATTTTTTTAATTATTTTAACAACGTGTTTGTACGGAACCCTCGATGTGCTAGCCTGACTCGCACTTGTCCGGTTTTTTTTTCACTATAAATTTGTACGTAACTAACAAACTAGTTCTAACAATTGCTATATTTAGCATACCTAACTAAAAAAAGTGTAGTAGTCATCTTTACTGTTCGACAACGCTGTGTTTAGTTACACTATTCATAACAATTCGTCCGTCAGACGAACAAAACTCCGTAACTCTGTAAGTACATAGGTAAGCAAATGACTTGCACCAGCTCCAATAATCAGAGTAAATGTTATGAAGGTACTGGGTAAGTCAGCTTTCCATTTCTTTCGCTCTCGAACTAAGATGCAAATCATTTCGTGCGTTCTGACAGACGAATGGTTATGAATCTAGGGTTAAACAAAATTTTAACGTTATCCTTTTGATTTTATTGATATTTGTAGGTAAAGTGCCAGGGTATTTTTAAACTGCATAATATGTTTCGGTCTCTGAATATACATTTGTGGTGATGAAACATATTATTTATTGGAGTGTTTATGCAACTAAAGTAAGTGCATAGATAAATGGGTATTTACTATCACATTTATGCAAAGACATATTCCTATATATATCACCAATAATACCTATGACATGACAGACATCTTTGGCACACGACCGGCACGTAGAGGTAACGTGTTTACATAGTACCCACTATTCATGGAGCAAATATGTACAGAGCCGGCGTTTACATTCGGTTTTAAAACCGGTTATGAAACCAGGAAACCATTTGTTTAAAAGTGCTCGTTAAATAAGTGCAGTAAGGCGCTTTGCACGTAGAGCAACTTAAGTTGAGGCAAGTATCAACTTTTTAAAAGTTTCCTGTATAAAGAGAGGTTGTCTGGAAGAAATCGCTTTTAGCGATAAGGCCGCCTTTTGTACCATTCTTCTGTCGTTATTTTTTCTTCTGTTATGTTTTACTACTTGTGGTGTCAATAAAGTGTTCTTGTATTGTATTGTTGGTAAATGCTATAACGTTTACCGTTGCTGCACTTATGGCAATCTGTAAATTTGACACTTAAAATCAGAGTTGCTAAGTGTGCGCGGTTGCACTGAAATATTTATGTAAACAGCTAGATGACATTATACTAAAGAAAACACCGGTTTTTACCCATGTATAATATCGCGGCCGAGCCGCTGGGAACCCGACCGGTTTCAGAGTAATTAGTACTCCTTCGTCAGGGAATACGCGCTAGATGACAATTGCCAGTTGCTGCAATAGTCGCATGCTTGGCCTACTGGTGTCTGAGTTTATAAGCCATATTAAGGCCTCTGATATGGCTGATCGGTGAAAGCAACTGGGATCTACAATTTAACTTATCACACCGTGCTATGGTAGCGCTCAGTAGTGCAGTGATACCACTATTTTAGGCTAATTCGGTCTGTAACAATTTAAAATTAATGCTTACTTAGGGTTTTTTATTTATATCAATATGGTTTTCTATTTTGAGCACCTAATATTTTGGTATAATTGCATGGGTCATATTTACGGAAAAAACATGTAGGTCTTAGTTTCAAAAATGCAATGATTAGTTTAGATTGGATAGCCTACTTAATTTAGGCCTACGAATTGGGCCATATTCACCACGCTGTCCTAGTGCGGGTTGGTGGAAATCAACTTAACTGATACTCAATAGGCCCAATTATGAAGGCGCCATCGTAAATTTAATAGCAACGTAAATAAATTTAATAGCAACGTAAAAAGTGTTCTTTTGAATGCGCAAAGTGAAAAAAAAATGGAAACATTCTAAATTGATAATATAACTACGATGGCGCATTCATAACTGGGCCTAATAAGTAGGTAGGTAAGAATTTCTTCTGCCCCGCACAAAAGAACGACACGTCTCTACCACCCATATCTACGCTGCCACGGTACCAATCTGAGTTTACGACACGGCTAACACATGTTTGTGCATTGTATCGTTTGGGTTACATTGTTTGTAGGTCGGAGTGAATGATTGAACTGTGATTGAGGCAGGAATCATTTGATGTATCTGTGAAATTGAAATCCAAAATTATTTATGTTTATAACACAAATTCTGATTCAAAATGTATTATTAGCTTAGATAACGATATTTACGGAACCATCACTAAAGTTAAGTACCCAACTAGTTTTTTTTTGTATGTACTTTTCTAGCATTTTTTTTAAATCAAAAAACGCGAGAAACTGCTCATGAAAATGTTTTTTTTTTTTTGTAAAAAGATCGACATAATTTATGAGTTTGGAACCCGCTGCTAATCCTGCAGTTTTATTATTGATAGTTTTTTGTTTCCCTTTGACAGCCATGTAAGTAATATATACTGTACTGTACTTATTAGTCTACTGCAGGACGTAGGCCTGCCGACGAGGGGTGATTGGGCCATATCCACCACGCTCACCCAGTGCGGGTTGGTGGATTCACATACGCCATCGAATTTCTTCTACGAACGTATGAAGGTTGCCTCACGCTGTTTTCCTACCCCGAAAAGCCAGTGGTGTGAAATTCCTTACATGAATTCTAAAGAACTCATTGGTACGGGACCGGGGCTTTGAACTCACGACCTCAAGATTGTAAGGCGGGTGTCACTACCTCTAGACCACTACGGATTATATAGTTATATATAAGCACCCTTTTATCAAACTTTTTGTTAACATAACAGTTTTAAGTTTTCTAGGTAGCTTTTCAAAACAATAATTATTTTGACTGTATATAGTCAAGGAATAATTATGACGGATTCATTAACTTTTTTAATACTTTCATGCCAGCCTGCTTACCTTATTTGATGTAGGTACCTACAACCAATGAGCGGTCAAATGCGCCAATATTGCCAATGAGCGAATATGGAGTATGGTTGCCTAGATGTTACTTAGATACATGAAATGTAATAAACAGTAACAAACTAAAAGTTATTTGCATTGTCTTAGCACGAACTTTCCATTTAATTTTGTGATGACACTTTTTCTTTAAAATACGAGTCCACCGAAATGATCTGAGACTGACCTACCTCTATACTTTACTACTGACCTACTTCTTTAAAATACGAGTCGACTGAAATGATCTAAAGAGATGAAAGCATCAAAAGATTTAGTTGTTTTTAAAACTTTCGCGATTTGAACACATGATTATTATATACTACGGAACTAATCGCGCACTAAAATTACGAGATATATCGACCGTGGTCACGGGTAGACTGACCTACCCGCAACTCGGCCGAAACGTCGGGATGATGATGTATTATTTATCTCGTAATTTTAGTGCGCGATTAGACTGACTTACCCGTGACCACAGTCGATGCAACTCGGCCGAAACGTCGGGATGATGAGGTAATTATTTATCTCGTAATTTTAGTGCGCAATTAGTCCCGTAGTATATAATAATCATGTGTTCAAATCGCGAAAGTTTAAAAACAACATAAATCTTTTGATGCTTTCATCTCTTTAGATCATTTCAGTCGACTCGTATTTTAAAGAAGTAGGTCAGTAGTAAAGTAAAGAGGTAGGTCAGTCTACCCGTGACCATAGTCGATGAAACTCGGCCGAAACGTCGGGATGATGATGTATTTATTTATCTCGTAATTTGAGTCCCGTAGTATATAATAATCATCAAAAGGTTTATTCTAAACTTTTCGCCAGCCATCTGACCACTTCCTCAACAAAGAGACGCGGAAATCGAGAAGCATTGGATACCAATTACATCTGTCTACTCGCATTAATTGCTTGCATTAAACGGCTATTAACTCGCGGGTGGTCCGATTTAACGGCCCCCTGCTAGTCTTAATCATTGAGGATAACATTTGCAGATAAATATATCTGATAATGCTGATAAGCACCTTACTAAACTTAGCGTAGTTATTTTGGCACAATAAAAAAGTATGAGTTCTTCGTTAAAAAAACATTGTAACAAATAAATTCTAAGGGAAATAAATAAATAATAATCGTATTATTTTTCATTTCATTTCATTCATTTATTCAGCTTTTGGTATAATACATACACTTAGCGGCGTCATTCCGCACATTACAATTTCAACCGACTATAATAATAAATTAACTAATGTGTCAGTTTTGTTTTTGCGGCTGTAAATAAGCCTTGTTAATTTTTATTGACTTATACACTACGACCTCTGCGGCTCCTTCATAACAAACAGTAAAATAAATCTAATTCCAATTATGTATAGGGGATCAGTACAATATGTAGATAACATTTCTTCTATTCATCTCTATCAGTCGTTTCATTGAAATCAATTTAAAAATTTGCCCATGTTATCTTGTAGGTACCCAACTAAGTAACCCTACAATTCTACAGTCATATCTGTAACTCACGCATCACGCAATAACTTCATTTTAAGCACAAATCAATCTTCACATGTTTTCTAACTTACAGAAGAATAAATCAGTTGATAAAAAATTTTAATCAACTTATTTACTCGCTGTAGAACTATGATTGACCCTTTTGCACACATTGAAGCCATTTCTCTGTGCGTATTCTAATCTTGCGCCTCGATTGAGTAGCAAGAGAGTTTAGAAACAATGGTGCCACTGTGCACATCTGCTGGATAATAGGTGTGTGGTGTGGTGACGACATTAATCCAATGCACTTCCATTTTGCAATTTGATTGTAGGCTGTAACTGGTTCATTTATCTTAGAAAACTGGAATGACCAAGCAGTGTGGATTCAAATTCAATGGGACCGGGTCTCAACGGGTACTTTAAATATGTACCTTAGAACTTAAACACCACTGGCATTTTGGTAAAGGAAAAAAATCGCAAGGCAATCTGCACTGATATCTGTAGACAACATCGAGTTATGTAAAAAAATCACACTATGATAGCGTGGCATGTATTTGAGTACCTACTAAAAACTTACCCTTCTATCATTGCTACGGGATATTCTTGGTGTTTTTAAGTCTCGGTACAAAAAGAAAGATGGGTCATTCTACTTTTTAGTGCAGGTTTTTGTGTCCCCCAGACAAAAAAATCTAGATTTGCCATTTTCTTCATAAAATTTAAAAATATTGCGCAATACATGAAACTTCCGTAATATTTCCTTTACTTCTGTTAACATTTATATTTAAATAGTTTGCCTATTTTAAGATAATTAAGGGTAACAAAGTGGAGTTTTATGGTAACATAGTTGTTTTCCATAGTATTGCAAAGTGTCCCCGACCTAATACGCGGACTAACTTAACCAAAAAAAGTATTCTTATTGCAGTGTAGTCCTATGTTTCAAAAATTTATTTAGTTTATTTGATATGTTTGCGTTTTTTATGTAGGCCTCATATATTTTTAAACGATTTATTTCTTTTTCAAAATAATTACTTTAGTTTTGTCCCTAAGGAAGAAGCTCAATACGGTACTACTATGTTACTGGTATTTCTTAAAAAAATCGTTAGATGTCACTGTACCGCCTCTGGTTGGGTCGATTGGGTAGGTTGCGCATTACAAGAGCGGGGTGGAGGGGAATGGCAGTAAGCCACGTGCCGCCACTCAGTCGCCGCCATGTTGTGAATCAAGACGCGTGTGTTTATTTGGTGTGCACTTTGTTACCCGGCGAAAAGGTAAGTTTCTAAACTTTTACTTTATGTTTTAACTGTTGAGACGTGGCATTTATGTCACTTAATTGTATTCTATTGTTGGATTTGCAAATTATATGATCATTTCGTAAATATCAGGTAGCATCATGTTATTTTACAACTGTGTTACCGGCCCACTTTGTTACTCTGCTGTGGTAACGCAGTTGTAAATATACTCTGTCACTGATTCTTTCTAATTTTATTTAACTTGATTAGTTCGTATCGACCCACAGGTTAATATTTTAACAATTTTACAATTGTTTGCTGACTTACTTTAATTATTGTTGACGGTAAAATTAGTACTACAATGCCATGTTTTTATCTTTTACAGAAGATCATGCCGCTAACTCCAGCCGAAAAACAACGTCGGTACCGAAACAAGGCAAGAAAAAAGGCTTTAGAAAGGTACCACAAAACAAAACGCCTTGTCAAAGACTTAACATCACGTGAACATCGCCAATGCAAGAGAAAATGGCGGGTCGCTAACAGCAAAAGAAGAGTCCGCATTCATGCCCTGCAATCTATTACAAGAAACACTCCGGAATTGACCCCTCAACCTGATGTACCTCGTGTGAACACTCCACCAACAGGACAAAATGCACCAAATATTCCTGAAAATCGTCCGATAGCCGATTCTCGCAGATTGCGCACACCTTCTTTGTCTCCATCTCCATTGTCTTCGCGCCAGAAAGCCACTCAAAAAAAATCTCATGAACGGATGCCTAGACAATCACTATTTCTATCTCGTTCGGCTAAGGAACAATCAACATCAACGGTGACTTCACCTGCATCAGCTTCTGTTTCTGCGCAGAATCGTGGACGTAAACAAGTAAGAAGGGACAGAACTTAACTCTATAGAGAAAACGTACATCTGAAAGAAAAGCTAGAGGCAGCTGAGCGAAAATATCAAAAGTATAAGAAGAAATGCCATAGATTAAACCGAAGTAAAGAGAAATACGCGAATACTACGAATTCCCTAATCCTCTGGAAGTGTTCGAACAATGACTGCAATTATTAATTAATTTTTAACTAATCCGACCTGCATAAGTGCTGTGATTTTGGTAGAACGGATATATTTGTATTATTAACATTATTATCTTTAACCTTTGTGGTAAATAAGAGACTGATTAGCTATTTTTGTAGAAGAGAATTCTCTATTGAAACAACTTTGTTACTGTTGAACAACTGTGTTACCATTATGTCCCTATTTCTAAGTAAAGGTTTTTCAATTTGAGTTGTACAATTGGCATAATAAGCTACATTACAGATATATCAGATGCAAGATAATATTTTTTAATATCAATGTTAAATACGTTGTTAAGATATTTTTACATATATACATTTTATGTCAAATCTTTGTAAACAAAAGTGCACAACAGTAACATAGTTGTCATTTAAATGTGATTTATAAGACTTAATAAATGATAATTTCTAATTTTAGTTATGAAAGAGAAAGATTTATGTTCCTATAATAAGTTTTGTTAATTATTTGTTTGTAATGAGTGACTAAAGCTGCCCAATAAAAATATTTAGATTGGTAACAAAGTGGTATGATTTTTCTACCTTGGTCGCCAAAATCTTTATTTTCAGAAAGAAATATGTAAAAAATTCGCTGCTGGCAGTTAATTTCAATTGTGTGGATATAATTACGCATAAATACAGTTACATTACTTCATTTATCTCTAATGATAAAAATTTTAAAGTCCACTTTTAGCAGTGCAAAAACCTGCACTAAAAAGTAGAATGACCCAGATATTAATCTTTAAGTCTAACTAAGAAATAATTCTCCAATCAAAAATATAAGTGATACATGTACCTAATAAAAAGCACAGACCCAGGTGTCTGTGGAGTGTAAAAATTACAATTTAAAAAATAAAACTGTACGTATACCTGCCTTTAACGTTCGTCCATTCGTTTAAATGCCTAGCAGCATTTAACCCATTAAAGCCTGAATTATTTTAATGTTCCAGAATTGTTTAATATTTTAATATATTGTTATTATAGATCCATTTCATAATTTTTTAAAGTTATTTGTTTGGTGCAACTTTTACTTTTGAAAAAAACCATGGGTGCCGTTTGGCACCGCTAGGCTAATATGTTGTCTCAGGTCACATATAACTTAAATGAGAAGATTTGCTATTTGTTAGCATTTTGCATTACTAACTACTGATTTAACTCTTTTAGGGTCTTACTATTTTATAATTGAAAAATAAAGTCAGTAAAAAACTTTTTTATTTTCAAAATGTACTGTATATTTCATGAACAATTAAGTATGGAATCGTAAGTTGCAAGCTGCGCGGAGTCCCACATTACATTTATTTACATTGTAGTCTACAGGTCTCAAGACCACATTTGCGACAGGATTCACTGGGAACCAATGAGTGGTTAAGACCATCAAAGCACACGTCATCGAGGATCATCAACTAGACTGAAACTTAACTTTTCATCATTGCTTTCGATTTCACAAAACATCCCCCGTGAAGATGCAAGACGACGAGATGCAGCGTATCCACGTGAAGTGCGAGTCCTACGGACGGCTTATGAGAACCAAAAGATAACTCAGTAGAAGGTCCAGCTTCAACTTCATTGTCAGAAAAGCGAAGGAATACAGTGCGTCTACGCGAAGTACTAGACTGACAGGACGGCTTCTGAGAACCATGAAATGATTCAGAAGGTTATTCGGCCTCAGATTCACGTCTTTGATGCGTCGATGTCAGTACTACCTCACATCCAGCATTGAGTTGCTGATCTGTCAGATTATTTATAAAACCACCTTCATCTTCTTTAGCTGAATCCTCGTTTGATTGAATAGCAGGTTCTGGAGGTTCAATATATAACAATCGAGGCTCAAGATCTTCGTCTTCTTTCAGTATAGCTAATGCTTAATGTAATGGATAACTCCTAAAAAAATAAAAAAATAAATTTTACACGCAAACGCACTCAAATTATTAAAAAATGAGAAAATATTTTATGAATAATGCATCTGTGAAAAGCATACATATCAGCCTACGGGTGCCGTTTGGCACCCGTCACATTGCGGGTAGGATAAAACAAACTAATATAAAAAATCGCGTAATGTTATTGTATTATAGGAAGAAACATTGTTTTTATACAAATAAAACGTATAAAAATGTAACAAATCATAGTAAATAAAAGAATTATGAAGTACTTACTTGAATGTAGCATCCATTTTTTGAATATTTTTCACAACACCAAATAAAACTCGTCCTTGACGGTTGCATCAAGTGTACTGGTTGACAAAAAGTAGTTGAAAACAAAGCTAGCTCTGTCTAGTACCGCATAGACAATTGAAATTTTGAATATATCAATTACGATAAGCGTAAAGCGTGAAAGTTCAAATACATAAAACCGGGTGCCAAACGGCACCGCTAGGTCATAATGGGTACGAATGCACTGTAATTCATTAAATTTTCTTATTATTTCATCGACATGTCTCAAGATTTTGCAGTGTTTGATAGGATACCTACTTAGCTTGTTTGTAACTGTTCAAAATTTGCTGAGATTTGAACCCTTACTACATGCAAGCCGACGCACCAGCCATTATTACTGCAAACGTGTTTAGAGCCCATTCCGATTGTTCCCGGAGTCGTAACAGCATTACAGCGGAAGGGAGTGAGTTATGCACGCGGCTCGCGGATGTGCCTGTGACTGGATGGCTGTGGACGAGATGGCACTATCTTTTAGCTTATCAAACAAAATAGTCCAAAGATACCAGAAATCTTGTCTTGCTTATACAATCGTCATTTCAGCCGCACGATGTTCTACCCAGTTCAAAATATGAGATCCCACGGATTCCTAATTTTTTGTCACTAGTTGAAGCAGGTTCCAAACCGATCTTGGTCAGATTCACTATCAACCTTGTCAGTAAACATTCTACACTGTTTTGATCAATGCGAGTCTAAAGTTTAAATTCAGCTGTGTTAAATGTAAAGTTGACATGACAGAGACGAAACATTAATTGCCTGTACACATTATCGTTTCATTTTGATCTAAGAAATGAGTGAATAAAGCGGTCCTAATAGGTATAAAATCCGACACACATTCGGTTTGTGTGGATCCGCCCCGTGCAGTTCCTGAACGCCCCCCAACGCCTCAATGTTTACGGAAGACAAGCAGATTGTAACCTGCTCGAGCCAGCTGCCAGATTTATACATTAATGAACTAAATAGTGTACTATACTAACCTTTTTAGGGTTCCGTACCTCAAAAGGAAAAAACAGAACCCTTACAGGATTACTTTGTTGTCCGTCAGTCCGTATGTCAAGACTTTTTATCTCGGGAACGCGTTAAGATATCGAGTTGAAATTTAAACTATATACGTATATATCTATGGTTTCTTGCAATTGTGTAGAAGAAAAACTTCTCAATTATCGTACAAAAAAGTTAGAGCCGTTTATGTCGTAAAAAACGCATATTTCGACACTCAAAAAATCAAAACCTACAGGGTACTTCCCGTTGACATAAAACTATGAAATTTGGCGAGAAGCATTTTTTCAGAGTGCACACATTGGAAAAAATGTGAAAACATTTTCATTTAAATCACAAAAAAATAGGGCCTCGACTAGGGAATAATATTCTCAAAATATGGGTTCAAACTTCAAAGTGAATAAATCGTATCATGTATCATTTACAAGAGCTTCATTATCACATGCTAAACAGATTTTTAATTATTTTAACAATGTGTAATATTCGATGTATGACGACAAAAGTGAAAAAAAAAAATGTCGATGATTATAGCATAGAGATTTTAACAACCTACTTCCCAATTTTGTGAAATTATCTGGATTTGTACGGAACCCTCGGTGTGCGAGTCTGACTCGCACTAATCCGGTTTTTTATTTAATAGTCCTCTGCTAGACGTAGGCCTGTCCACGACGGGTGATTATTAATATATATATCCCATATCAAACACTGCCTAGTGTTGGATATGCGATATATACAGGACGGCCTTCTACGGACATATGTAGGTTTCCTTACGATTAATCTCTTAAGCTAAATGCCAGTGGTGTGAAAATGCGTTTAACGTTTCACAGAACTCATTGAAACAGTACCGAGATATGAACCCACGACCTCTACGATACTATTTGCCAGTATAAAATTGTCCGAAAATTCAGGGACTTTGTCAATATGACGTAGTTTTCATGAACATGAATTCACTTACTTATAAGAATTAAAACACAGATCATACAGTTTAATATTGGTTGATTGATATTTCGTTAAAGTATTTCTTAAATTATATTTAGTACACTCAGTATGTACCACTGCAGCCAGACTGCCACTCAAAAAGCACATAAACTACTTGTTTGAACCGGCACAACGTATGACAACGCTTTTAAATCCGAGCACGGTTAAGAACATCTGTCACTATCTTGTTAGCATAAAATACGTTCCTTTTAAGTCTGAAACCCATAGACTTAGATACGTTTTATAAATTAGGAGGGGGTGAATGACCATTTTACGCAAATACAGAAATGAAATTGAAATTGAAAAAACATTATTCGACATAACAAACACAGGAAACACAAAAAGACAATAATAAAATTAAGAAAATTAGAGGAAATTAGAAATGTCGAAAAGGGCTCACCTCAGCATTATGCTGAATGCAGGGATGAACCGAACACTCAGCGCTGGTTTTCAGGTTAGCCCTTTTTGAGGGTAGGTAACACAAAAACATAAAATAAGAAATAAGTGAACAAACAGTGCAAAAGTTATTTTTAAACTTTCGCAATTTGAGCACAGTATCCTATTATATTAATACAGGACTTATCGCGCAATAAAACATGAGATATGTTAATTAAATACCTCTTTTTATTTTTCTCCCGGCGTTTTGGCCGCATTGGTCGTGGTCACGGGCAGCAGAAAAGAGGTATTTAATTAACATATCTCATGTTTTATTGCGCGATAAGTCCCGTATTAAAATAGTAGGATATACAGTGGAAAACTAAGAGAAAGGAAAATCGAACAACATAACGTCAACGAACATGAAATGAAATTGGCTCTTCGGTAAGTAGACCAATAGACAACGACTGGTTATGAACTCGGTCTTTGGTGAATTTTACAAAATTGTCTTTAGTAGACTGAAAGCTTCTCTCAAAAGCAATTGAAGTTCATTTTTTTACGGACTGAAAAGCAAAAAAAAAAAAGTTCACGGTGTTAAAATGTTCAATTGAGCTCATGCGGAATGCTAAGTAGGAATACATATTTAATACTGCTTAATGAAGGAAGATTGATGTTGTGATGGGAACCCAATCTTCGCCACAAATATTATATTGTGTACCTTAACATTGTATAGGTATAATTGAATATTATGACATTATTGAACATTTTTTGATTTATATAGGATTTTTTTTAAATTGACATTATTGGACACTTAAATTGATTTGTATATTTCATTATTGCTCTCGTTGAATATAAGCCATTTTACAGGACTTTTAACTAAGTATTAAAATTTAGTCATGCCCGAGTCGAGCCTTTGGATTGGATTGGATTGGATAAAAAATCTTTAATTCTGCTAGGTAGGTACTAAATAAATAAATAAATATTTTGGGACATCTTACACACGGCATCTGACCCCAAATTAAGGAAAGCTTGTAATATGGCTGCTAGACTGATATACTACATAAATTGACTTATTTTTAAATACTTACTTATAGAAATAGTAACTAAATACGAGTAACACCCAGACACAGAGCAAACACTTATGTTCATCACATAAATATTTGCCCTGGGTGGGGATCGAATCAACGCCTCTTGATCCAGAAGTTAGGGTCACTAACCACTGAGCCACCGAGGCAGTCAACCTTAAGTATTGTACTTATCTATCGAAATAATGTACTGTTTAAACAATTTGTACATGACCTCTAACTGTTGTTTTTAAACTTTCGCGATTTGAACACATTCGGCCGATTTGCATCGACCGTGGTCACGGGTAGTCTACCCGTGACCCGGGTAGTCTACCCGTGACCCGGGCAGTTTACCCGTGACCACGGTCCATGCAGCTCGGCCGAAACGTGGGGATGATGAGGTATAATGTATTATAATAATAATGACCTCTAAATCTGTGAGATGTTTATATGTCGATGCACAAACCTGCCAGCAAACAAAGTATGCATACCTTCCTGACTCATTCCAGAAGATACATTTCAGTGTCTTTGTCCCTCCTTTGTGATTATTTCAGGTGCTTGCTGATGACGAATAAAGCGAGACAGAAACTGTAGTTTTTTTAACAAATGAGCTTTTATTTAGTTTTACCTGTCTCGGTAGGTATGTCTCAAAGTTATTTCAGACCTTCCTCATAGATTTTTAGTAGGATTGATTTATAAGCCTCTTGCATGATCATAAATTGTCTACTTTGGTGGATGTACTCGTATATCTTACACTGCTTGTATAACTGATTATTTCTAGTTCTAGTAACTTTCTACTTCGATTGAGTTGAAATTCAATTTACCGGCACCATTTCGTTAACAACAATATAATGTGATTAATAGTAGCGTAGGTACAGTTTTGTTCTTTGACTTCGTAAAAAATATCTACAATTTATCGCAAATGAGCTTGTCACAGATACTAACGCCGTCCCCTAAAACGCAGCCACTGGCCAGATCGCCATGTTTTTTTTTCTTACAATTCATATTGGTGACTGGCCAAGTGAACACAATTAGTATACTTGCGATGAATTTAAAACGACAATAATTGCAAAGTTTTCGATTGAGACGCCCGCTTGCGATGGCTCTATAGCTAAATATTTGTTTACATCAACACCATTTCCTTACACCTTCCGACCTAAATAAATCGAGCAACGTAAACCTGCTAATTAATGCCTCTCATTTGAAATTTTGACCGGCGATTATATTAATAACCGTCCGTTAAGAGCGAGCTACAGTGCTAGCGAAACTGAGAGTTAAGGCCCAGACAGACACTGGTGATACAGCATTAATATGGAATGTAAAAAAAAACCGGACAAGTGCGAGTCAAGCTCGCACAGCGAGGGTTTCGTACAAATCCAGAAAATTTTACAAAATTGGGAAGTAAGTTGTTAGAATCTCTATACTATAATCACAAAACTAGAAGAGACCACAGATTATATATACGTATACAGTTTAAATTTTAAATTGACATCTTAACGCGTTCCCGAGATAAAGAGTATTGACATACGGACAGACGGACAACAAAGTGATCCTATAAGGGTTCAGTTTTTTTCCGTTTGAGGTACGGAACCCTAAAAAATCTCAAGTCCATGTGTTACACGTATAGCTTACGGAAAGTAAAAAACTAAACTTGGTAAGTAATTCAAGTCATATTACATAACATTAATGCTTCAATTGACTAAGATTTTCGATATAAAAATAGGTAATAAAATACCAAAATAATCCTTTTCCACTGACACATTTGTAATGTCTACTGTTTGTAAGTTTGTGGCAAAGACATGTTACATAATTATATAATTGTTATTATTTATTCATGTAGAGATACATCTATGTTTGTTGTATTTTGTTATATTATGTTGGTTTTCGTTGCAAATATAGTTATGTGTATGTTCTATTAATTTGTAATTTGATATGATTCGTTTATATCTCCCATTAACAAATTTGTCCACGCCAAATATAATTGTTATTATTTATTCATGTTGTAGAGATACATCTATGTTTGCTGTATTTTGTTATATTACGTTGGTTTTCGTTGCAAATATAGTTATGTGTATGGTCTATTAATTTGTAATTTGATTTGATTAGTTTATATCTCCCATTGACAAATTTGTCCACGCCAAATATAATTGTTATTAATTATTCATGTTGTAGAGATACATCTATGTTTGCTGTATTTTGTAATATTATGTTGGTTTTCGTAGCAAATATAGTTATGTGTATGGTCTATTAATTTGTAATTTGATTTGATTAGTTTATATCTCCCATTGACAAATTTGTCCACGCCAAATATAATTGTTATTAATTATTCATGTTGTAGAGATACATCTATGTTTGCTGTATTTTGTAATATTATGTTGGTTTTCGTAGCAAATATAGTTATGTGTATGTTCTATTAATTTGTAATTTGATATGATTAGTTTATATCTCCCATTAACAAATTTGTCCATGCCAAATATAATTATTATTATTTATTCATGTAGAGATACGAGTACATCTATGTTTGCTGTATTTTGTTATATTATGTTGGTTTTCGTTGCAAATATAGTTATGTGTATGTTCTTTTAATTTGTAATTTGATATGATTAGTTTATATCTTGTAAAACTACTTCCTATTTATAAATTATTTATTTAATTATTTGGCCAAGATAAAAGTGATCGTCTAGTTTTATAATGTGATCGTCTAGAAAATATTTAACTCAAATGGACCCTTATACGTTGTGTAAAGTCTACGTTGTGTTTAGATAATAAAATTAGGATAAACAGTGAACCTAAATTAGTTTCAACACTAGCCTATACAAAACTATAAATAACCAGTATATAATAGGTGTTGCCAGTTCTTTGTATCATAAATAGATACGAAAGTAAAATTATAAAAAGGAGAACAAAACAATATAAAAATAAGTTCAATACGATTCAAATAAGATGCAGTTTCAGAATAACAAAAGAAATACATTCGCTCAGCACATAAAACACATAATAAAATGAAATTAATTAAATTTGAGTACAATAAATTATTACGATGCATGTGACAATATGAAATAAAGAAAGTAGAGTTAAATAAAAGCATGCAACTTAGCTTGATTCCGGCTATCTGCGACTCTTTACAGCTACAGCGATCGGTGATCCGCAGTCTGTCCTTCTTCTCTCTTCGTGGCCAACTTTATGCTAAGAGAAATACTGATTAATGACATTAGTGCACTAGGAATAATATTATCTGCTCCTCTGATCTGCTCCAAACTGCAGAGCTGCTAACACCATCCTCTGGAAGGAAAACAGGTATGGGATATGGAGTTTAGATCTTTAAGATCTGTAAATTGAAAGCCTAAGCGAATCAGAATGTGGGGCTCCCTGCCATCCTTCACCCCACTCCAAAGCATTGCCAACAAATCCGTCAGGTTTAGCCCTAACCACGCCACTAAAGACACTAAATATTCAAACCTTCTTATCTCTTACTGATCATCATTCATTCATCTCTTAATCCAGTCATTCATCCAAACACTCCTTTAATAAGGTTAGAACCTAAGTTTCTCAAAGTTTGTTATTATTTGGTTCCCTAAGCTAGTTTTGTGACCAAGAGATTCCTTATGACTCGAAAGATCCCTACAGGAATATCACGGTCGTGTGGTGTGTGTACCTAGTGCATGTTCGGACATCCAGTTGCGAGATAGCAGCCGCTAGCAGGCCACTATTTCGGCCGGATGTCCTGTGTAATTCCCCCCCTCCTGGTGCGGCCGGCTTTAACCTGCTGAAAGGGGCGAGAGTTCATAGCGCCCGTCACGTAGATCCGCCGGCAAAAAACTATGCCAGGCCCCTCATAAGAGTCAAATAGTGTGCAAGTGTGTAAGAAAATGATTTTTCATTTTAAATTTTCATTTGGGGAAAAGAGACCTAATTCCAATAAGATTTTGTCCGCTTTGTGTTAGTTCATGATGAAAACCTTCGATAGCCAGATACCTTTGTCAATACATATTATGTTGTATGTTTCACAATATGAAACAATATGATAGAGTGAAGACGATGATGATGATGATATTTCACAATATTAAATTCTCGTACTGCATCCGTGAAACACGAACTTGCAGTGAGAATGCATTAATCTGTTGAGTCTCGTTCAATAGAGACGAACTCGGAACTCCTTAGGTAGATGTCTGATCTCCTTGCATAGATGTTTGGCCTCCTTATGGAGTGATATACATGCTGTTATATTTTAATAACAGCACAATAATATAATAATATTATGTGCCGCACAATGTGGTTCACATATACAAATATCATGAGGATAAATCAGCTGATGTAGAAGGTCATTAGGTTATCAAAAGTTTTCATTCAAATATGTTATTATTTTGTTTGTACCGGAACTATAAAAAACACAACCTAGCTACATGAAAACTGATATTAAATGTTTAGTAGCACTCATCCACTCAGCCTTTCTAAACATACATCACATGAGTCCTAACGTAAGGAAAACTAATAAGTAGTCTACCCTTAGATGGCCCAAAAACAACGTAGTAGGCGCACTGCTTCTGAAAGAAAAGACATTACGCTACCACTATTGTAGTCTATCTATCAATTAATCTGATAAGATGATGGAAAATAAACGGAGACTAATGTATCGTACTTATAGTAAGTACCGCTATCTGGAAGTTAAACACTTTGGAAAATAAACCTGAAAATAAATACCTTGAAAGAATATTCATTAGTTAGAAATCCTTTTGAGACCTGAGGTAACGCAAAACTTTATCTTTGGTACGGGAGAACAGCAGGAAATAGCTATAAATTGATTACAATATTTAGATGAAACATAACAACAGCAAGTATCTGATTTGTTCAAGCTAGCTATTAGGTACTGCAAAATATGAATCCTTGAAAGGCATCGCCAAAGGTCTCAAAGAGATTTATGATATATCACTTTCACAACACAAACACTATAATATGCCTTAATCGACAAAGGCTTTCTGTTCACTTATACACTTGGGAAATGAGCGAAGCGAGCGAGCTCTAATTTCCAAATTTTCACACGCGTTATAATTTAACACCTGAACTATTTTCAAAACGAGTATCGTTTACCGCGGTCTAACCCGGACTGTCCAAAATCCTAGCTTTTCCCATACAAAATAATTGTAATCTCGACGAATTCCACGCCTGTCAAATACTTGAGAAATCAATTATAAAAATATTTATGAGTTTGTACAAAACGGACGAAAAAATTGAAACACTCGAAATCACTTTAGTTTTTGTAAAATTTTCTAGCGCTATAAATTATTTCTATTTCCAGTAAGTCAACTTGCTACAAATATAGAGTCTTCGACAGAAACAAACCTAATATGTAATGACTATCTAGACATAGTACTCTATTTGTATTTCAGTACCTACATTATTAAGTGATTTGATTTTATATAGCTACAAGGTTATATTTACATAACAGTCCGCCGCCATACCTGTAAATACTTCATTTATTTCGTAAAACTATTTCAAACTACTATCAATCAGCACATAAGTAACCATAAATTATCATTATTTCATTAATTGAAAGTCATTTTCGCCATAAAATTTAATACCCTATTAACATACCTAGTTGTCATACTGTCTAAGTTTATACTGTCTCTACGCGACAGTTGCCACTCAAGTTTTTTTTATGGCAGTCAATATGGATTGCATAAAGGACAACTAGGGTTAACACATTTATATTTTTGCCCAACTACCAAAAGAAGAGAGGATCTCAATTTATACATACTTTCGCTTTCTTATAAATTTTCAGAATGTTATTAGAAAATAGTATAATTTACATACTCGCATTTTGAATAATACGTAAGATTGTAATTGTGGTGTCCAATGATTTTTACGTGACACAAAATAACATAACCAAGATTATACTGGTATAAAATGAATAAAACTAATTTTATTATCGCTATCACATAAAATTCAGACATTTATATTAATATTTTTAAGTACATTAATACTGAAATAGTATAGGAATAAGTAAAATGATCTAAAATCGAATGTATGTAAAATAACAGAAAACAATGATGTCCGAACCGTTCCTTTCTCATTCTTTACTTATTTAATAGATCTCATTGAAATTAAATATAATTAAATACCTATGAGTCAGTCACAATCCTGTCTTCAGTGTTCGATTTTTTTACTCAAAACAATATTTCTGTTAACGCAGGAAATAAAAAGAGAAAAATATGACCTGCTAACATGTTCTACAGAATTTTTAGAGAGCCCATACTTCAGGCACTTGAAAATGTAAGGTTTCCAATAATTTGCGGTTGACCTGTGTCAGATAATGGCAATTTTGAACTTTATTCTTTAGTGCTATAGATTCTCCAATAAAATACTGAGCAGCATCCTGTCATGGTATTCCTCCTAGAACTTCTCACGACTCAATTTTTTTTAAGAACAATAAATATATCAATACCCGCATTAGCATGAAAAGGACAGCAAATACAACAACTTTACAAAGTCTGAGAGAGACAAAAAAAGTTAGTTAATAATTTATAAGGTGTATAGTCAAAATATAGCATAGATACATGGAACAGACGTTATGTGTATATATACATACATAACGGCGGTTACAATCTCCATTAACAAATGTGTCCACGCCAAATGATACGTATTTGTTTACAACTCGTTTACAACATGGCATGCACACAATAATAACTGACAATCAATTTAGAAGTAAAAGGATTTGCATCTGTCATTGTTTAACCTTGAGCTTCACTAGATGCGAAGCCAGGCTAGCCAAGCTGTGAATACGGCCTTGAAGATTTCATTGCCGTTATTTCAGGTTTGGTTTCACAGTAAAAGTTGTTTTTTTGGTGTGCAATAATCCTTGCCTTATCCTAATCCTTGGGTACCTACACCCAGAATCTCTTAAGGACTCAACATTTAACCTGTATATTATGAGAGCTTCTTCTTTTGTGTATACCCATATGTACAGCAGTGAACTACAAAATCTAGAGCAGCACAATAGAGGGATAATAGACATCACAATTAATTTAAAATGGTACAATAAACTCTTTTTATTTGATTGGAAAAACTTTTTCTGACATATTATAATTATGCCATTCATATTTTTACTCGATTTTGCATTGAGGTCCCGCTTGTAACTTAAAATAACGGAGCGTGGCTCTAGGCATTCGCATAGCTTAGCATAGCCTTGCTTCTAGTGCTTTATTGGCCTAACATTTGACCAGTTAATTTGTCCGCAACATTAACCGCACGAGTACGTGGAAACTAGTGTAACCCCAAACGATTTCCGTGCCTAATACCTATGGCGACTCGGTGACGGACGGACGCGCGAAAATCTACACTAATGCACGGCTACCACTTGCATTGGACGAGGGAATTCGGTTGCGGTATACAATACTTCTTTTAGAGCTTTAACTGTCCGCCAAAAACAGTTATTTCTCAATACAGTTATTTCTCAATTTGATCGTAAAATACTAAAGAAGTAAAATCTTCTTGGAAGTTGGTAACAGTTATAATTTATTACATGTGTTTGAGCTCACTGTATAATTTTGGAAAAGGAGTTTTGGCGGGAACGCGGAAAAGTCATGTCGCCCCATTGTATTATTTTGTTAAACTTGTGTTTTATCAGTGATAATTAGTGAAAAATTGTGGTATTTCGTTGATTATAAGCTGATTTACGTGTATGAGCGTAGGCAAGTGATATAATATGACGTATCGTGTTGTTCCGTGTTGTTACCAAAACTCCATAGACGCCTCTAGTAAAGTCTCCACTGCTTTACTGAGGTATGACTTGGACGGTTTGTTTGGACTTTACCGCGACCCGCGACTTGATTGGACTATGACGTGACTGCGACATTGACTATTTTGATAAAATATCAAAAATTATTAAAACTTAATACTTGACACTGGCAAATGTACAACAATGCGACGCCAAACAAAAGAAGAAGAAGAAGAATTTTGGAAAATTAAATTATTAGAGAGATGAGCTTTAATTTTAAAAACCTTTAGATAATATTGATTCAGCTAAAATATATGAAGCCGCGGTAAGTAACTTTCATACAAAGAACCCTAATGTAGTCTCATGTCTTGAATAGGCACAATGACTAAAAAATGTAATTAGTCCGTCAGATAGATTTTATTAGAAAATATTAGACACTTATTATTCTTCTGTCAATTAAACAAAAATTTAAGATGAAAATATAGTCCGATAAAGTTCCGCGTGACGTCACGATAAATGTATAGACTTTCGTGAGAGACGTGATATCCCCCACAACTTTGACAAGGTTTATTTTTGCCATTTGTTGTTTTACTGACAAAAGAAAAAATACGAGTTCAATATATTTTTTAACTCTCTGACTAGTATATTAGAGATTTTTTTATCTAGTCAACATGCCTATTCTTTTATAGGCACTAGTTATAAATCAAAAACTTTACATGTTTTTAAACCGTATTTGTAATTACTTGTGTGAGTATGATTGTTTGCTCCGTGAAATCACAAACATTTGTGATTTTCCATAGGTATTTTTGGATACTTGAACTGATTTTAGTTAAAAATAAAACACGGAATTACTGCTAAGAATTATAATTTAACAAAAATAATCAAAAGTTAAACAATCGGACAGCGATTCGACACAAATAAAAGAAAAACGAAATATCGGACGATGTTTCCACGACGGTGGCTCGAAGCAAAGTGTCGGCGCGGCGTTTGCGCACCGCCTTTTATATCATTCGCCGGCTGGTATTCGTCTACTTTCCAACAGTATACAATATTTACTTTCAATAGAAAAAAATTAAGCCGCTTGGATAAACGGTTAAAACCGGAACTTTGAACATAATTTGTATCCCAAGCCACGATAGCGCTCAGTTATAAATGCCAACTGCGTTTCTTCATCCGAAGGCTGCTTAACATCGGTGATCACTGACAAACACCTAGTTTTACGCTATGAGCGCTACCGTAGACCTAATGCTTAGTGTTCGGGATGTTTACTGACATATCGTCGTAGTGCATCAGTGACGATATGTCAGGAACAATCCTGAACTTTACAGTGTAGAGTCTGTATAGTCAAGTTTCTGACTATACAATCTTACTGCAAATACAAACTTATTGTAAATACAAACTCTAACTCCACAAACTTTCCGTTTATTACTTTAATTCATGTTGTTTTTAAACTTTCGCACATTTGAACACATTATTATTATATACTACGGGACTAATCGCGCACTAAAATTACGAGATAAATAAATACCTCCTCATCCCGACGTTTCGGCCGAATTACATCGACCGTGGTCACGGGTAGACTGAATGACTCTCTACCCGTGACCACGGTCGATGTAACTCGGCCGAAACGTCGGGATGAGGAGGTATTTATTTATCTCGTAATTTTAGTGCGCGATTAGTCCCGTAGTATATAATAATAATACTTTAATTCAATTTTACAATAGTTCTTGTAATAAAGAAGCAGTAAGAGCTTATACTTTTAGGGCGTGTAGAGTTAGAAGCTTGGCTGTACATGACATCTGATAACTTTGACAGTGCGAGCTATATTATGGTCTTGTCGTGGCAACATTTTACTTGAAAATTCTTTAGTGGGATATTATTTACAGTATACTAATTTACTTTGATAGGTATTATTAGGTGCATTAGAAACATACAATTCATAACGGTCAATTAAATTACTTCTTTAACTTTCTACTTTAACTACAAAATACCAGCAATGGTTACTGAATTTAGCGATAAAGCAGTACATTTCAGTCTTCAAATCGTTATTTTGAAGACAAAAGTCTGGCACTAGAAATGACAGGTGGCATTTTGCGAAAGCGAAATCATGTTTCTGCAATAACGTAAGATGGGTTACATAAAAAGAACGTAATGTTCACATCAAAGTAAATTGGTTTTGTCGAATTGCAGAGTCAATGTACTTACACCTACGGGTTTTATTAGTGGAGTGTGTATTTTGTAGCGAATTTAAAATATAATTATTTTTGATATTTTTGTTGGGTTAAGTAAAAATAAACTTTTTTAAGCTTTGTAGATCAATTTTGTGAATCAAAAGTGACTCTTAAGAATCAGAATTAGTAAATTGGTTGTTTTTAAACTTTCGCGATTTGAACCCATTATTATTATATACTACGGGATTAATCGCGCACTAAAATTACGAGATAAATAAATACCTCCTTATCCCGACGTTTCGGCCGAGTTGCATCGACCGTGGTCACGGGTAGACACGGGATGAGGAGGTATTTATTTATCTCGTAGTTTTAGTGCGCGATTAGTCCCGTAGTATATAATAATAATTAGTAAAATTGTTTGCATCTCAAAAGAACCTTAAGATATTCGTACCTTGTGTAAAGGTAGTCACAAGTTTTTGACCCAGCTTAGTAAGCTTAAGGTAAGAGTACTCTCCAAAAGTTTGTCTTTCGCTAAAGCAACGATAAAGATACTGGTAATTAAAAGTGCATGGATATTTAACTTTCAGTATATTTAAGCAGTAGATCTTAGTTTTTCGAATACATGTTATAATAACAATAAGTGCTGACAGAAGGCTGCACTCATGGTTAAAGAACCTACGAAACTCGTTCGGCTGCAGTACCTCCTCATTATTTAGAGCAGCAGTTTAAAAAATTGGAATTACTCTGATGTTGCCCAACCTCCAATAGTAGTGGAACTTCTAGAAAAAGACACAATACATTCTACATTTTTAGGGTTCCGTACCTCAAACGGTAAAAACGGAACCCTTATAGGATCACTTTGTTGTCTGTCTGTCCGTCTGTCCGTCTGTATGTATGTCAAGACTCTTTATCTCGGGAACGCGTAAAGATATCGAGTTGAAATTTAAACTGTATGCGTATATCTATGGTCTCTTGCAGTTGTGTAAAAGACAAACTTCTCAGTTATCGGTCAAAAAAGTTAGAGCCGTTTATGTCGTAAAAAACCGCATATTTTGCACTCACAAAAATCAAAACCTACAGGGTACTTCCCGATGACATAGAACTATGAAATTTGTCGAAAAGCATTGTCTCAGAGTACACATATAGGAATAAATCTGAAAACTGTACATTTTTATTTAAATCACAAAAAATAGGGCCTAAAACTTTACAAAATATGGATTCAAAATTCAAAGTGGGTAAATCATATCATGTAAGGTATCATATAAAAGAACTTCATTGGCACATGCTAAAACAGGTTCTTAATTATATTAATAACGTGTTTGTACGGAACCCTCAATGAGCGAGCCTGACTCGCACTTGTCCGGTTTTTTTTCTAAAGTGCTAACAATGTTTTGGCCACTGTTTGAATCTAGAGAGAACTACCACAACAGACTGATATCGTTGAAAAAGTGCGTCTCTTTGGATTTGAGTCCAGGATTACAGTAATTGAAATCCAGCGACCTTTTTCGAACTAGGCTAATTAATTCGGTTGCAAATTATGTTTAATCTCCATCAAAGACACGCCAGCCACACAAAAACAAAGAGTAGTAAAACACAGATGACAAACCTTTGACATCAGTTATAAAAACATTTTGGCGCACCTTGGCGACATCAAAGCAACGCGCCGCCCGTAGCTAATCGCATCCCGTACGCTTAGAACTATCCGGTCGTTGGCAGCTATATTTAGTGCACAGGTAACAAGAATGCCCCTTTGAAATGTAACACTTCCGCTCGTAACCTCGATCGCGGAGAAACAAAGAAAAACTACACATTTTTCTTCAAAGAATAACTTACCTACTCTTTCTATGACTCTGAGAGGGCCGACGCATCCACTGACTACTTTTCTACTTAAATGTACAGATAAAAAAGTGAATCGCGCGGCGAATCGCCCAAAACATTTTTTGAAGGTCCCCATTCGGCCCACTCCAAACAATGCGGGGCCGCGCGGGCCCAACCGCTTGCGGAGCGAATCGCCGCACTACTCTACTCATGACGGTATGAAGTTCTTCAGTCACTTTCAAATTCAAAAATAAAGTCATTCGACTTTGCGGAACAATTATTCAAATATTAAAATAAACTATTTTAAAGAAAAATATACGACACTCATTGGACATTACTTTTTATTTTTATCAACAGAGATTTTACGAGCAAATCATAGGCCAATAAATTTCATCGTACAAATACAAAGTTTCTCTGACAGAGTCATTAAACGAGTGTATAAGTTTTTTAGAGTTTTTCAGCTTTTTCAACTATTACAAAACCAACAGTAAAATTTTAAAGAAAACAATAAAATAAAAACGTTTCTGCCATATCGTTCTGAAGTTATGGCCCATCTGCACTTTCATCTCACTAATTTACCTTCCAAAAATAAGCCTGGTTTGCGGGCACGTCGATATTTTATATACTTTACACTGATGGTGATCACAGGGAACGCCTGAACGATTTCTGTAGGCAGGTGAAAAACAAGACTTGTGTCTGTCTTGGTTTATGTTACTCCGCTAGATCACAAGATTAGACTCTTGGCACTCGACCGAAGCATTGACAATGATTTGCGCAATCACTCATTCAATTACGAAGGTTGGTGCTTCTAAGTTGTGTGGTGAGTGAGTGTGTTTTTTAAATTCACTTTTTCAGTTAAGTTAATATTTAAGTAAATAGGTACTTTTATTTTAAAAGACATTCTGTGCTCGGTCACATAAAAAATGTACAGGTAAAACTATAATTATTATACAGCTGGAATTCATTCGTTAGTTACAAGTTATTATACTTATTTTACTATAAGCTGAAGACGTTTAAATAAAAAAGAAACAAAAATTATACTGTACCTTACATGTACAATTGTTATGTTCAGCCACATATTGCAAAATGATAAGTCGCTTAAATCTATAAGAAATCCAATGGCTCAAAACAAGTTACAGACATTTTACTGCCGATGCCGGCCAATAGACTCAAGATGATGATTAAACAATAACTTAAAATATTTATATTTCTGTAAAGGAAGTCAATCTTGGTTGTTGGTTGCAGCCTAATTCTGTGATTCGGCTTTCAAACAACAATCAATCTCTTTTAAGTAGGTTCATTCGTGGTCCCTGCTACAAGACTTCAAGACTCGACGAACCTTTCCCCTCCCTATTCTCCTTCCCGTATAATTTCCACACGTGTCCTTTCGCATCACTCCACGACGTTTACCGCCAAACACCCCGACAGATGAATAAAACAGGTAACATATTGAACACCAGCTCTACCCCGCGGCTCTGCCTGCAGTAAGTAAGATGACTGGCCAAGTAAAATATTACTATTAAAATATCATTTTAACTAACTCGTTATTTAAATTATCAAAAAGATGTCCGACACACATTTTTGATTTGGTCTACGAGTATGAAACAAAAATGTCAAAAATAAAGCGTGTGACAGTTCAGGAATTAAATTGATAAATAAGGGCTCGTGATGTCACTTTTACCTGCATAAGAGCTGGATTAGAAGTGATGTAATTCGGAACTTTAATTAGTTATAACTTACACGTTATTTAGTATAGAAAAATAGGACTCAATATTTTAGATATTCTAACTGAATTCTATATTAATTTACAGTCATTTTCCAGACTGTCTCTTCAATTGTTAATGTAGAGAACTACCTTGCAGGCATATTAAAACGAACCACTTCAATCATTTTTAAGTACCTATATTAAGAGGGGTTTTGCGTGATAAAATATGAGATAAATAAGTATGTACCTTATTTCTCGATGTTTCAACCGAGTCGCAACGGTCGTGGTCTCGGGCTGACATTCATAATTTCAATACAGCTTAAAATTTCAAAATTTCATTACAGCTTAAAATTTCAAAATTTCATTACAGCTTAAAATTTCAAAATTCTATTACAGTTTAAAAATGTTGCTCTAACTAACAACAAACATCTCAAAACTAAACTGCTTATATTAGCAGGAGCGAGATCATAAATACTATATTAACCCTCGCCAAAAATTATAGATGATTTACACATACAGTTCCCGATGTTAGAAGCGATAAAACGATGACATTTGGGTGATTTTAGACCAATATTTAATTGCGGAAAGTAAGTACGTACCTCATTCTTGATTAGTGATTTGATGGCACATAAAACCGTGTTTTAGGGTGTTTAGGTTTGAAATTCCAGTTGAGCGGACATTAAAATAAAGAGAAATTCTATAAATCATTAATATTATTGATGAATCTAAGCTAAATGTACTATGATTTATTATATTAATTAAAAGGAAATAGGAATCGATATTATTTATTTTAATAAAAATAAATAATATCGATTCCTAATTCGATTTTTAGTGTTAGTACTTATATTTACAGTTTATTGTATATAGGGTTATTTCTAATCAATTAACATTATTTTAGTGGCTTATTCTGTAGATCAAAACTAACAACTCAGTCAAAACTCAAAAAAAATTGTTGTTCCATAAAAAAATATCCTTCACCCGAGACAAAATGTATGGAACAGCTGAATTTTTTTTTGGAGTTCTAACAAAATTCGTAGAACAACATTTGTTAGTTTTGATGTACAGAATAAGTCCCTTAAATGATGCTAATTGATTAATAATAACCCTGTATATCTGTATCTCATCAAAAACATAAATGTGAAGTATGAGCCATGCGTTCAATATAGGAATAATAATTTGCGTTGTTGCCAACTTCCTAACAAAAGAATTATTCATATTCATATTCATATTTTTATTTGCAAGAATGTAGGGTAAGTACATGGTACTGGTCTTAAAACTACTTATATCTAGTATCACTACATCCAACTCTGATGGAGCATGCAAAATACAAAATTATTGCTTCTTAGAAACTATAAACTCATTAAACAATTCAATTAAATATTACAAAATTATCAAAATACAATGTCAATAAAATGTACAAAAATTAAAATCGATGTCAATAAAATCATGATAATAAATACTATTTAAATCCAACAAAATATAATTTTCAAGGTCATGTTTTCTCTTTAGTTAAGTTCTTTATGGTAAACTTTAACTTAAATGGTTTTATCATCCAAAAAATCTTGAATAGAATAGTAAGCCTTTTCCAACAGAAGTTTTTTTAATTTACTCTTGAACACAAAGAAAGAGCCAGCATTCCTAACATATTCTGGAATTTTATTATAAATTAGTATACCCATACTAAATACACTACTACTGTGCACTTCGGTTCTGCTTCTAACATTCTTCAATTTGTTGTTGTGTCTAGAGGTTGCAAGTTTGGGATATCTATGAATGTCAGACCTAACCAAAAGAGAAGCCTCTAATATATATATTGAAGGTAACGTTAGAATTTTCAATGATTCAAAGTAAGGCCTACACGTATCCGTCTGCTGTAGTCCACAAATAGCTCTGATACATTTTTTCTGCGCTTTAAATGCAGTTGTTTTCTCAGTAGAATTAGCCCAATACAAAACGCCAAATCTCAAAGCTGAACCTACATATCCATGATAAGCAGAAACTAAGGTATCAAGGTTAGCCACTCTCCTAAGCATGTAGAGAGCATATGCAAACTGATGTAATTTAGACACTACATGCTCAACATGCGGTCGCCAAGTTAAACCTGAGTCCAGATAAATACCTAGAAATTTAGCACAATCTGTTTCAGCTATAGTAGTTCCACCATACTGTACTGTTATAGGCCTTACTATCGAATTTTTAGTCCTAAATGTCATATATACTGTTTTTTTCAAATTCATTTTGAGATTGTTATTGCTTAGCCAACTTATTATGTTACACAGGGACTTGTTGATTTCTTCTTCATGATTATTGTCGCTGTTCGTAAAAAGGGCTGTGCTATCATCAGCAAATAAAATCATGGGATGGGATATTGCTTTAGGGAAATCATTGACATAATCTGCAAATAGAAAAGGACCCAATATGCTGCCTTGTGGTACTCCCTTTCTAACAATCTGAGGATCAGACAGACATTTCTGCTCCGTTCTTGTTTTAGGGCATATTCTTGTAATTTCAGTGTATTGCTGTCTGCCTGTGAGGCATGATTTAATCATATCTAATGCCTTGTCACGCACACCATATTTTTCAAGTTTTTGAAAAAGTATCTCATGACTTACCTGATCGAATGCCTTCGTCATATCCATAAACAAAGCTGTTACTTGCTTTTTATTTTCTAAACCTGCTAGGACAGTGTGTAACAATTGATGCATTGCCATATCTATAGACTTACCCCTCTGAAATCCATACTGATTGTCAACAATTATTTTATTTTTTTCAAAGTATTTACTAAGGTTGTTGTAAATTACCCTTTCAAACACTTTAGCCATTATAGGTATTAGGGCAATTGGCCGGTAGTTGCGAACGTCTAATCTATCATCTTTTTTGTAGATTGGAATAACTACAGACGTTTTCAGTACAGAGGGAAAACATCCACATTCCATGCATACATTAATTAAATAACTCATGACTGGAGCTATAATCATGGACACCCTTTTGACTACTTTGGTACAAATTCCATCATGTCCTGTACTGTTTGTGTTTTTTAGTGAATGTATTATTTTGACAATGTCATACGGAGATGTCGGATACATAAAACATGAATTTGATTTATTATAAGTCAAGGTATCATTGCAATTTATTGTATCATTACTGTCCATTATGTCATTGATGAAGAAATTATTGAATGCCTGTGCTATGTCTTTAGGATCAGTAAAAAGTTGGTCATCACATTTGATCATACTTATTTCTTCAGGTGGTGAATTGTTTTTATATTTATTTATAATTTTCCATACTGCTTTAGATTTGTTAGTTGCTGTTTGTATGCAGTAATTGTTTTGTGACTTTTGTGTTAACTTTATGACTCTTCTAAATCTCTTTGTATACTGCTTGAAATTACTTCTATCCTTGTCTGTCCCAGAAAATCTATATTTCCATAGCAAATATCTCTTTTGTGCTGCACACTTTTTTATCCCTTTACTTAACCATCTAGGACTCTTAGAAATGGAAATTTTAACTTTTACCAATGGAAAACATAAATCATAGAAAAGTTTGAAGAGTGAATGAAACTCGTCAAAAGCATTATCCGGATTATTATGCTCATATACCTCAGAGAAAGATAGCTTCCGCAAGCAATCCTCAAACTTTACCATGTTGTCTTCATTATAGTCTCTACAGAATTTGAACCAGTGATTGAATGAAAAACTTTTTTTAACTGGACATTGAAGTATTTGGGCAGTGTGGTCAGACAGAGCTAGTTCCAATATATCGGCTTTTGCTGCTCTGATGTTATGTGCATAGTTATCAATGCAAGTTTTGCTTTGTAATCGCGTTGGTTTATTCAGTGATAACTTTAAATTGTACCCCGCCAATATTTGCTCAAATTTTCTAGAAGCAGGACATTTTTTTAGCCTATTAATATTAAAGTCTCCGCAAATTACTAGCTTCTTACCCTTGGTGCCAACTTTTGATAAAAGATCATTCAACCGAGTGAAAAATGAATCGAGAGTTTCAATTTTCTGATTTGGAGGTCGATAAATACATATAATGAATATATTGTGATCCAGCAGTTCTATACCTGAACACTCGATGTAGCCACTGAGGCTGATTGCTGCTGCTTCTTCTACTACCTTATACTTGTGTTGCTTACGGACTAAGATACACGAGCCCCCACTTCTACTATTTCTACAAAAAGCTGTGGCTAAATTAAAGTTTTGAATGTTTAAGAAACGTGAATCTTCAGTCTTCATATTATGTTCGGTTATACAAATAACATCTAGTTTAATTTTGTCACCATTAACATGCACTGACAGTTCATCTGATTTTGTAATAAGCCCGTTAATATTTTGATGAAGTATATTTACTTTATTATACACGAAAAAGTGCATTATTATGGTGTTCTGTGCTTTTGCTTTTATCAATGTCATTATTAATATAATCGTCATCTACCTGTGTTGCAGCGTCATGGTCATTATTAGTCTCAGCTTTATTGTCGCTTTTATCACAACAGGTATCAGTTTGTGTACTTTTGTCCAACATTTTGGATAATGTGCCAACCCCACTCTGCGTGTCATTGAAATATTTACTAAACGTACGAGAGTAATGCAACTTCAATATATCCTTCAACATATATCTGCATATGTGCAAAGCCATGTTATCGCGCTTAGGCATAAATGAGCTAAAGTTCATATCTATGTAACACACATTTTCAAAATTAGCACCTACGAACTTCAATTCATAATTTAACTTCCTTTCATTTAAAAATTTATTGTATGGTACTTCACATATCAATATATTGGTATTCCTAAATTTGTTTAGCCAGTTTTGTAAATGGAATTGAATTTCGTATGGGCTATGATCATTCATGCCACCTATTAGGATAACATAGTCTTCTGTCCCAAGCTGTTTTAGTTCTTCATCTGTCATCGTAGTCAAAATGTTCCGAATAGTGGCCCCTGGCTTCCATAGACATGTAACCTGGTACTGGTCTCCGACTAGTGCTTGTAGAACTTTCTGGACTCCTCTTCCTTGTTGGTCTGCCAGGATAATGATTTTATTTTGACAACTTTGTTTCTTCTTGGAGTAGCGTGCCACGTTAGTTGTGGATTGAGATTGGTTACCTTGATTTCCGTTTTCTTGAATACCTTCGTGTTGCATTGGTTTTACATCAACTTCATTATTTTCTAATGTGATTGGTATCTTCTCTTGTTTTCTGGATGATTTATTATTGTTTAAGGACGCATTTGTTTGCTCAAGCTCAGTCGTCAGCAGGTTTGTATTGGACGTCATAGAGCCGTTTAAGTTGTCACAGAGTAGAGATCGTTTATTTTCTTTCTTATTTCGTCCCGATTTAGGTGTGCTGCAGTTACTATTATCCAATCCGACCGTTTTGTGCAACTGTATTGTATGGTTATTTTTTTCCAGCTCTTGCTTCAATTGCATATTTTCGATATTAAGATTATCTACTTCGCGATGAGCTGATTCTAATTCTTCTCGCAACTTATTAAGTTTGCCTTGCAATTCTTTTATACGGTGACTTTCATCAATTGAAGTGTCAGAAAGGCTATACATTGTGTTATCAAACAAGGTCGATCTACTGATGGATAAGTCATCTAACGAGTATGTCTTCTTTTTTCTGAAGGTGACATGTTCTGTGACTGATTTCTCCATTTTATAATTATTATAATGATGATAATTTTCAAAAATTTTTGGTGTAATGTTTGCAGAGAAAGTATGTCTATAAAACAGAAAAATTATAATGTGCAAAAATTCCGTCAAGCTGTGAGATTTGAACTTAGGTGTCTCGCTTTACAAGTGGTCGTTAGAACCGTTCGACTAACGAGACTTATAGTGAGTCGCCAAAAATAGTCATCATATCGTAGACCTTAGATTCAAATAGTGTACGTCATAGTATTTTCCAAGTAATGAAGAGGGTACTTGGCTGATTTGTCCAAACTGTCCAGTTATTGTTTTATCTGCCACAGATGCTGTATTAAAATGATTACGTTATTGTAGTTCTCACTTATTCCACCGGATATAATTTTGATTTTGTCGTGCTGCTGTGATACTTTGATGAATTTGCACTTTTATCTTGACTTTTGAAGTGTTTAGTTATGGATACCGACACAATCACATCCGTTCATTTATTTGAATATTTGGTATGTACATTGCATATTTATCACTTATAACGAATTCACTATATTAATTGATTCACTACACAAGCTTTCTTTTTGTTTTTATTGTTATTAGTGTAATAAAAACTTTTCTTTATATTTATTTAACGCGGAGTTGTTGTTCACACTCGTTCACGTAAGTACTTTTTTTTTACTTTTCCTATTGTATGGTATATTAAAGCAAAGACACCACAATAACGTGTTCTCTGAACAAAAACACTTTAACAGGCCATAATAAAATTAAGATCTACATAGGAGCCATGTACTATGTAGGATATCCCGAAATGTTAGCTACAAGAACACAAAACGTTAACGTTCTAAAGGGATGTGCTTACGTATTTCAAGCTCGAGATTTAACAATTCAACCTTCTACAAATAATTTCTAGATAATTTTTAGTTTATTTTTAGTTTATAAATGTAATATTTCTAACCCTATCAAATTATTTAAATAATATTAATTACCATCACAAATGGCATGGTTAATCTATCGAAAATTTTGTTACCGCGATCTAGCTTCGTAGCAGTCGTAGCGCCCACGCGCCTTCTCAAAACCCATATTTGACATGACCATTACGGCCCACGGCCTTTCTAGACTGAGACTGAAGTACCGCCCAAGGACCTTTGAAAAAGACATTTAAAAAAACCGCTCCAGCTTTTTGCGGTATTTCGAAACGGTTTGTTTATGTTTTTGAACGAAATAATAGAGAACGTTTACCGATATGCTCTCATTGATTTTGATAACTCATACACGTCACATTTACGAAAATCGCTGACGACATGGGTAATTCGCGCAGACGTGGTGAGTAAATCATTTTTTTTATGTTTTTTTTTACTTTCTAGTATGGCTTTTAGTAATCACATAATGTAACATTTTTTACAACATTAAAAATTATTGATATGAAATATTGGGCGTTAATGGGTATTACATTTATGTTCTTTGAAAAGGACGTGCGGGCGGTAATCAAGTTTGAGTCTCAAAAGCTCTGGCCTCTGGCAATAGTTTTTAGATTTTTAGGGTTCCCTACCTCAAACGGAAAAAACGGAACCCTTATAGGATAGGAGGATAGGAACCGTCTCCGCGAGACGGCTCCGCGTGCTAGCACTCGCCAACTTGAGAAAGGTCGCCGAATGCGACCGAAACTATAATCGTTACGACTATCTGTACACGTGAGTTTAGTCCCGTTATATATAGTATAATTTTTTTTGTCGATGGTTATAGTTATAGAGATTTTAACAACTTACTTCTCAATTTTGTGAAATTTTCTGGATTTGTACGGAACCCTCGATGTGCGAGCCTGACTTGCACTTGTCCGGTTTTTATTTCCTTCGTATACGGCTGATAGTCTACCTTGGTGCCAAATATCAAGTTTCTAGGTCATCTGGAAGTGGGTTAGGTTTTTGATCTAAAAGTCAGTGAATCAGTCAATGAAACGCCGATTTTCAAACCCTGATAATATCAGTAATCGTTTGAGCAATATTTATAAAATTTTGGATTGTTGATGAACTAAGGGATTTTAATTAATGTACCAAATTTCATTTATATCATAGGTTAATTAGTTTTTGAGTTGTGATGGGGTTAAAAGTAGCTCCGAATGGTTCGTGTAATATTGCACACGGCCGCTGCGTCGCCAGTTTTCTTTGAACAAATGGCTGGACGCGCTTCCGCGCGTCTTGATTTGTTACTATTTCACGGTAACTTAATAATCATAGAAACAATTTTTCCGAAATATGAAATCTGTAAAGTTCTAACAGATAAATATTATGAAAAAATATACATTATGTTATTTTAGACAAATGTAAAATGCATATAAATATAGTGGCAAAAAGTTTTTGTTTTTTTTTCATTAGTAACTAAGTAAGCACATGCTAAGCATACTACAAGTTTAATTTGTACGGTACTGTACCAGCCTTTTTAATAGTCCACTGGAGGACGTAGGCCTACCCCAAGAAGGGTGATTGAGCACCACGCTGGTGCGGGTTGGTGGATTCACATACGCCATCGAATTTCTTCTACGGACGTATGCAGGTTGCCTCACGATGTTTTCCTTCACCGAAAAGCCAGTTGTGTGTAATTCCGTACATAAATTCCAAAGAACTCATTGGTACGGGACCAGCGATTTGAACCCACAACCTCACGATTGTAAGGCGGGTGTCACTGCCTCTTGACCACCACGGCTTATTTTAAGTTTAATCAATCAATACTAAATATTGTATTGAATTAAGTGAGTACATTTTTTTTTATCTGATGCTCCAACACCATAACAAAACCCTGTTAAAAGAAGACAATCCCAATAGACTGAATTTTGTATTTCGAATGCAAAAGCGGCAAAAACCTGCTTACTTCATTATAATGAGGTTTCACTTACGTCAATAGCAAACAACAAATAAATCAGCCTCGTTTAAAATTCCTCCGCAACGCCCTCTAGAGGGAGAAGGATATAATGAGGTAACCGCGCCTTAAATCTTGGGACACATCTAGTTTTAATAGCATTTAAATTGGCTTTTTATTTATTTTCTCTTTCAGGGGAGGAGGGTAGTTTGAAGATTTCTAATTTGGACGGTAGTCTAGATTTGTAGAATCTAGATGTTAACTGAATTAGGCTCTGTAAAGATCCTATAAATAGTTAGCTTCTGGTACGTTCTACTTCGTATAAAGAGTAATAAAATCATTACCATCATTTTAATGACAGGATGATTTCATTCAATGTAGATTTTCTTTTTCAGATCTCCAAAAATACTAGTTACAAGTGTTGTGTATTCAGCATTCTGCGGTTAGATCAGTCCACTACTATGTAGGTGGACGTTTAGTTCTACGCTGTGTATGTGAATTCGCTAACCCGCATTGGGACAGTGTAGCGAAAATGTTTACATCACTCGTTCGTAAGGAATTTTCCTTGCTATGTGCAAGACAAATACCATGGCAAATGTGAATCTTCTGGGCCAGCGTGGAGAATATGGCCTTATTTTAGCGAGTGTCCCAGTAAATAGGTAATAATTTTGCTATGCCCTACAATAGCCATTAGGTTGTAAGCACATGTCATAACAATAAGACCGTAACTATGTACACTTAGTTGCAAATAAAGAAATATGAATATGAATTGCTCTTCGTGGGTATGTTTTGAAGTGGCACAGTACAGAACTTCCATCATAATGTGTTTTATTTTAGTCCCATTGTTGGGAATGACTAAGGTAAACACAAAAACAAATGTCTTCAAGCAATCGACCAAAAGCGAGTGATGCGGATCGCGATAATCTCGGAGGTGTGCGCACGTCAGACCGGAAATACGGCGCCCAGGGCGGCCGCTTCCGGCGGATAAGTGCCCGCCCTGACCCAATTTCCGGTTTTCACATTTCATAGATCGCGCGCATGATAATGTGGGTCGAGATTTGGATGAGACAAGGATGTTTTGGTTCTAGGTAAGTGGTCTTATATCTCAAGGTTTGGCTGAATATTTTTCACGTTCAAATGTAGACTCCAGTGTATTAGACGTTTTGTCATCTTTCAAACATTCAAACCTCAGCTTAAACACTTTCACATCACATAATTACCTACTTTACTCAGTTCTACTTTACCTCAGATTATGTTATTTTACTACGAGATTTGTTTGCTGTTGCTATAATTGATTACTGTAAGTACTACCTATGTAAGCGTAATGCTTTCTTATAATGAGATTTTTTCAACTTTGGTTCCTATGTTTTTCGAAATCTTTCGATTTGAAACAAAGTTTAGGCATAAGTAAAAAGCAAAACTCTTCATAACCCAGATGCATGTCAGATGTTATTAGTAGATTTTTTTTGCTTATTATACTTATATTATACGCTAGATGTTTGAACATGAGAAGCATAAGAATTTCATTTC
Source organism: Hypomecis punctinalis (assembly GCA_949316475.1). Lineage (NCBI taxonomy): Eukaryota > Metazoa > Arthropoda > Insecta > Lepidoptera > Geometridae > Hypomecis > Hypomecis punctinalis. The sequence continues at coordinate 3,485,358 of OX438805.1, forward strand.
ATTTCATTTTTTTATCATACATAACAAATCTTAGATTATTAACAAGTAAATAATCAAAGATAACAAATATATCATACACAATTCACAAACTTAAAGATGTGGGTACTTAGAAATGTAATCTTAAGAGGTAGGTATGCATGAAAAATATTGGCAGTAAACATAATTAACAGTAATGCGAAATAGTAAGCTTTGCGAAGCAGCCCTCACTAAGAAAACCCGTGTCGAAGACTACTGCAGCCCGTTTTTCCCACCACGTAGCCGAGCCAACGTATGCAAATAAAATTAGGTATTTATTCTTCGTAGACTAAATTTTAAAATATTTATTAGTTATTTGAAAGTTTTCGAATCCATGTTACCAGTAATTTGGACTGTCTAAGTAATCATATGAATGTAATAAATAAGTATATACTTACTGTACCTTGACTGGGTAAATTAAAAGCATGAATGCATGCCATGCACGTGAGGTCTAGAAAATAAATTCGATTGCATATGAAAATTTAAGTCAGCCAGCATGTCAGATTTGACCTAATTGGTTTTCAATTATAAGGCTTAAGATTAAATTGTGAAATGCTACGTTTCAGCATCTTACATCCTGTGCCTTCCATTACGTAACATCATCTTTTCCGCCCTATATTTTCAACATTAGTTAATTAAGGAAAAAGATAAACATTGCAACGAGCATGTTTACCTAAACACAAGTATCAACAGGCACAGCCCATTAGCCATTAAGCCATTATCAATCTGTTTACCGCCTTTGCCAGATCAAAGGCAGGTAGTTATAGTTACCTAATATAAATTAATATCGTTTGAAGTGAGCGGATATTGTGACAAATATTGGTAGGTAATGGTGGAGCTATTAAATTTTATCTGCGTGTGACCTTTGTTGAAACTCTTCGTTAAACCGGAAACAAGGAAGATGTTTTTGAAGTAAAAATTTCATTGGCGTGTGAACTCTTTGGGAAGGGTAAAAAAGGTTAAACTCGCGTCAGATCGTAACCTGATCGAAAAATCGTAAGACAAATGACGTAATGTTTAAGTTTTCCACAGAGTTATTACAACCAGAAGCATAATGTGGTCGATCGAGAAAATCCCAAGGAGATGCCAATCAACCAAATGTTTCACACGAATCACGAGTTAGAAAGAGACATGACAAATATTTCGATTCAGTGGCTAGCTATTGCTGAGTTTTTCTGCCAATAGTGTCAAATTTTGTCAAATTCCAATTCATGTTTGACAGTTTTGACAGCTCCGGGCAAGATTTTTCGTACATTTTTGTGGTTGAGAATGGCCTCAAACGACAACAGCGCTATCTTTCTGGATGTAGTAACTCTGTGAAGTTTTCTCTTCTACCGGCAGTCTTCAGTTCTGCACTTATGCAGAGTGCAACACGTTGTTTTTTTAATTATTATCATTTTAGATGTAGGACAACCTATGCTGATGATAAGCCTCCCATATCGATTTCCAGTAGCGTCGATTGTAAGCGATTTTCATCTAGCACGTTCCTCCGGTTCTAGTCAGGTTGTCTATTTGTTTTCCATCAGGAGAACATTTTACTCATAATATTATGTCAATAAAAACTGTTAAATATGTTTTAACTTTTTCATCACATCTATTCGAAAAGGACTACTTGGTTCGCCTTAAAGTGCGCCCAAAGGAGGTGTTTTCTATAAGGAACTTTATAAGTGCGACGGAATTATCTTTGCCGCGCACTTTTAAAATTTGGAACAAATAAGTGCGACGGAATGATCTTTGCCGCGCACTTTTTGAATTTGGAAGTATTTGTAATGTTATAGTTGTTTAACGCCAAGAAAATGAATGAAAAGAATGTAAATATAAGTTTTCATTTGTTTTATTATTAGATACCATTTAATTTCTATGTAGTTGTTACTCTACGTTTTATTAAATAATAATATTATAGTAAAATATGAGGCGCCTTTTGTTTTCTCATAGAGGTGATGAAAAGTAGAGTGTACCACTCGGGTGCAAAATATATTTTTGGCTTGGGCGACGTATTTGAATCCCTCGCTCAGGATTCTACTAAAGAATCCATCGCTACGCTCGGGATTCTACTCTAGAATCTCTCACTTCGCTCTGGATTCAAAAAAGCATATGATACGAGTACAATTTACTATTAACGCATTCTTCTTCTTCTTCGTGTCGATGATCCAAATAATATTAGAGTGAGAATTTATAAGGTTTTTTCCCAGTACCTTGCCACTGCCACTCCGCGTGATGATTCGGATCAAACCCACCACACATCCGCCTCAAGAGCCGAAATAGTTTCCTCACAGGAACTACTTCACTGGATCAGCACCCCCGCGAATCTCGTCTTAAATTATGGAAAAACACGCTCCCTACACCAGCCGATTACGTGGTGCCCTCCGAAGAACTCCCAGCTGGCGGTAACCTCCCGTGGCCCACGTGGAAGTCGCTAAATCGACTCCGGGCCCAAGTGGGCCGCTGTAAGGAAAATCTGGTGAAATGGGGATTCGCAGGAAGCGCACATTGCCAGTGCGGTGCTCCGATACAAAATATGCAACATCTTCTCTCATGCCCTAACTGCCCAAATACCTGCACACTTCAGGATCTTTACGATTAACGCATTGAAAATGTAAGTGTAGCGCTCATACCGTAGTTTGAAGAGGCGTTCATTAGCGATCATCGATGTTAAACAATGTTCAGTACGGTCAGTCTTCGGATGGGTGACCGCTTATTGTCGCTTGGATTACACGTTAAATTGTCTGTCCCGATTTATTTAACCGTTACTAATATGGTTAATGGTGGCAACTTTAAAACTCTAGCCGAGGCTAGCCGTAGATACTCGGCCTATACAAACTTAGTCAGGCACTGAATCTACCCAATATAGGAATATAATAAATAAATAATTTATTAGAATATTTCTTACTTAATGCTCATACAAATTTTAAACATGACGACTGTTTAACAAAAATATATTAAATAGTTAATTAATTAGAAAAAATTCAAGATCATTTTTCGCAAAAATTAGCATGACCGACTTCACTCGTGTACAGAATTCGCGAATATTTCGCACGGATCGATGTAGCATTTATTATTTATTATGAAAGATATTGTAATACGTAAGTGACAAAGATAAACGTGTCAACGTTCGGGAGTGGGGGCTCCTGACGTCGCTTCTGTCTCACAACTATATCTGTGTGCTTTTATAGTCAAGTCGTTACGCGGAACGGGCTATACCTTCATCAAGTTTTATTTTATTGCCAAAAGGAAAAATACGTGTGCAATATTTTTTTAAAATCTATCAGACAGATTCATTATATTTTTTAGCTATCTAGCCAATTGATCCGTTCGTATCTGGGGAATCCCGTAACGGGCAGTAAATAAAAAGAAGGTGCAAAAACCACTATTTTAAACCTTTTCAACTGGGAGTCCCTTCTGCACCTTGGCTCTTTACTCTTTGTCCCCACTCAAGCTGTAACTGCCAACCTTGAAAACCAGTGCCAATTATCTTCAAAGTTTATAGTTTTCTTTGATACGGCCCTTAATAACTGAACGACACTACGCATCGTTTGCCATACATCATAGGTAATGGACACTTAAATTGTGTGACGGCATATGAAGCTGTTGGAAATATCTCTTTCTCTTTTTGTAATGCCGTGCAAATGGGCCGATGAAAGAAGAAAGAGATTGTTTCGCAATATCCGTAAGTGAATGTGGAAAACAGCTTTTGCAACTTTCGAAATACGTATGTGGATTTGGAGAGTGCGTAAAAAATGTGTCATCATCATCATCAGCCGTAGGACGTCCACTCCTGGACATAGGCCTTGCCTAAAGTTTTCCAATAAACCTGGTAGGAAGTGGCCTAAATCCACCTACTGAGCGACGTCCAACGCTGTGCTTGCCGGTGCGTGAGCAATGGAGTCAAAAAGTTGTCGAAATACATTGAAGCATAGCGTAAGATGACTGCCCAGAAGGTGTACAGGTGACCTTATTAGGACTACAGCACTGACACACACAGACTATTTGCAAGCTGCTTCTACCAGTTTTATAGGAGATCTATAAAGTAGGCCTATGTCTAGGCGTACGTTCTGCAGCTCACATTATAGCATTATGATTATAAAGATAGGTACATACCTACCTAGATAAAACTTTTTTATTGTTTACTCCTGACACATAGCAACATATTTATACAAAGTTGGTAATCAATTACCTATCATCCTGTTAGGGGCTTATTCTGTAAATCAAAACAAACAACTTTTGTTTTATGACTTTTATCAGATCTCATTAAAAATGCTGTTCCATAGAAAAAATATCGTTCGACATCAACAAAATGTATGGGACAACTGGTTTTTATTTAGTTTTGACAAAAGTCGCAGAACAAAAGTTGTTAGTTTTGATGTACAGAATGAGCCCATAAAAGGATGCTCATTGATTACCAATAACCCTGTATAGATAAATAAAAAATAATAAAAGCTAATGAAATAATAAAATGACAAGCAACACAATGCACGGTAAATCTATCATAAATTCACAGCGTTCAATAATTATTTTTTGCATAAAATGACACCACCAACTTCCACTGTGTTCCAGAATTCATATTGTTTGCACGAATCGATATGTAATCCATGTACATATAATTGTACACTATTGTTTCTTATAAAAAAAATCAGATGATTTCGATAAATTTATATGACCTTGAGAGTATACGCATTCTAAATCATTTCACAATTAGCGAAAATATCGATGAATATACACAAAAAAATTCATACAGACGAACATGGCAGTACCTCTTCCTCTTTGGAAGTTGGATAGAATTAGAATTAGAATCATTTATTGATGCATTGAGCTTAATACTAAAATTAAATATACAACAGTTTGTACAATAATAATTAGTACCGCAAAATACATCTCGTCATTTCACAATACACAATAGCAAAATTACATTTAAAAATTGGTTAAATAAATAACTATCTACTTCAGCAACAAGATTAAATGCTGTAGAAAGGCCACCGAATCCAAAATTAAGTAATGTCGGAACAATACAAAATATCAAAAGTACAAAGTAAATATCATAGATTATAGAAGTAGGTCAATTAAAATGTCATAGATTTTCGTCATTACATAGAAATAAACAAACAATAAATGGAACTTAAAAGTATGCACGGTAAGTCTTTCATAAATTCAGAGTACAGCACTCAAAAAGAGTAATTAGTGGCGAGCCAATAGGCCCGCTGATGAAGCCGCGCCGAGATGAGTTACTGTGAAAGATCCATCATCGCGCAAGTATTACTGTGAAAGTTCGAATAATGTTTCAAGAATGAAAATATGAAAATTGCTATAGCTTTTCAGTACATCTTATCTTCCGCTGTAAATGATTCGAGGTTAGTGTTTATATCTACGTACTGTACAATGCTTATCTTTGCCTACGTCTATTTAGTCAAACTTAAAAAAGGTTAAGAGATTAAAAACTTAGATCAAATAAATAATACATCTTTGTCCCATTTAAAAATCAACTCAAATACAAAAAAAAAATCAAACTCTACATGACTACAAATTCTGACAACTTGGAAAATATCAAATACCTACCTATCACATCCGCGATTTTATAGATCTTTGTCACTAGTCCAAAGAAGGCGTAAATAAGAGGCTTTACTTTGTAGGTAGTCATTAATGACGAAACAAGGGGTTTGATTAGGATTGAGTGACGTCATTCATTCTCATAAAATTATACCCTTCGTCGATTTTCGTGACGCATTTTGGAGACTTCGCGAATACAAAGTGGGAGGCCTTGATTTCTTAATTATAACGGTCTTTGGTGGACTGAAAATAATGATTTTAATTGTAGGTTTGTACTTAACATTTTAAATAAATAATAAGTAAATATTGTGGGACTTCTTACACACGGTCTCTGACCCCAAACTAAGCAAAGCTTGAGATGAGGCTGCCAGAGACTGATTTACTACATATACAAATTTTTAAATACATACTTACGAGTATATAGATAATACCTAAATAACATTCAGGATCAGAGCAAACAGCTACATATGTTCAGCACATAAATATATGCCCTGGGTGGGAATCAAACCCGCGCTTCTTTGACCCAGGAGTAAGGGTCACTAGCCACTGAGCCACCACTGAGGCAGTCCTAAATAATTGAAGTAAGTAGGTGGTTTGAGGATATATGTAATTAAGATTGCAGGAACGCGCTGAATGCAGTATGCCGAGGGTGACTTTTTTCGTAAACTAATTTGTATGAACTTGTTCTCGCACAAAGTGTTTCAAAAACGCGCCGCTAGTGGCGCTGTAAATTTCTTCATACAAATTACATACCGCGAGCGCGTCATGTTTACGATAAAACTCACACTCAGCATACATGCCGCTTCCAACCGGCCCTATTGAAAATCCATAGAGGAGGCCTAAGTAATAAGTATGTCTAGCAATGGGCGTCCTACGGTATAGTAGAACAATACACAGATACCTAAAGGTAAGTACAGGGTGTTGCTTTGCAAAGTAAATTCGTGCAAAAAAATAATAATATGTAATATACGAAACAAAATATATTGGTAAGCTCTACAACAAAAGTCCATAATGATCCATAATACCTTTTTACACTTATGAAAGTGCTTCCACTTAGCGATAGAACATTTTTATTTAAATCAAATATTTCCCAGTCTAGTTGCATTAGCCATCGAAGTAGGACGTCCTGGGTTCAAGTCTCGGTCAATGATTCCTTTTGCAGAAAACTCCAACTAAGAACGCCTTTGTGTATTTTGAAGCATATCTAGAGTGAGGAGTATTTTTGTGAGGACTTTTAATGTGAAACTTGTTGAAAGCGTGGGTAGTTAAGCTCATAATATCCGCTAGGAGTAAATATTTTCTTTGCTCATAACCATTGATAGAACATGGATATGTACAATCATTATTATTGACCGAATAACTTTTATTTTAATTTTGCTAAAATAATCGTAAATTCACTTCCTTGTTCAACACAAACCCATAAAAATACGCGACAAAATACAGGAAAAGTCACACCGTGCCATCTGCGTTCCTTCCAAATTCCAAAGAACAAAAGAAAATAAAAAAATAAAACAGGTACGAGGAAACAAAAGAGCGGTGTCGCGTCCGCGGGCGTCCGCCGCCCCAATCTGTCACACCGGCGCCGCTGTCACCTGACAACTGACAGCTGTCAACTGTCATGATGACACACCTGCGGAATTAAAAAATCACAGCGTTTGGTTTTGTAATTAAAGAGCTGGAGGGAGTTTTTGGCGGGAACGCGGAAAATCATGTCGCCTCATTGTATTATTTTGTTAAACTTGTGTTTTTATCGGTGATAATTGGTGATAATAGAATCGGAAACGCTGGGAAATTGTCGGCACAATTTCCCAGCTGTGTGCTATTATTTTCATAAAAATGCCAGGTGTTTCTATTAGTAATTAAGTTATAATTACTAATAGAAACACCTATACTATTACATAGGTAGGTATTATTCGTAATAGTAAAATGTTGTAGTATTGTATTTCATATTTGCGGTCATATTGGAAATCGATAAAGGTGGCCGATGTCCAGCAATGGACGTTTTAAGACTGATGGAGTTCATAGTTAAAATAATGAGAAGATTACGTACGTATGACATATACCTACGCTTTTTTGTGTTACTTATCCTTAAAACATCCAGTAAATTTTACTTCAGTTAGTTTATAATAAGTACGGTTTTGACACGTTCGTGACTGTAAAGCTTTGTACCTACCTACTTTGTTGTAAAATGTTGTACTATGAATACTGGTATGTAACCACGAGTCTGGACCCGTATTTTTACGGATAGGTACTTGAATTTTGCACTTGACATGGATACAAAGAAGAATATATAAATATAAAAAACGCAATAAATTGTTACACTGCAAATCCATCTGAAAAATTATTTTACCTATTTCACAATTTAATTTAATCCCAGAAAAATATATTTTTATAAATGAAAAGTATTAATAAATAGATAGATAAAACAATCACCCACAACAATAAATATGAATTTAAATATACGTTATGAACATTATTTCAGTCTTTTCAACAAGATATAATAACCTTTCGGCGCCAACAATATCATTAAAGTTTTATAAAAAATGGCATAGCATTAATTTTATGTCGTAGAGTGTACGGATGCAATATAAAATGGAGTTATTATAATTGGACGCACTCATGTTTCAAATTACGTGGGTTTTGATGTATGAGGTGCATCTACGTAAAAATTAGTATGGAATGTTCAAAAAAGTCTCAAGTCACGAGAAAAGCATCTATGTGCAATTTATTTTTCGTTGCTTTTCAAAGTAACAACCGAGGCTCTTAAGTAATATATGTTTATAGTTTGCCTATAAAAATATAAGTGCACTGAATCCAATCGTTAGGAAAGAAAATCACTTAGTAATATTTATCTCAAGAAATAGAAATAAACAGCTGTTTCTCTACCTCTAACATTAAAATTGCTTTATCTAAATAAAAATACTTACCATCTATCAGCCATAAGACGTCCACTGCTGGACATAAGCTTTCCCTATAGATCTCCAACTAGACCGGTTTGCAGCGGCTTACATCCAGCGCAATCCTGGTCCACCTTGTGGGTCCTACGCTGCTCTTGCTGTTACGTCGTCTCCACTCAAGAAGTTTTCGACCTCATCGGTGATCAATGAAAATCATTCATTCCTAATTTAAGAAAAAAGAGTTTGTCAATTTTGTCGGTGACTTGCATGACTTGCGGTCCCCCGGGGCCAGAGTTTTGTCATCATCATCATTATCAGCCTGTATCGACCCACAGCTGGGTATAGGCCTCCTCTCTCATGTGCTAGTGTCTTGCTGGCTAGGCCAATAAATAGGTACAACAGTACACGTCCTATGGCGTACAAGTCCGTCGACGGCCGTGATGGTCAAGAGGTAGTGACACCCGCCTTACAATCGTGAGTTCGTGGGTTCAAATCCCCGGTCCCGTACCTATGAGTTCTTTTAAATTTATGTACGGAATTTTCACACCACTGGCTTTTCGGTGAAGAAAAACATTATGAGGCAAGCTGCATACGTCCGTAGAAGTAATTAGATGGCGTATGTGAATCCACCAACCCGCACTAGGCCAGCGTAGTGGATATGGCCAAATCACCTTTCATGGGTAGGCCTACGTCCTGCAGTGGACTATTAAAAGTCTGCTACAGTACAGTACAGGTCCTGTGGCTGGGTAGTGAAGATGACAACACTATTACAGTGTTGTCATAAAGGAAGCTACTAAATAAATATCAATGAAATATGTACCTACAAGTTTTATATTTCTTTTTCTTCGTATTATATTTTTAATTCTGAACTTTTGACGCCTAATAATTTGATTTTTACGATAATATATATAACTCACGCCATGACAATAAAGTAACACTACCTGCTTTTACCCATTTATTAAAACAACCAGCAAACTAACAAACTTTTCGGATTTATAATGTAAGTAAATACGCAATTATTTTGTTGACAAGACGCACCCTTTTCAGTCGCATGCATAATAAACATTAAAAACAAATTGACCGAAAAGAACGAACGATTGGAACAAGTTATCGCAATCGTTAGAAAGTTTTAATTTTGATACATCATAACCATACATCATGGCTATTGAGTCGGAACGAATGAACTTTACTGCATTAACCGCATCATCGTTATATTTAGATCTCGTTTCGCTGTCAATTTTCATTCCATTTTGGTTGCTTTTTTAAGAAAGTAACAGTTGTGTTTATTGTGACAGAGTCGTTAAGCGTTTGTAGACTTTTCGTCAATGGTATATGACAGAGCACACTCTGTTTCAGGGAACGTATTCTAAACACCTTAGCAGCGTGTGCCAAACATTTTTTGGCAATCAACTTAGTTTTTTCACAACGATATTTCTCAGGTAATGTGGCTTACAGACAACAGCTGTTCGAACCGAGATTTATTTAGCTTTTTCTCTTTCATTTCGCAATTAAATGAAAGGAATGCCATTATAGTTAGTGTAAAAACTCTCGGAGAAACGTCTTGTGTTTACAATTTTTCTTCATTTGTGAAGGTGAGTCTTTTGAAGCGAAGTAGGTCGTAAAATGTGTTTCTTTTGGAAAATTAATTTGTTATGACTTACTACATTCATGGATACTTTATCAACGTAGCGGAATGAAGTTGCAGCTAAAAATACTGGTGTTCATGGTTAAACAACAGAAAAACATTTAAAACTGACGGAAAATGTAAGTCTTAAAAGCTCACGTACCTATTGTACAAATGCTAGTTTAGCTTAATATTTGTGTAAATATTAAACAATACTAGCATTTGTACGACAAAACACCATCATATCTGATATCATCATGATCAGTCAACTACAGGAATCATTAGGTACCTACATCTGTTGTCTCATGTGTTTGTTATGAATAATATTTTAAATACTAAGATATAGTTATTAAAGAAACTGATGTTAAATGCTTCATTTGATTATGTATCATTTGTGAGTAGGTAACGTTTGTTAATTTCTGTGTAGAAATGTACCTACTTTTTAATTGTTGTAGTTTAGTGTGGGGGTGAGTGCAAATACTTACCACTACAAACCAATTGGTTTATTGGTAGGTATAAGATAAGCTTGTATATGGTTTGTGATTGATAAATAAAATATATATATGTATATATATAAGGCACTGAGCATTTACTAAAAGTAAGTTCGTATAGGCCGGGTGGCTAGCCCTTGTGTCAGAATTTTTAGGCCGCCTGAAGGCCTCTGACATTTACTGATAGACATAGATTCTCTCCTCTCTCCTCTCCTCCACTCCTCTTACAGATTTCCAATAAGAACTTTATAGGTAGTTTGAAGCCAGCATGTTTCCGCTGTCTTTAGTAACTAGGTCATCTGCTAAGTTTTTAATTGGCGTCCTACGCTGCGTTTGTCGCTATGGGTTTCTATTTGAAAGCATTTTCATTAAATCTACGTAAGTACATAATATTAAGTAAAAATGACAGTGAATGTTACTCTAGAATTGAACATCGGGAAATGCTCTACCTTAATCCAGACGCCTAGACTAGTTCCTATTTTCTTTGCCCCTATACTATTACCTCTATGTGATTAAATGTATAATATAAACACTCTGTTTAAGCTGCCAATGCACTAAAATTTTATCTTATGATTAAACGTAAAATAGACAGGAACATAAATTATATAGATCGGTTCTTTCGCTCGACTTTACAGAGATACTCGCTCGGAGCATAGCTTTCTCTTTAATGTACCTATCTAGTCATTATTTTGTATTTTAGGGATCATGAGACATGTTTTTTTTTTGTTACAAGTATGTTGTATTCACCTATGATTATTTTACCGATGTCAAGCTAAAAATAAATCCATCTACAGTTCTAAAAGCGGTCCCGCCGTACGGAACCCGTAAACTGGCTATCGGATAGCAATTTACCGGAAAATTGGGGTACTGATGAAAAATACAACACCCCCGAGACGCGGTGACACCGATGCGGGGTGGGATCGTTTTTTTATCCTTGCAGGTATGTACTCGTATACCTAATTTATATAATAGGTGCCACATAGTCGTGGCACAATGTTTGTTATCTAACTCCTCCGAAATGGCTTGACCGATTTTTGTGAAATTTCAAATTGACTTCCTGGGTGGCTCAGTGGCGTGGGTTTGATCCCCACCCAGGAAAAGTATTTATGTGATAAACATAGGTATTTACTCTGTGTCTGGGTGTTATTTAGTTACCATCAATCAAATATGTATTAAGTATGTATTAACCATACAAGTATATATTTAAAAATATGTCTATGTAGTATATCAGTCTCTGGCAGCCATATCACAAGCTTTGCTTAGTTTGGGGTCAGAGACCGTGTGTAAGATGTCCCCAAATATTTATTTATTTATTTAATTCATTCAATTCAATTCATTTATTTATTGCGTTATTCCTGAGAATAAGTCGTACCGGTAAATTTTTATATCCTCAGGTGATAAGAGTGACCCTTTTCAGATTTTTTTATACAGTAAAAAAACGTCTGCTGAGTTAGCTAATTTACATAAAAACGATCTAACTGGATTTTCCGGATGGAGCATAATTACCGACTACCAAGGCACGGTGTTCGTCTGTACCTATGTATGCGTTTTTGTCTATGTTCAACGATATTTGTAAACCTATTTAAAAAAAAAAAACTTTTTTCTTTACTTTTTTCTTGCCCACTATGACGTATGGTTCCGAGACATGGACACTCACACTTGTGGCTGTGACTGTGAACAAAATCAGAGTTGCACAGAGAGCCATAGAGAGGTCCATGTTTGGCATTAAACTCCAAGTTCGACTTCGCAATACGGAAATCCGACGAAAAACTAGAGGTCGGGGCGTTGGAACCTTAGTCTTGAAATTCAAGTGGAGCTGGGCAGGACACATAGCGAGGCGAAATGACTACATGTGGAGTAAGGCTGTCACAGAATGGTGGCCGAGACAAGGCAAGCGGAGGGTCGGTCGTCCGGCTGTAAGTTGGCGAGACGATAAAGACTAAATCGCGGGTCGAGCCTAGACACGATTGGCACAGGTGCGAGGCAGATGGCACAGTTGGCCATCCCAGCAGTGGGATAAAGAAGGAAGGATGTCACATCAATTAGTGAAAACTATTCAAATTCTGTACACGGTGGAAGTCGGCGGTGCCATAACATTATTTGCGAAAAATAATTATCTAATTGAAATAGTTAATTGACAAGGTACAGCTGCCTGTTTAAACCTCTGACTTTTCACCAATTAAACACCCCGCCTCTTTCTCCAAAATGTTTATATCTTGAACTTAATAAAGTCGTTACTCTTTCAAATAACCCATCTGCCTCGTAAGATCCAGACTAATTACAGACATCCAACAAATCTCACCGTCAATTATAACACGTGTAAAAACGCCAATCTCACGCCCGACTTGCGGTTTCCTCCAACCCAGTGCCAAGAAACCGCCAACTCCGTGATGTCACTAGCTCAATGCATTTCTGCCAATCTCAAGAAATCTATTTAGAACTACATCGCTGTAAGAAGTATACACATTGGCTCGAATTTTAGAGAGCGTAGTTGAATTTTTTTACTGAGAAATGGTTCTAAAGTGAATAAAAATTAGATTCTTTAGTATCCGCACGCCTGAACTCTCCAGGAGCTGTCAAAGACACCTTTCATTGAACACGCGTTTTGGCAATGGCGCCTCAACGTAGAGATGCGACACGTCGCGCTATTATTATCGATGGTTTGTCTTGGCAACGCCCTACCATTCCTAACGGGTGTAACACAACACCTGTCCGGATTTTCTCTGAAAAAACTTGCTCAGAGAGAGTTGAGAGACAGACAGACAACTACAAATTTTACGATTAATTAACGTTCATTCTGAACAAAATATACGACTAACAAAATGGACGTCAAAACTTTAATTTGCCTGCTGATAGTCTTCAGAAATACACCGGTAATGATTCTAGTTCGAAATAAAATGGATGAAAAATTGTCTAAAGCATCTTATTTGATGGTTCCGTCGTAGGTACTCTGCTAGATGACATTTGTGAGGGAATAGAGAAATTACTTTTTAAACTGTTGGCTATTGACACAGAAATACCTCAGACTGAAAGAGAATGTGATATAAAAGCTGTGGGCAGGTGTAAATCTTTTTGTAGCACAATAAAGTTTTATCGTGTAAAAAACAGAACGTTGAAAAGTGTGAGTGGCATCAAATCTTAAGTAAAACCCTTTAAAAACCCATTTTATGTAGACTGGATTAACATTCGTAAAAGTGATAGTGAAACAAAAATATCATTTTATTTAATGTTAGAGAACGAGAGCCTACGCAAAGATTTTTACGCCAAATTATTCAGATGTAAATAAAAGCCAACATTGAACGTATTGTAATAGCTTCTAAAATGTCTATTTTACTAGCTTTTTTATAAAATTCCCTTGTTCTAAGAATAATACACATCAGAGAACATAAAAATGAGAGAGAGAGAAAAGAGAGAAGAGGCATGGTAATAATAAGTCACCATTAACGGCATAGCTTACTATGAATGATATTAGTATAACAATCTGAATGGCGATGAATTGTACAAAATAAGCATGCTTGCAAACAAAAACCTAATTGAAAAGATTGGGTAGGTACAATCCCACCCACTGAATTTTGAAATACTCATTTGAAATTTTAATTTAAACATTGACTTAGCTAATTAGTGTCACTCAATCAAAATAGTTAAATAAAAACAACAGGTTGCCCTCTAGGAGTGCCGGAGAATGAACAATTAGCATTTATGTCTGCTTGCAGCTATTTAACAACAATGGGCCTTTTCGCTATCGATAAATAGTTATTGATCTGAATTTATCGATAATCGGAAATCGCAACGTTGCATCCACCGACGTCACATCCCTACGCTAATGACCGGTACAGGTAAGCCGTCCGCACATCGTTAGACTGCGCGCAAGATAACTATGCGCACGAGTGGTGGCGCCACATACGCAATAATCCCGGTACACTGAGTACTTAGCTGGATTAGTTCTCAATTTTGGCCGCGAGAGATATCTTGTTCTGCGCTCGTTACGCGCCGGATATCCGTTCCGAAACAAGGTGTAACACTAGAGGTGAGATAAATATGCTGCCAAATGACACGGGAGTGATAAAACATGCACGTTTATTATGATTTATGTCGGTTATAATTGGATGGCAGGAAGCTCTCAGACGAAAAATGTTGGGAAATTATGTAGGTGTAACATACCATACATTTGAATAGCGTAAATGTGATTAATAAGGTTTGTACTTATATCACATTTCAATAAACCATTGATGCATAGCAAGAGAACGTCGTAGGGCGACCTGTAATAAGTTCTTTGAAGTGATTTGATGGCGTATGCAGATCTACCAACTTGCAACAAGTCTACTTAGAGCAGTAATACGTAGATACCTAAGTACTCTAATAATTTACACTTGGTCAATGCAATTATAATTATAAAGTTTGTCAAAAAGCCTGCGTTCAGAAAAAAACCGGACAAGTGCGAGTCAGGCTCGCACATCCATAGAGGGATCCGTACAAACACGTTGTCAAAATAATTAAAATTCTGTTTTAGCATGTGCTAATGAAGTTATTTTATATGATACCTTACATGTCATGGTACGATTTACTCATTTTGAATTTTGAATCCATATTTTGTGAATTTGAAGGCCCTATTTTTTTGTGATTAAAATAAAAATGTACAGTTTTCAGATTTATTCCTATATGTGTACTTTAAGACAATGCTTTTCGCCAAATTTCATAGTTCTATGTCAACGGGAAGGACCCTGTAGGTTTTGATTTTTGTGAGTGCAAAATATGCGATTTTTTACGACATAAACGGCTCTAACTTTTTTAAACGATAACTGAGAAGTTTTTTTTTACAAAACTGCAAGAATCCATAGATGTACGTATACAGTTTAAGTACAGTACAGTTCAACTCGATATCTTTACGCGTTTCCGAGATAAAGAGTCTTGACATACTCTTACACACAGACGGACAGACGGACAACAAAGTGATCCTATGAGGGTTCCGCTTTTTTCGTTTGAGCTACGGAACCCAAAAAATGTCAATTATCTACACAACGTAGCAATTGAAACGAAATGATGATGCCATCCATTTTGTACCCGCCAATTCTACTATACTACGTTGTCCTAGCTATTCGTTGTAGGTGTCGTTTGTTTACCATCAAATCACAAGAGGCGTGAAGGCTTGTTACCTGAGCTTGGTGTCTTCTCATTGGTTGACTCTACAAGCACCTGTCTTACCTCAGCTCTCGACCAATCAGGGCTCGCGCACCTGTCCGATCGATGACAAGGCGGGCTTTACCTGTACCTGAGGGCGGTGGGAATATCCATCAGAGCCTCTGAGGTAGTAAATATGAATTACTTATCCATGGTATATAAAGCTCTGGTTTTGTAAGTTAGCGGTGCCGTCATTGCTGCTTCAATATTTCACTTTACGGTGTCAATTGCCGCTCGTTAGTTTCATAATCCACGTCATTTTTTGAAGTGAAAACTTCTTAAGTGTAAAAATGTTGAACTCGCATCAGGGCATGACGTTATCTGATCTAAAATTCGTAAGACGGAGGGAGCAAGTTTTCACTTCTGCCGGCACTCCCGGAATGCAACCCGTTGTGTTTTTTTTGCATAGACAACGTTGTAGCAATGTTATTACACAGCACAGCAATACCTATGATCATTAATTTGACATTGTTATCTATACCTATGATCAGTCATTTGACATTGTTATCCAAAAAAACAGAGCTTTACGTCTACCTGAGCGCAGTGAAAATATTCAACACAAGTCGTAAATATTGAATTAATTGTCCTTCTTAAAAACCGGACAAGTGCGAGTCAGGCTCGCACATCGAGGGTTCCGTACAAACATATTTTTAAAATAATTAAATACCTGTTTCACCATGTGCTAATGAAGTTATTTTATATGATACCTTACATGATACGATTTACTCACTTTGAATTTTGAACCCATATTTTGTGAATTTTGAGGCCCTATTTTTATGTAATTTAAATAAAAATGTACAGTTTTCAGATTTATTCCTATATGTGTATTCTGAGACAATGCTTTTCGCCAAATTTCATAGTTCTATGTCAACGGGAAGTACCCTGTAGGTTTTGATTTTTGTGAGCGTTGAAATATGCGTTTTTTTACGACCTAAACGGATCTAACTTTTTTGTACGGTAACTGAGAAGCTTTTCTTTTACACAACTGCAAGAATTCATAGGTTTACGTATATAGTTTAAATTTCAACTCGATATTTTTACGCGTTCCCGCGATAAAAAGTCTTGACATACACACAGACGGACAGACGGACAACAAAGTGATACTATAAGGGTTCCGTTTTTTTCTTTTGAGGTACGGAACCCTAAAAATGAAATTGAGGTTCTCAGTTCGACTGATTATGTTAATTAGGAATGCATATATTATGGCCTCATTGTTCCTTATAATAAATAATATATAATAATGAGTTAAATGTAAGTGTAAATAATAATAAGTTTACCGCTGATTATAGAGCTATTTTGTATCGAACATTGTAACTTAACTATTTTTTTTTTATAATTTATAATCTGTTCTTATTTAAGAACTAAATTCTTTGTATAATTTAAGTTTTATTATTCTTTTGGAATTTTATATTTTTTATAACATGAATTACTGGTATTTTATTTCTTTAAAATTAAATGTTATTTAACACGTTGGAAGACGTTAGCATCCGGGAATCAGAATTTCTTGTCCGGGTGCTAATACAAATCTTTGTATATCTCATGTATTTTGGTGTCAATAAGGATTATATTCTAATTATTATAACACACTCGCTCCATACATAGAAATTGGAACGTCTCTAATAAATTATTTTCATTTACTTATCTACTGTTGAATCTTCGACGGAAGAATTGAGCTATCGATACCTATACTCTATAAAATTTTACTTGATCTCTGCGACAGTAGAAGATTGACATTTTTAGAGTTGGGATAGTGTTGGAAAAAATCGATTTTCAAACAATGTTGTAATGAAATCGAATGAATAGTTGAAGGTACTATTATTTAAGATCAAGTATGTACACATGTAAATAATGTTATGATATTAATTATATACTCATAATAGTGTAACGATAGTATTTATCGACGTTTTTCACTATTATCGATGCTAATGTAACATATAATGGGGTTTAATTTAATTACACATGTAAAAAATGTTATGATATTAAAATATACAATAAAATTAATGATAAATCAAGTTCTATTTAAAATATCGTCGGTATAAACTATCGATATTTTAATTAAAACTCTATCTAAAACTCTGTGGTCACGATCATTCGTCGCCCATCACTAATTGGCATGTCCATAAAGTATGACATTGACAGGTACTGTCTGTACTATTAAGAAATTCAGGACTTCATGGGCGTGATTTTTCTGACAGCTGTCTCAGAGATCAAGTTAATTTTTATAGAGTAATAATACCAATTGCACTGGTCTATCGTAATTTACTAGTCTCTCTGTAAAATGCAAGAAAATGGGGCAGGTATTTACTATTACAAATAGTCTCTCATAAACTACGATAGAGTAGACAATATTTCGCAAAACACCTGTTTAAATTTAGAAACCTGTAACCTGCCAACTCTTTACACGCGATTTGCTTTCACAGCTCCATATAATTTTCTCTCATACTTATGATAATTTCTAATTCAGCAATTTCAGGCAGGGCTTGCAGTTATTAGTATTTTGACTACGCGTCAAATTACTTATAAGCCTACTAATTAATTTTATTTATTACGCACAAAATTTCGCCTCACTCATTTAGTATGTGCTCGCACAACTCTGCTTCTGCATTGTTTCATCTAAGAGATTTTAAGAGTAGATAAAACCAAAGACTCTATATTTCTATAAATTTATCATATCAGGTGGAATCAGTAGACTAAACTTCTATACTTACTTATAGGTAGGTACGTGTTTATTTTCCGTACTCCACGTATTCCGTTCCGTGCATGGGTTGTCTGGAAGAGATTGCTTCCAGCAATAAGGCTGCCTTGCGTAAGTACCTATTTCTTGTATTACTATTCGTTTTGATTTTTGTGTGTTCAATAAAGTGATAACTATCTGTTCTTTTTTTTGCAATGAAGGTACTATTTCTGTTTCACCTGAAGGTTTCATATGTTGTGTGAAAAGTTTAAAATAGTCATCCGCAACTCCCACAAAAAATGGCGCTGATTTGCCTCTTTTTACCATGGCCCTCGTATCTTCGCAACCACTCAACAGAAGATACTCATAATCGAACTTAAAAATTCTAGAAATAGAAACTACGTTCATGCTAAATTTCATGGAGATCGGTTGAGCGGTACTTGAGTTATTGTCAAACAAATATACATACAAACATACACCCAAGTGCCGCCTCGTCCCAGTAGACTCTGATACCTCACTTGCGCTCAGTCAATGAATGGATAGATGTATGATAGGAAATACCCCGTGTTCCCAGCGGAATCTGCCCACATAATAAACAAGGTACATAATATTTTAGTATCCGCACTTCTATCATTAAACACGACGGTCATGCCGGACTATAAACCACTTAGAATGCTTTGAACTAGTGTTTTATTGAGAGTGTATCCGCCGCAGATACTTTGAATATTATTTTACTAGGTAAATAGAATGATTGACTTGTTTAGACAGAGTAACAAAGTAGCTATCTAGGTTCTCACGATGTTTCGTGCAAAACATGCTGAACAAGTGTAATATTACATATATTGAAGCCAGTCCTACAAATTTAAAAATACATGCTAGATATACTGGCGGATTGCTGGATAACAAGTATGACAATTTCATCATTCTGACTATTTAATAATCCATTTCTAACAAAATAATACAAATAAATATCAAGAAATTAACTTTTAAATGAAAGACCGGATCCGGAGGAGGATACAGGAGTAAGTACCTATAATAAAAAGAAAACTAAATATACATAAACTTTTAAGCTCTCTTTTATTCTGAGCCTTTAACAAATTGAAAACATTCAACCAAAAAAATTGACGACTACCCCTGGTGGGACTCGAACCCACAATCCCCGGCTTAGGAGGCCGATGCCTTATCCATTAGGCCACAGGGGCTACATAATTCGCGGTTGAAATTGGCCATCGCCAAAAAAATTCATATATTTTAATGAAAATGCAATGTTATACCTATTGACAGAAGTAAATAATGTTTTTAGCGGATTGGCAAGCTGAAATGGCTGTTAGCAGAGCACATAGCACGGAGAACTGATGACGGCTAGGGGTCGAAAAGTTCTTGAGTGGAGACCACGCGCAGTGTAGGACGTTCACCCACAAGATGGACGGATGCCCTCATTAAGACCGAGTAGACAATTAGACTTGTCATGGATCAAACGATAAACGACAACCACGACTTGTAACAGAATTAAAAAAAAACTTAAAATAGAAACCGCTTCTTTAACACTCGTGGAACCCTAAAACATAATTTCTTATGATAATGTAATAAACATTACATTATTTTGGTGCAATAATCATAATGATGTTATTATTAAAGTTGGTCACATGTGCCCACGTGGCGGTCACCGGTGAGCTGAGCTATTTTCGATACAATTTATGAGTGTAAACTATTTTTTTGTGCACAGAATAACTTATGGCAGTAAAAATATTTATTTAAGTTTTTGTTTATTTAATATCGTACTCATGTTACTCACTAGTTAAATTATTTAACTTGGGATACCTTTTATTTAGTACAAGTAATAGTTTAATTTATTTTCTCACTGATTTTCAAAAAAATATCCTGCTGCTAGACGTGGTAGAGTGAGGTGGTGGTAAAATATTAATGATACATAATGTATTTTTTATTTCTCTCATTTCAGTTTTAATGACATTTCCAGTAAGCTAGCAAGGAATTAATAACGCTGCATCTCTCATAATATTTATTAATATCTATTCTATACTATCATCATAAAAGTGGGTTAGATATTTTAGATTTTACCTTACGTGTTCTATTAGTCGACGCGAATTTGCCGATTTACTTTAGAACTTTTGGACATTTGATACTTACATTTAAATTACTTTATTGAGATAAAAACAAATGCACAATAAATTTACATTAATCTAGCAAAATTATAATTATAAAGTCAATAAATATTTCAAATCATAAGTACTTACTTTGAAACTTGCTCCACTGTTTGACTAGATATTCTGTGACGCAACTTACCTCCTGCCGCGAGTTAATTGTTATCCTTTTTATTATACACGTGTTATTAACATAATAATAGTTTTTATTAGGTGCGATTAATAATTCTGTAACAAGTGTTAGACATTGTGTAAAAATGTAATGACGCGAATAATTTTATCAATTCGCAAAAACAATTGTGCATGTTCTTAACTTAGCAAAACAAGAAAAATACTGTATATATTTATTTATTCACAGTGTGTTATTATGTGTTTTCGTAATGTTATTTTTAATACCTCAAAAAAATCAGCTGTTCCCAAAGGCAATAATTTTCATTGGCTTTAGGCAAATGAACTCCAATGAACAGTTTATTTTCTCTTTTGCGACTTAACAGTTGGTCCCCTAGTAGGTAATGTGTATTTTCAAAACATCACCTTGTATTTTTTTCATTTTTAATAACAACTTTTTAATTTAGTTTTGCAATACCATAAATTCAGTGAAATTAATTAAATAGATAAAATTTACTGTCTAAAAAGATCAAGCTTATTAAAAAATCAGATAATATACATAAAATATAACACAAAATTTGATAAGAATGTATGTAGTTTGTTAAAATAACATCCGATAATGATGACACTAATAGTAGTCAAAACGTGAGCTCTGAGCCATTTGGAACCCTCGTACGATGATAATAAATGTTAATTTACAACAGCTGAGATTAGCGAGGTTCTTTATGATACAGCTACTTGAAATAGGCTAGATTACAGTAACAGCCAGTAATTAGGCAATAGGATTAAATTGAAACCCAGAAATTTTAATAATATTAAAATAGGTCTAAGTGCCAGTTCGATTTGCACAAGGTGGGTTCAATACTAAAAATGATATGATCACGATATGTGATGATAATTTGCTTCAGTTTAAACGAGTGCGAAACTCTATTATTTATTCTTGCTAGTATGATCATTGTGTGTCTAAATTAGCAATACATATTAATAAGACTGAGAAAAGTAAAACGCTGATTTAATAAACGACTTTATATGGATGGTTAACTATTGCTTTGTGGAAATTACTCTTGAAATTCTAAGCAATAATTTTTAAAAAAGATCCAATTTCAGTTGTTTCGATCTATCTTTTAAAACACTACTACTACTGTCGATTGAAATATTTTCTGAAGAGTCCCTGAACTCTATTTTAAACTAACTTTTCTCTTCATCACTTTGGCAAATACAAATAATTCAATGTTGTGACAAATATTATTATTTGTAGTGTTATGAAAGCAATAATTCACATCGCAATTAGTATCAAAGAGATTTGAACAAAGAATTTTTCAAGCAAGATGACGTTCTGAAATATTTATTTACAAGAATTATTAAATTATTCTTGAAATATGAACGTCGGCGCAAGCGCATCTTTGAGAGAATTATTTAAATAAAGTGCCGCTCGTTACGAGGTGTTTCTCTGTTTACATCCTACGACATCCCGTGCATTTGCTGTTGAATTTTATTTTTACATATTTTTAGGGTTCCGTACCCAGAGGTTAAAAACGGGACCCTATTACTAAGACTCCGTTGTCCGTCCGTCCATCCGCCTGTCTGTCACTAGGCTGTATCTCAATTGAAATTATCACAGATGATATATGTCTGTTGCCACTATAGCAACAAATAGGTACTAAAACATGAATTAAATATTTAAATGTGGCTCCCATACAACAAACGTAATATTTTTTCTCGATATTAATACCGAGCTTAGCATACAAGACCAAGACCATACAAGAGTTTGTTGACGTGAACAAAGGTGACAGATATATGCTTCATCATTACTCTGTCACATTCTGACACGTGGATAGAATTATTTTATGTTCCGTATGCTAAGCGCTTGAAATATTCTCAAGGCACCTACACGGTACGGAACCAATGAAAAAAGAATCAAATGGAATTGCCCTAACCACGAAAAAAACTTGTTTACCTACATGACACAAAATGGCGGATTAGTATTGTTACTACCACACTACACTTATCTATTCCGCCAGTTTTCACAGTAAGTACAATCGACACAATATGGCGGACTAGGCACGCGCGTCAAGTCACGAAAAATATTGACACTATAGCGAAACTGTGCTGCATAATATTGGTCTATTCTTATTACGTACATTTGAAAAAGACGCCTATATGATTATTATTTCGTTTTTAAACTATTACATGTCAAAGTATCTAAATGTCATTACACCATTTTCATTTGATTCTTTTTTCATTGTACGAAACCTGTGTACGAAACTATACGAAACGAACGCTTTGCGTGCAAGTCCGACTGACACTTGGCCTGTTTATATTTCTTGTGTCAAAAAGTCCATAATTGCTCGTTTAGTTGTTTTTTGTACTTAAATATCTCAAAATATTTTTTCATGGTGGTGTATTCTCATAATTTTACCATGTTTTTAAGCGCTAGGCAAATTAAAACATACTAATTGTGTAACGTGTACAACATACAATGACCAAAATTTATTCGTAGGCTTAGACAAACCTCCTCAAGTAGTTAGTTTATGGCCATAGGCATTTTATAATCAGGTCGGTTTTTCATAAAGTTTCTATCAAAGACTTTACCATAGCATGTACAACAAACGGAAAATGTTTAGTAAGTTCCTATATCAATTGTTTGCACCGCTCTAAAGCAATATCGTTCAAAGCGATAAAAGCCACGGAAATTGTTTACAACCTCTGACAGATTTACCTGAGAGCTAAACATTTTTTGTGAATCTCCACTGGAAGAGCAATAAATTCTTTCTCCACCAAATAAACTTTTCAACGGGATTCTTAATACTTCACGATCGAAGTTTTCAGTGTATTTTCGATAGTTCAATGCCACCGGTTTTTTTCGGACATTTTAAAACTACAGGTGCGAATTTTCGCGACGGAGTTTTAGGTTTTTTAACTAGTCATTACGTTAGTTTAGGCATTATGCCAGGCCATCCGTCTCGATTTATTTTACGTTTTTTTGTTAAACACTTACCTAGCGGTATTGTAATTTTTAATCAATTGACTGAATGATTGCATGTATGTTAAGCGATTACTCCGTCAATTATGAACCGATTCGGTATTCTATTTTAGTTTTGTAGGTCATACTTTAGAGTTAAAAATTGAAGTTATATCAAAGTCGGAAGAGTCATTTTTGAATATGTAATTATTTTTCGCAAAAAACACAATACCGACTTCCTCCATGTACAGTATTCGAATAAATTGCACGAATCCATGTACATTTTAGTTGATTTCACTAAAATTTAAGATTTCGATAAAATGTTTTTTTTTAAATCTGTTCACAATTGGCGAAGATATCGATGAACATACACAAAAAAATACAAACAGACGAACATAGTACCTCTTCCTTTATGGAAGTAGGTAAAAATCAAAAATTATGTAAAAAATATTACATCTATGGCATTACTGCGAACAATGCACGATACGTGGGAACTATTCGAATACATACTGGACTTGATTGAAGCAGGTGATGCCTCTTTTGGCGATAAATGTATAATCGTTAGTTCAGTGCCACGAGATTTTTTCAGACGTATTTAAAACTACAGGTGCGAATTTTTGTCTTGTTTTTTTTTTAACTACTGTAATTACGTTGGTTTAGGCATTATGCCAGGCTATTCGCCTCGATTTATTTTCCTTTATTTTGTTTAATGGTTTTGAAGTTTTTGCACGTTGTTAGCAATATTGTGTTCGGTTTTACGGCGATGCCACGCCGCATTGTCTGCTGATGTTGCTGTAGTATTGTTTTTAATTTTATAGTACCTATCTAGACTGATATAAATAGTATGTAGGTAATTGGCATAGTTTGGATAGTATGTAAAATAGAATACTAGGCACAATGTATTTGATCGTTTTTAGGGTTCCGTACCCAATGGTTAAATAAGGGTTATTACTAAGACTCCGTTGTCCGTGTGTCTGTCTGTCTGTCTTTCACCAGGCTGTATCTCATGAACCGTGATAGCTAGAACGTTGACAGTTTCACGGATGATGTATTTCTGTTGCCGCTATAACAACAAAAGCTAAAAACTGAAAAAAAAAAATAAGGCGGGCTCTCATACAACAAATAAGAAGTTTTAGCAGTTTTTCGCTCGATATTAATAACGGCGTTAGGTAGACACTTGAAATATTCACAGAATATTGAATTATAATGTGCACAAATAAATATTTAAGGAGGGCTCCTATACAAGAAACGTGATTTTTCTCTCTTGATATTAATAACAGCAATAGGAAGTTGCTTGTAATAATTACAGAATAATCAGTTATTTATAATTATTCCCTTCAAAAATAAATAATTCAATAAAAAATAAAATTAATTAAATAATCCATATGGTACGGAACCTTTCGCGCGCGAGTCCAACTCACTCTTGGCTGATTATTTTTTTGTAACAGCAGTTTTTATCTAAGGTATGCCGTATAAAGTGGACGTTGTAGTCGAAGATAAACCACCACTTCGAGTATAGGTACCTATTTAACAAAATTAAACTGCCTTTGAAGAAAAAAATCAGATTATATCTGTCAGGAAACAGTAAAGCGTAAAACCGACGGATTGAGCCATTTTCTAGCTGTACGGATCAGAAACGTTGAGTGGAGCCGTTTCGTACGTCGAAAATCAAAAGTGTAGGGGTGTACCTACGCGAAGGAGCGGTACGTTAGGAATTAAATCTAGTTGACCACTAGGACAGGGTACGTAGCAAGACGAAGTGACGACAGGTGAAGCAAGCAAGGCGATAACAGAGTGGTGGCCCAGACACGGTAAGCGGAGCGTGGGTCGTCCGGCAGCAAGATGGGTCGACGATATCGTCAATATCGCGGCTCGAACCTGAGGGCTAAGTGCGAGATTTTCGCTCGAGCTCGATCGCGTTAACGTTTGATGTGTCATGTGATTTCTATGGAAATGGCACAGCGCCATCTTGTGTCACGTACAGAAAACTGAATAGCTATTTGTGAGTATTTTTTCCGTAATGTAACGAGCGCCATACCGATCGAACACGAGCGCGTCAACGTCTTTGATTAGCTAATTCAAGCGTCTGTGTCAATGTGCTCGCGTGTGTGCACGGCGCGCTCGGTCAACGCGACGTAAAAGTAATTCGATTTGATTTGCATTCTCCTACTTGACACTCTGGACACGATTGCCAAAGCACCGAGTCAGATGAGACTTCAAGAGAGAGGCCTATACCCAGCAGCGTAATTAAGAATGATATGGACGAAGATGATGATAATGATGACAACTAGGGTTATAAAAGCAAACTACAACACATTTTCAAAGATTAAACATAGTCAAAAAATGCTTCAAACGCAGAATGGAAGCTTTTTTCCTATTCCCAGTTACAGAATAAGGCAATCTTGCCTCAATTTTAACTCTATAAGACGAGTCAGTTGACAATTTTACCTTATTTACCGTCGACAAAGCTCTAAGGCAGGTAATTTACGAATTCAGTTTTGACAGTGACTAATATAAATGCTATTTTGAGACAGCTACGTCAAAAGCGCTACTGCGCAAAATGATCGGTACATTTTGCTAACACACCGGTATTACGCAGTTACACTTTTGAAAATGACTTTAAGAACATTTATCTATAACGTAGCTGTAGTTTTGATTTTAATTTTATGGAACATCTAATATATTTCGCATAAAAACATCGCTTTTGCCTATTATATTATTATTGCTGCATTTCACTGCACTACGCCAAGTGCGAATGAGTCGTTATCATAGATGTATGAAAAAGAGAGAATTAGGCGTAATTTCACATTGTAAACTACACCTTGAAGCTGTGCCTACTTTTATCAATGGTTTTTGGAAAAGATTTACCAAAGGCCTACTGTAAGAGTAGTTCAAATACCATAAAAGCGTTGTTTTTAAACTTTTGCGATTTGAACACATTATTATTATATACTACGGGACTAATCGCGCACTAAAATTACGAGATAAATAAATACTTCCTCATCCCGACGTTTCGGCCGAGTTGCATTGACCGAGTTGACACCGAGACCGATATATATTTATTTCATAATTTTAGTGCGCGATTAGTCCCGTAGTATATAAATAATAATAATACCATAAAAGCGTCCATTATCTTTTGTTTTCTATTTGTCGTGGACCGATGTCATTTTAAGTAAAGGTTAGGAATACCCATTTACAATTATACCTAATCCTCTTTCTTTCTTATCCATGGTCGTTACATTAAAATATAAAATTACCCTACAGGCTGTCAAAAGAGTACATACAATGTTAAGAAAAAAAAAATGATTTTCGAGCTCATTTTTGAAACATTAGAAACTGAACGTTTTAAATGATTCTATGCTATTTTGTTCGTACAAACTGATATTATCGTATCTGTTTTTATTTAGTCTCATGACCATTTTACGCAAACATCTTTGTGAGCTAAAGTTTCAAAAATAGAGCCCCTGATCTCGGATCTGATGCGCATCCCCAACTCATCTTACATCCATGGCCTTTATATTATAATATCATTACGGGACAGGTTGTCGAAAGAAATACTTCGTTGTAACTGTTCTAGTGCAATTCAGATGAAAGTGACATTGCAAATAATGCTATTTACATTGTTTTCATTTTTCTGTGAAATTTAAAAATGCATTTTAGATTGCATTGCGATGGAATGGAATCCGGTCGACGCCCGCTTCATAACATCCCACCCGATTGCATGCTTGTAGTAATTTAGTTGTTTTTCGTCTTTTCTGACTATTGCATAGTAATTGTTCTACGTGTTAGCGATAATAAGTTCACATAGGTCAGACAGCTGACCTTGACTAGCACTTATTAGAAAATAATTATTTTTTGCAAAAAATAGCATGACCGACTTCACCTGTGTACAGAATTCGCGAATATAAAAATGGCTCAGCCGAGTTCAATAAAATTTAATAATTATTTTTTGCAAAAAATAGCATGACCGACTTCACCAGCGTACATAATCGTGTACATAATCATTACATAGTATAAAACAAAGTCGCTTTCCGCTGTCTGTCCCCATGTATGCTTATATCTTTAAAACTACGCAACGGATTTTGATGCAGTTTGTTTTAATAGATAGTGTAATTCAAGAGAAATGTTTATATGTATAATACACCTGTGCGAAACCGGGGCGCATCGCTAGAACGCAAATATTATACACGGATCGATGTAACATTTTCACATTATTGTTGATTTATCAAAAATGGCTTGGTCAATTTCGATAAAATTTGAATGGGACCAATTTCAAAGTATATTCTTTCTAATAAAAAAAGAATTATTGAAATTGGACTACAACGAAAAAAGTTATGCGTGGTTATACATTAAAAAAGAATATATATACGCGTCGAATTGTATATCTCCTCCGGTGGTTCGTCGGTCAAAAAAAACAAATTTTGCAATATATTCCTTCTATTAAATTCTTAATTTAAAGCAAAGCAATGTCTTAATGAACTATGTAAGTGTATTATAATTTTGTTTAGTAATATGCTCGGTCTTTGTTAGACCTACTGTGTTTTGTTTAATGTTTCTAAATTTCATTTATCAAAAAATTGTATGTCAATTATATGTAGATCAGGTTTTGATATGGTACGATAATAGTCTCTAATCGCGCCAATTCAGCTCTTGGCAATTAATTTGGAATGGACCACCAAGAGACCGGCTTAGCCGAGTTTGGGGGCCCGCTGTTAACCCAACTGATGTGAACGAATCTAACGATAATGTTGTTTCGTGGACAATTTGTACCGATTTCTTACTCAGTTAATAAATATACTTTCTTTCTTTCTTTCTTTCTTAAAGAAATAATTATTGAAATCGGACAACTACGAAAAAAGTTATGCGTGGTTATACATTAAAAAAATATACGCGTCGAATTGAGTGTCTCCCCCGGTGGTTCGTCGGTCAAAAAATGCCAAATCGATGTCTTATTAACTTGTGATGATAGCTTTTGACCTTCTTATCACATAGGAAATGTCACAAAACGTGGTTAAGAAGATTTTGACTGAGATTTTATGAGTTTAAAGTTTTTAAACCAGCAACTGACTTGATACAATTTAGTTGATATATTGTCTGATCAACGGTGGTGTTTACTTGAGCATGTCATTTGCGGTAAGCCTTCCTAAGGCTGACCACACTGACTATTGCTATACGTTGTTTTCATTTCGATAACAACTTTGATCTACTAGTGAAAAGATGTTTTCCTTCACCAGTGAGTAGAAAATATGAAGCATGTGAACGAGAAGTAAGTGGCACAGTAAGAGTTGTTATAGATCTACCTAGCAGTGAGATAAAGGTTGTGGTTGATAAATGATGGTTTGAGTGAGACTTGCAAATATATTATTGAGTATTTTATGTGCATAATTTCACTTGAATACTTATTTCGTTTCAAGGGAATTTCTTGATTGAGAAGTAGTCAAAATATACCATCATACTCAAAAATCCATGAGTAAATTATTTCAATTAAAATTAATTTAACTTCTGAGCTGAAACAATTTCGCCCGAGTATTACCACACGCTATCTAAGCACTTTGTGCAAAGTTGGTCAAGACGCAAACTTGACCGGAAGTTGTGCTTGGGCGGACGTTGGGCGGGATGGTGGGCGGATGCGACGGCAGCGCCCTCGTGAGCTTCCGTTTCCGGTTGCTGATCACCTTAGCGGATCGTTTGAGATGCTCGCATGATGAAACAAATTAACGAAATTGTAAGGAGATTCATTTTGAGTTTAATTTTGAATTCTTTTGTTAATTTACCAAAACTCAGTTTTGCTATTGCAAAAGCCCGTCAATGTCAATTGTTCGTAGTTCGGAAAAGTACCTTCCTATAGGGAGAAATACGTATTAAAGGATAAGCTTCCTTAGAGTTTTAGATTTTTATGACTTTGCTAGTAGACCATTAGGTATGTTTTATTGAGATGTAGCGCCGATTGTGCAGTTTATCTAGGTGATACTATGACGAAACACAGAAATAGTCGATAAGGTCAGTTTTTAGGTGCGTATCTGTGGATAGAAATAACGATTAACGGAAGTGAGTATTGCTCTGATAGCCCGGTGGTTTTAGCCGTTTCGTCATAATACGGGCTTAGAGCCATCTAACACTAAAATATCAGTGCAGACAGTTTTTGTATGTGAGACTGTGGGTAGCATTTACAAAGAGCGATAATTTTGCCCTGTTAGGGCTTATGAGTAGGCTCTGGTGGTTTTAACAATTTTGTCGTGTCACTTCGACACTAGGACTAGCTATCCGGCATAATAATATACTAGTTACTTACAAACTGAAATATGTAATAGAGACTTCCACGTATCCAGTACAACCTAGTCTCATACGCCTTGTGTCTGCTACTCGCTATACATCTGGAATGCTCTAGTTTATCAGAGATTCTGATAAACTTTCCGTAGTCGATAGTCTTCAACTACAGGAAAATTGGTATAAAAATACCACAAAATATAATCCCACCTAAAAAACTAAACCATCCATTTAACACCCAATATGTAGAGCGCAGATTAACTTTGTTTATAGAGAACGTGCGTGATAGCGGGTTCGCTTCCCGGCTCGTAACTTCCGAACAAATTGGCAATTTGCTCTGCAGCGGATTTGTGCTCTAGATTTTTAATTTTCAGACGGGATTAGGTAGAGTTCGGTGTGATGTTAGCCTGATTTTGTCCGGTTGCGTAAGTTTGGTTTTAGAACGCAATCGTGCAATGTTTTTTAACCATACAATATTTTTAGGTGTTATCTTTATCTGATTGAGTGACGATGTGTGCTGTAATCTGTGTGTGCATGCATGTGTATGTGAGTGTACTTAATATTAAACGTTTGCCTATAACAGGTTGTCACCACTCAGAATTTCCACAAAGAAGTAGCTCTCTGATTTACCATTTTTTCGATAATTCTACCCTAGTATAAATATATATCTACCTAGTTAAATTAGAAGACTTAAATAAAATTACACTTTACACTCATAACTTACTACGATTTCCTGTCTGGGTGCCACGGAACACACACAAAGCCAAGTAGAACCAACTTTCTTACTCAAAAAATATATAAATCATTAAAATCCGAATACTTCCTTAGCTAGGAATCGTACCTAAGACCCCTGTACAGAAGACACTTTTTTTTGTTTGAAAAGTCTTTATTACATAATTTTTTTTAACAACTAAGTACAACACAGTCTAATACTAGTAGCAACATAAAAATATAGTTTGACTCTCAGGATAAATACACCTATATGGTCATTTTAAAACAATATAATTGTTAAAAGGGTACATAAATTTTGATAATATGACGGTCTAAAAAGTATGACTATATCTGCACTTTGCTATCTGCAATTGAGTTTAATTTATGAGCGTTTTGTTCCAAGCTCATATTTAAAAGTTAAATTAATTGACGTTGTGTGCCCTAAAGCGATCATTACACTAATTTACGGAAACAAACATGATGTTCTATGGCTTTAAAATTTACATAATTATAGGCACCTACCTACGTAGCATTTAGAATAAGGTATTCATTTCACTTGACCACAACAGAAGACACTACTACCAAATTTGCTAATCTCAAATCGTCAAAATATACTTAAAATCATCCGTGAAAAGCCGTGTTTAAATTCAGTTATGTTTAATTATGAAATGTAATTTAGCAGCTAATTATATTTTTTTAACACTAGGACAAAGATTTAAGCTTAATGATGTGTGGATTAATTTTTAAGCCGTATTTATTAAAAACCTATTTTAATTTGTAAACAATTTATTTCCTGGAATAAAAAGTTATGTTCTGGCGGCTTTGTGAGCATTTTATTATATTGTTAACTCGATAGAAAACACGTTAAATACAGCTATTAATGTTAATGTTAATGTAAAGCTAACCCTTAGTTATGGATTAAGAAATATGCGGATTAGAAGAGATTTAAGAATATCGTATTAGTAAAATTATACTCATTTAAATACACAAACAAAATACACTAGTATATTGAGTTGTTTATTGTTTATGTTTTTGTAGTAAATTGGAAACAATTTGCTCTTATTCAATTATGATTTCAGCTAAATATCATTTAACAGATTGATTCGTAAACAACAATATTATTATTAGCGATATTTAACATTTTTTCTGAAAAGTAGACAAATGCAAAAAACACAAAAAATTTGATAGGTATTAACTAGTTATTATTTATTTATCGAGAACTTAGGTAATTGTTTCAGAAAATAAAATAAATATCCAAAAACAGACATAAAAGAACAGACAGCTTTAGTATTTCAGAGCCAAATGTTGTTTTTAAACTTTCGCGATTTGAACACATAATTATTATATACTACGGGACTAATCGCGCACTAAAATTATGAGATAAATAAATACCTTCTCATACCGACGTTTCGGCCGAGTTGCATCGACCGTGGTCACGGGTAGACTAGAATGTAGAACAGCTGGTACCGCCGATTCAATTTGAACTTGAAAAATTGTCACTACGACACACAACACTGACGGTTCAGAGCCAAACTTAATAATAGGAAGAACTTTTTGATCAAGCGAACAAAATGACAGAGATCTTTGTTTTAACATGGTGATTCGAGAAATCTGTCAAGAGCGAGTCGAGAAGCTAGGTATAGGCTTAGGTATGAAGAGTCAGATAGATGTGTCGCAAGATCTACTGTTCAGAGTACTTCTGTTGCTTTTAAACTTTCGCGATTTGAACACATTATTATTGTTTACTACGGGACTAATCGCGCACTAAAATTATTAATATTACGATGAGAAGGAATTTATTTATCTCGTAATTTTAGTGCCCGATTATTCCCGTAGTATATAATAATAGAGTACTTTACTCTAATAATAATGCATTGTAAGTTGAGGTTAAAAAGTAATAATTTTTTTTAGCCTGGCTCTACCACATTATTTATGCAAATCTTAGTTAAGTTAGTACCAGTCGGTACTTATCGAATAATAATAACAATAACTATATTATGAGAATAAGTGACGCTAAACAATCAGTAGATATAACAATGTAAAGAAAACTCTATAGGCCACAGAAAACTGCCAAGAACACTGTATAATGACATACTAACCCAAAAACGACTCAAAATTAATGTAACTGCCTGACTTGTTGCTCATTCCCCTAGTGTACCTCATGACAAATCGATTCACATTTTTACCTACAAATTATTTATGTAAACATCAGATTTTTGAAACTACCTCAGCGCAATCAGGGGAATTCCGGAGCCATTTGAAAAGTAAATATGCTCGTTAGGAAATGACTGATGAATAATTATGATGTGAAATATAGTATAGTTATGTGGGTGAGAATAGGCCATATGTTTTAGATAACTGCTCCTGTTTCGTTAAAAAGTTTTTTGTAGACGTGGATAATTTTGAATCAAAGTGATTTTGATTAGTTACTAGGTCTGATTTTGATGAACGCTAATGTAGTTTGGTTTGTTTTATTTTGTTTTTGAAAATGTGTTCACTTTTTATTGAATGTTTTAAATAATATATGTTCCATTATAATTGTATTGTTGTTATGAAGAATTATAAATCGTTAATGCAAATAATCTATTCGTCTACTTTTAATTTTTAGTTTTCCTGTATACACATACCTTGGACGACAATCCGGTGTAAAATTTAGCTACCTATACCAAGTTTAGAATAAGAATTTGATTGTTATCTGTTTACAGTATCAAATAAATATAACGGGACTTGGAGTCCATCATCACCATCGTCATTAGCTTAAAGCGCATACGCGCGTGGGTTATTTTGTGGGCGAGGACATATAACTGCTTGTAACACTATGTCACGGCCTGTTTTAGTCTCAAATCACTTTCCTGTTCAAAGTCCTATTGGGGTATTGACTATAGCGCCATCTAGTGCATTGAGAGTGATGAACCACTCTAGCGGAACGCCCAGCCTATATGAATGAGCCATTAATTTCACTAACAAATTAGTTTGCAACTAGGAATTGGTTTTAAAAAGTAAGTCACCCCTTTCCAACTTCCATCAGACGAAAAAAAACATACGTTAGCCAAAATTTAACCTGTCCAGTTCACGCACTCCCAGAACAATCCCGATCTATCCAGAGTGCGTAAACGCACCCTAGAAGCAATTATCTTGTTTTATTGTTTACGGTTTGATTTATCGCTTTGAATATCACTATGTCATTTAACATTGTTGTACCTATGAAAACAGACACTCACACTCTCTGGATGCACAATAGCACAGAATCACAGATTTTTTTTTCAATACCTACCTATTTATAGCCTTATTAGGTACAACAATCGCTCTATCAAATTAATCAAGGAACACCAAAAGTCAAAATAAAATGGAACAGCTCACCCGGGTCTGTCTGTACTTCTCGATGTTTTCGTGTCTCAAGTTATAGCATAGCTCAGTGCGCACACCGGATTGCGCCGCAGCAGCTCGGTGACGATGCGACGATACGCTGCAGCGTCTCCGAACGACGCGCTGCAGCAACAATTTGAGTGCTACTCGTCTAGTAGCTCATTGTAGAACTAGAATTCCACGCATATTGAACCGAAACACTTCACTGATATTACATCCGTGCTGTCATTGTAGAACTACTTAGAATTCCACGCACATTGAACCGAAACACTTCACTGGTATTACATCCCTGCTGTTCAAATTGATCAAAATAAAGTACGGTTTTATTTCTCTTCAATCTGCCTAAGTCACAGCAGAATAATAACAACTTCACACACTCCAAAGCTAACAATACCCTCTTTTCTTTGGATACGCTTGCTTTATTAACAATCCATTCTTCAACACATTAATTTACAACCTCCTTTCGGTGAGAGCATCTGTTCAATGCTCATGCTCCGAACTTGAAATCTGATAAATTATAGTAGCAGTTGTTTCACGATATCTTTGCGATGAGAGGCAAATTGATTTCATCATATTGAAATGCGGGTAGATTTAAAATTAGTGTGGAACGGTTGCGGTACTTTATCCTTGCGTTTTAATGATTAAATTTCGTCCTCAAGGATTTGCCCTTGCGATCCCACTTCTAATAACGGGACTTGGGGTCCATCATCATCATCGTCATTAGCTTAAAGCGCATACACGCGTGGGTTATTTTGTGGACGAGGACATATAACTGCTTGTAACACTATGCCACGGCCTGTTTTAGTCTCAAATCACTTTCCTGTTCAAAGTCCTTAGTAATAACACTATCACATTATAACAATCCGAAACTGTAATGCGTAAGCGATCCGCCGAGCACGAGATGCCCTTTTCGGGACCCGCTCCACTGTACGTGGATACAAGTCCGCCCGTGGTTCTCGTAACACTGCTGGCTGGGCGTTCCGCTAGAGTGGTTCATCACTCTCAATGCACTAGATGGCGCTATAGTCAATACCCCGATAAATAAATTAAAAAAATAAATGAATAAACTTATATAAGTACCTACATGTCTGTGTTGTGTGATTAATTAATTATTCTATGAACTACAAATAAAGTTACTTCTTAATATTTTTATTCTTTCAGCTGGCCAAAAGTTTAACAATAATCGTTAGCCAAGTCAAAATGTCTGTTTAATTTAAAAAAAGTGAATGTCTATATTAGTCGGTCGAGAACTATAACCCCTAGTAACTTTTATAAATAATGATGTGATCGAATTTAGATGATTTTTATTCAGGAGTCCGCGGCTTTACCTACGTTGCACCTAATACTTGCTGAGTATCTTAACTTATTGTGATTTCATAAATTATGTAATAGGTGTTAAAAAAATCTAAGAATTACCGTAACATATCGCAACAGTAAAAAAAGAAACAGTTTTAGTATCACTTTGCGAAACCAAGGTAGATATTAAATATATGCATGAGTGATATTTAGTTAAAAAACTTTGAGGCCGTATCAAAGATTGCAGAGCTTTGCTTACCAAAACTAGATCATTTTAAGAATTTTATATACAATGTACTAAATCTAACCAAGTTAAAACGCTAGAACAACAGTGCAGTCGTATTTTGCTACCAATACACCGCCTGCGATACACATGTCACATTTTTAATCGATGCTTTGATGTCAAGTGTTTAGCTATCAAACGCCATCCGCATTCTATCAGCCTTATTCCCCAGTAATAAAGCTTAATTTCGTATTGTAGACGTTATTAAAAAAGGTAAATTATTATGATTTATAGCTCGATAAACCCAGTTTGTTGAATGATCGGTGTCGCCTTAAATTATGGGAATTCGTTTGAAGCGCCGCGCGACATGTGGCTATGGACTGTATTTCTGTTAATTAAGAACCTACTAAAGTAATGAGTGTTTGCGTTCCAAAAGAATTAAAGATATGAAGGTATATCTAGAGTAGTTCTTTTGTAATTATTCCACTGAAAAATAGGGGTCTGCCTAAACCTACCTGGCCTAAACCTATCAATATTGAAATGAAAAAATGCCAAGTCGATGTCTAAACCGATTTAGTTAGATATAATTTTGAGTGATTCAAAGTCGTAGTGGAGTAGTGGAAATGACACCGACCTTACAATCGTGAGGTCGTGGGTTCAAATCCCGGTCCTGTACCAATGGGTTCTTCGGAATTTATTCACGGAATTTCACACCACCGGCTTTTCGGTGAAGGCAAACATCGTGAGGCAACCTGCTTACGTCTTTCTTGTCTTTGCAATTCAACGGCGTATGTGAATCCACCAACCCGCACTGAGCCAGCGTGGTGGATATGGCCCAATCACCCTTTGGGGGTAGGCCTACGTCCTGCAGTGGATCATTAAAAAGGCTGGTACAGTAAAATTCAGTGAAAAGACAATGATTACGTGTTATTGTGCTTTGCTAGTTAGTTTATGTCTCTAGTCAGTGACTAAGTAATTGTAAAATGTTTTAACTTTTATTGATGGATTTCATTCGCAAAAGACGTGTATGTTACCTGCTCCTAGCAACTACCTATATTTAATCTTATTTATTTAATTTCGATAAGATGAAAATCTAAAACGTACGAAAATCAATATAAATCTTTATCTAACAATCACACCTTCCAAAACGAACGTTACACAAAGTTTCATAACGCCAAAATATTAGTTACATATTTACTATTCACCCAGTTACAAAATGAAGACGTTTTGGCCACAAACGATTCATTCTTTGATCTCCAGTTGGCTTAATATTTACGACGACAGCAGCCAGATACAAGTACCAGGTGCGATTCGCAGAACTAAGATCCATCTTCCCTCTAAACCATGTTTAGGAGACAGGTAAATCCGGAGTATTTAGTATGCTGTAAGATCTTGAATGTGTAAACCTGAATGATATAATCCAGCTGACCTACCTTTGCTGTGACTAATTTTATTTATTTAACTATTTATTTCAAAGCTCTGTAATTATTAACAATTAAAATGTCATTTGAAAATGGTTTAGGTACTTAGTTTTGAAAATAATGTTATTAAGATTAATGTTACACTTTATGTGGATACGTCTAAACTAAACTTCAAGCAAATATCTACAGAGCCACAGTTCCTAAGTGAAAGTAGTAAAAAAATGTCCCAGCGCCGTCATACATACCGACTTAGACATTTACATTAAATAATTCACAATGACCCGTTTTCTCGAGTCTCGACGTTATGTCACCTAATTAGTTCTTGTAACCGAGTTGTAGTCGACTTGCAATCGCCTTACGACTAACTAAAAAGCGTGCCCACTGCGTAGCTTGGGCAGAATTTTGTCTCGGACACTTTCTTGGACGATCGTGACTCTATAGATATTTGCTCGAAGAACCTAAATCAAATGGATCGCATACAAAACATGTTATTTCAGAACTGTTACACATGTTGCATTGCATTAAATATTTAAATTGAATTATTTATATTGATTAACTGTCTAAAGAGAAGTTTTAAATGCTCAGACAAAAATTGCTTTTGAATGGAGTTTAATGAATAATAACAATATTAGGGGACATCTCACACACGGTCTCTGACCCTAAAATAAGCAGAGCTTGTGATATGGCTGCCAGAGACTGATATACCTACTATATATAATTATATAGGTAATACCTACATAACACCCAGACACAGAACAAACACCTATGTTCATCACATAAATATTTGCCCTGGGTGGGAATCGAACCCACGCCTCTTTGACCCAGGGTCACTAACCACTGAGCCACCGAGACATTTCGATTTATTTAGTAAACAGATTTGTTAATATAATATATCAGAGATTCTGATTAAATTATCTTGATTTATACTTTAATCTATTAAAACCTATGTTAGAGTAGTTATACTAACAATTATAGACGACGGTAAAAAATACAAGAAACTTAAAAGTGGCGAATTTATAAATTTTTTAGCACGCTCTAGACAGTCTAGTCTCAATTAATCAAGATTTAGAGTCTCAAATTATACTCTTTCATTCGATCAAACAGCTAAACAGAATTTAGCAAAACAAAATCAGCACACTTTATTTTAGCACACTAGTCCTTGTGCCTGATGGTATTAAGTATTATTCCGAGTAGATCGTAAAATATTACAAATGAATTGAAATAATAACATCGCTTGTAAACTAGGTACCACAAATGTTATAGTTAAAGTCGAAAGGTAATAAAATATGGCAATTCTCGGCTAGCAGACGCTTGTTCGTGGAAAGCTGTAAGCTGAACACCTGGCGATCAACATCGTTAATATATTGATCGCCATCGTGTGGTTTTAACAAATCGATTCTTGGTATGACATGAACTCATTTAGATCTTAGCTTTTGTTTTTGGTAGAATTGTTAAAAAATGCTCTTTGCATTTAACAAAATAAACTTCGGGACATTTACTTATTTAAATTGGCCAAGTTATCCATAGTTGCTTGTTAATGTCTTTGGATCATCATGACATGATGTCATGTTGTCATTTTATGGTGTTATGCTTGTAAATAAGGAAATAATATGTTACTTTACCAGTGAAACTTTCTAAGTAGGATAAGGTTGTTTACGAACTAAAAAGAAAGTCGCAATTCTAAAAGTTTATCAGGTACTAGTAGTATAAAATGTAAATCCTGACAAATTGCATTTGACCAGCTCATTGGATTATGTCTAAATCTTTCTCTTAATTTTATTAGAAGAAAGTGCTAAGCAATAGGCTTTAGTTTATCACAGAACTAATAAATGATAAAGGAAATAAATGGGTTCATTAAAGTGAGATAAATGGCACCTAAGTTTTTGAATGATTGAATTGAAATTGGTTAGATACATTTTTAGACAATTTAATGAAGAAACGACCAATTTACTTTCTTGATCCTTGCCCACCCATCACAGAACAACATGTCTGTTGAACTGTGTCTGTTGAAAACTATTCCTTTTCTTTTAAGATGTTTTAATTGTTTTGTACGTAATATCAATTAAAAAGTATTTATTTCGGGTTTATCGCTTACGTTATTAACTTAGAAAATAAACATACAAGCTGCGCTTTGCGACATTCATTTCGCCAAGATCCTCATTGAGTGCCTACAAGAGAATCTACGATAATAGTCTTAGAGTACGTTGCCAAAAGGAAGCAGTGGATTAGTTACTGAGTATATAAGGCTTAGTAGCTAATCTATGGCCCGAATCACCAGAAAAATATATTACGCATAAGGAGTATCGCTGTCTTTATTCAAAAACTAGCTGCGTTTACGGTTGTACTTGTATTTTTAGACTTGTATGTTTTTTGTCATCACGTAGGTACCTATTGCGTAATTATCAGGCACCTACATACATTGGTTTTGGCATTAAAAGCATCAGTAATACCAAAATATCGCGTCAAAATAGATGAGACATAAATCAGAGTTGCTTTAC
Organism: Hypomecis punctinalis; assembly: GCA_949316475.1. Taxonomy (NCBI): domain Eukaryota; kingdom Metazoa; phylum Arthropoda; class Insecta; order Lepidoptera; family Geometridae; genus Hypomecis; species Hypomecis punctinalis. Next base: position 3,524,792 of record OX438805.1, read on the forward strand.
TTATTGACATTTTCAATATTTCAATTTATTTTATTTATTATTAAAAAACCCCAAAGGTCTGCCAGTTCTTTGCTAATTTTAAGGACCTCAATTTTACAGTACTTTAATATCTATTTGCTCGAATAGACCCATACAATTTTAAAATTTTACATTATGAAGTACTGTTTTTGAAAAATCAACATTTTTCATAGCCAATATAGGCCTAATAGGGTCAGTTTCCTAATAACTGGGAATCTAACGGTATCAAAAAAGTTGCATGGACTTATTGGAAATATAATATGAAGTTAAAAAATTAACAATCGTATCAACATATCGAATTTCCCCTTATTTCAGTCGACAAATTTTCCCGCGAGTCCGAATGTGCCGACAGCAGATCTATGGTCCAATATACAGCGGACACGGGCCATTGTCCAGATATATTGGATGCACGATGTAGGTTAGTTTTAAAATAATGGCACTCTATAGGATGATATGAAATGTTGTATTTGACTCTACCCAGTTTTTGGTCGCGCGCGTCCACAACATTTAATAACAACGATCAAACAAACTTACCTGAAGTGAAATTCGATTTATATTTTGTAGTTTTTTGTGAAGAAATTTAGAGTTCCATTGAACCATTTCATTTTGTGTTCTAGAAATAATGCTATTGAAATATCACTGTAAATTTTTCGTAATTTATTTTGAAATTTTGAAAACATAGACAAATTGATGAGACAATGTTGCAAGAAAGAATATACGAATATAGAATTATACCAATTGTGTTAAGTAAAAAAGATAAGTTAGTGAAGAAGACAATATAAACGTGTTTATGTTGTAGCAAACTAGTGTAAAATAAAGTGAAAATCAGTTGTTCCATTCAAAAAGTTCATTGTGTCTACACTTTATGTGTACGGAACAGCTGAATTTTTTCATGTTTTCCTGTTCAATTTCTATGTTGATCTGATACAAAATATAGATCATAACTACGAATATATACCTACGTAAAAATACCTCTAAAAGTTTCTTGCACATATCAAAATAATACTTTTTATACTTATATAGCTCTCTAATATAATTGCTATATATAGCGCTCGAAAAAGTGGCTTGCGCTTTATTTAATCCTTAGGTCATCATCTACTTAAATTAATTGCAAATTTTCCACGAGATTCCAGACCCACCTCTAGGTGAGTGCACTACTTGACATCGACATTCGCTAGTGCGAATAACGCTAGTTCGACAAAACTGAACTGCGACTCACCATAGTTCGCTCGCACGCTTGGGAGACAAACTGAAGCTCGACATCACTCTAGTGCGACAAACTGTAGTGCGAATATAGTTCGACATAACGCTAGTGCGACAAAGTATTGTGTGACGGTACTGATATTCGACACTAGGCTAGTGCCACAGATGGCTGGTACACTTATCCATACCCAGCTATACCCCTGGTAATAAGTGCACTTTTTGTAGATTTAGTTCTACCGGTAAGAATAAATGCACTGATTAGGTGGGCGCGTGACATGGTAGATTTACCTGAACCATTGCAACCATTTAGACCAAGTCACTGCTGTAAATCTAGCTACAAGCTAGTAACTAATTATTTCCTAAACTCCATGTGACAGCAGCTCTACACTCGAATTCGCCGTTTCAAATTTATTTCGCAGTGTGTCAATTAACCTGGTGCTGTACGGGGAATAAATCACGCGGTACTGGGACGGGAGTATTTTTGGATAGAGTAGGGCTACTGCGGATCGTCACGTTCTGGAAAATTCGGAAGACTTTTTTGTCAAATTGAAGCGTCACCATTTGAATGTTTGTATTTGTTTATTCGTTAGAACGCCATAACTCTACAATTACACCAACTGCTCAGTTATCCTACTCTTCATCTTACTTACTTAACTAGTTTTCACAACATACATATTGTGACATTAGCAATATAAGTGGCAATTGCAAAATTTAGTTTAGTTTACTTATTAGCACAATCTGTGAAAGATGCTGAAGAACTCAACACTTACAAAATGTCAAGTAACTATTGCGTCAATCTCCGATTAAAATTGTTTAGATATCATGAGGTCTATTAAATGGACGCTATTTCGCACTTACAAACTGAAAAAATAAACATAAACGTAAATACGATACTGAACCGTATGCATCAAAAATAATTTTAGAATAACAGTTAGGCCATAATTGCAATCTATTTCAATTGCAAGCCATGCTTAGCACTTTGATTTAGTTTCATTTCAAAGTTTTCTTTTCATTTAGGTCGTTATATTTTAGCCACCAGAAAGTCTACATTAGTTTTGTATCACTTTCAACATTTCCAGATCTTTGTATGCTTATTCAAATTTTTACCCGTCATCTACTCGGTCTTCAATTCTGGCAACCCTACCGACAGTGGTCACAACTTTGTCGCTCGGTTGTCGCAAGAGACGTCAACAAAGCATTTGATTTACACGCTGTTTAAATGACTGAAATAAATAAATAATAGTTGTGTGAATAGCTGATGTTTATCTGGAAATTATTTGCTTTAATCCAGTCATACTTGAATTGAAATTTTAACTACTTTAATATATTAACTTTGAGTACTATTTTCATTTCATAATAAATAATTTATGATACTCTGAAACTTATTAACTGATCTCTTGTTTACCTATGTAGGAACTCCATCGGTCTATTCTCAAGAAGTATGTAGAGCTTTATTTTTTTCAACTTATAATTTCATCATCCATAGTCTTCTTACTTATCAGCCACTGCAAAGTCTAGGCATTTCTCTAAATGCGATCATTCTGCACATTTTTATTATTGTTTCCATCTTGTAGCTCAGCAAAGACTTTTACAATCACAATCAAATCCGTAATCATTAATAAATCTGGAAGTAAAAAGATGAATGAGATAACATTTGATGGACTGGGTCAACACAATCCTTTGTACTCGAGATTGTAACAGGCAAAGATTTAGCACCACTATCCCAGGATTTAGCATCTAGAACCAACTCCCTCCCAAAATAGCTTGCAAATGAAGCCACCCAGCCACGCGCCATTTAGCGGCTACAGCGCTTTACTCATAAACCTATCTCAGGCGAGACATCACCTGACCGAAACGATACTTTTATTTACCGCCGCTTTAAGCGCTGTTATAATTTATTGCTCGTAAACCGATGTCCGCTTTTAAGTCCACGTAGATTTGATGCTGGTTGTTAGGGCTGGAACGGCAATTATTTTGGCTGTTTATTTTGGAATAGTATTTAAATTGCTGTTGGAATCTGTAATCGATTAATTATTGTTCATCTATTACCATCTATTGCCTGCAGCTTTGCCCGCGTGGTATTTTAATTTTTGTACCATTTCATGGGAACATTTTATGGGGTTTACTTTCCGTCTTTCAAATTATGTCAAATCTATGCCGAAAATGTGGTAAATCCATTGATCCGTTGCTGCGTGAAAGAGGAAGAAACCAATAAATTCACTTTATTTTCTTTCTATCATGATAATTATCAGGTACAATTACTCAATAAAATCTAAGATCCCAATTTTTTATGTTAGGGCGTCATAAAATGACAGATATAAAAATTCAGTCAGTGCTGATTTATTTACCTTTTTATAATTGCATTGCTGTTGACTCTTCTGATGTACTAAGTATAATTTCCAAGCATTTTAAGACCCTCTATAGTTAAACCCAGTTCAAGACACATTCATTTATTTACCTTTGATTTAAATAGTGACTGAAAATTATATTGATCGCCTCAAATGGTGTTTACTAAAAATAGGTACACTAATCTTCACCTAAGTTATATGGTCACTATTTCTTGGTTTATAAAGCCCATGTTGGCATTATCTTTCAGTTAATGAACATTTATTCGTAAACTACAGTAGAGTTTATAGTACTGGAACTTGCTGCGAGAGATTGTTTATAGAGGCGACAATGTTGCAGACGAAATGCGAAAATGCACCACTGAAGGGAATAATTATAAATAAGTATAGGGATTCATACCTAGTAGGAATTACTAGCTAGTCTAAAATTAAGATTTATACGTAGCATTTTGTGTTTTCATGGATGCAATTAAACTCTAAAATCTTTCTCTAAAATTCCTAAACACATGTATAACTTAAAAATGTATTTTTTCTGTTCATTTCGATTCCATGTTCATAATGAATCTATAATTTGCCAGAAAACTAAAAAATATTAATTCCTATAAATTTAAAAAAAAATGTTTAATTTTTCACAGTAAATTAATCATTTATATTTTTTTGTGATGATGTATACAGGGATATTTCTAATCACCCTTCTAGGGGCTTATTCTGTACATCAAAACTAACAACTTTTGTCCTACGACTTTCGTGAAAACTCAAAAAAAATCAGCTGTTTCATACATTTTGTCCCGGGTGAACTATATTTTTCTATGGAAAAACAAAAAAAATTTTTAGTTTTGACGAAAGTTGTAGAACAAAAGTTGTTAGTTTTGATGTACAGAATAAGCCCCTAGAAGGATGCTAGTTGATTAGAAATAACCCTGTATACTCAGGCAAGCTATCTTCGCCTGTAATTGCTGTGTCACTTGGCTGACGTTTGTTCTAGTCTTTCGTGTGTTGTGTTCTGTGGTTGTGTTGGTGTGCACAGAGTTGGTGGTCAATAAAATAAATAAATAAATAATTTAACCCTTATTCAAACGCGAGCCTATGGAAGGGTAAATGGAAAACTAAGATCGGTTTTAGGGTAAGTTTGGGTCATAGATTTCAAAAATCCATAAAAAAAGGGGGGAAATGGGGGGGAAGTGACTTTGTTTTGGTGGGAAGTAGAGCTCCCGTTGTCTGTTAATGCGCTCACCTAAATTGTGTAAGTGGGAACTATAACTCCCATTGTCTGGTATAGCATGGTGATATATTTTTTACTAGCTAGTTGCCCTGGCTTTACTTCTGATTTAATTTGTACGCAAAATTTAAAGTAAATAAAACAACTTTTCGTGTAACTAGAGTTTTATTTTAAGAAATTATGAAATCTTTTTAATCATACTATACTTATTTATTTCCTATATTATAATGTTTATTCATCACAATTCCAACATAATATTTGGTAACTTATGTAGCTACATAAATTATACTTATTTATTCATCACAATTTTTGGACTCTTTCATATCGCTGAGTGTGATTCTAGTTTGTTTTTGCTTTATGGAAGTTTTTGAAACAGCCCCTAATACACAGGGGTACATTGCAATAGGAGCATTTCATTCTCGTTCTCTTCTCTTCTTTTTTTGTACTGCAGAACCTGCATCTCTTATATGTGCTAGATTCTTCTGGCAGATGTTCACCAACATTTATCAGACGTACCTCGTCTGGTACGCCAAACACTCCACCTTTCTTACTTTTAAAAGGCACATTTATGGGCGCTTTTTTTTCAGAGTAATTGTCAATCAGCGCACGCGCCAGGCGCAACCTAAATTCCCGGTGTGAATGTGGTGTTACAGTATGAGTTTGGATGTATGTGATGTATGCATTAATTATGGATGCGTCAAACATAAAAAAGAAAAGACGCATCCAAAATTTACGCGATTTTCTGCTGATTGGGTAAGAGGATCTATAGTGGTCAAATAGATCCACGCCACCCATGCTCAGTGTATATGAAGCGATCGCTTTTGGGCACAGAATTTCGGCTCTTGATCCATCACGTTGAGTTCTTTTTACATACATGATGTCAAGTGGTTGATGTGCTGTGGTGAGCAGTGTGACGTCTTTTGTATCAAGCCATTTAATTGCTGTGATTGGTTCGGCTGTCATAGCTGAAAATTCGTGCTTTTGTAGTCTTAAATTTTTGGGTTGCTTTTTCATCATTTCTGGGAGATCTTTTCGGTTTGATCTTACTGTTCCTACGGCATATATTGCTTTATCATATAGATCCTCTAGTAAGTTGCAACTTGTGAAGAAATTGTCGAAGGCAACCAGTGTGTTTATGGGCAGACTATTACAAAGTTTCATTACCACGTTATACCCAAGGCCTTCATTTTCGATACTATCTCCTTTTCCGGTATAGATTTCAAACTGGTATAAGTAGCCAGTCTTGGCGTCACATCTTGCCCATACTTTAAATCCCCTTTTAATAGGCTTTTGTGGCATATACTGCTTAAGAGAGCACCGCCCCTTAAATTTCACCATACATTCATCGATTGACTGTACACTTGAATTGTATACTTCTTCTTGATATACCTCATTCAATGTTGTTATCAAAGGTCTCAATTTGTATAACTTATCGTAATCTGGAGAATCTCTTGATGGTTCCATGGTATTGTCATTGAGGTGGAGATTTTCTGTTATTTTCTTGAATCTCTTTATAGGAAACACTCTGGAAATTTCTGATTTATTGTAGAAAGAATCGCTAGACCAGTAAAGTTCCATATCCGGTAGGGGATTTAATCCCATCATTATCAATATTCCTAAATAAGCTCTGATTCCATCATCAGTGACTGGAACCCAGTCTTTACTGTTTTTGTATATGGCGTATCTATTTGTTTGTGCGACAATCAATTGTACTAAATATTCCGGGAAGAACTTTTCGAAAATAGTTATCGGTTGTGTTTTGTGGTTGTATGGTAACATACCTACCTATGACATATATGTAGTATTTAATTGTAGCATATCTAGTAATTGACAAACATATTGCACTTTTATTATTAAGAAATATACTACATACCTACTCATTAAAAATTTGATTTGTAAACAATTAGAAATTATTCTTATTCCTAGCGTTTTGCTAAACAATTACACTAAATAAATCAATTAAAAATAAACTCTAAACTAAGGATTACAAGATTCAATTCAGATCGTGCTATCAAAGGTATAAACAGGGGTGAATCGTACTATTAAATCTGTATTGTGTGAAAGGTATGTTTCGTTCGCACCGTAGCACCTTTCAGGCTTGCCCGACAATGGCATAGAGTAGACAGACCCTGCTCTTAACAGAAACGACATTTAAGCTATAAATAAGAAAATATTTGGATAATCTTAATAATTTCATAGCTGCAATAGTTTCGGGTCAAAAAAATATACACGAGCCGACTGAAAAATCAAACGCTCTGTAAAATGTTTTTTTTTTATTTGGCTACCAATTCGCCTGATAGCGAAGTAGTAGCTGAAGATGGAGTAAGTAGACTTAAAAAATACTTATTCCCTCTTGTCTTTAATATATCCAGATTGTAATAGGCGTGATGACTACAAAAATATAATTAGTCCGTCAGATAGACTATCTAAAAATATTATACATGTATTTTTTCTTTTGGCAATCAAACAAAAATTGATGAAGATATAGCCCGTCAAAGTTCCGCGTGACGTCACAAGTGTCATACAAATGTATGGACTTCTTTAAGCGAAATGACGTCACGACTCCCACTCCCAAACTTTGACAAGGTTTATCTTTGTCATTTGTTGTTTGACTGACAAAATAAAAAATACGTGTCGCAAGAAATCAGCATTTGGTGGACTGAGTTATATACAGTACGAGGCCAATAATCTTTATTGAGAAGACATGTAAAGAGTAGTAATTTACTAACCGTGTTATTTTGTTCTATAGGTAACAATACCTAATATAATTTTAGCCAATTTTAAGGAGTTTTAGCCGCTGCCGCCAGGTTAGAAGCTGTCCTGCAAGCTCTGGGATCTTTTATATGGAGCTGAAGACTTTTCGGAGGCTGGGATAATGTCGAAGGCTGGAAAGAGTATCCTGAAACGAACGTCGAAAAATTAGATTGGAATGTTTAGGTTACATGCGCAAAGAATCGTAGTCCAATTGCAATACTTTACTTACCATTCAACTTTAAATACTGCATATTCGTTTAGCAGTATTCTTGTATTAATATTTATAGGTATTTCGAGCTATTTTATCCGATTATTTTACTAGGTTAATATTTACATTTCACAATAACAATCATCGCAAAGCCGGGCCAAAAATCACTATTGCCAGCGCGTGATTTTAAAAAAAGAAACAGTAGTGGTGTAATATTATTGTACGGTAATATTTGTTCCAGGAGAAAAGCGTTAAAACAATGGCATAAGATTGATATGTGTTGTCATCGGATTAGGTGACTCTTATTATAGCTAGATTGTGTAAAGAAAATAGTTTAAATCGTATTTGTAGAAATAACAGGGAATCTGTAAAAGTAACGGAATATTTAATTTAATTTTATGGGTGGCAACATTGTAATAAACTACCAGTGACGTCACTGACATAAAGCGAATATGCTCCATAATGCAAGAATTGTAAATACGAGTATTTGCTTTATTAGCGTTAAGATCCAAATTGAGGGTATGCTGGTTTTCAACGTTAGTTGCCTTATGCATTCTTTTGCGGGTATTGCATATGATTGCGTGGTTGGGCTTATGTTCCGAATGGGTGTTTCTAGCTTTAATGGCATTATGTGCTCTGTGGTGATTATTTGCAATATTGGCCTTTTTAGCAGGAACCGTGTTATTGCATATTGTTGTGTTAGTGCGCCGATTGCAGTTAAAGCAATCGTATAAAAACTAGTTTAGTATAAAAGGGCGCGGGGGGCCAGCTCCGGGGTTGTTAACGTCGGGATTTCGAGGAGGCCGTACCTCTGATGGATATAATACACAGTTTAATTCGGAGGCCATTTCTCTGATGGATTATCGGGAGTTTTATTTCGCGTTGCCAAATCTTTGTTGTAATTATCGGAAAAGTGAAAATTAGTGACATCGGCTTTGTGATAGTGTAATTCAATGCGGATCGTTTTATATAAGTGAAATTGTAATGACATGTAGTGCAAATTGAAGGAGAAACTTGCGGATTAATTTTGTTCGATTTGCATAAACGTTTGGTAAGCCAGATTGGCACAGCTAAGTGCAACTTGAAGACGGTTCGATGCAGCGCTGGACTTCGAAGCTAAGGAACGGACATATTTCCAGCGTGCCGCTGAACTACTTTGGAAAGGAAAGCTAGCCGACTACGAGGACGAGAGCCATAGGATGGAACATTCTCATTTGGTGAGGCAATTCCGATTTATTTGTGGGAGATTGATTTGTAAAAGTATACGACTTTTAAACATTTACAAAATACCTACATTATTTATGTTGAGTCTGGCGTGTACCCTTAGTTGGACTTTAAAAATACTTGATTTATTTCAAAGAATCTTTTGATTGGATACCCTCAATCTCTTACGCACAATCTTACTTTTTATTTGTATTGTTGATTTGTTATTTGTGTGCTTGCTTGTTCTTACTGTGCCCATTTGCAGGGTTGGACTTTCTTATATGAAATATATTGTATTTTTCTATACCTAAACGGATTATATTAAGCGCCTTATTTTATTGCGGTGTCTAATATTCATTTGATTACTGCGCTGCGATTATTGCGTATACCAAAGTTCAACGGAACCTTGAAGATTAATGATTGTACCTACATTTATTTATCTTAATGATGTTTGTTTACGTGAAATACACGCATTTGAAATATATGTTTTAATCTTGGAAAAGTCATACGTATCTTTAGCGTACTCGAAGCGTTTAGTGTACTCAAATTCATAGTACCAATATTTGGAGATTTACTAAAGTGTATTAATCTTTAACGGGATTGTCCCATGTTTACGATCATATTTGTGTAACATGTTTTATATGAATGATATTAATGTTCAGAACTAACAACTATACATTGTTATAGTGCATTTTCTAAATATTGTAATATTTAGAGTACTCAAGTTAGTAGTACAGACATTATTACATTATGTAAGGAAACTGAAGATTCTATCAAAGGATAGTTGATATGAAATTTGGCAAAGAGCTTCATTAGCACATGCTAAAACAAATTCTTAATTATTTTAACAATGTGTAATTTTTAATGTATGACGAAAAAAAATAAAAAATAAACTTTTTTGTCCATGATATAGTATAGAGATTTTAATAACTTTGTGAAATTTTCTGAATTTGTACGGAACCCTCGGTGTGCGAGCCTGACTCGCACTTGTCTGGTTTTTTTGTTAAATAAGATACCTAGATTGTAGAATATGTGTACTTTAATTAAAACTTCAAAATCAAATTAATCAATCACTAGTCGTTTTAAACATCAAAGTAAGTAATTTTTGGTTTGCGACTGAAATCTGGCTAAGTACTTTTTTATGACAAAAAGTTTCACCGTCGACTTCTTCCCCATGTGATGTTTTATTCTATGTCCTCCCTGGGCAACAAAGAGCGCGGTTGTTTCGACCACCGGCCGTATTGTCCGTGGTCCATTGTTATTCTGACAATCTGCCGGCTATATTGTACAGCCTGATATTTGATTTGGAAGATGGATTTTCATACCTTTGGGGTAACCTTTGTTGTGGTACTTTCGTTTATCTACCTGCGAATAAATAGGTAAGTGTATGGAAGTTGTTAATCTAACTAGTACCTATCATTTACGATTTGACAATAATCCTGTTCTGCAAACAATTTGTAACTATTTATTATTATGTACTACGGGACTATATAATCGCGCACTAAATAGAGATAAATAAATACCTCATCATCCCGACGTTTCCCCGTCGGTACCGAAACGTTGGGATGATGAGGTATTGATTTATGTCGTAATTTTAGTGCGCGATTAGTCCCGTAGTTAACTATGTGTTCGAATCGCGGAAGTTTAAAAACAACTAATTGTAACTAAGTCATTGCTTTGTAAATAAACGATTTTTTCTCTTTTTTTCAGTCTAGATTTGCAGGATAATGACAGTAATTTGACTTATCCGCTGTGGAACAGCCGATTTTTTTGCAAATTTGATGTTCTTTCCTTTGTAAAAGTTTATCGAATTTATGTACCGAAGTCGCCATCCTTCTAATATTATAAACGCAAAAGTTTGTGAGTTTTTATGCATGGATGTTTGTTACTCTTTCACGAACAAACGGCTGAACCGATTTAGATGAAATTTGGTATGGAGGTAGCTTAGACTTGGGATTAACACATAGGCTACTTTTTATCTCGAGCTAACGCGAGTAACACCGCGGGGCGCAGCTAGTTAAGAGATAATGCGTAAGTTACATTTACCCTGCATAGTAATGTAGGTACTGTTTGGCCGTTTAGTCTGCTGTTGATCATAGGCCTATCCTTGAACCGACCTATCTTTTGCATAGGACCGCAATATGAACCCATGACTTTATCATTGCAAATTGAGTATTCTCCCACTACACCATCACGCCTTTAGTAACAGTAAAAATATAATAATTCCTGAAGTAAATCTATCAGCCTTATGAAATAATTTAGATCCCTCATTACAATATTTCAACATTATGATAGGGTTCCCCACGTTTAAGCCAAACATAATCTTTACCAAATTCAATCTCAGCTCTAACATCTTAGCAACAGGTAAATAAAACAGACAAAAGCCCATAAATTGCTCCAAATTCAAACAAAAACACGAACATAAACATCAGTTCTCCATAAGAATAAAACACAAAGTATCCGAAGGTATTCAATCTCAATTACGGAATTATTTACAACTGAGTTATGAGATGTTCTAACCTTCACACAATAACTCTTCAAAACCCCTAATATAATAAATTTGGAAAAATTCGCGTAAACACACGCATTTCGGTTAACGATATCGTATACACGTGTTCCGTATAAAAAATATATGTTAACAAAACAAATATACTAAACAAATATACCGTCGGTTCGTCTGTTTATTATTATACGTCGAATATGCTCGGTATTGGATAGGTATATTCTAAAATACGCTTGCGCTACGTTTACTTGATACGGATTAATAAAAATTTTATTAGCAGCGGTATTAGATATTGCCTGTGTTTTAGGAACGTCGGAAGTTTTCTCGCAAAAATAAGATTATTTTAGAGCTAAGATAATACTAGATTACCTCATGCGTTTAGTTTGATATTTGAAGTTTTATTGGAAACTACGATATTGATGACTTATGACATGAATAGTGTATAATCATTTCAGTCATTAGTGTACCTAATGTAGAAAGATGAGAGTTGTCTTTCAAATAATTTTGAAAGCATTACTTAATTTACGTTGTCCACAAGAAAACCTCATCGAAACCGCAGGTTCGCGCTGGACGCAAGATACTTCCAACCGTTCTTGTTAGAGATATATTGGGGAGGCTTATGTCCAACAAAATTTTAGAATCTCAAGTAAATGCGGTAAATGAACATTATATAGCTATACAAACTCGTGTCTAATCTTAAAATATAATAGTATCTATAAATATAATAGATTTGAAGCAATTTGATTCTGATAGGCTACAAGAGTGTAGGTTTTTATTTTGCGGGATGGAACCCTAGAACCATTTATTCATTAAATATTGCTTTAGGTAAGTACTTTAGCAACTAAACTACGCGTTGGCTCGATAAACATTCCTGGAACTGATCTAGTCGTAAAATGATCAAGATTGATTAAGGTTAGTTCACACTTGTCCCAAGTGATCGGCTAATGCATGACTGTTGACTGCTCAGTATGAAACAACCTTTATGTTTACCTCGATCGTAGATACTAACAATTTCAGAGATTACATTTTTTAAAATTTAGGTTATAAGATTTTTAAAAATAATTTGTTCAATGTTCTGAAAATATTTTTTTCCATGAATACATATTTATGTTCAATGTTTAAGTCTGATTTCTACGCGATTCTTGCACAGAATTTGATTAAATTACATTTTATGTTTTTTTGATGGAGTTTATGTTGCCTTTTTTAAAATTTATTTAAATAGCTAAACATTCTATTTTGCGATATATTTAGGCTATATATGTACCTACTTACCTACGTAAATTACTGTTATAGTGTTTTTTTTTCTAATTTATCTGTACACCTCGGCCAAAAGTTTTGACCAAACCGTTCTTTCTCTGCGTTTCCCTACTCTACGTGTACGTAAAAGTAAATGAAAGTGCATGGTGCATGTTTACAATATTCCGAGCCCATCAAATTTTAGCGTTGAAGCGATACTTGAGTGATTTTCTTAGTAACAGATACTTTTCGTGTATACTATTTCTAACTTAAGTCGATCAGGAGGTGATTTATTAGGTAATTTTATACTTATAGATTGAAATTGTTTAGAATGTACATGTATATCAAATGTTTGCACGTAGCGTGACATTGTTGTCGTTGTCTGTAGAGTCGATTTACGGATGATCATTTTACGTGATAATATTGTCATTAGAAAACATTGTTGAATTCTGAGGTTGTATCAATAACTGAAACAATCCAAACGCTTAGGCCAATCGTGCCTCTCTCACTTGTTCTGCGCTCTCGCTTGCACGCCTGGTTCAGGCAGAACGTGACAATTTTTCGTGCGAGCTGCCAGAGTTCATCGTTATCTCGTCAAAAGTGAAGTACTGGCTTGGTTTTTGCAAGATATCTAAACAATGATCATCATCATCATTTACATAAGATGTCCACCAATGGACATAGGCATAGGTCTTTCTTCTTGATTTATAATAACACCGATTGGAAACAGCTTGTATTAGCAACGTTTAATTGTTGCTTTAATAGAACACTACACCTTTCTATATTATATGTTTGTGTATCTATCACTCTAATGTGAATACAACGTAGAGGGATCGAATGCCTAAACAGCGAGTGTCTGACAGTGATGTATCCCCGCGATACCCCGGTACCGTGTCCACACCTGTTGTGTCTGTCTCGTGTTCCAAATCTTCTAGAAGTTCATCATAACACTGTTAAAACCCTATTAAATCATTGAAGTTTTAGAAAAACAAACATATAAAAACAATCGTAAATTATACCAAACAATTAATAAATAATTAACATATAAGATTGTAATTGTTTGAAATACGAGATATTTTAATTTTGCATGTCGTACTTACGTAAGAATAGTGTAACTTACACGTCAGTTTGGGTCAATATCTACTACATCAATTAGTTTCAAGTCACATCTTTCTACACATTTAACTAGGCTGATGTTAGCATTAGTCTTACCATTCAGTTAGACTCTAATCTAACGTAAATACTGCGTAAAGGGATCGAATGCCCAAACAGCGAGCGTCTGACAGTGATGTATCCCCCGCGATACCCCGGCACCGTGTCCACACCTGTCGTGTCCGTCTCGTGTTCTGGAAAAACGCGTATTTTTGGACGCACCTACATATCGGTGCTTGTCGGTGTCTATTTCTCCCGTTGTCGGTGTTTCCGGATTACTTGTAGACGTGTCCGTTTGTTTTCAGATACCGTTGTTATATACATCGTAAAATGTACGATAATAAAATGTAGTAACCTTGATTGCATTAGCAATATTAATTGACTTAGAGATGCAGTATTTGTAAATGTTTACCATTATGATATTACAGATTGCGGCTATCACTTTTTTATGATAAACTAGCGACCCACCCGGCTTCACACACACGTATTATACATATAAAACTTCTTCTTGAATCACTCTATTTATAAAAAAAAAGTCGCATCACAATCCGTTGCGTGGTTTTAAAAATATAAGCATACATAAGGACTGACAGACTGGGAAGCGACTTTGTTTTATACTATGTGATTTAGCTATACCTCAGTGCCTCAAGTCGAAAGTTTTCGACCAGTGTGTGTTGCCAGTGATGACTTATGGCACAGAAACGTGGTCTCTCACTATGAGCCTTATTAGTAAGCTCCAAGTAGCCCAACGAGCCATGGAGAGGGCTATGCTCGGAGTTTCTCTGCGAGATCGAATCAGGAATGAGGAGATCCGTAGAAGAACCAAGGTTACCGACATAGCCCAGCGGATTGGCAAGTTGAAGTGGCAATGGGCTGGGCACATAGCGCGGAGAACTGATGACCGATGGGGTCGAAAAGTTCTCGAGTGGAGACCACGTACCGGCAAGCGCAGCGTAGGACGTCCACCCACAAGGTGGACGGATGACCTTATTAGGACCGCAGGATCGCGCTGGATGCAAACCGCTATCAACCGGTCTTATTGGAAATCATTAGGGGAGGCCTATGTCCAGCAGTGGACGTCCTATGGCTGAAATGATGATGATTTAGCTACCCAAGTAGCACAAATAGTGGCAAATAGCTCGTATATTATATCTACTTGCAGACTTGGGTGAAATTTACAACCATTATGAAGTTCTATATAGGTGGAGAGAACCCTTATGCAAACATTATAGAACCAAGTGGAGAAAAATTGCAGCTTATTTTTAGTTCCAAATGGAATCTAAAGCAGGTCTCAAGATCACCGTGAGTGGCAATTAGAACTATGAGTGAAAAATGTGCGCAGTGAACGATTCATTGAACAATAGTGCGTTCGTTCATTCAACGCGCTCGGTCATTGAGTGATAAATGAGATGTCAAACTTATTCAGAGTAGCGACAGTTCGCAATAGCTGTAAAATTGTATTTTGTGTTACGGACGGTATAGATTGAGATTGGCGCGGCCATAGTGCATATTATACCTTAATTAAAACTTAATACATAATATTGTATTTGCTTCCCTGCATTGAAATATCACAAAAGTCATTGCGATTGTTTTGTTACTGTGAAACTATACATTGTTTTCTTTGTAAATTTCAACGGGCCTTCGATTTGATCAAGAAATATTAAAAATACTGTGCTAAATTAATAAACGAAATAATACTATTGAAAAGTAAAACTGTTAAAAACCCGATATAATAGTTTTAGGTTAAGTATGATGTTAAAGTACATCAATCATAACTATCAAAACTCTGTGTTTAAGCATCAGTGTGATA
This sequence comes from Hypomecis punctinalis, assembly GCA_949316475.1. Classification (NCBI taxonomy): domain Eukaryota; kingdom Metazoa; phylum Arthropoda; class Insecta; order Lepidoptera; family Geometridae; genus Hypomecis; species Hypomecis punctinalis. The sequence goes on from OX438805.1 coordinate 3,540,443, forward strand.
AAAATCATGTTCAAAACAAAACATTTTCAAGGTCTCCATTTTCTAAACATGGCGACGTAAAGAAATCTTATAGTTCTTAATATCACTAATTTATGCTCCATTTGCACCTACAAGATGTAAAAATCACTTATTTATTTCTTGCGAGTGGCAAAGCAGTGGATCTTATTACCAATAGTAATTATTTTATCTTTTGTAGATCTCCCAGTGCCTGTGGATTAGGGGTCCCAAAATTGACAAAAAAGCCAAGTACCACTTCGTTTTACTTTTTTTCATGCTATGGTATTCATTTTTATAAAGGTCCTGATGTTTTAGTTCTTTGATAGGCCTAAATCATTAATTCTATCACAAAGTGAGCGTAAGACAACAGCTTAAACAATATATATATATATATACACATATGCGTTATTATAGTAGCAATAGTTATAATAATATATAATACCTAATTTTGAAACTGTTAGATCTTTAGTGGTTTCAAATAAGTTAAAATTGCTACTTTTGGTTTTCCAGAACCCCTATAGAAACTTAGTTACGCGTTGAAGTGGCGTGGCAGAGTACACTAGCCCTTAAAGCTGCAAGTATAACAGGTTTCATAAGAGCTGCAAAATGATACCATTAGCTACTACAAGAGATATATTCCTCTATTGTATTACTTATTTACAACTAAAAGTGCCAAATAAGAGTACGATAGCGCTTAGATTTAGGAGTTGCATATATGTGGTTTAGAGACCTTATATACAACCAATACTTCTGTATAAGTGGAAATTAAAACCTGTATGTTACTTTAGGTAACAAAATCGGTTTTATGCTACGGTAGGAAACAAAGCAGAAACAAAAATCTTTCCTATGAAACTACGAGCGACAAGAAGTACTCATATACAAATATGAGTTGTGTTTGAAGCTAAAGGTTTTATCAAACACTGTAATACAACTAATTTGCAACTTAGAGCTATAATATAAGTTGCAAAATTCACTAGTGTGCTACTTGGGTATAGACTACTATTTTGCAATATCATCTGTTTTTCCTGTATTGATATCGTGATCCCATTTATTTATTACAATATATATTAACAATTTTTGGCATCGCTCAAAAAATATCAAAAATTAAAATACTCTGTTTATGTTTTAAATGTTTGCTTGCTGATGCATTTTTCAGTATCGAGTAAATTTTCTGTAGGTAATCTGTAGAACAACTATGTATAGGTACCTATAGCTTATCAAGCACATCTCGCCTCGCTCAAAACTCGCCACAAGTAGCTCATCTTAAGAACTCAAACCCGAAAGATAATCTTTGGTCACAAATCCCCCATATAGTCTCACCTATCATATCATCATCAGACACATCTTGTATCGCACCTCGTCGCACCTCGGCCGCTGTTTGCTCAGCCGACTCGGTCACGCACATTAGCGGCCTGTCATCACGCTTTGATTTATTGCCATACGGACGTACAGACGGACGTACAGAATCTGTGACTGGCGAGATCATTAGTAGCGTCTAGTGTTAATTGTTATTCCGATTATATACCTTCGCCGCGTCGGAGAGGACGATAGGGACCAGTTTGAGAGGTTGTCTTCCAGACATGATTTATCCAAAAACTTTTGTGGTGCGAAGTTATCCTTTTTGTCGCAGTGATTAAAAAAGAGTCTGACCACTTCCTACGAAGTGAAGCCTCTGAGCAAAAGAAGTTATCTATACATAAATGATCAACTAAATCAGAGCCAGTGAAACGATAAGCCAAAGTCTACTGAAATGATCGATTGGCATTTTTTATTACATTCCATTAATGACTGAAGTATAGTTGTTGCAAACCACGAGCGCGATGTGGTCTCTACATGTAGTTGATGTAGTATTGCATAATTATACGTACGCACAAATAGGTACTGCAAAAAACAAAATGTGCATATGCACGAGCAACACCAAGTGGGTTAGTAAGTAGTAACGACGTATAACAAAGAGGCAAATCGGTGTTCAAAATACGACAGCTAAAAAATTAACTTTTTTTCTCTTTAAACACTATCCACATATCGTAATCCTTCTCATATTTCAAGCAACGTCTCTGAAATACACGATCCTCAGCCTCTAATGATCAAAATACCCTGAACACCTAAAACAAATGATCCCCTTCCTCGAAATCAAATAAATACGTTAGTTGCACATACGCCCAGGTGTTTAGGACGTTATTCCATAAACGTGTCTGCGCTTAACTCATGTTAATTTAACGCTTATAAACATCTCACAAAAACTTATAACAGATTCCAATCAAACGATATTAAATCTTATTACTACGGTTTTAAGTTTGTGAGTAACTGTAAAACTATGTGTCAGCACCCCGCAAAGGTGACGTGGGAAGGGTAAAGGCGCCACATGTGTAACGCCTGCGAAATTAAAACAAAAAATGTTTTTAAAGAAAAAGACGATAAAAATCCACGGTGAAGCGAGGTGAATGGTCGTCTGGATACTCGGTGGTCTGGATAAAATTTTCAACAAATAAGCTTAGAAACACATGGTCAACGTATTACCCATGTGCAATTAAGTCCGTAAACAGGAGATGACTTTACATAATTAAATTACTGGTTAAATTTAAATACGACCGTAAATTTGTACTTACGTTTGATATTGCATAGCAAAAGTCAAAATGACTACAGTGGATTGCTTAAAATATTATTTTCACCCATTACTTAGAAAACCTATGTCATAATGAATGAAGCGATTTTAAAATACTCAGTCAAAATAATTAAATTATTAACTGTTTAAAGACCCATATGTTTCTACTTCATTACTTGTTTATACTAGACTTCATAAGAAATATCAAAAAGATTCGTTATTTTGATCAACAACATAAAATTAATATGCCTAGTTTTACTTAAAAATACACAATAACCAAGTAATACATCAGTGTACAGTAATATATTTCGAAAGAATCACCAAAATTCTTGTGCTCTTCATAGTCTAAAAATATACTCGAGATCACTATTTCAATCAATGACCTTTCATAGCACACTGAAACATTGGAAACATTCCTGTAATCATAATGACATGCACACACGCAAATAGATACAACACCGTGGGAGATATAAAAACGGACATGAACGATAAACCTATAAGAGTCTAATACACCGTAAGTCTAAAGCGCCAAGGTTGATATTCGTAACATTTATTAGTCTTGAGGTGGTTTTGTTTTTAAAGTGTAACGTAATGACGCTGTGAAGTGACAGACGTGTGAACACCGCAGTGGCGCTTTCACAGGCGGTTCTAAATGGGCCTTTTAATTCGGTTATTAAAACGGAGATTGGCTGAAAATAGCCAGTTAAGTAGTTCCACAGATACAGGAGATGAATGTTTTTGACAAGTTAAAAGGGGATGGAGGTATTGAAGGACTGATTGTGTTGTGTTAGAACTTGAAAAGGAACTCGGTGAAAGTGTTTAGAAAGTGAATAGTGGTAGACCGAATTCTAATGTCGCTTTGATTTAAAACTTCATGACAGGAACTGAGAATACGAAATGTGTATTTTCGTAGATAGAAGAGATTTTTAGATAGGTATTCAAATAGATTCTAACATTTCTAACTATCTGTGTATTGTGGAAATTAATGAAATGAAATGAAATCTATAAAGGAAAACATACAATTAGTCATATGTTAGTAAGTAAATTCATATAGACTGGGTAGTTTTCGTGTCAGAGTGTGTTGTAAGCCACCTGAAAGCCCTTGGCATGGCTAAGCTGTTAAAAGCACCGAGACCTATATTTATCAGTATGATTGCCATTAAATGCTAGTTCTATTTGTGACTATACGTAATTGTACACATGCTTGTTAGCAATAAGGCTATCGTTTCAACGCTAGATATCCTTCAATCTGAAAAAATTGTATATGCAATGGCAATCGATTCTTCCCCAAGATATCCTTATTCCAAACAATTTAAATTCCTGTCTCGCAAAACCGTTTTAACTGGAATAAAAATTCCGTGTAATCCTAATAAAACTTTACAGCAGCGCACCGCCGGCAAACAATTTCATTAGAGGACCCTTAGCCGTGGACCATCGGTGTATAAACTTATAAAGGGAGAGTTTCATACACTCCTTGCCCGTACGTCCATAATATTGTTTAAAAATGTCTCGTCCGCCGTCCAGAAGCGACCGTGCGGGACCCTAAACGTATGCAAATTTTATTTTTAAAAAATGCAAGTGGTCGACCACATGTCGCCAGTGGCGCCGTCCGTCGCTTTTATTACTTTTATTGGTATGTCCGCGTTTGCCCACCTTCCCCTGGCTTCGGGTTTGATTGCGTATTTATTCTAAATTGGATTGGCGAGTTGATACAGGGAAAAAATGTGTTTTGGCAAATTGTACGCGTTGAATCTTAAGTTGTTTTTAGAGTTTGTTCACCTTGCTGTGTAGTGGAATCTTTATTTCTGTTTAATTTGTTTAAATTCACAGTCCGTGATAACCATTAACCTGTGATAGACTTACGTTGCCTTAGTTACTACTTCGGTCTACCTTGCCTCACCCCATTTAAGTCACATGACGTGTAATATTTTTTGTGGCCCTCATTACAAAGTTTCACTAGTTGTTACTTAACGATCACCCAAGTTAAGCAACGCGCGGTCATTAACCGAATGGGTGACCGAAGGTGGCATTTACAACTCAATAGTTTTAACCGTTTAGCCGGTGGCTTAAAAATTCTGGGACCAGTGGGTGGCTAACCTTTACGTACTTAATATCTATCATTGCTGTATTACCAAAGGTTGAACAACGCATAACTAAGTTCTTACAAGACTATCAACTAAAACACAACGTAATAAATCTCGTGCCTAGATTTAAACCCCAAAGAGATCGAGATCGCTCCATATCCCTCAATGGCCACAATATTGTTGACCACCCGGCGGTATATCAAACCCGTCCTTTGCCGAATGAAAACATATAATTTGACAAGAGACCGACCTTAAGCCCTCAAAAAGGCCATCTTGTTGCGATCACCTTTTGTGATATACTGAAGTTGCATTCGGGTTTGCTCGAATAATATTTTTAACAATTCAGTGTTTCAAAAGTATTCCAAAAAGCTGTCATTATAGTGTGAACAAAAAGTTCAATGTTCCACGAAAATATTGATATACATGTTAGCCTTATAGTAAATATTGTTTTAAATGTAAAACGCCTTCTTAAATTATTCCTAGTACCCAAGTACTAGGGTAGAAAAATCTCACAATTTAACCAAGCCTGCATCGATCGAGGTAACTTTAATTACTTTATGGCTGTATTTACTCCCGAGTCAAATCATTATTTTCATTTATCTATACTAATATTATAAAGAGGAAAGATTTGTTTGTTTGTTTGTTTGTTTGTTTGTTTGTAATGAATAGGCTCCGAAACTACTGAACCGATTTCAAAAATTCTTTCAACTTTGGAAAGCTACATTATCCCCGAGTAACATAGGCTATATTATATTTAAAAAAAAATTAGGGATCCTTACTAAAACTCCAATAATGTAACATAAGGTGTAAAAAAAAGACCTGAAAAATTCCTTACGTCGCGTGCGCTGAGAAAACTATTGATGATGGAATAAAATAATGTACTACGACTTTATAGAACACACCATAATTTACAAAAAATGTCGCGACAGCATATATCTAACTATTATAGTTAAGCCGTAATAACTGTTCTTTTATTCTTAAAAATTAATTGAAATACCGTCGCAGAAAAAGGATGTTAATTTGTATCTTGGTATTAATCCTTATCAAAATAAATTATTTCATATTCAAGACTGTTTCAATAGCTTTATGCAACTTTTTAAATTATTTAATTCAGACATTTTATTACAAAGATATTACGAGTTCAAAAATGTAAGTATTATAAAAGTTTTGTTTCGCCGCTCACTCCGCTTGGCAATTCATGTACTTTGTACAATGTACATACAAAATTCACTTCGAGCAAATATCTATAGAGTCACAATCGTGAAAAAAGTGTCCGAGCCAAAATCTTGCACAAGCTACGTAGTGGGCAGGCTTTTTAGTTAGTCGTAAGGCGATTCAAAGCCGACTACAACGCCGCGCGATGCCAAAGTGCTCGGTTACAGGCACTTATTAGGTGACATAACGTCGAGATTTGAGGAAACGGGTCATTGAGAATTGAGAATGGTGCTTGAGCCATATCCACCACCAGTGCCAGGGCCCAGTGTGGGTTGGTGCAGATTGCCACACAATATTTTCCTTCGCCGAAAAGCCAATGATTTGAAATTCCGTACATAAGTTCCAAAGAAACTGATTGATACAGGATCGGGATTTGAACCCACCACCTCACGATTGTAGGACAAACGTTACTACCACTAGACCACCAAAGTTATATATCTCCGCCATTAGTGTGTCGATTTATGTTTTATTGGTAGTAAATAGGTATGCAGTGGCATAGCGTGCCTTAGAGGAGCCCAGAATCAAACATAGTTGGGGAGCCCAAATCACTCATTTCTCACAAAAGAAACAAATATCCTTGCATTAAATTGAAATAAATATATACCGCCTTATCGCAAAAGATTTAAACACTGTTTAGCCGTACAATTTGTACTGTTAAACGTTGTCCAAAGCCTGCGTAAAACTTTAGTGGTAAGACGGTTATTTATAAGTTGTCACTTCCTCCTAGAAATTGAGCTAGCCAAACAATTCAAATGAAATATACACTTTTCTTGCCTTTTTTTCAGGAAATTGATAATGAATAGAATATAAATACCTATATCAGCTAAGTACGAGTAAGTCTAGCTGAAGACGATTTCAGTTGTTATAAAATTTCTGCCTCTTAGGACAACTTTTGGAAGAATGCTTAACCCGAGAAAAAAGAGATGATTTTTTTTCGGGAAGCACGAGATTAAGTGACATTGTGGATAACATTTTACTAGGTTTTGCTTACACACGTTAAGGCCCCTGTAGCCCGGGAGCCCCGTATAATTGACACGGCTGATACTGCGGTAGCTACGCCCCTGCACATAGTATGTGAAACGAATTGTCGACCTTAAAGTTCTCGAATGTAGACAATGTATTGGCAAGTGTAGCGAAGGTCTTCACGTGAATCTAAGATCTGGTCGTGACGTCCGGAACACGTTGGATGCCAGCGCTTCGATTCCTTCCATCACAGCTCTTTGGGTTAGCAAGTTGAAGAGGCCTTAGGTAGGGCACACAATTCGTAGAAGTAGAACTGATGTCCAATGTTTTTCAAAATTCTCGAGTGAAGACAAGATCAAGAAACTAACTTACATGGGTAGAATGTATAGACTGTAGGTCTGTAATATTTTAACGTCGCTTTCATTCTCATCATTGTCATTTTCTGAAATCAGGGCTATATATTATGTACAGCCACCCAACACATACGAACTCACTTTTATTTAGATATGCCAATACCTACTATCTCTTTTTCATAAACTTCGAACAGTTTAAGACTACGGAAACTCTCGCGATTTGGGTAGGTTTTAACTCATCATAATGGTTCATCCGGTATGTCTAGCATGTGTGTGGCGCATACCTACATTACGTGGTAAGTATATGTATAGCCAATCATACCCGGGCAAAGCCGGGACGGGCAGCTAGTTGATAAATAAAAAGCTTACCTAAAAATAATTTAAGAATAATCATAGTCGCGAATTCACGAATGCATATAGCAAATATAACAGCAAAAAGTATCTATTACTTTTGTGTTAAATATTATAAGAGGTGCTACTTCTGAGAATTTTGAATAATAAGGCTCCACAGTCCAGAAATAAAAATATATATTTCCTTCTGAAGGACACTCCAATCGATCCCTTGATGAGCTTTTTGCTATTCTATGTATTATGGTGGGATTTTAGATTAAAAACGAATCATCGTTTAGATTGGCTTAATTTTGAAATAGATCCTACAAAATAATTACGTACAAACAGATATGTGATTCAAACTCTACATACGTACAATATTATCTCTGCCCACCCCGCGGTTATGGAGGGTGGAGGGGGCGGGATATTGGAATATTTTTCATACAAACACGTCTCTACGTGGACACTTCTACTTGATACAATATTGGTTAGGATGAGGTGGGCTTACATGGTGGCACGAATTTAACTTCATTTCTTTCTGTTCTTATATTTTTTTCTATTTGAGATGTCAAGTATCAAAAATCAATAGTACGGAACGAAACTATTTGTTGTTGTTATTGTATGCAGTTGAAATATTTAAATTATAACAATTAAACACTTTATAGACAACTATAAAATAAAATAACGCTGTCGAAAAATTACTCTAACTATATTTGTTATTATACATTATACAATTTCTACTATACCACACTATGGTTACAAACCGTACATAAGATACATTTATGATTCATAATATTACAGGAACAATACTATTACAATATATACGGCTTAAAACTCTGTCACCAGAGCTAGCCTATACGAAATTACTTACTGATTTATTGTACCTAACTTACTCAATTTTACGAAGTGGAAAATAAAGTGGTGTAAAATATTTTTATTAGGTAGAATATATCAATACACTACCAAAACTAGACATACCTGTTGTCTCAACATAAAAACTTACAACTTTGTCCTTAATAATAACCTCAATTACTTCTAGTACATTTTGACTTTAAGGCGGGAACCTTCTTTGTTTGTATCAATTACAAGATTTGTGACTATTGTGTTTATAAGAAATCCGATTATGTCTAATACGCATTCTGACTTCAATCGCTTCTTTTTTTTCTATAAAACATAATATCAAAATTCACCTTTACCGCCATGCAAGCCAAACTTTTCCTAGGTGGTCGCATGACATCGCCGCCGGTCAAACTTTATATATTTTATATGTTTCGGCGCACCGATCCGGCCCTGGCCGCATTTATTACCCCAACTTGTTCCCTCGTGCGGCTCTGGATACTAAAAAAATACGGGACTTTTTTGTTAGAAGTTAGGTGTACAGTTTTTATGAGTTGTGTGGTCGGCCTTATTGATGACCAATGCAAATGCTGCTCGGTGGTTTAGGTTCTGATAGCTTGAACTGTTTCAGATCAAAAAATATTATTTTTATTGGAGTGTTATAACAAATTGTATGTATGTATCCAATTTTATATTGCAGCTGTTCATTGTTGATGAATTGTGAATTTTTATGAATAATTTTTAGACATATTTTTAAATTTAAGGTCAATGAGTCCATTTCTGGCTAACTACTTACGAAGAAAAAATGTTATTTTGAGAAAACATGTAAGTATGTATACTTACTCAAAACATGTCTTTCTGGCACTTTAGGCAGCTTTAAACATTTTATACTATATATAACGGGACTGAACTCACGTGTGGGGATAGTCGTAACGACTATAGTTTCGCGGAGCCGTCTCGCAGCGCATTGCGAGACGGCTCCGCGTGCTAGCACTCGCCAACTTGATAAAGGTCGCCGAATGCGACCGAAACTATAGTCGTTACGACTATCCCCACACGTGAGTTCAGTCCCGTTATATATAGTATAAAATGTGTGAAAACCACGTTAATTTCCATAGTAAAATAGCTTTAAGCATCCGTAAGTAATGGCTACACGACTTTATTTACTGTCCTGCTTGAGCATAGGCTATCCACAAGGGGCGATTGGATCATATGCTGACACGCTGACCCGACGCATGTTGATGGCTTTTACTTTCTAGGACTCAATCAATAATCCTTAAAAGGTTTCTTATATTTTTCTTCTCCTATTTCTGGAAATTTCCTCAAAGAAAATGCACCAGGTACTAGGCAATCATAACCCCCAAGGGTCGTTCATCAGATAATTTTTACGACGTGCGTCCACGTGACGATATTATGCCATCATAGCGCAGAATACTTGATAGTTGGTACGAAGATAAAGGTGCGTCGACAAGATTAGGGTTCCTTGCGGACGTCGTAAAACGGACACCCGCTGGACTTGATGTTTGAGGATATTGAAAGGTGTCTTGGTAGGTCTGGATGAAGGATACATACCTATCTATCTGACATCTTGTTATTATCCTACTAAATATTATAAACGCGAAAGTTTGTGAGGATGGATGGATGGATGGATGTATGGATGTTTGTTACTCTTTCACGCAAAAACTACTGAACGGATTGAGATGAAACTTTGCAATAATATAGCTTATATATCAGAATAACACATACTCGTAGGCTATTAATTACAATGATATATTGCGTATGCGGGCGAAGCCGCGGGTAAAAACTAGTACATTAAATTTATCATGTTTATGTATGGGTCCCCATTTTATTAGACATTTAAGATATGTTAGCACTTTCTTTTGTGCAGGTTCGTGGATATTGATTTGGTTTACTTATAATTTAATTTTGTACTGGTTACACATTTTTTTTTATAACGAAGATAGTTTCTACAACGTTGTCGCGAACTGACCGTCGCTGTTTTAAAATCGCAAGTGATGTACATTTGAGTGCCTTGATGGCTCAGTGGTTAGTGACCTTGACTTCAGGCTCAAAGAGGTGTGGGTTCGATCCCCACCCAGGACAAACATTTATGTGATGAACATAGGTCTTTTCTCTGTGTCTGGGTGTTATTTCGATACTATCTATATAAGTATGCATTTAAAATATATATAATTAATATATCAGTCTCTGGCAGCCATATCACAAGCTTTGCTAGTTTGGGGTCAGAGACCGAAGATGTCCCCTAATATTTATTAATTTATTCCGTCGATCGCTATGCCATAGGTACACTCCATCGCTATACCGCTTAGCCCGTCGAGATACGCGGCTTTCTTTTTGATCACCGCGCGCATTGGCGTGTTCGGCTTACAATAAAATGAAACTAGTTCCGTGTGAAATTGTTTTACGTACTCAGTGCACATTCGGTTTACGACAAGGTCGAACGTATTTATATGCGGTCTTTATAATTATTTTTATCGTCTATCCAAAGTTGAACCAAGACTTCGCGAATTCGACTTACGCTATCCCACCTATCGCGTAAGTCCGGGGTATTACTGTATGATTTCTGACTATCTATTGCCGCTGCCCGGTCTTGTTTTACCTTAATCCAAAGCAGATAGGCCTCGAGCGATAATCATCACGGCAAGGTGATGTCCGAGCGGAACCGGAAACGCGGGGGTCGGAGCGTCTTAATTTCCGGTTGCACCGCATGGGTGATCCTTGGGAGATTTTCCATGGGGAGGCTAAAGAATAATGCAAAAATACATATAAAGTGCTGTTTTGCAAAGTACAAAGAGACTTTTAGAGATATTTATGCTCTATCATCATTATGAAATCACCAAAAAAAACAATACTTCATACATTTTGTCGGAGTCAATGAAAGTTTTGTATGAAACAGTTGATTTATTTCGCGATTTCGCAGTTGGTTTCGTGTTGGGAGATATGTGTATATCTATTGGGAAATTTTATGTTCAACGGTAGACGTCATATGAATGAAAATGATGATACGTGTTTCAACGTACTTACTAAAACCACGCATGTACATAATCATGAACAACTTTTACTACGTGTCTACCCCCAAAATTACTTTACTACTCCCGTCCTACACATAAGGTTATTTCACGACAAAATGTACTTATGCAACAGCTGATTTCATTATGCAATTCCAGGCTTAGCGTTTTAAAATATTTCAATAAATCTATTTATACCTACTCTTTGATACCTACTCTCTTGTTCTTTCTTTAGAATGCAAAGACGTAAGCGTCATTAATTTCCATAGCTCCAAAAGTATTTTACGTTATGCTATCATAATATTTTGCTCTGTAAGTGGGTTAACCGACAAATCTAAAAGCGCTTTTCACATAACTTTCAAAAGCACGTTACATAAACAACTCGGTAGTTCTCATGTCCCAAAGTCCCGGTAATAGGTAAAGTTGTGGCCCACTCGAGCCTCTAGATGATACATGGTGGAAACTGACCACATTACCCAACGAAATATCATGACAGGAGGTACCTTGTAGAATCAAAAACCCGAGAAATCCTACTAATATTATAAATGCGAAAGTTTGTGAGGATGGATGTATGGATGTTTGTTACTCTTTCACGCAAAAACTACTGAACGGATTGAGATGAAACTTTGCAATAATATAGCTTATATATCAAAATAGCTCATAGGCTATAAATTATAATGATATTGCGTCAAAAATCAAAATATTATGCGGGCGAAGCCGCGGGTAAACCTAGTAATGTAATAATTATGTTTTGTAGGAACTGATAGAGATAAATATAAAGTTTTTTTTTGTAGTAAGTTTAAAGTATGGAATTATAAAATATATCCAAATGCGGTCAAAATCATAGTAGAACGTCAATTTTTTTAGTAAGATGTGAGTAATACATACCTGTTTTAACTAAAACCACGCTAGTTTTCAAAATCAATATGGTATGAGTATTAAAATCTATAGCAATTAAACATCATTTAAGAAGGTTCAATAAGTTTAAGGTCAAACGTAATAACATTTACTAACAGTATGTGAACGTAAGTAATAGTTGCTTATATTGTTCAAAAATGTTATAACTGTAACGCATTGTAGTGGACGTACTGATATTTTTACGATGAATGTCATTAACTGAAATAACAAAACCATATAACATTTCGTAATTTTAAGTCGCTACCATAATATTGTTGGCTTCTTAAAGATTGGCTACAATCACTGAATAACCTTAAATAAAGTTCAGAGTACCTCAAGACTTTTATATTAAAGTTATACCTGCAATTTGTTTCACTACCCATGTTCTCATGAAAAATGGTATATGTCAATGACATTACCGGATTTATACGATTTTTGTTTGGTTTGTGAAAAACTTTGGTTTTTATACGGCAGTACCTATTTACTAGCCTAAAACTAATGTTGAAAGGATAAACTTTACTTTTTATTACCGTGAATGTGCAAGTTTTGATTTTATTGAGCTCTGACTAATTATGTACCTATCGAAAATATCTTATTTATAGTTAGAAATAGCTGACCCGGCGAACTTAGTTCCGCCTAACAGTCGATTAACGTAGCCTAAATTACTCCTTGTTACATCAGCTACCTGCCAATAAAATTCCCGTCAATATCGGTCCAGCCATTTCAGAGATTAGCCGGAACAAACAGACAGATAGACAAAAATAGCAAAAAAATGTTATTTTGGTATATTCATATGCATGCATATAGTAAAAAACGGTTATTTCAATATTACAAACAGACACTCCAATTTTGTATAGTTGTATGTATAGATAAGTTTATGACCGAAAGTGAGTAGGAAGTGAACAACTAAGAGTGAAAATAATATTCTGTTTCTTAAAATATTTTTGTTATTGTAATAACTTGAATATCCTACAAAATAATAACTCCACATATCTGAATAGAAAATATAATAGAAGATAATGAAAATGTTGAGGTTATCTTAACATTTATCTCAAATTGCTCGACAAAATTGTTCCTCCCGCAAATCACAAAACAAAGGTAACAACAACCATTCACGTACTTGATCAATTCTCTGAATTTATAGCAACTGTAACTGACCTTACCGATGCCATTACAGTTTTCATTCAAAACTCCCCTCAATGTATAACAAAATAAAGATGAAAACTGGGCGGCGAAAATGAACGGTATGCCTTTATGGGTTTATAGAGACAATTGTAGTGCACGGATGGCAACCGGACACCGGGAGATATGAAAGCGACAATAAAAGGTGGTAGACCTGTCTTGTTGATTGGTACAATCGAACACTACAATGTTAGCTACCGATTTGAATCAGGGAACACTGAAATGTTAGCTTTTGAACTGAAGCAGACCTTTGCAGGCTTAACTGGAGTATTTCTTCTATTCATGGGTAACATTATTTTTGCAACTGTAAGTTTTAATCATCATCATCATCCACAGCATTATTTATCCCACAGCCGAGTATAGGCCTCTCTCGACTTATAGTGCCATCTAGCTCGGTTCTTTGCCAATCGTGTCCAGGTTCGACCAGCGATATTGACGATATCGTCGACCCACCTTGCTGCTGGAAGCCACATTCCAAAACAAGCTTTGGACTGGAACCCGCAAGGCAAGAGAAGGCCGGGCCGACCAAAGCACACCTGGCGGCGTTCTATCATGGCGGACATCCGGAAAATTGGCAAAACATGGCCGGAGGTGAAGCGTGAAGCTCAAGACAGGCTGCGATGGAGTCTCTGTGGACGCCCTCTGCTCCACCCTGGGGACCTAGGAAATTAAGTCAAGTAAGTCACCTTGTTGCCGGACGACCCACGCTCCGCTCACCGTGTTTAGGCCACCACTCTGTTATCGCCTTGCTCCACCTGTCGTGACTTCGTCACTGTAAGTTTTACGTACAGTAATTTCGTACGTAAAAGTACGTCGATCAATTGCTGCACGTGCTGATGGCAGTTAAGTTAATACCACCACCTCAAGGTGTGCGATTTACTAACTTTGAAAAACACGCCAATCCGTAAAAAACTATTTCAAATTCGCAGTATGGGTTGAATCAAACTTTATGACGCCTATGAACACGAGGCGATAGTCATTGCGCAGTATCTTATTCAATAAATCAACTGCGCGAGGAGAGGGGATCTGCGCAGCTTGTAGCTAACTTCACAAACGCCATTAAATTTGTTACGGATAATAACAGATTTACTAACTTTGACAAATTCGCCAATTACAATGAAAAAAAACATTTTAAAATACGTAGTGTGTACCAGGCTAGCAGCACCCAGTGAAGTTCAAGGTGGGTCACGGGGCAGCGCACCTTTATCGCCGAGCCAATTGGCTTCATCCGGCGAGGTCCTCGACCTCCATTATCCAGTTGTGGGTGGTAAGGTATACTTGGTGGGTCGAAATAAACCTACGGCGAAATTCCTAGGTGAGATAAAACGGTTTAATGTAAAATACTTCAAAAAGCAGTCACAAATAGACATAATTCGAGTGATTGTCCTTCCATTCATTAGTCATAGGCCGTCCACAGCTGGACATATGGTTGTCCAATAAGACCAGTTGGACGCGGCTTGCATCCAGCGTGATCCAGCGGTCTTGATGAGTTCATCTGTCTACCTCATTGGCAGATATCCTACGCTGTGCTTATGGTACGAGAAGTACGGTTTGAGATTTTTTCTACCCTATTGGTTATCAGGCCTTCGTGTTATGTGCCTTGCTCACTGCCACTTCAACTTGCCAATCCGTTGGGCTATGTCGGTAAAGTTAATTTATCAACAGATCTACTCATTCCTGATTCAAATGAAAATACTGATAAAAATAGGTACTGATTGTAATTGGGATCTAGTTGGAGTAGCATCACTAGCATCCTACAGCTTACTACCCAGGTAGCAAAGTGACGTCAGTGACGCATAAACGACGTCACTCTTAGGTCATAATAGGGTCGGTCGTTAATGCGTCGTCGATGACGTCATAATGTACGTCAATTAAAAGTCATTATTTCGACGTCTCATATTCACCATAAAATTGACGTTTTATTGACGTCCATTTAGGGTCAATATCAGGACGTACTATATTCGCCACAAAGTAGACGTTTTACTGACGTCCATGTAGGGTCAATATCAGGACGTACCATATTCGCCACAAAGTGTACGTTTTACTGACGTCCATCTAGGGTCAATATCAGGACGTACCATATTCGTCACAAAGTGGACGTTTTGCTGACGTCAATTTAGAGTCAAAGTCAGGACGTACCATATTCACCACAAAGTGGACGATTTACAAACGTCTATTCAGGGTCATTATTAGGACGTATCATATTCGTCACTGGTGGACGTTTTACTGACGTCCATTTAGGGTCAATATTAGAACGTACCATATTCCCCACAAAGTGGATGATTTACTGACGTCTATTCAGGGTCATTATTAGGACGTATCATGTTCGTCTCTGGTGGACGTTTTACTGACGTCCATTTAGGGTCAATATCAGGACGTACTATATTCGCCACAAAGGGGACGTTTTATTGACCTCTATTTAAGGTCAATATTAGGACGTACCATATTCCCCACAAAGTGGATGATTTACTGACGTCTATTCAGGGTCATTATTAGGACGTATCATATTCGTCTCTGGTGGACGTTTTACTGACGTCCATTTAGGGTCATTATTAGGACGTATCATATTCGTCTCTAGTGGACGTTTTACTGACGTCCATTTAGGGTCCATATCATGACGTGCCATATGCGCCACAAAGGGGACGTTTTATTAACCTCTATTTAGGGTCAATATTAGGACGTACCATATTCGCCACAAAGTGGAAGATTTACTGACGTCTCTTCAGGGTCATTATTAGGACGTATCATATTCGTTTCTGCTGAACGTTTTACTGACGTCCATCTAGGGTCAATATCAGGACGTACCTTATTCGTCACAAAGTGGACGTTTTACTGACGTCTATTTAGAGTCCAAGTCAGGACGTACCATATTCACCACAAAGTGGACGATTTACTGACGTCTATTCAGGGTCATTATTAGGACGTATCATATTTGTCTCTGGTGGACGTTTTACTGACGTCCATTTAGGGTCAATATCAGGACGTACCATATTCGCCACAAAGGGGATGTTTTATTGACCTCTATTTAGGGTCAATATTAGGACGTACCATATTCGTCACAAAGTGGATGATTTACTGACGTCTATTTGGGGTCATTATTAGGACGTATCATATTCGTCTCTAGTGGACGTTTTACTGACGTCCATTTAGGGTCAATATCAGGACGTACCATATTCGCCACCAAGGGGACGTTTTATTGACCTCTATTTAGGGTCAATATTAGGACGTACCAAATTCGCCACAAAGTGGAAGATTTACTGACGTCTCTTCAGGGTTATTATTAAGACTTATCATATTCGTCACTGGTGGACGTTTTACTGACGTCCATTTAGGGTCAATATCAGGACGTACCATATTCGCCACAAAGGGGACGTTTTATTGACCTCTATTTAGGGTCAATATTAGGACGTACCATATTGTACCATATTGTTTGCACGCGCGCTCGCATCGGTGCGGACGTGTTTACTTTTTGTCGCAGCAATTATTTCTATTTAGTTCGATCGCAATGTTTACGTTTTGCCGGGCTTGTAAAAAAGACGTTACCGGTGAACTTATAATGAAGTGAACACTATCAAACTGTGAAAAAGTGTATCATATATTGTGTCTCGGTATTAAAAGACGAGATTTCGAGTCTTTTTCTACGGACTATGTGCGCCAATGGATTTGCCCGATGTGTGACAGCACAAAAAGAAAACGTGCTGGGAATGACACGCCAGTTCGCACTCCAGAACATAGGAAGTTACCAACAATAGCGAGCCCTAATTATGTCAATAACCAACGGGGTAACAAGTGCAGTCAAATGGAAGTTTCCGTGCTGGAGAATGACGGCGGTTTGTTATCAGAATTCCAAGAATTTCGTCGGGAACTTAGAAAAAGATTACATACGCAAGACCAACATATTTTACAAATTCAAAATGTATGTACAGCTACTAATGACGAAATTCAGGTACTAAAGACCGTTATAAAAGATAGGCGATGTTCGTGCGATTTGACCTCAATAGATACCTACTTAAAATGCTTTGCGACCGCAACCAGCGCATCGAGTCATTGTAATGTAATGCACAAACAAATCAAATAATTTCAAGTGTCAGCAAAAGTCCGATGCAGGTGCAGAAACAAGTTAACACCAACCTAATTAGTGATAACAGTGCATTAGTAATTTTTCCAAGAGAGAATAAATAGTTAATCTAAATGTGCCATGGTCATAAAATTGCTATGGGATCGATTCATAACAATTATTGATTATATATAACAGTCTATGTATGTATATACTTCTTGAATATAAATCTATTATGCTACTTACATTGTTTTGTTTGGTTTCATCCATAGTCCTAAGAGTCGGTTCAGGGTACGTGTATAATATAGGATGCCTGCTGTCGCAAACTAAATCCTAAATTCTTTTCGTCATTTACTTTGTTCACAGGAAAGTGACTGGGCTGTACATACTCGTATTAGGGCAGCCATCGTCGTTGGAGTATCGTCATTTACTTAGTTCACAGGGACTGGGCCATACATACAAAGGCAGCCGCCGACATAGTAGTGACGTCATACACAGGATTCACAGTAACGTCACTATGAATACTGTATATGACGTCACTCCAACGTTAGTGTCTACCTTAATATGTACGGCCCAGTAACGTCCCTATGAGTACAGTAAATGACGTCTCTCCAACGTAAGTGGCTGCCCTAATATGTGCGGCTTAGTGACGTCTTTATGAATACAGTAAATGACGTCGCTCCAACGTCAGTGGCTGCTCTAATATGTACGGCCTAGTGACGTCCTTATGAATACAGTGAATGACGTCGCTCCAACGTCAGTGGCTGCCCTATTATAAACGTCCAAGTGTCGTCTCTATGAATGCAGTATATGACGTCACTCCAATGTCAGTATATGGCGTCACTCCAACGTCAGCATATGACGTCACTCCAACGTCAGTATATGGCGTCACTCCAACGTCAGCATATGACGTCACTCCAACGTCAGTATATGACGTCACTCCAATGTCAGTATATGGCGTCACTCCAACGTCAGCATATGACGTCACTCCAACGTCAGTATATGGCGTCACTCCAACGTCAGCATATGACGTCACTCCAACGTCAGTATATGGCGTCACTCCAACGTCAGTATATGGCGTCACTCCAACGTCAGCATATGACGTCACTCTAACGTCAGTATATGACGTCACTCCAACGTCAGTATATGACGTCACTCCAACGTCAGTATATGGCGTCACTCCAACGTCCTCCAACTTACGTCATGAGGCTGTGACAAATTGTCGTCATCTGAAGAAACTACCGACGTCATGATAATGACGTCTCTTACGTCGAGCAGTACCGTAAACGGACGTCATAATAACGTAAAAATGCTACCTGGGTAAAACCACATATTAGGTATTATACAAAAGTAGAGTAGTAAATACGATTCAAAAACTGATTGGGCAAAGAATAAGAGTATGAGTTATTATAGATTTTTTGTTTGTGTTTGATATCAATAGTAAAATGTTTTTGTTTCAATCATCACGGGACCAATACTGTTACATAATTTAGGTACAAACAATTCAATATTTGTATAGGTACTTAAAAACGTTCCTGAGTTCTGAAAAAAATCCGAAGATTCTGATTTATAAGGTCTTCCAACTTCAATGTCGTGACAGCTTACCTAGCCTAGCCATTGCGGATGTTATAGGCTCATGATATTTTTAAAACGTACGATATCTAAATTTTTTTATGGAAAGTCGCGTTATTTTTTCATGGTCTTACTAAGTTTTCTTCTTGTCTTTATAGTTCGTTGGTCGAATAAAACTGTTTTGCAATATTACCCTTAGTTACTTCAAGATGCGCACATCTTGACTGCCTCGGTGGCTCAGTGGTTAGTGAACCTGACTTCTGGATCAAAGAGGCGTGGGTTCGATCGCCACCCAAGGCAAGCATTTTTGTGATGAACATAAGTGTTTGCTCTGTGTCTGGGTGTTATTTATGTACTATTCTATATAAGTATGTATTTAAAATATGTATATGTAGTATATCAGTCTCTGGCAGCCATATCACAAGCTTTGCTTAGTTTGGGGTCAGAGGCCGTGTGTAAGATGTCCTCCAATATTTATTTATTTATCTCCATTCTTGTGTCGCTAACATATGAATTTAGTGCTACTGCAATCTGCATCTATCTAGTCATCTCGTGTTGGCAAATGCAAAAAATATGATTCGGTCGGTGAGCGATGGAGAGAGCCGCACCCTATATTGCGACCGTTAAAAATCGTAAACACTATGAGAATGTCGTCCAGCCAGCGGCCATTAGCCGTACCTCAGCTCGATTGCGACCAATTGACGGCAATCAGCGCCAATTGCCGCCCTTCCCCGCGCTTGCCGCACCTCGCCTGTACAACTTTCACATCTCACCGGTACTGGCGAGAGAAAAAGTCTTATACTTGCCACTTCATAGCGTAGTTTGAAGTGTTCGCTAGCGATCATATAAGTTAAGCAACGTTTAGCACGGTTGTTCTTCAAATGGGTGGCATTTACAACAGCGCGCTAGCGTGGCTCGGATGACACGTTAAATAGTAGGTCCCTGTTGTGTTAACCGATAAGCCATGTCAGTGGCCATAAGGCGGCTTAAGATCTCTGACACCAAGGCTAGCCACCAGGGCCTATATGATCTTACTTCTTTTAAGGCTTTTTTTTCAAATAGGTTTGCGTTTGACTACACACCGCCTGATGTTAAGCAGATATGCGGTCTAGGATGTAGCACGCTTACCTAAAAGATACTTATTTACTCGAAATTCGAAGACACCTACATTGTACTTTAGCGGAAAGACAGACTCAGGCAAAGCGTTCCACATTCTGACAGTTCGTATGAGGAATGTGGACTCAAAACGCTTGGTTCTAACGCGTGGAATGTCCACCATAAAAGGGTGGCGCTTTGGTCGCGTCTGTCTAGCCGTACGATAGAAGAAAGGGGCAGGTGGCAGTCTTAAGCTTTAATTTTCTCCTTCTCTTTATTTCTTCATATCTCCATAGACTAGAGATATTCTTATGAGTAAGCTTAAAGTAGCCCAAAGAGCTATGGAGAGAGCTGGATGATATACTCTCCAAGATGGGCTGATGATCTAATTAATACTGCAGAGATACGCTGAATGCATGTCACTTTCAACCGGTTTTATCGTAAACCCTTGCAATTATCATAATAATAGTTCTTTTTTCTTTTATTTGAGACTAGTTGACCCGGTGAACTTCATCTCACCATCTGTCAACTGGAGCATTTTGTATGCGAAAATGAAATTTATGTTTTTTTTATGATATTACTCACTACATCTTTATATTTTAAACCTTCCTTACCTTCTTACCTTCCACGAATATTTCAAGACCAAAAGCCGTTAGCTGTTTTCAAATTTTTGCGAGACTAACAACCACGAGTATTTTTTTATTCTATTTAAAAATTACTCGTATTATCTAATTAGAAGAAAGATAGGAATTGGTAAAGTTTTGTAATGAAAATGTAGCGTTTTCATTTCAAAACGCTAAATTCTTCTCGCACCAACACACGAGAATCAACTGTGATGAAATGCGGACTCCGTCTGTCATATTCTTTGCAGAAGCAATTAAAATTATTTTTTTTAAATTCTTTGGCACTCACTTATCGATTTTATTCATTTCATTGAAATGTGTTTTTAATACAGAAATTTATTTGTAACAAAAATAAGAGGTACAATACATAAACAACAAAACAAATCATAAAACACAAAAAAAATATTACACCTTGTCATAAAACTGAGTTCAATACTCTTCTTCTGTTCTATTTTTGACGTTATAACAATTACTTTACTTCTATATAGGGCCTTATTTATAGATCATGAGAGAAAAAAATCCCTTAATATGTCAACAATAAGTAGGTAGATAAGTTCAACGCAAATCAGTTATCTGTTGTTCTACGGAACCCTGAAGTAATTTTCAAAAAACATAAAAAATACAGCTTTTATAAAAATTACTATTCACAAGCACAATCATGGAGTAACAGAAAGATTTATTACATCTTTGCTTTTATTAGCGAAGATATTTATCAACACTACTTAGATAAATTACGAGATAGCTCCAGGGTGAGACTAAACACATACAGTGTATAAATCATTTTATTTAGGTGGAATAACAGACGCAATTGGCGCAGCTTTCCCAAAAATAATAATCAGTGAAAAAGTGTATGGGTTATAATATTTCCCAGTTATTTTTCTGAGTAGGTGCTTAGATTTACGTACTTATTCCAATTTCACAGTACTGTTTTATTCAATTTGAATTGATTCATACATTTCATTGGACAGTTCTTATGGAATGAATGTACCATTCATTCCATAAGAATTCTTACTATCTTTCCCATAAAGTTCAAAATGTATTCTACTCTCAAGATGTGTCAACGCTATTTGTCGTCATTGTTTCAGCAGTTCGTTTCTGCCATGGGGCATCCATTGGTAGATGTAGGCATCCCCAAAAGATCTCCAGTAAGATTGGTTGGAAGCCCCTTCCAGCGCAATCCTGTCATCGTCCACCTTATGGGTAGACGTAGGTACTACTCTGCGCTTGCTCTGGTGGTCTCGACTCGGGAATTTTGCAACCTCATCAGTTATCAGTCCTTCATGCTATGTGCCCTGCTCTAGTGCCTATTGTCATTCATCATCATCATCATTATCAGCCCTAGGACTGCTGGACGTAAGCCTTCCCAATGCATTTCCAATAAGCCCGGTTGGAAGCGGACTTCATCCAGCGCGTTCCTGCGGCCTTAGTAATATTGTCGGTTCACCTGGTCGGCGGACGTCCTACGCTGCGCTTGCCGGTGCGTGGTCTCCATTCGAGAACTTTACTGCCCCCACTGATGGCCGACGGGGCCACTGTCATAGTAACTAGCCAATCTTAATCATAGTTCTTATACGAATTTGTGGTTTATCTTCTTCTTCATTACTAAACTAGTCTTCTCCGAAAGTGATTGGGCAACTTCAACCGCTACTATTTATTGGATATCAAATGGTTATAGTATCGTTTTTATTTATTTATTGCAAACTTGTTATTTTAACAACAAATTAAGTACTTAGGTATTTGTGGAAGCCGCTACAAGATGAAATACAAAAATTACCGAGAACGTCTTGCAGTTTATCAAATGGGTACAAAAAGTGACTTCCCTGTAAATTTGATAAAGACACCTTCATCAAATCGAGAAGGTTATTAAGCCCCGTGGCATATCGCATGTCTAATCTCCCTGGTACAGAGGACCGTTGTGTCGCGTCCGGCGAGGCCGGATGCGAGCATCCTGGGACCTGCTGGATCAGGTTTAGGGATATTATCATCATCTTTGACCATATCCTCGTATTTCACTGCTGGGTAAGTCTCTCCAAAACTACATCCAAAATTTGGTAATGGAAACTAGTGTAGTTTTTGCACACGTAAATTAGAATACAACTGAGGTGTTACTGACGCATGTTAATATCACTGATAAGAAATCTGCAGTCAGTACCATGCGAGAGCGAGACAAACCGTCGCGCCATAATTAGTACTCTACTTTGGTAAAAATCGCCAAATGGATGATGCAAAAGCATAACAGACAGACAGACATTCAAAACTCTTTATTTACAACCACAATTTGAAAAATAAACACTATTTACACATATACGACAAAAATATGATTATAAAGTGGCGGCCTTATCACCCATGGCGATTTCATAACTAGGAAGGTATAGAACTTACTGTGTGGCTTAAAAATATGTGAAAGTAACACTCGTGGCAAGTATATTCTAATTATACTTATTTCACCCAAAATGTAAATAAAAAAATGTAAATATTTGCTCATCCTTGCATCCAAACCATCAGACTCAAATTACAGACATTTTGAATGTAAAATATATTTTTTTAAATTCACTTCATGGACATAAATCAGGAACGAAGCTGACTTATTTCACGATTTTGGGTTTGGTTCAACCTTTAGTACATAACAGCTAAATCAGGAACAAAGCTGACTTATTTCACGATTTTGGGTTTGGTTCAACCTTTAGTACCTAATAGCTAAATCAGGAACGAAGCTGACTTATTTCACGATTTTGGGTTTGGTTCAACCTTTAGTACCTAAAAGCTAAATCAGGAACGAAGCTGACTTATTTCACGATTTTGGGTTTGGTTCAACCTTTAGTACCTGAAAGCTAAATCAGGAACGAAGCTGACTTATTTCACGATTTTGAGTTTGGTTCAACCTTTAGTACCTAACAACTAAATCAAGAACGAAGCTGACTTATTTCACGATTTTGGGTTTGGGACAACCTTTAGTAGCTAAAAGCTAAATCAGGAACGAAGCTGACTTATTTCACAATTTTAGGTTTGGTTCAACCTTTAGTACCTAATAGCAAAATCAGGAACGAAGCTGACTTATTTTATGATTTTGAGTTTGGTTTAACCTTTAGTACTTAACAGCTAAATCAGGAACGAAGCTGACTTATTTCACGATTTTGGGTTTGGTTCAACCTTTAGTACCTAATAGCTAAATCAGGAACGAAGCTGACTTATTTCACGATTTTGGGTTTGGTTCAACCTTTAGTACCTAATAGCTAAATCAGGAACAAAGCTGACTTATTTCACGATTTTGGGTTTGGTTCAACCTTTAGTACCTAATAGCTAAATCAGGAACGTAGCTGACTTATTTCACGATTTTGGGTTTGGTTCAACCTTTAGTACCTAAAAGCTAAATCAGGAACGAAGCTGACTTATTTCACGATTTTGGGTTTGGTTCAACCTTTAGTACCTGAAAGCTAAATCAGGAACGAAGCTGACTTATTTCACGATTTTGAGTTTGGTTCAACCTTTAGTACCTAACAACTAAATCAAGAACGAAGCTGACTTATTTCACGATTTTGGGTTTGGGACAACCTTTAGTAGCTAAAAGCTAAATCAGGAACGAAGCTGACTTATTTCACAATTTTAGGTTTGGTTCAACCTTTAGTACCTAATAGCTAAATCAGGAACGAAGCTGACTTATTTCACGATTTTGAGTTTGGTTTAACCTTTAGTACCTAATAGCTAAATCAGGAACGAAGCTGACTTATTTCACGATTTTGGGTTTGGTTCAACCTTTAGTACCTAATAGCTAAATCAGGAACGAAGCTGACTTATTTCACGATTTTGGGTTTGGTTCAACCTTTAGTACCTAAAAGCTGTTTGTAAATATGAGTATTTACACTTCTGAAAGTGTTTAGTCACCACTCCGCAAAACAACACTATGTAATATGTATGATATGATATAGGTATGATAGCTAAATTCATTTTATAATGTATTAACCAGCAAACCGAGTACGATATTGAATACCATAATCACAATTAGGTAGATACGTAGACCGGACAGCGCGCAGGAATTAGCGCACCGGACGGACGGACAGATTCGCGGAATCGGCGATATATCGACGCGGCCCACATCGGACAACGATCCTCTGTGCACGACATGTGAACGTCAGCTGGATGTGAATCAAGGTTAAACATCGTGAGAGTATGAAAAACTTAGTAAAGAAAAGTTTTCAAGCTATACAAGTAAATGCTGGGTGTTTGTGTAGGTTAATCCTAAAATTTCTTAGCAAATATAGAAAAAAACGTAGGTAACCATTTGGAAACGTGTCCATTGGATACGTTTTCTACATCATAACCATCAAAATATTAGCGGTTTCGGTTGCCCAATCACCTATGGAGAGAAAAAATTGGATACGTTTTTTGTTTAAAAATCCGGACCAGTGCGAGTCAGGATCGCACACCGAGAGTTCCGTACAAATCCAGAAAATTTCACAAACTTTGGAAGTAAGTAGTTAAAATCTCTACACTGTAACCATCGACAATTATTTTTTACTTTTCTCGTCATACATCGAAAATTACACATTGTTAAAATTATAAAAAACCTGTTTTAGTATGTGCTAATGGAGTTCTTTTATATGATACCTAACATGATACGATTTACTCACTTTGAATTTTGAACCCATATTTTGTGAATTTTGAGGCCCTGTTTTTTGGAATTTAAATAAAATTGTACAGTTTTCAGATTTATTCCTATATGTGTACTCTGAGACAATGCTTCTCGTCAAATTTCATAGTTCTACGTCAACGGGAAGTACTCTGTAGGTTTTGATTTTTGTAGGAAAATTACATGCTGCGTATACCTACAGCTACACCAGCGGCCTGAGCATACGGACCATAAAATATCACTATCGACGTGTCAGAACGTGACAGAGTTATGATAAAGCATATATCTGTCACCTTTGCACACGTCGGTAAACTCTTGTCGTGGTCTTGTATGCTAAGCTAGATGGAAGTGTTTTAGAAATCATTTATACATTTGTCTGAATTCAAATTTAAAATGAGTATTTTCAACAGATTTTCATTATTTTTCGTTATTTTAAAAATATTCACCCTTCGTGGGTAGGCCTACGTCCTGCAGTGGTGATCTATTAAAAAGGGTGATACAGTACAGTAGCAATATTATTCAGCAGTCACATTATCGAGTGGGAGCGAACATGAACCTGAAAATAGAGTTTAAATCTTAAATCCAGTATTCAGTGTCTACCACGCTTGCATTTATACTACTTATCCTCCTCAATAATCATCGGCTTATTTATGTCAAAGCAGTTTATTTCCACTAACCACCGAGACCGAAAGAATCCCCAAACTCTGGTCGTCCGTGACGGAATGCGCTTGCGACTCGATAGCTAAGGTAAACAACACACGTTCGTGTTGGGCTTCCAAAACTGATAATGTGAATCTGAACATTTAGCCGATACGAAAAAGGAGAAGTAGATTCGGTTTGAGCGTATTTTTAACTAACTTCAAAAATTGAGGTTCTCAATTTAACTGATTTTTTTCTTTGTATGTATATTACGCGATTACTAAGCCAATTATAAACCAATTTTGATGATTTGATTTCCTTTTTATTTGGTAGGCCGCACTGCAGAAATCGAAAATTTTATTGAAATCAGCTGCCTTTTAAAAAAAATAACAATCATGTAAAAATTACTACACCGATGACAAATCAATCCGTGCGAACGACTTGGGCGATTCGCCCCGCGGTGCGAACTACTTGCGGGGCGAAACGACGCAATACCCGAACTATTCGAATTTTGTACAAAGTTGAATTAGGTAAAAAAAATAATTATTGTGATTGTGCGTTGCGTGATATTTTAGTCCAATATACACGGATTTGTATGTTTCACTTCTCGCATGAATATAAAGTTGGAATTGGTTTGAAAGTTTGATGTGGAGAGTGACTCTATCCATACTGAGAAATCCAAATGAGCTATTTAATCGGCACGGAGAATTTCATTTGCAAGATGCAGGCCACGCTAGTTACATGTGGGTTGGATAGTGCTTCATTAAGCGAAGTTGGAGGCTTCAGTTCCAACAAATATAATATATTATTATTTACCTTCAATTTCATCAGTACAAAAGTAAGTAAGTAAGTAAGTCGTATACCTAAGACTTACCTTACTTATTTGTGCCGGTAGTAAGCCCTGATGTCAGAGTTTTTAAGCCGCTCGAAGGCCTCTGACACGGTTAAATAAGAAGTGACGATTCGTTTATGTTCACTCGTTGTTCTCTAATATTTGAAAATTGATTAGCTGTAAAAGTAGCGCTGCCTCAGTAGCAGCCCCATCATCGCATAATAAAAGTTATCCTTAGCAAATGAAGCTCACACTCACACAAATCAACTCAATGCACTTTTTTATTTTCAAACCTGTTACATTCGTCGTTATACACGCCCAAATGTTATTTATCCCCTGATATTTATTCCCCTTAATTTATGATACCTGGGCTATAGTTCTGTGCCAATATTTTTCGTTTTTTTTTACCTCGGGAATGCAACGTTTATTTCTATGCATGTGATAAATCTTTAGCAAACATTCGACCGTCCTGCGCTTCAGACGTGGTGACGACAGATGTCTCTCGGTAGCCGATCGGGAAATTCTTTTGGTATTTGTATAAAAAGATGCTGTGGTACTTTGGTGCAACTCAATTTCGTACCTATATTGACGTTATTGTTTTTTTCAATCTATTAAAGACTAAGTGATAGGTAATCGTCGTCGTCTTTTCAGTCATAGGACGTTCATTGCTGGACATAGGCTTCCCCCATATATCTCCAATAAGACCGGTTCGTAGCGGCTTGCATCCAGCGCAATCCCCCATCAATAAAAATTAAAAACCAAGCCTGAATTTCCAAAAACTGTATGATGCATTTGTTCATCATAAAATTACGCACCTTTAATGATATTTTTCGTTTTTAAATCTCTAAAGGTGACGTCCACAGGTGGTATATTATTCAGAGAAAAATCGAACCAAGATGATATATACATCATTTGAAAGCTTGATTTATAGGCTTCTCAAAAATATTTAATTTA
Source organism: Hypomecis punctinalis (assembly GCA_949316475.1). Lineage (NCBI taxonomy): Eukaryota > Metazoa > Arthropoda > Insecta > Lepidoptera > Geometridae > Hypomecis > Hypomecis punctinalis. Next base: position 3,568,334 of record OX438805.1, read on the forward strand.
GATTTTTTATCCTTCCATTTTTTTTAAATGTGAAAAATAAATTGTGGGAAAAACAATAATTTATTTTTATAGTTTAGCAATAATAAAGTGCTTCTATCGTTATTTTACTTGCATTCGTAGCTGATTCTTCCACATTAATCTCTTAATTTGCTAAAATTAAAAATTATTACCCACCAGTGTGACCAGTTAGTAGGTACAATGTGACAAATAAACACTTAAAAACTGTGTCTAATTGGTAAAAATGCTTCTATTCAACAATTTGGAAGTTACTTAATCAGTGTTGCTAGAGATAAGCTACCTATTGAGCCTAATATATTTATTTATCCTAATAGATTCAAAAATAATTAAAAAAAAACGGAGGGCTATTTTTTGGTTTTAACTGATGTAAAATACTCGGAAAAATATGAATTTTCCCGAAATGTAACGAGTGTTGTGGTTAGAATTTTTGATTATTATTATACCAGCCTCCGTACATTTTGTGGACATGTATTTGACTAAGTAGAGCCAAAAAACGAGAATAACCGTTTTTTAATGTTTTCTGTGAAATCGGAATACCAAAGCGCGATCATGTGGTCATGATTCGGTAGGATATTAGGTACGCTACTACCTATTTATGGGCGTAATCTGTAAATAATAAACGAATTAAATTGAGGGTATTTTTAAAGTGTGTTTAACAGAACGTGAAACAAAACGTCAAAACAAACAAAAAGCAACAAGGATCGACTTATAACCGTTGTAAAAAGATCACATTTCTATTGAAATGCACCACCAAGCCAGTCATTTCAGATTGTGAACAAAATGCGCATTAAAATCAGTCAGTTTCAGTTACCAATAACGTCAAACCAAATTTAAAAAACATGTTATGTATGAGACAGCCTGTTGAGAAACAAACAACTGCGGCCGGCAAAACTACGCCTCGCCGTATAGGTACAGGCACAATTACACAACAAACATGTACAAAGAAACTACGCCTTGGCTCGTCAGTTGAACTATGGCGGCGCTACACTGATACACTTATCACATGCATATAAACTGGCCTCAGTTGTAAGTTTGTTCACGACGTTAAGTCTTGTTTTTTTTATTGGTCCGAGCCAATGACAGACTGTGTGTATGTTGTACGTCTAACTTCTTGAACCTTTTTTCAAAATGATATGTTAAAACTACAATGAAAATATGAGTCGTATAGTATCAAAGGTGACAATCTGTCATTGTGTACATAGTCCAATATAATTAGTAACTATTTTCATAGACAGCATTTAGTGTAGACATTGCATCCTATCCTACTTCCTACTAATATTATAAACGTGAAAGTTTGTGAGGATGGATGGATGGATGGATGGATGTATGGATGTTTGTTACTCTTTCACGCAAAAACTACTGAACGGATTGAGTTGGAACTTTGCAGTAATATAGCTTATATATCAGAATAACACATCCTACTTCTTACTAATATTATAAACGTGAAAGTTTGTGAGGATGGATGGATGGATGGATGAATGGATGTATGGATGTTTGTTACTCTTTCACGCAAAAACTACTGAACGGATTGAGTTGAAACTTTGCAGTAATATAGCTTATACATCAGAATAACACATAGGCTATAAATTATAATGATATTGCGTCAAAAATCATGCGGGCGAAGCCGCGGGTAAAAACTAGTGTTAAATAAAAGCTCTCAATCACAGGATAGGTGGTGATAAAACTTTTATTTCATAGTAAGTACAATATAAATACCATCAGCAAAGTGCATAATAAACAAAAACAATTCACGTGTACTCATTTACACAAAGCGCTGTGTTCTCTTAAAAGTGCGTCCACTAATTTGTTGCGACGCGCGGACTTTACTGCCTCGTTGTTTTGATCTGCTACGTTGGACGAATCTCCACACGTTACAACCTCTTTACTGTAATCACTTGACGTTGACTGATCTTATTGGAGACGTGAGTTAGTATCACTTTTGGTATTACGCTGAAACACTTTTAATTTGTATCGGGTTTTGTTAAAGTCAAATTGTAAGATAATGCAGCAACTACACACTTTCTCTTCTTCATGTCGTTTGCTGTGTATACCGATTGTCGCAATGTTCCTTTTGTTCCTGTGCGCCTAGTACTCGGTGGCAGATTCGTCTCTAAATTTGAAGTGATTTCTCTTTCTTTTCAATTTTCCAAATTACTCAAGTAACGTTAGAAATTCGGAGACATCACTAGCTTCTATGTGACCAATAAATTGCTGCATTGTTGTAGACAAATTCGATATTTTTTGAGCATCTCCACTCATTACCACGTCTTTATTGTACTCAGTTGCCGTTGACTGATCTTATTGAAGAAGTGAGTTAATTATCACTTTTGGTAAAACTTTTATTTTGTTTTGGAGTTTGTTGAAGGAAAACTATCAGTAAGCATGAAATAAAAATGCACCTACTACGATAATACACACATTCTCCTCCTAAGGTCGTTTGCTGTATGCTGATTGTCGTGATGCACCTTATATTACTGTGCAACTAGTACTCGGTGGCAGATTTGTCTCGAAATCTGAAGATTTTTGTATTTTTTGGCTACTTGATCTAACCATCTCTACTTACACACTTTAACTCCTTCTCAGGCCGTTTGCTGAATCCTGATTGTTGTGATACTCCTTCCGTTCCTGTTCGCCTAGCCTACTCCAAATCTGGGGACTCATAAACTACCGTGAGATATTTTTTACCCAGTTACCTACTTGGTTTAATTCTCTTATTACGTTGCGTTTCTTGGGTGTCTTTTTTTCTTTATCCTATTGCATGTGTTGCACACTTTTTCTCAGGTAGTCTCCTAAGAGGATCGTGAATCGACCAGTGTGTTGCGCGTTTTCTGTAGAACATCGGGAAATCTCGCGGTATATTTTTGATAAAATTTACTTTCCGGGCGAAAACTCTTTTCACCCCTTAATTGTAACAGAATGTCATGTTTTGGTGTCAATTGCTTGAGTCGCAAATATTGCTCGCTCGTACGTTTAATGTTTTTTTAGAAAAGTCTTTAGTTTATGTATACTTTTCAGCCATGCGTAATAACATAAATTAAGCTACTCAAGGTTGAGAAGGTTAGTCTATGGTAATAACATGACTTTTTAGACGTTTATAATTTTAAAGTCATTTAAAAACAAAAACTGTAAAACTAAATCGTATAATCCTAGGGATTGAAGGGCTAAATAAATGAAAAAAAAGCACTCATATCGAATAATATTTAGTAGAGGTTATTATTTTACAACAGCTTATTATTTTTGTATGGACAAGTTGGCGCCTCATGATTGCCTTAAGGTTGAGTGCCGTGCTTCCTAGTCTCTGTATTCCTAGTACTAGGTGATAGATCTATTTCCAAAACTGACAACCTTCTTTCTGTATGTTGTATTGCATCAGATATTTTGTGTTCTTTAGTGGCAAACCATTCTATTATGGTACTCCTGGATCTCTTCCCTTCCACGAAAAAAAAAACACTCAAAATTCTAAGTCTTGATTCTGTGCCTTCCAATTTCGGTGCGTGCAAAGCCACAACACCGGTATTATGTACCTACCTATAGTGGAGCAATGGTAGAGACCCTACTTATTCGTTTTCAGAATTGCATCCATTTTTTTACTCTCAGGGCATTTGAAACTTTAGAAACAGTGATCGAAACTATACTGAAACAAATATTACTGGCCGATATCAGAATTCGAAACAACTGTTGGGTCATTCTTTGGGACAGGGTTTTCAAGCGGCTTTACTTAAAAAAAATAGAAATCATAAAGTCAGCGAGCCAGTTTTTTTTTCGAGCAAAGCTTAAAACCTCTCTGAACTGGGATATTGATTATTATTCAATTATCTTTATAAATGAATATGATAAAAAAATGAAATACCCCCATTCTTTGATTTTCGTGGAGTGTCCCAAGCCCCGATCTGATCACTTAGTGAATTTTATATTTTAAACTATACGCTACATGGTTACAAAAAAAATACCACTAAGTCCTAAGAAGTTTAAAATGCTATAAAAAATTAAACCATAGTTCTGAAAGAACTACATTGCCTACAAAAAAATTTAATATAACTGTCCCGAGGTAGTTACTGATTTGCGTGGATTTTTATAATTTCACTAGTATATCTCTTAATTTGCGGCCTGATGTTGCGTGATTCTAATTCAAGTTATAACTAGTCGCGCTCCAACTGCCGGGTAGAGTACTTGAGTGATGGTGCGTTGAGTTTAAAAAAAAAAGAGGTAAGAACCTTGTTGCGTGGGTTTGGTTTCTCAAAACTTTGATTTGCGTGGTACAATTATCTCCGGTGTCTGTGAAATTATTTACTTAGTAAAATATTGTAGCGAACAAATATGAAGTAACGTAACTTATATTCAAAACACAGTTTATTTGTTTAAAAGGTTTTTGTGTAAATAAATCCTTTAGGATTTATTTTGATTTTCGTGGTCGTGATCTGCGTGGTTTACGTGGTAGTTTTGACCCACGCAAATCAATTTTTGCCCATCTATCCATCCATCCATCAGCCAAAGGACGTCCACTGCTGGAACATAGGCCTCCCCTATGGATCTAAATAAGACCGGTTGGAAGCGGCTTGCATCCAGCGCGACCCTGCGGTCTTAATGAGGTCATCTGTCCACCTTGTGGGTGGACTACGCTGCGCTTGCCGGTACGTGGTCTCCACTCGAGAACTTTTTGGCTCCACCGGTCATCAGTCCTCCGCGCTATGTGCCCTGCCCATTTCCATTTCAACTTGCTGATCCGTTGGGCTATGTCGGTAACTTTGGTTCTTCTACGGATCTCCTCATTCCTGATTCGATCCCGCAGAGACTCTGAGCATAGCTCTCTCCATAGCTCGTTGGGTTACTTGGAGCTTATTAATAAGTGAGAGACCACGTTTCTGTGCCATAAGTCATCACTGGCAACATACACTGGTCGAAAACTTTCGACTGGCGGCACTGAGGTATGTCGGACGAGAAGACGCTACTTAATTTTCCAAACGCTGCCCATCCGAGTTGGATTCAGCGATTGGCCTCTTTGTTGAAGTCGGACCTGCCTAACTGGACTACTTGTCCTAGGTAGACGTACGAGTCAACGACTTCAAGAACCGAGTTTCCAACAGAAATCGGGGTGTGTAAAACATGGGAATAACACATGACTTTCATCTTGTCCATGTTCATCTTAAGACCCACCTGTTGTGAAACCCGATTGAGGTCTTCGAGCATCGTGATGAGCTCTTCCATCGATTTTGCCATGACTACTATATCATCGGCAAGCCGAAGGTGAGTGAGATATTTGCCATTGATATCGATGCCGAATCTTTTCCATTCCAGGAGCTTGAAGGCGTTCTCCAAAGTAGTCGTAAACAGTTTTGGAGAAATTACGTCTCCCTGTCTTACGCCTCTTTTTAAAGGGATCGCCTTGGAGCTCTCTTCCTGTACTCGGACCGACATAGTGGCGTTATTATACAAGCACTTCGACACTTCGATGTACCGATAGTCAATACGGCATCGTTGGAGAGACTCGAGCACAGTCCATGTCTCGACCGAATCAATGGCTTTTTCATAGTCCACAAACGCTAAGCAAAGTGGCAGATTATACTCTTCGGTCTTCTGTATAACCTGCCGCAGCGTATGAATGTGGTTCATGGTGCTAAAGCCTTTTCGGAAACCGGCTTGTTCGCAAGGCTGAAAGTCATCAAGCCTTGTTGTTCTTAAGCTGATTCAGGGCCATTCTAATCTCGTACAGGCTCATGTCCGGGATGTCTTGCTAAATTGACTAAATCAGCTCATTATCGCTTCTTTTGTCCAACTTTGCGTTGAAATCCCCCATAACAACAGTAAACTGGGTCTTAGATGTATGTATGGCCTGACTTACGTCTTCATACATAGTCTCCACTTCGTCATCTGGGTGTGACGAGGTCGGTGCGTATACCTGAATGACCTTCAGCGAATACTTCTTGGATATTCTGAGTATTAGATATACAACCCTGCTCGACACACTTTCGATGGTGATAACATTGTTAGCGAGGGATTTGTGAACGAGAAAACCAACACCACTTTGGGACCGCTGGTCACCTTCCCGGTAGTAGATCAGGTTGCCGGATTTCAGAGTTATCGTGTCCTCCCCCTCTCTACGGACTTCTCTACGGGCTATTTCGAGTCATTTTGGGCCCGCAATTTTTTTAACGTCGTCTTCCCATCTTGTGTAGGATCTTCCTTTGTAGCGCTTACCTGGTGGTCCATTCCATGTCGTAACAGTTTTGGTCCATCTGCGGTCTACCAGGCGCGCTACATGCCCGGCCCATTTCCATTTTAATTTTTAAGCGTGGGATAGAGCATCTATTGCTTTGGTCTTGGATGTTATTTTCAAATGTCTAATCTTATCTTTTGTATTTTTTTTTTATGTTTAACATGCTGCGCTCCATTCCTCTTTGGCAAGTAGTTAATTTATTTTTAATTTTGTCAGTAACCTTCCATATTTGGCATGCATATGTGAGACAAGAGATAATACACGAGTCCATGACTTTTTTTGAGCTTTATAGGCATATCGCTTTTAAATATTTCTTTATACCTTCAATAACTGTTCCATGTTCTTTTGACTCTTCTCTCTACTTCCAGCTCATTATTATTTTTGTTGAATCCTACTCGTTTTCCCAGATAAATGTATTGCTCTACGTATTCAGGTATATGATTTCCAACAATTATGCTTGACTTGGTGTGATTTGACATAACTTTCGTCTTCGAAATATTCATTGGTAGGCCTACTTTTCATGCTAGCATCATGTTTCAATCATATAATGTAGTTAGCTACTTGACTCTTATAGCAACACTAAATCATGAGCAAATCTTAAGTGATTGAAATATTTGCCTTGAATATACAATCCTTGTTTTTTCCAGTCTAATAGATTCTAATATAGCTAGAAAAATTCTCGGAGAGATCGGGTCACGTTGTCTTACGCCTCTACCAACAGAGAAACTTGGGCCAATGGTTTCAAGCTTAACTCTACCGGTGCTCTTTCCGTGTATTTGTTTTAATACATGTACTGAATTTCCACATTTTGAGCTTCCAGAGTTTCCCATATGCTTTGGTGTGAAAATGCATCAAACAGGTTGATGTTGTTCCAACGTAGGTCTAACCCGTACTGTTACAAGCCAAAAATTAATTGCTTCTCCAAAAGAATTAATAAAAACATTTGATAAGCAGCTGATTCCCTACATGAATCACGTTTCAAATATAATATCACAGCACAGATGCATCAAACAAATAAAATACAATCTGAAACAAGACGAATGCATAATCCATTGCAACTTTAGCGAGAATTACAATGCAAAATATTTAAGAGAAATCCAAGCCGTTCACTATAGAGGTAGTAGAAATAGCTGACTCTGCACACTGTAGTTTTATACTACAAAAAAGATGGCAAAATGATAACGACACCTTTTTGCACAGTAAGCGAATCACTGCGACATGATGCATTTGCAATATGGGAGCATCTTCTGCCTATCCTAAATTTTTTGGAAGATAAAGCGCCACAAGTTGATGCTCTTTACTTTGTATCCAATTATCTTTCTGTACAATACAGAGATGAAACTTTGATTATCTAGCTTATACGTCAGAATAACATATAGGCTATAATTTATAAAGATATTGCGGGAAACGAAGTTCGCCGGGTCAGCTAGTAATAAATAATGTTGGACTGATTCTACTAAAACGGTATCTGCCTTAGTAAACTACCTATATTTTTGTTATTTTTTTAAAGGTTTTTTTAATTTGTGTATTTTTGTAATTTCTTTGACAAATAATAAATAATGTTGGTCTGATACTACCAAAAACGTTTTCTGCCTTAGTAACTTACCAATTTTTTACTTTATCATAACATAATAACTTTTTTTCAATATGAAGGAACAGTAAGTAACTCATCTGAGAAAGTCAAATTAAAATTATCATTTTCGTGGGGTGTTTTATGATTTGCGTGGCCTCCATTTTTTTAATCCCGATTATCTCTGTAAGTATATGGCTCTTTGAGGTGCCTCTTCTATAAAACATATTCATTATACATATCTTTTTAGATTCTGACAAGAAATTGAAAAAAAAATTGAATTCGAAAATTGCCACGAAAATCACCAAAGAACGACTTACTCGAAGAAGCACCCTGTTATAAATCTTCATTAAAATGTGATCTTTATCAAAATCCGGTCAGTAGGCGTGTCTTAGTAAGATGTATGTGCATCTAAATCCTATTGCATAAACTGACTTTCCATTCCGGCTGAGTTTTACGTGAAAAATATTAAAACTTAAACTTATGATTGATTTTTTCTGACTTGGTTCATGTCGCAAAATAATGTAAAGGTATTATTTCATGGGAAATATCACAGATACCTACTATAAGTTTACCGTAGGTAGCTGAGGACTGTTTGCAATTGAAAATTTTCAGTAGTTCGGTCACCCGGAGTACTGCTACTAGAGGGTATTGATAGTCCGGTGCTTAGTTAGAACCGTACTATTGGGTACTGTAGTTTTCATTTGATTTCGAAATTTCTAGTGTATTTTTTATAAATTAATATATTTTGTCTTTCTGAATTTAACTTGTTAGAAACTTGTATAATATCAGTTGTTTATTTGCATTGTAATCTTTTTTTGTGACATAATAGGAGAAGCCATTGGCTCCTGACATACAGTCTCTGACTAGTTTGGGAGCCTTTGGAACAATGTATCTGCACATATTTATTATTATGCCAAATAAATGATTTATGATTGCAACTGAAAAGTTTCAGTAATTCGATCAACCGGACTACTGCTACTAGAGGTCTGGAAGAAATCCCTTTTAGCTATAAGACCGCCATTTGTGCCTTTCTTCTGTCGTTTTTTTCTTCTTCTGTTACGTTTTATTTCTTGTGGTGTCAATAAAGTTTTTTTTTTGTATTGTATGCCGATTAACGATTATTGGGGGCCTATGTCTGGCAGTAGACGTCTTACTATCATAATATCGAATATGATAACATGGAAGGACTGCACTTGTAAACTAAACTGGTATGTTGGATTTTAATAAAATTAGTAAGTACCTACTAAGTAAAGGTGATTGTAAGTCTCTTACCAATTTTTATGATGCGTCAAACTCACTCGTGGAAACCGCTCCTTAGGTTGTTCGCGTTATTTTCGAAGCACTTCCGATGATAAAATACGCCGGCGCGTTGTAATTAATAGGCATAGACGTGTGAACTAGTTATGTAGGTTCTTAAGCTAGGAGATATCCTACTTGATACATCAATGACCATGGTTAACTAGTGTAAGATAAAAAGAAAGACAGTCAAGCTGTTGTAGTCTTATTCGCACCAACTTAAGTATATAATAGTATGAGGGCTGTAGTATAGGTGTCTAGCTACCTGGCGCTGAGTAAGTAGGTCATGGGAAATAGCACAATCAATTTTTAACGAATACGATCACTCGCTAAGTATACGTCCGAGTACGCAGTAGCTATGGGTAGTCAAGCGCCCCATACTTAAATACATCTTGTTTACACACAAAACTGCTGAATCATAACTCATTCGCATTTTTTCCGTGGGAGTTTCAGGGGATACAATCCCATGTACCCTGAAGTAGCTGGATATATTAAAAATATATCCAGTTTAAAAAAATGAAAGTAAAATGGTGTCGTTTAAAAAGTTTTACTGCAGTAAACAATCGGAAGGAGCCACTCGCACGCACTCGCTAGCTGCATGAATCGCCGAATCGCCCGGCGACGAATAAGTCATTGGTTCTGTGGCAACTTCCAGAATAATATCCAAGATAGGTCTTGGAATTCTCTACTAAGCACTCGTTATGCTTCGGACGTGTACTAACGATGTTTTGATATATCGAATGTGTTGCCAGTTCCCAGTAATGGACACCTGAATAGACCACCGTGTTCTCTCACTAAATTCTTACAAGATCGTTTCGCAGTGACTGGTTGCCTACAATTAAAATGGTTTACGATGCGCTGATCATAGGCCTGTTGTTGAGGGGCGTGCTTCCTATCAGAAGGTTTCTTATTTCTAAGTGAAACTCCAATATATTTGGGCTCCCACAGACCTACGAAAAGCCATTAAGTCCACTACTCTGGCCCAGTGGTGATAGATTCATTTTCATAGACTTCATAGTAATACCTACGAGTTAGTGGACTGTGCGATTCATTCACAGACGCTATCGAATTATTTTCTACGTACCTAAGTACCTAATTACATGTGTAAGTGCGTTCGTAAGGGTGTGTCAGTGATGATTATGGCGCAGAAACGTGGTCTCTCACTATGGGCCTTATACATAAATACGCTCCAAGTAGCACAACGAGCTATAAAGAGCTATGGAGTTTATCTGCAGGATTGAATCAGAAATGAAAAGATCCGTAGAAGAACCAAAGTTACTGGCATAGCCCAGCGGATTGGCTAGTTGAAATGATAGTGGGCAGGGCACATAGCACGGAGGACTGATGACGGATGGGGTCCTAAACTTCTCACGATGACGCCAGCAATTGCAGCGTAGGACGTCCACCCACGAGGTGGACAGACGACCTCATCATGACGGCAGTATCATGCTGGATGCAAGCCGCTACCAACAGGTCTTATTGAAGATTTATAGGGGACGCCTATGTCCGGTAGTGGACGTCCTATGGCTGAAACGATCCAACGTCGTTTCTATCTACCTACTACTATCTACCTACGCAGATTGCCTTACGATCTTTTAAGTACATTTCCGGTAAAAACATGGATCCTCGTACATTTTATCACTCAATCCTGTACGTAGGTACGAGTATGAACAATTTTTTTACCCATATGATAAACATACTGTTACAATAATACGACATCTATTTTCAAAAATACATTTTCGTTCGCATAATTAAATAGCAACATAATACAGAAAAGCCAAATACGTAATCTAAAAGTATTCAAAAATATCAATGCCGTGCCGTAAAACAAATCATCAAACTGAAAATGAATTTCGTGTTGTTGCAGTGATATTTAGTAATACTACTTCCCGCTAGATGGCGCAAGCTGTTCTTCGCGCCACATTAATTCATCTCGTAGTGTTCATGATGTAGTCAAATAAAATACATTACCAACTAAAAACTTTTTTTTTATTTCATTAAAGTAAAGCATAAGTAATTAATATATAAAACATAATACCAATTATCTACTAAAATAAAGCGTGTGCTATACTTTAGTTAAAATGTGCAAATACCACGGCTAGTTTCCATAATCAAACATTTTTTGTTCATGTGGTAACAACAAAATTTTTGATTGCGAATTAGAAATAGTCAAAAAAATCAGTTTTAGACAATCTACTCAAAAATTAGTAAATTTAAAAAATCGGTAGAGTGAAAGCGCATTCCTTGCACTAGTTTTTGAGTAGGGTTGATCACTAAAGTTAAAAATACACTGCAAAAATAATATGTAGAGTTTTTAGGCCCTGTCCAGCCCTGACCTTGCACTGTAAATTAATCTTGGCTTTATATTTAGTTTTGTAAAAAGATCTCGCTATTATTTTCAAAAATACGGTAATTAATTTAGGTAAGAGCATTTTCAGAACGTAACTTATTTTTTTGTAAATTATGGCAGCCATTAAAACAAATATAATTAGAAAAAATATATTTCTCTGTAAGGTAAATATTGAGGTACTTTGAAATGCCGATTTTTTCCCTTTGATTCGTTTTTGTTTTGTTTGCCATATTTCCATAGGTATTTTTTGGCATGTTCCAGCATACAAAGTCTAGGTCTAAGAATCCGTGCAAAATCTGCAAGTAGGTAGGTATTTACACGAGTAAAACGGAGAAAAGGAATAATTTGACAGCTGTGCTACTTCTAAAAACATACACGATTATTTAAAAATTTCTTAGATACCTACCTATTTTATTTATGTAGGTAAGTATAAAGTACAAATATAAAAGTACTAAAAAAGTACCTACTTAAATAATATTTCTTGTTGATGGCAAAACGAGAAAATTTGCTTATTATGTTTCATTTTTTAATAGTGTCCGCTAAATTAATGTGACATTGTTTTTTACCTGTTATATTTTTGCGGCATATTCTTAGAAAACCGCATATTGTTATTTTAATCAATAATTACCAATTCCAGAAACCGGCACATGTGGTCAGGACAAAGGTTCCTCTATTCGTATAATTACTTTACTAAACTCTACCTAAAGCCTGGAGCATAAGTGACATTTTCGCTTGCGTCGATTTGAAGGTAAAAAACATGATTACCTGAGAAATACTGAGAATAGCTGAGCTTCAGAACTGAGCTCTATATACTGGTTTTATAGTTTATTTTAGTATGAGAAATGTAAAGATATAAGATTACCTGACAGAGGTGTGGCCATGTGGAGACCATTTGGTTTTTGTTTCGAAAATAATGGCGGCAGGTCCCTTTGAATGAATATTTTTTGGGTTATTTGATATTTTGTAACTTGGCAGGTTGGGAGGCTAAAAAAAGAGGAAATGAAGAACCTTTGATTGTAAGGTTTGATACAAATGATGACAAAACTTGTTAGTTTTGATGTAGGTACAGAATAAGCTTAGGCGCTTATTCTGTACCTACATCAAAACTAACAAGTTTTGTCATCATTTGTATCAAACGACGTTTGTCAAATATCACAATTAAAATTTCGTAAACTATAAATTTCGTTAACCATCTATAAATTTCGTTAGCCATCATATGGCTTATTCTGTACATCAAAACTAAATAGTTTTGTTAAACGGATAAGGATGCTAATTAATTTATCAGTAACCTTGCATAGTGTAAAATAAGTACCTAATTAGGTATTTATTGAATATTTCTGTAAAATTCTATACTTTTTGTTTTAAATAATTTACTAGTAAGTAAATTGTAGTAAAACTATTATGGTAGTCATGTGTTGAAATATAAGGGAATTATAATTTTAATTTTATGACCATTTTTAAAGCGACAGACCCGATTTCGCTATTAAGTTATTTTGTACATTTTGCAGAGAATCAATAAACTCTTTTTATGGGACACCTGATTTTTGTAATCACCATTTGAAAACTCTACTGATGGAGATCACAATCTGTTTTTTTATTGATCATCCATTTGACAACTTATGTATTTTGTCCAGTCCATTTCACTTTATTAATCGGACTTGCTTACTGTACTGTACTGTACCAGCCTTTTTTAATAGTCCACTGCAGGACGTAGGCATATCCACGAAGGGTGTTTGGGCCATATCCACCACGCTGGCCCAGGGCGGGTTGGTGGATTCACATACGCCATCGAATTTCTTCTACGGAAGTATGCAGGTTGCCTCACGATGTTTTCCTTTACCGAAAAGCCAGTGGTGTGAAATTACATCAATTCCAAAGAACTCATTGGTACGGGACCGGAGACTTGCTTACTAGTAATTGAAAAAATAACTTAAGTTTATATTTGTAATTTTTTATTAATTTAAGTACTTACTTTTAAAGGCATAAATATGAAAATACATATTTATATAGTGATTGAATGTTGGCGCCTTTTGGGGTCGAAACGTTAGGGCTGTGGGGACCGGGAGCAACAAAAAACAAAAACATTACGACTAGTCGACGCAACACATGACCAAAATGCTGGCCTCTACTTTGCCCAGAGGATTAGTATTGCCATCCAACGTGGCAATGAGGCCAGCATCTTGGGAACTTGATCCGCTGGCAGTGGGCTTTTAGATTAAGGGCTTTCATCTATGTGTATTTATTTTAGTTTAAGATTTGTATTAATATGTTTTTGTCTGTAAATATAGTAAAGTAGTTTAGTAGTTGTGACATATTTTTAGTACCAATATGGAATGTTATTTGAGTTTTGTTGAATAAATTGAATACGTTTCTAAAAGTTATGGATTACCCACAGTTACTCATTTATATATTTGTAAGCTAAAAATACCTTTGAATACCTACAGTACCTATCGTATAAACATCTACGTAACTACGTTCTACGTACTTACCGTATTATTATCCTTAAATTACATAATTACATTCATTATTCTATAAAGTAGGTAGGTACTTGCCTACTACTTGAATAGGTAGTGAGATATCGTCAACTACGCACGAGGTAGCCGTTCTAACGAGATCAGGTCAGGGGTTATCCGTTGTACCTATAATATTCCACTGTTGAGGTAATCACATATTGTGTAAAAACGGTTGTACCTTGCTTTTTAGGTCACTTATTATAAGGTAGGTAAGTAGGTTCGTAAATGCCGGGTGGCTAGCCCAAACGTCGAGTTTTAAGCCACCTGAAGACCATCATCTGAGCCACAATAGCCATATTTAAGATTAAAATGAGTTTTGTGTAAGGTCCTGGTACGGCGTTTGTAATTTCTAATGAGCCAAATGAGCTAATTTATGATGAGCCGTGGTGGTCAAGACGGTAGTGACACCCGCCTTACAATCGTGAGATCGTGGGTTCGCATCCCCGGTCCCGTACCAATGAATTCTTTGGAATTTATGTACGGAATTTCACACCACTGGCTTTTCGGTGAAGGAAAATATCGTGAGGCAACCTGCATACGTCCGTAGAAGAAATTCGATGTCATATGTGAATCCACCAACCCGCACTGGGCCAGCGTGGTGGATATGGTCCAGTCACCCTTCGTGGGTAGGCCTACGTCCTGCAGTGGACTATTAAAAAGGCTGGTACAGTACAACCTATATATATAATACTATACTTTACTACATATAAATTATTAGTCTAGGTTATAATTATATCTGTATTTTCGTGGTATTTTCTCATCTGTATTGACTGACTGCAGGACGTAGGCCTACCTACAAAAAGTAGATAATAATAATAACATACAGATAAACCTAAATATACAGATTAACTTACATATAATTAAAAAAAAATCGACAAAATCTCTAAAACTAATTTCGTGATTTTTTCTATGAAAAATGCGATACCACTACATGTTATAATTTCTTGTCAGGTTTATTAAAAATTGTAGAGAATCAGCAAAAAAAATGCGCTGTCCCGTTACTTCCGCCTAAACAAAAATACTTACCAAGAAAAGCTTTATCGTTAAATATCCAATGTGGTCAAAATCGTTTGCCCCATTTCCGAGATTTGTACAAACATTTGTGTTTCATTTTTGTACAAACAAATAAATGCACTTATCTACAAATCAACCAACCCGCACTGGGCCAGCGCGGTGGATATGGCTCAATCACCCTTCGTGGGTAGGCCTACGTCCTGCAGTGGACTATTAAAAAGGCTGGTACAGTTATACGGTACAGTACAGTACAAACCAACAAATAAAAAGGTTGGTAGGTACTAGAAAAAAAATATATTTATGTAGCATTTTTATCACAGAACAGCAGAACATTTTTATAATAATCTATGCTTATGTCCCACACCTCAGCACCGGGCGGTGAGGCGATAACCTCCGACCCATCTTCCTCGAACAGAATGATATCGTGCCGTTAAATAGTATTAACTATTCTTCTTACGTAGGACATTTATCTTGTCTCGTCTTATCACAGTGGAGTAGGTAGGGCGGTTGCTTCTAGATAGGTCGCGGTCACAGATGTTGAAACTGGTTGACTGCTCTTGCGACAGATTTTTTATTTACTTTTGAGACTCTGTTTTCAAACCGTTGGCCTGCTAGGAGGTATATGTATTACGTGCTATACGTAGTTAGATTAGGTGAGAGTTAAAATAATTGTCATTCAAAATTATTAAACCGTGTTAACGTAATGGGTGGAATGCTATAGAATAGAACACGCTATAAAATAAAATTGTAAGGTTTTCGATTCAACTCCTGCTAGCTTAGAGCACGAAAAAACTTTTTGTTATGGTTGCCTGGAAGAAATTGCTTGAAGCGATAAGACCGCCATTTAGTATAACTAATTTTTAATGTTTTTTATTTTTCATGTGTTTGTATTGTATTTGGTTAAGCTAATAAAGAATTATCTATCTATCAATCTTTATCGACGTGTGAAAAAGTGACAGATACAGTGTTATTTCTAATCAATAAGCATCCTTTCAGGGGCGTATTCTGTATATCAAAACTCACAACTTTTGTTCTGTGACTTTTATCAAAACTAAAAAAAAATCAGCTGTTGCACACATTTGGTCGCGGGTAAACAATATTTTTCTATGAAACACCATTTCTTTTTGAGTTTTTACGAAATTTGCAGAACAAAAGTTGTTAGTTTTGATGTACAGAATAAGCTCCTAAAAGGATGCTAATTGATTATAAATAACCCTGTATACTTCACCATAACTCTGTCTCGTTCTGACATATTGATAGAATAATTTCGAGGTACGATTATGAGATTCAACAAGAGCAGAAACGATAATTGTAAATCTATGTTAGTGCAAATAGCACAGGATGTATTTTAAATTGTAGATTTTTCTAACGTAATATTAGTAGTAGGTGAATCTTGTCTTGCCGTAGTAGAGCAGGCAGGCCAACCACCAAACCACGATTAAAAAAAAACATCAGATTTTTTATAAACTCTGAAGAGTGACTTAGGCTACCTACTATTTTAGTACAGGTCTTAGACTTACACCTAATGTTATATGAGAGAAGTCGGCGAAGAACTGTAAAAAGATTATGTGACCTGTGGTAGATATGAATGATGAATTTGGTGGGAAAAATCCATTACAAACTAGTGCTAGTGGGAGTTTTGATAGACACGATTTGTGCCTACCTACGTTATTAGTCAAAATCACTATTCGGCATTTGTGAGAGGTATTTGAAATCCCATTTATCTGCTCTACCTACTTTGTTAAATTCATCGTACTACTTTATAAGTAGGTTCTAATGTACTTACTTATAAATTTTTGGGTAAACAAACTTGATTTAATCTACTCGATCAAAAAGGCAAACTGCATACAAAAATATGTTTACTGTTATGTACAACACGGGCTCCTTCAAATTTGAGCCAACCGCGAAATCGGATCGTGTGTAGCGTCAGCGGTCCAACTTTTCCCTCGCTAACTCTTACTAATAATATAAATTAGAAGGTGTATTTTTTGTTTGTCGTTTGATCACAGATATACTAGAGGAATAATGTGGTCGATCGATAAAATCTGAAAGAGATGCATTGATTTAATATGACACGCGTTAGAAAGTGACAAGAAAAATATCTCATAACCCCATCGAGTATAGACTCGTGTGATTTGGCACGACGAGTGTCACAGTAACAGTTGTCCAAGTGACAACTGTCAAACTTCAACGTGATTCATCTCGGTTATTATCGATTCTAGACTACTGCTGTCTTCACAAAAGTGATAGAGCTCGACAAGATCTACATTTCGCACGACAGCTGTCAAATTTAGAAGTGATTTATCTCGGTTATTATTGATTCTAGACCATTAATGTCTTAACAAAAGTGATAGAGCTCAACAAGATCTACATTTCGAATGACAGCTGTCAAACTTCTAAGTAATTTATCTCGGTAATTATCAATTCTAGACTACTGCTGTCTTCACAAAAGTGATAGAACTCAACAAGATCTACATTTCGGATGACAGTTGTCAAACTTAAAAGTGATTTATCTCGGTTATTATTGATTCTAGACCATTAATGTCTTCACCAAAGTGATAGAGCTCAACAAGATCTACATTTCTGATGACAGCTGTCAAACTTCAAAGTGATTTATCTCGGTTATTATCGATTATAGATTACTGCTGTCTTCACAAAAGTGATAGAGCACAACGATATCTACATTTTGGATGACAGCTGTCAAACTTCAACGTGATTCATCTCGGTTATTATCGATTATAGACTACTGCTGTCTTCACAAAAGTGATAGAACTCAACGAGATCTTCTACATTTCGGATGACACCTGACAAATTAATTTATTTTGAATTGGAAAGATCATAACTATGTAGGACCTATAAAAGTTACCATTCAAAACAATTTTTATTTTTCCTCAAAATTAAAGCTACACTACATTCAAAAATTGACTCGAACGAGAGTGTGACGTCACAATGCTACACCTCTCTACTGTAAAGTGTAACATTGACGTCAACCGCTTGTTCAAAGCAACTTTTAATGTAGTATAACTATATTACGAATATTTTAAGGAAAAACAAAAAATATATGAAGAAACTTATTAATGATCACACATTTATCACAAAAAAAAATATTCTATGGCCTAATTCTTGTTATTATCGTTATGGTTAGGGGATGGATTAGAATTAAAACTGATATGCTATTAAGTTGGTTAAAAATTATGAAAACTAGAGTCACTAACCTATCGTATAAAACAGCTCATTGAAGAGATAACAACGTTCGTCATTGACTTATCACCATAACAGCAACGTCAAAATTATTTTGAGAAGGCACGACCTCTGATAGCGAGCGATATGTTACACCTTCTGTGTATAATAATATTTATCTATTAAGTAAGTAATAATGCTGTAAATTATAAATGAAAAAGTTTTAATGAGACAATAGTTACTACTACAAATACTAATCCATTTAATTAGATATATGTAACTTGTAATAATTTTTTTTAGCCGAGAAACGCATTCGGTTCTATATTTTCGTGGTCATATACAAGTAGAAAAAGGAAAAAAGAAATCGTAACAAACGACTATTTATTTTATTTTTGTTCAAAGTGGTAGTGCTTGATACCTATACATTTTATTAATATCCTGTAATTATGCGCATATTTTGCGGAAACTTCGTATTCAATTTTATCAATAGCAAGATAACTCAATAAAAATATTGATTTACAAATAATTCCGATAAGTGACGGAAAAATGGTCAATATTATTGTAATATAGTTTTATAAATATTTATCGACATAATATTGTCCTTGAAAACATACTTAAACTAATTATTTTATAAATAAATGGTAGGTACCTAGTACATAATATTTTATTTAGACTTCTCATTTAACAAAAATGTTACAAAATGTCAATTTTGTTTCTTTAGTTAAAAATGTCATTTTGCTAAAAATTTATCATTGTAAATTTTCTAGGCATCAATTTTTAAATAACTCAGTATGAGGTTCTTCTTTAAAATTAGGCAAAATATTGTCCAACTTATCATGAATAAAATTAAGACTTTTACAGAAAACTGTTTGTAAAATAGTCCAATTTAATAGTAAAGATTACAAAATCAAAACCCAGTCAAGTAAAACTATACGATTCCGTACGCTCTTAGTTAAGTTTCAAGATATAAAAGCGTAGATAAAACTGGAAACCTTTTAAATGACTCCACAAAACTAGAAGCCGTATTAAAATGCAATGTAAGGTATTTTTCCAATCTGTGTGATTGGTTGAAACCTCACAACTACAATGTAGAGGTGCTACTTTGTCCAACTTAAGTCACAAGGATCTAAGAAATTATTCCGTTACGTTTGAAAAACTTTGCGTCAGAATACATGTAAACAGGTCATCTAAATATCTGATCGGAAATTTATAGGTACAAATAAATAAATATTTTTGGGACATCTTACACACGGCCCCAAACTAAGCAAAGCTTGTGATATGGCTGCCAGAGACTGATATACTACATATACTTATTTTTAAATACCTACATACTTATATAGATATCCTAATTTTAGGTCTACAAATGATACCAATTTGACTATGATGACGATAATTGCTTGTTAGTCTGTTATAATATAACTAGCTGATCCTGCAAACGACGTTTTACTTTATTAAGAGGACCATATTTATGTTATTAAAAACAGCTTACAACTCTCACCTAGGAAATATAGGAAGGTACATAAAATAGCCGTGATAAGCCGTGGTAGTCTAGTGGTAATGACACCCACCTTACAGTCCGGTCGTGGGTTCAAATCCCGGTCCCGTACCAATGAATTCCTTGGAATTTATGTACGGAATTTCACACCACGGGCTTTTCGGTGAAGCGGTGAAGGAAAGCATCGTGAGGCAACCTGCATGCGTCCGTAGAAGAAATTCGATGGCGTATGTGAATCCACCAACCCGCACTGGGCCAGCGTGGTGGATATGGCCCAATCACCCCTCGCGGCTAGGCCTACGTACTGCAGTGGACTATTAAATAGGCTGGTACTGGTACATAAAAAGTAACAAGTCAATAAAACAGATTTTGATACCTATTAAACTCTGTGACACGAGATCGATAACAAACTGTGTTACAAGATTCAAGATACTTTATTTGTTAGAAACATGGTAGTGTACAACAACATACAAAGTCGCATACAGATGTTCGGATAGTAGAAAACGCATGTTTTTTTTTTGATCGTGGCGTACAAATGTAAAAAGCATAGTTGCACGTTAAAAAAAAGACAATATTTGCAATTAAACTAGCAAAATTTTAAAATAGTAATGTCAAATGAATATAAAGAATACTACTGATTTATAAGATATCAACATTGCTTAATACAATAATTTCATCTAAAAAGTTAAACAATGTCAAATCATAAAAATATAATGTCATAAATCCATGTAATAACCTTAACTAAATAAATGTCAATCAAGAATTAGTCATGTCAAACATTTGTCAGTTTTGTCATCCAAGAAGTCAGCAATACTATAATAACATTTAGTTTGTTTTTAAACATGCCGTCACTAAATTCACTAATACATCTCGGTATTTAATTGTACACAATAGGGGCCATACAGAAGACACTTGTTTTTACACGTGGAATACAAAGTCTAGTATGATCTCTTCTCCCACGGTCGTTCCTATCAGCCCATCGTTCACATAAGTCCACGGTTCGTTCTAACAAACATGGCTATTTCAACAACATACATTGCGGCAAGTTCTTTATTTTATATACTCCTTTAAATCCCTGATACACAGGTATAATATGCATAGACTTGAATAAGTCAATATCATAATCATTACATTACAGTCCTAGGACGTGTTACCTACACGTCCCAGGACAAATGCTTAAAAATCACCCCCATGTGACCTACCTTAATTGTGGCTATTAAGAAAGACAGATGATTTTACAAAAATATGTTTTTATGGGGGGTTAATTCTTGCCATTTAATTTTGGAGATTAGATATATTTTGCTATAAAGGCTAATCAATAGGCTAATTTAGCTGTGACATGTTGAATTTAATAACTTGTGACATGCCTAATTTTAATGAGTTAATTTAATTTTATTTAATTTAATTTTATAATCAAGTTCTAATTTTAATTATAATTATGGATCCTATGTGTCTGACAATAAAATATTTTTGATTTTGATTTTTGATTTTGATTTGAATAGTATATTTCTAGGTGATCCATACTTCTGAAGTCCAATTTTGAACTATCAGTGCGATGCAAACGACGAGAAATGGAGAAATGACGATTTTCAGCAACAGCACCAATGTTTTCTTCTGCATGTACGCTCTCTACGTACACGAGAGGGTCACATAATATGCAAAACCTACTTATAGTACCTACCTAATAGATAGTAGATAATTGACCAAAGCGGATGTTTATCCTTGTACACGACCATTTTGTTTTCGTTTGTCCGTACTACTGCTTGTCCGTACCTATGTCCGGATTTTGATTAGATTTGTCTATAGGTCGTATTTTTCACCCGTCGCTTCTAACCAAGACCGGTATTATGGATATCCGGTATATTGGACATCTATATAGGGGAGGCCTATGTCCAGAAGTGGACGTTCAAAGACTGAAACGACAAATACGACGACGACGTATTTTTAAACGTACTTGATACATGGTACTGGGTAACAGGGGTACAACGACCAACGTATTAAACAAAGTTTTAGATAATGGGATTTTTTTATCGTCGGCGAATTTTGACAGGGGGTGGTATTTTCTCTTAAAAAGTGGCAAAATTTGCTGCTATTTATCAGCCGATTTTGATAATATTTTGGCAGTTGAGTTTAGTATCCAAATCCTAAGAAGATTTCCGAGTATGATCTAAATCGATCAAGAGCGAGTCAGGGTAATTTCGGCTATGAAGATTCAGTTAAAGAGATGTGTCGTCTACTGTTCAAAGAAATACTTGTATAATCTACTATCTATTAGGTAGGTAGGTATTCACTTCTTCTATCTACTTACATACTAACAACTTTAATTTATTTACGAAATAAATCCTTATCGGGCACTCCGCACTTTAACGAGGTATTAACTGCTAAGGAACAACGCACACTTTGTAGCCTATGGTTTTAATTGCCTACTTTAAATTAAATGCATCTTGCTTCGGTTTTACGAGACGACGGAGGGCAGTTTACGGAAATGGGTTTTGGAAAAAAAGTTTGTACTTACATACTATTAAGTAAATACCTATAATTATGCTCTAACACACTAAGATCAATACAATATCATCATCATCAGTTGATGTCGAAATTAAATAGAAATACAGAAGATTTACCTACCTACAAAATATCATTAACGACATCAGCCATGGAGCCAGTGTTGATCATATTAAGTAGGTATGCCTCATCATTTGATTTCCAATAAGAACATTTTATTACAAATGATTTGCATCTACTTAACGAAATCCTGGGGTTCTAATAATGTTAACCATTTCTTTTTCTAGCTCATGTCCTACGCTACACTCATTAGAGGGTGATGTCTGAATGTACAATATACTAAGACATAAAAGTAGGTACACACAACTTTAAAAAGAAACATTTAAATCGCTTAGAAATTAAACCTAAGCCTAATTTAAAAAAAAAACTTGTATACAGGCCGTTTAATTGCTGAACAAAACATCTGTTCTTCATATTTTTCCGAATTGTAAGGTAACTTTGATACGGCCTCATTAGAACAATATAGGTAGGTTACATAGCTACATTTTCAACAATAACGATATTCTACTACCTACACAAACTAGCTATAAACACCTACGGGCAATAACCTTTATAAATAGATGTAGAAACCTTCCAACTTATAGGTACATAAATATCTTCCTACATAAACTGTACACAGTGGGATAAAATATATTTTTATATTTGTGTATAGGTACTAACACATAGACAGGGATTATTATGAGATCATTCGTAAACAGAAACTATGTTAGTTTTCTCAATAATGCTTGAAAAATTGATAAATTCGGGATAAATTGACATTGCAGTACTGGAAAAATACATTTTGCTAGCAGCGGCCGGCAAAAGTTTAATGAAAATCCATATCTATGGTGTTTTGCGGCCAAATAAATTACTACATATAAACTGTGTGTAAACTCATATCTGTCGTGTAATTTAAAAATGGAAAAGTATTTTAGCCCGGACCATGGCAACCGAGGAGGTAACTAATCAGCTTTTTTTTAATTTCGAGTTGACTTGCAAATAAAAAGCTGTTTATTAAAAAAAAAAAAAAACAAATGAACTCTATGGCGCGTGAAACCCGAAAAATGATATTATAAATGATTCGTCATTGATTTTGAAATATGTTTTACTAAGTAATTTCCGCGCGTTATTTGAGTAAAGTATTTTACAAGCCTTGGCCAAAACTAGGCATTGGTGGACTCACGTATGTGTGCCTCGGTTTCGCCTTGTCCCACACCTGTACCTATGCTACGTCCTCCAATCCCTCTTCTGCTGGCCGCTGCAGTAATGTACCATTTCGTGTGGTTCACAAGTTCATTACTTTCGTACCTAGTATAATATTATTATGTTCCTACGTAAAAGTAAACAAATACAATAAGTACATAACATATACACAGGTCACATAAACAGCAACACCTAAAGGCGCGATGACGTCACGCGACAACCTGTCGCCCGCTTGTAATTAAGCCCAGTAGGGAGGTGACATTGTCGATAACGCGGCGCGTGGGCGATGAACTTGGGTGGGACTGTCAATAATAATAAGTAAAGTAACTTACTGTGACTGTGAATAAAGAGACATTAAAAAACGGACCGAAAGCGGAAATGTACACTGTTTACAAAATAAAAAGAGACATTTGAACTCTAATTGTAAATACATATTTTGGATTTAGAAACTTTTGAAAATAAGAATGCTGAATTCGAAAACGATACAATACTGTGTTGTTTAAAGACGTCTTCTTCGGTGAAAAGACGTTTACTGTAAGATAGAGTTTCGTGTTTGGATACATAGGTATAGCTTCATGTTACATGTTGTCAGTTTTTAATTATGTCCTAAAGGAAGATGACATTGTCGATAACATGACGCGTGGATGATAAACTTCGGTGGGGCTGATAAAATGTATTGTGGCGTGAATGTATAAATGACATAAGTTTGAAACTAATAGGTTTCAGAGATTTTGATAATTTACACATTTTGTAAGTAGCAATAAATTGTATGGTTTCTATCTCATAGACAGAAAATAATTCAAAAAATACTCGCACAGCCACCAAGATATAAAGGTCTTCCTGAAAATATGAGACTTCGATGGTTTTCACTTTTGCTCAGCGTGGTATTAGCTGCAAATAACCGAGTGTAACCGAGAGCTTGTGAGTATTTTAAACAAACATTATAACCTTCGAACAAATATCTATAGAGTCACAGTCGTGCAAAAAAAGTGTCCGAGCCAAAACTCTGCCCAAACTACGTAGTGACCTAGTAGACTTTTTAGTTATTCGTAAGGCGATTGCAAGCCTGCTACAACGCCGCGCGATGCCAAAGTGCTTGGTTACAAGCACTATTTGGTGACATAACGTCGAGATTCTAGAAAATGGGTCATTGTGAATTATTTATTGTAAATATCTAAGTCGATAATATGTATGACGGCGCTCGGACATTTTTTTACTACTTTCACTCAGGGACTGTGGCTCTGTAGATATTTGCTCGAAGCGCCAAAGAAACACTGT
The DNA here is from genome assembly GCA_949316475.1 of Hypomecis punctinalis. Lineage (NCBI taxonomy): Eukaryota > Metazoa > Arthropoda > Insecta > Lepidoptera > Geometridae > Hypomecis > Hypomecis punctinalis. The sequence continues at coordinate 3,593,009 of OX438805.1, forward strand.
ACCTACTTACTTAAAATAATAAAAAGTTCCACATTCAAAATTCGATAGTCCACATTGTAGTAAAATATCACTATCCAGACAGATCAATCGTTCTAAAACTGCAAATTTCTCTATCACCGCACTCAAATTGCAATAGCCTCACCAATCGCACTCTGATCCTGTCCAATAAGTCACGGTATTAAATTCATATCGTCGCGAGGTGAACGTCCCTATTTCGCCCCGTTTGCTTTTATTAAGGCGCGTTTTTTGTGCGGCCACACGTGTGCGACATACCTCGGGAGCTGGCTGATATTACATATTATATGTAAGTAAGTAAGTGCATATTAGTTTTTTAACAAATTCGAATTCTTCCAAACTAAGATGTAACTTACGGTGATTTAGTTTAAAGTCTAAATCTCTACAGTGTGTCAGCCTAGTTTTCTTATGTTCGTCTTCATCATCGCACCCTTTACTCTAAGATCGCACCCAAGTCCAAGACTTTACAACATACGAGATTTCCCGGAATTACTTTTTCACAAATAAGACTTAACTTACTTATTATACCTATTAGATATTAATCATAATCAATTTATTGATAACATTTTGTTACAAGTCATTATCCATAGCATTTATAATGATATTTGGATTAATAATAACAGTATAATAATAAATTAGTGTTCTTTTACAATCGTAAAAAGACACCCAGTTAAAATTAAAATTCATTATTTAAAATTCAAAAAAATACAAAAAGATCAAATTGCAGAATCATTCAAAAATAAACATTTCAACAATGTTTGATTATTAATCACTAGTACAATTATTACCTATAATGTGAATTACTAGCTGCCCGCTCCGGCTTCACCCGGGTACGATTGGCTAAAAAAGACAGATGTTATAAGTATTGTGCCCATATACCTACCACGTAACTAAGTAACGTCACACATCCTGATCCCGTATCAATGAGTTTCTTTGATGATGATTTTTACACATTGGCTTACATTATGGGAGTTTTTGTAAGGATCCCAAATTAAAAAAAATAACAATATAGTCTATGTTCACCGGGGATAGTGCAGCTTCCCAACAGTGAAAGTATTTTTCAAATCGGTTCAGTAGTTTCGGAGCCTATTCGATGCAAACAAACAAACAAACAATCAAATCTTTTCTCTTTATAATATTGGTAATGGACCTATGTACCTATTGTTGTTTTTAAACTTTCGCGATTTGAACACATTATTATTACATACTACGGGACTAATCGCGCACTAAAATTACTTTTCAAAATTTAAAATTACTAGTGGTCTACCCGTGACCACGGTCGATGCAACTCGGCCGAAACGTCGGGATGAGGAGGTATTTATTTATCTCGTAATTTTAATACGCGATTAGTCCCGTAGTATATAATAATAATATGTACCTATTGTTCGTAAGTTTTTTACTAGTCAATAAAATTGTCTTTTTTGTTGCTTTCAAAGAGGTTATAAAAGTGAGTTACTAAGCTGATGCTAAACGATATAGTATAGATCACAATTATCTGTCCATAGATCAATGAAACAAGGCCTATAGCAGAATAGTAAGTACATAATTATCCTTAATTTTGAAATACCACGACGAGTTACTACGAGAACTGTTTAGATGTAGAGAAGATGTAGAGAAGATGTAGTGTGATATATTCAAGGCATCTTCAAGGATAATTCATAACTAAAAACGATGGAACTATTATTGTCAAAAAAATTTAATACGAAATAAACTTATAGAGTTTGTTGAACGATAAAACACATTCATTACCAAACATACATATTTCATCTCTTCATAAAACGGCCCGACAATACCTCGGTAACACCATCCTTTCAATATTCCAACAGACGATTTTACGACTCCAGAACTTTCTCTAGGTGACATTGTCGCAAGCACGAATGTTATAACTGAGTTATTTTCCAGCTAGGGATTGCAGCCTGCAGTAAACTTTGAGCAGAGTTTGTTTAAAGAAACATCTTCACATAACAAAACTCACTGTAATATGCAATTATGAGTCAGTTAGGTGCTCCCTTAAAAGAAGCGAAAGAAAGAAGTCAGGAGAAAGAGGAGACGTCAGGAAGATACGGTTAAAACAACCGGGGCCTGCAATTTAATGTGTAATTCGATTCACGGTAGCGCTCAGTTATAAATGCCACCCGCGGTCACTCATCCGAAGACTGACCGGACTGAAAGTTGCTTAACTTCGATGATCGCTAACGAACATGAACACGATTATTACCTATGAACGCTACACACACTCTCATACGGAGATTTTTGCGAATCAAGTGTTAAAGGTTTGTTATGGAAAAGTAGAAGTTGTTCATTAGTACTCGTACATCTAAAAATATTTACGATAACAATAAGCCCGTATACTGAGGCGCCATCGTAATTATGTTAGTTAGTCATAGTCCTGTTTCTTTTTCAATTTAGGCATTCGAGAGAGAGAACGCTTTTACGTTGTTATTAAATTTACGCTGACGCCTCTGTAATCGAGCTTATTGAGATAGTAAGTACATACCACACCTGAAATCAGTTTAATAATTTTACTTACGTTATTAAAGTTTACTTCACGCAATAATGCGAGTAATAACGAGTATTGTACACACTTCCACTTTCTATCCGTTCCTCGCATCCCAACGAAATACTCAAGTGACTGTTAACCACCTCTGTTTACCTAGTAAGCCGTTTCTTCACCAATTATATTCTCAATTCAGTGGTAAAATAGTTAGAAAATAATATGACAGTGTCGGCCGGCGAGATTGGAAAACTTGGAGCTCGCAGATCTTGGAACTATCCGTTTATGGCTCCAGAAGTTGGGACGTTGGGATTTGTTGGCGAGTCACCTTCGGCGGGTAATGATCATAACTTAGTACTTTTCTCCACGGTGGAGTTAGTTTTGGTCTATTTAAGTCGGTGTACGTGTACATTGTACGCACCAATAATAACAGATTTATTTTTGCTGTAATAATATAGTCAGTATGTCGTAGCATAGCAATGTTCACATTCTCTGCCACAGAACAGCTTTCCTTCTCTCTCTCATCTGTCTTTTTTGCCATCCATCTGTTTAATTTGTCCTGATCCATCTGTTCTACTTTTATGCTGCCTGTAAGTTCTATGTTTATAAGTCTAGTCATCATCAGCATCGGTTAAAAGTGATGGCAACGATTATCATTGATTTGCATCAAATCTTTCTTGCTCATGCAGTGCAAAATATTAATTATACTACATCTGTTATTACACAAGATAATAGGAATCATGGGAGAATTCATTTCTGAGAATTCATTTTTGAAGCCTATACTCTATAAAATTTAACTTGATCTCTGCGACAGTGACATTGACATAGAAGATTGACATTTTTAGAGTTGAGATAGTGGTGGAAAAAATAGATTTTCAAACAATGTTGTAATGAAATCGAATGAGTAGTTGAAGGTGAAAAATTGGATTTTATTTACTTAATATTATTTAAGATCAAGTATGTACACATGTAAATAATGTTATGATATTAATTAAATACTCATAGTAATGTAACGATAGTATTTATCGACGTTTTTCACTATTATCGATGCTAATGTAACATATAATTGGGTTTAATTTAGTTACACATGTAAAAAATGTAAAGATATTAAAATATCCGGTACAATTATTGATAAATTAAGTTTTATTTAAAATATCGTCAGTATAAACTATCGATATATTAATTAAAACTCTATCTAAAAATCTGTGGTCACGATCATTCGTCGCCCATCACTAATCGGCATGCCCATAAAGTATGACATATGTACAGTATGACAAGTACTGTCTGTACTACTAAGAAATTCAGGACTTCATAGGCGTGACTTTTCTGACAGCTGTCGCAGAGATCAAGTTAAATTTTATAGAGTATAGTAATCTGCATTTGGCCAATACGATGAAGTATGTCATAGAGCTTTTTACCCACTTCCAAAGAGGAAGAGGTACCTACTATGTTCATCTGTATATATTTTTTGTATATGTTCATCAATATTTTCGCCTATTGTGAGCATATTTTAAAAATATTTTTTAGTTAGAAAGAATATACTCCCGGAGTGGTCCCATTTTAATTTTATCGAAATCGTCTGAGCCGTTTTTGTTGAATCAACATAATGTACATGGATGTGACATCGATTCGTGAAAACTAATAAAATTCTGTATACGGTGGAAGTCGGTTTTGTGCTTTTTTGCGAAAAAAAATTATTTTATTTTATAGTTTATGGGACTAGGTAATTAGACGGAAAAGGTGCACATCTCTGAATAATTTTATTGGTCACGTATGCACAGTATTATACTTCGACACTAATCGCGCACTAAAATTACAAGATAAATAAATACCTCATTATCCCGACGTTTCGACCGAGTTGCATCATAATAATGTGTTCAAATCGCTAAAGTTTAAAAACAACGTAGGCACAGTTTAGCACAAGCCAGGCAATAACCACAAGTAGCTTAAAGTTGTGACACACTTTTCTTCCAAGTTAACCTACAGTAAGGTACAATCTGAGAATATTACCCGTTTCCACTAAATTACTTCACTTCAACCACTAAAATATTATCCGCTTTCATTCACGAAAGAATCGCAAACCTTTTTTCTTTTACCTTATTTATTGTAGGAGCTTCTAACTGGGAATGCCAACAATTCACGCGGCAGTTTTTTTTTACGAGGCAGCGAATACCTCACGACGTTTTCTCGTTCATATTTTCATCTGTAAGATGTCATGAAATTGCTCATTAACTACTTAGCATTTGATGGGTACCTAATTTTAGCAAGTCTTCAAACACAATTTCAAAGTAAGTACAATCTGATGCAATATGAATATGGTATAGTATTGTGTTTTATGGTGTAAAGTGACAGTGTGCAGGGCACAAATAGTTCGAAGAACGGATGGCCGATGGGGCCGCAAAGTTCTCGAATGGAGAGACCACGAATGCAGGCCGCTTCCAACCGGTCTTATTGGAAATCTATAGGGAGGCCTATGTCCAGCAGTGGAAGTCCTACGACTGGTAGATAGATGGTGTATGATGAAGACGTTTTTTAGTAGAGTATCATACTCAATACCACCATTTCTAAAATCTTTCTTAAAAGAAACATTAACATAAGGGAGACTATACCCTCCTCCTCGTAGCGTCGATTTCCTCATGTCTGAGGGTCGTGACTTCCGCCTCCCAGAAGCTTCTCTTGCACTTTGTTCTTCCATCGTCCTCTATCTACAGCAACTCGCAGCGCCTCATAGACAGATGAGTCGAGATTGGTGCGAATCTGATCGGACCAACGTATCGGACTACGACCTTGTGACCGCTTGCCGTCAACTTTCCCTGTGACCATCGATTTTCGAGATTATCGTCTTTTCTCCTTGCAATGTAGCCAAATTAGTCAAGGTCACGTTTAAGACAGATGGTAGAGAGTCTAGTCGTGAGCTGTTTAAGTATCGATACGTTTATCCGGTCCGGTGAGCTGCCCATGGAATCCTGAGTATTCTTCTCCAACATTACATCAAGAAGGCATCAATGCATCCACGATCTGTCGGTTTCAGAGTCCAAATCTCGGCATCATACAGAAAGATGGAGAAAACTAGAGTGCGGACTAATCTAATTTTTGTTTTCAATAGACAATAGACAATATTTTATTGACGAAAACAAAACACAGAAAATACAGCAACAAAGATTGTAACTACACTAAAAACTAAACTACCTAGTGTTTTATTTTCGTCACCAGCCGGTCCCATCTCAGCATGATGCCGGTTATATTATACAACCGGCGCTGGTCTTCCGTCAAGACCGGCAAGTGACGTCGCGTACAATTTGCGGCTTCTTTCTAACAAACACTGAAAATAACTAACATTAAATCAAAGTTTGTAAATACCACTGGCAAAAAAAACAATTCAAAAGAAAAACAATTTAGAAACATTCAAAAAGTAAACTAAAATTAAACGATAAGTAGAATACTTTTTTTTCACCTTTAACAGCTCCATGTTCTAAATAATACTTCTGTCGTTCTTTACAAGTTCCTCGCTTCTTTGGTGCGACAACATGAAAAAAGCCTTTTTTCAGTCTTATCCCCCTGTTCTTCCATATCTTATCGAGCTAAGACATGGCCCCCTTTGCCATACCTATACGTCTTCACACGTCACCTTCACAGGAGCCATTATTACAGATGCTGGAGCCGAGAGATACAAATCCATCCATCCATCAGCCGAAGGACGTCCACTGCTGGACTTAGGCCTCCCCTATGGATCTCCAATAAGACCGGTTGGAAGCGGCTTGCATCCAGCGCGATCCTGCGGTCTTAATGAGGTCATCCGTCCATGAGAGATCAACAAAATTGTCAACTATGTCCAAGTTTGACACCCCATGTTCAATGATTTAGCTCTATCAACCACCAGGATTTTGGTTTTCAATCTGTTGATAGAGAGCCCAAGACTGCAACTAATACTCTCCATCCTATCCAGCTATCTGAAAATACAAGCTGGTAATGATGAGGATTACGAAAATATTTGACATCCAGACCCTCTCACTTTTACCTTATTTATCGTACAAGAGCTCCTAACAATTCATGCGGCAGCTTTTTTACGAGGCAGCGAATACCTCACGACGTTTCCTCGTCCACATTTCATCTGTAAGATGTAGTGCGATACGCGGTAATGTGGTAATTCGATTGAGTGCGTTGTATACGAGATACGTTGAGGATTTACATACAGATCGCCACCTACTTGATTTAGGTGTTTGTGGGAAAATATTAATGAAATTGGCGCGGGAGAAATTGTGGCGTTTTCGGGGATTGGATCATTTGGAATACGGTTAAGAAAGGATGTAGTCTTATTGGAATTCTGTGATGAAAGCAGATAACATTTTGATTAGATTTTAAATTGTACTGTACTGTAACAATCTATTTATTAGTACACTGCAGGACGAAGAGTGAAATTCGAATGTAAGGCAGGTGTCATTACCACTAGACCACCATGGCTTTAAAAAAATAGGTAACATCAGCAATTGATTTTCGTTTCAAGGGTTTTTATTTTTGCTTAGCAATTAATTGTCAATATTTCAACCATATTAATGAGGTCATAAACTCACCTTGTGGGTGGACGTCCTACGCTGCGCTCGCCGGTACGTGGTGTCCACTCGAGAACCTTTCGACCCCATCAGTCATCTGTCTTCGCGCTATGTGCTTTGCCCACTGCCATTTCAACTTTCCAATCCGCGCTGGATGCAAGCCGCTTTCAACCAGTTTTATAGCAAAATCTAAGAAATGCATGAAATGAAATGAAATATCTTTATTCGACACATGCATAACACGTACAAAAAAAACTTATACAACTAAAGAAAAAAAAAAAGTGTCGAAAGGGACTCACCTCAGCTATAAAATGTTGAGTGCTGGAAGGACCCAACACTCAACGCTGGTATTCTGATGAGCCCATTATTGAAGGGTATGTGTAACTATAAAATATATAAATACTAAACAGACAAAAATAACTAACCCGTGACAAAGCGCTCAGATATCAAAAAACATCAATAAAAAATGTATAAAAGCAATTACAAAAAGATCTACAATCAATCAATAATATGTAAAATTATTATAAATAAACTACACATATTAATACAATACACATAAATATACTTAAACTTAATAAAACCGGATAGGCAATATGCAAAAAAAAAACAAAGATTTTACTCGTAACGAAAATAAGGAAAGGCCTATGTCTAACAATTAACAATGAATCGTAAATACCTATGCTGGGCCAGCGTGGTGCATATAGACCACTTGCTTGTTTAACATATTTTTATGTTCACAGGTAGGTATTAGGTATACTACATATTAAAAAGGTTGGTACACCAGATTTCAGTACCTACAACTTAACCCAATATTTGCCCAAAATAGATCCATAGAGCATCCACATCTGAATATGTAACTTCATTACGCCATCTCCATGTAAAGCTCCCAGGAGTCAGTCACGGTCAATTACGGCAACAGGACACGTCATTAGCCCACTTCGTGACGTCACACGCCCCACTTTGATGACGTCACGGCGCGTTAGCCTCCAAGATCCACTCTAGTCATAGAATGGATAATAGTTAGTGGGTAAATTTAGTCACTGTCTCTGGAATGGGGTCAAGAGAAGCTCGAGGCTAAGAGGTATACTTAGTTTGTAAGTGCATTAGTGTGTAAAGAAGTAGGGTGATGTTTTGGTAATGGAAATTGTGAGCTGGAATACCTCAGGCGGAAAAGTTATACGAAAAACGTGGGTGGTAATACATAGCTAGTTTTATTGTAATGTGTGTTACATTTTTAGGTAAGTACCTACCTAATGTAGGTAACAAAGTAGTACTATAACAAAGTAGAAGATAATTATTTACCTTTTCTTACATTATTTTGGATTTTTTTTACCTATCCTCTACTTACTTTATTATAGTAGGTACATTACATACCTACTACCTACTTACGTAGGGTTTGCAGGTGCAAGTAAACCAGTATATTTTTTTACAAAGCATAGAGATTTAAATCGGCGTAAACATTTATTACTACAGAAAAAAACCTTGAAATATGTAGACAATAGACAATAAACATAATTTTATTTGCTACAGCAAAATAAACAACATAACATACCCATGAATAGTATGTTATGCATAAAGTTTCGTCTCTGCTACAAATCGGTCCCATCTCAGCATAATGCCGACCGTGACAGCCGACGCTGGTCTTCCGATGGGACTGACAGGTGTTGTCACGAACGCGTTTGTCGCACAGCATGCGTACAAATAACATAAAGCATAAACCTTATCAATATACACAGAAAAATACAATAGACACTCAAAAATAAAGTGATAATGGCTATATACTTAAGAAGTAAAATAAATGAACTAACTATGTCACCTATCCCCTACACTAAGTTTATTAACTTGGACAAAATAACTCGTACTTACAATGCGGTCACATTAACTAGACGCTTGACCATGTGACGTCATTTTAGCGCTCAAGTAATGTGTGTAAAAAAACCGGCCAAGTGCGAGTCGGACTCCCACACGAAAGGTTCCGAACCATTATCTATAAAAAATAAGTTTCTACCTGTTTATTAAAATCGAGTAAAAATTGCTTAAAATTAATGCGATGCGTCGAGTTAATGTGACCGCGTTATAGGTACTTACTTACTACCTAATAAAAATATCACAATTAACTACATACCTAGTAATCACGTCTTTTCCGTTAGCAAATTAAAAATATCATTTTCACGCGGTAATCGGTAATTATTATTAAATCATTTTTGTGAGTTATAGTCAAATGCATACTCAGTTGAAATATCTCAAAATAGTAGTAAAACTATAAAATTAAAACAGCGTTTTCAAAATAAGTTCCAAAAATGTCGACCAAACAATCTCGTTCCAGCTTTACTAAAACATCGTCCTCACTGTGAAATATTTTCGCCGTAACTTGTTCCGCGATTTCATATTCAGTTCGGAGCAGAAAAAAGGTGTTCACCAGTTTTTCGGCGGCCAAGTTGAAATGAATTCACGCTGCGGTCGGGTAGGCTTGGATAAGTAATCTTGTGGACGTGAATAGGACGAGCCTCTATATAAAGATTTTTTAATCAGTCTACAATTGATCGCTTTTTCAAAATTTTTTTATCACATAAAATATTTACCTCTTTTTTCAACTGGGCAAAAGTGCCTTTGTTAACTACAATAAGATACAACAAATACTACTTTATATTATAACTACCTACACTACTACTACAGACCCTTGAAAGTGTAAAGATAAGGTCATTTTTCCATAACATGAATAAAAAAATACTATGGAAAAATAACTCATTGTAAAATACCTACTCATTTTTAAGGTTCCGCACCTCAAACGGTAAAAGCAGAACCCTTATAGGATCACTTTGTTGTCCGTCTGTCCGTCTGTGTGTATATCAAGACTCTTTATCTCGGGAACGCGTTAAGATATAAAGTTGAAATTGTATACGTATATCTATGGTTCCTTGCAGTTGTGTAAAAGAAAAACTTCTCAGTTATCGTTTAAAAAAGTTAGAGCCGTTTATGTCGTAAAAAACCGCATATTACGACACTCACAAAAATCAAAACCTACAGGGTACTTCCCGTTGACCTAGAACTATGAACTTTGGTGAGAAGCATTGTCTCAGAGTACACATTTAGAAATAAATCTAAAAACTGTACATTTTTATTTAAATCATTAATAAAAATAGGGCCTCAAATTCACAAAATATGGGTTCAAAATTCAATGTGAGTAAATCGTATCATGTAAGGTATCATATAAAAGAACTTCATTAGCATGCTAAAAGAGATTTTTAATTATTTTAATGATGTACAATTTTCGATGTACGAGTATGACGAGAAAAGTGAAAAAAAAACTTTTTGTCGATGGGTATAGTATAGAGATTTTAACAACTTACTTCCCAATTTTGTGCAATTTTCTGGATTTGTAAGGAACCCTCGGTGTGCGAGCCTGACTCGCACTTGTCCGGTTTTTTTTTCTCCAATAGACTGAGAAAACTAGTAAAAACTGGAAATACAAAATCACTAAGCAGTTTGCAGCACCTGTTCATGTTTTACATTGTGATCTGATAAATGATTTCGTTTATTCTTTTCTCGTCTTTAGTAGACGACCTATGATATGCTAGTCACACTTTCCACTTTATAAGTATTTTTATGTTTAGTTATAACATTTTCATCAATAAATGATTTACCTATAGTATGTTCCATGTCCCGTTCCATCCATTCTAGTAGGAAAAGTCCGTGTTGGTGAAAAAGTCGCAGTTTGGGTATTGCGAGGTGGCGGGCCGTGTTGTCCTCCAATTTATGCTGCCAGTGCGGCTACGACTTCGGCGCGGTATTGCCAGAGGTGTTGGCTAGTTTCGCCTTTATGGAACTTTATTGCCAATTCTTTGGTACTTTGTACTCACTGCGATACCTACATTCTTAGTGGGTACTTTTTAATATAGGCTGTACTGGCTGACTTGTTCCACAACTCACTCACGTTAACGTAATGTTTGTGTGATCGTCCTCAGACTACCTATCTTATTTTAGTCTGAGTGATCGTCACTATAACTTTTTTTTATAAACTGGCCTTGAAATCATAACAAAAACTTAGAAATCAAAGACGGACAGTATTTTCATTAAAATATCCAGTTATTTTCAGAATTATTACCAGGTTAACGTTTAATAAAAACATGTTTACTTATGCTGCCAGTGCGGCTGCGGCTTCGGTGCCAATTCTTTGGTTATTTGTACTCACTACATTTGGTAGTACTTTTAATGGTGGATAATGGAAGATATTTTTAAGGAATTAACTATAAAATCGTTATCTCTCGAAGAGGTTTATATTAAGTGACTAATTATCAGTAATTCTCTCGATAACTTGATAGCAATAACGACTAAAGCGTAGCTTCTCACGTCGTCTACCACGGTGAACAGGTTCGTGATCTGATTGATCGATGATTATGCAAGCCGGACGCCATTGGCCCTATTGGATTTTTTAAGAACTATCCAGCAACGTTGTCATGGCACCTAGCAGAACCTATTCAGCTGAAAATAATGATGATGGCATTTTAGCACAGTTAATTACATTGCTCAAAACTTTGCTAAAGCTCTAAACATACCTACAAAGGTAAAAGTTAAAGTTATGCTGCATCTACTTATTCTACCTACACGGAGCGGTGGGATGCCACCGCAGCCACTATCCTGCAGCAGCTTATTAAGTCGCGTCCGGGACTATGTCTAATTTTCCGGTTTTGCCCGCGCAGATTGTTCGCCGCCCGTGGGACGCATACGCCCGGTACTCGTAACAACTCCGTATCTACCCACCTACTCGTAGCTGTATTCTTTGAAATACGGGATGCTTTGCGAGATAGAGTGGCTTGTATTTTTGTGGTAAAATGTTTTGAATAGAGAATGTCCAGTGATAGCTCAGAAAATGGGTTGCTAAACATCAACACAAATTTATGCGTTCCTAGTACCTAGGTATCTGCTTACTAGCTCATCATAATATTTTTATTCTTCTTTTTCGTCCTATTTCATGATATCTAATAAGACCGGTTGGAAGCGGCTTCCATCCAGCGTGATCCTCTGGTATTGATAAAATCATCTGTACACTTTGTCAGTGGACGTGCTACGCTACGCCGCTGGCTGGTATAGCGCCACACAAGTCGGCGGATGGGATGTTAGGTGCAGAACGCTGCGCAAAAGTCAAAATACAGGTATGCGCGGGAGCCAGAGAGACGAGACGCCGGGACACACCCACCCGCTAACCTCATGCCTCCCGCGCGCTCCCTACGCCCGCGCTCACCACTACGTTAGCGAATTACAGCGAAGTGTCATCTGCGGCTAACTTCTCATCCGCCAACTTGTCTGGCGCGGATTATACTTAGGTACGTCGTCTCTATAACTTTACGGCTTCATCGGCCATCTCTTCTACCAACAATGTGCCCTGCTCAATGCTACTTCTACTTGCTAAATCGTGATAGATAAAATCAGCTGTTCCATTGATAAAGTTCATCAAGTTTATCGACCAAGTATTTATCGACAAAACGTGTCGAATATTTGATTTTTTATTTCGTGATTTCGAGGTTTGCCCGATAATAGGATAGTAAATCACAGTTAAGATGTTATGCGTAAGTTACCAATCATTCTGTAGGTAAGTAACCTAAAAAAGCACTTTTCTAAACATTGATCTGAAAACTTCACAATTCACTTAAAAGCTTTAACTTAGCAGTTAAGCGTTAATACTAAAAGGTAAACAGAACCGCCGAGCCAACAATAACGGAATAACGGAGTAACGTAACGAAACGCTCGATAGAGCGGAAGCGAGCGGAGTGAGGAGCGAGCGAACTTATAACGAGGCGCGGAGCAAAATAAAACTTGACGTTTCGTAATGCGGAGCTTACTAAGTAACAATACTTAGCTTACCTAGGAACTTTTGAGAGGATATTTTTAGTAACTTTTAATATTATTGCGACTGTAAGGTAAATACATTTTTGATAAACATTTTTTTAATGAGATAATACCTACCTATATTAATTACTTATTTATTTGGAATCAGAATCAAACTATTTATTTACACCACAGGTAACTTAGAATAGGTAGTGAAATAGGTTTATATCCACCACGCTGACCCAGTGCGGGTTGGTGGATATTAACCTAGATATATGCTTAATTTGCATAAGTACCTTCCTACATTGGTTTGATGTCATTTTAGAAGTTTCAATCGAGATCAAGCCTGTTTTATGTAACACCTATTTTGTGTAGGTATAAGTACCTACCTATTTGCACTTAATCGGAATAAAATATTTTTTTTATGCTAAAGTTATGTCCGAGTTTAGGAAAATCAGGAGATTCGCCTTACTCACTTATCTACTCGTAAGTATTTATCGCTAAAAATCATCTATAAAATAAATAAAATAAAAAACCCTTTATTCTATTACTCACATGCATGTTTTAACAATTAATTATAAAAAGCAATTAGAAGATTTGGAAAGTACATAATCAGAATGGCAAAATGTGAATGTTTACAATTATGGCATATATTCATCATCATCATCCACAGCCTTCTTTATCCCACTGCTGGGTATAGGCTTCTCTCTTACTGTGCCATCTGCCTCGGTCCTGTGCGAATCGTGTCCAGGTTTGACCCGCGATTTCGACTATATTGTCAACCCATCTTGCAGCCGGACGACCAACGCTCCGCTTACCTTGTTTCGGCCACCATTCTGTGACAGCCTTACTCCACCTGGCATATATTATATTGTTAGTATCTAACTTAAAACTATAATATTTAAATAGGTTACACACAAACAAACATTGACAAAGTTATAATTGGATTCTAAAACAATCGTTTTGATTAGTCTGTTTTTTATTATTTATACAATCAATACAATAAAATATTTATACTATTTATTATCATTTTTAAAATTTCATATAGATTATCGATATTAATTTAAGGTAGATCTTATAATATCTGCTAGAAACTTAAAAGTTTACAACTTAATTCTCGAGTAAAAGTCGCTTTACAGCTAAAAATCATCTAGTGCACATAAATACAGCAGAATCAAGAAAGTCCTGAAATTATTGCTAGAAATCGGTTGACAAGTGACAGAGTTAAGTAATTCGACTGTGAGAAGAAAATTCTCATCGAATAAAAATCTCGTTGATATTTGCAACTTTACAACTCTTTTCTCTAATATATCGTATATGCATCTATGAACAAAGACTGTAAAAACCCAATCTAGCGCAATCCAGTTTAAACCGGTTAAGTCTGGCTCCAAAAGGTTACCTTGGAGTTCGTCGCTCCCTCATTAGTTACACGCTCTGGAAATTTAGTTAAAGTTCCATTCAGATTTTCCATTATTTATTTTTAAACTCCGACCTGAGACGTCATTCCGCCGCCATTTTTTCAGCCCCCCTCCTCACTCCGCTACACAATTTGTCTTCAAACTTGCGACCTGAGAAGGGGGGTAAAGGGGGGAGCCGCCCAACGTAATCAGGATTTCACCCCCCTGGGTTTATATACGGCCTTAGGTGATAGTGAGGTAAAGTTTGTATTTTAGGTAGCAATGCTTTTAATACCTAGGGGCTTGACTTTATGAGAAGGGCAAGGAAGGTTGTTCGTTGCCTTTCTGAATAAGCTTTTTGGAAAGGTTGGGTTTTACGGGTCTAGGTATGTAGAAGGGTCTCAATCTTTGCTGATTTTATATTATGTTTTAGCTAGTCTTTTCTACTATATGTCAGTAGGTACATAGGTACCAAATTTGTGTTATTTTTTCGTATTCTAATATTTTTACAACATCATTAATTTTGTGTGAGTACTTAATTGAAGTAGTGACAGCCTCAGTGGCTCAGAGATCAGTGAGCCTAACTTCTGGGTCAAAGAGGCGTGGGTTCGATCCCCACCCAGGGCAAGTATTTATGTGATGAACATAGGTGTTTGCTCTGTGTCTAGGTGTTGTTTAGTTACTATCTTTATAAATAAAAAATATGTATATGTAGTATATCAGTCTCTGGCAGCCATATCACAAGCTTTGCTTAGTTTGGGGTCAGAGACCGTGTGTAAAATGTCGCTAAATATTTATATTTATTATTTGAATGAGCACTAGGATAGATATAAATCTACAAGTAGGTAAACAAATATTTATCGAACCAAATATTTAAAGACAAAATTATCTATATATTCTATTTTATACATATTATACCTAAGACTTAAAGTCAGTACATGATTTCTGATCTCTTCACACGCAAAACAGGTACCTACGTACTTACGTAACTAGCTCTATATTTTATCAATTTCAAAACATCTGCCAGCGAAACGCAATTCCACGATAATATTCAACTCTAAGGCGAGGCACATAAACCCCACCTCCACATAGCGAGTCAACGCTCCCGTGACCTATTTACACCGACCTACATAGCCCACCTGGTACATACCTGTTCACTGTTCGCCAATCTCTCACCTGGGGCTACCTTGCTGCCATTGGATGGCTGGCGACCAATAACACCTGGCAGGTGCCGCAAGGTAGGCGCAGGTATTATCGCCGCGCAGGTGTACGCCCGCGAAAACCCCGCCCTACTTTATCGAGCTGCGCAGGTATGCTGCGCGCCGATTGGCCCGCACCACAGGTACACCTGCCAAACCCTACAGGTGCGACGCGCACCTACGCATTCCAAATTCAAAACAGTCTTTTAACAGTCACGAAGGTGTGTACACGTGTTTTTTTGTGTAAAAAGGTGTTGTAAAGGTGTGTTTTGTGCGCATGTGTTGGGCGATTGATGTTTTCTTGAGGTGTGCTAAATTTAGCGAGGTGGAGGGAGCGGCCTTGGAGGTCGGAGGTCGGGGATGGGGAGGACCTGTGAGTATTGGAATGGTGTAGCAGAAGGTTTTATATTTGAATATTATTTTTATGACTCTACTCTAGGTGGTAAATAGGAAAGTATCTCTGGGGAATAAATATTTTTGAACTTATTTTTTTTCTTGTGATATTCGGTCAATCTACCTACTCTACCTAGAGATACCTATTATTTTACGAGTTATATAGTAATATGTTTGGACTTCGAAATTTAAATCGTAAGTGCAACGTCAATAATTAGGTCATTGAGTTTTTCAGACGTCTCTGCCATTCAATACCTAATTATTCTATTTTTTTAAATCTATATAAATAAATAGGTGCCTAAAGACTTACGTTTTACTACCTTCAACAGATTCTAGTTTCAATTTTTTTCCTAGTATAATTCTATTATAAGAATGTCTATTTGATTTACATATTATCACGAGTACAAAAATAAACTGCCATACCTATAATATCCATCTGGCCGAGTATCAAGCCAAAAAGCCATAGTTCAAAGGAAGCGTACATACCTACCTAGAAATTGTATACAGGCATTACCCAAAACTATACACAAACAAACAAACTTTCTAACAAACCAATCGTTTACTACTTCTCACTGTCTCTACAAAAAAAAAACATTCGAAAATCCAATACACAACACACTCAACTCTACCTACCCAAACACAAATATACTTAGGTACACAAAAAACACACGCCTCCATAACACTAAAGCTTCCCCCCACCTAATTAAGCACTAAAAGCACTAAAGCGTACCTATACCTAAGTCCTAGGTAATGAGAACGAGCTCAAAGGACCGCGGGGGTGGGGTGGTGGGAGTTAAAGGGGGAGGGGGGTAAAAGCCACTTTAATTATGAAAGAAGATTGAGTGGTAACGTAATGCTCGTGAGATAGGTGCCTTGGAAATTAAATTTGACAGATTATACTTTGAACGACATCGTCAAGTCTAACAGGGAGTATATTTTGGGACTTTTTGGATTCATATCTAAAGTAGAAAACGAATTGATACAGGCAAGATTCCACCAAAACAGCGGAGTGGAACGATGCATGGCGTAACTACGCAGCGCAATAGCGCAGAGTGGTAGTCCGTAAATCTACTGCATAAAGGACCTATATTTTTAACAATTTTGTGGAAAATTGGTATAGTTAATACTTATTTCACGAGAAATTCGAAGCAATTTTACGTACTTATTCTCTGGAATTACCTACGTGTACAAAAACCAATAGACCCAATTATGAAGGCGGTATCGTAAATTTAATTGCAACACTAAAAGTGTTCTGTCTATCGCATGCCTAAAGTGAAAAAGAAACAGAAATATTCTAAACTAGCTGACCCGGTGAACTTCGTAAAATGCAAAATTTTCGCGTTTATAATATTACTAGCTTTAGCCCGCGGCTCCGCCCGCGTGGTATTTAGACTTTTTTACTATCCCACAGGAACCACTTACTTTTTCGGGATTAATGCCGAAAATCAAGTCAATCCGTTGCTCCGTTGCTGCGTGAAAGAGGAACACACGAACAAACTTTCGGATTTATAATAT
Source organism: Hypomecis punctinalis (assembly GCA_949316475.1). Classification (NCBI taxonomy): domain Eukaryota; kingdom Metazoa; phylum Arthropoda; class Insecta; order Lepidoptera; family Geometridae; genus Hypomecis; species Hypomecis punctinalis. The sequence continues at coordinate 3,610,398 of OX438805.1, forward strand.
TGAAGTATGATGATAGTAGGTAGGATAGCTACGAGTATTATAATTACGATGGCGCCTTCATGATTGAGCCTAATATCTAAATATACTATATCTAAATATAGTATAAGTGTATGCCTAGATAATAATAGATGTTATCACAAGATTCTGTAGAATAAATGATTATGTAAACTTTAGTTACTTCTGCTAAAAATTCTGTTATCGAAATTATCTGTAAAATCTTCAAAACCTCTTCCAACCGAAATACACATATATTTATATTCCATAACGGATAGGTAAGTTTATCCACCCACGGTTCAAACACCATCATTTTTATAGGTCAGCGAGAAGTGCAAACATTTTAACTGAGCAAACAGCGCGAGTGGTGACCTGCAAACACTGAGTGGTGGGCAAACTTAACAGGTTTTCGAGGGTGGTTTTATACGTAGGTGAGGTTGAGTGGAGTAGGGAAGTGGAAAGTGCGCATTTTGTTTTTTAAAATGAATGAAATGGTAAGTAGGAGTGTATGAGCGCTTGTTCACAGCTACAATTAGGTATGTTTCATTAGACAACGGGCCGTTTCGTACACGCTTTTATTAGTTTCACCTGTATGTTTGTAACCAACCCCTTTGAGCTCGATTTTGACCTACTTTGAGCGATCAGATTTTCTTCAAACTTTGCACACCTATCAAAGACCGATGACAATGCATTTATAAAAAATTATAAAGACTCGTATAAGCGAGTTTTTAGTTTTTATTTTAAAACTATATTTATAATATTTTTTACCGGATTCGCGGTTTATAATGAACGTGTGTTGACGCACCGGACATAAATCCGGCGAAAAATGTAGGCATTTGTTTATTGAAGGTCCGTTGTACGGTGAAAAAAAACGGCCGTGAACAAACTCTCTAACGTTTACTCTACGTAGGTACAGTAATAAATATTTCACTGCGTAACTAGGAACGTCGAACATATCCATGACGCTAGCCAAGTTCGGGTCGGTGGATTCATATGTACCGTCGCATTTCTTCTACGAACGTACACTTACATGTTTTCTCGATATGTTTCCCTTCGTTGAAAAATCAGTCTTGTACCTAATCTGTAAGTAGGCAGGTACTGTAGGTAGGTAAGTACATTTTTAGTTACAAATAATTAATTGGCGCAGGACCGGAATATGAGCCAACGGCCTCATAATTGTAAGGCAAGTTCCGACAACTAGACCACCACTGCTCACAAAGTTAGTTAACTAAAGATTTCGAAAAAATCAAAACGGTCTGAAAAGACAAACTTTTAAAAAATACCTACAAATAAAACGGTGAAATCGACTAAAGTCATAACTATAACTCATTTTGATCTTCGTACGCTCTCTCTCTGTCTGAGTAAGTTTCTATACAACTAGTATTGATACTAGTTCCCCAGATTGAACACCATTCAGCTCGCAAGTGAGTTATGATTGCTACGTCAGTAACATTTTATCAAAGGTACAAGACGATAGTAGGCAATGAAAACAAGCATTATGGATAGGTACCTACCTAAGTAGGTAGTAATATTCATAGAATTGTAATTGCATATAGTTATAGAAAGGTAAGGCCTTGGGGTTTGTTAGTGTAGTATTAGACGTCAAAATCGTAAAGTGGAAAAATGGAAATCTGTCAAAGAAAATTCTTCCTTTGAAATGAACCTAGTGAAAAGATACTAAGGCTCTAACTCTGCTAAAGGCTAAAAAATCTAGCTTAGTGAAACTGGGATGATGTAGTCCATTTTAAGCCTATTTGCTTAAACACAGTAAATACCGATTCGCTCGCGTAGATAGATAGGTATATAGCATGTCGTTAGGTACATAATACATTTTGCCAAGTTAAGTAACTACACGATAGGTAGGTATGTAGGTACAATATAGTGTTATCACAAGCTAATTTCAGCAAAAAGTACAGGAAGTCGGCAATTACCTCTACTGTACTCAAGAAATAACATCTAATACGATGGAGGTATGGACCTAGTGAGAGCGATAATAAAAGTAAGAATTGTTTTTTTTTTTAAACTACGAAACGAAAATTATGCCAGTGTTTAACTTTTATTGCAAGTTAAGTCATATAAATCGGGAAGCTGGTGTGAGAGTAGATATTGTGCCGCTTCAAAACCTCTGACATGGCTAGACGGTTAAAATTACAACTAACCGACAATTTAACGTGTCATTCGAGCCACGGTAGCGCACAATTGTAAATGCCACAGCGGTCTTCAATCCGAAGACTGACTTTTACTGTGACACCATAATTGCCGCAGCTGCAGCCGCGGCTACTGGCGGTGCCGCGCGCGCGCACAAACCAGCTTGCGGAAGCGCCTCTGACGCGCGCACTGCGCACTATCAACCTCATCGCGGTCGACACAGACCTATTTACGTGTTCACTGAATGAATTCACAAAAATAGCTTTGTTTGTGTTAAGCTATAGGAACTAAGATGTTTTTATGTTGGTTCATATATACTATAAAATGTTTGAGTGTAGTAATAATGGTAGAAATGTTTAACAATCATATTTAGTATAGCTACACTATCGCATTAGGTGATAGAACCTGTCAAGATACTTGTATTGTGGAAAATAATAAATAAAAAAAATTAATAAGTCATGTTTTCTGCTCTACCTATGAGTAATTTGTGTGAATTATTGGCGTTTCTTGTATTGTAATTAAAGCAGAGAGTTTCATGCAAAATAAGGTTTGAGCTAGATCCCTAGTAGGTAGCATGAAATGATGTAGTAGTTTACATTCTACACAAATATTTACCTAAGGCTTTTAATACTCTTACATATTCACTGTTGTTCTGTACTTACTTTTATACTAAACTTATATTATTATTATTAACCAACGCATGCTTCTATATATTAATATTTTAAAACACGTTTATTTATTACATTTTCACAAAGCCATTATTTTTTTATCCCTTGGAAGAGACTAGTCATCGCAACACAGGGTATCCTACAGCGATGACTAGAGTATTAAGTTGTATTCGAAAATTCGAAGATCATGTAAATCAAGTTCAATTATTTCAATTCTTATAAATTGTTATTTTATGTCACTTTTGTTACTGAATACTATGTTAGGCGTAATATTATTGGCTACATAAATTATTATTAAATTATTATTATTATTCCTCTTTATTCGATTGAATTCACAGGATTAGCCTGATCCTTTACTAGGCATCAATGGAGCCTAAGCCAACATTGAGAGGCCTCTTTTACAATATGAAATCTAAAAACAGCAGTAGGTATAAAATATAGCTCGAAATGGAAACTATGGCATATAAAATGACTTGAAATATCGTTACTGGGCTATTTTGGTGACATTTTAAATGTTTTGTAAAATTAGACTACGGAATGAGGTACGGCACCCGCTAAATATGCTCCATTTCAAAATTTCGTAGCGGGTGGTGACTTGCCGTCCACTAAATGGGCCCCCCATAAAGGTTACCGCAAGTTGGCACCGGAGGGGAAACATTGGTGTGGACGGCTTAGGGTGTCTAGAGGTGTGCTGCGCTTTCACTAGACGCTACTCGCGGCGTTATGCCCTTTAACACTTCCACCCTGGAGCTTAGGTTCTTAGCTCTTGCGGTTTCCACTCCAAACCGGCCGGTCAAAGCAAGAGAGGAGTCAGGGGTCTCATTTAGCCCCAGGGAATCAGAGTTCACGGTGTCGCCACGCACTGACGACTCGCCACAAAGTCACCCCTGCGATTTTATATTATTATTATTGTTATTCTAGCGGGGTCGCAGTTGTTGCAAGTACTTAATTTATTTATTCCTAAGAGTTTAGTGGCATGTTGGAAGAGGAATGAAAGCAGAGTTCTCACCGTGACACCTTTGATTTCATTCTTCTTGCAACATACCACTCTTGTGATCTCTCACTCACGAGACGTTAGCAGATAATTTCATCTTTGCTTTTATTCTTCTTGCAACATAACACAAAACTCTTCAAAAAAGATTACTCGCGACAACTGCGACCCCACGAGAATGTAAATGCTGTACACATTAGCTGGCACTTCTCTCAGAAAAATAGCTCGATTATGGCTTTATTATACCCGACAATTAGTGAGGACTGTTCCGTACACGGACTGATGAGAAGTGGCGGGTCAAAGCTGGACTAATCCCTGGTTACTACTAGGTAGGGACAATCATTTGAGCGAGTAATTCCACTAAATGAGATAAACACATATTATGGGACTTCAGACTGATAGGGACCTAATAGGTACTCATGGGAATTAGAACACATTCTTTTAATATAAACATACAATAATACATCTGTGGCACATGCTCTAGACAGAGCTTGCCTTTTTGGGCGTATTTTTCTAAACGATGACTGTAGTCCTGAAAATAGGAGCTTGCAGAAAAAACAAATAAGAAACCTAAATTACACATTAACAAAATTGTAAAAAATAAACATAAAAAACAAATCCTGCAAAAATACATAGCATTAATCTTAGAAAACTGATGTAATAATCATATATTTATATATTTATTTATATTTATTTATTTATTTCAAACCTTGCATTAAATTTATAAATATGTAAAAATTTGCTCACTTAGCACTAGTTACATATTCAACCCTGTAAGGGCGTCGCAAGTATAATTATTATACAATTAAGTTTTACACTTACAGAAGCTATAAAACAAAAAGGAACTTATGAAACTTATAACTATAACACTCATCATCTGCTTACTTCTGCGAGTCAGAAACATTTTTGTCTTTCAAGTAATCTTCTATACTGTAGTAACATTTTTTGATCAGCATTTCTTTAAGATTTTTATAGAATTTTCGGTGGTTCTTTTCCTTTCGTAGATATTCAGGTAGTTTATTAAAAATATTTATTAACATATATTCAGAGCTTCTCCTTACAATTTCTAGTTTTGGCTCTGGTGCCATTATTTTGCTTTTTTGACGAGGATTTTCGGAGATGGTAAAATGATTAGCATATTTTTTAACGAACATTGCTGATTCAAGGATATATATGAAACATAACGAAATACAACTATAATTTCTTTTATACCTAGACTAAGTTAGAAAACAATCAGTAAATACAGTAATTTCCTTTCAACTCAGCTCTATCGTTCCACAAATCCCATAAGACTCTTAATCCACTGAAATGACGCGCAACCCAACGATGACGTCCAAAGGTGCCATTCAAAAGAAGTTCTTCAGGTCAGGATATTCTGAAATAACCTCAATAATTTTCACAAATGAGCTCTAATTGCGCGTGAGAGCGTATGCTTTACGGCGACTATTTCTGCTCGACTAATTTGACGGAAACACCTACCTAGTGTTGCCAACTTCTATAAATTGAACTCGCCAAACTAAATACTAAACTAATCATAGTGGCCTAATTGGGAAAAAGCTATTCTTGCAAATATGTTGCGTGGATTCAAATCGGGTACCAATCAGTTCTTTAAAATGTATGTACTTAGGTACTTACGGGCTTACAGGCTAGTGGCTTTTCGGTGAAGGAAAACAGCCTAAGGTAACTCTTACGCTTACGTTCTTGGAAGACAAACGTAACATTAGGCGATGTCACACTCAGCCAGCGTTGTAGATAATGGCAAGGGGTATTCCTAAGTTCAAGCAGTGGAATATCCTACTAATATTATAAACACGAAAGTTTGTGAGGATGGATGGATGGATGTTTGTTACTCTTTCACGCAAAAACTACTGAATGGATTGAGATGAAACTTTGCAATAATATAGCATATATATCAGAATAACAAATAGGCTATAAATTATAATGATATTGCGTCAAAAATCAAAATAACTAGTTAAAAATAAGGCCTTTGACAAGAAGACACAAGAACTGATTCGGGCTATGAACTACGAGAGAAAAGTGTTTTTTTTTAAAGAAGGAGATTCCAGTCAAGCGTGAACTTAAAAGTTTAAAATTAACTAAGCAATCGGGAACTCATTCAGTCTCTTAGAGAGCGTAAGAACTATTATGAAAAAGTCGCCATTTCTAACAAAATCGCTAAATTGGCAACACTGAAAACACCTACAAGTTGCGCTGGCGCCGCTGGTCGAATTAAATTGGCTGCTGTTAATTATTTACCTAGCTAATATCGTTTTGTTTTGTGTTTGGTTTATATTTGGAGCTTGGCGCTTATAGGTACGACTCGGTCTTTTTGGTTGCAGGTTTGAAGCTGTTACTATGTTGTAGGTAGTCTATTTATTTGTCTAAGACTAGACACATTTTGGTGCATCAAGGTAGTTATACCTACTTAGGGTTAGGAAAGTACTTTTTAAATCGATTTAGTAATTTATGATTAGACACTTAGGTAATTTTGGTTTTCTTTATGTCTCGTTAGATTTGTTGAGTTTTTTTTAATTTTAGAATTGTATTGTAAGAAAAAGTACAAAAGTACAGCTACAAAAGGGTTATACAATTATTCACCTATACATTGTTTTCCTATCTTTTTATGAATAATTTTCACTACTTACAGTCATGATTTTTGATCGCCATACATATAAGTATTGAAACAAAGAAAGAAATGAAATCACTAGAGTATGTGCTAAAAGAGAAACGTCGTGGCGTTACGGTGAACCAACAATAAGATTTTAATCAGCAGCCAAGGTACCGACTATACTTGGTAGACGCGAGTACTAATGAAAACCGAATTGGCGTTTACCAAGTATCAAATACTTTTAGTTGTACTAACAATGACAGAGCAGTGTTGTCAATACAACAAAATTAGTAAAATAGCACACGGGCGACCTCACCTACGACGTTTCTCTTTTTGCACAAACTCCAGCGCAAGGCATTTAAACAAGTTAATTAATCTGAGATTCATTAAAAGTAATATTTCGAGCATTTAACATCAGTTTAATGAACTATAGTAAGTCACCACCAATCAAACATCCAACAGGCCACAAAAAAATATTGCCTCCCCACACGCCATAAACCATTTCACTAGCGAATTAAATTTATCGAACGCTGTCACACATTTTAATTTACAGTTCCTAATATAACACTTCGATAATAAATATTTTAACGAAATTTTCACCTAAGAATCTCGACTTTTCAGCATCAAAGTACCGGATGCGATATTTTAGAATTAACAGACAGAACACACCGTCAAACTAAAACATATTCAGTGTCTGGATATTAAGGAAGCAGCTGATTGGGCTTTTCTATTAGCTAACCTTGCGCCCGCGTCACTTCTTTCAAATATTTAATTCGTATAAATCATCTCTGTTTTAGATTAGTAAAATTATTGCGCAGTTTTCTATGCTATTTATTTGTGTCAAGTTATTTTGGTTTGTTCTAACTCGTGTTACAATATTTTAGTACACCACCTGGCTCTTTGCGTCACATGTAGGTAAATAGTTTTCGTAAAAGTCGAACTCAATAAATCTAGATTGCGTGGCATATGGATAGTACATTATGAAAATAGTAATCATCATCATAGCCGAACAAAAAGTCAACACTGGCCGCGGTTTTTAACATCATTAAATGCATAATATCTACCAACTTCTTACAACTTTCAATCAAAATTGTTCAACTATTTCATGTCAAACTATGCCCTAAAATTATTATTGTCTGCATAATATAGAACTAGAGAGTGATGTAACTTCGCTTGGTGCAATAATTAAAAAAAAAAGAAATCCGTATATTCTTGAAATACCACATATACAAATACTGATCGACGTCAGGGATCGGAACGAAGCGGTGATAGAGGCTCTGGGTCAGGAGAAGGAGAATTGCTACAGGACCTGAAAAAGTGTAAGCATTGCGTGCATGCCCCAAAGTGTAAGCATTGCGTGCATGCCCCAAGCATTCATGCTCGCCATCGAAGGCTACTTCTTGCGGCGGCATCATGTGTCGGGTCGTTCTCTTCCCTCAAATATGGTCGAGGAGAGCGATGGCGGGCACATGTGTCGTACTCGTGATCGGGTGCTGCTAGCGGGTCGCCGGTCTGCTTGTGGTTTTCACGCAATGCATCGACTGAATAGCTTAGACTAAGATTTAACCATGTACCAAATCTCTTTGTACAGTAAAATCTAATAATGTAATGTAATGTAATCTAATAATGTCTGGAAGAAATCGCTTTTAGCGATAAGACCGCCTTTTGTACCATTCTTCTGTCGTTATTTCTTTTTCTGTTATGTTTACTACTTGTGGTGTCAATAAAGTGTTTTTGTATTGTATTGTATTGTATAATTATCTTTAGTTAACAAAGAGCACAGACCCTGGAGTCTGTGGTTAAGAAATTTTCGATCGAATATTTATTGATATAAAATTAATATGATATATTTCTGATTACTGAACCTCACCAAAATCGTTTAAGCTTTTTTTGACATCCAAATTTTGTAAGTACATGCAAATAGATGAAAGAATTGCTCGTTAAATGCAATGGTATAAGATTTTTAACTAGCCACTTACCTTATCCCCTAAGGTTGCTAAGGGAAGGTAGGTACCTTGAAAGAAAACTTCAAAGTACCATAGAGATATAAAAAGATATGATGCCAATAAGGCTCTACACTAAAATATTACTTTATTTTGCTAATCTCAAAAGAACAAAATAAATGGCAAAGAGTTAGAATAAACAAACAGAAGGTACAATCGCAGTGCGGTAATCTGCGAGCGCCGCGGGCTTGTGATTAGCCCTGAGAGCCGTTAAAAGCCTTGAAAGGTGCCGATGTATTCAACTGAGGCAAAGATTAGCGAGCTTATTCTGAAGGAATAGGTACAAATAAAATTGAATTGTCACTAAGCGCACGCCCATATTGGGTGTGCTCTTAGTGACGAGAAGTGGTGGTCTATAAGTAGTGAAACCTGCCTTACAATCGTAGCAGATATATCTCAAATACCGGTCTCGTATGAGTTCTGTGAATTTTATGCATGGAATTTAAAACCAATGGCATTTCTGTGAAGAAAAAGATCATGAGGCAACCTTCATAGGTTCTTAGAAGAAATTTGATGGCGTAAGTAGGTAAATCCACCTACTCGCGCTGAGCCAGCGTTGTGAATATGGCCCAATCACCCTTCGTGGGTAAGCTTATGCTTCAGTGGACTATTAAAAAAGCTGGTACAGTACAATACAGCTAGTGACTGTGTAGGAAATTAATAGTTACCAAAAATTACACTACTTATTTACATAGAAACTCGCACATACATCGAATAAAAATCGTTTAAGTAGATAGATAAAATCAATTATTTTACTAACCTTTATTTACTGGATATTGCAAGCAGAGAGTTGGTGACCAAACGGATTTAGATAAGCAATTAAAAATTAGCATTATTTTGGACATTATTCAATATTCAATTGACTTTATAATTATTACGGCTCGTAAAATATTTTGCTTTATTTAGTAGAATTTAATCAAAAATTTTAAAATAATTAGAAGCTCAAAAAACTGTTCTATCAATGTTCTATCTCAAGGGAAAATAAATTAAGGCATTTTTATTTGAAAAAGTTAGTTCAAACACTTGCCACATCTGTTGAACTATTTCATTGTGTATTCTATGACGGGTGCAGCTCATTACGGCGCGTAATGAATGCCTGAGCACGGAACGAGTAGATATACAGGCTGCTCTCACACACAACGCTCTTTGTGAACACCCTGTATGCAGTGAGCTTTTTCTGTGAGTCATAATTAGACTTTTTAACTCAGGTTTAACTAGAAACTGGCGGTTTGAATAACTGCATGTAGATTGTAGATCTCGATGTATTTTTCTTTATAGCACAGTTAAATACAATAAAAATAAAACTATAAAACTAAATAGGTACTATAAACATCGTATACTAGGTTAGACTAAGTAAATAAAAAATATGTGTGATTCGAGATGTCATAAGACTTCTTGAGATATCATCGACTTCGGTTTCATACATTTTTCAGTGTTGCGGTAGCCGGACAGCAACCGCATCCAAATAGTGCGTAGGCCCCTTAACTCTTGAGTAAAAAAAAACTGGACAAGAGCGAGTCAGGCTCGCATACCGACGGACACAGACGGACTGACGGACAACAAAGTGATCCTATACGGGTTCCGTTTTTTTCCTTTTGAGGTACGGAACCCTAAAAAACACCAAAAACAACTTAAATACATTTACACAAATTCTTATTAATTCTTTTAACGTTTAAAATAACATAATCCAGGTTTTAATCAACACACGCCTCCCAAGTACCCACCGTTATACCTCACAACACAGACCCAAGATAATATACCAACTTTAATACCCCAAAAAACCGTCAAATCCTTTCTAATTACAATTTTAAATCTTTTGATCAACACATTACGTCAAACCTCCATCAGGCAAGGGTCAGTATATTGAAACGCGGTTCAATTAAAACCACCCTGTATGGTTAATAAAGAGGCACGTTAGCTCTTTCATTACACCATGTATAATGGGGCGTGCAAATATTTTTAATCCTACGTCTCATACATCTTGTGCAGCTCATTTTGCCGGACATTGCTTTTACGGACAGAATTTTCCAGTTCAACGTAAACCAAACCTTATTCTTTAACACATAAAGTTTGAAATCTCTTTTCAGAGAACACCTGAAAAATAAACCTTATGTCGTGAGGGAAATTATGCTCTATTACGAATATGTAGAGTTTATTTTGGGATATGAAAACTTGTGAATGGATGTGTGATGGGATTCCTTTTTTTAAGGCATGGATATTGCATTGCGTGTTTTGAGGACAGGTGGGTATGAAAGAAAATGAAGGTTAGATGATTTATTATTGCCTGACGATGTAAAGTTATGCGTTTTAGGTGGCTCTACAATAAGTGATAATGTCCTGGAAAAACATGTTTTGGTCTACCTTCGTTATCATTTGGGTATTTAGGCTCTATTCACTAAACAATTTAAAGCATAGTTTCAAATACGTACTTATTAATTACTTATTAAGAAAAATTTGGGACAACTGGGGGAGGCCTACGCCAGAGAAGCGACAACTACAATGACCAACTAATCTTTCATTGACATATTATGTAAGAGATAAATAAATTGACGAGTACAAAACGTGACATGAATAATAACAATTAAATAATAATTGATGAATAACGTTTAGTGAAATTTAAATTTGAATTTTAATGTTAATTATAATGATTTAATAATAATGTAGTTGAAATAAAGGCATTTTTACTTTTTACTTTTACTTTACTTATTAATTACATGATGTATTGTTGTTTAAATAACTAGAATGTATTTTTTTCTAAAAAAAATATTTTAAATTTATATCACTAACTGCTAGGCCAAATCATACAGTAACTAAACGACACTATACAGGGTTATTTATAATCAATTAGCATCCTTTTAGGGGCTTATTCTGTACATCAAAACTAACAACTTTTATTCTGCGACTTTTGTCTGCTAATTGATTAAAAATAACCCTGTATATAAATCGTCAATGCATCCGAACATCAGCAATAGGTTAATTACGATGTGTTAATTTTAAGATTTTATTCATAAATTTTATTTTTAATAAAGAAATTCTTCTAATTCTAAACTATCGTATATTCGTAACTACCTAAGTAACTTTTTGTTAGTTTAGACTCTAACCTAACAAAAAGTTACTAAGAGTCATTATTATAACAGTAAAGAATCTATTCATCATCTATTCAAAAACAAACTAACAGTAACTGCGAAATAAATCGCGTTTAGAAACAATATGAAATTGCGTTTCAAAGTTCAAACTCACGTTCATTTGTCACAGTTTCCTACCACCTCCCCGTAACTAAACGTCCTATGAACCCTAATCCTTCAACTGAAAATCAACCCTAAAGAAATATTGTAAAGAATCATATTTACTTGTCAAAAAATAGTCACATACAGTATGAACACTTACAGCCGTATCAGTAAAGCGCATCGCACACGTGTCAAGCGTAGTGGACAATTAGGCGCGCTATTCACGGACGTCTTGCCGAGTCGCGGTCGCGTGCGGAACGGGCGACCATTTTCCTCACTCTGATGGTAATGAAATGGATGAATTAATTGTTCAAATTGAATGTTGTGAGAAAGATTCCCCTTTGGTGCTTTTTTCGAGATATTATTTAATGATGCTTTCCACGCGGATTTCAATTACGATGAGTCGATGACCATTTTCTGTGTCTGGGTCTCACATTTTTTTTGTATCGATACGGCGTGAACGTGAAACTTTTTTTTGAGTAGGTATTAGTTACTAGTAACACAACCGTAGCTATAAACATATTACAATAATAATATAATTGGTAGATATATAGGTAAGTAAAGCACCCAAAACCAACCTGGGAGGTATCCTACAGTTGCGTGTTCAGATTTTCCTAACAATAAAAACAAACATTAACTAAATCTTTGTTTTGAATAAATATTTAGTGTATTTCCGCTATCTTGTTGTAGGCAAATAAGTTTAAGGGCTTTAAAAAAATTAACACAATTAGTAATATTACATTAATTATATATTTAAAAACTTAATTTCACAAAATAGATAAAATAATAATAAATAACACTATACTCTAGCCTAGTATATATTATCGCTGAGTCTATAGTGTATAATAGAGTATGGTGATATTTATTTTTATTTTATCTATTTTGTAAAATTAAGTTTTTAAATGTATGATTATTGTAATAATATTATTATTAATTGTTTTTTTTTAATTCCCTTAAATTTATTTGCCTACAACAAGATAGCAAAATTACACTAAATATTTATTCAAAACAAAGATTTGAAAATGAATTTCCGCAAAGTAACGCCCGATTCAATCAACTATCTTTATAAATATTTTTACTTTTCTGCTGTTATTTTCAAACATTATTGTAAAATAAATGTTCCAAATTGTATGGAGCTTAGGCCATAAGCATATACCTACCGCAGGTGTCTGATGCGCCTTACCTACTTGTTTTGTAAGTAAATAGATTTCGCTATACTTTTTTGCTATTTTGTTCAAAAACGGTGGCGTACAGGCTAGCTATGTAGCAATAGTAGATTATATCATATGGGAGCAAAATAATATTTTTACGGCGAGGGGGCTTTTTTGAATCCAGAGCGAAGTGGGGATTCTAGAGTAGAATCCTGAACGTAGCGAGGGATTCAAAAAAGCGCCCTCGCCGTAACGCCGTACGTCGCCCGAGCCAAAAATATATTTTGCGCCCAAGTGGTACACTCTACTTTTCATCACCTCTATGAGAAAATAAAAGGCGCCTCATATTTTATTGTAATATTATTATTTAATAAAAAGTAGAGTAACAACTAAATTAATATTAAATGGTATCTAATAATAAAACAAATGAAAACTTATATTTACATTCTTTTCATTCATTTTCTTGGCGCTGAACACTAACATTACAAATATTTGCAAATTCAAAAAGTGCGCGGCAAAGGTCATTCCCGCGCACTTATTTGTTCCAAATTTAAAAATGCAAAGCAAAGATGATTCCGGCGCACTTATGAAGTTCCTTATAGAAAACACCACCTTTGGGCGCACTTAAAGGCGAACCAAGTAGTCCTTTTCGAATAGATGTGATGAAAAATATTTTCTATTCGTATTAAGATATATCTCGAAAAATATATGAACCATTGAAATAAATATCATTTAGGAAAATATTTTTATACCAACATAAATTTATTATTAAATGCGAAGTTTTTGCAACCCATTTGTTTACCACTATTTCACACTCAAGTATTTTAAAATAGTAAGTATGGTAAAAAATCTAGGCATACAGTGAAATATCTACGTAAATTTGTCAAATGATTAAATCGAAAAATCTTGACTCTAGCTTGATCATATTTTTCAAAGAATCTTAAATCTTATAATTACCAGTGACATAATTTTCAAATGACACTAACAAAATTGTCACTGATTGTCAACAGTTGAAACATTAGGAAAATAAAAGTGTTGACACCTAGAGAAATATTTAGCAGTAGATGCAGCGTGATCATTTCAAATGGGAATGATGCCAGAAAAAAATGTCATCGAAGTAAAAAGTCATAAATTCCACTAATTAGGTACCTATTTTCAACAGAATACCTACTTAAGTTGAGCTCTAATTATATAATTCATAGTTTAAACTTAGTTACTTTTATGTCCCTAAGTTTTAAGGCCATAATTGTGTTAAGCTTATTAAATATTTTTTCGTACAACAATTTTTTATTTAAGTAATTTTGTTCTGATTATTACATCATAAGGCGACCGTGCATCACTCTGTATAAAAATTAAGTTTGAAAAGAAAAAAAAAATACTTTTATTTCAAAAATACCGCCTATCAATAGATAAATATTAGCTATTAGCGATTTTTTGTAGGTTTATCTGAGAAGTAACTCTCAGATAAACCTACAAAAAGCATCGAAATTGGTAAGGGCGTTTTCAAAACTAGATTTTATTGTACTAAGAAATAAATTAATAAACTGAAAAGAAAATTAATATGCAAGAATGGCTTATCTAATGGTACGTACATTATTTATACCATTGGAAATACAATATTTAAAATAAAATAGAGCGAAAGTTTCCAAGTTTGAAACGTTTCTCACTAGCTTGGTCAATAATAACAGCTAGAATATTAACTCTAACAAAAACTTTACTTCAATAAAATATACTCGGCCCTAATACAAACGCCTACATTTTCTCTTCCAACGCACAAGAAAAGTTGCCAATAGAAAACCAACGCAACCTTTTGACGTATCAACATTAAATGAAAATATTATTCCACAAAAACAAATCTATAGAAAGGTAATGACGCGAGATTGCTATGAATCCATACAAATCGTGTATAAATTATTGTATGTTGTTCATCGAGATAATATACATAGAACGTAGAGACGGTGATCTGAACATTCTCATTCGGTGTGGTAGCGAATGTCTTGCACTTGACGTTCCACATATAATCGTACAATATTTCGTCGCCCTCTAGCGGCTACTTGAGTCAGCCAAGCGACGCGTGGCTCTATGCCACTGTATGGCATAATCGCTCCAGTGGCTTGGATGGTGTTTGAGATGGCAATGTATATTTACTTAGTAATAGGGTCCCGTTTTTACCCTTTGTGTACGGAACTCTAATAACTATGTTGATAATGATGCAGAGGCGTCTATATAACCATATCTAAACATTACTTTACAACGTGTACAATACTTACATCAATGATTTCAATTAAAATGACTGTAATTAACAGTTTTATTTGTAAAATAATCGATACTTATAAAACATTGAGTGACAAGGTAAGTATACAATATGTAACTCTACTAGATGTTTCATAATGTGTTTTTATAAGTTAACTAGTTATTGATCACTGTTTGATACAATAATGATATGATTTGCATTGTACGTTTGCAGTGTAAGTAAACATTATTTATTATTGTTCTATAAGCGGTAATATTCGTTGGCCTGAGTGTTTTTAGAATTGTTTTTAGACTTTTATGTATGAAGGCCGTTGGGCAACTCAAAGATAATAAAAATATATTAAACGTTTGATTACCCAGTCCTTGTAAATATAAGTCAATGCCATTATATTAGTATGTGTGTGAATCGACACGCGCTATTAGGGAGCTTGTATGGAGGCATAATAATAAATATTCATCAGGTTTTGTGTTAATGCCTATAAAAACAGATGGAGAGGTTCCGAGTGACGGCTCCTTATTGAGCAGGCCGTATTGACGTGACGTATGTATTACAGTATGTAAAGGGTGCTTGCACATTCAGGAATACAGGTTATTTAAATTGTGGACAAATTCTAGAACACTACCTATCTGAACTGGATCAGCAGCAGTATTTTATGCTTACGCCTATATTCATCAATGGGCTGTAAAAAAACTCAGTAGGTACACTCTAGAATACTTTTGCAGCCAATATTATCATCTAATTTTTCTATGGAACCATGAAATACGGCAAAAAAATTGCTAACATTTACGGTAATGTAAAATGTTTGGAACAGAAACGATGCATGGAAGAAATCGCTTAAAACGGTAAGGCCGCCAATTAGAGACCTATTGTTTTGTTTTTGTCCTTATAATCTGATTTTTATGTAATGTGGTTGTCTAATAAAGTGTTATTGTTTGTTTGTTTGATGTTAAAATATGATAATTTTAGGGTTAGCTTCATGGTACAGGTTAGCTATAATAATGAGAATATGTTTATCAAATAAATAAACACCATGTATTACTCAATGTGGAAGCATTCAGTTTATGTATCTGAAACTGCGTATTGCAGTAAATGTTTTATTATTATGGTGTTGCAGATAAAAGGAACTCAATTGATGACTTCGTAGTTTTGGTGGGCTTATTTTCGTTTTATTTGAATAGGCACTTTGAATTGATTTACGTATTTCCGAAGATACATTTTATTGAATAGGTACTTACTTATGTTTCTAATTTGGTCATGTATACGGTCATAATTCATCACAAAACAAATATTAAAGAACTTTGTGGGTGGACAGCCTACTTACGCTGCGCTTGCCGTTACGTAGTCTCATTCAATTCCACCGGACATCACTTCTCCGTGCTATGTGCTCTACCCACTACCATTTCAACTTGCCAATCCGCTGGCGCGTATCAGTTACTTTGCTTCTTTAATAAATTCAATAAATTTATTTTTGAAGTCATTGCAATTTATTGCGTAGCCGCAGATTCATTAAGACGAGACCGACTACAAAACAAGAAAAAAAGAACCACACAAGTTATATTCACAAAGGGAATAAACCCGGAATTTTATTAGGCATCTTACTTACTATAAGCAGTATAAAGGTACCATAAACATAATCTGTCAATCGCCAAGTACTGGGCAAAGGTTGTCTAGATAGATCATCACCATTTAGATCTATCAATATCGCAGAACCATCAACACGAAGAAGAAGAAGAATTTAACCGTTCATAAGGCCGTATACATAAAAATAAATATAATAATCATAAATAATTTTGGGACATCTTACACACGGCCTCTGATTTGTGATATGCTGCTGCTGGCTGCCAGAGACTGATATACTACACATACTTATTTTTAAATACATACTTTATAGATAGTAAATAAATAACACCTAGATACAGAGCAAACACTTATGTTCATCACATAAATATTTGCCCTGCGTGGGGATCGAACCCACGCCTCTTTGATCCAGAAGTTAGGGTACTAACCACTGAGTTACTGAGGCAGTCAAAAATATTTGAAAAGTACTTAATCGTGTTATTTACTAAGTAACAAATATCTAGCAATTTGTGGCGTGATGTGGTCCAAACGCAAATAAATTAAGCGACTAAAGCGTGGACTTAAAAAATGACGAAGAAGGTTCGTAGGTATATGTATGCTTATAGTACGTTCCATAACCGCTGTGGTTGGACCAGTTAAAAATCTATTGCAATATTAGGCTCAAGTCGTAAAAATAATACCTACATAATTATGACCTATTTTCAGCACGTATCTAAGTATATGTTATCTTTTAAAAATTATCAGAATAGTGATATTTTATAAAGCAAACCTATTATATATAGGTATTTGTCAAAGGTCGTCGCGATCCTAGCTCTCAGCGGTTATGGGACGGACTATTAATAGTGCCCTTCGCTTCGCTATCCTCGTTATGGCGATTTAGATTAAAGCCTCTCGCAGTCAAGACAGAAAAAAAAACAATAGAAACTACAAGTTATATTCGCAAGGGAATAAACCCGTAATTTTATTAGGCCCGCCGCACACGGCACCTTACTATAAACAGAATAAAGCTACTATAAACATAATCTTTCATTTGGGCGAATTGTTTACGGCGCTTGTCCCATTTACGGTGCCCTTTTCGTTTGCGGTTACCTTTTTCTACGATGTGCTTTCAGACAAATAAGACTTTTTCGTTATTTTTGAAATATTATTTTAAATAGGCTTGAGTTTTGTATTTAATGTTTTAAATGACGCAATTTAATTTGACTTTAATTAAATCTATATTTATTTACTTTGTTGTATTTGTAATGTGACTGATTATGTGTTTTTTAATTATTTAATGTTGAGTCTTTGATACTTGAATAATATAATATATTTATATATTCTTTTTCATAATTTAGCGAGACTTAAAGTCGACCTAAAGAAATACAATCTTTTGGTCGGAAATTTTAAGTACTTATTTTATTTGAAATAGAATACAGAAACTATCGTTTTTATTGCTCTAATTTCGGCACACATATTTTGAATTACCTGATTTTTTTAAGTTATCTGACGGTAGAGTCCAAGTTTCCAGGCACTTCAGTTTACTTACTCATAGTAATGAACGGCAGTAGCTTAAATATGATGTAATTATACTCATACAGTTATCTACAAAATGTTCATCTCTCTCAAAAAAATGTAATGGAAAGAATGTTTTTTTAGGTTTGGTTCCGTAGTAAAAATTGTTCCTGTTTATGTTCCTACCTGATGTGTTGTTTTAATACTATCGTGTTTTTGATCGACGAACCATCGGAGGAGGTATACAATTTGACGCATATATATTTTTTATATTTTTTATGCCTAACTTTTTTTTATAGTACCTACTTCGATTTCAATAATTCTTTTTGATTGGAAAGAATATACTTTGAAATTGGTCCCATTTAAATTTTATCGAAATCGGCTGAGCCATTTTTGATAAATCAACAATAATGTGAAAAATGCAACATCGATCCGTGCATAATATTTGCGTTCTAGCGATGCACCCCGGCTTCGCCCAGGTGTATTATACATAAAAATATTTCTCTTGAATTACTCTATCTATTAAAACAAATTGCATCAAAATCCGTTGCGTAGTTTTAAAGATATAAGCATACATGGGGACAGACAGCGGAAAGCGACTTTGTTTTATTCTATGTAATGATTCTGTATACGGGTGAAGTCGGTCATGCTATTTTTTGCAAAAAATAATTATTATGAGACGCATTGTTCTTACCTACACTAATGTTGTGAATACGTTTCTGCGACTAGCACGTATACCTAGAAGTTATAACGACCCTATTTTAAACTGAAATAGTACACATCCTTTATAGGCCAGAGTAGAACCTTTAAAAATAATAAAGATTGAAAAAAAAATAATAGTAGGATGAAACCCATTAGAAAAGGAGGGGAATATTATAAAAATAAAAGGAAAAATAATTTACGGGCGATCTGAGGTCGGGAAGGGGTTGAGGGGGGGGTTTTAAGGGGAAAAAACGGTTTTTCTCGATTTCCGGCAAAACTAAAAGTCCCATCGAAAAAAGTTAAATGACAAAGTTGTAGGTAATAAAAAGATCTAAAACTTTTGTATCGACACTTTTTTCACATAACCTCAAAATTTATGTGAAAAATCCAAAAAACCGAGTTTTTGGTTTTTTATTTTTATCTTTTACAATAATTTTTTATTTTTAACAAAATTTGGTGAAAACTTACCTTTTTATGTCCCAAATACGCTGTAATTTATTTGATTAAAAATATTAATTTTTTTCACCTTATTTTGAATGAATATCGAAAAAACACCCTAATTTTCAATCGAAAATTCAACCGTCAAAATATCAGCTTTTTTCAAAAAGTTGGTATGTTTTCTGTTTGTTGAAATCTCTACTTTCCGATGGTGAAAAAATATATATATGTTACTATTGTAAATCTTCTCAGAAAATGCAAAAAATCGAAAATAAATATTAAAGAAATAAATGTCAAAATGTACAAAAAATATATTATAAATCTATTAAAAATGTATAAAATATATATAGAAATCGGCCAAAAGTTTGTTATTAAAAATATATTTACGATATATATTTTAGTTATTTTTTATAGATTTTTAATATATTTTTTATGTATTTTGAAATATTTTTTTTCATGGGATTAACTAAATTTGTTTGTCTAAAATTAAGGAGATTATTATTTTTCTATCTTGTACTAAAATATCATTTAATTTCAATCTTTAGGTTATGTTACGTTAAGCATACTATTTTTTAAAGAAAATATTACGATTTTTATGTTGGAGTTGATTGATACAGATATAAATATGAAGCATGATGCGTAGGAAGGTAAATACTATCTCTATCAATCAACTCAAACATAAAAATCGTAATATTTTCTTTAAAAAATAGTATGCTTAACGTAACATAACCTAAAGATTGAAATTAAATGATATTTTAGTACAAGATAGAAAAATAATAATCTCCTTAATTTTAGACAAACAAATTTAGTTAATCCCATGAAAAAAAAATATTTCAAAATACATAAAAAATATATTAAAAATCTATAAAAAAATATATAAAATATATATCGTAAATATATTTTTAATAACATACTTTTGGCCGATTTCTATATATATTTTATACATTTTTAATAGATTTATAATATATTTTTTGTACATTTTGACATTTATTTCTTTAATATTTATTTTCGATTTTTTGCATTTTCTGAGAAGATTTACAATAGTAACATATATATATTTTTTCACCATCGGAAAGTAGAGATTTCAACAAACAGAAAACATACCAACTTTTTGAAAAAAGCTGATATTTTGACGGTTGAATTTTCGATTGAAAATTAGGGTGTTTTTTCGATATTCATTCAAAATAAGGTGAAAAAAATTAATATTTTTAATCAAATAAATTACAGCGTATTTGGGACATAAAAAGGTAAGTTTTCACCAAATTTTGTTAAAAATAAAATATTATTGTAAAAGATAAAAATAAAAAACCAAAAACTCGGTTTTTTGGATTTTTCACATAAATTTTGAGGTTATGTGAAAAAAGTGTCGATACAAAAGTTTTAGATCTTTTTATTACCTACAACTTTGCTATTTAACTTTTTTCGATGGGACTTTTAGTTTTGCCGGAAATCGAGAAAAACCGTTTTTTCCCCTTAAAACCCCCCCCTCAACCCCTTCCCGACCTCAGATCGCCCGTAAATTATTTTTCCTTTTATTTTTATAATATTCCCCTCCTTTCCTAATGGGTTTCATCCTACTATTATTTTTTTTGGTTGCATAAATTATCGAGCCTGGTGTATTACTTCAATAGTTACATATTAAAATACCAAGCATATCTACAAGTCACTTGCAGACCAGTTAAAGTGTAAAACTTTTGTTTATCTGGCTCTTTACAAATGATGATCGGTTTGCGACCGTGTGCTAGGTGGCATGTACACACGAATTCACTCAAGGCATGTTATTACGGCGTATTTTCTTTTATAAGCCCGAGGTTCGAGGTGGACAGGGGGCTTAATGAATGTTGATCGTGTTTTATTCACCTGCGGGTAGGTGGAAATACTTTGTGAATCAAGAATTTAGTTAAAAATAATCGACTTCAACCGTGTACAGAATTTGAAAAGTTCATGTAATTTCTTTTTTAAATGTATCATCATCGTTATTACTAAAAGGTCCACTGCTGGACATATACCTTCCCTATGGATTTCCAATACGCCCGGTTGGAAGAGGCTTGCTAAAAAAAATGTTATTGAGACAAGATGGAGTTGTAACCTATTTGACTATATATATATATATATGTCTGAGAGTTTTTTCACTTATATACCTTAATATATATATATATATATATATCCTGTAACTTATTGGACGTCCACTATGGCAATTTTTGCATCTAATGTGGCGTCCACCTGTTTACGACGTCCGTATACGGACGTCAAATAGGAGACTGCGCGCATTGCTTTCGAAATGACACACTGATACTAGAAATGTCAAGATATGAAAAATCGATTGGACGTAATTTTTCTTCCAATCTGCCTAGACTGCGTATTTACGTAGTTCCGTTGATTTTCGTTACTAAACGAATGGCGCTGTTGTCAATTTGTGGATACTTTCATTTATAGCCGTGTTTGACTTCCGCACAAACTTTGGAGATGCGACGTTGCCGTTCCGTGCGCATTATTAATGTTTTAGAAAAATCATAGCATTTCGCTATGTCACGTCGCGTCGTAGAATACGGGCGCCGCGTCGTTAGTGATCTCGTATCGCACGAATTTATTTAACCCGCCGTTTGTGACGTCAATTTGACTTGCATCGTTTGTGACCCCGGTGTCACGCACCGGGTTTTTCAAGTACACTATTTTTTTAATCAAGTCATTTATCCCATTCCAAATGATCAATGACGTCATAAAAACAGATGTTTTATTATCATTTAGCATAGGTATTATATATATGAATTGTCATTTATTAGGTCTTTTAGAAACAAAACTGAAATGAATAAAATTTGCCATTTTTGAACCAATTCATGCGATCATTCTAAATGTTTCAACTCAAAAGTTACACAGTTACACAGTTTTAACTTTCGAGTTTTTCAAAATTCATCAGAGATATTATGAAGTACACTCAAAATAATTAACCCGCCGTTTGTGACCTATATGTCTCAGAGACCGGGTGGACAGAAAAAGTCGAATAACTTTTTAATTCTTGAACAATCTGAGCTGGAATTTCGAGTAGCTACATAATTTTACAATTCTAATCACTGGGCAAACTTGCAATAATAATGGAAAAGTGGAAGTTGAACTTTAGGCGTCTATCCGATGCCTGAGACCGGGGTCACAAACTACGTAAGTCAAATGAACTTAGCATTATTTTTAATTTTCAATGTTTTACACAGGTTACTTTAATGTTTTTATTACTATTTATTGTTTTATTGTATAATTATACGATCCAAAAGGTTTTTAGTTGGTTTTATCTAAACCCATATTTTTCAAAATATCTACTAAAATACATTCACTATGCAAAATTAACAATTGATGATCTCCTGAGATTGCAGGTTCATTTAAACATAGTTCAATGTACAGAAGACACTTAAAACTAATTATTATCATCATTTTCATCGTCGTCATCTTTGTTTTAAAAGATCCTTTGGTGAAGTAAGTCCAATAAACAGAACAACGCGCAGTAGGACCAGATGCGAACATCGCATCGGTCTACGTGTTCTTGCATTATTATTATTTTTCTACACTGAAAGTGAACATCTTACGCTATGTTTTCGAGCTAGTGGTCTCTATTTAAGACTGATAACCTATTGATTTACAAAAGAGTCATTAGTTTGTAGCAGTTTGCAAATATCGTATTTTTAGGCACGATCTCATCCTCTCTGCTGGTCTTTGGGTGACTTTCCTATGCTATGCTTATCGGTCGGCATTTTCTAATCAAGATCGAAATATTGCTTGAAATGTTTTACTACTCAAAATGCAAATTTGCAACATCTGTTTGTATTTTGGGCGTGTAGTTACATCTTCGAAAAGAAATTGACCGTTGAAAAATACTGTACAATTGTGAAATGATTGAAAAAAAGAATTATATGACAAGGATATTGTATTTGTTAAGTGAGCATACTCTGTTAATTTTGTATCATATTCTGGCCAATAACCTAACATAGCCTTGGATAGAAACTCATCTATTATATAAAAGGCTTCCCTGAGTGACTGACTGACAGACAGCCTACAGCTCAAACCGCTTAACATATAAACTTAAAATTTGGACCATAGGTACATTGAACAACGTAATGGAGCACTAAGGAAGAAAATTTTGAAAAATCGATCTCTAACGGGGTAAAGCGGGCCCTTTTCTTTTGTATGTAACTTTTTATTCCCTGTACCGATTGACTTGAAATTTCGTATAAATGCTTTTCAATCAAAATAAAAGTTACGATTGTTCCTGTTTTTCCGAATTATATCTAAGGGGTCAAATAAGGTCCCAAAGTTGGTGAAAAAACCGTCAATTACATCCATCCAGCTGAACAGTTATAATTGAAATCTGGTATGAAGTAAGCACACAGTATGTTTCAATAAGGGAACTAATAACATCCAGGAAAATCTATGGGGTTTGATTTCTTAGGGATGGCCAAAATTAATCAGTTTAGGCTACAGCCCAAACCGCTGAAGATATAAACTTGAAATTTGGAATATAAGTACATCGTACGACATAATGAAGGGCAAAGGATGAAAATTAAAAAAAGAAGATCTTTTACGGGGTAAAACGGGCCCTTTTTGTTTGCATGTATTTTTTTATTCCCTGAATCGATGGACATAAAACTTTGTATAGATGCTTTTGAGACTAAAATATGTTTATTTACGATTTTCCGAATTTTCCTCAAAAAAATTCCTTAGGGGTCAGATACGTCCCAAATTTGGTAAAAAAACATCGATTACAGGTTACGGATGAAAACGGGTATGTAGGAAGCACCCAACATGTTTCATAGTTTCATACTGGAACTATTATCATCCCGGAAAATCTTCAGGGTTTCTTAGGGATAGCCAAAATTAATCAGTTATAATATAAAGATCTTAGCTTTATATTATAACTGATTAATTTAAAACGAGTAAATTAATTCTAACGAAATTTGGTACGAAGCCAGAAAATAACACAAATTACCACATAGGGTACTGCTATCTCGGAAAATTAGAGTGGGTCCTTCGGGATATCAATTTCTTAAAAAAACTGTCTTAAAATCAATGTAATTTTGTTTCAAAATACCACCATTTTAACTAATAAATTACTATTGACGTCCTGGGAAAAGTCCCGGATTCCTTGTCCGCTAGATCAATCATAACCCTGAATAAGCGTACAAATAACTTGAATACACTTTTTTTTAGAATGTAGTGAATTTTCTAGAATAGAATTAATATAATGATTAATCCTTAAATGGGGCAAAATGGGTCCCTAATAGCTTATGATTTTTTTTTATTTTGAGAGCCTAACTATGGGATCAACCCTGAAAAGCGAAAATTACCTACCTATTCCGTACATTGTGTCGCGGGTCGATGAACATTTTGTGTTAAACAGCTGATTTTATTGACATGATTTCGGTGTTGGTACCATAGTAGAAGTTAGTGAAATGATGAGTATAATAGCATCCTAGAACATACCTGTCAACTAGATAATATACACCATGTGTTTCTACTTTTGTGCCATTTTTACATCTGCCTGGGGTCAGACAACGTCTGAAAGTCCTAAAAGGTGTCTCGATCACTTTTGACTGGGTAAACGGTTTTAAGGAAGTTTGTCTCATATTTCTGGGGAAAAATGAGTTTAGAATAATAGAAATTTAATTTATAACGACTCAATGAAACATGTCGAATAGCTGTACCGGCCTTAATT
This sequence comes from Hypomecis punctinalis, assembly GCA_949316475.1. Lineage (NCBI taxonomy): Eukaryota > Metazoa > Arthropoda > Insecta > Lepidoptera > Geometridae > Hypomecis > Hypomecis punctinalis. The sequence goes on from OX438805.1 coordinate 3,635,352, forward strand.
AATAGTTCACTACTGAACTTAGGCCTACCCGAAAAGGTGATTGCGCCATGTCCATCAAGCTGGCCGAGCGCAGGTTGCTGAATCTACATACAGTGCGACATAAAACACTTGAAAATAAATGAGGTCGCCACCATCGTTTTGTTAGCATATTTTGCATTATTTTTTGCATAATAATACTGTTTTCCTGTTCACAATCCACAAAATAACACAAAACGTGAAAAATGCTAGGATGTAAACAATGACTGACAGCTCAGGTTGTGGTTCCAGCAAAAGTGATAATTTAGTTCCCGAATAATTCATTTCATCTCTTTTGTGTCGCACTGTACGACATTGATTTTTCTCTACCGACGTACCTATACAGGTAGCCGCAATGTTTTTCATCTATGAAAAGCCAATAGGTATTGTGAAATTCCTACATAGATACTATTATAATAATTATTACTACTTAAATAATAATTTTTGGAAATAAACAATTTCAATTACTATTATTGAATTAATCTCAAATATTCAGCAATTTATCATCAAAAATACACGCACTCCATAATAAACTTTAGATACAAGTAAATTAAATAAGCAAATACTGAGACATTGCAAGCCAATCCGTGGGCTATTATCATTTTAGGCAAATTCTGAAACAAAGGCATTATCTTTGCAACAAGCAATTACAAACAGCATTTTTTTATAATTTTAAACAAGTACTAAGACAACGTGGGCCAAACTGCGTGCTGTAAATTACCATCTTAAGCAAATACTAAGAATAAGCAGGCTAAACCGTGACCTTTTTTATCATTTTAGGCAAATACTGAGACAATTCAGGCCAAACCGTGGGCATTATCCTTGCAAGTAATACGACAACGTATGCCAAATGGCAGGCTATTATTATTTTAAGCAAGTACAAGACAACGCGGGCCAAACCGCGGACTATTAGATATTATTATACCTAATCAAGTACAAAAACAACGTAGGTCAAACCGCGGGCTATTTTCATTTTAAGCACATACCTACGTACTAAGACAACGCGGGCGAAGCTGCAGGTTTTAAGCTAGTTTCAATATAAGGTTTTACTGCATGAATTGCAAATGGGTTGTTGATGTCTACAATATTAGACCGTGGCATATTGTTGCTGACATGAATATTCCCGAAAATATAATTTTATTACTTGATCGTGCTGAGTTTTGGTGCTCTAACTGTTTGGTGTTTAGTATTTATGATCACTATCCTGCAGACAAATGCTACTATTGTACCTAATATGTACAACATTACTACCTACAAACTTATGTTCTTTTCGTGAGAGGCTTGATTGTTAAGTTTCGTTTGTTTTAAATTTTGTTGAAATTGGACGCTATATTACTAAAAATATGTATAACGTGCGTTATTTGGCATCTGTGTATTAAGAAAAAACTTTTCACGCTGATGTTCAATTGTATTTAACGTTTTAAGTAAAATTTTATAACCAATGTGCTTAAACAAGGATTTGGAATGGAAGTATTCATGTATTCATTACATCCGTTGGGCATTTGCCCTTGTGCGGTCGCCAGATTATCCTAAAATATTAACACTTAGTATTGTTTGACGTCCATATCTTCGATACCTGTTTGATATCAAAGATATGGACGTCAAATGATAGTTAGCATGAATATTTCTGGGTAATCTGGCGTCCGTATTATGAAAACACAGATACACCTGTTTTCATAATACGGACGCAAGGTTATTGTAATATTTTATTGTAATATATGACATTAAATGAAACTAGAGTTTAGTTTTAAATAACTACCTATGTCACTTCAAATATGGTATATGGACGTCAAATGATAGTTAGCGTGAATATTTCTAGGTAATCTGGCGTCCGTATTATGAAACACCTGTTTTCAACCTGTCATAATTACGTTTCCTATTTTTTTATCACATAATTATAAATATCTACCCCTCATTGAATGAAGAATTAATAAAAGATGTCAGTTTAAGAAACGTTTAATTTGATCCCAATATTTGTTTCATTTATATCAATAATTTTTGACTGAGCGAGCGAAGTGTCTCTGAAAAATTTTTAAATGGGGGGTAGAAAAAGAAAACATTATTTTGAAGAATAACAAATATTGGTCAAATGGTTGTCGAGATATAAGGCGGAGAAATTTTAGTTTCGGACTAACAAAGTTGCAAATGTGCTTGTACTAACAAGGTTTACCGTTCGCATAACTAATAGTAATATTACTTCTTACAAACCGTCTATAATACCTATAGCACGGCTGGGTAATCTATGACCCCGCAGTGGCCCCCTACTTCGAGGTTTTAGGCATTCGAGGCATTTTGAATGCCAAGTACTTTTAGAACCGCGAAGTGTACAGTCTTAGGGATTATTTCCACAACCGCGAGTTCGTGATGCATCGATCATGATATAATAGGTAGCTAATAAGAATGGCAACGTCGCATTCTACAAAGGAGTTGTAATAAGCAGTAGCATGAATAAAAAAATCATGTATATCATAAGAGTTCTGATGAGTGATAATGTGGATAGGAGTCCGTATTGGTTTCCTTCCGTCTGGCAATATACGTATATTTGTATATCAACATATCGTAAATATTTAAGAAAATAAGTAGCACGTGTTACTTTAAATTATTTAATAGACCAATATTCGCTATCATAGTTTATAAAAGTTATCTCAAAGTAGTGGACGTTACAATAATGCGCAATGAAAGGACGTAACATCAGTATTGTGATGTAAATGTGATGTAATGTAATCTCCCGTCATATATATATATATATATATATGACGGGAGATTAGGGTCTTCATAATCAGCAGGGTCCATAAATCGAGGGTTTCCGACATCAGCAGAGTCCATAATGTCAGGTGTTCTATCAGTGGGCGTCGGTGGGTAATGTTGGAGCAACGAAACAAAATAATTCACTCTTACAAATTGTATTGTCCAAAGAATTGACAAGGTAGGTTATAAGTAACGACACAACAATAGCTAGGTTCTTATATAGGAACGCGCGATGGTTCAATATCAACCGCTCTGGCCGACAGCCACGCAAAATGAGAGGTGATTGGGTCATATCCACCACGCTGGCCCAGTGTGGGTTGGTAGATTCGCACACGGCATCGAATTTCTTCTACGGAAGTATGCAGGTTGCCTCACGTTTTCCTTCACCGAAAAGCCAGTGGTGTGAAATTCCGTTCATAAATTCCAAAGAACTCATTGGTACGGGACCGGGATTTGAACCCACGACCTCACGATTGCAAGGCGGGTATCAGTACCTCTAAGCCACCACGGCTTAAATAGTTGCTAATAATCTTTTATTAAAACTACAATAAGTAGAGCTTTTGCTTCTTATGCCTAGTACTCTACCAAACATGCCCAGCCGTTACATTGTAGACGTGACGTTCAAAATGAAGTCTGAAATTCAAGTGGTTGAAACGACACGTCTTACTCTACAATGATTTACGTTTCAAGACAATGCAATCTATTCTGAAAACCTAACGCACTAGGTTGTTTTAAATTTAACTTTAGGTCAGTGGGAATAGAGTTGAGATTTGAGTGGTGGGAGTTGAAGAAAAAGTAAAGGCGGTCTCGCATTTCACTGAAAAATGTGTAAGAAGTAAGGCAGGGAAAGCCTTTGGATCCTTATAAAGACATATTATTCCTTTGAGCGGAGTGGTGGCGAGTAATCCGGGGAAGGTATGGACGAAGAGTGGAAAATTAACAGAGAGATATATCATATCTCTATGTACAGGTAGGTACAAGTTGTCAGATCCCTTTTTATCGATTTATTTGCGAGTGATTATGATTGCCTGGAAGAAATTGCTTTAAGCAGTTTGAGCGATAAAGCCGCCAGGTAGAAACATATTTGATTTATTTTAGTAATTTTTAGGGTTTCGTACCTCAAAAGGAAAAAATGGAACCCTTATAGGATCACTTTGTTGTCCGTATGTCCGCCTGTCCGTCTGTGTGTATGTCAAGACTCTTTATCTCGAGAACGCGTAAAGATATCGAGCTGAAATTTAAACTATATACGTATATCTATAGTCTCTTTCAGTCGTGTAAAAGAAAAACTTCTCAGTTATTGTTTAAAAGAGTTAGAACCGTTTATGTCGTAAAAACCCGCATATTTCGACTCTCACAAAAATCAAAATCTACAGGGTTCTTTCTGTTGACACAGAACTATGAAATTTGGCAAAAAGCATTGTCTCAGAGTACACATATAGGAATAAGCCTGAAAACTGTACATTTTTATTTAAATCACAAAAAAGGGCCTCAAAATTCACAAATGAGTAAATCACATGCACATGCTAAAACAGGTTTTTAATTACTTTAACTATGTGTAATTTTCAATGTATGACGATAAAAGTAAAAAAAAAAACCTTTTTGTCGATATAGTATAGAGATTTTAACAACTTACTTCCCAATTTTGTGGAATTTTTACGGATTTGTACGGAACCCTCAATGTGCGAGCCTAACTCACACTTGTCCGGTTTTTTTGAAGTAATTTGATAAAGTCATTTGATATGTATCTAATAAAGAGTTATTTAATTTTTTGTTGTTGATTTATTTATGTATTCATTTCATTTCCTCATCATACTTACAGCAACGCCAAAGTTCATGACGAGCTATTGGATATTTTACAATTTTCATTTAGTACAGAGATAATATACATGTCAAAATAATCTAAATAAATGTCGAAATAATGTAAATAAATGCCAAAATAATTAAAATAAATGTGAAAATAATTTCTATAAAATGTCACAAAAAATAAATGGACACAAACAAACAAAAACGGTCAAATGTCAGTAACGTCAAAACATTAACTTGGGCCGTAGGAGCGTGCTGAGACGTGCACGAGCGCGAGTGCGGCCGCCGCTCCCGCTCCGGTACGACGAGCGCAAGGCGCTATAGACTTTCCGGGTTGTCGATCTTATTGCGGAGCACCAATGTATCGAGACCTACCATTCCCGCTACAAAAAGGGATATATTGATATACTAGTGTGCTAGATGACGTAGCAAAGTTTGTGTAGCATAAGTTCATAAATCGCTATGATGTAGTAAGTTTACTTAATTTACATATTTAGTTAAATATGCAAGATGAGTACGTCTGTATGTACTTTCCTAATATTATTTAGATAAGCAGGTTTTTTAAATATTATTCCTATGTAGCTAAATAATTAAAATAAAATAAACAATAAGTAAGTAAGCTCGTATAGGCCGGGTGGCTAGCCCTGGTGTCAGAGTTTTTAGGCCGCCTGAAGGCCTCTGACATGGCTAAACGGTTAAAACAACCGGGACCTACAATTTAACGTGTCATCCGAGCCACGGTAGCGCTCAGTTGGAAAATGCCACCCGCGGTCACCCATCCAAATACTGACCGTGCGGAACGTTGCTTAATTTCGGTGATCGCTGACAAACACCTAGTCAAACTACGCTACGAGCGCTACTAAATAAACAATTATTCAGGAAAAGATGTAGTAAAAATGTGGAATGCGTTAAATATAACGAAGAATAAAAAAAAAATTAGTAATGATTTAGTTTTTGATGTTATACCTATTGTCCAAAGCTGATAAATAAGTTTACGGTAATAACAAAGAGTTCATAATTTCGTAAGCTGTTTCTCTGGACATTTTGTGCTCAGTCGTACGGCTGGCCCATTCTCTTCCCTCTTGTTTGGATGCCCTAATGAAAAATATAGTATTGTTGTCCTTTTTCAAGTGGTTCTGGTCCTATTGTGCTTCTGAGGTTTGATGGAATAATATTAAGGCTGAAATGAAACGTGTTAAGTTTATTAAAAAAGTTTCGTCATTCTGCAGTAGGCTAAATTAAGTCGTAAATTCAGAGTTCGACGTTTATTATTGAAATTTGATAGAGTTCAAGACATTGTAATAAGTACAAAGCTCATTAAAGAATTACATATATCTCTCTCTTTCTATCTCTCTCTCTGTTCTATTGGTCATGGAAGATTATAATCTTACATGGTCGTGGATTTAGCATTGCTCACTTTTCTCCTCCACTTTGCTCGGTCTTCGACATCATCATCAGAAATAACTTTCTCACGTATCTTTGCAATACCTACGTCCCACCATCTTGTCTTGGGTCTGCGTCTGGCTCTTCGAGCGCGGGTAAAAAGATGTGGCGCTAATAAATAACATATTATTTAAATTTAAATAATAAATAGGTAAGTAATGTAATGTACGTGTTTATTAAATATGGGAATTAAACTAAAATTTTACTTACCTAGATGTATGTAATATGGTTTTGTATAGGTTATAAAAAATAGATAAATTAGATTTTGATATGAGGAAAAGTTCACCATGCTTATTACGAGTTAGCAGTTAGGGCTCAATCTATTGCAAATAGCGATTTCTAGTTTTCTAGTAAATCAAAACCTCGATTCAACGTTAGAAAACAAACTACAACAATGCCTCCAAAAATCCGTACAACAAGCAGTCCCAAACAAACTTTCCTTCCCAACCACGCCTCCAAGAGCACCAAAAAACGCCACCAGATTTCCTGCGTACGTCGAAAGCATTTTGGCGCTAGAACCGAACAAATTCAGAACATAAATCACGAGTACAAATAAAAAACTAAGGTAAGCGCTCCTGTTGTGGCCCGTCCGCGTAACCGGGCCACTTCCGCTCGGGCCGGAAGCCCTTCTATTGGCGGAAAAAAGCTGCAAGTCAACTGGCCAGTTTGTTGGATTTGAAAAGCGAACATTGATAAAAGCGACACGATGGTCAGTGGGTGTCGTCGCTTCATGTAAACACTCGCGGTTGAAATACTGCCAAAACGGGAATAACTTTTTCGGTTCTCTGAAGACAGTGTGGGAGTTGAGAAAACTTTTTTCTTGTGGATGCAAAAATATATTCCTACTTATCAAGAAGGAATTGAAATTGCAAAATTGAATTATTATAATAAATTTTAAATGTTCAGTAATATAAATAGAGTACATCAATTTGACGTGTAACTTTAGTGCTTCATTTGCGTCCAGTATTTGTTTTTGGCTATTAAATCATTTAACTATTTTCTCTATTTAAAAGACCACATCAAAGATTTTTACTATAGAATCATAAACTTTTTAATTATGAAAAGATTGAAATCAAACGGTTTACAATGGCCTAATTTATTTCAATGTATGATTAATTCGACTAAAATTTACAATTAGTTAAGCACACATTGAGGTAAGAGGCCATCCCTCCACAATGCCCCTGCGCACACGCGCACCTATTCGACGCGCACGTGTGTTGCAAATTAAAAACCTTTCTGTGCGCACTGTGCGGCCGATTATTAATTACGGTCCTCTACTGGCACGCTCTCCCTATTCTTCTACTCGACTGCCCGTGAGAACGCGCAATTAATGCGCATTCTGATCTTATCTTGTTGGCTTTTCTACATAGTAGATAGGTATATATTTTTAATCGATTTATCTATTATATAAAAGGCTTCCCTGAGTGACTGACTGACAGACAGCCTACAGCCCAAACCGCTTAAGATATGAGCTTGAAATTTGGAATATAGGTACATTGAACGACGTAATGGAGCACTAAGGACGAAAATTTTGAACTTTCGAACTCTAAGGGGGTAAAACGGGCCCTTTTCGTTTGTATGTAACTTTTTATTCCCTGTACTGATTGATTTGAAACTTTGTATACATGCTTTTCAAACAAAATAAAAGTTACGTTTTTTCCTGTTTTTCCGAATTTTCCTCATCTATGGGGTCAAATAAGGTCCCAAAGTTGGTGAAAAAAGCGTCAATTACATCGAACCAGCTGAACGGTTATGGTTGAAAATTGGTATGAAGGAAGCACTCAGCATGTTTTAATACAGGAACTAATAAAATCCAGGAAAATCTATAAGGTTCCTTAGGGATATGCAAAATTAATAAGTTTAGGCTACAGCCCAAACCGCTGAAGATATGAGCTTGAAATTTGGGATATAGGTACATTGAACGACGTAATGGAGCACTAAGGACGAAAATTTTGAACTTTCGACCTCTAAAGGGGTAAAACGGGCCCTTTTCGTTTGTATGTAACTTTTTATTCCCTGTACCGATTGACTTAAAACTTTGTATACATGCTTTTCAAACAAAATAAAAGTTACGTTTTTTCCTGTTTTTCCAAATTTTCTTTATCTAAGGGGTCAAATAAGGTCCCAAATTTGGTGAAAAAAGCGTCAATTACATCGAACCAGCTGAACGGTTATGGTTGAAAATTGGTATGAAGGAAGCACTCAGCATGTTTTAATAGAGTAACTAATAAAATCCAGGAAAATCTATAAGGTTCCTTAGTGATACGCAAAATTAATAAGTTTAGGCTACAGCCCAAACCGCTGAAGATATGAGCTTGAAATTTGGAATATAGGTACATTGAACGACGTAATGGAGCACTAAGGACGAAAATTTTGAACTTTCGAACTCTAAGGGGGTAAAACGGGCCCTTTTCGTTTGTATGTAACTTTTTATTCCCTGTACCGATTGACTTGAAACTTTGTATACATGCTTTCCAAACAAAATAATAGTCACGTTTTTTCCTGTTTTTCCGAATTTTCTTCATCTAAGGGGTCAAATGAGGTCCCAAAGTTGGTGAAAAAAGCGTCAATTACATCAACCAGCTGAACGGTTATGGTTGAAAATTGGTATGAAGGAAGCACACAACATGTTTTAATACAGAAACTAATAAAATCCAGGAAAATCTATAAGGTTCCTTAGGGATACGCAAAATTACTAAGTTTAGGCTACAGCCCAAACCGCTGTAGATACGAGCTTGAAATTTGGAATATACGTACATCGTACGACATAATGAAGCACTAATGATGAAAAACGTACCCAACTCTAACTTACGGGGTAAAACGGGCCCTTTTTGTTTGCATGTAACTTCTTATTCCCTGTACCGATTGACATGAAACTTTGTATAGATGCTTTTGAGACTAAATAAAAAATATGGCTGTACCTGTTTTCTAAATTTTCCTTAAAAAAATCCTTAGGGGTCAGATACGTCCCAAAACTTCAATGCGCTTTTTTTAAATAATGTAGCATCTAGGATTATGATAACGATAGTTTATCTTTAAATGGGGCAAAATGGGTCCCCAAAAGTTTACGATTTTTTTTTATTTTGTGAGCCAATAGTCTTATGCTTAGCGCATATATGGATCAATATAGGTATTTTACTATGGGATCAACCCTGACAAGCGAAAATTACCTACATTTTCCATACATTTTGTCGCGGGTCGATGAACTTTTTGTGTTGACTGTTCACTGATTTTATTCACGTGCTTTTGGTTGGTACCATTGTAAAAGTTAATCAAATTATGAGTATAATAGCATCCTAGAATATGCCTGACTAGAATTACGACTTGTGTGCCATTTTTTCATTTGCCTGGAAAATTAAATTTAAACTTAATGAAACATGTCGAATACCTGTACCGGCCTTAATTAATAGTGCACTACTGAAAATAGGTACTACGAATAGCACTACGGATAATAGAAACATGTGGGTCTTAAGATGAACATGGACAAGACGAATGTCATGTGTAATTCCCATGTTTTACCTACCCCGATTTCTGTTGGAAACTCGGTTCTTGAAGTCGTTGACTCGTACGTCTACCTAGGACAAGTAGTCCAGTTAGGTAGGTCCGACTTCATCAAAGAGGCCAATCGACGAATTCAACTCGGCTGGGCAGCGTTCGGAAAAGTGCGTAGTGTCTTCTCGTCCGACATACCTCAGTGCCTCAAGTCGAAAGTTTTCGACCAGTGTGTGTTGCCAGTGATGACTTATGGCACAGAAACGTGGTCTCTCACTATGGGCCTTATTAGTAAGCTCCAAGTAGCCCAACGAGCTATGGAGAGGGCTATGCTTGGAGTCTCTCTGCGAGATCGAATCATTAATGAGGAGATCCGTAGAAGAACCAAAGTTACCGACATAGCCCAACGATTGGCAAGTTGAAATGGAAATGGGCAGGGCACATAGCGCGGAGGGCTGATGACCGGGTCGAAAAGTTCTCGAGTGGAGACCATGTACCGGCAAGCGCAGCGTAGGACGTCCACCCACAAGGTGGACGGATGACCTCATTAAGACCGCAGGATCGCGCTGGATACGAGCCGCTTCCAACCGGTCTTATTGGAGATCCATAGGGAAGGCCTATGTCCAGCAGTGGACGTCTTGCGGCTGATGGATGACTGAAAATAGGCCTATCCGCGAAGGGTAATTGGGCCATATCCATCACGCCGGCCAAGCATGGGTTGCTGAATTCACATACGACATTGATTTTTTCTACGTACGTACAGGTTGCCTCAATGTTTTCCAGCAAAGAAAAGTGAAATTTCTTACATAGTTACTCATACAATTATTATTATTGGCTCCCTCGGTGGCTCAGTGGTTGACCCTGACTCCTGGGTCATACAATCCTGTGGTGTATACAATACAGTACATATACATTGAAATACCTACTCCCGGTGGTGTATACAATACAGTACATATACATTGAAATACATGTATATGTAGTATATCAGTCTCTGCCAGCCAAATCACAAACTTTGCTTAGTTTGGGATCAGAGACCGTGTGTGAGATGTCCTCCAATATTTATTTTATATATTTATTTATTATTGAGTTATTTTCAGAAATTCGGCAACTTATCATCCAAAAATTCACGTATGTACTCTGTAATAAGCTTTAGATACAAGTAAATTAAATAACCAAATACTGAGACAATTCTGGCTAAACCGTAGGCATTATTTTGCAAGTAATACAATAATAGGCTCAGTTATGAAGACGCCATAGTAAATATAATAACAACATAAAAAGAGTTCTCTCTATCGAATGCTTAAAGTGAAAATGAAACAGATATAATTATGTTAATTAGCGGGCTTAACCACGAGCTACTATTATTTTAAGTAAGTGCCAAGAAAACGCGGGCCTAACTGTGGGTTTTTATCATTTTAAGCAGTTAAGAAAATAACGCGGGCCAGACCGTGGGCTATTATCATTACAAGCAATACAAAAACGCAGGCTAACGGCATGCTATTATAATTTTAAGGATTTATTAAGACAACACGGGCCAGACCGCGAACTATTAGATATTATTATAAGCAAATGCCAAGATAACGCGGGTTGAACCGCGGGCTGTTATTTTAATTAAGTAAGTATTAAAACAACGTGGGCCAAACTGTGGGTTATTATCTTTGTAAGAACCTAATTATTAACACAACGCGAGCTAAACCGCGGGCTTTTATCATTTTGAGCAAGTACTAAGACAATACGGGCCAGACCATGGGCTATTATCATTGTAAGTAATACGACAATGCAGGCCAAACGGCGAGCTTTTATAATTTTAAGCAAGTATTAAGACATCGCAGTCCATGCTGCGTGCTATAAATAACCATCTTAAGCAAGTACTAACAATACGCGGGCCAAACCGTGATCTATTATCATTATAGGCAAATACTGTTACAATTTTGACCAAACCGTGGGCATTATCCTTGCAAGTAATTTTAAGCAAGTATTAAGACAACGCGGGCCAAATTGAGGACTATTAGATATTATTATAAGCATGTACAAAGACAACGTAAATCAAACCGCGGGCTCTTTTCATTTTAAGTAAGTACCTATGTACTAAGACAACGCGGGCGAAGCCGTGGGTTTTAAGCTAGTCCTTTATAATATCTTAGCAGAATACTCATCTACGAGATGCCTGCCCAAATATCAGTGAATTTATTTTTTTAGTTGCCATATAATTATATCGTCATGTACTTTTTTTTCTATAAGACTAATCTGGGCGTCTCGTCTAACCTAAGGCTGACGGACTACGAGTACAATAATATATCCTAAGTGTATCATGAACTTACTTTTTATATGAACATACTGTTTTCGTAGTATGAAACAATCTTGCAATAATATAATAATGAGCTATGTAGGTACCTAATCTAGATTGCTGACAACTGTAGGTACTTAACAGCTTGAGTAGTTATTTCAAGTAGTAATTCAAGCCATCTTCTCAGGTTATTTTTATGGTCTCTGAAAATGCGTTATTAAAATGTATTGTCCTTTGTACCCAAGCCACTCCTGCACATGGTCCACGTGGCGTATTTGAGATTCAATCGGGAGATAACCATAATGAAAAGATCCCGGCTTTAGATTATATAATAATGTCCACTAGGTACCAGTAATAATTTTGCTCTATTTTACGCCTTACTGTACAGCACACTTAAGATAGTTACTTTGCCTTATAGTTGATAGATTAAATTATGATTATGATGGAGTAGGTATACTGGATCCATTATAATACTCAATCCTAACCCATTGCCAGCTTAAGCACACGGGATTTCACAAGAATACCTTGGTATTAATTTATCTCATGTACCTACAATATGTTTTTAAATACATATTTTACTGCATTTCGAGATGAATTGAATACAATCGAGCAGTTTATTCGGTACCGGTCAAAATTATTCTTCAATTGCAAAAAGATGATTGTACAAAAGCTGTACTCTCGCTAACACAGTACACTCTGTAAGTTTTTCTTTAATTAACTCGGTGCCGTTGACGCAGGGTCATATAGACCCGAGGTGATTTCAAATTATTTTTCTAACATTCCAAAATAAAATTAGCCAATGTGTAATCTTAAATAAAAACGCTATAATCATTGCATCCATATAATGCGAAAATTGCAGCAAGTCTATGGCTGGCATAAAGAAGCTGAAGACTTATGTTTTAGGTATAATTGAAGTTTGGGATTTCACTTGATCTCTATATTACCTACTTAGTAAACAAGATTTTTTATCATCGTTGGGGTATGTTTCTTATATGGAATTTTAAGTAATAACTGAGGTGGTGTTTTTAAAGTGGATTATCCACGCGAATTTCTATAAGCGTTACGTAATATTTTGAAATATGCTGATAAACTTTGGGTCAGTATGACCCGGCGTCACAGTCCGCGTAATTATTGTCACGTCAACGGGCTTACGTTGGACCACATAGATACTATAACATGCTACCTCATACAACTAGCTTACCTACGAGTAGGGAGCGTACATATACGAGTATGTGTACAATCGGTAACAAATCAGAGTATCACATGATAGCAATCAGCGGCAGGAGCTCGGAGAACTGTGAGTGCAGTTGACAGATGCGCTCTCAATTGTACACGAGTGATCTTCACTGTGTTGTCTGCGTTATTATCGACTGTTATACTGCTTGGTAGTTTACTTACAGAGTTACTTAGAATTACAGTGAGTATTTTAATTAAACTCTTTTACCGCAAAAAAGACCGGCTCAACTGATAAATAATAAACGACGACTTGTTCGAAGATAAAACACGCAGACTTGGAAGATACCTATTCATTATGTTTCAGATATTTCCGGAAACATGAAAACGGCAGACTGTTTCATAACCTGAGGTATGCCAATTTTTTTATTTTACACTACACGTTATTTTATAACAATAATAAAAGTTATTAGGTTACAAATATAATTGATGAATTAATGTAAATAATTATACAGGGTGGATAGCTGGCGCCGAGATAATTTGACCCACAATTAGCTAGTAATCAGTAATCATAAAATCAATAAGAAAAAAACTATTCCTTTTATAGAAAAAACAAAATTTTCAATCAAACTAAATAATCAATAAGTATAGGACAATTAGGAAGTAATTAGGCATCCTACTTTCTACGGAATTCATTCATTCTATTTTAGCACTACACTAATCATAATAGTTATTACCTCTGTAGGTCCCGGTTGTTTTAACCGTTTAGCCATGTCACAACCTTCAGGCTGTTTAAAAATCTGACACCAGGGCTAGCCACTCGGCCTATACGAACTTAATTATTTTTCATTACCGCTGTAGGTAGCTAAATAGCTTTATTTATTAATTTGTAAATAAGGTTTGTTTCGAATGTTTTAAGACCAAAGGCCAAATAAATGATATTTAATTATTAACGCCGATATTAAATAATTGTAATATTTAATATCGGCGTTAGTTTTCCACCCTGTAGTTTCTGTGTCTGGGTGTTATTTAGGTACTATCTATATAAGTATATATTTAAAATATGTATACTTATGTAGTATATCAGTCTCTGGCAGCCATATCACAAGCTTTGCTTAGTTTGGGGTCAGAGACCGTGTGTAAGATGTCCCCCAATATTTATTGATTATTTATTGATTTATTGTATACCTAGTTAGGATCTTAGTATGAATAATTTTCCCGCCAAGATGGGTAGGTTTGTATTGAAATGATCCCAAAGCACATTGCTACCTCAACTGATCCCCAGTTTAATAATTGTATTCGTATTATCAAAAGTAAACATAGATGAGCTAAAAAAGCAGAACCATTCAAAGCCAAAACTCATTCTAACATAGTGACTCGCATCAAATGAAGCCACGCGAGCGGGCAACACCGAGATATTAATAAAAGCGTGTGTAATTCGGTTGCGCGCGGCTCAAAAGGCGATTATTCCCGGTGTTCCCCTCACCTAGGGTATTGTTTGATCGACAGGAGGGCATCGGGCAAAATTAGCTGGCAATAATTTTGAAAAAAATACAAAAGTGAATGTTGGAGATTCCATCCAACTGATGTTTAGTCAGACAAAACATCATCTCCTGACAAGGTAGTAACGTAGGACGCAGGATGTAAACATCTTCCATTTAATTTTATTGCTGAAAATTTATTCTGGTGGCCTATGTCAGCAGTGGACAATCTACGGCTTATATGATCAAAATACGTGAGTAAACGTAGACAAGTAATAATACATACTAGTTGACCCGACGAACTTCGTTTCACGCAATATCCTAAAAAAATATAGCCCATATGTTATTCTGATGTATAAGCATTATTTTAACCATGCACACTGACAAACTTTCGCGTTTAGAATATTAGTAAGTACCTAGGTACTTACCTACTTATAATGCATAGGTAAACCGAAAATTATTTTGGATATCTTATCAGACGGGACTTAGAAATATTTTGCTGTATTTTCGTTACCTAAGCTTTGTTAGTAGGTACTAAATAATCGAATGAAACTTAAACCGCCTTGCCACAAAAGATTTCAAGACGCTTTAAACACTGTTTGCCGGTGAAAATTGTACTGTTAAACATTGTCTAAAGTGTGCGTAAAACTTTTGTGGTAAGAAGGTAATTTTCTAGTAAAATACAACAATTGGATGGATTTTTATTAACCAACACCTTGGATAAAGCGAGGGTTACACTGACTAAAGCAGATCGTTCGCGCGTGCGATTCCGCGCGTCACTCACAATCTCTATTGTTCAAGGTATTTGGCTAAAATAGGGGAGAGCTACCTTCGCCGGACCGACGCGGACGCTCACTGATTCACATTTAGAAAAGTATCCGATTAAAAAAGATTGCTTTTATAGAGGGTATTCAAAAGAAAATAAGTTGTTTGATTTACATTAAGGATTAAAGGGAGGCTTACCTTTGATTTAGGATACACAGTACTACATTAAAAAATTAGAGATTACTATTTTTCTTCTTATACATACATCTTACGGCAGTTTTCGAATGCAGTAGCTTAAAAATTACAATAATTTTAGTGGGACTAAAATCAATACTGTTCATAGTGTGAAAATGTGACTATACAGGGTTATTTCTAATCAATTAGCATCCTTTTAGGTACTTATTCTGTACATAAAAACTAACAACTTTTGTTCTACTACTTTTATTAATTCTCAAAAAAAGTTGTTGTTCCATAGAAAAATATCGTTCACCCTCAACAAAATGTATGAAACAGCTGATATTTTTTTGAGTTTTGACAAAAGTCGCAGAACAAAAGTTGTTAGTTATGATGTACAGAATAAGACCCTAAAAAGAAGCTAATTGATTAGAAATAACGCTGTATTTTATACAGCGTATATGATGTACAAGAATTACAATATGCCTGTTTTTAAAAGCAGGAAATAGTTTATAGGTATTTACTGCTATAATTTTAGTAGCTCAAACTGATACTACTTTGAACAGCAAAATGACAATTGTGAGAAAAAACTATGACCGTTACCCATTACCACCCCTACCTACATCACAGTCACACATGCATAATTAACATAAAAATCATAATCACATGAAATATAGCAGTCGTGGCAACAATAAGTGCAATTTTCCGCGCGATAAATCTTTTAATAATAATATTTAACTGTCGTGCGATCGCGAGGGTGACGCGTTACAATGGTGATTTGACGTAGCTACTATTGTTTCGCTATGAGATGACGCGTGCGATCGGACGCTGTGTGCACCTTGCCTTTGTTTCCTCCCCTGATTTTCATGTGGTGTGCAGAGGTGAGATGCGATTGTATGGAATCAGCCAGTATTGTTATTGAAAAGCAAACTGTTTTTTCTGCATGTGGGTATTGTGGGTTAACGTATTTGCTAGTTTTTGTGTTATAAAAATGACAGCGGTTTTTTTTGCAATGGTAACTAGATAACGCCCTAACATCGTGTTGTATTTCGTTATTTTGAGATGTTTCTTTCTTACTGAGAAATATAGCAAAGTCGACATGTACTTAATTTTTTTTAATATGATTTTAATTATGCGTTCATTAAAAAATGAACGCATAATTTTTTAACAAAGTCCAAATTTGATAAATTTTGATTATTGTTTACTGGAAATTTTCTTACTTATCAAAATAGGTTCTTTTGTTTATAAAAACCAAAGTCACGTCATAAGAAAACATTATTGAATCAACAATTGAATCAAGCTGAACGCTTAGGTCAATCGTGCCTCTCTATCGCTTGTTCTTAGCTGTTGCTTGCCCGTTCGGCTCAGGCGGAACGTGACACTTTTTCCTGCGTGCAGCCATCGATCATATATTTATAAAAGGCTATACATCAAAACTTGGTTTCCAGTCATGCTTTTTAGGCGGTTATGTTCCTTCATACACATTCATGTTGACCATGCGTCATTTTACACGTCCGAAGGAAGTACGTGACCGGGTCGGTAGATGGCGTTGTATGTCGTTAAAACGCGCAATCAGTTGGCTTGTCTCGGGCGCATGGGAGACTTTCAATTATGGATGAATATGTGATAAAATGGGTTACTTAAGTATATTTCAGTGCTATTAAATGCTAATTTCAGCGAGTACGTATAGAATAATACTAGTTCTACGTCGATCAATTGTTTTGTACCACCTTGGTCGCAACCGATCACCGACCCAGTACTGAAACGACCCGGGTAGTCCTGTGTCGGTCGTACATTCTCCATGTTCCGGATTGTTCAAGATCCAAGACCGACCAGCGAAATAACCGAATCCGGTCGGATGAGGTATTTATTTATCTCGTAATTTTAGCACGCGATTAGTCCCGTAGTATATAATAATAATGTAGATATTATTGAAGGGGTTGCTTTCTCTTTAATCACTTAAGAAGCCCTAAGTCTTGAGACTTTGACAGATAAATCTTCATAGGCATATCTTTGGTAACATGAAGAATTCTTAAACAAAACTCATCTCACTTGTTGCCATTCCAGATAAATAAATTTTAAATATAATTTAAATAATTATAAATGGCTCTCGCTAGACGGTTGGGTCAAGGGCCAGATTCAGAAGGCAGTGATCTTGGACACGGCGCGCATAGTCAGGAGGTTCCTCAGCCTGTAGCCCCCACCACCGGTAGCTTGGGCCCTGCTCCGCTGCCGGCGGCACCCTTGTTTTTAAGTTGTTTATAATATATTATGTATGCTTTATAGGTGTATATTGTAAAACACTTTAAAATTAAGATGTAAAATAAATACCTGAATAAATAATAATAATAAAAAAATAAAGCCAACTTCTAACTTGGCTTGTGATTCTGAACCATAAGCTCCAATTTTAAATCCATGGTTCTCGGTCTAGGTTGTTGTTAGGAACTTATCCATTTTATTAGTATCTACCCTTTTTAACCTAACTTTCGCTAAATAAAAGTTGTTTCTAGCTCTACATAGGTCAAATCATACAAGCCGGCGGGTGTGAAGTTATCTACAAGCTGCGCAATATCTAATCAACGCGCAGCTTTACTATTGTGAGCTTCAGTAAGGAATGGATATTGCGGAGCTTGTACCTAACTTCACATCCGCCAACTTGTATGATTCGGCCTAACCTTTAATCATATTATTATTTATCCCCATAGAGCTCAATGCGTGCGAAATCCGTGCCCAGTGTCGCCCTCCTGTTTGCACCCCACTGCATCGGTACCCTGCCGCCCTGGGTAAGAGGGGGAAGTGACCGGTTACCGCTTGAGATTTTGATTTACCGATGTGCAGCGATAAGTTTTGTGAGGTTAGATATTAAAGTAATATGAAAACATTTCATGTTACAGATAGTCTCGATAGTAATATCGAGACCATCCACAAGGTGGACGGATGACCTCATTGAGACCGCAGAATAGCACTGAATGCAAGCTGCTACCAATCGGTCTTATTGGAGGTCGTTAGGGGAGGCCTATATCCAGCAGTGGACGCCCAAGTAGCACACTAGTGAATTTTGCAACTTATATTATAGCTCTAAGTTGCAAATTAGTTGTATTACAGTGTTTGATAAAACCTTTAGCTTCAAACACAACCCATATTTGTATATGAGTACTTCTTGTCACTCGTAGTTTCATAGGAAAGATTTTTGTTTCTGCTTTGTTTCCTACGGTATCATAAAACCGATTTCGTTACCTAAAGTGACATACAGGTTTTAATTTCCACTTATACAGAAGTATTGGTTGTATATAAGATCTCTAAATCACATATATGCAACTCCTAATTCTAAGCGCTATCGTACTCTTATTTGGCACTTTTAGTTCCAAATAAGTAATACAATAGAGGAATATATCTCTTGTAGTAGCTAAAGGTATCATTTTGCAGCTCTTTTAAAACCTGTTATATTTGCAGCTTTAAGGGCTAGAGTACTCTGCCACGCCACTTCAACGCGTAACTAAGTTTCTATAGGGGTTCTGGAATACCAAAAGCAGCAATTTTAACTTATTTGAAACCACTAAAGATCTAACAGTTTCAAAATTAGGTACGTATTATATATTATTATAACTATTGCTACTATAATAACGCATATGTGTATATATATTGTTTAAGCTGTTGTCTTACGCTCCCTTTTTGATATAATTAATGATTTAGGCCTATCAAAGTACTAAAACATCAGGACTTTTATAAAAATGAATTCCATAACATGGAAAATAGTAAAACGTTTTTGTCAATTTTGGGACCCCTAATCCACAGGCACTGGGAGATCTACAAAAGATAAAATAATTACTATTGGTAATAAGATCCACTGCTTTGCCACTCGCAAGATATAAATAAGTGATATTTACA
Source organism: Hypomecis punctinalis (assembly GCA_949316475.1). NCBI lineage: Eukaryota > Metazoa > Arthropoda > Insecta > Lepidoptera > Geometridae > Hypomecis > Hypomecis punctinalis. Next base: position 3,654,624 of record OX438805.1, read on the forward strand.
TCTTGTAGGTGCAAATAGAGTATAAATTAGTGATATTAAGAACTATAAGATTTCTTTACGTCGCCATGTTTAGAAAATGGAGACCTTGAAAATGTTTATTTTTTGATTTTTATCACACTGATGCGTAAACACAGAGTTTTGATAGTTATGATTGATGTACTTTAACATCATACTTAACCTAAAACTATTATATCAGGTTTTTAACAGTTTTACTTTTCAATAGTATTATTTCGTTTATTAATTTGGCACAATATTTTTAATAAATCTTGATCAAATCGAAGGCCCGTTGAAATTTACAAAGAAAACAATGTATAGTTTCACAGTAACAAAACAATCGCATTGACTTTTGTGATATTTCAATGCAGGGAAGCAAATACAATATTATGTATTAAGTGTCACCAAACACAAACAGAGGTATAATATGCACTATGGCCGCGCCAATCTCAATCGAAATACCGTTCGTAACACAAAATACAATTTTACAGCTATCGCGGACTGTCGCTACTCTGAATAACTTTGACGTCTCATTTACACTCAATGACCGAGCGCGTTGAATGAACGAACGCACTATTGTTCAATGAATCGTTCACTGCGCACATTTTACACTCATAGTTCTAATTGCCACTCATGGTGATCTTGAGAACTGCTATAGATTCCATTTGGAACTAAAAATAAGCTGCAATTTTTCGCCACTTGGTTCTATAATGTTTGCATAAGGGTTCTCTCCACCTATATAGAACTTCATAATGGTTGTAAATTTCACCCAAGTCTGCAAGTAGATATAATATACGAGCTATTTGCCACTATTTGTGCTACTTGGGCGTCCTATGGCTGAGAAGAAGAAAAAAATATCGAATAATAAACCACACATTTGTATAGGCGCCGCCGTGCACCGTGGTTGTCTAATGGTAGTAACACTCGCCCTACAATCGTGAGGTCGTGGGTTTGAATCCCGGTCCCGTAGGTACCAACGGGACCGGGATTCAAACCCACGACCTCACCATTGTAGGGCGAGTGTTACAATAGTTTAGTCCAAATACCTATTTCTCAATTTCCTCGTCACTAGTATTTCGCCTTAAGCTATCTGGAACCTAATAAGAACGTACTATCACACCACTGGCTTTTCGGTGAAGGAAAACATCGTGAGGCAACCTGCATATGTCACTAGAAGAAATGTGAATGCTTATGTGAAATCACCAACCCGCACTGGGCCAGCGTGGTGGATATTGCCCAACCACCCTTCGTGGGTAGGCAGTACGTCCGGCAGAGGACTATTAAAATGCTGATACAGTACAGTAAAAATGTGTGCATCAGTGGTCAGGTGCAAGAAGCATAAACGTGGTTTTTCACACGTTGGAAAATCTTTGATGTAGTCGCTTACTCTAAGATACAACCAAATTTATGTAACATTGGTTTGATTAACGACAATGTGGCTCGCTTAAATTTTTATGAAAGCCCAGTGGTATCATCAGAGGAAAACACCAAAAATCTTAAGTCTGACTACTTATTGATGATGTATTTTGTATTGAGACACTATATGCTATAATAATATCAACCACTATTATTATATACTAAGGGACTAATCGCACACTAAAGCGAGATAGATAAATACCTCCTCATCCCGACGTTCCCATCGACGTGGGAGTCTACCCATGACCACGGTCGATGTAACTCGGCCGAAACGTCGGGATGAGGAGGTATTTATTTAGCTCGTTTTAGTGCGCGATTAGTCCCGTAGTATTTAATAATAATATCAACCACGAAAATGTGGCTATTGGATGCTGTTGTTTTTCTCGTTCAGCCTATTTTTGAAAGCACAAAATTTGTCAAGTTTTCAACCAGCCAGCCAGTTTGTATCCCAATAGGTCTAAACAATCCATTAAACAAAATGACCGCCGACGTTAAGGACTCACGCATAAACACTTCAATAAACGCACATTAAAAGATACGTCTCCAATTTAAGTTGAATTTATGGTCACCATAACCTTAGACCGCCCTTATGCCGATCACTTTGTGAAGCATCATCTACCATTGCGCTTATAGCTTGGAACTTTTTTGAAATGATTAGTTCTGAAACAGCAATGGTTTGAGAAGTAAGTAGTGAAGCAATAAATGTGTATAATTTAGGAAGATGGCCGATCATAGTTTGGATACTTAGACCCCTGCGAATGCGCGCGCCATAAACTCAGAAATGTCCCGTTTATACTTCATAAAATTTATATGCACTTTTATTCCGACAATAAAGTTCGATTTGACTATTTTGTTCGATGCACTGAGAGGGGAGAATAATAACGGTAGGTGAGAGATTTTATTAAAATTTGATATGTTTATGACTGTGTGTGTCTTATATAATTGAATATAGGACTACGATATAGTGTGTCATAAAATTTAATTAAATAGAGTATTGTGAAGTGAATAGTTGGCAAGATTGAATTTTAGCTGTATAGTATAGACTAAGATTGCATAAGTACTACATAGGTACTTAGGCACATACTTAAGTGAAAATGTAATTATCTTATGCTCTTTATCAGCCTAACTGCTGAGAATAAGCCTACCCTAGATTAACGATTTATTCACTATGCTAGCCTGGTAGAAGCGTACGCAGGTTTCGCGATATTTTTCTTGACCTAAAAATTCAAAGCTTAGCATCAATAGAAGAAATATCGCTAATATAGATAATTATTATCATCATCACACTGAACTGAAAGAAACACTCAAAAATTTACGGATTACACTTAAACAGTGCATTTAGCTTGACCACAAAACGGCTGTTTCCTGACCCTTATGAATTTTTTATTAATCGTTTGTTGATAATAATCTTTATAGCGCGAGGAATGGGACATCAAAATGATGGAAGGCAACGAATGAAATGATTATGAAGGTGGTTCAGCTTAATTAGATCTTTATGATAAATATACGAGGATTGTCTAATAAATTTAATATAATTCAGAAATTTTTATTTGAGTATTTTGAAGCTCGGGTATGGAAAACAAATATAACACTGGTATTTTGTATAATGAATGATTTCACTACATATTTTTAATCCAAAATACTTACGTCTAGCTATTTCATAAGTATTGTAAATAAATAATTATGCATTGCCAAAAAAGTATGTAAGTAAGTTCGTATAGGCCGGGTCGGCCATGGTGTCAGAGTTTATAGGCCTCTGACATGGTTAAACAGTTAAAACAATCGGGACCTACAAATTTACGTGTCATCCGAGCCACGGTAGCGCTCACTTGTAAAATGCCACCCGCGGTCATCCATCCAAATACTGACCGTGTGGAACGTTGCTTGCTCGGTTCGTTCGGCGATCACTGACTAACACCTAGTCAAATTACGCTACGAAAAAATGTATGTGAATATTAGTTAGACTTTTAGTCAAAAGTTCTCTCATACACTCCTAATACTAAATTTTTTATCAAAAATAATCAAAATGCAACCTATCTATGTAAAAAAGGTCCGACTAAACATTTGAGTTAACCAAAGCTCTGCCTAGTAAATTATTATAAAAATATTACTTTAAAAATACAAACTTTGAAATCTTGCGTTAGTGTAGCAGCAGAGTGCTAGCCAAGACAAGTGAAACGAGCCCAAACACGACGGGTCTATCTCGCTTAGTACAGGAGTCACGTAATATAAATATGCGTGCAAAATTTCAGCTCAATCGGAAACCATGAAGTTGGTCAAATTTAACTTGCGAGATTCCACTTGAACTTTAGGTCTGTAGATACATTATACATTAATCGCAAGTAAAATAAAAGCTACCCTAATAATGTAATAAAACCGAGTAAGATTAACTAAGTGATCGCCCACAGGCCCAATTTTTTTACGGCGAGCTGTCCCATACCATGATAGACGTAGGTTCCTTCTAGAAACCTTTCAGATAACCTCAACCTACATCTTTCACCCGAAGTACCTCAAGGTGATCACCTCGGCCCTCTCCCAAACACCCACCCCCAACAAAATATTAAATTAACATAAACACGAACGAGCAGTGAGCACTCGCGAATCAAATCGAGAAGACGGATCTATCTCTTGGAAACCGTTAATTTGCGATATTCCATCCCTTTGCGAGGGTAACGTTGTTATTCGATGAATGCTCGAATAAATGTGTTAAGGCCCTTTATCTTGGAGAAATGTTTAATCCTTTGAAGGTGGTTACCTTGCTGCTTTCTCGAATGTGTGCTGATTGGATTGCTACTGGCTTTATTAGGTTTGTTTCATACCTTTTGAATAAAATTGATTTGGCCTCTCCAATTCTATTTTAGGTTTTTGACGTTTCCTTATAATGTATAGTTAGTGCTACGAGTATGTTGGTTAGTTAGAGAGTTTGCTATTAGGTATTGCTTTACATCCTCGTTTTTTATTATCAATGTTATATTAATCGAACTCTTTACATGTTTACTATATGTTTTAGTGCATATTATTATATTTTGCATATTCCATTTTCTTTCTAACAAGAAATAAAATGCACCACTCGTTAAACTCGTTTCGTCGAAACCTTGTTATGGTTATGGTAGTTTGTCGAAAATTGGCATGTTCTGATAATGAAGTAAACTCATAGAAATACATGTTTAAGACAAACTGACAACGACTACAGGTAGGTACTTAACTTTCTACTATTTCTATAGAATTTGTGTAGTACAGTACGATAAAGAGGGTTGTGGAAAGTGATGATAAACATCGAGATAAAATGAACTATAAATTAATACCTAACCAGTAAAGTAAGTATGTTACAGGTTCTAAAATTACTAAAAATAGTAGATAGGTACCAACTTTTTATACACAATTATCTAATATAGCATGTAGGAAATATGTTAATACATCAGTAGATTTACGTTCGAATCATTAGGTGGTAGGTGGTAGCTAACGGCCCGTGTGACGTCACTCATATCGTCGCGAGGGGCTGCGCAGGACGGCATTAGTGCAGTGACAAACGATGCTTTTATGCAAACTCGGCCTGCCACGCACACTCCTTTACCGGCCGTAGTGATGGGGCAGCGATGTTGTGTCGATACTTTTGAATCTCTGATTACTTCATCCCATCGACTTGGCATTTTTTCCTTAAATTCCATATTGATGCTTCATCCATCGATCTATCAGCTGTACGACGTTAAGTAAGACCCGTTTAAAGCGGCTACATCCAGCACGATTCTGCGGTCTTAATGAGGCCATCAGACTATCTTGTGGGTGACGTCCTACGCTGCGCTTGCCGGTACGTAGTCTCCGCTCAAGAAATTTGCTACTCTTTCAGTCTTACGTGATTTGTGCCAACTACCACTACCAATTTGTCAATCCACTTGGCCATATCGGTAACATTGGTTCTTTTACTATTGGATCTTTTCAATTTCGATTCGATCTCGTAGAGAGATTCCGATACATTTCCGAACATACATAGGTAATTAGTTAGTTTCTATTTAAGTTCGATTACATACCTAGTTGTTAAATAATCTATTAATCTATGGGTGGTTCTTGGTGCAAAGGCTCGTCTATCGCTATTCAGCGTGGTAATGCTGCTAGCATTATGGGCACCTTTTCCCCGGGAACCATGAGGGGCGGGTTAATTGACTTGAATTTGTAAGTTTCGTAATTGTTTACATTTATATTTTAAATTGACATGTACGTAATAATAAATTTGACAATTTGTTAAATATAAATAATCACTTTATCAAGAGGTTATAAAATGAAATGTCACAAAATAATGAAAAATCTATTAATTAATATTTAACTTATTCGTAACACAAAAAAAGATAAGAAAACAAAAAATCGATATACCAGAAACATCCCTATGATATTCAAATGAGTGGTTTAGTCATAGCGTTGTAGGCAAATAGAACTCCGTTTCCACTACCGTAGCGTTGTAAATAGATAAGTACTGAAAACTAGCGTTCTTCCTTTTAAAATATTTTGTAAGTAAGTAAGTAAGTTCGTATAGGCCGGGTGGCTAGCCCTTGTGTCATAGTTTTTAGGCCGCCTGAAGGCCTCTGACATGGCTAAACGGTTAAAACAACCGGGACCTACAATTTAACGTGTCATCCGAGCCACGGTAGCGCTCAGTTGGAAAATGCCACCCGCGGTCACCCATCCAAATACTGACCGTGCGGAACGTTGCTTAATTTCGGTGATCAAATAAATAAAATATTTTGTAAATATTTCAATTTTTTTTCATTCCGAGAGATTCGTCCGTTGCGTGATTTGCAAAATAAAACTACTTATAGGTATGTGCACACCAGTTACATAAAACTGTTTGTGTCTAGTATCTACTACTATACCTACCTAGCAAAATATTTAAGGCACTCAAATTGTTGCATACACTACATATCTGCCTCGGTAAAAATATCGTTTTGTCTAAATTAAACATTACTTAATAGCATAGGTAAACTAATAGTAGGTATATTTTTGACAATTTGTGCCACATTGTTTGCTATTAAACCAGATGTGATTTATTTATTGACATGTATTTGTATGTATCGTAGGTATTAAAATCATTTCTGTTAGTTTTTATTTCTTTCTTTCTTTCTTATCTGGAAATCGTATTTCTCGTCGTTATAACTCGTATATTGTATATTATGCTTACTTTCAAATGATCCTTTAGAGACAAAGTGTGTTCTTTAAGTGACACAAGTCCAACAATACGGAAACGAAATCAAACAAACACTTGAATATGCTCATTTCAATATTTCCCTACAGTAAAGTCTAACCTAACCACCTCCGAGGTGTGTTTAGCATGTTACAGCCATTTTACGAGCGGTAAAGCTCAAAGCTCTGATTCTTATTGATAGTTTGCTGCTTCTGTTTTGTTTGTGGGGTGTGACACATTGAAATTACATGTTCTATTGAAGATTTTAAATATAGACGTACGTAGACGTGATAGAATACGAGTATGACAAGGAGGTGCTTTGCAAAATGCAGACACGTTTATAAAAGATATTAAAATACTATACTCTATAAAATTTAACTTGATCTCTGCGACAGCTGCCAGAAAAATCACGCCTATGAAGTCCTGAATGTCTTAATAGTACAGACAGTACCTGTCAATGTCATACTTTACGGGCATGCCGATTAGTGATGGGAGACGAATGATCGTGACCACAGAGTTTTAGATAGAGTTTTAATTAAAATATCGATAGTTTATACTGACGATATTTAAAGTAATACCTAATTGTACTTATTGTATATTTTAATATCATAACATTTTTTCCATGTGTAATTAAATTAAACCCAATTGTTACATTAGCATCGATAATAGTTAAAAACGTCGATAAATACTATCGTTACATTATTATGAGTATTTAATTAATATCAACATTATTTACATGTGTACATACTTGATCTTAAATAATAGTAAGTAAATAAAATCCAATTTTTCACCTTCAACTACTCATTCGATTTCAATACAACATTGTTTGAAAATCGATTTTTTCCACCACTACCTCAACTCTAAATATGTCAATATGTACATAACTGTCGCAGAGATCAAGTTAAATTTTATAGAGTATAATTAGGTTGTCCGACATTTACTCCAGAATTAACCAAATACTGACAAAAATAACAGATATTTTTTATTTTTTTATATCAAATAGGTTTGCGTTTGACTACACACTATTTCTGGGTTTTGTTCTTATTCTATGTTTTTAGGGTTTCGTACCCAAAGGGTAAAAACGGGACCCTATTCTATGTCAGTCTGTCCGTCTGTCCATCTGCCTGTCTGTCACCAGGCTGTATCTCATGAACCGTGATAGCTAGACAGCTGATTTTTTTCAAATGGTTATCAAAAAATACCAAAAACAGAATTAATAAATATATAAGAGGGCTACCGTACAACAAACGTGACTTCTTAGTTTTTTGCTAGCTATTATTGACGGGAAGAGGAATGGGCCTACGGGGGATCCAAGACGGTGCGGAACCTTGCGTGCACGAGTCCGACTCGCATTTGGCCGATTTTTTTGTGTACATCAGTATATTTTTTTATTTTGGTGGTAGTCTCACAGTGGAACTGGTTCATAATGATGAGTTAAGAACTCTCTCGACTCCGAGAAATATTCTAGAGCAAAATACTCATTACGAACTTTGAAATAATATTTATTATGCAATACACCCTCAGATCTGGTTTCTCTTCAGTGGAAGTACTCAATACAAAACTTTAGATTTACCATGCCGATTTTTTTCTGCACTATTTTTAAACAAAACTGATATTATTCCAATGTCCGTGAAATATGAATTATGATGAGTAAAAATTCAATATTTTCACAATTCCTGCGGCAGGTTAGGGCGACAATCTAATCCGGTGTCCTCCCGCTGCGTCCGGCCGATTACATACAAATCTTGTTACCCTACTCTGATTAATACTACGGTGGTGTGGTCGCTGATCTAGAAACCTTCAGAGGAACAGCTGAGAACTTTTTTATACAACTTCACTATCGACTTGTCTGTGCCTATTATTATCTTGTACCTACTTGTAATTTGACTCATATCAGAGTTTGGGTACTTCATAATAACACAGGATTATCCAGAACTGGTGTTAAGCTGTAAGGAAGTGATTCAGACCATCATTACGAACAACTTTTATTATGGGGCTAAATCAAAATTAGAGAGCGCCGTAGGGAACCACCGCATCACGGGCTAAATCAAAATTAGAGAATAACATATTTGTACTGTACATAACTGTATTTGGACAAATAAACGTTTTGTATTTTTTGTGAGAGCTTAGCAAGTATTTTTTATGTCTTGTTGTTCCTCTGATATAACTTAAAAATAAGACAATTAATCGACATATTAACCTGCTTAAGACTTCTTAAACTTTGTCTCACATAGAATTGTAGCCAAAAAAAAAAAAAAACAAAAGAAAGCAATTTTTTCATGCTCGAATTATAAAAGAAATAGGAATAGCGTTTATCCATATATTAAGCGCTCAAAAAAATTGCATGGTTCCGTTCCTCAGCTTCTTGCAAAAAGCTATCTGTTCCATCCAACTTTCGAAGTTGCTTCTCTGTAAATATTTTACTCAGTGATATGGCGATCCTTGGGCCACTCCCATGCCGCGGTAAAATTGAAATTGTAATCAAATTATTGTCTGGTAAATGTGAGGATGGCAGAGTTAATAGGACGGTGAAAACGTATTACGAGACGTATTGTGATGATGGTTAATTTTTTTTTATCATATTCCATGCGAATCTGAACCCTTATTACCTAAGATGAAACCTCGGTAGATAAATGGCGCATTATGTTTGTCTAAAAAATAAGTTTAATACATATTACGTAAATATTATATTACGTAGTTATACAAGTCTTTGAACGACGTATGAATGATTTTTAGGACATAGGTATCGCTGTACCTACCTACCTACTGATTATTTCCTACTAGTACTGTGGAATCTATTCCTTAGGTTAGTTAATTTGTATAGACTTACCGGTTAGGTTAGCTCGGAGGACTGATGACCGATGGGGTCGAAAAGTTCCCGAGTGGAGACCACGTACCGGCAAGCGCAGCGTAGGACGTCCACCCACAAGGTGGACGGATGACCTCATTAAGACCGCAGGATCGCCCTGGATGCAAGCCGCTACCAACCGGTCTTATTGGAGATCTTTAGGGAAGGCCTATTTCCAGCAGTGGACGTCATATGGCTGAAACGAACCGGTTAGGTAGCTAGCCAGAGTTTTAAAGCCAAAGTTGTTGAAAGCGTTTTACATAATTAAACGGTTAAAATAGCAAGTCCCTCCAATTTACCTTATCATCTGAACCATAGCATGGTAATCTACTGCAATTGCCATCTACGGCCACCCATCCAAAGACTAACGCCTATTATTTTTAATTTTTTAGACTATTTCATGTTAGGGTGTTATCATATTTGTGATAAATTATTTTATGTTAGTAATTCATAGAATAATTGTAATTAGTAATTATGTTATCGAAAACCTCTGTAAAAAGACGATTCTAAGCGCATTTTCATATGTCCAAAGAATAAAGCAAATTTTGATTTTGATTTGATTTTTTGAACGCCTTCACTTCAACAAAGCGTCTGATTAAGCTGCGCCATGTCCTAATCCTAATATACAAGTAGGTATCTCCTATTGAAATTTCTACATAAAAATGCATTTTTGTTACCATTAAGACGAGTAAAGACTGCACACTTTTTACCCCGAACTCTTCTATTCAAATTTAAAATAACGTACAAAAATTAACGAAAGAAAAATCAGTGGCACTTACAATGCAATTTCCGCGGGATTAGCGAGTAGGGTGTCCATGCCGCGTCACTCGGGACGGGGGGACGGACAATGAAGAGACACGTGGCGAGGTAAGGGGGGAGGGGGGGCAGGGGTAATGCAATATTTGTACGGCGACACACGGGTGACACGCGTCGTGCGCTATTGTGCACCTATGGCCAGGGGTTGTGAACATTTGATGCTGAAATGCATAATAAAAAAAAATTGTTATATTCTTAACCTAACAAATGTGTGTTTTTAGCTATTTTTGATTTATTATTTTTATACCACTTTTGACATCATCTATACGAGTACCTTTAAAAATGAATCGTGGTTGTTAGTCTCACTAAAACTCCAAAACGGCTGAACCGAATTGGTTACTTTTGGTCTTAAAATACCTATCTGTGGGAGTTGAAGGAAAGCTTAAACGATGAGAAAATATTAAAATGTGGGGGTAAAAGCGTGAATTTTATTTTGCCACACAATATTTTCCTGGATGTAAAAGTTGTCATTGACACATGTTGAGATGAAGTTCACCGGGTCAGCTAGTTTTAAATATTTTTTGTTTCAGGTACAAAAATGATATGATAGATCACCGTCGATTTTCATGAAAAATGCCATGTAGGTAAGCTAATTCAAGCTAAACCCGTTTATAGATTTTTCAGAAGTATATTAACAAGTAAGTTAAGTATACAACACTAAGCACTAAGTGCCTAGCTAAAACTCTTCTAATTCCAGGACTGGAAAAAAATTTAAAAAATGTACACACAGTAAATTGTAATGTACACGTAATTTTTGATACCCATTTAGGTAGATACATGTCTAGAGACTATTTTATTTTATTTTTGGACGCTCACCAAGGAAACTATAAACAAAATGCGAGTCGCACAACGATGGAGCGTGCTACGAGTATGCTAGGCATCACGTTACGTGACCGAATTCGAAATACAGAGATCCGTAGGAGGACAAAGGTGGCAGATATCGGATCCCTTATAATCAATCTCAAGTGGAGTTATGCTGGACATTTAGCCAGATGTGATGATGGCAGGTGGAGCAGGTCTCTGACTGAATGGTGGCCCCGTGACGGGAAGCGCAGTTCCGGTAGACCCTTACAACGGTGGCGTGATGACATCCAAAAGTTTTGCGGCAACACCTGGATGAGACTGGCACAGGACCGGGATAGTTGGCGTAAGGGGGAGGAGGCTTTTGCCCTGCAGTGGGCCGAAATAAGCTGATGATGATGATGATTTATTTTTAACAATCACCTATTTATCTACTCTCCTACTCGTAATCTAAATTTATTTGTATTGAAAGCAATCATTTCGACGTTAACTTATTTTTTTTACAAAGTGTAATTTAAGTTGACGACCCCTGTCCCAGTAATCCGTTTGCATGGGGTTGTGACGATAAAAAGATAATGCGGGCAGTCGTCGCGTGCGCACAAAAAGCGCGCTCTAATGACGCACCTATACTCGGCCGGCTTATCGCGCCTGCGCCCTTCTACTCCCTGTGTGTTGTGCGATTAATGCTCGATGCTCTAAAGACGGACTTTGTCATAATATAGCTTTGAAAATAAGTTTGTATATACATATTGAGTAACTAGTGGATGGCGCTTTTTTTTTTGTAATTTAAATTACTGTTCTACAGAATTCAGGATACGTTGAACTTGTAGTTAGATTACATTAGATTGAATTTAAAATAGTAAATTATTATTCTGATTATTTCTGACACGGCTCAACAATGATAATAACCTATATGTCTATAATTTATAGTGTCATCTGAATCGTGGTAGCGGTTTCGCGCTTAATTATAATTACCACACCCGTTTACATATCGAAAGACTCGAATCTTATTTTTTGGGAAATAACTGATCGATGATTTATTGAATACTGCCAGAAAATTTCATAAGTAATTTGCTAAGAAACTGATGTATGTTGTTAGAAATAAAACATATTTTGTCATGCCTTTTCCTTGCCTTGACTAGGCAACAATGTCTTCATTCCAAAATAATGTTCACATAATTCCTTCATATTTATACCTACATAGGGGTCTTATTATAACGTAGCCATTTATTCTATAATCCAACGTCTAAAAATGCAATAAATGCAATGCAATGATTTCCACAACTGCAAACTTGTCAAACCTGAAACGATCATCATCATTTCATGGCAATGGATCAGAAGAAATATATTTTTTCTTTACAAACCTTTAAAATTGTGGTACGTTTTTGTGTACACGCAATTTTAGAATATTTTTCGGTATTTTCAGAAACAGTTTTAGAGTTTACAAGCAAAACTTTAGCACACAATCATTACGACAAAGTCCCCAAAAACAACAACTGCTCCGCCAAAAATAACAAATGAGCTTAATTATAATACCTTGGCAAGGCAAGGGGTGGCTCCGGTGTGACAAAATAAACATCCAAGCAGGAGGTCCCGCGTGTTTTTATTGAGCACGCTGAGAGTCAATGTCGCGAGAGTAATGATGGGAACGGATTTTTGAACCCCTAGGGACGTAATGATGATTTCTTATCGGGAGGAATATTTTTGTTTTGGTTGGGGAATGGAAATGGAGTGAAGTTTTGGAGGTGAATGTGTGAGGTTACAGTGGGAGTGTCTATATGGGTGGTAGCAGTGGATGTCTTTTGGCTAAAACGATGACGACGAAACAAAAGTGAGAAGCTCGATCATAACACCACAGAGCAGAAAAAACACTCATCTATGCGTAAAACTGAGACTCAACTATAACGGATTGAAGTGTGTTGGCGGTGCATTATAGCATTTGGAGCCCGTGAGCACATTGTATAATAATACATACCTAATTATTGTTATTTCTTTACCGTTTCGGTCTTTTTATTTTCCACTGTTGAACATAGGCCTACCTACGAAGAGTGATTTAGTGAGGTGAGGTGGTATGTTAATTTATTTGCTCAGCGAAAAAAAATTGTGAACAGAGCAAAGCAATGATTTTTTACATTGTCAAGAACCCATAATATCGTAACAATATAATTTATGCAATAGACTTAAAGTATATTATAGTCTGCCCAGCTTCGCTTCACTTTGATAGAATCTGGGCGTAGGAAAAGTGTTTAAAGTAGAGCTATTGGATTTGATATTTTATTTGTTTATAAAATTTTACTGCAGACTGCTTGACTCGATAAACGTTTTACTGTCAAAATATTTTTAGATTCAATTTTGTTCCCCTTTAAGTCTGACTAGAACAGACAAAAATGCACTAGGATAATGACAAAATACCTACTTAGACATGATTAAGTTTAATGAACGAAAGCGTTTCACAATGGAAAAAAAATATAATTTGATTACTTAAGTTTTTTTGAAGACAGGAAATTGATAACAACACTATGTTTTTTTATTAAACTCTTAAAAAGTAGGTCAAAGATTACAGTACTACTATGTTTTCTTTATTAAACTCTTTAAAAGTACATACAACCCACATGTAATAAAAAAATATTTTCTATATTTAAGCATAGATGCTGTCATTAGGTGAGGCATACAAAATACCAAAATAATTAGTGATATCTAATCATCATTGTTTCGGCCACATGACGTGCACTTCTGGACATAGGCCTACCGTATATATTTCTAATAAGACTAGTTGGAAGCGGCTTGCACCCACCGCTATCGTGTAGTCGCAGGCCAGCTAGTGGGTGGATGTCTTCCACTACGCTATGCGTTATTTAGTGGATAGTCAATGTAAGTTTATTTTTCAAACCGTTAATAACTTTCCAAAGCGGCGTAAACAATCGATTAAGCCATTGTTAATTCAGGTCACAGAGTCACAGCTTTACATTTCAACGTAACACCGACGAAAATCACGTTCTGAATAGCCGAAAACAATAAAAGCAACATTGTACCGTATGTTAAGGCAATAATTACTATTCGTGCTTTTGGAAACAACGTGCTTTTCATAGTAACACTATAGATTAAACTATAGTCACTGTGAAATATTACAGGCGGAATGCTCATTGCATCAACGCAACAACTCGACACCGAACTGACGGATCAGATATAAACTTCAAACAGGTACTAAAATGCGTTAGGTATTTTTAAGCGACGCGACGTCAAATGAAGTTTTGTCAATTCTAATGTATTTTTTACGGTTGTTACATCTAAATTTCTTCAATTGCAAACCGATTTAGTAAATATTTTTTTTATTGAAAGAGCATTTATAAATTGATCAATGGCCAGTACAGAGTCATCAACCGCTACAGATTATAATCATGGATACCCAGAGATTTCGTTTGACTGGAAACAAGATTATTTTTTGCAAAAATTAGCATGACCGACTTCACCCGTGTATAGAATTCGCGAATATTTCGTATGGATCAATGTAGCATTTTTCACATTATTGTGGATTTATCAAAAATGGCTCAGCCGATTTCGATAAAATTTAAATGGGAAGAATTTCGAAGTATACTTTTTCTAATAAAAAAAATCATTATTGAAATCGAACTAATACAAAAAAGTTATACTTACGTGGTTATACATAATATATTTATATATATACGCGTCGAATTGTATACCTCCTCCGGTGGTTCGTCGGTCAAAAATAAACAGCAAATGACATATGCGGGTGTATGTCAAGACCACGGACATACATGTGTCAAGAACTGCATTGTAGTGATTATGACAATTTTTTACTATGTGACCAACCTTGAAGTCAGAGTTAGTCCCATAGTAAAAAATAGTTCTATTTATATCCAAGAACATGTCCACCGTCTAAAGAAACACCTTGTTTTGAATTATTTTGTTAGTCTGAAAATACGCTAGCAGATCGTTTTCATAGGTCTATACTATTGCGAGTCTGAGTTAAAGCAGTGCACAATAACCACTACATTGTTTCTACAACCGTAACCGGTACGTATTGTTCCACTGCAGTAAATCATTTGAATATATATAAATTAATTACAAGGAGTAATAAAATTATTGGGAATTTTTAGTAGATGTAAAAGTTGGGAGTTTACTATTGTCTAACCTATGGGTAAGACAATACCACATAGCCATAATATGTTATGGCTAGGTAGAACAACATGCAGCAAATGCATTGGTTTGTTGTTATAGATATGTCTGCCAGGTTTGATCAGAATGATTTTGCGTAATACTTATTTCGTCTATAGAAACACCTCGCTTTGAATTTCTTCTGATTAGTTAAAAAACACGCAATCATTTGATAGGTCTACTTACTACTATGATGTTGAGTTAATGCAATGCACAATAACCTCAACACGGTTTTCATAACCGTAACCGGTTCGTATTGTTCCACTGCAGTAAATCATTCGAATGTGTCACACGGAGTAAAAATCATTGGGAATTTATAGTAGGTGTAAAAGTTGGGGCTCAACTATTGTGTAACGGTTGGGCCGCGAATGGTGGCATTGTTGTCACCCCAGCCTAGGTGGAACATCATGCGTCAAATGCATTGGTTTGATATATTTTATTTTATTTCATCATTATCTTCATTGAGTGATTCGTATTTAGACGTTCAGGCAACTGGTGAAGCAGCAGCCATGTCTAATATTATCTACACGATACATTTCCAGCTTTTCTTGTGGCCGTTCACAACTCCTATTCTCCCAAGTATTTTATCTGCATATATGAAATTTGGCACTATACCTATTTAAGTTCTTTAGCATGTCTAGAATCCAAAATTTCATATTTTTGGCTCAATTAGTAAACTTGCGGGGACGTGGTAGTTTGTGTCTTCGAAGTTCTGTAACGCACTCATTAGCGGCGGCGGACTTCAGTGTGCTTGTAGTGCTGCCGTTCAAACCATGGCACACCTTTTAGCCTGCCTGCTTTGTCCAAAACAATGCACACAAAAAGACCTGAACCTGGCTACCGAGGACGCGATAGAGGTCGCCAGATTCTGGACCCAAAATATCTAAAGTCCATAAACCCATGTAAATATTGTATCGACTATCAGAATTACTTTGATATATGTAAAAAAAAGATAAAAAAAAAGTCAAGCCATTGACACGAAATGAATGAATGAATGAAAGTTGGCGGACGTGCGTTGCTGGAAATCATTATTTACCATCATCACCATATCATCCTTAGAAAGTCCACTGCTGGACATAGAGAGTGTTTCTCTAGCGATAAACATAATATTCTGACCATTCGCTGTGAACATCATTATGACGTACTTTTATTAAGGGACCAACAATTTCACTGTTGGTCCCAGTCGCCAGTAATTTTTTGTCTTGATTTTAGTTTGGTTATGGTTTAAATTAATAGTTTCTCCCATAGTTAGAGTTGGTTATAATGATGACTTAAATTATATCCTAGTCTAAAAATATGTCCATCGTCTTTAAAATATTCTGTGTAAAATATTTTTTGCGTATCTAATAGATGTATGTGTATGTACCGTACCTACTTGTCTAGTCCTAAAAATAATTAACCCCTACATAGCGAACCCGTGCCTAAACTAGTTATACCCTTTCAAATCCTTTGTCCATTGCAAGTTAACGTTCAAAGTGTAACTTAAAACGTAGTGTAAAATTAAATAAAAGCACTTTGTAAAGGTGTCGCCCGCAGTGCTCAGGGTACATTGGGATAGTGATGTGAAAATAAACTTGCCTAAAAATGTTATTTTCAAACTTTCGCGACTTAAGCATATTATACTACTATATTAATACGTGACTTATAAAACATGAGATATATTAATTAAATACCTCTTTTTCTCCCGACGCCGACGTTTCGACCAAGTTGCATTGGTCATGGTCACGGGCAGACTTACTGGTTTTATTGCGCGATCAGTCCCGTATTAATATATTAGTTCCTATTAGTATAATTGCTTAAAAATATTCGAATTTAGTATGTGCAACATTATTTTTTGATATTTTTTTTCAATAATATGGCTACTGATAACTCAGTCGTTAAGGCCTCAATTCAGTTTTCCAAAGTTAAATGATACGTTTGTGATACTGGTCCGTTTTTCGCTTAGCAGGAGTTGTCACGTTACAAATATTTTTTTAATGACGCATAAATGAGTATGTTTCAAAAAGTGCGCTAAACAGGAGAACAGATTGTCTCGGTGGCTCAGTGGTTAGTGACCCTAACTTCTGGATCAAAGAGGCGTGGGTTCGATCCGCACCCAGGGCAAATATTTACGTGATGAACATAAGTGTTTGCTCTGTGTCTGGGTGTTATTTAGTTACTTACTATCTATACTTATAAGTATGTATTTAAAAATAAGTATATGTAGTATATCAGTCTCTGGCAGCCATATCACAAGCTTTGCTTAGTTTGGGGTCAGAGACCGCGTGTAAAAATGTCACAAAATATTTATTAAAAAAAAAAAAGATAAGTTTCATATTTATTCCTAATTGAATATTTATCAAACCTATTACGACGAAAGAAGAGAGAAAACTTTAATACGATGATTTTTTTACAAAAGTAGATAATTTATCTGAAATAAAAAATACTTTATGTCGTTTTCGTTGTGCTCCTGTTTTTGAACGACTTTCTAGGGACTAATGTCAAATGCGGCTCAAATACGGAGTATTAATGCTGTTGTTTTGAAGTGTACAGATGAGTTCACTTTTTACACCCTTTCGAATAAAAATACATTTCCCATCACTAGCACGGGTATAGTAGACCCGCATCTCGGTCGGTAACTTTATCCCGGATAGTTAGGTTTTCACATCAAAAGGTAAAAATGCTTGCGTGAGGGCGGTCGCACTTATCTGCCTGACAGGACCTTTGTATCAGGCCTTGCAAGATAAATTTTAACTAAAAATTGGTCTCGAATTAAACTATCTTCAAAACTACGAAAACCTAATGAAAATAATTATTTTTGTAAAAAATGGCACCGACTGCCACCGTGCTCATAATTTGAAAAGTTAGCACTAATCTATGTGATATCCACGATGTAGGTACATTATTTGATTTATTAAAAACGGGTCAGCCGATTCCGATAGAATGTCTTCGAAATAAAAAAAAAAATCAAATCGCTTCACAAATAACTAAAACATCGATGAAAATACACAAATTAAAATTTTCATGATCTTGTAATTTTCTGAAAAATTAAGATAATATAACATGAACGTCTGTCTATCCATTCAGTTCCGTGTCACTTCAGACTGTAACCGAGTAAAATCTACTTAGGTACGTAGACTTTTTAGAAATGAGGAGATTCGAAGAAAAATCAAAGTTACTAACATAAGCCGTGGTGGTCAAGAGGTAGTGACACCCGCCTCACAATCGTGAGGTCATGGGTTCAAATCCCCGGTCCCGTACCAATGCGTTCTTTGGAATTTATGTACGGAATTTCACACCACTGGCTTTTCGGTGAAGGAAAACATCGTGAGGCAACCTGCATACGTCCGTAGAAGAAATTCGATGGTGTATGTGAATCCACCAACCCGCACTGGGCCAGCGTGGTGGATATGGCCCAATCACCCTTCGTGGAAATGCTACTACCTACGCCCTGCAGTGGACTATTAAAAAGGCTAGTACAGTACAGTAACATAGCCGAGCTGAAAGGCAAATGGCGCATAGCACGAAGGTCTGATAACCGATGCGGTCGAAAAGTTCTCGAGTGGAGACCACGTACTAATAAGCGCACCTGCCGAGGTGGATACCAACCGCTTACAACCATTATTATTAGAGATCCATATGAAAGACCTATGAACAGCAGTGGACGTCTTATGTGGATGATGGGTGGACTTTAGGACAATCACAACATAAAATATGCTACAGTTAAATCAGGGGTCACCCATAAAACTTGTCTGATCCAAACATTAATCATCTCCCTCACGGCCTAATCTCTACGTACTAAAGGTAAACCTCCTAAAACTCATCATTCACGATGTCAAAGACAAAGCCCTTGCCATATTCCCAGCAGTCATTTACCATTTAAAAGGTAGCGTCACATTTGAGAACAGAAAAGTGTACAAAGAATCAACTAAGAACCAATTAATTTAGATACATTTTAGGTACAGCTAATGGTGTTCTAGCCATGCGAGACAATACTAAAACATTAAATGGGTGCGATTTACTTACAAACATTGATTGGTATTTTTAGGGTTCCGTACCTCAAAAAAAAAAAAACGGAACCCTTATAGGATCACTTTGTTGTCCGTCTGTCCGTCTGTGTGTATGTCAAGACTCTTTATCTCGGGAACGCGTAATGATATCAAGTTGAAATTTAAACTGTATACGTATATCTATGATCTCTTGCAGTTGTGTAAAAGAAAAACTTCTCAGTTATAGTTTAAAAAAGTTAGAGCCGTTTATGTCGTAACAAACCGCAAATTTCGCACTCACAAACTCAAAACCGACAGGGTACTTCCCGTTGACATAGAACTATGAAATTTGGCGAGAAGCATTGTCTCAGAGTACACATATAATAATAAACAATAGGGCCTCAAAATTCACAAAATATGGGTTCAAAATTCAAAGTGAGTAAACCGTATCATGTAAGGTATCATATAAAAAAACTTTATTAGCTCATGCTAAAACAGGTTTTTAATTATTTTAACAACGTGTTTGTACGGAACCCTCGATGTGCGAGCCTGACTCGCACTTGTCCGGTTTTATTTTGCATGGCGTAAAGAAAACATCAGTCCCGGTTTCGCCCGGATACGTTTAGCCAATGAAGACAGACTTTTTAAGTATTGTACCTATATAGGTACATAGGTACATAGGTACCATAAATTTGGGTTTGGAATTTTAAGTAATGCACACTATTTTTTTTATAAATACAATAATTTGGCCTATGTCATCTGGAGTTAGTGTAGCTTTTTAACTTAAAAATAATTTTTGAAATCGTTTCATTTGTTTCGGAGCCTATTCAATGCATTCAACCAAACAATCAAATCTTACCACTTTATAAAATTGGTATAGATAGGTTATAGTACCATTTCAAATTGACACTTCTAGCATTGGTGACAACAAATAATAAAAGTAAATAATCCGTTAACTGTGTGTCGCAATTCGATAGGCCGTGGTCACCATGGATACACGCGGAGTAAAGAACATGATAAGTATTGGCAGGAGAATCGCAACGCAATCGTAGAACTGTAACGTGGAGGGCGTAACTCTGCCACATTTCCTTCTCAGTGCACACAGGGGGACCTTTTTGTGCCCGTCTCCTTTCTCAATTGCTGTGTAGGTAATTTTAATAGTCCAAATTAATAATTTCCGACGTTACCCGCATGGCGTGGCGATAGCCGGACCTCAGCCCTTTGTTTCTTAATTGGAAGGTATTTTCACTTATTTCGAGGGAATTTTAATGTATTGTTGCGTTGGCCATTGAGGACGATTCTTTAGAATGACGTCATTGAATAGACGGTTAATAAGGCTCGCAATTATAATAAATTAGCTTATCTTGTGTTAGGGACAGTGCAGTGTTTTAAGGGGGCGACGCATTGACTATCAAAAAATTCAGAACTAGGTAAATGTGCCAAACACTGTAAAATTAGTCTGATTGAGGACATTTAGCACTTCATCTATTGAATTTGTATGAAACTATTATCATTTTCTTGTGAAAATTAGGATACAAATATTATATAATTAGGAACTTTTTATCCAACGAGTATAGTAGGTAGTTAAATTTGTACGACACGAGTAGGTACACATTAAAGTAGCAACGTGAAGTGGTCGTTCATAGATAAGTAGCAGTTTTATACTTAGGTAAGTGTTTCTTACCAATTACCAAAATAAACCAACATTCGGTATTTAGAACTGAGCGCTACCGTGGCTAGCCCGACTCGTTAATTTGTAGGTTTCGGTTAATTTAGCCGTTTGACAATGTCTGAGGCTTGAATCTACAGACAGCTTATACGATCTTAGATTGCTTAGTTCTTTATGCAAGCGTCCACTTGCCTCTAACGCCAGATGACTAACCACATCATTCTGTCACTGTTCAAGGAAAATAATGGAAACATTGTCCGACAATATCCACGTATAAGGTAGGTATTTACTGATGTACCGCAGATGTAACATCAAACAACTCGATTGATAGTTAAGGTGACCACGTGTAAGGTAGGCATTCACCGAGGCAGCGCAGATGTAACATCAAATATCTCAATTGGCAGTTAAGGTGATAGTGCGCCAGGTGGCCCCTGACTCAGTGGTACAATTTACTTAATAGAATTCACGTGAGAACGGAGTAAGATGTGGAGATGCTGTTGGTTTGAATTTATTTGGTTGTAAATTAATAATAAAATTCACCTATATTAAAATGTTTTTGGTTTTCAACATCGTTGTAGTTTTTATATCCGTAGTTCCAGTCCACAATATGTAATTAATTTTAATTATCACAATAAAAGAAATAAGGAAACCTAATAATATAATCGCAACAACAACGGTGTAGAGAACACTCTTATATATGTTACTAGTTTTTACCCG
This sequence comes from Hypomecis punctinalis, assembly GCA_949316475.1. Taxonomy (NCBI): domain Eukaryota; kingdom Metazoa; phylum Arthropoda; class Insecta; order Lepidoptera; family Geometridae; genus Hypomecis; species Hypomecis punctinalis. The sequence continues at coordinate 3,676,202 of OX438805.1, forward strand.
CGGCTTCTCCCGCATGATATTTGATTGATTTTTGACGCAATATCATTAAAATTTATAGCCTATGTGTTATTCTGATATATAAGCTATATTATTACTAAGTTTCATTTCAATCCGTTCAGTAGTTTTTGCGTGAAAGAGTAACAAACATCCATCCATCCATCCTCACAAACTTTCGCGTTTATAATATTAGTAGGATAACGTACCATACTGTAACTTACCACTAGTTACCAGTTACTGTACCAAGAATGTACCTATTATAATTATTATACAGAAAACAAAAAAAACGCTCTAGGCCCACCACAATTGTACGTCAACAATAAAGTAGTTGTCGAAATTTTTTTTATAGCTTTAATAACTTCTCCATAAAACTCTGTTCCTCTGACCCACATCAGAGCATCAGAGTCAATTGAGAGGCAGTTACAGCGCAGGTATGGGCGCGTGTTTCAATCAAGCAATAGACGTAGTAACTACTGCCGCAACCTGCGGCATTTCCTTAGTACATATTCATGTAATCTGTGACTTTAGTAACAATTTCGTATCGCAGTAGCAACTCTATTGTAATCTACGGCCATAGATATCCATGGAGTCTTCTCCTAACCGACGCACGAGAATGTTATACAAGGTTATTTTGTAAAGTGCAGAGGTATACTTAAAACTCGTAATTTAAATTTTTTCGATTTCGATTCGCACGGATCGATGTAGCATTTTTCACATTATTGTTGATTTATCAAAAATGGCTTAGCCGATTTCTATACAATTTAAATGGGACCAATTTTGAAGTATATTTTTTCCAATAAAAAAATAATTATTGAAATCTGGCTACTATGAAAAATGTTATGCGTGGTTATACATAAAACAAAAAAATACTGTTGGCGATCTCTTTATTGTATTTTAATGTAAATACTTTTCCGTAAGCTTTATGTTTTTATGCTATTTTTGAACAAGTAGAATGTTTTACTTTTCTTTTGTTCTTCCTGTCTTCATTTCTGCTTTATGGGGGCCTTCAAAAAGAGTCATGGTCGATTCGCCCCGCGGGACCAACAGCTTGCGGGGCGAAACGCCGCAATACCCTTACATTCAATACAGTGATGGTGTCTTAAATTTGTGCGCTCTTTTAATTTTATTAGCTCCAGTTATTGTCCTCTACATTACTAATTATACGCGTCGAACTGTATACCTCTTCCGCTGGTTCGTCAGTCAATGAAAGGAAATTAGGTCTTAGATCGAGATATCGTGCCCAAGCGACATCTGTTTCTACTAACGACAATACCAAAAACTACAAACTACAATTGCTATTGTAGTAGCTTTTACTGCGTTTGTGCCATATTCAATTGATTCACCTCACTCGCGTGCCTACATTGTTGTGGCAATTGAATTTGGCTGCTCAATGCTTAAATTATATTTGTGTTAGCCACTCCAGTACAGAGTTATACCTATAAGGTCCTAGCTACAACTAGTCCTAATTAATATTCTGTAACGAAATTATTCGTAATATAAACTTTTACATTGTAGAACTTTAGTCAAGGAATAATATTATATATTTATTATATATATTAGTTTATTTTATTTTTTTTGTATGAGTTGGTTATTATTAGAATTTATTAGAATGTATGTTGTATAAGTAAGTATATACATATATCACTTTCATGCACACCCCGTCGCCTAAACCTTTAATTTAATCCTTCACAAGTAACGGTTGCCTGGAAGAAATTGCTTTTAGCGATAAGGCCGCCGATTGTAACACTTACTGTAAGTTCCTAGTCTAAGTTTTCCTAGTTTATTTAAGTTTTGGTGTGGCAATAAAGAATTTATCTATCTATCTAATATAGTTAGATGATCAAACAACTTATGTACCTAAGTGTTATGTAAGTATCTTTAATTATGTAGCCTTAGCGAAGAGATTCATAACTCGTAGTAGCTCGCTACACGCCTCATTTCAGTATTTTGCTTACAGAACCCAGTGAGTTCAAATCCTGGTTTTACACTAATAAGTTCTTTTGAATTTTTGTACGGAATTCTTACCATTGGCACTTTCGGTGAGGGTAGACATTGTGACGAAACCTGCGTACGTCCTTAAAATAAATTCGCACTGAACGTGATTAAAATTACGTTACACACATCTTTCAAGTTGAACAAAGGTGTATTCAGGGGGCTATTAAATAGACTAGTACGGGTTAGAATGAAAAAAAAAATCATCATTTCACTTTTTTGGACCAATGTTATGAATTATCTATGTAAGTTTGTCTGTGTTTGTATCACTTTAATTTTAAAAAGCTTCGGGAACAAAAAGTCGGTACTCTGTTCCATTCCCTGGTCCTACGGATCTGACACATTTAATCAAACTCCGTTAAAACAAATTCCGTTTGCTAAATATCAAACTAAAATCAACAGCAGCAGCGATAATGAAGCGAATTTGTACTTGTCTTGAAAAAAAGGGATATGGTAGAATAAAGTGATAAAAATCAGATGCATATTATCCGAAAATGAATCCTGTAGAAATTGAACATGTATGTGTATACGCAACCTTACGGTGGTGCTCGAAGCAATGGTGTTTCCTTGCAATTAACTTTCAACGGTATGTTTGTATATAGTACATCTACTACTTTAACATCCCGTATCAAAAAGAATTGCAAAAAACTTCACCGATTGTCGGAACTGCTATCTCGAAATCTCCACACCCTCCGGTGCAGCCCGCATGCAGCAAGCAGCAGGATCAATTGACTTTAATAAAGAACCCCTAGGTATTATTACCGTCGAGACGGTAATGTAGAGGTATGGTTAGAACGGTTTTAATTTGGGCCCACAAGCGTTGAACATATTATTATTTTTAATGTCGTTGAACTCGATTTCACGTTATTTCAATAAACGAAACTAATTTCTTTGTTTTCTTTCTTTTCCCTAGTAACATAGATGAACTATACTAGTTCATCTATGCTAGTAAGTTTAAAATACATACTTTTGTTTTAAGCGCATGTATTTTAGTCATGTCATGTCGGATTTTAGCATCTATATTTTTTACAATTATACAGGGTTATTTCTAATCAATTAGCATCCTTTTAGGGGCTTATTCTGTGCATCAAAACTAACAACTTTTGTTCTGCGACTTTTTTCAAAACTATTTTTTTATTATTCCATAGAAAAATATCGTTCACCCGCAACAAAATGTATGGAACAGCAGATTTTTTTTTGAGTTTTGATAAAAGTCGTAGAACAAAAGTTGTTAGTTTTGATGTATAGAATAAGCCCCTATACGGGTGCTAATTGATTAGGAATAACCCTGTATTATTAACAGAAGACTATGCAAAAAGAGAGTTAGGTAATTTTTAATACTTTACATTCATATCCGAAAACCTAAAAATCAGCGTTGATTTTATTTGCCAGATTTGGTTGATTTTATAGGCCCAAATACAACGCAGATCAAACTATGGTCGGCAGTGTCGAAATCTGATTTTCAAAAATCCACTTAATATCTATTTTAAATATAATACCTACGCCAAGGACATTTTTTCTTAAGTTAAAATTCAAAAGCATAATTTAAAACGTTTTCTATTGTAAAGAATACTGATGTTGTTTTTTCGTTGTAATTACTGAAACACAGTGGGATACATTAATACGACCGGTAAAACACGGTACCAATGACCCCAGCCCATTTACCTTCAAACTGTTCAACTCAAACACGGGTTAAATTTATTAATCGCTGGCTCTTCCTGACCCGCAGCAAATATGTACGTGTCACAGCACAAAATGAGCAGAAAGTTCAGCTTAAACCTTGTACCTATCCTCCTTTTTCATTTTTGCAAGGGTGGAAATCTAAAGAGATACCTATATTTTACATGTATGACATTGATAAATAGATTACACAAAAATAAAGCAACAATATCAAACCCCTCGGTGGCTAACTGTCTATCCTCTGGACATGACCGCAGGGTATCGGCACTGGTATATCTACAGGAACGAAACGGAACAGGAACACTAGCACCTCCTAGAACGCTACTATTGGCAACTCTCGAGGGATACCTTCACTTCCCCTCCTCCCTCCATCTGTACTACTGTATCAGCCTTTTGATAATCCACTGCAGGACGTAGGCCTACCCACAAAGGATGATTGGACCATATCCACCACGCTGGCCCAGTGCGGGTTGGTGGATTCACATACGCCATCGAATTTCTTCTACTAACACATGCGTTTCCCTTTACCGGAAAGCCAGTCGTGTGAAATCCCGTAAATAATTTCCAAAGAACTCATTGTATATAATGTAAGCCGTGATGGCCTAGAGGTACACACCCGCCTTACAATCGTGAGGTCGTGGGTTTAAATCCAGGTCCCGTACCAGTCCTCCCTCCCTAATAAGCTGAAATTACGAAATGGTAGAACGTAGCCTTAACTGCTAGTACAATTTACCCATAGGACTGGATTGGAAATAAATATCTATCTTACATTTTTGACAAAATATAACGTATCAATTCCGATATACTCCTACCGGTCGAAAATCCCGGTAGTGCAAAGAAAAGCCCAACTTATCTTACTGTTACTTTTCCACTGCGTTCAATTTCGGCTTAAGTAATTAACGGTATGTCGATGGGCGATGTTTTAATAACCTCCTCACAATGGAGCGGTTGTTTGCTCGTTCGAAGGTAATTCCGGTAACGTGCGCCGAATATATTGATATTTGATGCTACGTGGGGATTAAGGAACGTTATTTGAGAGATTAGAAAATTGGAGTGAAAAGGGGCTTCCCGTAGACAAGCAAAGTATGCAAGTTTTGAAAAAAGATTTAACACAATACTTTTATGGTTACTAACCTTTTGATTTTGTAGTATTTTTTCTATTGTAAAACATGCCATTTTCCCCACTGCTGGAATAGCCATGTCTTCTATTGTGTCATGTCATGTGTCATCTGGTTTGGTCCAGTTAGCTGAAAATTAATCCGTTTTTCTTTACATACTAAATTAATTTCGTAATTTTACCAACCTAACTTTGCATTTTTCTTCAATTTGCGTGCTATTTTTCTTCTCAATCGGCACTCTTGTTAGAGTGGTCGTGGTTGCGTGGATGGTTTATGGAGGCTCCTCGCCGTTGTCATCTCTTCCCAGGGCTGCTGCACGTCTAGCCTTGTTCCTCCATCTGTGCCGATCAGTCGCATCATGAGCACACTGCACAACGGTAGACTGTGTGGCTTTTTTAATTAGATCGGTCCATCGAGTTGGTGACCGATCTGGACTTCGCTTCCCTTCCACTTGGCCCTGCACTACAAGTCTTTACATCGAGTTCTCATTCCTGAAGATATGTCCAAAGATGCGTAGTGTTATTAAAGAACTTTATAAACCTTTAAAATATCTAAGTAATAAAGCATTAGTAGTTACTTACCTAGTGAATTCTGAAGAAGAAATCTGTGTATTTAAGTTATTCTGTTTGTTACGCTACCAAATTTCAAATCAACAGTAATAAATCTTCTTGGTTTGAACAATGGTAGCTCAAAAATCATACAGCTTTAGTGTAGCGCTGGCAGGTTATCAATTTCACTCACCCCACCCTATACTGTCTTAATTTTAATTGATACCCAACATCAAACTTCGAGCACCTTACAAGAAACACATCGATACATATTTACATAACACACACAAACACATCATAGCCGATTCGTTAACAGTTATAACAATGAAAAATAAAGCACATTTTATGTCTGTACTAGTTTGAGACAAAGTGTTATGATAATAATACACGTACGAGTACCAAGTATGTCCGAAACTGTTGCAGTTGTGACATTGAAGCGTGGGTTTTCCTTTAACTCGGCACGTGAGATACTTATAAGTAGCAAATACTCATATCCCACAAAATCCACATTTACGATATACACAGTAATTTTATTCTTAAATTCCAGACTGATTTACATAGTAAAAGTTGTTCATAATGCTGGTGTTAATCACCTCCTCTCGGCTTAGTATAGGGCAATTAGTCGTATATTCAAAAAACATGCGTGGAAGACAGCTGTAGCCGGTTGGAAGGCCGAAGCAGATTGCAGCGTTGCGCAATGTTAAGCACATAAGAAAAAGTTATGTTACAACTGTTAGTAATAATAATTTTGCAACCAACTTTGATGTGAGTCTTGTTAAATGGTACAATACGACGATAAATGATCTTCTACGACTTTTCAGCAATATAGCGGATTGAAGGTAAACTGGTCACAAGCCTAAAATGCAGGCTTTGCCTAGTTTGGTGCCTATTACTTTACTCTGCTGTTACATTTTAAAGTTAAATAAATACATTTTACTTTAAAGCTAAATTAAAGGTGTTAAATTACATCTCCAGGGGGTAGCTGGTACTACATTTTTTTTTTGTGAAAGGCAGCTGCTAAATTAAATTTTAAATGTATGGAATTTCAAGTTTTCTTTGGTGGGGAAAAGAAGTTTCTACGAGTAGGCTGACCAAGATCCACCCGTGCCTAGCTTCGCCCAAGACGACATGTGTCATCTTTCAAGATCTATGGGTAGGGCAAACTTCAAGTTGGTTGTAGATTGAGACAGTATAGATGTAGATATATTTACATGGAGAGGGGTTCATAACAATCTCAATCTATTGTTTGACGGGCAAACAGCGAGAATACATCCTGTGCCCCTCAGGTGAAAGTGGTGAAACTAATAACTTTTGCTAGACATACTCATACACACGTACACTGTAAGCATGTGTAAACAATCTTCGTGACTTATGAATAAGTAGGGTACGGTGTATGTGTAAATTCAGGGACTGTAACTATTAATTGACGTAGATATTACTTTCAGTGTAGTTCCGATTGCAATAACATTGGCCTACATACATCTTATGTAAGTAACTACTACTCATGATATATTATATAGGCCTCTTGAAATCTAGAGTAAAGCAAGATCTATCTCATCTAGAGTATTCTAGGTAAGAAAGTGTGCCAAGCTTTATAAGTTTTCTAACAAATCTTAACGTAACTTGGTACATAGATTCTTCAACATTTTATACTATGTATAACGGGACTGAGCTCACGTGTAGGGATAGTCGTAAAGTTTCGGTCGCATTCGGCGACCTTTCTTTCTTTTCTCTCACAATGCACTGAATATTCAGTGCATTGAACATAGACGGCTCCGCGTGCTAGCACTCGCCAACTTGAGAAAGTTCGCCGAATGCGACCGAAACTATAGTCGTTATGACTATCCCTACACGTGAGTTCAGTTCCATTATATATAGTATAAAAATGTGTGAAAACAACGTTAATTTCCATAGTAAAATAGATTCTTCAAATTTTTTTACGTCGGCAATATTTGATATCTGGGTATTACTTTCAGAAGAGTGACAATTTGATGTTGCGCTATTTGTCAGCCATATTTCAATAATATTTGGTAAGACAATTTGGTATCTAAATTTTTATAACATTCAAGAGTCTATGAATTATATCGGTAAAATAAGAGCCTTGTGAAAATTCAATTTTACTAAAGTGAAGTTTAATGCACTAGTTATAATAGTTTATATACATACTTTTAACTTAAAAATAAATATCAACGTACTACCAGTTTCAAACAATACAATACAAACGTAGACAATACGTACCTGAATTAATAAAGCCTTGTTCAAATATGGAGGTCGCAGACGGCGGCGTTAGTTACGAGCGCGTCGTGTGATACGTGCCTTATACCGTTTTACAATACTCCCGTGGATTTCGATATACTTAGCGACAAATCGAATCGCATACCAAGTATGCTTTTAATATGGTAGTAAATGATTTTCTGTACAAGCGAACTACTTCGATTATACCTAATTTAAAAGATATTCATAAATCTTATTTATTATCTTATTATTTATTATTATTATACTGAAATCACAGGCTTAGCCTGGTCCTTTATTAGGCATCAATGGAGCCTAAGCCAACATTGAGAGGCCCCTTTTACAATTTTATTATGAAATATAAAAACAGTGGTAGGTATAAAAAAGATAGCGTGAAATGGAAACTATGGCATACTCGTATAATATGATAATGACTTGAAATATTGTAACTGGGCTATTTTGGTGAAATTTTAAATGTTTTGTAAAATTAGACTATGGAATGAGGTACGGCACCCGCTAAATATGCCCCATTTCAATTATTTATTATTATATTATTATTATACTATTTATTTATCTTATCATATAACTCTACATTTAATGAAAGAAATCAATTGTGAGGTTCAAATTCCAGAGAATATTACCTATATGTTGTTTTTAAACTATCGCGATTTAAACACATTTTTATTATATACTACGGGACTAATCGCGCACTAAAATCTAGCCGTGACCACGGTCGATGCAACTCGGCCGAAACGTCGGGATGATGAGGTATTTTATTTATTTATCTCGTAATTTTAGTGCGCGATTAGTCCCGTAGTATATAATAATAACATTACCTTTATACCGCGCTTTACAATACTGGCTTTATAATGAAAAAAAAACGTTACCTACGAGGCATCCGGCATACGATCGGAGAATGGTGAACTTGGACAACTTGCCTTCAGGACTCTTTCAACAGGCTGATATGAGGTGTTTTCTTCGAGCAAATATCTAAAGAGCCACAGTCCCTATCTGAAAGTAGTAAAAAATGTCCGAGCGCGTCATACATACCGACTTAGATATATACATTATATAATTTACAATAACCCGTTTCCTCGAATCTCGACGTTATGTTACTTAAGTAGGGCTTGTAACCAAGCACTTTGACATCGAGCGGCGGGCGTTGAGGTCGACTTGCGAATGACTTAAAAGCCACTACTCAGCTTGGGTAGGGTTTTGGCTTCGACACTTTTTTTGAATAATTGTGACTCTATAGATATTTGCTCGAAGGGTGTTTATTAATAGGTACATCAGTCTAGCTAGAATGTAGTATTACAACTTTCTTATAATTTTTGTTTTGAATAGTTCTCTTAGTTAGAGTCTTCTATGACTCCATAGCACAGAATAAGACAGAAAACTTAATTTGTTTCAGAAAAATCTTGATACTATTTTGTTTTGTTTACAAATAAATATTAGACTAAAAGTAATCACCTCATTTTCTATGCTCAGCCAAAACATTTCTGGTTATTTTTGAAATACTTTCGATTTCCACTGTATTCTAATAATATTTTTCCTATCCTCACCCCAGTTCCCCTTACCCCTCACCCCAATATAGGTAGATCACAAACGCATACCTATTCATTGTTCGCATAATGTTACTGTTATTACGGCGTTATACGTGAACGCGCGTAACTTACCGTTACTTAACGTAACGACGCGTTATATTATACGATATTTGCTGAGGTTGTATCTGCGGATGTTTGGATTCCATCCATCCATCCATCAGCCAAAAGACGTCCACTGCTGGACATAGGCCTCCCCTATGGATCTCCAATAAGACCGGTTGATAGCGGCTTGCATCCAGCGCGATCCTGCGGCCTTAATGAGGTCATCTGTCCACCTTGTGGGTGGGCGTCCTACGCTGCGCTTGCCGGTACGTGGTCTCCACTCGAGAACTTTTTGACTCCACCGGTCATCAGTCCTCCGCGCTATGTGCCCTGCCCATTGCCATTTCAACCTGCTAATCCGTTGGGCTATGTCTGTAACTTTGGTTCTTCTACGGATCTCCTCATTTCTGATTCGATCACGCAGAGAGACTCCGAGCATAGCCCTCTCCATAGCTCGTTGGGCTACTTGGAGCTTACTAATAAGGCCCATAGTGAGAGACCACGTTTCTGTGCCATAAGTCATCACTGGCAACACACATTGGTCGAAAACTTTCGACTTGAGGCACTGAGGTATGTCGGACGAGAAGACACTACGCAATTTTCCGAACGCTGCCCAGCCGAGTTGGATTCGGCGATTGGCCTCTTTTTTGAAGTCGGACCTACCTAACTGGACTACTTGTCCTAGGTAGACGTACGAGTCAACGACTTCAAGAACCGAGTTTCCAACAGAAATCGGGGTGGGTAAAACATGGGAATTAGACATGACTTTCGTCTTGTCCATGTTGAAATTGAAATTGAAATTGAAATTGAAATTGAAAAAAACTTTATTCGACATTACAAATACAAGAGACACAAAAAAACAATAATGATATACAAATAAAGAATTAGAAATGTCGAAAAGGGCTCACCTCAGCATTATGCTGAATGCAGGTAGGAACCGCACACTCAGCGCTGGTTTTCAGGTTAGCCCTTTTTGAGGGTAGGAACAAAAAAAAAACATAAAATAAGAAATAAGTGAAAAGTTATTTGACAAACAGTGCAAAGCTAAGACAAAGGAAAATCAAACAAAATAACGTTAAGGTTAAAGAACATGAAATAAACGTAATAAATATATATTTTCACATACAAACACAATATAAACAACAGTGATAATTATGATGATAATTAATCTACAAACTTATGTAACGAAAAAGAACAACAGAAAAATGAAAAAACATAAATAAATAACAAAAATACATAAATTGCCAGCAAAAAATATCCAGAACATGGAAAAAGAGCGGAGTCATTTATAGAAAGGACTGGTCGTACACTATTAATCCGTGCTGAAGTTGTTTCGAAATAAGATAGCGTTTCAATTGTACTCGGAAAGAGTAGAGACTCTTCAACTCCCTAATAGGAGGAGGCAGATTATTCCAGCATTTGGCCGCCGCATACCGGAAGCTACCCCTGAAATTGACGGTGCGACAAGGCGGCATGGCCAATTGCTGGGCACACAATCGGCGATAACGGTGCCTGCTATCAGAAATCCACTTAATTCTCTCCCGCAAGTAAGCAGGATACGTAGTATAATACGGTAGTATTTAATAACACCAAACAGAAGACAAGCGAGATGTAATTTGCGGCGGGATTTCATTTTTAACAAGTTATTATTATTCAGAAAAGGGGTGACGTGTGATCTGGGCGGAATGTTGAAGCAAAACCTAGCACATACATTTTGTACACGCTGAACAAGACGCTGCGTTCGACCTAGGAGTCGAGGACCATATACAGTGTCGGCATAATTAAGTTTCGATAAGACAAGACTTTCGACTAGCTGAACACGTAGTTCCTCAGTTAAGTACGGTCTGAGTCTGTACAGAGTCTTTAAGCGAAAAAAACAGTTACGAACGGCTTCAGCAACGTGGTTTTCAAATCTTAACGCGTCATCAATGCTCAGCCCCAGATTACGTGCCTCAAACACCCGTTGTACTGCCTGACCCATAAGTGTCAGATTGATGTCAGAGGGAAGAGAAGCCAACTGATGTCGACTTCCAAATACCATGAATTTGGTTTTCAACGGGTTCAATAAAAGACAGTTTGCATCAGACCATGCCACGATTCTGCTAAGGTCATCATTTAAATCATCTAGCGCATCCTTAAGGTTTTCCGGCCTAAAATGTATATAGATTTGTAAGTCATCAGCGTATAAATGATATCTACAATTTATAATCTTATTAACAATATCTGCGCTATAAAGAGTAAACAATGTGGGACCAGGAATTGAACCCTGGGGGACGCCCCTAGCGATGCTTGCAAGTGGTGAACGAAGGGGGATCCCTGAGGGTTGAGAAATCTCCACGAACTGTTCCCTTTTGCTTAAATAACTATCAAACCATTTTACGGTGGGTGAATCAAAACTAGACGAGCTCATTTTGGATAGCAGCAGCGTGTGATTAATGGCGTCAAAAGCCCGGGAGAAATCCAAAAGCACCAGCAGGGTACACATACCATTATCCTGGGATTCCAAGATATTGTCTGTCACGTCTAGCAGTGCTGTTGCTGTACCTCGTCTCTTTCGAAACCCCGACTGAAACTTAGGAAGAAGATCTTCTTTTTCTAAAAACTCCATCAACTGCTGATTTACCACTTTTTCCATTATCTTTGACATGCAGGGCAGAATGCTAATCGGTCGCAAATCTTTTAGTGAATTAGGATTGTTGACCTTGGGCAGGGGACGCACAATGGCTACTTTCCAAAGGTCAGGGAAAGTGGATGTCCTAATCGATGTATTTATTATTTCGGTAATAGCATTTAAAGATTGTGGTAATGTTGCCAAAAGCATTTTCAGTGATATACCGTCGTAGCCCACTGCATTTGACTTAAGACTTTTTATAATTTTGAAAACAGTGTTAGAGTTTACAGCTTTAAGAGAAAAAATATTTCGATCATTTTCGGGACGATGAAACTCGTGAAATGTGAGCTGAGAGATAGTTACCTCAGCTTTACCTGGGATATTTAAAAAGTGGTTATTAATCGCTTGAGGGTCATTAAGATGAGATGGAATTTCTATTTTTTTAGAACATGGGAGAAGAGTAGACTTTAAATTTTTCCATAGTGCTTTAGGGTTTTTGAGTTTGTTGTTTATGTTATGGTTGTAATAAGCTACCTTTTCTAAATACATAGTTTTATTCACTAACGCTTTAAGACTTTTGTAATAAGCTAATTTTGATTCCAATTTCGTCTCTCGGTAACTCGATAAAGCTTCGTTACGTAAACGCATCATTAACTTAACGTTATCGGTGATCCATGGATAGCCCTTTTCTTTGATAACCGAAGTTTTAAGAGGAGCATGTAAGTCAAACAGGGTAATCATACTTAAATTGAAACAATGGACCATCTCATTAACATCAGTCAAGGATGAAATAGTATCCCAGCACTCCCAACAGAGCAGGTCTAAATCTCTATTAAATGACTCCCAGCAAATAGTATTTAAGGGTCGGTACACTATTGTCAATGGGACAGGTTTCACTTTTTTGATATTAAATTGACAAATTACAACCGAATGTCCTCTATCGCCCATTGGTTCGACAACAACGTCCCTCACGCTCAAATCAGTGCAAACAACATCAATGAGAGTTTCACTATTATCGGTAAAATGTGTTGGGGAATTAACGACTTGCGTGAGATTTAAGCAATGTAATGTAGTTATTAAATTCTTAGTCTTTCCGTCGCTCTTATCAAGCATATTAATGTTAAAATCTCCAAGCAGAATTACGTGATCGCAGCTTGAAAACGAATTGATCGTATCGGTTATCGCATCGAGAAAAATATCCACTCTCATCCATGGAGGGCGATAGGCAGTACCCAAAGCTATTTTTTTCCCGCTAACAGTAAAAGTCACCCACATCTGCTCCACAGACCTATGTGCAGGGTCAATGGGGTGCGCTTGTGTGTGAGCATTGAATCCGCGCCTGACATAAAAACCCACGCCACCACCCCGGCCCTGACGCACGTCTAATGGTCTCGGTATGTGACGAAACCGGTAGTTAGGTACCCGCGGCGCTTTTTCTTCCAACCCATCTTGAATCCAAGTTTCGTTAATTGCCATAATATGAACATCAAGCCTGCCCATTACCGCAAGGAACTCGTCCTGTTTGGTGCCTAGTGAACCAGCATTAAAAAGTCCAATTCTAAGAAATCCTTTGCCAGCCATAAACATTAATGTTCTATGTTTGTACAATGTGAAAATATAAATGACAATAAAGTACTATAAATAATATGTTATAATAAATACACTAACTAACTAATAAGACTATTATTTTTACGATATTAAAAATTCAAACAATTACTCAACCTTTCTGGCAATAATTAATATAATCAAAACATTAAAAAACGACAAAACACAAAAAACTTAATTACATAAGGTGCGTACACATCATATAACATAACATGCTACATGCCAATGCTATCCAACATGTTTCCATAATGTGGACAAAAAAAAAAAAAAAAAAAAGAGTCACATTGCCATACAATACGCTACCCAATGTGTACGCACCCTTAGAACACGTTACATCGTACACAAAGTTGGTTGTTCGTTGGGAACACGAAGTTCTAGGCAAAGGAGCCTACTACCTACTTCGCGGTTGGGAATAATGACGTAAACTGAAAAAAACGATAAAATCGAATAAAAATAATAAATAAAATAAAAAGGAAACACGCTGATATAATTCGGACCCAACTTGAATTTGTTTGGACCGCAACCAACACAAAATATGTCACTGTCACAAACCTTCCATTAATTAACTGTCAATGATTAACTGTCACTAATTGTAGTAAACAAAATACTTTTACAAATATTAAAATAGAAGGGTAAATAGTGTGTTTTTCACAAGTGTGGGGTAAAGTAAAAGTTTAGTTATAATAGAGGGTAAAATAAAATACGTTTTAGAAAGGCTGCGACAAAACAAAACAGTAAGGGGAAAAACAACCGAACGCCTCAACACTTAGCTAGCTTGCCTTTCGCTACGATAGCGGCGGGCCTGCTGCGTGCATTGGCCGCCGCCGGGCCGCCTCCCAGGACCGGTGCAGGACTCACCGCTGGCTTCGACGATTTGAGCACTGCCCCTTGGACGGCAGGCGCAGAAGCCTTACTCACGGGCCCCACGGAGGGGTACTTGGCCACTAAGTCACTCAGCTCCTTCGATGTGGAAACCCTAGTGCGGTCACCGTTTGGCAGCTTGACGAAGACGTGCCCGTTCTGCGTCCAGCAGTCTCTTACTCCAAAATGTTTCCTCGCTGTAGTGAACACATCTTGCCAGGATTTAGTGAGAAATTCACTGACCACTATGGAACTAGACTTCAGTTTCTTCTTCTCACTCCAGACCTGGTTTCTACAAACCACACTGACAAAGCGGACCAGAATGGGTCTGTTCTTATTATCAATTCTGCGACCCAAGCGATGACATGAAACCAGCGATGAAGTACGGAATGCAACTATTCCCATATTTGATTGTATGATACTACTGATTAGAGCCATACAGTTCTCACCCGTACCTTCCTGCAAGCCGGTGTACAGCAGTGCATCTCGACGACTATGGCTCTCCAGGTCATCCACGCGAACCAAAAGGGAATCGATGAGAGATCTCAAAAGTGACAGTATTGCCCATACTGACTGTTTGAAGTCAGAGTAGTCTTGGCCAACCCTTTCTCGGTTTACTGTGTCACTTGATGGAGTAGATTTTAATTGCATCTCAAATTCTGCCATCCTGGTCAGCAGTGATTCCTCAATCTGTTTTTGAGTGTTAATTACATCTCGCACATTTGCCATTGTGAGATGTTTAAGTTCTTGTGTACTTTGTGAAGAATTATGCCAGTAGGTATTGTATACAAATTAATAATACTGCATACAAATTGATCTTAGTAAAAACTCACAAGATAATCAGTTTAATATTATTTGTGTAGCACTTCTGTCACATAAAATAGGTTTGAATATTAAAAAAATAATTAATTGTAAAGAACAAAATTAAGTAAGTGTTGACACACTGGGTATCAACTACCCTCTGTTATGTCTGTTCTGTCTGTTATATCTATGTTCATCTTAAGACCCACCTGTTGAGAAACCCGATTGAGGCCTTCGAGCATCGTGCTGAGCTCTTCCATCGATTTTGCCATAACTACTATATCGTCGGCAAACCGAAGGTGAGTGAGGTATTCGCCATTGATATTGATGCCGAAACCTTTCCATTCCAGGAGCTTGAAGGCGTTCTCCAAAGTAGTCGTAAACAGTTTCGGAGAAATTACGTCTCCCTGTCTTACGCCTCTTTTTAAAGGGATCGCCTTGGAGCTCTCTTCCTGTACTCGGACTGACATAGTGGCGTTATTATACAAGCACTTCAACACTTCGATGTACCGATAGTCAATACGGCATCGTTGGAGAGATTCAAGCACAGCCCATGTCTCGACCGAATCAAAGGCCTTTTCATAGTCCACAAACGCTAAGCAAAGTGGCAGATTATACTCTTCGGTCTTCTGTATAACCTGCCGCAGCGTATGAATGTGGTCCATGGTGCTAAAGCCTTTTCGGAAACCGGCTTGTTCGCAAGGCTGAAAGTCATCAAGCCTGCGCTCGAGACGGTTCGAGATGTTTGGATTAGTTCAGTTAAATTGATCATTGAATTGAGTTTGAGTAATTCATATTCTATTCTTCTTTTATTAATTCTATTCATTTATTTTAATTTTTCTCAGAAATGGTGACATTCCTTGTAACCGATTTGAAAACTAAATTAAAAGTGAGACTTACATTTTATAATAAATATGGGCTTGCTTTTGACCACATTTGCCTGAGGTTATTACATTTTAAAAATATTACTTAGGCGACGTGTATATTTAGAATTTAAATGCATAATTACATTTTCATTGCAATTTTATTTTATTTTATTATTTTTATTTTTTATTTATTGATACTACGAACTCTGACCTTAAACGTATACGGGACTGGAGTAAATCATATGGCCTTTCAGTTAGTCTAGCAAAAACCCAGACAATTATAATTGGGAGCTCTCGCATGATTTCGAAAATTGACTGGTTCAAAGTACCCCAGGTTAAATTAGACAATATTCCTATCCCAATTAAGACTGATACTGTGAAAAACCTGGGAATAATTTTCGACAAACTGTTTTCTTGGGGTCCTCAACAGTCTGAGGTCAGTTGAAAAATTATTGGTTCTGCGGCGTCACTCAGACGATTACGGAACTTTCTTCCCATTACTACCAAAACTGCACTTGTAAAATCACTACTACTTCTCACATTACATTACGCTGACGCTTGCTATCTGTATTTAACTGAAGAGCAACTCTATAACCCAGAACGTCTTCAAAATTTCTGCATACAGTACATATTCGGATTACTTAAATATTGTTACGAGATAGGTTCTTGGATAGTCAGTTAAAACGCCGATTATTCACTCTGCACTTTATTGCACACGGCACAACTGGTTCGCACAAATACTTCACACTGGCACTGATATTCACACAAACTAGTCACTTCACAATCACTAGTACCGCACTTGAACACGAGATGTTTTCACTCCGGTATAAACACAATAACTATATCCGTTATTACCTACAGTCTCGAACCTACGAGATAATTCGCGACATTACTCGATCTAATAAACGCTATTGTGTTAACAAGTAAATAACTTGAAAATTCGAGAATTCCCTATTGTTCTCAAATACGTAAACACTCAAAAAATACAAACAATAGACGGCAGACAAAGACTGATCCCGCTCGAGTCATAAAACCATAAATTTCGCACTTAGGTGTAAACAACACCATTACCAACAACATCATTATCTGCGTCACACTACCTCCTCCCAAGACATCGTTGCATCCGTAATATCGCGCCTATCGATCCACGTGAACTATCTTGGGGGCACCTCGATATCCTTTCTGTATGCGGAACGTCACGTCGTTAATCTTGGTCACCACTCGGTATGGTCCATCCCATTTGGCTTGTAGCTTTGGAGATTTTCCTTTACTGCGTATAGGGTATATATACCAGCGAGCCTTCCTCGAACCAAGGGTTATTAGTCCTTCTGTCTCATCGAGTCTTCATTCTTTCCGATGCTTGCTGGCCATACTCTCTAATGTGCTCACAGATGTCGTTCATCTTGTTCTTCTGGAGGTCACTGGCGTACTCAGTTATGGGTTGTGGAGAATCCGGTGGGGCACCAGTTATTAAGTCGGCTGGTAGCCGTAACTCACGTCCAAAATTGGCAAAAGCGGGAGTGACATTGGTGCTTTCATGAACAGCACTTCGATATGACATTAAAAATGGCTGGATATGCTTGTCCCAATCTCGTTGTTTGCTTTCGACTACCTTTGCCAGGTAACTCTCCAGAGTTTGGTTGAATCGCTCCACCATTCCATTCGATTGCGGGTGGTACGATGTTGTCCTTGTTTTGTGTGCACCCATTAGCCGGCACGTCTCTTGAAACAGTTAAGATTCAAAATTTCTTCCTTGGTCACAGTGGATTTCCAATGGTACTCCAAAACGACAGAATACTTCATGGACCAATTTTTCTGCTATCGTTGATGCCTCTTGGTTCGAAATTGCGAAGACTGCCGGTCATTTGGTGAAGTAATCCATGACGACAAGAAAGTATTTGTTGCTACTTTCGCTCACAGGAAATGGTCCGGCCACATCCAGCGCGATTCGCTCCCATGGTGCTCCAACATTATACATCATTAATGCTCCTCTGCTGCGGGTATGCGGCGCTCACTGATGCACTTGCTTGTGCATTTCCGTACCCAGACTTCTGCATCTCTGCAGTTGATCCAGTAAAACCTATCTTGAATCTTCAATCCGTTTCACACCCAAATGTCCTCGCAAAAACCCTTCGTGGTACAGCTTCAAAACTTTGGGTACTTTTGCTCTGGATACAACCATTTGGAGATGGGACTGGTTGACTCGAGCATTTTCCCATTTTCGGCACAGTACTCCCTCTTGAAGCACCAGACTATCCCATTGTGCCCAACAGCTATTTGTCGTGACACTCAGTGAAGCAATAGCACTCCAGTCTGTCTTAGAGGCATCTGATTCCATCCATTCAAGAATCGGCTTGATGTCGGCGTCTTCTTTTTATTCCGCCTGAAGGGTTTCTTTCTATTCGTTACCGATGTCAGCTTTAAGCATTCTGACAGGTACTGGACTCTTGTCTTGAGCAATGCTTGCAGTCCTCTGAGCATGGCCTTCTTGACAGTGCATCTGCGTTGCAATGAGATTTTCCACTGCGAAGCTCCGTGTTGAAGTCGAACTCTTGTAGTTGCTCAATCTATCTTGCAACTTGTCCTTCAGGATCCTTAAACTGTAGAAGCCACTGCAATGCAGCGTGGTCAGTCCTTAGATGGAATTTTCGCCCGAGGAGGTATTTACTAAAATGGCGTAATGTTTTAACTACTGCAAGTAGCTCCTTTCTTGTCACACAGTAGTTTCTCTCTGGCTTGGACAGGGATTTGTTGAAATACGCAATCACCACTTCTTGGTCTCTTTTTCTTTGTGATAGTACCTACTCCTCCAATGATGGTGTTGCTGGCGTCAGTGTCTACGATGAACTCATTCTCGGTATCCGGAAAGCCAAGAATAGGCGTATTAAAAAGTCGCTCCTTTAGTTCTCGAAAAGCTGAGTAGCGATTTTCGTCCCAGAGGAAGGGACGTTTTTCCTCAGTCAGATTATGCAACGGCATAGCGATATCAGCAAAGTTCTTCACGAATCGTCTATAGTAGGAGCATAAAACCAACAATGCTCTGACTTCCGTCTTGTCTTTTGGCACAGGCGAATCTTTGACAGCACTGACTTTTTCTGGATCCATCTATGCCAAGTACGCCAAGGCTGTGGCTATGAGCCATGGCCCTGGTTTCGGCTTACATTTTCTAAATTTTCATCGCTGTGATCAGCATCAAGTCCTATAAAATATTGTCTTGTCTATAAATATAAAATCGTGATTCATTGACTCACCTATCACGAAATCTCAAAAACTACAAGTGCTAGGAGTATCAAATTTTACATGGAGGTTCTTTTAAGAATATAGGTGCTCATTAAGAACGGATTTTGTGAAATCCAAGCCCTAAGTGGGTGAAATAGCGAGGTAAAGTTAGTATGGGAGGTCACGATTCCATGGGCCGAATGACTTGAAATTTGGCATAGACATACTTAAACAAAATGAATTGACCACGTGATTTATTTTTCTTAATTGTATCGCCCATCAGCGTTAAAAACGGGATAAAAGCCATTTTTGGAACGAATGATTTTAACGTCGGAATTGAAACTTTTTAGTGTATTTGATTGATTCAATGAAGTAGGATTGATTAATCAAAATTTTGACAAAATAATTATTGTGTCAAAACATGTTGACATGTTTGAAATCCAGATTTATTGAAACCAATGAGTTAAGAACATAGAAGAAGCGGCCACAGCTTTTTTGTCACTTTTCCGATCTTACTTTCTTTACAATGTGTTCCCTAATAATATTTTTTAAAAATATTTCTTTGCTAAATTAATACTTACTGCGAAGGAACTTACTGCGAAAATAGATGGTTTAAGGTGAGTATTTAGTTGCCTTAGAAAGTGTGGAGATTACAATTGTCATTATGCATGACAGCATGATGCATACCAATGCTTTATAACCTTTTTATAACCGACTTCAAAAAAGAAGTTTTTCAATTCAGCGGTATGTTTTTTGTGTATGTAAGTTACGCGATTATTTGGACAACTGTGAACCGATTTTGTTGTTTTTTTTTTGTTTGATACAACATAGGTAGGTACTTCAGAGATAGTTTCTTTTGACGAACAGTTTTTTTTAGCAATCAAGAATAAACGAAATACATACCTAAACACAGCGCCTAAACAATGTTGTGGTTGGGGTTCGATTCAGTTCATCACTTTCATCATTGGTACACATCGATTCGAGCGAACTATTTGAATTGTGTACCTATAGCCCGGGAGGTAAGCGCAAAAAATTGCAATTACTTTCTAAAAGTTGATATGTTGGTATTACGTTGTCATAGTGGTGTACAACAATACCCCGGATTCAGTCAGCTGCGATGCTTAGCGTTAGGTGGGGATACCCGTTTGAATGTTTAAAAAAAATAAATGAGTATTTTGCATCTACTTTCAAATCCTGAAAATTGGGGTACGCGTAAAAAAATAACTGAATTTTTTTTTAATGCAGTGGTCAAATACACTTTATTTGCTTTAAAAATTGCCATTCTGTTAGGAAATCTACGAAATGTAACCATCTGTTCTTTGATTATGTAAACAGATACGTAAAATCAAAGAATCTGTTGATCAGCTGCTGGAGACAATGCTAAACGCCGCCCTGTAGAGCTTATACATAGTCTCGCTCCCCCAGGTTTGCTACATGAGTTGCTCCTTAAAGGTAGGAGCACCAAAAATGCTTCAGTCTCCTTAATTGTCTTTCCACATTTCCTGGTTACAGAAGAAAATAGGTTTAAAGTAACACGAGAAAAATTGATATTTAATTATAATTACCTACTGTACTAGCCATTTTAATAGTGCACTGCATGACGTAGGCCTAACCACGAAGGGTGATACCTACACTAAACAATAATATGATGCGCTTTATCAGTGTGAGATATACCTAACTGTTCTGTACTGTATCAGCTTTTTAATAGTACACTGCAAGACGTAGGCCTACCCGTAAAGGATGATTGGGCCATATCCACCACGATGGCCCAGTGCGGGCTGGTGGATTCACATACGCCATCAAATTTCTTCTACTAACATAAACAGGTTGCCTCACGATGTTTTTTTTTTACCGAAAACGTCAGTGGTGTGATATTCCATATATAAATTCCAATGAACTCATTGGGACGGGACCAGGATTTGAGCCCACGACCTCACGATTGAAAGGCGGGTGTCACTACAGCTAGACCACCACAGCTTTTCAGATATACCTACCTAATTGTTAAATTACTTCTAAGACATTTTACTAATCGTGAGAAAAATTTAAATTTAGTTTGTAAGTAATTATATTTTTTTTCTTTCTTTCTATAAAGTTATATTGTATTGTACACCAGAAAAACAGCTTAAATAACAAAGTATAAATTATCTTAAAATTTGGTGGTACAACGGCGGCCTTATCGCCTTAAGCGATTTCTTCCAGGATACCTTTGGATGGAAAGAAAATCAGAGTACAAATATGTGGTTGGTGGTGTATAAAAAAAGTAAAATGTGGAAAGAAAAAATAATTACTTACAAACTAAAATACAATAATTACATATTAATTATAATACTAATATACTACATCTTCAATAAGATAAATATAATACATAAAAAAATACATAAATATAAACTAAATACAATACATATTTATAAACAGTAAATATCATGTATAGTTGTTATTTAACATAATGAAAGAAAGTGTTTGAAAACTAGGTTATTGAATATATGGAGAGACTTGGCCTGCCTGATAGCTACAGGCAGTTCATTCCAAAGCAGGACAGATTGTACTGAGAAATATTTCATATAGGAAAGATTGGTATGGGAAGAGCAGTGGATTTTGAGTTTCAAGGCACGGGAAGGTCTCAAAGTACCAGAATAGCCTTGAATAAATTCGAAGCGTTCTTTGAGATACAAAGGAGTGGAAGGAAAGAACAGAATTTTATAAAGGAAAGATAAGACGTGAGAATTACGGCGAAGTCGGATAGATAACCAGTTGAGCTTTTGGTGAAAATGAGAAATGTGGTCATATTTACGTAATCCAAATATGTACCGTATGCCGAAATTTTGAAGACGTTCCAGTTTATCGAGTTGCTTTTCAGTTAAATCCAGATAGCAAGCGTCAGCGTAATCTAATATGGGGAGTAGAAGTGATTTTACAAGTGCAGTTTTGGTAGTAATGGGAAGAAAGTTCCACAACCGTCTGAGTGACGCCGCAGAACCAAAAATGTTTCGAAAAATGTTTGTCGAATATTATTCCCAGGTTTTTCACAGTATCACTAAATGGGATAGGAATATTGTCAAAGATAACCTGGGGTAGTCTGAACCAGTCAATTTTCGAAATCAAGCAAGAGCTCCCAATTATAATCGTCTAGGTTTTTGCTGGATTAACTGAGAGGCCATATGATTTACTCCAGTCCCGTATACAATAAAGTTATATTGTATTGTAAATATGTATTTGTTCATTACCTTGCTAGAATAATAATTTAAACATTATTTTATGAATATCTTCAGACTTACAGAAACACTGTGCAACTCTCTTTGAAATTAATCTTAGAAAAGTTATATCAATCATTTTAAGCAGAATAATATAACATAAATATTATTATTTGTGTAAAATAAAGCGATTTGAACACATTATTATCATATACTACGGGACTAATCGTGCACTAAAATTACGTGATAAATTAATACCTCCTCATACCGACGTTTCGGCCGAGTTGCATCGACCGTGGTCACGGGTAGACTGGCTGGAGGTATTCATTTATCTCGTAATTTTAGTGCGCGAATAGTCATGTAGTATATAATAATAAGGTGCTGTGAAGTTATCCAAAGACACACCCTCTCCCTGCTGAATTCAATTAGCGGATATAGAGCAGAAATATGCTTGTATTATGGGAAAAATCACACCCTGATTGAAGCATCACTCGAGGTGGGGCTGAGAGGGTTATTATTATTGCAATATTCTATTAGTCGTGGCTATATGTACCTATACATACATACAATATTACCCGACCGATCTGATGCCACACGATCTTGTAGGTACATTAGGTACCTAATCTCAATTTGAGTAGGTACTCAATCATCAATATGTATTTTTATTAGGTAGGAACATTGTGTTAGTTACTTTTCTTTAAACTTTTATCCAGAAACTTTTGCCGAAACTATTGTCAATTTTGTCCAAGATAGAGATAACCACGCATAACTTTTTACATAGTGGTCCGATTTTAATAATTCTTTATTTATTGAAAAGAATATACTTTGAAGTTGGTCCCATTTAAATTTCACCGAAATTGGCAGCCATTTTTGATAAATCAATGTAATGTGAAAAATGCTTTATCGATCCATGCGAAATATTCGCGAATTCTATACACGGGTTAAGTCGGTCATTCTTTTTTTTGCGAAAAATAATTATCTATAGAACAGCAAAATATAAGCCAGAGAACAGCTTTTTATTTAGATTTTTGAGATCAATTGTTAGATATAGAACATACTTAGTAGGGAACTTGTTTGGTTAAAAGTATTTTTAAAGATACGCTTAAAATAATGCTAATCGATTACCTAAAATTTTGTATGCTCAATAAAACCAAAATTGTTACATCTAATTACGCTGAACGCCGGTACAAAATCGCAAAAACTTTTTTCTGTAAGTATACTTTGAAGGGAGCTGCTAATATTGATGAATTTATATCTAAATTAATATTTTACCTAGTCGATATCGATTCGATAACACACCTATATATCTATCTCGATTATACAGCACCCCACTACCCAACAGGCGCCCAAACTCAGATACACATTATAGATAATAATGAGAATCTAATGCGCCATTCTACCTCACAAGTTGAACTCTGTAAGTTCGCAACTAAATATGTCGGTGCGTAATGTCTGATCCCCCGGGAGGGTACGAATACCTTGCCAGAACTTACTGCTCGGATGTAGGTTGGTGTAGAGCCAGTGAAATAGCGGGTAGATGTTTTTCCGACTTCCAAAAATAGGAGTTACTATGTTCGTCTGTAATTGTGAACCGATTTATTTATTTATTTGATTCACAAGAGTATACTTCCGATGTGGCCCCATTAAAATTTTATGGCTAAGCCGTTTTTGATAAATTAACAATAGGTAATGTACATAGATGTCACATCGATTAGTGCAAACTATTCGAATTCTGTACACGGTGGAAGTCGGTATTGACATTATTTACCATTTAGGAATTTGTGTAACTTTCATTAAACCAATTAATTAAGCAATTCAGATACATGACTAGACTCGCTGTCATCCTCATTATAATTTACAGATCTTTCCCTGTGATTAGCAGACCTTGAGATCTTTCAATCTCTATCAATATAGAAAAAATGCGATGCTATTAATCAATGAATCTCCATTTAAAATATTTCAAACCTGTTCTTGAATTTTTCGTTCACGCACCTTTGAAACAAGGTGTTGACGGTCGGAACGAAGTACGAATCGGTAGTCACATTCTTTATTGTCTGAGTATAGAGGAGTATGAAGTCTTCACGGTTTATAATAAGACAAATCCGGATGCGAACACTAAGTATCTACTTACTCTGCTAAGCCCAAATTAAGAAACAGTAAATTTAGTGACCAACGTTGTCAAATCATGACAATAAAAACTTATAGGCGTTACATTATATTCTAGTGACACAACTGTTGACGGTAAAAAATCTATAATATTGATAAAACAGATTTCTCAGTTCTATTGATCACTCGCCGATGTACTGGCCCCTGCCTTAAGGCGGCTCGCATAGTTTCGTCCGAAAGGTTTAATTGTTCCATCCAACCTCGCCTCGGTCGAGCAATTTACGGACGGTAACATACTTCTGCTTCTTTCTCAAATTGGATTTCGTCTTGTAACAGTTGCGTTTCATTTGCATTACCTCTTTGGAAATTTTATATTATTTGGAACGTTTTACGATGTCATTAGATTATCAGCAACTTACTTGTCTCCTTACTTTTATATAAACTTAACTTTTCTATAGGTATGTTTGCTACTTGTTTTGTAGAAGCAGACGTTTTCAATTTAGTTTTAATAAAATGTGTTGAATTCGAGCAAAAATTACGCAGAAAACAATTACACATTGATTCTATGCCCAATGACTATAAATACTTTGCCAAAGGATTAGAAATAATTTCTCTAACTTTTTTAAACTTTGAATTTATTCATAGTTTTGATTTTGAATTCAATTTTGAATTGTGCATATAGCTTATTTTACTTTTTTTGTGGCGTTCTAACTCGGCTCTTCAACTTATCAGGCCCCGAAAAAGATGACGTAATGCATTTTACACCTGTAACAGAAATAGGACATGAAAGACTGCAGCACAAAATTGCCAAAACTGGAAAAATTGAGGGAGACTTTTACCCAGTAGTAGGACACAACAGTATATCAACAACAAACAACAACTTTATTTATTTAATAAAATGTTTTTGTCAAAACTAATGGCATATCCATTCCACATTGTATCACATTCCCCTACCTAGACGTAGTTAATTTCGGCAGTTCGCGGAAACTCGCGGTATCGGAAGTACAGGAGACGATGAGACACCTCGTTAGCGATAACCTCAGAGGTGACTAATAGTTTGGGAACTTGAGTCACCTGATTTTGATGGCACGTCATTAGAGGTGAACTATAAGGAAGGAACCAACTTTACAGACAGTGCAACTTTAGTCATGAACCGCAACACAATACTTCAACACCATAATGATTGCAATTTTTTAATACAGTTGACTGATTAGACTTTTCATCAAAATGCTGGTGATTTGGCTCAACGTATATGCAATAAAAATTGCTATTTAGCGTGGAAATGCTGCCAGAGCATGCTGGACATGCTGTCAACTATGGCAGTGGGCTTGAGCATTTGGATTATCTTTTGACTTTCAAGGATCTGTGGAAGATCCAACTGCTTTCATGTAGTAGTAGTTTAAGTAAGTAGCATTGTATTATATTGTAGTTAACAAAAGCACTTACTCTTTTAGAAGATCAGAATACGGGCTCCATAATTCATAGTGATTTTAATACACCATAAAATTAAAATTACGTACCTATTTAGAGCAAACTGATACTACCTACAACAAAAACATTGCAGAATCTCCTCGAGCGGTATTTTCTGAGTAACTCAATAACATCGTGACTCCGTGACGGTGACTCGCAGTGTGACACCATAAAGTTTACCTCTACTGTGTTGACTATCAGTTAAAGTTTAACCACTGATTAAAGTTTGTGTAAGTTTACCGAACTACTCCCGATAGATACATAAATGAGGGGACACATTTTTTTTTCAGATAATTAGTTAGGTACATGTACTGACAGATGTTATACATCTTTTCGAGTCTAACAAGATTAATAAACTCGATTACGATAATTATATTACACGACCGTGTACATAATTTGAATAGCCGCACAAATCGATGTATCGTCGACGTAGTAATTTTTTACATTATAGTTAATTTTTCAAAAATTACTCCGCCAATTTCTATAAAATTTAAATGGGATGACTTCCGAAGTCTGCGAAATCTAGTCAACCAGATTACCAAAAAAACATTGAAGGTCATGAAAAATATAATTCTGATTTCACTTTTTTAACATACTACACATTACATAGCATAGAAAGGTCTATAAAGAAGCGAAACATTGCAGGGCAGAATGTCCTCAAGCGGTATTTTCTAAACGAAATAACTTAATAACAGCGTGACTCCGTGACGGCGACTCGCAGCGTGACAATAAACACGTCTCGGCCATCGTTAATCAACGACAACGCTCACCTTCCAGGACCGGCTCTACCATACTAACTGGCGGTTAAACTTTGAGCACGAAACTAAGTATCTTGTGTAGATAAACTTCATGGAATTTTGTAAGAATACATAAATCTGAAATTAGTTTCTCCCAGTATTGCCAATGCTACGACAATTAATTAATATCTGTTCTACATCTTAATTTACGGTCTACGGCCGTAATCGTAGAGCCATAGAGCATACGGCCGTAGGCATAGGTAATCTTTTACAAAAGCTTTTTGTACATTTGCTGCAGCCCTAGGCCCAAGTTATAAAAATTCGTTTAAATGTCTGGTTCGACGGTATTTGCCTATTGCAATGCCTGATGTGATATTTACTCAACACTGGCTGGATCCACTGAACTTATTCCATGATAAGCGCAAGAATAAATAAATACGTCTTGTCCACCGTTTATAATCTAAGACCGACCAAATTCTACTGGAGGAGCGACACGCTACTATAATATTAACGTGTCGGTCAAGCTTTATAGCCAATCCATGCTAAATTAAAACAAAAAATTACCACTAATATCACCAATTCACATAAATTAAAAATGTATATATAATTATTTAATGCTTAGGTACGTCAGTATGTATTACCAGCTTACATTCTTAGTTGTTTGTGCATGGATCTAAAACGGAAAAAATGAATATCTTCTCTTGATTGTTTATATCTAAGATAAACCAACAGTTAACCAAACCGAAGCACAGGCTCCCAAAACAATAGCATCACCTTGACACAACACGGGAGGCACCAGTGAGTGAAGTGGGGCGTGGTGGTAGGGTGGGGTATGGGGGGGATATAATTAATTACGTCACACTGTCAGGTGAACAATGACTGGAAACTGTGCTGGAGTGACGACGCAGGTTTTTTATCTGAAAACTGAACGTGAGTTGGCAATGAGCTTATGGTTCTCTCATATACCTATAATATGTAGCTGTATTGATATAACTAGAATTGAATATATGTATAGAAAATACTTGTCTTAATCACCTTTATACAATTGGCATTTATACAGGGTTATTTCTAATCAATTAGCATCCTTTCAGGGGCTTATTCTGTACGTCAAAACTAACAACACTTGTTCTATGACTTTTGTCAAAATTCATTTTTTTTATTGTTCCATAGAAAAATTTCGTTCACCGGCGACAAAATGTATGGAACAGCTGATTTTTTTAAAAGCTTTGACAAAAGTCGTAGAACTAAAGTTGTTAGTTTTGATGTACAGAACAAGCCCCTAAAATGATGCTAATTGATTAGAAATAACCCTGTATAGAATCACTTTTTGTTTTTACGGCCAAATATTGACCGCACCAGCAAAAAAAGCCAAGTCAATGCCCAGTAGCCATTCAGAGAAAAAAAAAACAGGATTAAACGTCAAATCAAATAAACATTTTCAAAATGTTCAGCAATGACTGCGTCGTACCCTACATAGTCACACTTTTCAACAAACTAGTTGGTGACTAATATTTACGAAACAACGATCTATGATGGGATGCTTATCAAAAGAAAATTTTCCATAGCAACACAATTTACGCAACATAATGTAGGAACATCGTCATAGTTTTTTCCTCGAATTTTGGGTTGGCCTCATACTAAAAGTTGTCCATAATGATGGCTCTAGTAATAATCTTTGTGTCTTAGTCCAGGTCTAATTTATCTATGGTGCAGGGAAGCAGATAATCCTGTATGTATATAAGAACATTTCATACAACCTTGCAAATTAAGTTTTTCAAATTCAGATTAATCTACAATTCACAGAAGGTGTCCACGTGAAAATCCGTCAACCCGTAAGCCTTTATCTGCCGCAACCAACACGTCCGTAATCGCACCGGAAACGGAAAGTCCACCATATTGTATGAAATCAGCTTGTCTGGCCTTCCGCGCTGTTGCACCTGTATTCACTTGTACAAACCTAACAACGCAAATTAAACTTTACCTCTCAAGTAATAAAGCTGACAATTTTTCCCGCCTATTAAATTTTCAGTCTCCACTTGCAATTCTATAATTCAAACCAAAATGACTCTACCTACATCGCAATTAAGTTCAAATTGAATTGCAACCCGATTCAGGTGACAATTTGAATTGTGTTCCATTTGCAAAACCGTTTGTGTGAGATCATCTTTTCAGCAGCTCGCATTCCAAATTTAATTTTGTTGCTATGAATTTACAATTGATTTTTGTTTGTTTGTTATAGGAAATTAACTAGATAAACTGATAGGGTGATTTTGACTTTATGGGTAGAGTGTTAAAGTTGTGTTTTGTTTGCTGTTGTGTGGTTTATAGGTGTAAATCTGCGTGTAAAATCCGCGGACAGGTTTCCGCCGGAGCTATTGTTTGCGCGTCCGAATATGAATTAATAGGGATTTTCAGGTAAATCGCAGGCTAGGGCTATTGTTCCGACAGTTTGCTGTTGAAGCCCACTGCGGTGGAAGTGGATTTATTTGGCAGTTTTTGGTAGTTGTGTAACCGGATTTGTGGTGTTATGCGATGACAATAATGCTATTCAGCTATTTAATTCATTGATAGTTCATATTTTATTATGTGGTGCTGTATATCATGTGGTTCTTTTTTGTTGTGTTAGTACCTACCTACAATATTTTTTCTGAAAACAAGCAATTATCTACAAGTATTAAATTTATAAGACTTGTAACATTTTCTAACTTGTATACCTACTCAAAATTGTAACTGTTTTCTGAAAAGTGTTAGTATATTTACAAGTAATTATTATTATTATTTATTATCAATTACCTACCTTTGAAAAGCGCATGAGTCATACACATTGACCCAGTAGAGATTTGTGATTTTTTGACCAAAATAATGAATTGTTTGAATTGTTAAATTTGAATTGTTAAATTATTATTTATTTTCTGCATAATAAAGGCATCAAAAGTTCACCATTAATACCAAAAAAATCTTTGCTTCACAACAAGATTATTTTTTGCAAAAATAGCATGACCAACTTCACTCGAGTACAGAATTCGCGAATATTTCGCACGGATCGATGTATCATTTTTCACATTATTGTTGATTTATCAAAAATGGCTCAGCCGATTTCGATAAAATTTAAATGGGACCAATTTCGCAGTATACTATTTCCAATAAAAAAAATATTGAAATCGTTCGAAATTACTACTATAAAAAAAGTTATGCGTGGTTATACATAAAAAAACGCGTCGAATTGTAAACCTCCTCCGGTGGTTCGTTGGTCAAAAATGTATCCGAGATGCACACTATCTCTCTCCACAAAAACTTATCCCTCCAGTAACACAGCGCAGTCTGAAGAATCCTTCACAGAATTTCGTCTGCATTCTTATCCACCCACTTATCTATTTCAATTAAAACAGTATCTAAATCGGCAACAAAACGTCGCAGGCGCAGCGCGGGCTATTCTCAGAGACACGCTTGATTTATACTTGCGCAAGCGCACAGACTGATTTCAAGGAAACACATCGCTCATCTCCCACTATCAACACTGTAGGCGCATAGACAGTACATTAGCTGTGTCGCCTGTAAAAAGTGATATAAGTTAAAAAATGCTATTTTTCATGGAAGCGAAGGCAATACTTAAAATTCATTTTTTCAGCCGATTTTTTAAACGATTTCAGTATTTACACTTTTATCATTGATAAAAGTTGTTCATGATGAATAACAGAAAGATTTCATAGAATATGCCAATCGTCTAGAAAAGCACACCATACTCAATATTTGATTAAACATAAATAGAACCTTGCTTAAAACAAAGCGTTAATTTTACAGTGTGAAAAAATCAATCAAATAATTACTTTAAAAAATTAAACACACTAACAAAACTGCAAAATAGTGTCAGCTCTAACCGCTTGTTTCAGAAACCACAGGTGGAATCTAAACACTTATTTTTTTATCAGTAGTAGGTACTTTTAATTCTCAGAGTAGGTAAATAATTAAATGTCTTAGATCTACCCATCAAAACTAATAGAGATATCCAAACACGAGTTATAACTAACAAGTGGTGTGGAAACTGCTTCATCAAGAGCGAAACAATGAAACGCTCTTTTACTAAAATAGCAAATAGGTAATATTTGGCTAGGCGTTTGGTTGAGGTGACACTTTACCAGCATTCTGGCCATTTGGCCAGAAGGACTTTAGCCAAAAGCTAAGTTTACCGAGTCATCGAGTCAATGCCGCCAACAATCCAGATTCCAGCCACGTTATTCTCTGCAACGGAGCTTTTTTTTGTGGTTTGTGTTTTTTACTTTTGAGGTTAGTTTTAATAATTTTGGGCTTATTATATATATGTTTTGTTGAAATACATTATTGTATGTGTAATAGATTTTTTTTCCAAAAATCGAGTTATATGATTTTGCTCAGGAAGCACTGTATGAAACTGTATTTTGCTGTTATAACTCAGGTTGTGGGCACTCGTAGGTGATGTTTAGTGCACAGGTGAGAATGGATTTGCGGTTACGAACGCAGTTAGTGTTTATTTCATGTTTAATAGAGTCACCGATGTCATCTTTTTGTTTTATGTTAGCCATTAAAGAAACGTTATTTTGTTTAATCTTATAATCATACGCCGTAAATAAATAGTTTTTTTTTCTTAAATATTCTTTTGAAGTAAAAGCAGTTGTTACTAACTTTATTGCGATAAAACGTCGTAACATTAAAATTGTTGGACTTCACTTTGTGCTTTCGAAAATATTAGACTTTAGACATGAAGATTGTATATAAATAATGTGTGAGTGTGTTATGTAGATAAAACATCCGATCGGTACATTATATTTTATTTTTAGTTTGTTGTTCTATATTTGTGTATCATATTTAAAAAGTAAAACTGGCCGAGTTTGTGTGTATTAGTTGCTATACTTAATCACGACCTCTATTAGAATATTTTTTGTGTTAGAGATGCAGTGAAACACCTTCAATGATAAGGTAATTTTAGTATTGAGATCCAGTAAAATTATTTCAGCTCTCGTTGTTATGGCAAATGCATTACCAATTAGGGCTGGAGAACTATTATTTTCCGACATTTTTTCCCACACTAGTAGTAGGTACGATGTGTCAAAAGCCATATTATTATGTCATTTTAGGTTATCTTACTAACTGTTTCTTTATGGCAGATACATAATTTAAAGTACTAATTGTGGTTCGTGTGCACCCCGAGATGGGCCAGGATCGTCACTCAGTGGGTACCGGGGGGCAGACGAAGGAAGGGAAGGCCTAAACTTAACGCTGGTGTGCCGATCTTGACACTTTCCGGGAAGGTTGGCGGTTAGGAAGGAAGTGGGGAAGACCTTTGCTCAGAAGTGGGACAGCATAGGTTGAGAAAAAAAATTAAGAGTTTTTAACCAACTTCAAAAATGGAGGTTCTCAATTCGACTGTATGTTTTTGAATGTATTTTTCGCGATTATTCCGCCAGTTTTATGAACCGATCTTAATGTTTTTTTTCTTCGGTAGGTTATACTTTACAGGTAGTTTCTTTTAAAATTTATCGTTTTTGAAAAATTAACGATAGTGTGTTTGTGTGTGTATCAATCCATGCAAATGATTATGCCATTTTAAGCGAAAGGTTATAATTTTAGCAAAGCTAAAGCACTGCGAATGAAAGTACCGTGCAATCATTACCGAGGTATTTGGGTGGCGCTAAGTGCCGAATAAAAAGTGCGATTGATCAATGGCAGAGTATTTACAGAGGTAATGGCGAATGGTGCAATCGATAAGGATCTCTGATTTAGTGCGGGTTCCGTGCCAATATCGCGTAGAAAGCTGTGTTGACCAAATACCTATTGATCTTACACTGGAAAGTTTGCTCGGCTTATCTAAGTGCCTGCTGTGTTTGTAGTAAGTTTCATTGTTAAGAATAAAATATAGTTTAATTAATCGAACTACTGTGAATTTAAAATACTGACGGGGTTTTAGTTTTGTACTTAGTGTTTTTTTTTTAATGTGACTTCATCACCTGCCAGAGCCCCTAATTGCCTACTGCTGATCATAGGCTTCTCTCCTTGTACCAACGCAACTTCTCTCTCCTTACAAATTTCATATCCTGCATGCATCTCTGAAATGCATTCAGAGTTGAGAGTTCGTTTGCAAATTTTACTAAATTTAATATCAATCATTACATTAATTATTCTTTGTTAAAATCTCAGTGACCCGTACTTATACATTACTTACAAACTGGAAAACTATAAAAAGTATATCACTTATGTACGTAAGTATAAAACGTATACTTATTTTCCAGGGGCGTATCTACCGCCTTATCTGCCGTACCAATTATCCGCACCCCCGACCCACGGGGGCCCCTGACGTGCGTAACCAAACATTAATAAAAACTTGCCAATTTTTTTTATTTCAGAAAAGACAAAAGTTAAAAAAGCAAGTTCTTTTGAGAGAAATCTTTACCCACCATAAGGGCCCCAAACATTTTTTACGGGGCCCCGCCAAGTCACGCTATGCCACTATTATTTACTTTCTTTCTCACATTATCACTTAACAAAATGGTTAAGAACGTCAGATATGGCCGCTCGGGGCTGATCCCGATCCATCAGCTAATTGCTCGCGTCAGTTGTAATCTGTTGCACCGAAACATGTCATTAGCCCATTGAGACGGACGGGAATTGCCTTTATCACCAGCCAGCGCTTCTTGGAAGATGTCTGAGGACTGATACGTATATCGAGATGTCACGTGTTAGATAAATCATGTGAAAATACGTGTGTTATTTACTTTGTCCTGAACCGACTTTTTATAGTCCACTACAGATTACAAGCCTATCACTTACTATACCATTTACGAAAGGGCGTCCGTAAAATTTGGAGTTTATTTCATACTAATGACACGCCCCGGCTTTGCACAGGTGTATTATACATAAAATAAAAATAAACTTTTTTCTTGAATCACTCTTTCTAAAAAAAACCCGCATCAAAACCCTTTGCGTAGTTTTAAAGATATAAGCATACATACATAGAGACAGCGGGAAACGACTTTATTTTATACTATGTAGTGATTTTCTTACAAGGTAGTTATAGATATAGTACCCGAAAAAAGCCTCAGATACGCACTAGATGCAAAAGGCTTACATCGACCGTTTCACCGTTTTTTTTGGGGGGTTTATAGTGTTGTTCCCAAAGCAAATATTAGTCATAATTTCAAGTAGGTCAACCTTCGTGGGTAGGCCTACGTCCTGCAGTGGACTACTAAAAGGTTGATACAGTACAAAGGGGTACCTATTATCTTCAGCTTGCCTTTTTGTCGCTGGGTAGCAATAAGTACAACGATGTTCTATAGTAACACACTTTACATGAAATGAGAATGTTTAGAAATTTTCGTCTTTTGAAATTTCTTTTCATTCGTTTTGCATTTGAACTTTTTGTTTTGAAATGAACAAATTAGACAATTTCCAAAAGAATCAATTCGCCCTTTCGTACCTGCGTTTGATTACGATATTTTCCGCAAAGGTGATTCTATTAATGAATCACTCGACCAAAGCGACCCAACAAGACTAGTGGGATCTCACGTCGACAAATAGGTGAGCTGAAGGTATAAATCAAGAACAACGCTTCCTGAGTCCGCAGGACGGACACGCGGACGGACGGACAAATGTTAAATGTATTAATGGATCGTGCATGAAGCTCTCCTCGGGTTATTATCATGAATTATTGATGGGTAGGTGCTACCTCGCGTCTTATTCATCTTGTAGGACACCTCATTTAACACGATATGTGACTCATTCATTTTAATTGTTCCCACAATGTAGTATCATATAAAAAAATGAAAATGCTTGCAGACTTAAAATTTTGTCGCTAGTTTTGGTAATTAGAAACTATTTAAGACACTAGTATTCTCTAAGTGCTCTAAAAGAGAGAGTTGAGGTATTTAATAGAAATTAATTAATGAATTGGAAATCGTTCTCCATACAGTGCTCATGTTACAATAATCATTGACAAGTTGATCGATACATATTTTTAGAAGACATACGTATACAATTATCTCATATAGAACTGCAGACTAAATTGAATGAGCCATTACAAATCTGCGTAGTAGTTAAGTACAAAATTAAACACATACTCGTACCCTGGATTGTATGTTTGATGTTAACCTGCCAAATATAATTCACCCAAATTACATCGACCTGGCATTTTTTCTGCTAAAATAACTTTTGTTTTTGACAAGTGATAAATTAATACCGTGATACAAAGACATGATCTGCAAAAGAAAATTAAAAAAGACACGAGTTGCGCTCCGGGAGTACCGGTAGAAGTGAAAAATTTTGCATTTTTGAATATTATGGAATGGTTACCGTATAATTTCGCACGAGTTGCTTAGAATACAATACTAGCATTTATGTGGTAAAATACATTATCAGGCACGCACAATCGCGCAAGCAAGTTTTAATTAATCATCTTACGAATTTTCGATCAGCTTTCGAATTGTCCTGGCGAGAGTTTAACATTTTGTACCCATCCCAAAAAGTGCACAACACTGCTAATTTTTTAACGTTTTCACTTCAAAAATCTTCGCATAAGTATCGCGATATAGTAGTCCAGACCAGCCTTTTACAAAGCTACTGTATCAGAAAAACGAGAGAATCCGAAAAAGCCACGGCCACTTAACAAATAACTAGAGCAACTCCAGTTATAAATATTATTCATCGCAGGGAATAGTCTTTTCAGCATTCATACATATCCACTATCATCCCCTCGCACCATCGATTAGCCATACCAAGCCAATGTCACTGCCACGCTAGGCGTCTCATGCGAGTTGACTCCCTCGTAGGGTGACGTGATTTCATGCCATTAGGCATTGTTCACTGGGTATATGGGTAGTCACATTGTGATTCATAATTTATTCAGGAACTACAAATCCTTTCGATACAGTTTTTTTTCCTTTCGGCCGCGTATGTACACCGTTTGGGAAAATTGCAACTCTTGTTATCAGGTAAACTTGTTTGACATTCACAACCTTTTTTATGTTTCACAGGGTGTTTTTGTTTTCAATTTAACTTGAATATTTTAAGCATGATGTCCAAAATCAAAACGCTTAATTATGTATTGCCGTATCTATTAGAAGAACTACCTAACACCTGTTTTTAGGGTTCCGTACCTCAAAAGAAAAAAACGGAACCCTTATAGGATCACTTTGTTGTCCGT
The DNA here is from genome assembly GCA_949316475.1 of Hypomecis punctinalis. Lineage (NCBI taxonomy): Eukaryota > Metazoa > Arthropoda > Insecta > Lepidoptera > Geometridae > Hypomecis > Hypomecis punctinalis. Next base: position 3,712,051 of record OX438805.1, read on the forward strand.
CTGTCCGTCGGTCCGTCAGCCCGTCTGTCCGTCTGTGTGTATGTCAAGACTCTTTATCTCGGGAACGCGTTAAGATATCCAGTTGAAATTTAAATTGTATACGTATATTTATGGCCTCTTGCAGTTGTGTTAAAGAAAAGCATCTCAGTTATCGTTTTAAAAGGTTAGAGCCATTTATGTTATAAAAAACCGCATATTTCGACACTCACAAAAATCAAAACCTACAGGGTACTTCCCGATGACATAGGACTTTGAAATTTGGCGAAAAGCATTGCCTCAAAGTACACATATAGGAATAAATCTGAAAACTGTACATTTTTATTTAAATCACAAAAAATACGGCCTCAAATTCACTAAATATGGGTTCAAAATTCAAAGTGAGTAAATCGTATCATGTAAGGTATCAAATAAAAGAGGTTCGTTAGCACATGCTAAAACAGTCTTTTAATTATTTTAACAATGTGCAATTTTCTATGTATCACGTGAAAAGTGAAACAAAAACTTTTTTGTCGATGAATATAGTATAGAGATTTTAACAACTTAGTTCCCAATTTTGTGAAATTCTCTGGATTTGTACGGAACCCTCTGTGTGCGAGTCTGACTCGCACTTGTCCGGTTTTTATTTTATGCTTAAAGACAACCCCAAATCAGTGCAGCTTTTCAGCCAGCACGAGGCCGGAAGGAAGCCCATAAGTTACTCGACAAGCACACGTGCCTTTGACGATTAGCCGAAGGGCGCGCGGGGGGCAATAAACGTAGTAGGTTCAAAAAAGAAGGTTCTTAATTCAACTGTATGTAGATATTTATTGTATGTTACACGATTATTCCGCCAATTATGAATCGATTTTGATGATTCTTTTTATTCGGTCGATCATACTTTGGAAGTGGTTCCATTTAAATTGTATCGTACTGTGAAATCTATTGCATGGGTGATATTGATTCATGCGAGTTATCCGAATTCTGTACACGGTTGAAGTTGGTGCCATTTATTGGCCAAAAGTAGCTATTAATATATGATTTGTTCATAAATTCCTACATAAGTAAGTATAACCATGATTTTTCAAAAAGTGCTTGCGTTTACAAAATATGTTTTTTTTCACTAAATTATCCGGAGAGAAAGAAAAAAATTGCATTTTCATAACAAATACAAGTATTTTAAACTATGGAAACCGAAAGTTATATACTTATTGAAAAGAAGTTGGAGCACCCCTAGATTGCCACGAATTCAAAATCGGTCCTAACTAAGTGTTAGGTAACATAGCATTTACCTTACCTGCTATAGTTGTAAAAAAACAAAGTTGGTGTTCTGTTGGGAGTGGCAGGTGACAACTAAGTAGAAAGTAAAATAAAACTACTGAATTATAGTTAATTCAGAAGAATTAAATAGTATCAGCAACGATCGCATCTTGTTCAATAAATGTCAAGGGGTCTGACCCTACACAGAAAGTCAGCACCACATATTCCATTTCAGTGGATCCTATCTTAATTGATAGTGAATGAATGTGTCTCCTGACTTTAACACTGACAAGCGTTGCTAATCGATTGTATTATACATTCATAGGTTCGGAACTTAGTGCATTATGTGCGCTTGGTAGGTATTCTTGCGTCTGACGTCAAGTACGTATGGAGTATTAGATGTTATGTAGCATGATGGTCAAAGCAAAAGCCTTGGAATCTATTAAAACAATAAAATTCGATTGAGAATAATTATTTTTCGCAAAAAATGGCAAAACCGCCTTCAACTGTGTACGAAACTTGAATATTTCACTCGAATTGTTTAACTTGTTGTTGTTACGGCGCCTTAGAGCTGCCTACTTTTCTATCCACCCGCATTTACCGACTCCTATGTCCTACCCTCATCTTTCCTAGACGACGACCGCCTAGGTAAGTTTCGTTAAGTGAGACGCGCTGTTTGCTTTGGCGAACAGTCTGCCCTTGACCGCCGGACAGGGTGCATTTTTCACCGCGCCACGCACTTGTCGTGTGCCTAGCATGGTCTCGTAAAACCGCTTACCTATACAAGTAATTGTGATACGTGTCCTGGACGTAGTGTCATTCCGCAAATACAGTCCACTCAAGCCGCTTCGCGACTGCCTGAAGAAGAGACCTAGGAGCTACCAGGATCAAGGTTCTGCAGCTGTGCTCACCGACCCGGAGTATTCAGGTTAGTCGTCGTCTTCCCGCATCCCCTTTGTGTCCCGCGCGATCTGCCATAACACTTGGTAGCCACGCTAACAGTTGTTGATTTTTCAAAAATGGGTCAGCTGATTTCTGTAAAATTTAAATGGGACCACCTCGGAAGTATATCCTTTCGAACTAAAAAATATTTTTTGATGCAGTTCCCAATTTGCGAAATGATCGATGAACATTCACAAAAAAAAACCGGACAAGTGCGAGTCAGGCTCGCACATCGAGGGTTCCGTACAAATCCATAAAATTTCACAAAATTGGGAAATAAGTCTTAATCTATATCTATACGATAAACATCAACAAAAAAGTTTTTTTTTCACTTTTCTCATCATACATCGAAAATTACTTATTGTTAAAATAATCAAAAACATGTTTTAGCATGTGCTAATTAAGTTCTTTTATATGATACCTTACATGATACGATTTACTCACTTTTTCAATTTTGAACCCATATTGTGTGAATTTTGAGGCCCTATTTCTTGTGATTTAAATGAAAATGTACAGTTTTCAGGTTTATTCTGAGTACTTATGTGTACTCTGAGACAATGCTTCTCGCCAAAATTTATAGTTCTATATCAACGGAAAGTACCCTGTAGGTTTTGATTTTTGTGAGTGTCGAAATATGCGGTTTTTACGACATAAACGTCTCTAACTTTTTTAAACGATAACTGAGAAGTTTTTCTTTTACAGAACTGCAAAAGATCATAGATATACTCGTACGTATATTAGTATATTACGTATATAGTTTTAATTTCAACTCGATATCTTTACGCGTTCTCGAGACAAAGAGTCTTGACATACACACAGACTGACAGACGGACAACAAAGTGATCCTATAAGGGTTACGTTTTTTCCGTTCGAGGTACGAACCCTAAAAAAATACCGACGAACATAGAACCTCCTCCTTTTTGGAAGTCGGTTAAAAATAATAAATTTTCGTTCTAATCCAGTATTTATGGATATGTAATAAATATATTCAGGTAATTCACGCAAGTACGTTTTTAAGAACGGCGCCACCTACGATCTATCTAGTGATGGAATGGAGTATTCCATTAAATATGATAATTTACTACTTAAGGTAAGCCCTCGTGTCAGAGTTTATAAGCAGACTGAAAGCCTCTGAGATGGCTAAGCGGTTAAAGCAACCGGGCCCTACAGTTTAACATGTCATCTGAGCCCTGGTAGCACTAAGTTATAAATGCCACTAGCTTTCACCCGTCGAAGACTGACCGTGCTGAACGTTGCTTAACTTCAATGATCGCTAACGAACACCTAGTCAAACTACGCTATAAACGCTACAGTAACTGGTAGTGCCTAAAGTCTGATGTCGGAATCCGCGTAGCATCGGTAACGTCAGCAGCAGATCTCTTCACAGCCCGGTGGATCGCGCCCGACCTATGTCTAATCATTTGTGCTGGCAGACCTACGAACTTACAGAATTGACTTTAAAAATATAGGGCTTTTTGACTCGATTCAAAATGTAGGAGAATCACGAGTTAAAAATAAAAAGCTTTAATATTATTTATGGGTATGATACAAAATGTGTCACAAACCAGAATCAGTTACATCGCTATCAGTATTCAAGACATTTCCCATCCATCCATCAGCCGTAGGCCATCCACTGCTAGACATAAGCCTCCCCTATAGATTTCCAATAAGGCCGGTTGGAATCGGACAGCATCCATCGTTTCTAGACGTTTACTGCACGATGTAGACCATTATAACCTTATGAAATTTCAATTAGATTGGTTAAAAGCAGCTTGCAATCAGAATATTTTAGAGTTTTCCTGCAGTCTTGATTATGTCCATCTTGTCGGTGTGAGTTGGTGCAGGAACATAAGAATAGTTGATGTTGATGAATCTGAAAATTGAAAATAGTCGTTTCGTTTCGTTTCATTTATTCAACAAATGGGTGTCAGAGACACACTTTTGAGAAGTCAATAAAAATCTACACAATGGTAAACACTTAACAAAAAAAAACAATTGCTTACATAAATAAATCATCCATTTACACTCAGTCCACATTAATTTGCACATTAATTAATTAAACATTACAATTAGGTATGTAGGTACCTAATATAAAAACAAGTAAACACAACACGGTGTCAGTAGTATGAATGATGAAAACCTACCAAATCTATCCAATTTGGTAGATTTTCGTCAGTCAGTCAGTATAAACGCAATAAAATGTCAAATTGTAAAAGTAAGTCGACATTATTATATTCCTATTCAAAGTTCAGTACAATTCGAAATCTTCAAATTATTTTATTTATTCTTGTTGCATCATTACAATGTAAGTGCGCCGTTACAATAACGGACAACAAGTACGAAGCCGTGGTGGTCAAGTGGTAATAACATCCGCCTTGCAATCGTGAAGTCGTGGGTCCCGTACCAAATAATTTCTTGGAGTTTATGTACGGACTTTCACACCACTGGCTTTACGGTGAAGGAAAACATCGTGAGGCAACCTGCATACATTACTAGAAGAAATTCAATGGTGTATGTAAACCACTGTGTCCACTGCAGGACGTAGCCACGTCCTGCAGTGGACTATTAAAAAGGCTGGTACAGTACTACAAATACGTACTACAACACAGATGGATCAACTACGCGTTACCACAGTAGTAGCGACTAAAGTCCTCGCTCACAGAACTTTTATAACTGGCGTCACTTCTAATGTTTGCTAAATCTACGCTCGCGCCGGACACGGGCCGGTGTCAGCGGCAGCCGCGGAGTTTTGGAATGGAAACTGTCGCAGTCGCTTCCACCAGCGATTTACACAACCACCTACATTGTATGCTTAGAGTTGTAACCATTGGTCAAAACAATATGCATAGTACAGCGTCAACTTATGTCCGTACACAGGACTATAAGCTTAGAAAATGTGTGGCAAGCTTGTCAGTATAATTTAAAGTGGGTTTAAATAGAAAATACCTAATTTATGTTCTACTTTTATGTTCTCTTGTTGCTATCTCAGAATAATGAAAAACAGGTTGCTATAGACGTTATAAATATGTCGTTTTATCATTTACCATCTATAGAGATATCAAGGTTGAAAGATCCAAGAGAAAGTTCTACTTGTGCCACAGACTTGTGCAACAGACTTGTGAAATAAGCAGATATGCTATTAAAATTTACTTATGTCTAAGCAATATGCCTATTTCAACATTTTTATTTCAGAAAATATAGATCCACGGAACGTTAAACTAAATAACTTAGTTGTGTTCTAAACGTGACGTTTAGTGTTTCAAGAAATGGTGAAATCAGAAATCTAAGAAAGCGTATTGTAACATTTGTTACTTTAAGAACCAACTAGAAATTTCCCAACAAACCCCTCCAAATCAGTACGAAATAAAAATTCACAAACAAACAATTGAAAACGCAAACCCATAAACAAAACAGCAGGTCATGACTTACAGACAATCAAACACGACCTCCACCTCACAGTGAAGGGAATCACAACTGCCTCCAACCATCTCGAGCCACCTCATAAAACACGTGAAATAATATCTTCAACACACCTTCCTTCAACAATCTTACCAAATACCTCTTTAAAAAACCTTATTGAACCGTAATAACATTCATATTTCCACTTTTAAACTTCCCAAGTAAAATTCAAACCTTTTTATTTTGAAACAACTTACAAAAGCGTCTATTTACTCGAAAATAAGGTTTGAAATGGAAATCTTTGTGTGGAAATGTAAAGTGGTAGAATTTGGAGTTTTCCTGAACCCATAAAAGTATATTGTGCGTTTCGAACGCATAAGGCTGTTTGTCACCATTTGCATGTATTTGTTAGGTATTTTATTGCACTCCAGAATATACAAATTAAATTTTTACTGGGCTATAGCATAATTCCTACCATTAAATTCATATTTTAATGATCAAAACGACTTGTTAATCAATGATATTAAATTGTACCTTATTTTAATAAAGTACGATATAGGTAAGTACTTAAAACTTTTGATCAAGTGAAAGTATCTGTCTATATCTAGCTTATTATCCGTAGAAAACTTTTAGTCGTTATTTATTGACAAAACCAATGCAAAAAATCACAGAGATACTAGAAGGATAACGTGGTCGATCGAGAAAAGAAAGATAATGATGCAATGATATAATACGGCATGAGTTAGAAAGAGACAATAAGTGTCTCGATTCAGTGGCTAGTTGCCGTGTTTTTCTCTCATTAGTGTCAAATTCCAATACATATTTGATAGGTTTGACAGCGCTGAGCCAGATTTTCCATACATTTTTGTGGTTGAGAATCGCCTCAAGCGACAACAGCACTATCTCTCTAGTTGTAATAGCTCTGTGGAAAAGATATCATATAATCAGAAAACATTTCACATGTTGAATTTGACTTTGACATCTGTCATTTTGGAAACTTTTGTTAAACTAAGCTAATTAATTAAATGTAATTAAAATAAAAAAATGGACATAGTTAAACCAAATGTTAATTTTCTGTTTTCAGACTTAAGTGAAATTTCAGGGCACACGATATATCGTAATATCACAAACCGAATGGCAAAAATAGCGCTCATTACTACAAAGGGGAGGCCTATGTCCGGTAGTGGTCATCATATGACATGCGTAATTTCATTTAATAATCTCCCTCAATATGTTTCTTATAATTTCTAAAAAATCCACGCAAATAAAAACCGCTGAGAAAGTGCGTCCCCAATAAGTCAGCATTATGTAGATTTGCCAAACTGGCGAATAAAACCCTGATGCTGGGAACTATTGTGGAGGAGGAGGAGCCGAAGATATTCATTACGGTTTATCCTTCGCTGGATGGAATGAAATGAAAAGGAGGTGCGGCTGACTGGGCCGTACTCAGAGAAAAATGTAGGCTCAAAAAATCGAATTTCATAAGTAAGTAAGTTCGTATAGCCACCGCTGGCCCTGGTGCCAAAAGCCATCAAAAGGCCTGTGTCAAGGCTAAGCGACATTTTTAAAACAGACTCACACATTGTATTTATTGATACAGATTTTCGGATGTAAGTAAAACACTCCTGTGTAGCATTTATCTAATGGTGAAGGTGACTTACTTGACATTAAATTATCAATGCGCAAGCAATCAAATCAAAAACGTTAGGTACTTTAATTATCAAAAAGGTAAACAAAATATAAAAATTAAGACGTTACAATTTTGATGACCTTGATGTCATAGGCACTTAATTGCATATATGTCTGCCTGTGGGATTAAACATATTATGAAGGTACCCAGCAAACTATAAGACTAATTATGGGGCAGTTCTTTTATTTAAAAAATGTTCGGAACTGGTATTCAGCCAGCTATATTCATTAATTGTTAAGACTAGATTTTGAAAGATCAAGCCGTGGTGGTCTAGTGGCAAGCCGTGGTGGTATTGTGGTAGTGACACTTGCCTTACAATCGTGAGATCGTGGGTTCAAATACCAGTCCTGTACCAATTAGTTCTTTGGAATTTATATACGGAATTTAACACCGCTGGCTTTTCGGTAAAGGAAAACATCTGAGGCAACCTGCTTATGTCAGTAGAAGAAATTCGATGGCGTACGTGAATCCACCAACCCGCACTGGGCCAGCGTGGTGGATATGGCCCAAACACCCTTCGTGGGTAGGCCTACGTCCTGTAGTGGACTATTAAAAGGCTGATACAGTACAGTACAGCTACTATTTAATGTAAAATCAAATGCATAAGCGTATTACAATGTCAATGGGTCGTCCGACAGCAAGATGGGTCGACGATATCGTCAATATCGCGGTTCGAACCTGGACACGATTGGCAAAGGACCGAGGCAGATGTCACTTTAAGAGAGAGGCCTATACCCAGCAGTGGGATAGAGAAGGTTGTGGATGATGCTGATTACAATGTCTGAGAGTTTTTTTTTTTGAGTGGACTATTAAAAAGGCTGACACAGTACATACAGTACAGATTTTGAAATATTTAAATTTAGCATTCTTAAATTCAAAGTTTTTTTTTCTAATGTTTATCCCATTTCCACCCAATCCGTCCCCAGGCCGGAGCCCTACTCCAGCATATCAGTAAACAGGCCCTCCGTAATCCTCGCACGTAGCGCTCCGCCGGCGCCCGCGAGCATTACCAGCTCCGTAAACCATGGAGCCATCATGGCTGCCGCTGGCCAATCATGGTGATGAACTCACGCCAACTGCCTATACCATATCTTAGTACGAGTACCTTATTTCTACTTGTTTATTCTCCGGGCCTGATGAGAATGACAACTAAGATGATCAAAATTTATATCAGGAGTACGTAATCTAAGTTTTTATTTATTATATTTGTAACTGTAGAAAGGCATTGTATCGTGGCTTTTTTATATCAAACTAGTATTTACCCGCGGCTTCCCCCGCATGATATTTTGATTTTTGTACTATCCCATGGGAACCCTTTATTTATCCGAGATAAAAAGTAGACTATGTCACTTTCTGTCTTTCCAACCCGAGGCCCTACCTTACCACCCTTAATAATGGAGGTGGAAAATCAAAATAATAAAAGAAAAACGATTTGACTGTTGTTCGATTCGACAGTTGTTTTTTTGACAAAAGCACACTCTAGAACAGCTCGCAGATAGCAAAATTTTTACATTTATCGTTATAATGGAACATTTACGCAATATCATTATAATTTATAGCCTATGTCTTATTCTAATATATAAGTTATTTTTATATTATTGCAAAGTTTCATCTCAATCCGTTCAGTAGTTTTTGCGTGAAAGAGTAAAAAACATCCATCCATCCATCCTCACAAACTCGCAAACTTTCGCGTTTATAATATTATAATAGGATGACGGCAACATTTCTCGGAAGATTTTCATGAAATCCGACAAATAAGTCAACGAACGCCACGTCTATACCTAGTAAGTATAAAAAATGTATGTAACAAAGTTACACACTGTAATGTACCTAATTTCGCGTTGCAACCTAGTATTTAGGCGAGCGGTTACTTTTACAATAATTGCGAGGTTAAATCCCGGTCCCGTACAGGGTTTATTGGTATATATTCTCACACCACCAGCTCCGTAAACCATGGAACCATCATGGCTGCCGCTAGCCTGTCATGGTGATGAACTCTGCTGCCTATACCATATATTAATAGGTACGAGTACCTTATTTCTATTTGTTAACTCTCCGGGCCGCGTATTGCCAAACTGTATGAAAATGAAAATTAAAATTAAAATGAAAAATATTTTATTTACCAACTTATGACAAATACTTGTAACAAATGAATGTCGATTGCCCTACTAGGCTGACCCTGTATCAGGGCAACCTGTGAACCTGATTACAAATGTCTTAAATTATCAGACCCCGTTTACAAGACAGTCTTTTCATAAATTTTTTACACAGCTTACAAACTAAAACGGTTTTATATTAAGTATATATATGTTTTAAAACTTTACATTAATAATTCTAATGAACTTCTTTAGAATGTCCTCCGTGTCATCATAATTATGAAAGAGATCTTAACCATTTCAAAATTATAGTTTTCGCTTCATGCACTGTTTTGTTTTTAATGTCACAAACCTTTATTACAATTCTATAAACGGAAACAATATTAAAGTCACCAAAACGCTGAGCAAAACTTGTTTTGGTTGCTGGAAAATTCGTCGTGTATTCTGTATACACGACGATTTACAATTTTATCATGATCCGAAGACGACAATACTGACCTATGAGCTTTAAGCGCAGTGTTCAGGAGGAAAAGTTGACGAACATTTAATACTCCAGCTTCTTCATTAATGCTTTCTGTAGGGTACAAGTAAGGTTTTCGGAGCATTACTTTTAAGACCAAACTTTGCGCTCTTTCGACTTGTAACAAACAAATTGGAGCAAAGTACATACGAGCCCAGAGCAGTCTGAGATAATGCATACCGCATTTTACTCGCTTGTATGTAAAGCAAACTGTGAGACGCGAATATCTTGAACTAATTATACAACGTATTTCATAACTACCCGTATTTTTTTGTAATGCTGTTGCGATTGTTGTACCTATTGTGTATTAATTGAAGTTTTAACTCAAGTAATCCCGTTGTAAGTTTGACAAAAAGTAATTTGAACTGTAATAATTGTACAGGGTGTTTATAACTATAACTAAGTGTTTCCAATTACAGTATTTATTAATTTTTCATAAGAAAGATACAACTGTTTTTCTACCAGCATACTCGTACCTACCGCAAACTAGCCAAGAGACAATTGTATTCTAAATAGTAAGGCTTACATAGTTACACCGACCTTTAAATAAGAGTTATGTCGAATTATTTTTCAGAAGTATTTATACACTTTATTATTATCTCTATTTTTACACTTTATTAAATAAAGACTCTTTCTCTCCGTGTAATTAGCAACTAAAATAATGCAAGTTTTAGAAGACAAGGCAGGCATCGCGCGGGAATAGAGGAGATAAAACATATTTGCATTCGCATGCATTTTGCTCTAAATTATCGAAGCGTTATTATACATACTACACCAGACGCTGAAAAGTAAGTACGTCTGGACTCGTATGTATTTTGCTCTAGTATTCTAAAGCAAAATGTGTTTTGATTCAGACACTCTCTGGAGTACATACATACAGTTTGCTCTTTAACTACAAAGGCGAACTGTGATCGAGCTCAGAGCAACCCCGGTCTGGGTCTGCCAAACTGTATACTGGTTTGGCAATACGCCTCCGGGCCTAATTACAATTAGAATGATAAGTCATCGCACATCGAGGGTTCCGTACAAATCCAAAAACCGGACAAGTGCAAGTCAGGCTCGCACACCGAGGGTTCCGTACAAATACAGAAAATTTTACAAATTTGGGAAGTAAGTTGTTAAAATCTCATAATCATCAACAAAAAAAGGTTTTTATTTTTCACTTTTATCGTTATACTTACATTTAAAAAAAATCAAAAACCTGTTTTAGCATGTGCTAATGAAGCTTTTTTCTTACATCATACGATTTACTTACTTTGAATTTTGAACCCATATTTTGTGAATCTAGGCCCTATTTTTTGTGATTTAAATAAAAATGTACAGTTTTCAGATTTATTCCTAGATGTGTACTATAAAACAACGCTTCTCGCCAAATTTCACAGTTCTATGTCAACGGGAGTCCCTTTAGGTTTTGATTTATTGTCGAAATATGCTGTTTTTTACGACATAAACGGCTCTAACTTTTTTAAACGATAATTGAGAAGTTTTTCCTATACACAACTGCAAGAAACTATAGATATACGTATTTCATTTAAATTTCAACTCGATATATTTACGCGTTCCCGAGATAAAGAGTCTTGACATACGAGTACACACAAACGGACAGACGGACAACAAAGTGATCCTATAAAGGTTCCCTTATTTCCTTTTGAGGTACGGGACCCTAAAAATTGCACGAAATTGTGAAGTAAGGTGTTAAACCTCAGGGCGTAACATATACAATCATCGAAAAAATGAGTATTTTTTACATTTCTCGTCATAGGTACCTACATCAAAAATTACACATCGTAAAAAAATATTGAAAATTTGTTTCGGCTCTTACTAATGAAGTTCTTTTACTAGACACCTACCCCACATGATACGATTAACTCGCTTTGAAATTTGGACCCATATTTGTTTGCATTTAGGCCTTTTTGTGACTAAAATAAAAATGTGCAGTTTTCACATTTGTTCCTATATTTATTTATTTACTAACGGACCCGGCGAACTTCGTTTCGCCTAGAAGTCGAATGTCAAATCATCGTCAATAGTCACAAAACCGACCAAGAGAGAGTCTATTAGTATATTTTTCAATCTTTCTGAGAGATTTTCTTAATATTTGTTTCCGTAAGAACCTTGTACAGAGTATTAGAAAACTACAAAAAAAAATAAGCCAAATCGGTCAAGCCGTTTTCATGTTATGTCGTGACAACGGAAAACGGGTTTCATTTTTATATATATAGATAGATTAATCCATTGCTTGCCGCACTAACAGCGTACGCGTAGACAGTAGTTTCAATTTTCTAAGAGCGTACGCCAAGGCATGCGACAAGTGTACTTTAAGACGGACGGACAACAAAGTGATCCTGGTTCCGTTGTTTGTTTTAGAGGTACGAAACCCTAAAAAACAGCTCTTTGGTCTCAAAATTCTGGTGTACAAATCACGTGCCTATCCAAACTTAAGAGATAAAAACCAAATAACAATAAAAACCAAACTACATACAGTATGTACATATAGCTCTAATTTATAAACTTCACAAGTCCTTACAATTGAAAGTCAGTCACAAATTGTAGGTTATCAAGAAGAAAGATTACAAAGTGAGATTGACTGAGGGTTGCCCAAGGACCCTCGAAGGAAAGTAGCGAATTAAGTAATTGTATGCAAGTGTAGGGGCAAGGCACTCTTGCCACAAGAAAATCCATTTAAAAAGTAGGTAAGCTTCGCAAGATTTTTACAGGTTTAGAAGAAAGAATTGATTGTAGCAAATAGATACTTCAATTTTAAAGTGATTTGGGGAGGGAACTGAGATCACGCGTCAAAAGCGCTGCGTAGGATGCCCAGGCCCACTCAAGAAAACGAATTATTTGCATGCATCTTAAGATAGTTGATTGAATCTGGCGTTACTTTGCGGAAATTCATCTTCAAATCTTTGTTTTGAAAAAATATTTAGTGTATTTCCGCTATCTTGTTGTAGGCAAATAAGTAAAAAATATGACAAAATATTGAAAACACTACACTAATACATAACACCCTTATTCTCACTGCACTAAACTCTGTTCGACACGTGTTTCGCCTCTCAACGAGGCATCTTCAGGACGTGATGACTCTTCGAGGTCACTCGCAAGAAACAACAAGATAGCGGAAATACACTAAATATTTATTCAAAACAAAGATTTGCATGCATCTATTCATTTATAATTGCATACATTAGTAAATATCCAAAAAATTTAAACAGGGTTATTCGGAACTGGTCTACTAACCCAAAAGGAGGCAATTCAGACCATCATTATGAACAATTTTTACTTTGTGGCCAACCCGGAATTCGAGTAAAAAAAAATTGCTGTTTCATACAGTTTATCAATTCTGAGTTGCAATTTTGTATGGAACACCTTTTTTTTTCGCGAATTCCAGGTTGGTCCATAGTAATACGAGTGGACTACTAACTTGTTTATAATGATAGTCATAATGACCCCCTTTGGGTTTAGTACAGGGCAAGCAGATAAGCCGTGGTAGTCTAGTGGTAATGACACCCGCCTTACAATCGTGATGTCGTGGGTTCAAAGCCCAGTCTCGTACCAATGAATTCCTTGGAATTTACGTACTTACGGAATTTCACACCACGGGCTTTTCGGTGGAGAAAACATCGTGATGTTGTGAGTTCAAATCCCAGTCCCGTACCAATGAATTCCTTGGAATTTACATACGGAATTTCCACCACGGGCTTTTCGGTGGAGATAAACATCGTGATGTCGTGGGTTCAAATCCCAGTCCCGTACCAATGAATTCCTTGGAATTTATGTACGGAATTTCACACCACGGGCTTTTCGGTGGAGGAAAACATCGTGTGGTAACCTGCATACTTCCGTAGAAGAAATTTGATGACGTATGTGAATCCACCTTCCCGCACTAGGCCAGCGTGGTGGATATGGCCCAATTACCCTTCGTGGGTAGGCCTACGTCCTGCAGTGGACTATTAAAAAGGCTGGTACAGTACAGTAGGTAAGCAGATAAGCCTGTATATATAGGTACTATATGTACGTGGTTAGTTGATAAATGCATAGTTGTTTTGAGTAGTAAAGTCTCCTCCACAAAAAATATCATAGGACCGTATATTTATCTGCCATATAATAAATCTTCCAGATTATTTTCCCGCGATAACCCGTTATCAAAACACTAGGTACGGCCGTGTTTACACTCGCAACATCCATTAGGCCTGTCCGTCTGTCCGTACGAACACCGTAGGCCTTCAAAATCTTATGGGGTGTGGTGCTCAAACTTTTCTATTTTTGTATAATAAATAGACCTCATGCTTAACTCAATCTTTTTTGGTAAAAATCTCAACAAATAGAGGAAAGTGACCAAATATGGAATACCATTTTGCTTTTTAAGCATTTATTAACATTTTTATATTATATTTATTAGTTATAAGTATAATAATTTCTCAAAAACAAAAATAAACATAAAGGTCCAAATATGGACATGTGATGGGGTCTAAATAATTTTAAGGTGATCAGGTTATAGGATACCTTGATAGGACATGTAGCTCCAGATTCAGAAGATGCGGAGTGTATTTTCAATCGTATGATGTTTTCTAGTAACACTCAAAGGGAAACCTGGATCAAATGCCTCATTTTCGGTTTCAGGGCATAATATAATGAACTGTATCAGAGTTTGAAACCTGGATTTGTGACAAGGTATTGCAAATAGCTATATTTTCATATTCGACCAAAGTTCCTAAAGATTCTCGTATAAGTTAAGTATTCCACATAAGGGATACTACATATTCCATATTTGGTTACTTTCCTCTAATTATTTTCGTCAAAAATGGCAAAACTGACTTCAACGGTGTACCTACAGAATCGCATCATCTTTGGAAGATTTCCCCTCGAAAAAAAAGGTATTTAAAGAAAATTTGTACTTAGGTACTTGAGTAATTTTACTATGCATTGGTGTTTTTCATTCCGGATCGATTTTATGACTGTTATGTACTCCTAGTCTTCATTAGCATTAATGCCGATTTATCTCATTTACCTATGATTACCTATAATTATAATTACCTATAGCCGTGGTGGTCAACTGGTAATGATGCCCGCCTTACAATCGTGAAGTCGTGGGTTCAAACCCGGTCCCGTACCAATGAATTCCTTGGTATTTATGTACGGAATTTCACACCAATGGCTTTTCGGCGAAGGAAAACATCGTGAGGCAACCTGCAAATGTCCAAGGAAGAAATTCCATGGCGTATGTGAATCCACCAACCCGCACTGGGCCAGCGTGGTGGATATGGTCCAATCATTCCTTCCCTTCGATGGATAGGCCTACGTCCGGCAGTGGACTATTAAAACGGCTACAATTAGCTATAATTAGGTATACAGGGTTATTTCTAATCAGTTAGCATCCTTTTAAGGGCTTATTCTGTACTTATATCAAAACTAACAACTTTTGTTCTGTGACTTTTGTCAAAACTATATTTTTAATAAAACAATATTTTTCTATGGAACACCAATTTTTTTTTGAGTTTTGACAAAAGTCGTTAGTTTTGATTTACAAAATAAGCCCCTAAAAGGATTCTAAATGATTAGAAATAACCCTGTATAGATAGTTTGCCTAGTAAAAAAAACATTAACAGAAGAGAAATACAAAATATTTCGAATGCCGAATTTACCTACCGAAATTCATACAAATGTTACATGTAAAAATACTGATTATTATCACAGATACGAGATACTTTACTATCATACATGTTAGGTAGCAATTAAAACACGAATATCAATGGCGATGGACGGTTAAAATGTCAAGATAATCGATTATGCCATAAATTAAAATACAGACGTAATCAGTAGCAGCAATCTAAATGTAGACTACTTTCACTCATGCGCATGACACGATGTAGGTCATACGTGAAGAGGTGTGTTATATACTGGTGGAATATTTTCGCACACACAGACAGCGTTTCCGTGGTGTAGCGGTTATCACATCTGCCTAACACGCAGAAGGCCCCCGGTTCGATCCCGGGCGGAAACATAGTTTTGCTTCAGACGATTTTTTTGCAGCTATTCGACACAGGACTGTTCTTGTGATAAAGTTATGATCATCACAAATCAGTCTTGCCTTTGGCAAAAAATACACAAATACCCTACGAAAGTTTGAGATAGCAGCCCTTTTCTCGTCCATCGCATATTTCCCTGGCAAAGAATAACGCAAAATAAACAAAGTGTTATTGTAGCTTATTTTCATAAGTTAATAGTCGAGGGCCAACGATAACAGTGGACATACGGGCTCGGCGGACAACACGACTTTTTTATTATTACATATTTATGTAAATACATTCTTTAGATGGACGTATGTCATTATATGGACGAGCGTAAAAAGAAGGTCACAGACTAAAAGAGTCATCAAAGAATACTGACTAAGCGAGATTTTCTTTCTGACAAAATGGACCTATCTTTTTCTAAATACGAAATACTGTATGAGTTATGAGCACTTTTGCGCTGTCCACTCAGAGATAGGTATCGTTCAATCTGATAATCATTTTTGTATGGAGGCGTTTTATTTGCCGTTTATTTTATTGTTTGTCAGTGGCGACTCGGTGAATGTATTTTTTATTGAGACGGGCAATTGTTTCTGGCACCTAGAAGACAGACACATAAACAAAGATTGGCCAATTTTGGCTAGTGTGGGTAATTTGCTAAAAATTTGGAATACTTATAGCATACCATCTAATGACTACAGTCTGTTTAGTTGTGACTAAATTCCCTATATAAAATAAAGATATTACAGCACCAATATTTTTAACTCAATTTCGGAGTAATTGAAGAACCAATCAATTCTTGTAAAATATGTGTTATTTATGTAAATTGCAACTTTCTTATAATAAGGATGTTTACTAAAAAAACATAATTAGTCCGTCAAATAGATTGTCAAAAAATATTAGACATGTATTTTTTGTTTTGTCAATTTAACACATATTGATGAAGATATAGCCTGTTAAAGTTCCGCGTGACGTCACTAAACGCTATGAAATGTATCGGCTAGTGCCGCCACGAGCCCCCACTCTCAAACTTTGACAAGGTTTATCTTTGTCACTAATTGTTTGATTGACAAAAGAAAAAATACGTGTCCAATATTTTTCAATAATCTAACTGACGGACTAATTATAATAATGATTTTCATATCCAGTAAACATCCCTATTGTTACTCTGCCTAGTGCCTGTATAATTATAATTTCTTCTTTGCCATCTACCAACAAAATTCTGTGAAAAACAGAAATTCTAGAAAATCTGCTGTTTCATACATTCTATCGACTCCGAGTTGCAATCTTGTTTGGTTGGGATAGCTGACTTTATTTTCTCAAATTCTAGGTTGGCCCCGTAGTTAAATTTGCTCATAATGATGGTCTCAATCATCCCCTTTCGGCTCAGTTATACCCTAATCTAATAGATACTCTACCCACATAATTATCACAAAATTATTTTTTGCCCGTGTACATAATTCGCGAATATTTTGCTCGGATCGATGTAGCATTGTTCACATTATTGTTGATTTATCAAAAAGGCTCAGACAATTTCGGTAAAATTTAAATGGGACCAATTTCGATTTCTTTCCAATAAAAAAATAATTATTCACATTGGACTATGAAAAAGTTATGCGTGCTTATACATATAAAAATATGTACTATATAGTTATATACGCGTCGAATTGAGTACCTCCTCCGTTGTTGGTACGGTTAAAAAATGAGAATATTTTTCATTGTAGCAAATTAAGCACCATTAGGTAGGTAAATATAATTGCTTATAGCAACGCCTATACGGTCTCATTTTATAAGTTAAGTAGCATTTTGATAAGTCTTTGAACATGGTAGAAAAACAAAAATAACAATTATTACAACACTCTCTAATTAAGATATTCATTACATAGTCATTGAACAAAATAGCGGCACTTACTATTTTATTGAGAAAATTAAATTGTTCATTGACAAAAAAATATCAAAATTCGAAAGCGCCACACCTTGTACATCTAACCAAGCCTCTAACCCACAGAACTAAAACCACCAGAGGGAGAATGTGGTCGAACGAGAAATCTGGAGGAGATGCATTGTTTTAAAATGGCATGAGTTAGAAAGAGACATGTGAAATATCTCGCTCCAGTAGCTGTTGCTGTGCTCTTCTCCCGATATTGTCAAATTTCAATTTGTATTTGAAAATTGTAAGATTTTTCATACATTTTTGTAGTTGAGAGTTGCCTCAAGCGACAAAAGCATTCTCTCTGGTTGTATTAGCTCTGTGCTCTAACCAAAGTAGGCATGTCAAAGCGAAAACCTCTCTTCATCACACTAAAACCAAATAAATACGCCATATCATCACCAATCATCTCAGCAAGCCTGGAGCCTATAAAGCCGCCTCCACACCGCACTGTAAAAACGTTACGGTCGCCGTAACCGGACTCCATTACCGGAATGAATAATACGTCGTTAATCCGGTATCAGGCCTCATCTCGTCTCCAATTAGTACTAATTGAATATTAAGAACGCAATGATTGCTTATAAAATGGGATATTACGAGGCAGAGGCGAGACTGAGTGGTGATTTGGAAACTTTGGCAGTTTTTTTTGGCTTGGTGAGAGTGATTACTTAGTGTTCAAGTATTCAGCTTAGAAGTAGACTAAGTTTATAGAAGTGTTAATTTTTTATACAAAGTTTTTGATATCGTATAATTTAGAACCAGCGTGTACAGAATCCGAATAGTTTGCACGAATTGATGTAACATCCATGTACATTATTGTTGATTTAAAAAAAACGGCTAAGCGGATTTCAATAAAACTTAAATAGACCACGTCAGGGTATATTCTTTTTAAATAAATTAAAATCAGATTGCACTTTGAACTCAAAGGACGTTGCAGAAATAATACAAGAGAATAATGATTGCTTAGACATCTAATGTGACGAAAATCACGCACTCCTGTGAGTGTGCGTGCGCCAGTCGGTGGGAGCGCGCGTATTCCCTGACGAAGGAGTACTAATTACTCCGAAACCGGTCAGGTTCCCAGCGGCCCGGCCGCGATATTTCACGTGAGTAAAAACCGGTGTTTTCTTTAGTATAATGAATTCTCACGCGAGTTTTAATGAAGTGAAAATCACGCATGTCTAAATATTATTCTATCCGTTTCATTTTCTTCTAGTGAAAAATATCGACTGTTCTATATTAAGCATCAAAAATGCTGCAATTTCTAATGTGGATCGGATCCATGAACTTAGTGTTACGCTAGTTAATAAGTTACGCTTCCACCTGTATTACGACAATATTGCGTCCAGGGGGTTCAAGTATCTAGGGTTTGTTTTACCCAACTGTCGGGAATTTAAATTGCCTAGCACAGATATCATGCTTTTTAACTAATTTGTCCTCAGTTGCTTGAAGTACTGCAGCTTTGTACGGAACCCTTCTTATGAGGTACACCAAACTTCACCAAAGTAATTTAGAAAGAGTGTTGAAGCGATATATGTGGCATTTTACCTTCTCACTCACACGCTATCTTGGCAAAGAGCTCAAAAGTTAAAAGAAACTTATGATTCTAGATTAAAATATTTTAAAATGGAATCACTTGAAAACCGCAGATTATTGCTGGATCTTTTATTTCTTTTTTTCAAACTTGCCAATGGAATTTTTAACACTCCAAACTTAATATTTGATTTATCGTAGACAAATCCGTAAACGTTGCCAAGAATATCTCGTTTCAACATTTTTTCGACTACAAGTAGATACTCGTTCTAACTTGGGGTTGCATTCATCTAAAGAATCATTCAATCGTTATTTTATAATGCGTTGTCGAAGTCAGCAGGTACTGAAATATAATAAATTAAAATATCTATAGTAAAAATATAGCCAAAATGAAGCCGTGGTGGTCTAGTGGTAGTGACACCCGCCTTAAAATCGTGAGGTCGTGGGTTCAAATCCCGGTCCCGTACCAATGAGTTCTTTGGAATTTATGTACGGAATTTAAGACCGCTGGCATTTCGGTGAAGGAAAACATCGTGAGGCAACCTGCATATGTCAGTAGAAGAAATTCGATGGCGTATGTGAATCCACCAACCAGCACTGGGCCAGCGTGGTGGATATGGCCTTCACCCTTCGTGGGTAGGCCTACGTCCTGCAGTGGACTATTAAAAAGGCTGATACAGTACAATACAGTACAGTACAGTAAAAATAAAATGTAGCCGTTTATTTAAAAACTTATAAATAACTTAATTTCACACTTTTATTAGTTCATTTTTTCTACTCTCACTCCGACCATAAAATACACGGTTCTCCCAAAAACCGTAACAGTCAAACATTACAATCAACAAAGTAAGGCAATTCAGGAAGAAATATTAAATAATAACTGTCAATAAAAATACGTATCACCACCGTAAAGTGTTTAGTCGTAAATATCGGGAATCGTTTGCGAACGGTAATGTATTCGTAGTGTGCGCAGGCCTTAATAGCGCATTAAATGCGTCTATTAGCTATTCATATTGAATTTTATTGCGTTCTTATAATTCATGGACGCGGAAATACTGAAAATGTCATTACCTATGTTTGATAGGAGTGGCGGTTGACCAAAGACCATCTAGGGAAAAAAAGTAGAATCCAGATCCTTACTAATATTGTCCGAAAGAGTGTTTGTTGGTTTGTTACTCTTTCACGCAGCAACAGAGCAACTGATTGGAAGTTTTTGGAATAATAATTAATAAGTCGGGTGACGGACCGGAATATTTTGTTCGAGAGGTCGGAAAGTTATATAAATAATGGTATAGCATATAAGTCATAATATTACGCGTGCGAAGCTGACGGCAAAAGCTAGACATTAATCTCAATCCAAAGAAACAACCATTCATACAAATATACAACGGTATAGATTAGTTATTTTAGTTTAGATAGGTTATTTTGCTTGAAATTTTTATGTTATTTAAGTTTTGTAAATAGTATGGTGATTAATGTATGTATGTTATATGACCAAAAAAAAAAATTAAGGGGCTCCCATACAATAAACATACAAATTTTCGCATTTATAATATTAGATTACATACCTACCTAAAAATGGTATTTACCGCTTTGACCGTACGAATTCTAGTAGGTAGATACGAGTCGCAAGTAGTGTACGTACGCAGAGGCAGTAAAAAATGCCAAGTCGGTAGCTACCTTTGTAGCTACGTCAAATGCTTACTAAGTTATATTTAAGTTTGCATTTATAAATCCAAGTACACAAATAATCGCACATTTATCATCATTATCCAACCCAATCTCCACTCCACTCACTTTCTCATCCACGCAAATAGTTTTCAATTTCGCTCCCAAAAATACAAGGTGGCCATTTCGCTTATCCTCTGCAAACGCTTCTAAATCATGGATTCACTTATTTATTTACTCGCACGCGACAATTTACATATAAGACCCAATTCAATTCCGAGGCTCACGGCATTCGCAAAGATTAAGGCTCTATATTCCCCCCTCCCCTCTCTATAACCCCCCTTTTCCCCCTGGAAGACCATTCCCACATAATCCGGGTAAATCCAGTTTATACTCATCCACCTTAAATGTGCCAATAAAAGTATCTGGTGTTTTTTCTACGTGCCTCACTTCGGGAGCTGTTGACGATTGATTTGCATTTTTATTTTTGGGTGTTGAGTGATGTACTTTTGATAATTAACTACCTATGGGATTTTTACGTGATAGAGATTATTTTACTTACCTCTGTAGGCTGAGTGCCTCTCTTTTTGCTGCTTTTTAAGGTTCCGTACCTCAAACAGAAAAAACGGAACCCTTATAGGATCACTTTGTTGTCCGTCTGTCCTTCTGTGTGTATGTCAAGACTCTTTATCTCGGGAACGCGTAAAGATATCGAGTCGAAATTTAATCTGTATGCGTATATCTATATATCTTGCAGTTGTGTAAAAGAAAAAACTTCTCAGTTATCGTTTAAAAAAGTTAGAGTCGTTTATGTCGTAAAAAACCGCATATTTCATACTCACAAAAATCAAAACCTACAGGGTACTTCCCGTTAACATAGAACTTTGAAATTTGGCGAGAAGCATTGTCTCAGAGTACACATATAGAAATAAATCTGAAAATTGTACATTTTTATTTAAATCACAAAAAATAGAGCCTCAAAATTCACAAAATATGGGTTCAAAATTCAAAGTGAGTAAATCGTATCATGTAAGGTATCATATAAAAGAACTTCATTAGCATATGCTAAAAGGCTACAACAGGTTTTTAATTATTTTAACAACGTGTTTGTACGGAACCCTCGATGTGCGAGCCTAATTCGCACTTGTCCGGGTTTTTTTTACAGAGCTGTCCAATTAAAAATTGCAACTACACTTCGTGGCTGAGACGTTCTAAATAGGTAGGTTCGTTCTAAATGGCTAGCACGTGCTAGCACTCGCCAACTTGGGAAAGGTCGCCGAACGCGACCGAAACTTTAGTCGTTGTTATGACTATCCGTACACCTGAGTTTAGTCCCGTTATATATAGTATAAGAAGGTAGGTAGGGCATTACAAAAATAAATGGAAAAAGCCTTATTAGACCAGAGTAGAAGCCTTTAAAAATAATAAAAAGTGAAATAAAATAATAGTAGGATGAAACCCATTAGAAAAGGAGAGAAATATTATAAAAATAAAACGAAAAATAATTTAACGGTTTTTCTCGATTTCCGGCAAAACTAAAAGTCTTATCGAAAAAAATCAAATGGCAAAGTTGTAGGTGATAAGAAGATCTAAAACTTTTGTATTGACACTTTTTTCACATAACCTCAAAATTTATGTGAAAAATCCTCGTTTTTTGGATTTTTCACAAAAATTTTTTTACTAACGAAATTTGGTGAAAACTTACCTTTTTATGTCCCAAATACGCTGTAATTTATTTGACTAAAAATATTAATTTTTTCACCTTGTTTTGAATTAATATCGAAGAAACACCCTAATTTTCAATCGAAAATTCACCCGTCAAAATATCAGCTTTTTTCAAAAAGTTGGTATGGTTTCTGTTCGTTGAAATCTCTACTTTCCGATGGTGAAAAAAAAATATATGTTACTATATAAAATATATATAAATCTTCTCAAAAAATGCAAAAAATCAAAAAAAAATATTAAAGAAAAAAATGTCAAAATGTACAAAAAATATATTATAAATCTATTAAAAATGTATAAAATATATATGGAAATCGGCCAAAAGTTTGTTATTAAAAATATATTTACGATGTATATTTTATATATTTTTTATAGATTTTTAATATATTTTTTATGTATTTTGAAATATTTTTTTTCATGGGATTAACTAAATTTGTTTGTGCAAAATTAAGGAGATTATTATTTTTTTATCTTGTACTAAAATATCATTTAATTTCAATCTTAATCGTAAGTTTACCTCAGGCTAAGAAAAATTACGACTATAACACTATTATATTTTTATGCTCCGATAAATAAACGAATTACGATAGTTTACAGTCTCCCAAGTTTGCACCGTAACCAGATTGGAGTCAGCCTCGAACACCTAACTCGATAGCGCCGTCCGAGCTAACTGCGTTACCCACGTCTCAGATGATCTTGTGTCCTTGTATTGTATCCTTGCACTTTATACAGGGTGCTTAACGAATATAGCTCTTTAGAAATTCAAGCTATTTGGATTGCAGTTTGGATATCTTCAAGTCAAGAGTGAATAGGTATCTTCTAGGTATCTTCTTTCTACATGATACTCCATCTTCGGCTACTACTTCGCTTTTAATCAGTTGTTGGCCAAATGTTGTTTGCTATTCTAGATATAATATGATTTTCCGGCATGCGGCTCACATGGCCGGCCCAGTTTCATTTTAGCTTAAGAGCTAAAGTATTTTAGCTTTAGGCTTTAAGAGCTACATCACCACCAAGTGGCATCCCTACTCAGTCGACCTACTAGTCTACGACCTTGACAGCTTTGATAGGAACTGGTAGACTATAGCACAAAACCGTCGAATCTGGAAAGATCGGGGAGAAACCTTTGCCCAGCAGTGGGACACGACAGGCTAGCAACAACAACAACAACAATATGATCTATACTTCCATCCCTATGGATCTCCAATAAGACTGGTTGGTAGTGGCTTGCATCCAGCGATATCGTGCGTCAGCGAGGTCCTCCGTTTACCTTTTGGGTGGACGTCCTACGCTGCACTTGCCGGCACGTGGTAACTGAGCATTTAACTACCCCATCGCGCGGTCATAAGACCTTCGCGCTATAGGCCCTGCCCACTTCTATTTCAACATGTAAAACCGTTGGTCTATGTCGGTAACTTTGGTTCTTCAACGGATCTCCTCATTTCTGATCCGATCTCACAGAGAGACTCCGAGCATAACCATAACTCGTTGAGCCACTTGGAGCCCAATTATTTTATTGTTTATT
This sequence comes from Hypomecis punctinalis, assembly GCA_949316475.1. NCBI lineage: Eukaryota > Metazoa > Arthropoda > Insecta > Lepidoptera > Geometridae > Hypomecis > Hypomecis punctinalis. Next base: position 3,736,323 of record OX438805.1, read on the forward strand.
AATAAGGCCCATAGTACCTAAGAGACCACGCTTCAGTGCCTCATCAGGTAGCATACACTGATTCATATTGGTAAACAATTAACATCTTCTTCTTCGTGTCGATGGTTCTAAAATTGGTAAGATATATCTATACAAGCTTTGCTTAGTGGTTAGCGACTGCCACCCCAGATAGAGAGGTCTATAAGGTCGCTGAATTAATAATATTTAATATCTTAAACACTAGCTACATTAGTTTTTATCAAAATGAAATAAAAATAAGGCTTTGGCGCTGGCTCTTTCATAACGCCATAGCAATATTCACGATTGTAATTTTTTACGTGATAACGTCCTTTAAATAGATGAAAGAACCTGGGTTGCACACACGAGAAAACATGACTCTTTGTCACGTTCCGCCTGAGCCGAGCGTGAAAGGGAGAGCGTGAAAAAAGCGATATAGAGGCATGATCCGCATACACAGAGATACCAGAGGGATAATGTGGTCGATCGAGAAAAGAAAGAAATAGATGCAATGATTTAATATGAAATGAGTTAGAAAGAGACATGAAAAATATCTCGATTCAGTAGCTAGTTACCGTGATTTTTCTCTCAGTAGTGTCAAAGTCCAATAAATATTTGACAGTTTTGATGGGCTAGCCATGGGCAAGATTTTCCATACATTTTGTGGTTGAGAATTTCTTCAAGCGACAACAGCGCTATCTTTCTAGTTGTAATAGCTCTGTGTCCGCCTAAGAGTTCGGCTTGTGACGTATATGATCATATGATCATTCTTCATCACGTAAAATTATCGTCCGTAAACTGACTTTAGGTATAGACAATCTTTTTTTTTAGTTTTGGTTCCATTCTAAGTGCATTCTAATCACCTGTAGATAGAGTTCGAGTATGATGTCAATAATCCGATTACAAATTAACTTTGAGGTTGAATTAGCAGCCGGTCACGTGAGATGGATTATTTATTGAAGCTGAATATGGATTTGGACATTGTGATCGCAGTTTAGTTTAGACCCCAACTACTTACGACAAAACAAAAAAAAAAACAAAATGTTTTATTTAGCAAAAGATTACAGATATACCAAAATGCCAGTGGACCCTGCACTAGGAAGACCTATATCGCAGGGCCCGAGGGGGGCGTTTATATTTCTAATACTATCAGTTATACGTAGGTATGGTGTAGCTAATAAAATTATAACAAAACATTTAGATATATAGAATTTTTAAATTTTGAAAAATAACTAACATTTGCGGTTTTGTGGGTGTGTTATTGTCTGTGAAATGAAGTGTGGCGAGTGTGTCCTCTGCGTTTGAAGAAGTCGAGGCTTCAAAATACGACATCATCATCATATTAAACGTAGGACGTCCAATAGGGCTAAAAACTGAAAATATTTAATTCTATGGTAGATAGTACCATGGGCACAAATTTTCTTCTCGTGGTCCTACCAAGCACTCAAGTAGTACTATGGGATTCAGTATCTTGCCCGTGGTACTACTAGTAGTCCATTTGGTAGTGCCACGGGCAATAAACGGTGTGTCCATTTATATCAAGTAATGCTCCTAACAGTACTTAGACTTCGCAACACATCTCTTTAACTGAATCTTCAGAACCCTAAATGACTATCTCCAAAATGAAATTTCAAAACATATTCGCAAATTTTATGACGACTTAGATACTAAATGACTTTGCCAATATTATCGAAATCGACTGATAAATAGCGCAAATTTCCCCCTATTTCGAGTGAAATAACCCCCCAATCAAAAATGAAAACGAAAACAAAATCGTCGTGTTAAAACGGATACTTTTCTCACTCTGTACGCTCGGTCAAATAGGTAAGTAATAGAACTAAAACAAGGAAAATAATGGCATCGGAACCAAAAAAAAAACAAGTTGATGCTAGCAGCGCTGGCAGCGGATCGTGAGACGTGCAAGTTACTTCACTGACAATGACATAAGCGTTGCTCATAAAGAATGAAAAATACTTATAATAAAGAATTACAATAATTATAAGAAAAAATAATTGACCACATTAGGTCCATACTCTACCAAAACGAAGATAGGCGGAGCGTTGTACCTACTAAATTGTGAGTTCACAGCATAAAACGCTATTTTTGCATACTCAGAAATAAAACGCATCCGTGAGCGAAACGCAATTTCTGCAATTTTACTACGGACTACAATGTACATCCCAACTCTACTCCAGTTCAATTTGGTGGACTCAAGGCCGTATTGGCTATGTAGTAGAATAAAGAACTACTTCGTATCTTTAGATTACTGTTAGAGCAACAGTTGATTTTAATTTATAAGTAGTATGACAACTTTCAAATTTTGTTGCGTTAAAGATTACCAGCAATGTAAACTCGTAGGTATTGGGCAGTGTATATCATAGTTTCCGTGGTGTAGCGGTTATCACATCTGCCTAACACGCAGAAGGCCCCCGGTTCGATCCCGGGCGGAAACATAACTTTTTACTTTGAAAAGAATACCTGCCGGAAAATACGTCACGGCCGGTTCACATAAATTGTCTCCATTTTACTAGTCCGTTTTATCGAATACGTTTTTCATCGAAAGATCGGAGTTGTATAGGGGACTTTACACATGATACAGTAAGTCATGTGTATACTGGCCGTTAATATTGATACTTTCATTAGTAAATAATAATCATTTATGAATACTTTTCAACCATGTATTTTTCTATGGTATATTTTTTTCGTAATTTTTACCCTTTTTAGCTTTTCCAAGCCAAAGTTTCTAAATAGTTTTTCTGCTACATAATTATTTATACAATAGAGTCTAATTTTCGTAATAGAATTAAACAAAAAAATTATTGTTGAAACCACAGTAAAAGTGTTTTTTTTTCCGAACGTCATGCGACATGCAATATATGAACGAAAAAGTTTGTGACGACGATGTAATAAGAGAAAACGTTCTAGTGACGTCTTTCACCACTGTATTACGGTCATCATATGACGGACGTCACTATCCTGTTTTTATTCCCAGTGTTACCACCAAAACATCACATTGTCACTAGCCAAGTCGAATTAATTCAAAAAAAGGGTTATTATTACCTATATATATAACGCATTATCGAGCGCGATTAGTCCCGTAGTATATAATAATAATGTGTTCAAATCGCGAAAGTTAAAAACAACAAAAAAAGGGTTGACACGAAAAAAGTCATTTTATTTCACAATTACATTGTTTTACAGCCTTTATCAACGTCTTTAGTTTTGCTACATCCTCACTTATCCAGCCCCCCCTACCGCCTAAAGCAATAGCAATCGTTTATGACTTCATTTTAGTCATTTGGCACCGCCCATGTGACGTTAGCCATCAAAGTTGTTCATTCAACGATTGCTTTCGCAATCCGAGCAAAGCAATTGATGGCTAACGCCACGTAGGCGGTGCCAAATGACTAAAATGAAGTCATAAACGATTGCTATTACGATTGCTATTGCTTAGGCGGTAGGGAGGCAGACCTTTTATATAGGTATGTGGCGGAAGAGCAGCTTAATTCACGTAATTTAGGTCACATCGGCAATTAGTACGCATGTTAACGAGAATGTATGTACGCATATTAGAGCTTCGCTTAAGACCCGCTTATTACTCTATTGAAGTGCAAGAGATCAATCTTGATTATGATATGATACATGCTAGAAAGTACTAATATTAATATCAATACTAATAAATAAAATTGAATACTAATAAATTAATATTATAACGTCACGCAAATTGTGGACCATTAATCTCATTGTCAAAATGTCGACAGTGTTTTGATGTACCTAGTAAAGTACCATACATGGCTCTCTATCATTTAGGATCCGTGTTTTTTGTCAGCAAAGAGATCACCGTCAATTAACATATTACATTGCAGCGATTTCGGGCTTGAACATATTTAGCATGGTTGATCTCAGTGGGGCGCGACTTGAACCTAGTTTTAGCAATTTCTTTTTGGTAGTATCTAACACTAGGAATAAACCATGTATAAGCTAAGTTTTACTAGGATAGTGACGTCTATGGTCACCTGAGTGGAAGTTCCAAAAGCAAAAGCTATGTTTCCGCCCGGGATCGAACCGGGGGCCTTCTGCGTGTTAGGCAGATGTGATAACCGCTACACCACGGAAACTACACTCTCCAGGGCCTAAGTCTAGTTACAATATGTGTTAATACATTTATTTTCATAATAGAGATGGATGTTATTATCACTATCGCATCTATAAAAAGATCAAGCTATCTATAAAAACGTTTTATATTGCCCTGGTAGCGTTATCTGGTTCTGTACTAAGCTAAGTCCATTGCATACCTACATAGGTACGTAAGAGCCTCTTTTCATTAGAAGGTAGTTTAGGTCATATAGTCTCATGGTCCACCAAGTTGACAGCAGGTTTGAATATAAAAAAAAATATATATATATATTTGGGACATCTTACACACGGCCTCTGACACCAAACTAAGCAAAGCTTGTGATATTTCTGGGCTGCCAGAGACTGATATACTACATATACGTATTTTTAAATACATACTTATAAAGATAGTAACTAAATAACACCCAGACACAGAGCAAACACTTATTTTCATCACATAAATATTTGCCCTGGGTGAGGATCGAACCCACGCCTCTTTGATCCGGCAGTTAGAGTCACTAACCACTGAGCCACCGAGGCAGAATGGCTTTATACCTTGTCATAGAAAAGACGACAAACTCATAGCCATCGAAGGTGCTAGACGACTTTTCTTTGCCGTTTTAGGTTAGCAAAAATTAATAAATACAAAAATCAAAAACTTTATTTAATTTCGAACCACCGCATTCGAAATTTACTGTGTTAAGTCACCGTTAATAATAGTAAGTACCTATATATATCTAACTACTCCAATTTATTTAATTTGGAATCCAACGTGGTTTTCACACATTTTGATATTTAAATAACGGGAATGAACTCACGTTTATATTCACATAGTCATTACCTAGTACGACTATAGTTTCGATCGCATTCGGCGATCTTTCTCAAGTTGACGCGAGCGCTAGCGCGCGGAGCTGTCTCGCAATGCATATAAACTATGAAAATAAACGTGAGTGCATTCCCGTTATTTAAATATTAAAATACTCCAATTTAATACATACATATTATACATCTCTACGTTTATTTTAAAAAGATCTGAAAACGTTTACGTTCACAGTACGTTCAATTCAATTCAAATTTCAAATTACCTAATGCCAAAGACATTTCAACTAAAAAGCTGTAGAACTTTTCCAGAGCGCAGAACTATAATAGAGTTCCGCCGAGCTCCTGTGGCGAACACGGATAATGATGTTTTGAATGCCACTCAACTCATTACGGGGCGATATCTTTCCTCAGGAAGCTTCACCTATCCAGACGCTACTTAGGTCTTAACTCCTACTTTACTGGTCACAGAAAACTGGACTGTATCTTGAAACTAAGACGGTTTATTTTGAGTTGTTTCTAAGAGACAATGGCACTAAATACCTAATGAGCGTGCCTCGTATCCAACGTAGACTGAAACGTCTCAAGCAACTTCTAAACAGACCTTCCAAAGCTTCAGACTTTAAGGCACAAATTCGCTCGTTCAAATCCCCAATTGTCGATACAAGCAGTACAGTGTAGTGCAGGGATTGTACAAGCATAATTAGTCATTAGCGACAGTGTAGTGGGCAGGAAGAGGCCGGATTGATCAGACGTGGAGTGAGGCTGATTGGTTTATGGACTCGGTTTGGACACGTGATGCGATTTGTAGCTTTGGTTGGGCAATTTGGGTAATCGTGCTTAGAGAATGGGTAACAAGGTACTAACTAGCTTTACTGGACAAGTGTACGTTTTAAAATGAATGTGTTAAGCGCCAAGTCATTTTGAAAGATAACTTTAACTATGAATAAGTACCTATAGTTAAAAAGTTAAGAAGTTAGTAAGTACTTACTACAAAAGATGTCTTTCACTATGTAAATAGAAACGAAAATGACTTTGTTCTATTTTTCTAGAAATGATTTATGGTTCTTTATATTTTTTATTAATTCAATCTTTTTCAATAGTTGACGTTCTTAAGATCTAAATGATAATGGTAAAAAAACAATAAAAGCCATCTATAAAAAGCCACAAATATAGGTATTATTACGCCTTGAAGTAACGATAACTACCTATTAATACTCATGAATTGTTATGATAATCAAATTAATCAGTCTATAAAACAAAATATTATAATCTAGACTTAGGCCCAAAAGTACGTAGTTTCCGTGGTGTAGCGGTTATCACATCTGCCTAACACGCAGAAGGCCCCCGGTTCGATCCCGGGCGGAAACATAACTTTTGCTTTTGGGCCACTTTATCGATTCAATTTTCATTTCAAAATCTTCAGGACCCATCGACTCTTTCATGTAAAATTACTAACGCTTGTTTTCCTCGTTTGATTCATTTTACTAATTTTTATCGAGGAGAGCCGTGGTGGCTTAGTAGAATAACGTTGGCACTACAATCACACATCTAAGCCTCTAACTTTATAGTAAAAGAAAACGTCGTGAGGCCACCTTTATACGTTCAGTAGAAGAACATTGCAAATGTTAGTACAGCACTGAGCCAGTGTGCAGATTTGGCCAATCCGTGAGTACGCGTACGTGTAATAGTAAACTACGAGTATTAAAATCTAGTAGATTATTGTACAGTATCTGACGACAAGTTCCAAAGTACGAGGAAGAGCAAGTCTGTAATTGAAAATAAAAAGTCTTAAAATGACTGCTTGGCTAGTTTGATAGGGAAATACCAAAAACTGTCAGCGAACCACATGCCGGAGAGTCAATCTGTCCGAGCGCCAATAAAAAGTTTTTATTCAGGCCATAACCGCCCTCCCCTGCATAACGATATGATTACGGTAATGGCGAAGCTAAGAACTTAATCAGATGTCATCAAATTAAGTGATTAATGGAAGATAATGGAATTGGAATCCATTACGAGGGAGATTTTAAAAATTAATTGAATTGGAGAGCAATGTTAATGATTTAATGTTGGGGTGGGATTTTATAAGTTATGGGCGACAATGCGGATTTATCAGTAAAGGTCATGTCTCATAGCAATAGGATAGGTATTGATCGATACAAACTTTTTGTTTTCTCAATTCGCATGTGGTTAGTTTATACAATACAATTTTATAAAATATTTCCGTAAATGCATACAGCCTTAATAAGAACTACACTGAACCGGGATTCGAATCGGCTGTTCAAAAATGACCTTCTCACCATGGGTGATCGGGCTATATGTAATAACTACGCTGGCCTAATACGAATTGATAAAACACAATCACCATCGAATTCTTCTAAGGACCTAAGTATGGCAGGTTTCTCATAATATTTTCCTTCAGCGAAAAATCCGTGGTGAGTTCATTCGTTCATAAATTCTAAAACACTTATTAGTATGTACGAATAAGCCGTGGTGGTCAAGAGGCAGTGACACCCGCCTTACAAATCGTGAGGTTGTTGTTCAAATCCCCGGTTTTTTTTATGTACGGTATTTCACACCACTGGCTTTTTCGGTGAAGGAAAACATCGTGAGGCAACCTGCATACGTCCGTAGAAGAAATTCGATGGCGTGTGTGAATCCACCAACCCGCACTGGGCCAGCGTGGTGGATATGGCCCAATCACCCCTCGTGGGTAGGCCTACGTCCTGTAGTGGACTATTAAAAAAGGCTGGTACAGTACAGTACAGTATTAGTATGGTACCGGGTTTGAGCCCACGTCTCAAGCATCGCACGTTTTCACACGAGGCAAATACGGCTTTTTCTAAATAATAATAACACAAAGGTAAATAAGTTTGCTTAGGCCGAGTGGCTAGCCCTGGTGTCAGAGTTTTTAAGCCGCCTTAAGGCCTCTGACATGGCTAAACGGCTTAAACAATCGGGGCTTGCAATTTAACGTGTTATTCGAGCTACGGTAGCGCTCAGTTGTACATATCTGCCACCCGAGGTCAGCCATCCAAAGATTGACCGGGCTGAACATTGCTTAACACAACGGTAATAAAATTGCACTACTTGCTTACCAACTCGGACTGGGTTAGCGTGGTGGATATGGCCCAATCACCTTTTGTGGGTAGGTCTACGTCTACGTTAAAAAAGGCTGGTACAGTACAGTATTTGCATTGCATACAATAGCCAATCAATACGTTTATTACTCGCCAACAAACTTGAACATTCAAAGTAACTCTGAAGCACTTTACAATAAGCCATTTCTGCCCAACTTTAATCATAGCCCATAACTCAATATCCATAACCTGTTCTGGCAAAGATCAGAACAGTCGTAGAGCATTAACGACTTCTCGGTTATTAACTGGATCATTTACGACACCCCCTCCCCTTATGCCCCTCCCTTTACCGGTGAGATGATCCTACGGGAGTATTGATTGATTTGTTTTATGGACCGCTTTGAGGGTAGTTGTGAAAGTTTCGGACGTAGATTGGAGTTTTTAGGATATACTACTTTCTGCGTGATGACTTTTTAGTAAGAAACAAACTGCTATATTATTTTTAGCTGATAAAGTATGCATGGCAATTTTCGTTATTGAATTTCTTATTTACTATCAATAGAAAATCAAGAGAAAAGAAAGCACGAAATATAACAAGCATTATAACATTGTTATTTTAACAGAAATGTAAGATTAATCTTCTAATTGATGAAAACATGCGAGCGCCATTTATTTACCTCTAAAACTGAGTACTTCTGTAGCTCTACCGTAGCTCGCAAAACACATTTAAGGGTATTATATATTTACATTATGAAAAATAGTTTATTTAAACAGAAAAACAAAACAAATATCCACTATGACTAAACCTACCTACTTAAACTAAAAAGAAAAAAAATCATACAAAAAGAAACACACAATAAAATAAAACCTAGTCTAAAAGTCCCTCGGCAGATGGTAACGTGGCCAGAATGCTGGCAGCATTGCCTCGCTGAATAGCAATACTCTATTGATATAGTAATTAATACTTATTTTATATATTTTTTATACTTAATTTTAAAACCTTTGAAAATCGTATCTTGAAATCAACTTTCAGGCAGCTATAAAATTGCAGTGCGCAAATTATACGAGCATTTTATTTACTTATTGTATTTTTATTGAGCCTTTTTTCCAAAGTTTTTGCAGCTTCCACACAAACTTGTCATCTGCTATAATAAACAATCTGTTTCAGCGCTTGTAACACCATAAACAGCATTTTTTCATACCCAAAATTCGAGCTCCGCAATCTTTATCAAGGCAGGAGAGCCGTATCAATATGCTACGTCACGTCCGAGTCCTTCCGCGCCCCCTGTAGAGGTGCACAGGGTGCTCCGATAATCCGTATTGATAACTACCGTGTGTCCGTCCGTGTATCACTTCCGGAACCGCGGGGGGCTGAAAAACATGCTACAGGGGGTTTATTTATTGACGGCACTTTGCACGAGACAAAACAGTGTAAATCAAAAGGCTTGCGTTTTTTTTACGCTTGATGGAGAAATGGAGCTGTATTTCAGTGACCAATTTTGACACGGCTTATTTCTTTGAAAATGAATGTTATTGATATTAATATAATTATTCTTCTTTTTAGTCCTTCCTTAATTCCTTTTCTTTAAGAATTGAATTTCTATGTTTTTTAAGTTATGTAAATAAATATTATATATCTAAAAAAATGAAACCTTTATATTTTTATAATAGGAGCTGAAATCGGACCAGCTTAGTCAAACTTGTACATTTGGCAATCCATACAAGTATTGAATTGCACAAGACAGACTGACCAGACAAATTATCATAATGATATGAGCATTTTTTACTATAGCATAGATGAGTCAGCTTAGGCAATTTATAAATTTTTATTATGTGATTTTAGCACAGAACAGAAACGCTACTTTTTACCCTGTCTAAAATAGCACGTCACAACAGCTAATTAATTAGCTAAATGATGTTAAATGAAGAAATTAGAACAACAAGCCACGTAGCGCACAGCAGTAAGCGAAGTGCTGCTCTCAGGCGAGCCGTTTCCGGATCCGGAGCGAGCGGTAACTCAATTACTCGCGACACCTCACCCCGCGATAAATGCGACTGAATGGGCCAAGTTAAAAGCAAAAGCGATAAGACTTAGAAAATGTATCTATAAGTCAAGTAGAATATTTAAGTAACATCCATCAGAAATCTATACCATTTGACACGATTGGCCGATACTCAAAGAGATACATTTCATTTACTCGAGTCCGTATAAAGTTATTTATTTCAAAAATTGTAAAATAACGTAATTCATCCAAACACACAAAAAATAATATCTAAAAATCTCAAGAATCCTGGAAACCTTACGCGATGCATGACGAAAATTCTGATGTTTATTTGGCTCAACGTGTCATTCAGCGTGGCAATGCAGCCAGCATACTGGGCACGCTGCCAACTAGCAGTGAACTTAAACAATAATTGGATTTATCTTTAGACCTACATGGGTCTTTGAATGATCCAATTGCTTTTCATTTAGTAGGAGTTTATGTAGACTTAGAAGTAAGTAGTGTTGTATTTTGTTGTAGTTAATAAAGACACTTGCCCTTATAAAAAGAATCCGGATCTTAGAATAAAATGTTTGCATTTAAAGCTCTGCTTGACCACAAATCAGACCTGAGACTACAGAAACTTATAAAAATTGGTATTTTTTTTTTAATTTAGTCATCTGTACTTATCTTTCATGGTCAGTAGAATCTAACAGTTTACAAAAGTCACAAAGAGAATACAGAAATTATTCAATTCTAATCAATTTTGAAGAAAAAAATCCTCGGTTTTACTCATATAACGGTCACAACAGAGGTGCTAGCCAACCGGACATTCGATTTTAGCGAATCGAACGGAATCGCTTAGGCGATGCGATAACAAACGTCAAACTGACACGTAGAGTAAGCGAGACGAACGCATATGTCAGCGCCCACACAAAAAAGAGATAGATAAACTTTCCATTCCCTCCGATGGAATCGCCGTCGAATATTCGCTAAACCGTAGCCAAGTTGCAATTTTGACAGTTGTTTTCGACAGTTTTCGTTCGCTAATTTATTCGTTTGAACGAAAATCTAGCGAAGACAAAAATGCTGTAGAAAGCTGAGCAAGGCTTAAAAATGTCGTAATAATTAGAGTATTTCTTGAGTATGGATGTATATAAATATGTGTAAAGTGTAAAAATTGACGGCGAGAGCACTTTATAACTAAATAGTAAACATTTTACAACAAAATAAGCATTCAGCAATTTATTTATCATCCGATTAACTTCGATTTTAAAGTGGTAAGTGGTAACACTAAAATTCACGATTTTGAAAACTTTAAGAGCATTGTTTGTTTGGATTTGTTAATTTAAAATTGAGGAGTTCCTGTAAATAGTGTTATATAATATAAACCTTAAAGTGTTATTACTTAAAACATGAAATTCATGGTGCGTTTTGCACATAGACATCTCATTTATTTTAAAATGTCTGCTTTAAAAATGGATTCGAGAGCACGAGCCAGTGCGGAACAGCTATCGACCCTGTGGAGACTTAGGAAAGATAGAAAATATGCATCATGCAGAACAGCTATCGACCCTGTGGAGACTTAAGGAAAGATAGAAAATATGCATCAGTCTTTCTGACAGAATTAGTGTATCTAACTAGATGTTACAATATTTTGGGTGACTTTTGACATACTGTGTTATGAGTTGAAATTAAGTCAGTAAACAATAAAGTGATGTTCAAAAAGATATCCTAAAAAGCCCTTTGAATTTCAGCCACGGAGACATTTCCGACTGCTAAATTTCAGTCTGGTATTCTGGGGATGCATAAGGGTTAATCGCTTGTAAACTCAATTGGTGTTGGAGTAAGCGAAACTGCGAAGAAGGTATTTAGCTATACAATCTCTCTTTTACACAAATGAATATAAGATAATGATATTAAACATTTTCCTGCTCTGCTTCACTTATTAGGGATATTTATATTCTTGATAAATGGTTAATTGTTATTGTTTGTTTAGCCGTGGTGGTCAAGAGGTAGTGACACCCGCCTTACAATCGTGAGGTCGTGGGTTCGAATCCCCGGTCCCGTACCAATGAGTTCTTTGGAATTTATGTACGGAATTTCACACCACAGGCTTTTCGGTGAAGGAAAACATCGTGAGGCAACCTGCATACGTCCGTAAAAGAAATTCGATGGCGTATGTGAATCCACCAACCCGCACTGGGCCCGCGTGGTGGATATGGCCCAATCACCCTTCGTGGGTAGGCCTACGTCCTGCAGTGCACTACTAAAAAGGCTGGTACAGTACAGTACAGTTTGTTTAGCTGTACACTGTAGTTTCAGCCCATACCCAACTTTTTAATAGTCCACTGCTGAACACAGACCTAAACTTGAAGGACGATAGGGAAAAATCCTCCACACTGGTCCTAAAATAGTTTTTTCTGGCATTGAATTGTTTTTACGGTATGCAGGTTGATTCGTAATGTTTTCCTGCACATCGAGAAATGCCCAATTCTCATAGTTCTTGAGTAGTCCAGGAATGCCCAATTCTGGCTAAATCTAGGAATGCCTATTTCTAAAAATAACAAAATAAATTAAGAATTTTGGCTGACTGGTAGCTAACGGTAACAACCTTTAGTACATTTAGAAGAATGACTTTTACTATGGGACCAACCGAAACCAAATTTGCGATTATCAACTAAATGTATGGGACAGCATTTTTTTTCTGTTCTGGGTTATCGGAATCTGGGTTAGTTGGCCCTATAGTAAAAGTAGATGGACCTTGTGTATAAAATGTATATATAATAAAAATCTACACAATGGTAAACACTTAACAAAAAAATCCTACATAAATAAATCATCAATTTACACTTATCCACATTCTCACAACTCGATATCTTTACGTGTTCCCGAGATAAAAAGTCTTGACATACACACAGACGGACAGACGGACAACAAAGTGATCCTATAAAGGTTCCGTTTTTTTCGTTTGAGGTACGAAACCCTAAAAAACCTTCTGGCTAAAAATTAATTTGCCCTGTTCACGCACGGTATAATTTTTCTTCTATCTACTATTCTACTAGGGTAAGTTTTATTGAGGTTTTTAGGTAGATACAGTTTTTCTTGTCTCTGATTGGTCAGCTAGTTGTTATCGAAACTAATTTGACAGTTGGTTCCAGAGATTGACATATGTGATTGGTTTGAATTAGATTTAAGTGCTATGATTGGTCTAGAGCTATGACGCGTTTACGGACGCACGTCAGAATATTTTTTATCCAGCATAACAATTATCTGGAGTGCGTAAACGCACCCCAGAATCTTAACTACCTTTAGTCGGAGTCATGCAAAGATTTATACTTAACTTGACTACTCACACAGTACACATCCCTACTCCCCGCGCAACTGACAATGAATTCGCAACAGTGCAATGACTGGCTTCGTGTTCGCAGACACCAAAAAGTTTGATTCGGCCTATAAATAGATAATGTATATTAGGATATAATGGAGATTCTGACTAAAAGACTTAGTTTCCATGATCATTCAAAAAAATAAAATCGGTTTGACACATAATTTGACACGAACACGAAGATCCCAGAGGGATATTTTATTTTATTCGTTAGAGATTTTCCGAAAGAGATGCATTGATATAATAAGGCACGAGTTAGAAAGAGATCTTAAAAAGATCTCGATTCGGTGAGCATTGCCCACTGAATTCGTCACGACTGTCGATATGTTTTGATGGAATCGACTAGTCGAATGCTACATTGGCTAGCTTTTGTGATGGAATCGCTTTGGTCACGTGACTTATGTCAATCCCATACATTTTAAGCGAAGCGAATGTTCGAATCGCTAATGCTAGCGATTCGATTTGTACTTTGTCTAGCCCTACAGGAGCATTACATGAACATAACTTTGCGCCCTTGTCTCTTATCACTTACGCCATCTCACCAGAGGTATGCGGTCACATACTCGTAACTCATACCCTCACACCTCCGACTGTATCAACTTGCAAAACTGATCTTTCTTGGGCAGTCATATCAAAAAGTTCATTAGAAGTCACAAAGTGAATACAAAAATTATTCGATAATTTTGAAGAATAAATCCACCGTTTTAGGTACTCTTATAACGGTCACTGTTGCGTTACATAAGCTTGCGCCCTTGTCTCTTATCACTTACACCATCTCACCAGAGGTATGCGGTCACATAACTCATACCCTCACACCTCCGACTGGGTTAACTTGCAAACTTTGATATATTACCTTGTTATACTGTACAAGACTACCTGAAGCAGCCCGTTGATTGTTATTTCAAGTTTCAGTATAAATGGATGCGTTTGGGATTGGGAACTATTTCTCACGACTTGTGTTTCCGGCTTCTTGTTGTGTTGTTTTGAGTTGGGGGGCTGAGATTGGTGGTTTTAGTTTCAGAACTTAATGTGAATGGATGACGGTGATGGCTATAGATATGTATTTTCTTGAAACGGGTGGATATATGAGTATTTACTAAATTTTATTACGCAGTTAGTACAAAATCAAAATTGCACTTGTTTACAAACAGTAAGTAATTATTTATTGAATGTTATCCCACTAGACGTTTTCAAAGCTGAGCACATGTATTCTGTAGGTACATAAAGGCAAAAGTTTGTATGTATGGATGTTTGTTACTCGTATATGCACAAACAGTTGAACCGATTTGGATAAAATTATGAAGGTAGCATAGACCTTGGACTAACACATATGCTAATTATATCTCTGGGTAATGCGGGTAACACCGCGGGGCGCAATCAAATCAATTCAATCATTTATTTGAACGTCATAACATAAACAAAAGCAAATTTTAAATTACAAAAAATTAAATCAATTTTATCAATACATGTCAAAAATTAAAAACTAAAAACTATAAATCAATATTATCCAATGTCATGTGTTTCCAAGCCAGTTTATCCTTCAAGAAGTCGTCAATGGTGTAGTATGTTTTCTTTATTAATTTTTTTTTCATAATATGTTTAAAACGATTGTCATTTAGACTTTCGACTGCCTCGGTGGCTCAGTGGTTAGTGACCCTAACTTCTGGATCAAAGAGGCGTGGGTTCGATCCCCACCCAGGGAAAATATTTATGTGATGAACATAAGTGTTTGCTCTGTGTCTGGGTGTTATTTAGTTACTATCTATATAATTATGTATTTAAAATAAGTATATGTAGTATATTTCAGTCTCTGGCAGCCATATCACAAGCTTTGCTTAGTTTGGGGTCAGAGGCCGTGTGTAAGATGTCCCAAAATATTTATTATTTATTACTTGTCAGTGGTCAAGCTTACAGGTAACATAATATAAAAACGTTTACAATTATTTTGAAAAGATTTATCTTTAGATCTTTAAGTCGGCCTAAGATGGACTTAGATTTAGACTGTTAAACAAACAAACAAATAACTCTTTATTGTACACACAAAACAAACTAACAATAAATAGGTACATTAGTGAAATTCTTAAGATAGTGCAACACTAGGCGGCCTTATCGCTGGAAGCGATCTCTTCCAGGCTGTTAGATTATATAGATGTTAACCGCAGACTTCACATGCATCATCTTTGGCAGCAACATCGCTTACCATCAGGCGAGTCCATGATTTCTTCGTCTAGTGTTAGAATTTCTTTCGTATCTGTGCTGAAACGTACGCTTGCAAGTCTAAATAGTTAGGAGGGATTATGCTTATCAGACAGAAACTGAGTTGATAACCTTAATCGATAAATCATTATTAATATGCATTATTGTCCGACTATGTTCATAGTTTCCGTGGTGTAGCGGTTATCACATCTGCCTAACACGCAGAAGGCCCCCGGTTCGATCCCGGGCGGAAACATAGCTTTTGCTACATGCTTTTGCTAATAATCGCCCTGTGAAAATCTTTTCCACCCCCGTAGCATAAATATCTTTGACATATAGACCAGAGTAGAACCTTTAAAAATAATAAAGAGTGAAAAAAAAATAATAGTAGGATGAAACCCATTAGAAAAGGAGGGGAATATTATAAAAATAAAAGGAAAAATAATTTACGGGCGATCTGAGGTCGGGAAGGGGATGAGGGGGGGGGTTTTAAGGGGAAAAAACGGTTTTTCTCGATTTTCGGCAAAACTAAAAGTCCTATCGAAAAAAGTCAAATAGCAAAGTTGTAGGTAATAAAAATATCTCAAACTTTTGTATTGACACTTTTTTCACATAACCTCAAAATTTATGTGAAAAATCCAAAAAACCGAGTTTTTGGTTTTTTATTTTTATCTTTTACAATAATATTTTTTTTTAACAAAATTTGGTGAAAACTTACCTTTTTATGTCCCAAATACGCTGTAATTTATTTATAAAAAATATATATGTTACTATAGTAAATCTTCTCAGAAAATGCAAAAAATCAAAAAAAACTCGAATTCGAAAGTTTTTTTAAATTATTATAAATAATTTTGAGCTATTTATTAAAATTTACACTTTAATTACTCGAAAAACGTTAAATTACATGTTACATTGATAACAAAAAAAATTGCAAATAAAAATAAACTACTATAATTCACAAACAAATAAGTTAATAAAATTAATATTTAATAAGACATCTACAATATTTGGAGAAAGTTGTCGAATCTTCTTTAAATTATATGCGTAGATGCCTATTTATAACTATTTTAAAATAAATTATATATACCTGAGTAGATATACCTGAGTGACCTACGAAAAATTGTAGCCCATCAAAAGGTATTTCGTGGAGAAGTGGGGAAGGGGCTAGGCTGGTATGGGTCTTACTACATACTCGTACAAACCTACTATTATATACTATATATTTCGTAGCAGCTGTTACAACCGTTAGCCTAACCAGTATTCGAAATACAGTACAGTATACAACATCGTTTATAAAAATACACGTGCACGCTGAGTTTCTTGAAGATAACTGTGACAAGTTAACTTAAAAAAACTTTTCGAATCTGCATAGGAAGGTAAATACTATCTCTATTTATATCTGTATCAATCAACTCAAACATAAAAATCGTAATATTTTCTTTAAAAAATAGTATGCTCAACGTAACATAACCTAAAGATTGAAATTAAATGATATTTTAGTACAAGATAGAAAAATAATAATCTCCTTAATTTTACACTAAACAAATTTAGTTAATCCCATGAAAAAAAAATATTTCAAAATACATAAAAAATATATTAAAAATCTATAAAAAATATATAAAATATATATCGTAAATATATTATTAATAACAAACTTTTGGCCGATTTCTATATATATTTTATACATTTTTAATAGATTTATAATATATTTTTTGTACATTTTGACATTTATTTCTTTAATATTTATTTTCGATTTTTTGCATTTTCTGAGAAGATTTCTATAGTAACATATATATTTTCACCATCGGAAAGTAGAGATTTCAACAAACAGAAAACATACCAACTTTTTGAAAAAAGCTGATATTTTGACGGTTGAATTTTCGATTGAAAATTAGGGTGTTTTTCGATATTCATTCAAAATAAGGTGAAAAAAATTAATATTTTTAATCAAATAAATTATAGCGTATTTGGGACATAAAAAGGTAAGTTTTCACCAAATTTTGTTAAAAAAAAAATATTATTGTAAAAGATAAAAATAAAAAACCAAAAACTCGGTTTTTTGGATTTTTCACATAAATTTTGAGGTTATGTGAAAAAAGTGTCAATACAAAAGTTTTAGATATTTTTATTACCTACAACTTTGCTATTTGACTTTTTTCGATAGGACTTTTAGTTTTGCCGGAAATCGAGAAAAACCGTTTTTTCCCCTTAAAACCCCCCCCTCATCCCCTTCCCGACATCAGATCGCCCGTAAATTATTTTTCCTTTTATTTTTATAATATTCCCCTCCTTTTCTAATGGGTTTCATCCTACTATTATTTTTTTTGGTTGCATAAATTATCGAGCCTGGTGTAATACGGCAGACCTGTTTGAGTAAGTAACTATTTTTGCCACGGCTCATTTTGGTCATTTCAGTTGTAGTGTTTCAAGCACAAGTTGTGTTTTTTCTGCTTTGGTTTACAGTAGGTAATTCTGGAATTTTTTTTCAAGCTCTATATTATCATCATCATTTCCACCATAAGACAGTACCATACCGACAGTACAGAGTACCTACTAGAGTATAAGAAGAATACCCAGCATTAGATACTGCTGGGTATTTGCCTGTTCTATAGATTCCAAAACGACGAAATGTAAGCGGGTTGCATCCAGCGCGATCTTATGACCTTTACTCGTATCAAGTCATAATAATTATATTCAACTTGTGGCTGGACGTCATACAATGTACTTGCCGGTATGTAAGTGAACGTTGGTCTCATGTATTCTATCAAAGTGATCATATTATGCTGCATCGTAAATCACGCATCATTTGATTCTAGTAGGATCGTTCACATATTATATTCTACTATTAACGCATAGACAAAAGTACTCATTAACGGTACAAAATTGTCCCGGTAGTCATACGGCAGAACTAACGGTACAAAATCGTTCCGGTGGTTCTACTGTAAAAAAATTACCTTCAGGGCTCATACGGCCGAATTTGCTAAAATATTGAATTTTCAATAAGTATGTTACTCGTACATATAAACAGATTTATTTTTATTTTTTGTTTAAAATGTGAACCTAACCTGACATAAGTATTGTGAAAAACCTGGAAAAACTAATAGACAGCATACAACTAACTTATCGAGTCTTTCTGCAAAAGTATGTTTCCGCCCGGGATCGAACCGGGGGCCTTCTGCGTGTTAGGCAGATGTGATAACCGCTACACCACGGAAACGATGGTCACTGGCTGCGAAACCTAACATTGCCCCCTCTGCTACGAGTACGTTGTGCTTTGACCTCGATGCGGAGAAAGTCGCCTACTCTAGATTACGCATGTTGATAAGGTATCAATATGGTATTGAGGTAGTAAGCCGGGATATGCTTTTAATTTATAGTCTTGATAGTAATTTTCGTATTGAGTCTTAATTCATCATATGATCGGCACTGACTACTTATGTATAATTGAATATTTACCTACTATATATCTTTCTTTGTAGTAAAGTAAAAATGACAGCGTGTCTTGCTTGCTTCCTGTTGTATTTCTACGGTAAAGATAGTGGTTTAGTTTTATTTTAACAATTTTTACATTATCGTAAAAACACAAGGTTGTGTAATAATGTGTTGTGTAATAAATAAGAATATTTAAATAATACAAATCGAGGATTCTTTTACAGTTACAATGCATCATATTGACATTTCTAACGTTATGTCACTACTTACTTTAGCTTACTATCACCAAAGTTAGTTACAAACTTTAGTGCTCAGAAGTAGGTACATACCTACCTGAGGGAGGGATTAGAGGAAAGAGGGTGTTAGTGATGCTTTATGATCTGATTTAATATAGGTAGGCATACGCAGTATGTATGCATACAAAATAGGACCCACGAAAAAAAGAATGGAAGTAAGCAAAATTAAGCAACTAGTGCTTTGATGATCATATCTGTCGTAGGACGTCCACTGCTGTACACAGGTTTCTGATAAAGATTTACAATACTTTATCACCATCATCATTATCCGCCGTTGAACATCCACGGCTTGACATAAGCCTCTTAGATTTCCAATAAACAGGGCTTATTATATGACTTACAATATTTGAACTCGTACTTTACTTTCCTCTTTATTCCTATCCTCTCTTAATCAGGTTGCCTGGAAGAAATAGTTTTAAGTGATAAGGCCGCCGGTTCTCGCACTAATTTTTAAAATTGTACTGTTTTTTTGTAGTTAATTGTGTGAACTATAAAACATTTCTCTATCTATCTTTCTAACTCAAACAATAAATACTATTCTACAAATTCGCAAAATTTCCGCTCCTCTCCACCATTTGATTAAATTAAGAGGAAAATACCTCACCGTCACTCAAAGCCCTCCCATACCTCCTTTTTTGTTGTTATTAAAAGCTCTTTGTCGGCAAACGACTTCATTTCACAAATACGTCGATTTGCATCTATTTACTCCGCTCGGGGTACTTGAATAATGTGTTTCGAAAATTGCGTGACATTACTGGAAGAAAATTATACAAAGAGAAATGGAATTAGAGGTGAAAAGAGGTTGAAATAAGGCAATAGCTACGTTATGAAGCAGGTATACCTCGGGAAACAGCTTGGATTTGATTGAATTAACGTACCTATTTACGTAGGAACGTTGTTCATGTGAAGCAATAAAGTTTTATAAGATATAATGAAAATGAAATGAAAATGAAAATGAAATTTATTGGCTGTTACAAACATTTCTTATCAATAATTATCTTATTAACACTAGTCATGAAAACTTAGTAATTAATCAAGTTGAGACACATTGTCATCCAAGCTAGGAACTAACCTGTGTTTTGGAATAGCAATGCCCTCCGCCGGATAACAGTAGGAACTAAATCATAATAATACAATCAAAGAAAAAAAAAATAGTAATAAAATACAATGCCAATTTAAAATTTTGAAATAACTAATACATTTTGTTATGGATGTGAATGAAAGTGTGTAGTGTGATTGAGTGCGTAAGTGTATTATCCCTGCAATACGCGAGATCTCATGAGAGCCAAGGTTTGCAGGGATAGAGTTCATGTGTGTAAATGTGAGTGAATGAGTGTGTTTCAGATCTAGATTTTACAAGGTAGACCTTATGAAGGTTCATATAAAATATCTTCAGTAGATTGATAATCTTGAGTAAGTAGCCAGGTTGTCAATTTAACTTTACAGTCGTGTCTATTTAACTTATGAACATTTAGAATTTTGTTCAGTTTGTTATAAACATAAGTACCCCGTGATTGAGAATGCCTTGAAGCGAAAGTTGTAGAACAGTGTTCAATTGCGCAAACGTTTTTGTTACCTGTAGAGCGATGAGGGAGTTTAGAAGTACTCTCGTTTTGAATACTACTCTTATGCTGTATAAGAATAAGGTTAAGAATAAACAGTTGGCGCACCGACAAAATTTTGCAATCGGTAAAAAGAAGATTCGTTGGATAACGAGTGGGTTTGAAGGACATAATTTTCAAAATAAGTCTTTGAGCTCTCTCTAACTTTATAATATGAGTCTTGCAAGCACCACCCCATATGAAGTACTCGTAACTATAAATAAACGGGTTGTGAGACACAGCTTAACTAACGTGTTACCTAATTTTTTCATCTCTATTTGGATCATTTAGCTCTATAATATTTCTGTAAAATAAAAAAAAATGTTTTACAACGTAGATGTTATATGAATAATTTATTGTGTTTCAATTAAATAAAGGTAAGCTTTATATGTCTGTATAGGATCGTGAATTGAATATATTATTTAAGGGTATTTTCATTATATAATTATTGGCTTATGTAACAGGCATCTTGGTACTTTAAGAAGCAAAAAACACTGTTTTTTTTTTATTTAAGGTTCTTATAGGATAGCACAAAAACCGTCGATATCCTTACGTGTGTAGGATGTCCCTCAAATATTTATTTATTTTCTCATTTCAACATATTTCAGTAGTTAGTGATATGAGAAGTAAATACAATAACAAGTATTGTATCTTTGTTCGGATCTCCTTACCTAATCAAAGCACTTTCAGTAGTTAGTGATATGAGAAGTAAATACAATAACAAGTATTGTATCTTTGTTCGGATCTCCTTACCTAATCAAAGCACTTTCAGTAGTTAGTGATATGAGAAGTAAATACAATAACAAGTATTGTATCTTTGTTCGGATCTCCTTACCTAATCAAAGCACTTTAAGTAGTTAGTGATATGAAAAGTAAATACAATAACAAGTATTAAATCTTTGTTCGGATCTCCTTACCTAATCAAAGCACGACTACACCCTCTCGGACATCGGATCTCCAATAATTCTTCCATGGCTACATATGGCGGGCAGTTTAAACTTAACAGAGATAACCAAACTGCTGGGCGGCAGTAAAACTGGTAGTTAACGGATAATTAGACACGCGGATACATGGCGATTTATGGCAGTATAGTGCTGCAGCCGGGTTCACTTGGATTAAAATTCAAGAATCTCTTAACCTGAATTTTGATTATTGTTTTAAACATTCATATTTCTAAATGACAACAGTTCGCAACTGGGATTTTTTGGTTTTTAGAAACTTTGTACCTAAGTATGTACCAATATTAAATAAAACACCGGTTTTAACTCACGTATGATATACGGCCGGGCCGCTGGGAAACCCGACCGGTTTCGGAGTAAAATTAGTACTCCTTCATCAGGGAATACGCGCACTCCCGTCGACTGGCGCACGCGCACTGAAGAATTGATAAGTATGTACCCACCATATTTTGCATTGGTATTTAATTTTTTAACTCGTAACGCAGATTTTTATGATTTCTGTGATTTCATAGCTCTCAAATTGTAGGATATTTGCCTACATTACCTACTTCAATATTTTTCCAGGTCACAAATGGCGGACAGTTTAAACTTAACAGATAAGTTGTTTAAACTTAAAAAATATAAGTTTGAAATGTGAGCCTGTCTGAAGCTTTGTTGCTCTCTCATGGACAGACCATTTACCCATTAATTTTTAAGTCTGTTTTAGAGTAATCTATGAGATTAAAAATCTACTTTATTACTTACTTTAAATTTCATAATCTCTATTTCAGTTAGACTTTAAAAGTGCGTTTGTCCGTAGTAAAATTAGCCAAGTATTTCTATAGAACAATTTATCATAGACAGACAGACGCACCATTCACATTTCCATCCCACATATACATACAATTTCTTACGTAACTACCCCAAGACATGGTCAGTACAGATCGGGTTACTGATAAAGTGGCAAGTGGTCACCCTCGCCTCAGGCTAAGCACAGCTTCCACAACAGTTAGTAGGTGTTATGAGTCTCTAGAGACGTGTGGAACAATGTCCAGTGACAGAGATACTTGGACTCGATACCGTGTTACCCTGATTATAATCTTGCATTATTTGGAGATCCGGATCGAGTTTCGCAGTTATTTATGGTCTTTGTTTAAAATACTGCAATATGCGTGCCAAATTTATTAATTGGTACAACACGATGGTGGTGGTTGGTGGTTGGTTTAAGAGGTGTTGTTTTGCAAAGTACACAGACTTTCAGAAGTGTACCTAATGCTCATTAACAAAACATGGGATCAACTGCGGAATATCAAAAAAGCAGTCTTCCATACGTTTTGGCGACAGACGCGACAGTCAATGAATTGTTATGGAACAGCTGCTATTTTCTGCGATTTCGCAATTGATCGGGGATTTGACAAAAATAATAGACTCGTCTAGAACTGTATCTTTTTTTCTATATCAAACATATTGAGAGAAAATGCTGAAATTAAAACGTTAAATACCTATAAAGGGTTATTTCGAATCAATTAGAATCCTCATAGGGGCTTTTTTTGTACATTAAAACTAACAACTTTTGTTCTGCGACTTTTGTCAAAACAAAAAAAAATCAGCTGTTCCATACATTTAGTCGAGGGTGAACGATATTTTTCTATGGAACAACAACTATTTTTTGAGAATTAATGAGACTCGTATCATATCAAGTCGTATCGATGCTTATTTGTTGTCAAATCAATTAAAAAAATAACACGTTATTTTAGATTATAAATCTTTGTAAAAGAGACTTAAACAAAATATCATCCCCAGCCAGAGGTGCGCCCAGTTCACCGTGTAATCAATTAGCACGGAAGCAGGGGTCGATCTCTGTTCCTCTTTGTTCCATGTTTACTTACTGTTGTTTTTAATTTCACGCCGGCCGGGGAGATGACTAATCTGTTTCTCTTTGCTTAAAGTTCTGCTCGTTGAAGCGTTTGTTGACGAATTATTGGTACATTTTATAAATTTGCTTAGTGTAAAATATATTATGTAAAGCAAAATTTAGCTAAGATTGGATGAGAGTTTGGGTCCGTTAAGACATTGTAGCAGGAAAAGTAACAAACATGGTAATATGCGTGATGCTACTAACTGTACAACTATTTTAAAAATACTTCTCAAGGACAAACTTTTAATATTTTGAATAGTAAGTATTAAATAATGTTCCTCATTGTTAAGAAAATTAAAGTAAGGAAAGTAAGTAAATAAGTAGGTACATAATTACATAGCGATATACATAAAATAATTGGCCAAGTGCAAGTCCGAATCGCGCACAAAGGGTTCCGTACCGAATGGAAGCCCCCCTTTTTATATTTTATTTTTATTGAATTATTTATATTTAAGGGAATATACTACTTAATATTCTGTGAATATTTTAAGCATCATTCATTAATTTAAGCTATTAATATCGAGCAAATATTTATCCCCCTCTTACGTATGTATTTAATTTAGGTATTTTAAATTAATTGTTTATTTTTTAAGTGAATATTTAACAAAATACACAGCAATTTAGTATGTAGTAGTATATAGCGGCAACAGAAATACGTCATCCGTGAAAATTTCAACGTTCTAGCTATCACGGTTCATGAGATACAGCCTGGTACCCTTTGGGTACGGAACCCTCAAAAATAGGTACCTTCTGAATCCAAGAATGAGTGAAGTTGAGCGCACCTAATTTTACGTCACAATATTTGAAGCTGAAGTTCTTCTTAAATAAATCTTGAGTGTTATCGGGTCAATCTAGTAAAACTAAATGTTGAAATGGTTTATTGTTTAAAACACATTTTACTGTTTTCGCATATTGCTTCAATAAATTAAATAAATTTATCAGTAAGAAAACAAGCCTCTCAAGTGCGATGAAATGCGTAGTAAAATTTAGTTTTTTACACACTATTCCTGCACGTGTTGTACCTCTATAGCTACTAGTAAACACTACAACACTGTCTGTCAGTCCGTCTCGACTACATAAAAATCCCTGACAAGTTTTACAGCAGTCACCTGATGGCATACATCCAACAATATTGTTCTTTCTCATCCGTAGATAAAAAAATACTGTTTATTCAATAATTTATTAACTTTTTTGTGACTGGCCCATTAAATGTCAATCCGCCATTTTGTTTTTGAGACCGAGTGACGGTTTACGACGTGCTATCGTTGAGGAAGCGATTAAGTGAGACGTAAAAATTTTAATTTCTTTAGGGTTGTAAATCAGTCAAGTCCTTGCTGTCTGGTTGTTAGCTGTCAAGCGGATGAGGCGCATGCGGCCGTTAATATGCACTAAATACATAGATGATATGTGTTTTACAAGCTAAAACTAATTATATTGTACAAGTTATCAACTTCTTCTTCAACAAGTCGTAGTGGTCTAGTGATAG
This sequence comes from Hypomecis punctinalis, assembly GCA_949316475.1. Classification (NCBI taxonomy): domain Eukaryota; kingdom Metazoa; phylum Arthropoda; class Insecta; order Lepidoptera; family Geometridae; genus Hypomecis; species Hypomecis punctinalis. Next base: position 3,761,572 of record OX438805.1, read on the forward strand.
TAACAACCACCTTGCAATCCTGAGGTCGTGGTTTCAAATCCCTTAAAAAAACTTATGTACGGAATTCACACCACTGGCTTTTTGGTGAAGGAAAACGTCGAGAGGCAATTTGATAAAAAAAAATGATGGCGTATGTGAATCCACCAACCCGCAGTGGATATAGCGCAATCACCTATGCTTCGTGGTCCTACTTCTTACAGTGGACTATTAAAAAGGCTGGTCCAGGTACAGGATCAACTTCCTGGTCTGTTTGAGAGTGAAATGATTACAAAATATGCTGTGAAATGATAACTTTGGAAGCAATTAAATGGTAGGTATATCAACGCGCAGTTTTATGCGAGCTTCAGTCAGGAGTGGATGTTGCACAGCTAGTAGCTAACTTCACATCCGCCGACATGAATGATTTAGCCTATTTAAAATATACTCGTAGGGTTTGAGAAAAGTTGAATGCTTATCGAAGTGCATGCCCTGTTCTATTTAATTAGTTTACAGGCCTCTAATTCATGTTTATAACAATGTCGAATACCTACAGCTATATTTTATCGTTTTCAACTGATTACGCCTATTGACATAGGCAATTATATCTTCTCAATCATCAATAAAATCACTTGTATGGTTTTGTTGTTATTTAAGCAAATTTTATGCTTCTTTTTATCTTGAGTTTCTGAACCTAGTTTAGAAGTTTCTGAACCTAAAGTTCAGAAGTTCAAAAAGCCTAATTTTAACTAAATTCAATGCTGTTCGACGTTAGATTTATACAAATAGTTACTGTATCTTATCTGTCGGCATTAAGGGCCAGAATAGACACTATTAAGGGTAGGTCGCGCATCTTAAGGGTGTAATTGCCGCTAGCCCCCTGGCCCCGACAGGCCGTAAATATAAATTATAGCTTAGTGATATCTCATGTGCACTAATTGAGGATTAGTTGGTTATAAGTTACATTAATATTGCTAAGTACAGTTTTGTGTTAAGTGAATACATTAAGTATTTGCTTTAACTTAGCAATCTTGTTAAGCTTTTGGGGATCCATTTAGAATGCGTTGCTTGGTGATCAAAAAACTAACACAATGTTACTTTTTAAGAGAAAGTTTCAGGTTAACTAAAGGCAATATGACTGATCCGTCTGTATCTGTGCTGAAACGTACGCTTGCAAGTCTAAATAGTTAGGAGGGATTATGCTTATCAGACAGAAACTGAGTTGATAACCTTAATCGATAAATCATTATTAATATGCATTATTGTCCGACTATGTTCATAGTTTCCGTGGTGTAGCGGTTATCACATCTGCCTAACACGCAGAAGGCCCCCGGTTCGATCCCGGGCGGAAACATAGCTTTTGCTACATGCTTTTGCTAATAATCGCCCTGTGAAAATCTTTTCCACCCCCGTAGCATAAATATCTTTGACATATAGACCAGAGTAGAACCTTTAAAAATAATAAAGAGTGAAAAAAAAATAATAGTAGGATGAAACCCATTAGAAAAGGAGGGGAATATTATAAAAATAAAAGGAAAAATAATTTACGGGCGATCTGAGGTCGGGAAGGGGATGAGGGGGGGGGTTTTAAGGGGAAAAAACGGTTTTTCTCGATTTTCGGCAAAACTAAAAGTCCTATCGAAAAAAGTCAAATAGCAAAGTTGTAGGTAATAAAAATATCTCAAACTTTTGTATTGACACTTTTTTCACATAACCTCAAAATTTATGTGAAAAATCCAAAAAACCGAGTTTTTGGTTTTTTATTTTTATCTTTTACAATAATATTTTTTTTTAACAAAATTTGGTGAAAACTTACCTTTTTATGTCCCAAATACGCTGTAATTTATTTATAAAAAATATATATGTTACTATAGTAAATCTTCTCAGAAAATGCAAAAAATCAAAAAAAACTCGAATTCGAAAGTTTTTTTAAATTATTATAAATAATTTTGAGCTATTTATTAAAATTTACACTTTAATTACTCGAAAAACGTTAAATTACATGTTACATTGATAACAAAAAAAATTGCAAATAAAAATAAACTACTATAATTCACAAACAAATAAGTTAATAAAATTAATATTTAATAAGACATCTACAATATTTGGAGAAAGTTGTCGAATCTTCTTTAAATTATATGCGTAGATGCCTATTTATAACTATTTTAAAATAAATTATATATACCTGAGTAGATATACCTGAGTGACCTACGAAAAATTGTAGCCCATCAAAAGGTATTTCGTGGAGAAGTGGGGAAGGGGCTAGGCTGGTATGGGTCTTACTACATACTCGTACAAACCTACTATTATATACTATATATTTCGTAGCAGCTGTTACAACCGTTAGCCTAACCAGTATTCGAAATACAGTACAGTATACAACATCGTTTATAAAAATACACGTGCACGCTGAGTTTCTTGAAGATAACTGTGACAAGTTAACTTAAAAAAACTTTTCGAATCTGCATAGGAAGGTAAATACTATCTCTATTTATATCTGTATCAATCAACTCAAACATAAAAATCGTAATATTTTCTTTAAAAAATAGTATGCTCAACGTAACATAACCTAAAGATTGAAATTAAATGATATTTTAGTACAAGATAGAAAAATAATAATCTCCTTAATTTTACACTAAACAAATTTAGTTAATCCCATGAAAAAAAAATATTTCAAAATACATAAAAAATATATTAAAAATCTATAAAAAATATATAAAATATATATCGTAAATATATTATTAATAACAAACTTTTGGCCGATTTCTATATATATTTTATACATTTTTAATAGATTTATAATATATTTTTTGTACATTTTGACATTTATTTCTTTAATATTTATTTTCGATTTTTTGCATTTTCTGAGAAGATTTCTATAGTAACATATATATTTTCACCATCGGAAAGTAGAGATTTCAACAAACAGAAAACATACCAACTTTTTGAAAAAAGCTGATATTTTGACGGTTGAATTTTCGATTGAAAATTAGGGTGTTTTTCGATATTCATTCAAAATAAGGTGAAAAAAATTAATATTTTTAATCAAATAAATTATAGCGTATTTGGGACATAAAAAGGTAAGTTTTCACCAAATTTTGTTAAAAAAAAAATATTATTGTAAAAGATAAAAATAAAAAACCAAAAACTCGGTTTTTTGGATTTTTCACATAAATTTTGAGGTTATGTGAAAAAAGTGTCAATACAAAAGTTTTAGATATTTTTATTACCTACAACTTTGCTATTTGACTTTTTTCGATAGGACTTTTAGTTTTGCCGGAAATCGAGAAAAACCGTTTTTTCCCCTTAAAACCCCCCCCTCATCCCCTTCCCGACATCAGATCGCCCGTAAATTATTTTTCCTTTTATTTTTATAATATTCCCCTCCTTTTCTAATGGGTTTCATCCTACTATTATTTTTTTTGGTTGCATAAATTATCGAGCCTGGTGTAATACGGCAGACCTGTTTGAGTAAGTAACTATTTTTGCCACGGCTCATTTTGGTCATTTCAGTTGTAGTGTTTCAAGCACAAGTTGTGTTTTTTCTGCTTTGGTTTACAGTAGGTAATTCTGGAATTTTTTTTCAAGCTCTATATTATCATCATCATTTCCACCATAAGACAGTACCATACCGACAGTACAGAGTACCTACTAGAGTATAAGAAGAATACCCAGCATTAGATACTGCTGGGTATTTGCCTGTTCTATAGATTCCAAAACGACGAAATGTAAGCGGGTTGCATCCAGCGCGATCTTATGACCTTTACTCGTATCAAGTCATAATAATTATATTCAACTTGTGGCTGGACGTCATACAATGTACTTGCCGGTATGTAAGTGAACGTTGGTCTCATGTATTCTATCAAAGTGATCATATTATGCTGCATCGTAAATCACGCATCATTTGATTCTAGTAGGATCGTTCACATATTATATTCTACTATTAACGCATAGACAAAAGTACTCATTAACGGTACAAAATTGTCCCGGTAGTCATACGGCAGAACTAACGGTACAAAATCGTTCCGGTGGTTCTACTGTAAAAAAATTACCTTCAGGGCTCATACGGCCGAATTTGCTAAAATATTGAATTTTCAATAAGTATGTTACTCGTACATATAAACAGATTTATTTTTATTTTTTGTTTAAAATGTGAACCTAACCTGACATAAGTATTGTGAAAAACCTGGAAAAACTAATAGACAGCATACAACTAACTTATCGAGTCTTTCTGCAAAAGTATGTTTCCGCCCGGGATCGAACCGGGGGCCTTCTGCGTGTTAGGCAGATGTGATAACCGCTACACCACGGAAACGATGGTCACTGGCTGCGAAACCTAACATTGCCCCCTCTGCTACGAGTACGTTGTGCTTTGACCTCGATGCGGAGAAAGTCGCCTACTCTAGATTACGCATGTTGATAAGGTATCAATATGGTATTGAGGTAGTAAGCCGGGATATGCTTTTAATTTATAGTCTTGATAGTAATTTTCGTATTGAGTCTTAATTCATCATATGATCGGCACTGACTACTTATGTATAATTGAATATTTACCTACTATATATCTTTCTTTGTAGTAAAGTAAAAATGACAGCGTGTCTTGCTTGCTTCCTGTTGTATTTCTACGGTAAAGATAGTGGTTTAGTTTTATTTTAACAATTTTTACATTATCGTAAAAACACAAGGTTGTGTAATAATGTGTTGTGTAATAAATAAGAATATTTAAATAATACAAATCGAGGATTCTTTTACAGTTACAATGCATCATATTGACATTTCTAACGTTATGTCACTACTTACTTTAGCTTACTATCACCAAAGTTAGTTACAAACTTTAGTGCTCAGAAGTAGGTACATACCTACCTGAGGGAGGGATTAGAGGAAAGAGGGTGTTAGTGATGCTTTATGATCTGATTTAATATAGGTAGGCATACGCAGTATGTATGCATACAAAATAGGACCCACGAAAAAAAGAATGGAAGTAAGCAAAATTAAGCAACTAGTGCTTTGATGATCATATCTGTCGTAGGACGTCCACTGCTGTACACAGGTTTCTGATAAAGATTTACAATACTTTATCACCATCATCATTATCCGCCGTTGAACATCCACGGCTTGACATAAGCCTCTTAGATTTCCAATAAACAGGGCTTATTATATGACTTACAATATTTGAACTCGTACTTTACTTTCCTCTTTATTCCTATCCTCTCTTAATCAGGTTGCCTGGAAGAAATAGTTTTAAGTGATAAGGCCGCCGGTTCTCGCACTAATTTTTAAAATTGTACTGTTTTTTTGTAGTTAATTGTGTGAACTATAAAACATTTCTCTATCTATCTTTCTAACTCAAACAATAAATACTATTCTACAAATTCGCAAAATTTCCGCTCCTCTCCACCATTTGATTAAATTAAGAGGAAAATACCTCACCGTCACTCAAAGCCCTCCCATACCTCCTTTTTTGTTGTTATTAAAAGCTCTTTGTCGGCAAACGACTTCATTTCACAAATACGTCGATTTGCATCTATTTACTCCGCTCGGGGTACTTGAATAATGTGTTTCGAAAATTGCGTGACATTACTGGAAGAAAATTATACAAAGAGAAATGGAATTAGAGGTGAAAAGAGGTTGAAATAAGGCAATAGCTACGTTATGAAGCAGGTATACCTCGGGAAACAGCTTGGATTTGATTGAATTAACGTACCTATTTACGTAGGAACGTTGTTCATGTGAAGCAATAAAGTTTTATAAGATATAATGAAAATGAAATGAAAATGAAAATGAAATTTATTGGCTGTTACAAACATTTCTTATCAATAATTATCTTATTAACACTAGTCATGAAAACTTAGTAATTAATCAAGTTGAGACACATTGTCATCCAAGCTAGGAACTAACCTGTGTTTTGGAATAGCAATGCCCTCCGCCGGATAACAGTAGGAACTAAATCATAATAATACAATCAAAGAAAAAAAAAATAGTAATAAAATACAATGCCAATTTAAAATTTTGAAATAACTAATACATTTTGTTATGGATGTGAATGAAAGTGTGTAGTGTGATTGAGTGCGTAAGTGTATTATCCCTGCAATACGCGAGATCTCATGAGAGCCAAGGTTTGCAGGGATAGAGTTCATGTGTGTAAATGTGAGTGAATGAGTGTGTTTCAGATCTAGATTTTACAAGGTAGACCTTATGAAGGTTCATATAAAATATCTTCAGTAGATTGATAATCTTGAGTAAGTAGCCAGGTTGTCAATTTAACTTTACAGTCGTGTCTATTTAACTTATGAACATTTAGAATTTTGTTCAGTTTGTTATAAACATAAGTACCCCGTGATTGAGAATGCCTTGAAGCGAAAGTTGTAGAACAGTGTTCAATTGCGCAAACGTTTTTGTTACCTGTAGAGCGATGAGGGAGTTTAGAAGTACTCTCGTTTTGAATACTACTCTTATGCTGTATAAGAATAAGGTTAAGAATAAACAGTTGGCGCACCGACAAAATTTTGCAATCGGTAAAAAGAAGATTCGTTGGATAACGAGTGGGTTTGAAGGACATAATTTTCAAAATAAGTCTTTGAGCTCTCTCTAACTTTATAATATGAGTCTTGCAAGCACCACCCCATATGAAGTACTCGTAACTATAAATAAACGGGTTGTGAGACACAGCTTAACTAACGTGTTACCTAATTTTTTCATCTCTATTTGGATCATTTAGCTCTATAATATTTCTGTAAAATAAAAAAAAATGTTTTACAACGTAGATGTTATATGAATAATTTATTGTGTTTCAATTAAATAAAGGTAAGCTTTATATGTCTGTATAGGATCGTGAATTGAATATATTATTTAAGGGTATTTTCATTATATAATTATTGGCTTATGTAACAGGCATCTTGGTACTTTAAGAAGCAAAAAACACTGTTTTTTTTTTATTTAAGGTTCTTATAGGATAGCACAAAAACCGTCGATATCCTTACGTGTGTAGGATGTCCCTCAAATATTTATTTATTTTCTCATTTCAACATATTTCAGTAGTTAGTGATATGAGAAGTAAATACAATAACAAGTATTGTATCTTTGTTCGGATCTCCTTACCTAATCAAAGCACTTTCAGTAGTTAGTGATATGAGAAGTAAATACAATAACAAGTATTGTATCTTTGTTCGGATCTCCTTACCTAATCAAAGCACTTTCAGTAGTTAGTGATATGAGAAGTAAATACAATAACAAGTATTGTATCTTTGTTCGGATCTCCTTACCTAATCAAAGCACTTTAAGTAGTTAGTGATATGAAAAGTAAATACAATAACAAGTATTAAATCTTTGTTCGGATCTCCTTACCTAATCAAAGCACGACTACACCCTCTCGGACATCGGATCTCCAATAATTCTTCCATGGCTACATATGGCGGGCAGTTTAAACTTAACAGAGATAACCAAACTGCTGGGCGGCAGTAAAACTGGTAGTTAACGGATAATTAGACACGCGGATACATGGCGATTTATGGCAGTATAGTGCTGCAGCCGGGTTCACTTGGATTAAAATTCAAGAATCTCTTAACCTGAATTTTGATTATTGTTTTAAACATTCATATTTCTAAATGACAACAGTTCGCAACTGGGATTTTTTGGTTTTTAGAAACTTTGTACCTAAGTATGTACCAATATTAAATAAAACACCGGTTTTAACTCACGTATGATATACGGCCGGGCCGCTGGGAAACCCGACCGGTTTCGGAGTAAAATTAGTACTCCTTCATCAGGGAATACGCGCACTCCCGTCGACTGGCGCACGCGCACTGAAGAATTGATAAGTATGTACCCACCATATTTTGCATTGGTATTTAATTTTTTAACTCGTAACGCAGATTTTTATGATTTCTGTGATTTCATAGCTCTCAAATTGTAGGATATTTGCCTACATTACCTACTTCAATATTTTTCCAGGTCACAAATGGCGGACAGTTTAAACTTAACAGATAAGTTGTTTAAACTTAAAAAATATAAGTTTGAAATGTGAGCCTGTCTGAAGCTTTGTTGCTCTCTCATGGACAGACCATTTACCCATTAATTTTTAAGTCTGTTTTAGAGTAATCTATGAGATTAAAAATCTACTTTATTACTTACTTTAAATTTCATAATCTCTATTTCAGTTAGACTTTAAAAGTGCGTTTGTCCGTAGTAAAATTAGCCAAGTATTTCTATAGAACAATTTATCATAGACAGACAGACGCACCATTCACATTTCCATCCCACATATACATACAATTTCTTACGTAACTACCCCAAGACATGGTCAGTACAGATCGGGTTACTGATAAAGTGGCAAGTGGTCACCCTCGCCTCAGGCTAAGCACAGCTTCCACAACAGTTAGTAGGTGTTATGAGTCTCTAGAGACGTGTGGAACAATGTCCAGTGACAGAGATACTTGGACTCGATACCGTGTTACCCTGATTATAATCTTGCATTATTTGGAGATCCGGATCGAGTTTCGCAGTTATTTATGGTCTTTGTTTAAAATACTGCAATATGCGTGCCAAATTTATTAATTGGTACAACACGATGGTGGTGGTTGGTGGTTGGTTTAAGAGGTGTTGTTTTGCAAAGTACACAGACTTTCAGAAGTGTACCTAATGCTCATTAACAAAACATGGGATCAACTGCGGAATATCAAAAAAGCAGTCTTCCATACGTTTTGGCGACAGACGCGACAGTCAATGAATTGTTATGGAACAGCTGCTATTTTCTGCGATTTCGCAATTGATCGGGGATTTGACAAAAATAATAGACTCGTCTAGAACTGTATCTTTTTTTCTATATCAAACATATTGAGAGAAAATGCTGAAATTAAAACGTTAAATACCTATAAAGGGTTATTTCGAATCAATTAGAATCCTCATAGGGGCTTTTTTTGTACATTAAAACTAACAACTTTTGTTCTGCGACTTTTGTCAAAACAAAAAAAAATCAGCTGTTCCATACATTTAGTCGAGGGTGAACGATATTTTTCTATGGAACAACAACTATTTTTTGAGAATTAATGAGACTCGTATCATATCAAGTCGTATCGATGCTTATTTGTTGTCAAATCAATTAAAAAAATAACACGTTATTTTAGATTATAAATCTTTGTAAAAGAGACTTAAACAAAATATCATCCCCAGCCAGAGGTGCGCCCAGTTCACCGTGTAATCAATTAGCACGGAAGCAGGGGTCGATCTCTGTTCCTCTTTGTTCCATGTTTACTTACTGTTGTTTTTAATTTCACGCCGGCCGGGGAGATGACTAATCTGTTTCTCTTTGCTTAAAGTTCTGCTCGTTGAAGCGTTTGTTGACGAATTATTGGTACATTTTATAAATTTGCTTAGTGTAAAATATATTATGTAAAGCAAAATTTAGCTAAGATTGGATGAGAGTTTGGGTCCGTTAAGACATTGTAGCAGGAAAAGTAACAAACATGGTAATATGCGTGATGCTACTAACTGTACAACTATTTTAAAAATACTTCTCAAGGACAAACTTTTAATATTTTGAATAGTAAGTATTAAATAATGTTCCTCATTGTTAAGAAAATTAAAGTAAGGAAAGTAAGTAAATAAGTAGGTACATAATTACATAGCGATATACATAAAATAATTGGCCAAGTGCAAGTCCGAATCGCGCACAAAGGGTTCCGTACCGAATGGAAGCCCCCCTTTTTATATTTTATTTTTATTGAATTATTTATATTTAAGGGAATATACTACTTAATATTCTGTGAATATTTTAAGCATCATTCATTAATTTAAGCTATTAATATCGAGCAAATATTTATCCCCCTCTTACGTATGTATTTAATTTAGGTATTTTAAATTAATTGTTTATTTTTTAAGTGAATATTTAACAAAATACACAGCAATTTAGTATGTAGTAGTATATAGCGGCAACAGAAATACGTCATCCGTGAAAATTTCAACGTTCTAGCTATCACGGTTCATGAGATACAGCCTGGTACCCTTTGGGTACGGAACCCTCAAAAATAGGTACCTTCTGAATCCAAGAATGAGTGAAGTTGAGCGCACCTAATTTTACGTCACAATATTTGAAGCTGAAGTTCTTCTTAAATAAATCTTGAGTGTTATCGGGTCAATCTAGTAAAACTAAATGTTGAAATGGTTTATTGTTTAAAACACATTTTACTGTTTTCGCATATTGCTTCAATAAATTAAATAAATTTATCAGTAAGAAAACAAGCCTCTCAAGTGCGATGAAATGCGTAGTAAAATTTAGTTTTTTACACACTATTCCTGCACGTGTTGTACCTCTATAGCTACTAGTAAACACTACAACACTGTCTGTCAGTCCGTCTCGACTACATAAAAATCCCTGACAAGTTTTACAGCAGTCACCTGATGGCATACATCCAACAATATTGTTCTTTCTCATCCGTAGATAAAAAAATACTGTTTATTCAATAATTTATTAACTTTTTTGTGACTGGCCCATTAAATGTCAATCCGCCATTTTGTTTTTGAGACCGAGTGACGGTTTACGACGTGCTATCGTTGAGGAAGCGATTAAGTGAGACGTAAAAATTTTAATTTCTTTAGGGTTGTAAATCAGTCAAGTCCTTGCTGTCTGGTTGTTAGCTGTCAAGCGGATGAGGCGCATGCGGCCGTTAATATGCACTAAATACATAGATGATATGTGTTTTACAAGCTAAAACTAATTATATTGTACAAGTTATCAACTTCTTCTTCAACAAGTCGTAGTGGTCTAGTGATAGTAACAACCACCTTGCAATCCTGAGGTCGTGGTTTCAAATCCCTTAAAAAAACTTATGTACGGAATTCACACCACTGGCTTTTTGGTGAAGGAAAACGTCGAGAGGCAATTTGATAAAAAAAAATGATGGCGTATGTGAATCCACCAACCCGCAGTGGATATAGCGCAATCACCTATGCTTCGTGGTCCTACTTCTTACAGTGGACTATTAAAAAGGCTGGTCCAGGTACAGGATCAACTTCCTGGTCTGTTTGAGAGTGAAATGATTACAAAATATGCTGTGAAATGATAACTTTGGAAGCAATTAAATGGTAGGTATATCAACGCGCAGTTTTATGCGAGCTTCAGTCAGGAGTGGATGTTGCACAGCTAGTAGCTAACTTCACATCCGCCGACATGAATGATTTAGCCTATTTAAAATATACTCGTAGGGTTTGAGAAAAGTTGAATGCTTATCGAAGTGCATGCCCTGTTCTATTTAATTAGTTTACAGGCCTCTAATTCATGTTTATAACAATGTCGAATACCTACAGCTATATTTTATCGTTTTCAACTGATTACGCCTATTGACATAGGCAATTATATCTTCTCAATCATCAATAAAATCACTTGTATGGTTTTGTTGTTATTTAAGCAAATTTTATGCTTCTTTTTATCTTGAGTTTCTGAACCTAGTTTAGAAGTTTCTGAACCTAAAGTTCAGAAGTTCAAAAAGCCTAATTTTAACTAAATTCAATGCTGTTCGACGTTAGATTTATACAAATAGTTACTGTATCTTATCTGTCGGCATTAAGGGCCAGAATAGACACTATTAAGGGTAGGTCGCGCATCTTAAGGGTGTAATTGCCGCTAGCCCCCTGGCCCCGACAGGCCGTAAATATAAATTATAGCTTAGTGATATCTCATGTGCACTAATTGAGGATTAGTTGGTTATAAGTTACATTAATATTGCTAAGTACAGTTTTGTGTTAAGTGAATACATTAAGTATTTGCTTTAACTTAGCAATCTTGTTAAGCTTTTGGGGATCCATTTAGAATGCGTTGCTTGGTGATCAAAAAACTAACACAATGTTACTTTTTAAGAGAAAGTTTCAGGTTAACTAAAGGCAATATGACTGATCCATTGTCGAAAAAAAAATTATTTTATCATCACCATTAATGTATCTATTGAGCTACTGTAAATATAATATTTTGCATAAATACCGAAACTAGTTTTGCTAATAAAATGTATTAAATACTTAAATCTTCGGTTAAAATTAAATGAAATACCGTAATTAATGATAATTTAATGACAATATAGGATAAGTAAGTATGTGTAACATGTCCCCTAATATTTTTGTTTTTAATTATTTGTAATGACGTTTCTAAGCATGTGTATTATTTCTAAAGATAAATAAATATGATATATATAGACTAAAAATGCGTGAAAATTATTACCAAATTAAAAGTTTAAATGTTCAAAATATTGATAGATAAAAATTACTTGTTGAGGGTGAATTAAGACTTATGTGACTGTGAATTAAGGTACGAGTAGGTACATGAAACGCCCTAAGTTCTAAAAGATGTATAATATAAGCTAAGATTCGATCCCTCAGTTTTTAATCCCTGGAGCATTCGGGCACGACCTACACAAACCACTTAGAGAGGGATTATCTAACTACATTAAACTCAACACCATACAATTTCGTACGTTCAAAGGTCACGTTTAACTAAAAAAAAAAATTGAACAGCTAGAAGTCAGTCAGTAATCAGTCTGCTTTAATTTAATCCTGTAGAAAAAAAATAACATATTACATTTTCGATGCGTTATTGATTGATTTAAAAATCTTAAGTTACTATATAAAATTGTAGCAATTTATTATTAGTCGTATAATAAATTCCTAGAAACTCAATTTGTTATTATTTTTTAAGTTAAATATTATAACAACGCAAAAATAACTTCCGTAGATTAATTGCGTCGATACAACCATCGACTATACCTACTTACTTTCCGTCTATCTGTCTTTTTGATAATAAAGTCTCCCGCTCAATAAATTAAAAAAATATCTGTAATCACAGCCGCTTCGTCTGAAATACCAATTAATTGGATCTTTTATGCGACCGTCCGCGTCCGCTAGGCCTAAGATGCGATACTATGTTGTTTCAGCGGCCCCAAAAAACTTGGGAATCGTAAAGCCTGCAACTTTAAATTGAGTCTCGAATCGGAATACCGAGATCAGCGGTCGGATTATCTTCAGTCTTGAGACTCGACTTAATTAAACATGAAATTCAATTAATAGACGCAGCGGCGAGTTATCGCGCTCCGAATAAAGGGACCTACCCTTCCTTCCTAATTAAAATGTATTGCCTTATTTAACTCATTTTCCACTTACAATGACATCGCAAGAACGAACTCCAACTTTTTAATCTGGTCGCTATCTTGGTTCGCCTTAAGTTTTTGGTGCCTGCTTTACTAAATTGAACTCTAGATTTCGTGCCATTGAGTTTGATTTCGAATGGCGGAGTGTGATGGAAGAAAATTCCTTATAGCCAGGTTTCTCCAAGACTGCGGTGGCGTATCGCTCCGAGTCACAAAGAGGTATTTGCGGTGGTCTTAAGGCTGAACATTAGTTTTTAAGGGTCTTATTTTGTTGTGCGCTATTAAAGCGAACGAGTCTTTGATAGAATTAGCTCGGGCAATAAAATTAATCGGTTCCCTCAGAAACAAAAGCTGGAGAGCTGAAAGTTTGCGGTTTTAATGGAATTGCGGTACGCGAGGTAAAGAAAGTGCTTCAACGACAAACCGTGTTTACGAATAATACACAGAGAAAATAAAATTAATAATAAACATATTTTATTATCACAACAAAATTTATAAAACATCACAACTTAAAGGAGTTGTACCTGATTTACAAGGAACTCGGTATTAAAATTCTAACCAAGATCATTTAATTTTTCTAGGAATGTACTTAAATTTGAAAGCTCCATGGAGTAATAAAAATAATACATAGCCCTGCATTTTTTTGAATTTTTATTTTATAAAAGTATATTGGAAATTCAAAATAATATTTTCTACGAAAATAAATAGGGCAAATAAGCGCTAGATAGCCCTTTCGGGGCTAAATCATTACACTAATGAATAAACAAATACAAATACAAGGGGTTCACCTACAGTAAACAGTGCTAGATCTAGCTCCAAAAGGGCTAAGGTGGCAACACTGATCGAAAATCTAATTAATATTCAATTTCCTTTGACAGTGACATTTCTATTATACTTTTTTTTTTAAATTGGCTTTGAGTTTTTTCACGTTACATACCCCAAATATATATTATCTATTTTCTAAATATTGCAGGGCTTTAAAAATATGTTTTTATCAGATAATAATTACATTTTGAATGCTCTTTATAAAACAGCAATCATTGATCTGGTTAGAATTTTTATTTATTTTAATACCGGTAACGGAACAAATCCTTTTAAAATAAAAATTATTTTGGAATTAAAAATCAAATATACATTATATATTTTGACTTATTTTCATTTTTTATTTTTTTATATTGGGGGAGATCTGTGAAAATAAAAGGTTCAATTCTACAATTTGGGGTCAGATCACCAAACTAAGTAAAGCTTGTGATACGGCCGCCAGAGACTGATATACTACATATACATATTTTAAATACATACTTATATAGATAGTACCTAAATAACACCCAGACACAGAGCAAATACTTATGTTCATCACAAAAATGCTTGCCCTGGGTGGGGATCGAACCCACGCCTCTTTCATCCAGAAGTCAGGTTCACTAACCACTGAGCTACCGAGGCAGTCAAATATACTACGCTTGTAAACTTCTGGTTGCACATGGCGATTTAAGACGGCTTGGCAGAAATTTAAGATACATAAAGGCTGTGATATAGCTAAACTGTAAAACATATTTACATAAATGTGAAATCTTGTAAAATGAAATATGAAAATATAAATTTCATTACTAGGTACCTAAAAATATGTTTTAATTTTTCTGTTTCATTCTCTAGAGTTTTAAAAATGATAAACATATTTTCTTAATATCCTATCATGCTATTTTTTAACAATAGGTAGATGCTTACTACTCAACAATTTTCTAAAAAGAATTGGCAAACTTTGGCAATTAAATTACGCTCGAAACATTATAAGTAAAAACAGCGCTCCATGCACCCTGCTGCGTGCGAACGCGCCAGTTACTCTCCTCGCCAGTGGAACATGAAATAGTGGCCACTTCGCTTCGCGTTATCGCGCGTCACTGCCTCGACCTTTTGCATAAATTCGTTGTTTATATTTACACTAGCTACAGTACGATTCATGTAGCTAAACATTGCTTTAGTATTTTTGTCACGCTTGTCACATAACATGATTTGATTATTTATCCGTTAAGGTTTCGGACGTCTCGTGTCTCGAAGTCCCGGGACTTTTCGTAATTTTAGTTATCTCGAGTCCCGGGAATTTCGGGCCAAGACTCTAGACGAGATTTTTTTTCGAAATTGTTATGCAAAGTATGCAAACGTTTTTATTTTACAAATAATTGAAGGAGGCACGCATATTTTGAGAAAAAAATGAGCTGTTTTATATTTTGTCGATTCTGAGTAGTAATTTTTAAGGTACATCTGTTTCTCGAAGGTTATGCTTCATCTCGAATTCTCGGAAATTCTTGGGATTTGGTTGTAGGCTGTCTTACGTCCCGGGACTTTGAAATTGTCGGGAATTCCCAAACCCTACATAGATTTACTGCTAGACCTTCACTCATATAAAATACCCTATAGATTTTCTAACCTAACTGTCACTATTATAGATATTCTACTTTAGTTCATCAGTTCTTGAGTGATTCTATAGACAGACGTTCTTGATTTCATTTTATTCATCTCGCAGAAATACTTGTAACGAAATCTTGTTGTACGAGAGTCTTTAGTTCATTGGGCTATTTTAAGCTATTTTTTTAAAGATTAGTATCTTTTTGTGATAAACACTTCAAAAATTGACGCGCTCGTAGGATTTGAACCTGCATCTTTCTGGGATTCCAGCCCAGATGCTTTGTCAAATTAAGCTAGAACGCTGTACTGCGAACGCTGCTGTTTTTGAAGCGTAAAAAAAAGTTTCTATAAACCTAGTTTGTGAATCACGATAAAAATCATTTCATATTATCATGAGAGTCCACTCTTGTCATACGCATCCATAATAATAATTACTGATCTTCGGTTTAGATGGCACTTTGTCAGGGTTCATACCCTGACTAGAAATATCATGGTCAAAAAATCGTTGCAAAGATTTAATAATTGTTGCACGCTATTTATCAATGTTTGATTCATAATTGTAATAATATTTATTATCCTAGGTAGATTGATATACTTCAACAATCCACCTTTGAGCCGGTAAAGTAGATATGGCCCAATCACCCTTGGCTTTTCAATCACACCACATCAATGCACTTCTGAACATAGATCTGAGCTCTATGACGTGGATTATTATACAAAATCCAACAAATTACAGTAAATATGTACGATTCAACAAATTCTATAGCAAAGTCCTTCTACCTACAACCGAAACACAAACCTACCTATAATAATTATACACGTACCGATAAAAATCCATTTTCTTTCCTTGAGTCTTGCAAAAAAAAACCTTTTCTTGTACTCACGGCTACTTACAACGTAACATCCTGTATATAAAGTGGACATTTAAATCTCGCGCCGCGGGACACCGGCACGCCGTACCTACTGTGTTACTGTCGCGACTTGGCTGCTTTTATACAGAGGAAAACTCGGAAAATGCTTGGAAAATTGTACTGTAGTGTACTTTAGACAAGATATTTTAAATATTTTGTAAATTAGGAGGGTTCCGAAGCAAAACGAGGATCTCTTATAATTTTTGTTGAACGTTCTAAATTGCATGAATTTAATATTATGATAGATTACGTATAGATCTCACTTTCAAATACTTAAAATTTTCAAATTTAGCTCCCACACAAATTAAGCGGGGGTGACATTTTTCTCAACCCCACCCCCACGTGTGGAGTTTCGTTGAATGGGGTGAATGAAATGAATAAAAGTTTCATAAAACATTTTTGTCATGTGTACTATTTTTAAGATATATGTTGCCAAATTTGAAAAAAAGATCGTCCACAGGGACTGGGACACTAACTTTGTAACTTATTCAGTCATAACTGTACTGTACTGTACCAACCTTTTTAATAGTCCACTGCAGGACGTAGTCCTACCCACGAAAGGTGATTGGGCCACATCCACCACGCTGGCCCAGTGCGGGTTGGTGGATTCACATACGCCATCGAATTTCTTCTAAGGACGTACGCAGATTGCCTCACGATGTTTTCCTTCACCGAAAAGCCAGTGATGTGAAATTCCGTACATAAATGCCAAAGAACTTATTGGTACGAGACCGGGGATTCGAATTCGTAAACCTCACGATTGTAAGGCGGGTGTCACTACCACCACGGCTGACACATTCAGTTATAAAGGAGAATTAAAAATTTTAAACTTGCGCACAGCTCACAATTATCTTGAGGTACTTTTTAGTCTATGCAATTATATTGCTTAGCCAATTATGTTTTTCAAGCAGTCAAATCTGATGACGTCTCAAATAATCGTTTTTAATAAAAATAAATAAAAATAAACTTTTTGAGTATAAGTTCAAGGTGTAATACTTATGCGGTACAACCTCAGGAAGACTCTACATCTACCGCGCGGCTACAACTTTGCAGCTATGAGCGGTAGCGTGTCGTGGGGCGGCGAACAGTAAAGAACCAATGCACTAAAAATGTTCGAAGGACGCCACTACGTCCCGCTCCGAGCGCTCGTAGACCCGCCACCACCGGCGCCGCTGCCGCTGCCTCTAAAGCCCAAGCTCGTAGCCGAGCGGCAAGAGTATGCCTCCTGCGAAGAATACTTCACCTTGACTTACCTAGTATATATATGCTTTGAGGAGCAACGTCAGAAGGGACCAGCTAGTGACACCGACTCATAGGTTATCACGCTCAGAGAAATCAGTGTATATTGGGGGACCGGCTGTCTATCATAGGATACCTACTGACGTGCGTAGTGCACCTTCCGTCGTGCCTTTTAAAAATAAACTCAAGTCTAAGTGGCTTAGTGAACAATTGTTTTACGACATTGATGACTTCCTAAAATTACCAGTATCAGTATGATTATACTTAGTATTATTATAATTTTTAATGTATTTTGATTTTGACATTACGTTTATGTTAATTGCTTTCCATTACTGGTAATTTTATTTTTTTAACTTGACATGTAATAATGAAAATTACCAATAAATAATTTGTATGTTTTGTATTTGTATACGTTTACGTGCACCAGACTGTACTTACTTACTGCATTACTGCTGCAATTTGCAGTCAGAAAATGCCCATAAAATTGTACTAAAGAGTACACGAGAGAAATGTTAGTAACGATTTTAGTAATTAGGTTTAATTTTTAGAAGCATCTATAACCTTATTTCAAGTTCCATGATTTGTTATTTCCATTTTATCAATAACTGGTATTACATTGAGAATTACAAACATTATTTCGTTCGTATAATCTAGACCTAGTCCTACTCTTAAAATAACCTACATTGAGTTTTATATTTACTAAACTACCCTGAACAGTTACCGGTGCGACAGAATATTTTACTCTACCTTATTATTTTATACGACTAAATTCATATGCAACGTCCTTTTTTTACATTCACGTTACAAAATCTTCAATCATATAATAGATATAATCTTTTCTAGAAAACCTTTTCATCCCGAATGTCGACTCAGGCCCAATTTAAAGCTACGCCGTAACTACCGCAATAACTGGCGACGATTCTTCATCCAGTGCAATGCAATAAGGCAGTTATGTCGCAGTTAGACGACTCAATTGCCCGTGTGGCCTTGCTGGCTACTGGCCCTTATTGTGGCCACTTTACGCTGAGCCGTCAACTGCCCTGAAGTGTTTAGGTCCATAGGTATCTAACGATAAAACAGGTACTTATACTCTATAAAATTTAACTTGATCTCTGCGACAGTTACATATTGACATATTTAGAGTTGAGATAGTGCTGGCAAAAATCGATTTTCAAACAATGTTGTTATGAAATCGAATGAGTGAGAAATTGGATTTTATTTACTTACTATTATTTAAGATCAAGTATGTACACATGTAAATAATGTTATGATATTAATTAAATACTCATAATAATGTAACGATAGTATTTATCGACGTTTTTCACTATTATCGATGCTAATGTAACATATAATTGGGTTTAATTTAATTACACATGTAAAAAATGTTATGATATTAAAATATACAATAAAATTAATACTAAATTAAGTTTTATTTAAAATATCGTCAGTATAAACTATCGATATTTTAATTAAAACTCTATCTAAAACTCTGTGGTCACGATCATTCGTCGCCCATCACTAATCGGCATGCCCATAAAGTATGACATTGACAGGTACTGTCTGTACTATTAAGAAATTCAGGACTTCGTAGGCGTGATTTTTCTGACAGCTGTCGCAGAGATCAAGTTAAATTTTATAGAGTATAGGTTGAATCTGGAAAAATGTTTTTTTTTTACTCCGTAGCAATTGCCGTGGTGGTCTAGTGGTTTTTGGTAATGGAAAACAGCATGAGGCAACCTGCATCCATAGAAATTTGATGGCATATGTGAATCCACCAACCCGCACATCGTGGTGGATAGGTATGGTCCAATCACCTTTCTTGGGTAGGCTTACGCCCTGTTGTGGACTATTAAAAAAGCTGGTACAGTAGGTACATTACAGTAATGGTATAAATAAGACACAAAAGCTTTTGGCTATACGTGTAGATTTACATTACTTATTCATTTGTTTGTCAGCTATGTGATTTAAAACAACTGTATGCATTACGTAACTATTCAATTATACGTAAAACATAATCCTCCTAGATAGGTGCACAATAACTTAGATTTCAAAACAATATTGTAGAAACATACCTAATTTGTTAGTCACATTGAAGTCAATCAAACTTCAAAGCTCAAAGCACAACAAAATATGTGACAATGTTAACAGACACTTTAGAAAAAGCCAGTATAAGCTGGACTTCTACCTCGACTTTTAAGTTCATCGTCGAAAAATTTGTCTTAATTCTTTCACGGCGCATTCAAATCCTCATTTCTCGTAAAGGCAATAAAGAGTTCACCTTAAGCTGGTGAGCAGCAACAATTATAAAGTAAGTAGGTTGCAATAACGGCCGACGACGTGCTCTCCATCATACAAACTGCCTCAGTGCACCGCCACCTAAGAGAGTTTCCGAGTAGACTAGGGATGCAGAAGAGAATTACTGAATCATAAAAAAATAATAACAGAAATGGTTTTGATATGCTGCGTTGGCAGAGCGATTATTACCACAGAACAACAGATTCTCTCTTCTGTAATTATTACGATCATTTTTTATCGAAGTTTCACTTGCATTTTATATCACTGTTACCTATTTTAATTTATCAACCTTGAATACTTGGTCCACTATTGATGACAGGTATTTCAAAAAGCGATGGGACAGAATTCTTCTCCACAACAGGTCCAGCTGGTACATACACATCCGCCATCGAATCTTTTTTTTCTTGAATGATAATCTAGAGGTGTGATTTTATTTAAATTATCGTCAAGAAAATCACACAATGAAAAATGTTGTCTAAATCAACATTGTTCGAAAGGTGACGTCCACAAGTGGTATATTATTCAGAGAAAAATCGAACCAAGATGCTCGGTAGGGATAAGTGTACCAGCCGAATATCTATACGTCATTTGAAAGCTTGTCTAATGGGCTTCTCAAAAATATGTAATTTAGATTTTTTCATTCCACCATTTTTTTTAAATGTGAAAAATAAATTGTGTGAAAAGTATTAATATAGCTTTATATTTTTTCTAGTTTAACAATAATAAAGTGCTTATATCGTTATTTTACTTGCATTCGTAGCTGATTCTTCCATATTCATCTTTTAAATTGCTAAAATTAAAAATTATAACCTACCAGTGTGATCAGTAAGTAGTTACAATGTGATAAAAAAACATTTAAAAAGTGTGCCTAATTGATAAAACTGCTTTTATTTAACAATTTAGAGGTTACTTAACCAGGAATGCTAGAGATAAACTACATATTGAGCCAAATATATTTATTTAACTTAATAAATTCAAAACTAATTTAAAAAAAAATCAGAGGCTTTATTTCGTTTTTAACTGATGTAATAGACTCAGAATAATATGAACTTTCTCGAAATGTAACGAGTGTTGTGGTTAGAATTTTTGATTATTATTATACCAGCCTCCATACTTTTTGTAGACATGTCCTTTAAGAATATCCAAAAATTCAAATTCATTTATTACCTTCTTTATCCTCCTTTGACAAGAAAAGTGATCTAACTAAGCTAACTTTTTAGGTTATTGCAATGACTTGTTACATCTGAATTAATAAAGCTAACTCAGTCTTTGGCGGGATAGCTCATAGGCCATTCATAACGAGGTAGGCGGTGCAGCGCAACCAGACGTTTTTATTTGCCAGTGCGCGACACAAACATAAAAACACCACTCAAATTTCGAATAAACAGCGCTTTAAAGCGCACTTTCGTGCGGCTTAACTCCGTATTAGGTAGTTAAATTTACATTTTACATTTGATATTTTCAGCCGTGAGAGTTATTTCTTGTTTGTTCGCGTCGCAGATTTATGTCCCGATTCGGCGTCGGCGCTCTGCGACGTCTCTTTGTTGCGAATCGTTTACATGTATTTATGGGGTAATTTAAACAATCCGAAATACGAAACACTTCAGCGCTCCGCTGAAATACAATGCGGTGATTATAAACGTATGCGCTGCAACACTAAAGTGCGTCCCGTTATCACACATTATTGAATGCGGGACTCCTCTCGCATGAAGCTTTACGCGGCTCGTTTTAGTTTGTTGGCGTACGAGCTAAATATGGTTGTGTCGGTTATTAAAACAAGTAAAACAAAGAGTGTTGAATTTTTATCGCAAATTAATGTACTGTCTCCGAGTAACAAGTTCTATGAGAGGGAAATTTAGTAAAACCATATTTTTATTCGTATTATTTTTGGTTGTCAATAAAAAACAGAAGAAACTGTAACATAAAATTAAAACTAATTATTCAAACACATACACTATAATCATCATTTTACCTTTAAGATGCCCATTGTTGACATTAATTACTCAGATAGACCACCAATAAGACCATTTCGAAGTAGCTTGCACCGAGCGCATTCCTGCAGTTTTACTGAGATCACAGCCAAATGACTCTGAATATTGGTGACCATCCTATGCTGCACTTGCCAATACATGGTCCAAATGAGAAAGGGCTAGCAAAGAGATACAAGTAAAACAAATTCCCAACATTGAAGTGAGTAACTCATTGAATTCTACTTTTCTTCACAAAATTACAATACTTTATCTCCCAACATTTTACCGGTAACACCCGTACACTATCATGCATGCATTTCCACCGTACTGTCTCCATTCAGCCCGCACCGGGTCTCGGATGATGTTCTTCGTGCAATTTATTACATCTGTGCATACGTTAGTCTGAGCACCGACGCCGCGCGTCGACGAGATTGATTTCTTTATTTGATTCTAGTAACTTGAATACTGAAATATGTGAAAGTGAATTCTAGAAACTAGCATTTGCTCATGACGCACCTACTATTTTTCTCTTCCTTTGCTATATTTTATGTGAAAATGACAGTCACATTCTAGTAATGGAAAGTTTTTAGCATTTGACTGCTACCTATGTATAGATTATGGATGAGGATCAGAAATTAAAAATTTGCTTCAGCACACTTAAATTCAAATCAGTTATCGATAATTTTATAGAACCTTTCTTTGACAGTCAGGCAAAAAAAGATTCATAAAATAAAAATAAATACCAATCAAAATAAATCGCATGTCTAAGCTAATTGAAAAATAGGAATTTTATTGGAAAAGTAAAAAAAAACTACTCATTACTTCTGCGATGATGGGAAAAATATTTCCAAACCTTATTTTAGCCAACCTCCAAAAAAGAGGAGGTTTTATGTTCATTTATATGTATTTTTTGTGTATGTTCATCGATATTTTTCGCCAATTCTGAATCGATTTCGAAAAATATTTTTATTTTGAATAATTTATACTTCCGAAGTAGTACCATTTTAATTATTGAAATCGGCTGAAACGTTTTTATAAATCAACAATAATGGGATCAATTATGAAAGCGCAATCGTTTAATAGCAACGTAAAAAGTGTTCTCTCTATCGAATGCCTAATGTGAAAAAGTAATAGTCTAATTAGTTATTATGATTACGATGGTGCCTCCATAATCGGGCCTATTGTACATGGATGTTACATAGATTCGTGCAAACTATTCGAATTCTGCACATGATTGAAGTCGGTTGTGTCATAGTTTTCAAAAAATATAATTATCTATGTACCTCCTATATCCTTGTTATACACTGAAACATGTAACGGTCTTCAACACAAAAACCTTTACAGACGTTATCTTAAATCTGTCTCCCAGCCCAAGGTCACGTAAGTTATCTCCATCCAGCTTCATCGTCATAATAGCCTGCCTCATATTTTCACGAGCAAACACTTGGTATTATAATTTAAGTATTTTCGTATACAAAATGAGACTATTTATATGCAGCTTTTATAATATGTTCAAACGTTTTAGCATCACAGCGTTATTCATGGCAGACGGTTTTTCCACTTTTATTTTCTAGAATTTTCTAGATAATTTATTGAAAAATATTTAATAGTAGATCAGATTTAGTTATTGCGCATCAAATGACAATGTAAACGTGCTCCGTGCGCGACGCATCTTCCGTTGCTGTATTCAAAAGTAAATTGAAATCATGACTACTCAGTCACTTATTTTATGACATTACAGAATTTATGCACCTACCGGAGGTAGTAAATTTGTAATTGATTTTATTTTATTATTTGCTGAATTTAGAAATTGTAATTATACTGCGAGAACAACATTTTGTACAATACACATTATGAAATTGTATTTGTATTATCATGACATTATTCATATTATATACAGCTAAATTACCACTGACTCACTCATTTAGATAGTTGTTTAGAGGGATGGAGAAGTGGTGGGAAAAAAATAATTATAGATTTGTATAGAGATAAAAAATTTATCGAGAGGAAAAATCCCAAAATCTTGAAAAGTCTTCTCTTAGGCACGCCATACATTGCCTCTTTCAATCATTTAGATCGTTGTTTTGAGGAAACCATTAGCAATGACAAAAAACTGAGTGCATGCAGATTCGTATAGAGATAGAATAATGATTTAAGGATTAAATGGTAAAACCTCCGAAGGTCAACTCCTGGTATTGGACCCCCGACGGATCTCGAAAACGGTGGGGTTTAGAGATTTACTTTCTTCGCAAAACATTGAGTACTACCTTGGTACTTTTTGGAACAATTAAAAAAAACATGGCTCCCACACAAAAAAAAAATGGCCGCCATACATTTTATTTTTCACTCAGTTTTGTTTTGTTTTTTGTTTAGTTGTTATAAGGTAACTATCAGAGATGGGAAATATGGAGGTGAGAATATGATCGTGAGAAGAAATATAATCTCGGAAGGTCAATTCTTCAACCTGTACCCCTAAGGGATCTCAATAACGGTGATGTTTAGAGATGTACTTCTTTCACAAAATATTGAGTACTACCTTGGAACTTTTTGGAACAATTAAAAAAAACTTGGCTCTCATACAAAAAAAACATGGCCGCCATACATTGCATTTTTCACTCATTTAGATGGCTGTTTCACGGAAACTATTAGGAATGACAAAAAACTGAACCCATTTTGACATTAAAGATGGCGGATGTCACTTTTTTGAAAAAGTCGTCATGGGTATCGTTTTCGAGGTATTCGGGGGTGTAGATTTCAATAATGGCGTCCATTTTGAAATTGAAGATGGCGGAAGTCACTTTTTTGCAAAAAGTCGTCATGGGTGTCGTTGTCGTGGTTTTTGGGGGTGTAGATTTCAAAAATGGCATCCATTTTGAAATTCAAGATGGCGGATGTCACTCATTTTCAAAAAGTCGTCATGGGTGTCGTTGTCGAGGTTTTTGGGGGTGTAGATTTCAAAAATGGCATCAATTTTGAAATTCAAGATGGCGGATGTTACTTTTTTCAAAAGGTCGTCATGGGTATCGTTTTCGAGGTTTTCGGGGGTGTAAATTTGGAAAATGGCATCCATTTTGAAATTCAAGATGGCGGAAGTCATTTTTTTGCAAAAAGTCGTCATGGGTGTCCTTGTCGAGGTTTTTGGGGGTGTTGATTTCAAAAATGGCATCAATTTTGAAATTCAAGATGGCGGATGTTACTTTTTTCAAAAAGTCGTCATGGGTATCGTTTTCGAGGTTTTCGGGGGTGTAAATTTGGAAAATGGCATCCATTTTGAAATTCAAGATGGCGGAAGTCATTTTTTTGCAAAAAGTCGTCATGGGTGTCCTTGTCGAAGTTTTTGGGGGTGTAGATTTCAAAAATGGCACCCATTTTGAAATTCAAGATGGCGGAAGTCACTTTTTTGCAAAAAAGTCGTCATGGGTGTCGTTGTCGAGGTTTTAGGGGGTGTAGATTTCAAAAATGACATCCATTTTGAAATTCAAGATGGCGGATGTCACTATTTTCCAAAAAGTCATCATGGGTATCGTTTTCGAGGTTTTCGGGGGTGTAAATTTGGGAAATGGCATCCATTTTGAAATTGAAGATGGCGGACGGCAGTTTTTGTACTATTCATATAAATATAAAACAACATGCTGAATTATTTTTGAAAAAAAATTTTTTTTTGAAAAATGCCAACAAAAAAAATTTTTTTTTTGAAAAACTTTTTTTCACAAACAACAATCGCGGGCCGCATGCGGCCCGCGCACCGCCCAAAATACTAGTTATTATATTATAAAATTGTAAATTAATTTGACGTGAATCTTGGCGTTATAAATAAAGAATTTGTATTTGATTTATATTTATTTGTAATTGTAAAACAAATCACGTTATCAAAAGTAACATGGATTAAATAAAAAGGATTTATTATGCTACGACAACTACTTAGTAAAAAGTAAATTTACATAATTATTATGATTGAGTTGAGATAAAGGGATATCTCCCTTTATCTCAACTCAATAATAATCATTAATAGTACTAAATGCTGCTTCATATTTTTGAGTACCTGTGTTTTTGATTTTCTGTCTTAGTCTGCTTTTGTTGGTTGAGCTCTCTTTTAAGCGCTAATAGACAGATAAACTCATTTTTGCACACCAAAAAATAGACAAAAAGAAAAAACAAAGAAACATAAACAGTGTAACAATGGGCGGCCTTATTGCTGATAGCGATCTCTGCCGGCCTATCTTATAGATATAGAAGTTTTTTTCTTATTCGAGTATTAACCATAAGTAATAGTAACTACTCGTATAAACTTTAGCAAAATATGTCACACATTTTCACACGCAATCATACAAGATTGAACGAAAATAATCACACACCTACTCATACACAGTTTGCTTTTTGACCGACGAACCATATATTTTTTAACGCATGCGTATATATATATATATATATTTTTTATTTATAACCACGCATAACTTTTTTCATAGTAGTTCGATTTCAATAATTATTTTTATTGGAAAGAGTATACTTCGGAATTGGTCCCATTTAAATTTTATCGAAATTGGCTGAGCCATTTTTGATGAATCAACATCAAACATATAAATATTTATCTTGAATTACTCTATCTATTAAAACAGATTACATACAGATATAAGCATACATGGGGACAGACATCGGAAAGTGATTTTGTTTTATACTATGTCATGATTCTGTACACGGGTGAATTCGGACATGCTATTTTTTGCAAATAATAATTATAAGTCTAAGCAAACTTACTCATTATTTATTATTTTAGCGTGTATTATGTAGGTAGTTTTGATGAGCGACTAAATACCATTAATTTATTATTCACAAAAGTATCGAGTAGTTATTCCTTGGACTTTAAATATGGTGTTTCTTAGAATTACACACTTCGAAGCGCAATCTCATTTTAATGGATGAGACAACCTGATGGAAGCTGCGTGGGAAGTTCGGAGGAAATTCGAACTGAGAGTGGAAAATTCCATTATTTTTGTGTAAGACTTGGAAAATAGCTGTGCTTTGAATTTTGTAATAAATAAGAGTTCGGGCTATATGCTTCAAAAATTCCACCAATTAACACCCTATTCTAAACCAGTCGAGATTTGACATGCCGAAAAAAAATTGTTCTGAACGTATCTCTTCTCAACCTGACCTGATGTATAACTTAACCTATTTTTATCGTAACTAACATAACACAGACAGGTATATAGATGATTGTTTCTCTCACCTCTGTCTTTGACGAAAAACTGTCAGTGAAATGAGTTCTAAAAATACCAAAGTGATATTCTCGCAATATGATTAAATAAAAATAGTAGAATTGCATTGAAATAAGAAGCTTATCTAAGTGAAACACATTTCAAAGATGATACCAGTTTTTCGACTTATTTTTAAGTATAGCCTGTCACTGATAAGACAAGATATTATTATTTACAAAAAATATTATAAAGCAATTAGCCACCCCAAAATAGAAACAAAAAAAATTAAAAACAATGTATTTCATTCCCTTTCAGTGTCCTCCAACCGTAAAGCTGGATAAGACAGTGACGTCATCAAGAAAAACTTATAAACAATAGTCGCGACAGGCGAGATTAAAAGTGAAAAATCGTCGCGTCTAAACAAAACATTTCTAATTGCTTGTTCTTTTATTGCCGCTTTGAAATATTACCCGTAATCTGACTTATATTTCACGACTACGACACGTTGCGCAGAGCTACCGTCCTACGACAGGTATGTATAGGTACATAAATAAAAAAATCGATGAACGTGACTGCAAAAATCTAATAACTTTTTTAAAAATTAAGATACTGACTAAATATTGAGTAGGTATGATTTTTTGGATCATTATTATAGTACTAATAGAATTTAATGTGTGCATTTTTAGTGAGCTTCTTCTTCTCAACTTTAACTTTTAAGGATGGGTTGCACCAAATTACTTTAACGATAACCAAAGCTTGACCGGTGGTGAAATCTCTGGATACGTCAAATATTTTTGACGTAACCATGATTTTATGACTAGTTAGGGTTTGGTTATCGTTAAAATCCCTAGTTACGTCAATAATATTTGACGTAACCAGAGATTTTAAGACTGGTTAGGGTTTGGTTATTGTTTAAACGTAATTTGGTGCAACCCACCCTAAATGACTTTAATTAATCCTTCACTTTGCAGAAATTTCTTATATATGATAAGTATAATTAAAGATACATGTTACTTTGAGTTGTAACTGAATACAATTCAATCATTGTATAATGATTGAATTAAGGGTTATTAGTAATCAATTAGGGGCTTATTCTATACATCAAAACTAACAACATTTTTGTCCAACGACTTGAGTCAAATCTCAAAAAGAAATTGCTGTTCGTTCGTCCCCGAGAAATCGTATGGAACGGCTGTCTTTTTTTAGTTTTGACAAAAGTCGCAGGACAAAACTTGTGAGGTTTGATGTACAGAATAAACCCATTAAAAGTATGCATATTGATTACCACCAATAACCCAGTTAAACTATAGGCAAGCCAATTACAACCACAGTTACAAACTTTGTCTCTATCTATGAATTTTATCGTCATTTCTATAACTAACCATTTTGCATAAACTTTCCGCAACAAAATCCGCAAAAAAAATCCGAATCGAGAATCTTTAGTTAAATTGTTTAAATATGTTTTTATAGTTGTAATGATATACAGACATTAATTGCACCTTGTTACGAGCACCTAAATGGTCTGATCTTTGTCGTATCGTTGACTATAAGTGCGCTATTTTTCTTTTGTTACCGATATCGTTAGAAAAATGGCGGCCGCGACAATTGTGGTAATCTCGAGAGTAAGCAAGGATTTGGATGAACGATAGTAGCCGCAAACAAGAAGCAAACATTAGGGAAAAAATGGAGACGTCACGGGGTAATGGCACTTGATGAATTCATTCAAAACAGCCAAACTGAAATAGGCGAGCAAATCTTATGTATATATTTTAGTTCCCACTGGTCATATTCTATTTTATTTGCTATAACTAAAACTTTTAAGAACATTATGATGTCATATGGTTAGTATAATTTTTGGCTATTTTTAATTTTAGTCATTTTGTTTACCATTTTAATGTTACAATAATACATATTTTTTTAAGTTTCGTACTTTGACATTCACACATACGATTTTTATGATGTTAAATTGTTTATAATTTATTTATGCAATAACTATGACATTAAGTAGCGAAAGCCGAGGCAGTTTCCACAAATTGTGCATTTACTTACGTTGCATGATCATAACAAGAGATTTTTAGACTCTTCAATTTTTTTTTCTTACAATACCGTGTTTTTCCTAAGATAGATACAACGTTCATACCTTTGTCAATATCTAGATATTGTTTGAACTGAACTTCTGAAGCATTCATTTCAGATATTAATTTCCAATCCCAAGCAACGAACTATTTACTTCGGTTACCTCCCACACTCCCCGAAGGTGGGTAAGCACCTATTTACCCGGTGGAGAGTTGTTAATCGCCCCGTAACTGTCCAAGTTGTGCTGTTTGTCCCGAGCGACGAGTTGAAAGCGTGAAAGTGTAATGTTCACCTGAAGTACAATTGTTTTCTACTGGTAGAGCTTTCTTAAGCGAGTAATACTTATTTTACTTTTCTTTGCTTCAGGAATACTTTCACTTTACAGTAACACCTTTCAGGTACCACTTAGATATTAT
The DNA here is from genome assembly GCA_949316475.1 of Hypomecis punctinalis. Taxonomy (NCBI): domain Eukaryota; kingdom Metazoa; phylum Arthropoda; class Insecta; order Lepidoptera; family Geometridae; genus Hypomecis; species Hypomecis punctinalis. Next base: position 3,791,180 of record OX438805.1, read on the forward strand.
TTTTAGCACATATTAATAATAAAAAATATTGGCCAGCGTGTGTGGGAACGAGAGTACCGCGACAAACGTACTATAGTTTTGCGGCACCTAATTGTTGATTAAGAAGTTAATATTGTAAAAGCAAATAAATCTAAAAACAAAGGTATATTTCTTAAAATACTATTCTTTTATTGGATGCTTTAAAACATTTTAATAAATATATCACATATCTTACTGTGTTTGTACAGAAGGTAGTCATAATAATCCGTAAACGTAATAAATATGTATTGTTCGAACTTCACAACCATTCATTTTATATAAATTTGCTATCTTCTATACGTTCCCCGAAGGTGGGTAAGCACCTATTTACCCCGGTGGAGAGTTGTTAACTCTCCAGTAACTGTCCAAGTTGTGATGATTGCCCCGGGAGACGAGTTGGAAGCGTGAAAGTATAATGTTCACCTGAAGTACAATTATTTTTTACTTAATAGCTAGCTTTTTTAGCTTGTAATTCACACTTTTCTACCTATTAGATTCATTCAGATATGAATATAATAAAACTGTATACAAAATCAATACGCAGATTTTTTATTTTGTGTATTATTTAGGTAGTACATATAAAATTACAACTCAATGTTTAAAAAGTTATGCAAATAAAATATTTGGTTTCTCAGCTAAATCAATAATTAAATAAATGCGTGACGAACTACTAATATTTAATTTACAATAATCGTCGTATTTTCTTTCAGTTTTGTGTCTTTTAGGACCTTTTTTGACTGATGAACCACCGGAGGCAGTACACAATTCGACGCGTATATTTTTTTTATGTATACGCATAACTTTTTTCATAGTAGTCCGATTTCAATAATTCTTTTTTTATTGGAAAGAATATACTTTGAAATTGGTTTCATTTAAATTTTACCGAAATCGGCAGAGCCATTTTCGATAAATCAACAATAATGTGAAAAATGTCCATCGATCTGTGCGAAATATTCGCGAATTCTGTACTCGGGTGAAGTCGGTCATGCTAATTTTTGCAAAAAATAATCTTGTTAATAGATTCCTTTTGATTTCTTATCGCAATATTTGGAAAAGCTTGCATTATTATCATGCTGATTAGGATAGCATCCACCTTTTGGAAGTTACGTAACAACTATCAACGAAAATGGTTTGTGACAAACAGACATTATTTCTTATCTCCAAGTTTGTATTACCTTCTATCCTCACCTTACACGGTGTCCCGCGCCGTGGTTACCGTTATGGGGCAAGTTGCGCCGTTACCGCGCTAACGGCGATGACAGCGTTAAACGGACGAGCGCTGCTGCTTTGTTAACTTCGTTAACGATTCATAAAAACACAACTATAGAATATACACATATGTCATATGTACTAGCGAAATTATTGAAAGCTGAACAATTTTCAGTCCACCGAAGATAAATGTACAATACACTTTTATTTAGTTACTATCTATATAAGTATTTTATTTAGTTACTATGTATTTAAAAATAAGTATATGTAGTATATCAGTCTCTGGCAGCCATATCACAGCTTTGCTTAGTTTGGGTTCAGAGGCCGTGTGTAAAATGTCCTAAAAATATGTATTTATTTATTATTTACCTTACTTACTAACATAACTCATACTATGACACCGTTCTGAAAATTTGAAAATAAATCATCTGGTACATTTTGTCAAAATCAAATAAAATATTTAAAACAAAGAAGTATCTCTATCTCAACAATCTAGTCTAGATAATCTAGAGGAGATACTAAGGAACCAATTGAGGAAAGTGATTTGTTTTTACGCTTTTAGATTACAGGCTAGGTAGGCTAGCAAAACTAAGATTTACTAATACACTACATACGTACTTCTAGGTACGCTTTTAGCTTCATCACCCAATTGACTCTTCAAGCCAGCCTAATGTCCAAGTACTCTACATCTCTAGTAGAGCGGTAGAGTCGGTGCGTTTCCGGCGCACATACAGGATGTCTTACCCGTGCTTCCGGCCGTTAATGCTCCCCTAGACTTCCGGTGGCGTGATTACCTTAGGTATCGTAGGGCTACGGATCTGATAATAGCCTGAATCTCTTAACGATTATGAATCAAGAAATAAGACAGAGTTCTATCTATGGAATACAAAGTTTCTTAATTTTTGGTTTGAAAATTTAAGTTATCAATCGGCCAAGTGCAAGTCGGGCTTGCGCACCAAGGGTTCCGTACTGTATGATTTTTATTTATTAAAGTGAAACTTTTATTACATCGCCTCAAACTTTTTCGTCCATCTTTCGCATGTCGCGTGACGGTCGGAAAAAGTTTCACTTTTACCGTGGTTTCATAAAACCACACAATCATTTTTTTCGAACGATTATTTAACTTAATATTATGGGTATATAAACTGTCGTCGTAAGCGAAAAACGGCTAAAAATTCAGATTTGTTTAATTTTTTTTTTCTGTTTTTTGTATTTGTTGCCTTAGCGGCAATAGAAATGGGTACATCATCTGTAAAAAATTCAGCTATCTAGCTATCACGGTTCTTGAGATACAGCCTGGATACAGGCAAACAGCCCGACCAACGGACAGGCGGACGGACAGCGGAATCTTAGTAATCTTTACCCTTTTAGTACGGCGGGGCGATTCTGTTAACCGATCTCGTTGCTGAGGTGATACGTTTTAGAACCTCTCTCGTTTTTTTGACAGTTTTGAGCTGTCTGACCTGTCAGAAAAACGTGTGAGGTACAAGAACGAATCACTTCAGTAAAGAGATCGGTTAACAGAATTGTCCCGCAGAACCCAAAAAGTAAGCTCTTATACGGACAGGGAGCTATCCCTGGTGTCAACATTTTTAAGCTGCCTGAAGGCTTCTGACATGGCTAAACGGTTAAAACAACCGGGACCTATAATATAACGTGTCATCCGAGCCACGGTAGCACTCAGTTGTAAATGCCACCCGCGGTCACCCATAATCACCTATTTTAAGTTAAAACTCATAATTAAACTACCATGTAGTAAAAATGACCACGATGAGTTCAAGATAAATAATATCCAACAATACAACTTTTTATATCGTTTGAGTTGCCAGTAAAATAATCTCCAACGTTTGTTATTTTCCAAGTTTTATATGAGCTTATATTATATATATTTACCTATTTAGGTTTACTATTTTTTTATGTAAAAGAACTGTAATCAATAAAAACTTTCATTTATCGTAATCATAACTATGGCAGGAGTAAATTGATATTGATTGTCAAAGAAATCAGCTCAACACTAAATTTGCATTCTGCATACTTCAGATATTTGTAACAATAAACTTATAACAAAATCTCATTTTTAACAAATGTTTAATGAAACTAGATTGATTTTACGTGATAAATACAGTTTATTTAAATAAATTAAGGCAACTTGCACATTACGAAATCACCATTCCCAGAAAATGACGCTGAAAAATATCAAATACTCCAAAACACAGCCCCTGAATTATAAATTCCAAATCCCCAAGTATTTACTAAATTCACCAACTTTTCCATTGCTCTTTCAATTGCTGCCATAAAAAAGTATCGAATAAACAAGTAGCGAACAACAACCGTGGGCCCCTGCCGTTAGGGTAAGGGTGAAACCGCACTAGGACACTGTGCGACGCGACACGATACAAGACAGTCGTACCACAAGAAAGTAGTCAAAATGTATCAAGGAAAAATGTACTAATCATTAGCTTAATCTTTTACTAGTGTTATTTGACATCTAAACGACTGAAGTAATAAAATATTAAGTCCTAATAATTTGCTCTGCTAATGCAAATACTTTAATGGTGTATTAATGAGAAAAACCTCAGGAATAATCAGGGATAAATTTTACAACAAAAAAACCGGACATGTGTGACTCAGGCTTGTACAAACTTGCCGAGGGTTCCGTACACATCCAGAGAATTTCACAAAATTGGCAAGTTGTTAAAATACTATAATCATCGATATAAAAGTTTTTTTTTTTCACTTTTCTCGTCATACATCGAAAATCACACATTGTTAAAAAAATAAAAAACCTATTTTAACATGTGCTAATGAAGCTCTTTTATATGATACTTAACATGCTACGATTTACTCACTTTGAATTTTGAACCCATATTTTGTGATTTAAATAAAAATGTACAGTTTTCAGATTTATTCCTATATATATGTATTCTGACAACGCTTTTCACCAAATTTCATAGTTCTATGTCAACGGGAAGTACACTGTAGGGTTGTTTTTGTGAGTGTCGAAATATGCGTTTTTTTACAACATAAACGGCTCTAACTTTTTTATACGATAACTGAGAAGTTTTTCCTTTACACAACCGCTAGAGATCATCATAGATATACGTGTATAGTTTAAATTTAAAATTAATTATTTTTTATGTAACAAATTTCAACTCGATATCTTTACGCGTTCCCGAGATAAAGAGCGAAGTATGGTGTTTAACCATTCTGACCGGACTATGATGTTACAAATGTCAATACCTGCTTGTTGTGTTGTTACATCATGTCGCAAAATACCGCGATAAAATCATAGTGGGTTTATACCCTTAAGAGGTACAATAATGACTTGTAGTTTTCACCCTCTCGCTGTTTTCTAACGAATTTATTACTCCAGCTTCGGAGACAAGTTATCGCTTATTTTCAACTTGATATTCAAACGGGAGCTTAGAGTAATCGGAAATTTGCACATTGTCTAGGAATTTTTCTTTAATTTTATCACCAGTTTACTAGTACGGTAAAAATATGACAACACAAGCAACATAGAGTTCATTAAGTGATGCAAAAAATAGGTTAATATTATTGTCTTAGGATTTGAACTTGCTAACCTGATTGGTAAGTAGAAATGGCAGTGTACAGGGCATATCTCGAAAGACTGACCAATGGGATCGAATCGTTCTTGAATGGAGAACACGTACCATCAAGCGCAGCGTAGGATGTGTGGTGGGTAGATGGGCTCAACAAGATTGCAGGATCACCCTGGATGCAAAAAGCTTCCAACCGTTTTTATTGGAGATCCATAGAGGAGGCCTATGTCTATGCCTATAGATGGATGGATGGAACTGATTAGTGAACTCACGCTTTCGTCGCTGTGCTTTATAATTTAGACTAGTACTCTACATACTCTAATGATACTGTTCTACCTGCGTTTTACCGCGTAATTAGCACGTTAATTAAATTACGTAGATGTGGCCATTAATTACAGCTTAATTAGAGCACTAGTTTACGCATTTTTAAAACGTAAGTGAAGCAGTAACAAAATCTTTTACCTACTTACAGCGCTGGTGGCGCCACTTGTGATATTAGCCAAATTCCAGCAATCAGCTTAATGTGTAACAAAATTCGGAAAACAGACAAGCATTACCCTGAAATATTGTGAGATTCAATGTAAGTAAATAAATTTATTCTTTAAAACTTCTGAGGTCCCCTAAAATGGACTCAAAATAAAAACCAGAGTGTACATGTATCTAACCCTAAATCGCACATAAAGTTAGAGCGCTGGAGGCGTACACCGAACTGTCCTCTACTTAAACTCAACTTAAACCGAACTTAAACTTAACATCTCACTTAGACAGGAACTGGTTCGTAAAGAGGTTCCCAATAAACTTAGTAACGAGTTAAGTGCGTTATTTAAAGTGGTGTTTATTTATATGCAGCTTGTTTAAGATTATAAAGTAAATTTTATGATATATTTTAAGAAAAAGTGAAAGTAAACCTTTTATATAAATAGCATAAATAACTACTACTCTGTATACATTTTGTGTATAATATACTGTAACTTCTGCGCATATAACAAAAATCTAGAGTTACGTAATTTTTATTATTTACGGCTCATTACAAAAATAGAAATACCGGAACCCTTATATTTATCATTTAGTAGGTATATCTATATCATAAGATTCATACTGAATCAACGCCAGACTTTCTGCGCGATAACTATTTTATTTTCTTGAAACTTAAATAACATGTAGGTATTGTAGATCTATCTTATTACTCGTGAACGTTACAAAGAACATACTCACTGAAATAATAATTATTTTGCACTAAGTATTTTTTATGTAAGAGTCGCGGGTCCGACCTTATCCGAGATTGGCACAAGATCGAGGTGAATGGCGCACAAGAAGAGATGCCTATGCTCAGCAGTGGGCGATTATAGGTTGAAAATTATAATAATGTTTTTTTTTTTTCGAGATGACGTCGTTGTGTTCAGTCGTAACTTAATCCTGGTTATGACTGAGTACACAACTTCGTAACAACCTACCTATTTACCTGTTAGTAAGTAAGTTCGTGTAGACCGGGTGTCTAGCACTGGCGTCAGAGTTCTTGAGCCGCCTGAAGTAAAAAGATACAACTAACTACCTATTTACCGAATTTCGCACTACCGTTTCAGAACTTCCACCCCAGCTTACTAGGTAAACGTTTTAGTCTCCAGATCAGAACCTAAAGTGCCCAAGATACCTCCCACACGTACTACAGCAAAAAGCCGTCTCAAAGCCGGGGAGCGAGTAAAAAACTAAGTAAAACCACCGTTACTTTCCTTTTGTCTGTGCTACACAAGATTGCCATTTAAGTGTTGGCCACAGGCTCGACTTCAAGATTTGTTGCGTCGCCATCTTAGCCGCCCACTTTGGACCGTGTATTTTCGTGGCAACTACCTATCTTTCTAAGATTTTGACAATAAATAACTACCACTTATTTTTCAATAAGTAGGATACGATTAACAAAACCGTAGCATGCTTTAATTGTATTCAATTAAAATCACAATTAAATGTTACTGATAGATTATTCTATATTCAGTAAAAATGGCTAGATAAAACGGAGATATTATTTCTCTATAGAAAGTGTATGGAAATTTCACTGAACTTTTTTATTTGGTATACCCAAACTTTGGTACACTTATTAATAGAAACAAATTTCACAATAAGATTACCTAAGATTTTAAAAAATAACAGTACTTTGCGAGTACATCTTATTTAATAAGACAAGAAAACATTACGTTTTTAGGCAGTCTGCAAAATCTGAGACAATCTTCTAAAACATCTTCTAGTCTCAATAGAGCGTAAATATGGCCCGTATTCACAGCTTATCGAGTCGTATTCATAGCAAGTACCTGGGGGGCGAGCGAGCTATAAATCAATATCAGCTTGTTAACTAAGTTTATCTTGAGATGCCCCGTATCGTATGCACATTGAGGCGCACAGAGGGCCCGCGAAGATAAATTTGTGGACAAAACTTATTAGTTAAAAAAGTGATAATCAATATTTGTAAACCTATTAATATCATGCTGTACTAGGGATATTGTTATATTAAACCGATTTAAGATGAAGATGAGATAGAAGAGATATACATAATTTGAATTTAATACGGGAAACACTCATGTGAGATTTCTAAATCTTCAACAAGTCTCATACTTCTAACCAAAATACATACATTGACAATTCTAAGCGTATTTGTACGTCTAAAGAATAAAGAAAATTTAATTTTGATCTCATCTTGTAAAAATTTGTTTGTGACGGTCATAAATATTTAAGGTGATAACAATCATATACATAGGTATGTATAATTGGTTTATCGTTACATACATTAATAAACCAAGTCGCGGTTAATTATTAAGAATACATTAAGTGCCCGATCGTCCATCATTGTGTACATAATATGTACACAATGATGGACGATCGGGCACTTCTAAATGTATATGATATATTATATCTTAAGCTAATGTCACATAATATGACATTTTCGAAGTTGAAGATTCGAGATTTTTATCATCATTTTCTTCCCTGAATCCGTTATAGCCATTAGATGTGCGGCCGTAGATACTCCCCAGGGCCCGAGGCTGCTTCTACCTAATTTACCAACCTATATTGAAAAAAAGTATTCACCATAGTTGCGATGTAAACCTGTCTGTTAACACAAAAGTGAGTATATCTGTCTAATACTGCATCAACTGATGATGACTCGATATAAAGAGATAACAAAGTTAAAAAGAGGATTCTCAATAAAAAATCTTACCTTAGGAGTACTCGTACAAGAAAATATGTTTCTGGCCCACTGTGCGGCCGTAGATACACCCCAGCGCCCGAGGCCGTTTCTACCTAATTTGTATTGATTAAAAATATTCAACATAGTTGCGCGCACGAGGAATGCCCGCCCGGCTCCATGCAGATTATTGGATCACTTCGATTCTGTAAGAAAATATTTGAGTTTGGCGTATTTTTAGATGAGCTTAGATACGGTACGGAGTACTACGGAGATTCTATTCGTACCTATTCTATGGACGTATTTTTTAATTTACGGTTGCAGCGACACTGATAGGTATGTACGTACCTAAACTTTATTTTATTAAACTGGTAGGTATTACTGAAAATTAATAAATTTGTTTACAAAGTAGATTTATTGTAAGTACCTATTCTGTATTATAAAAAGCAGTTACTAGAAAAAATAAGTTGAGATCTTGTTAGAATCATTTTTATCGAACATAAATCTTATTTAGCCATATCAAAGACTTCAGGCAGTCTAAAAACAGTGATATCTAGCCAAACCACCTAGCCTACACAAACTTACCTTCTTGGTTTTGAAATAGGCATTAAATAATTATTGTTTATTTTGATAACGACTTAACAAGAGATTATTAACGCAGATATGACTTACTCTACGAAATAATGCACTGGTTACAAAATCCGTAAGCATTCGAAAAATGGAAAATTTCGAATAGAATGGTATAGTAAAATTTTCTTTTGCTCCCTTATTTACATGATAATTAATCTTTCTTCAGATTTTTTATACTACGTTAGTTTGGAAAGTTTCTATTCTTATGCCATTGAGTTTGATTTCAAGAAAACTGTTAATCCAATCTCTCCTACTTCTCTATAAGCCCAAAAAAGAAAGCCGAAATTACCTCCACCACAACAAGCCGCCCTCATAACCAGTTGTTTATCTCGTATCATCTGAATATGTATCTAATCCGCCATTAACCTATGGCGTGCTTTCTCTTTCTACTATGATCGTACTTTGTCACAATAAAAATATATGATATTAGTAGAGAGTTTTTATGGGCAGAGATTATTTTACTTTTTAGCAGAAATATACCATTCTGGATAGTTAAAAAGAGCATAATTATACTCTTCTCTGAGAGCATCTACTTGGCATTTTTTTTGTTTTCTTAAATTTCATATAGCCGTGGTGGTTTAGTGGTAGTGACACCCGCCTTACAATCGTAAGGTCGTGGGTTCAAATCCCGGTCCCGTAGCAATGAGTTCTTCGGAATTTATGTACGGAATTTAACACCATTGGCTTTTCGGTGAAGCAAAACATCGTGAGGAATCCTGTATACGTCCATCGAAGAAATCCGATGGCGTATGTGAATCCACCAACCCGCACTGGGCCAGCGTGGTGGATATGGCCCAATCACCCTTCGTGGGTAGGTCTACGTCCTGCAGTGGACTATTAAAAGGTTGTGACAGTACAGTACAGTACATTGCATATTGATATCTGCAAGGAACTCACCCTAAAATAACGAAAAATCAGTTTTTTACACAGTTTGTCGAGGGGCAATGTGGTTTATGGACATCATCTTTTTAGCGATGTCGGGGCATTTCCCAAAGTGAAAATAGTCTTATGATAAATATTACACCTCCTTAAATACCTGCGATTTACAAAAAACATCTTATTTATAAGTAATAAACGGTATTTACCGTAAAAAAACCTATGCATCATCGACCATAACGTCGTTTATCAGGAGAGTTGCTGGTCAAGAAAAAAACATACCTAACAAAAAGTATTTAGGGACAGTGCAGTACAGTATTATTTACAGTCAATATTGTTTATTGATGAAGGTACTAAAGAAGCTTTATTAATCCTTGTTTTTCAATGGTTGTTCAGTGTTTCTATGATTTTGATTGCGACAGGGTTGCATGATGTTTCCCTGAGTAATGCGCGGTCCGATATATTTTTATGAGCGGTGGTATCGAGGTAAACACCGTGTTTTGTTGTCCCCTCCAGATTATTATTTATGTAACGACTGTTGTTCTCTTCTATTCGTGGATATTGGAAATATTTGAAGTGACTCTGTAAAAGAAATATCATTAAAACAAATTTAAAGCTCATTACAACACTTCGTAATATTTCTTGTTCAAGCGATTGACATTATACCATTTGTGCGTTTTAAGACACTTGTAACGTTATCTAGTTCTATTTTGGGAAAACACTAACATCGATATTTGTTCCGCTACTTGAGCTCTATGTGAGACGATTGTGTTGTGTGTGTTTTAAAGTGCAGCTAACGCCATCTATTTTATTTTCGCGTATATATGTTTGCAATAAATAAGTAACTGACTTATTATGTGTATTTGTAATATTGTTGTTTCATGTAAGTTTATTATAATGTGTTATTACTTGTACGCATACCGAGCGACAGTCGCGTGCGTTACGCCACGTTGGTTCCATCGGAAGATCAGCCCCGGCTGTCACGGTCGGCATTATGCTGAGATGGGATCGGTTTTGTGGCGAAAGTTTAACATATAATTACTGTTTATATTTATTCATGTACTATATTTTTGATGTTTGTCTTGTATTATGTGTTGTTTTCGTTGCAAATAAAGTTATGTCTATGTATATATCTATGTCTAGTATAAAGTGTTTCGCTTACTTTAAGCTGCTTATTATAAAGTGGCCTTAACCGTGTACCTAAATATACAATTGGTAAACTCTTGAACTGAACATAGGTGCACTCTTGAAGAATAATGCTATGTTTACCGGTCAACGATCTCTTTATCATGTTGTCATTTACCCCAAACCCGAGATTTATATTGTACCAATAATTTCAAAAATAATAAAAACAACTTCTAGTACCTGAAAGAAAATAATAATATTAAAACGCACACAAAGAGCTTACTTTTGGGTTTAGGCAATACATTACAACACAGATAACAGATAAAACTTTTCTTATGTACCTATACTCGACTGTTCAAGTACCATTACATCTTATATATTTATAAAAACTACCTACTTAATTATATGTTTTAAAGAAAATAAAATATGCTATTGTCTACTTTAACAGGAAATTGTGGTAAATTATTAATACAGTGGCTCCTATCAGGTACTAACATCCTAGACTAAAACTGTAAAAAACCTGTAGAAATATGTAAAATTCTTCTAGATAGCTGGAAATCTACAGGTTTTCTCGATGTGTACTATTTGGTAGCAGTATCAATGAAACAACATATTATATATGTCGTTATGTCGTTGCGTTCCTAGGGGGGATCCTCCAGTAGAGTCTGTGTACACCAAAGTCGCCTCGCCAAAAGTACTGGAATAAAATACTGCGTAAATAGAATAAATATGCGTGAACAAAATAAATGTCGCAACGACTATAAAGAACAAGCTACAGATTTGGAGATCCAAATACTGTGAAGATGTGTTATCGAAAAACTATAGATCTCCAATGAAAACTGTAGAGTTGGCTACGCTGAGTGGCACTTCCAGTAGCACTAGAGCGATGTATTTCAGGTGAACTCGCCACTTATGCTAAGTGAGTCGCAGATACATTGAATGGGTGTTGTTTCGAGGAAACTGAGCTCTACGCGTAAGTGAAAACTACATACAACTTGCTACTCTTGTTTTCACTCTGTAGCACATAACTCTACATGTTGTTGACCTTTTGGATTCTTATTTCTTATTTTCATATTTCTTCATACAATTTACATGCTTACGCGCTCGCCGAAGAGCGCGTCATGTTTACGACAAAACTCACACTCAGCATACTGAATAAGAGTTATTAAATGAGTTGTTATTAATAAAATTGTGTACGGTTCCATATTATAAATGTTTATTAGATTATTGAAATAAGCTATTAGGCGTTAATTTTATGGTTTACGAACAATGTGTGTATTTGAAATCATGTATACATATTAAATATTATGTAGTATATCAGACTCTGGCAGACAAGCTTTAGTTTGGGGTCAAATACCGTGTATTAGATGTCCCTAATATTAATTTATTATTTAACTAACACAAAAATTGTTTCGGAAGTTCTATTTTTCTTAAAATTTGTTAATATATATGAGAATAGCTATTGTTCTTCAAATTACTGTTCAATCTACCCCCATGTGACTGGGTGACAAATTAGCACATTACACCTACTCATAACTCATCTTGCATTCAGATTATAATCCTCCAACAACAACCTGCAAAATTGATAGCTATCTCTGTTCCATCCACCCTTTGACCACGCACCCATGTCCGAGCATTTCCACGCCGCGTGGACACCCTACCAACACGTGCAGTGACCACCCTTTCTATTACCAGCCGGACAATCCAGATAGTTCCCGGATAAAGGGACCCGGTTAACAAAATTCCGGATTAATCTTAGGACGGTTTTGGACCAAGACAAATATGGCGGACCCCAAACTAAATGCTCGGAAATTATTAAATTAAGGAGATATGTGTACGGAGGTTTGTTTTGGTTTAACTAAGAGACGCATGTGCTCGGACCAATAATCTGATTTGCTAAGACGCTGCGCCGACCAAAGCCTGACAAATTTGGGATCAAAGAGCTGGGTGATTGGATGAAAATTGAACAGCTTTAGGTGCAAACACTTAGTTTTAGTTTATGGTTTAGAATCATTATTTTATTTAAGTATTTAAATAAAATAATGATTCTAAACCATAAACTTATTGATATCTTGATAAATAATGTATTTTCAATATGAATCATATTGTTGAAATTTCGGAAATCTCAATATCATCGGGATTTGACCTGCACTACTTATACTCAGACCAACTATAAAAATCAAGCCAGAATGTTGTGAACAATAAAGTGAGGCCGGCAAAACTAAGCCTCTCTGTGTACAGACACAATTACACACACATGCAGGTACATGGAAACTACGCCTTGGCTTGTCAGTCAATCTATGGCAGCGCAACAACCGACGCGCTCACTACATATAAAAAAACCGGCTTTTGACCTTTCAACGACGTCATCTCTTGATTTTTTTATTTGCTCTGAGTACTTATAACATAACATGACTTATAGGTTTAGGCGATAAGACCAATTAGTGGCGGTAGTGCTCTATTTGCTCTACGCTAAGTTGAAAACCTTATATCATGAACTCAAGATATTATTTTAAATTTACCTAGGTATCGTACGAAAATATCTATTTAACATCGTAAAAAAATAAATAAGATAGCAATCATGAATGAGTCCTAATTATGTATACAATGATGACATACATGAAACACATGATTTTACATTACAGAGATATCTACTAATGTACGAACTAACTTCTAAAGAGATTTCTAGTCTCCTAATTTTCGACTAACTTTTGTCGTTGACCATAAACTGAATCTGAGTCCTGATTCTGATCCTGTATCCCTGAAACCTTATTTGCTTCCACGAAACCTTTCTGTTCACCGACCACGCACCACACTAACAAAGCACCGGGTGTTTTTAAACAAACATCTTGCGAAGGACCAAGTCCAAATTTACATGCTGTAATTTTAATTAGGATTCCTCAGACCGCAGGGTCAAGACGCCAGTTGGGGCTAAGGACGGTGGGCAGGGACACAGAATTGTAAGCAAAAGTATTGTACAGAGGTGAAGCTTCTTTGAAGTTTTGCAAGCTGAATTAGATATGCCTTCAGCTACAGTCGGGCCAAGTTGAGTAATGAATAGGAGCGGCACTGCCTTTACAAAAAAAAATCACACAAAATGTCAAAAACGCTCTTGTTAATATTATTTTTAACTTATTTTTGAATTTATATTTATTCATTTTCGTTTACAAATTTGGTTTTCTGTAACTGGTAATAATCAAAAATTTTTTTGATTACTAATTACGACTAACGATTTTTTTTTCTATATTAATATCGTTCGGTTTCTAATGTAACTTTGTTTTTTGAAATAGTTCTTCATTTGATAATAAGCTGAGAGCAAATAAAAAAATCAAGAGAGAATGTTGTGAACAAAAAAGTGAAGCCAACCAAAACTACGCCTCGCCGTGTACAGACAATTCACACACACATCAACGTACAAGGAAACTACGCCTTGGCTTGTCATTCGAACTATGGCGGCGCAACAGCGACGCACTCACACATGTATAAAAAACCGGCTTCACTTGACTGTTCAACGACGTTCCCTCTTGATTTTTTTATTTTGCATCTAAAGCATAGCAGTCATAATTACCATTTCAAAATGTATAAAACAAAATATTACACTATTTTTACAAATATTCTTTGGTTGCTTAGACTTCGTAGAGTTTGTAGGCATAAAACTTGACCTCTGTATTCAGAGTCAGTTCTACGCAGCCATTCCTTAGACTCGTTTGAAAGGGCACAATAGCCACCCTCGGATAGTTTCACCTAATGTTAATTTAATCCAAGAGGACAATCGGAGCCGGGTGAAAAGTTGTGACTTCTAAGTCTTGGGTTGTTGTTGGTTGTGGTGCGAACTGGGAGACCGATCGTGACTCGACGTTTGTTGGAGATTGTTAGCTTCTGTCACGTCTGAGGTCCCAATATTGAAACCTGAATTATAGCTCCAAACTACAGCGTTTCAATCTTCAATACTTACCTACCTATTTATGATTACGTGGACTACGCTCGATAAAATGCTGATGGTCCATTAGGTTGCAAAAATATGGACGAACACACTAGCAAGTGCAGCGTTTAGGACATTCTTACTAGGTAATATTATAAATCCGAAGGGATGCTTATTGGTTTTTTCGTTGTTCTTTTACGCAACCACGAAGAAACGGAACGAGTAGTTTTTTTTTGCATTGATATACTGTAAATATTGAAAATGTCACTTAATGTGTAATTTTGTATTTTTGGTAATATGAGCCCTACATGTCTAAAACAAATGAATTTTATTTATAATTTTTATTACATACTAGCTTTGGCCCGCGGCTCCACCCGCGTGGTGTATAGACTTTTGTGCTATCCCACAGGAACCTATTTCGGAATAAAAAGTAGCCTATGTCGCTTTCCGGCCCTTGAACTATATCCATGCCAAAAATCAAGTCAATCCGTTGTTCCGTTGCTGCGTGAAAGAGGAACAAACCAACAAACTTTTCGGATTTATAATATTAGTATGATATGATATTATGATTTAATTCCGAAATAATCCTGTAGCGGGATAGCACAAAAAACCAAAACTTTCTGAAATAAAAACAAATTTTCAGTTAACAAAATGGATTAATAATTAACTAATTGTTACCAATAACACATGTAATATTTATCGTTTTTGTAAAACCACTGATTCACGTCTAATTTATTTTTACCAATTCAGTAATTTTGATCCACAAGTCTCCTAATAGGCACATAGGCCAAGAGCCCACGGTACCACGTGTTAAGCTGCCGCTGTATAATTAAGGCGAATAATTCACCCCCGCCCCCTCTCGGACCTTCCCCCTAACCTGTCGCCACCTCTCGTAGTTTGTAAGTTAATGGCACGACTTAGTTGTTTAGACTTCAGATTAGAGCTTGAGTTAAATTTAATTTCTATCTGGGCACTGAGAAGATTATAATAAATTATTTTATGATATTAATTAATGTTGTATGTGCTCAAGAACTCGCTAAATGTTGTACACATAAATTAAATAAATGAGTATTTGCGATAGGTATCATCTCAGACGAGGCGTAGGGTTCTTTGCTAGATTTATGGAATAAGTGATCTCAAACCTACCGTTTTTTTCCGCAGTCCGCTGATAGCCTACTAGGAACCCCACTCCAGCCCCCCCGACCGCCTAAGCAATAGCAATCGTAATAGCAATCGTTTATGACTTCATTTGAGTCATTTGGCACCGCCTATGTGACGTTAGCCATCAATTGCTTTGCGCGGATTGCGAAAGCAATCGTTGAATGAACACATTTGATGGCTAACGTCACATAGGCGGTGCCAAATTACTAAAATGAAGTCATAAACGATTGCTATTACGATTGCTATTGCTTAGGCGGTAGGGGGGCAGGATTTGATCAATCAATCATTTTTTTTCAATCAATCATTTTTTTTTTGACACATCATTTTACTAATGTACAGTATAAGATGATCCATAGACTCCTGAACTAGTCTAAGACTGTGTTTCAGCAGCCAATGGCTGCTCTATAGTAACAATTTTATACATTATGTCAAAACAAGTCGTGTTTTTACTTAATTTTTAAAACATTTTTGTAATATAAAAAATCTCAGGCTAAATAGTGTTTATTTTTCATATTGTGGTTGTAAATAAAGAGTTTTGTCTGTCTGTCTGTCTGTGTGTCTGATAACCCTTTCATACCGATCAGTGGCACCTATATGGAAGGCTTACCAATTTATCTCGGCAGTTCTACCGCTTCCGCATTTTTTCGTTCGAGACCACTGAAATCAGGCCGCATTCACGAAGTTCATGCGGTCACTATTATTTCGATAGATTAACTAAGATATAAAGTATCTACATCATGTAGATTTTTATATTGTGCAAACTTACCCAAGGTATTCCCGTATATATAGTGTGCTTAATGAAATGATTAAATTATTCCGTATTTCCTCAGACTTAATCTGAGGTATTTTAGTGTAACTTTATTTTTACCCAAACAATTGTTACATATTTATAATAATAAAATTTTGACACAAAATCAATTTTGTTTTTCTAAAAATATATATCCAAACAAAAGATCTTATACTTAATATAAAAAATTCTATGTTAATTCTACGCCTACCTATAGTACTTACTAGTTTTGTGCAGTGCACATGCCTAGCGATATTTTCAAAAAACTTTTACTTTTACAATGTAAAACCATTTAGTGTTTATAATTTGCCTATACTACAAACTTTTCATTGTAGGTACTAGTACTTAATAGACGCATTCTCCGCATTGTAAACGTTACGGTTTATTTTTACCCAACAATGTAGAAGTATGTAGGTAGCCACCAACTCTATAAACAAAGTGATATTAAGCCACAAACACCGCAAATAATTCCATTCTAATACAGTGATTATGCGGTAATATTTGATTTTTTTGTGAATTACTAATTTACCGCAGTTGGTGATTTTCCTGTACAAAGAACGTGCTGAAATACCCAGGGAGTACAAAACAAAACTAAAATCTAACTACCATACGCTCAATATAGCAGTTTCTTGCTTATAATAATTATCATCGTGTACTGCGGAACTATTCGAGCACAAAAATTACTAGATAAATAAATACCTCATCATCCCGACGTTTCGACCGAGTTGCATAGGCAGTGGTCACGGGTAGACTGATCGATGCAACTCGGTAGAAACGTCGGGATGATGAGATATTTATTTATCTTGTAATTTTAGTGCGCGATTAATTCCGTAGTACATAATAATAATGTGTTCAAATCGCGAAAGTTTAAAAACAACCTATATCATCGTTATAGTCAGCCTGTAATCGCCTAGTGTTGCATGAGCGTAGGGCTCTCTTCTTATGCGCCACTTATCCCGGTCGCGTATTGCCAAACTGTATACTAACCCTGACACTCATAGTCTGTACTGAACTACGTCGTGCTCATTGAAATCACAAACAAATCGGAGCAAAGTACATACGAGCTCAGAGCAGTCTGAGGTGGTATGCATTTTGCTCGAAGGTATGTAAAGCAAACTGTGACACGCGAATATCTGTAACCAACTATACATCGTGTTTCATAGTTTCCCGGAATTTTATTGCTATGCTGTTGCTGTTGTTATACCTATACACAGGGTGCTAAAGTTGTATCTACCTACTTACTCCATAAATTGTATCTATTTGATTTCGGGATAGGTAATGACCTAATAAAGTGGAAATGATAAGTGATTGATAACAAGGTAAATATAATTAATAAATCAAGAACAGAAAATTGGCGATTTTAATTAAATACCAAAAACAAAAACTCAGACAGCAAGAGGTGGACGTCACGCCACGCCTTTTGTGCTTTATTTCCCAACCGAAAATTATTAAGTCAAGTGACAATTTGATTCCAATTATTTATTAAGGCTTAAACCGATCTTTAAAGAATAATAACTCTCCGTGTAATTAGCAAATAAAATAATAAAAGTTTTAGAAGACAAGGCAGGCATGATTTTGAGCTGCGCGGTAATATAAAGATAAAACATGTCTGCACTCGTATGCATTTTGCTCTAAAATAAATTATCTATGCCATCATGACGCCACATTACTTACTACACCAAACGTTGAAAAGTATGGACGTCTGGACTCGTATGTATGTGTATTTTGCTCTAGTATTTTAGAGCAAAATGTATTTTGATTCAGACACTCTCTGAATAGGTATACAGTTTGCTCTTCAACTACAAAGGCAAACTGCGATCGAACTCAGAGCAACCTCGGTCTGGTTTAGTATACAGTTTGGCAATAAGCATCCCGGTCCACTGTTAATCTTGTCCAATGTCCATGCTTATAAGTATACTGACTCAAAATAAGCAAAACTTTTTATTCGAGACTTATAGTATTAGGTTCAAGATCTAAATCTAACTGTTAGAACTCTGAATGATATAACGTAGACATGCTTGCAGTCGATTTACGCATTTTAGATTTAGACGGAGCAATGTGCAGATTCTTGTAAAAAATATTAAAACAAGTCACAAGCTTAGCTTACTGTACTGTACTGTATCAGCCTTTTTAATAGTCCACTGCAGGACGTAGGCCTTCCCACGAAGGGTGTTTGGGCCATATCCACCACGCTGGCCCAGTGCGGCTTGGTGGATTCACATACGCCATCGAATTTCTTCTACGGGCATATGCAGGTTGCCTCACGATGTTTTCCTTCACCGAAAAGCCAGCGGTGTTAAATTCCGTACATAAATTCCAAAGAACTCATTGGTACGGGACCGGGATTTGAACCCACGACCTCACGATTGTAAGGCGGGTGTCACTACCACTAGACCACCACGGTTTCAGCTTAGCTTAGCTTGCTGACAGCCTACTATTTTTCAGATCTAGTAAAAAAATGGCATCGTCTCGAACGGCAATAGATATGAAAGTTGGACTATGGCGTCAATACCTACCTACTTATTTAATACCCAACCGGAAGTTAGGTACCTGAAAATTTAAGAACTTTTTGGTATACATGTAATGAATCTATTATTTGGTGCATTTTTGTTCAAATTCAATACTTCAGAGCCTATGCAAGTCTCATTTTTATAAACCTAGAAAAATCATCAGCTGCGTTAACATTTTCCCTCCCCACTATTTTATCCTTAACGGTACCTTGAGATAGGTACAACAAGGCCCGAGTATGATACAAGCCGTTTTAAAAGAGAGCAGACGCGCGAAATATGTTTATGAGAAGCAACGTGGCTTGATTTACAACGATCTTGGAGCACGGCAAGGGAAACAGGAGATAAGACAAAAGCGCAAGCGATTAGGGAACAAAATTCAAAACATTAGGTAGATAGGTGTGTTAGAAATAATAATAATAATCTTTATTGACACCAAAATACATGAAATATACAAAGTTGTCTTAGCACCCGGACAAGAAATTCTGATTCCCGGATGCTAACGTCTTCCAATTTAATTTAAATTAAAAGAAAAAATAAGTTTGAGTTGCAAATATTAAAAAAGAGGCCGTGGTGGTTTTGTAAAAGCCGTGGTGGTTTAGTGGTAGTGACACCAACCTTACAATCGTCAGGTAGTGGGTATAAATTCCGGCCCAGTACCAAATGAGTTTTTTGTAATTTGTTGAATTTCTGTGAATTTTGGGTGAAAGAAAACATCTTAGAAGAAATTCAATGGCGTATGTGAATCCACCAACTCGCACTGTACCCGCATGGTGAATATGGCCCAATTCTTCTATAAAGATAAGGCCCAAGGCTTTGTGCTTTCTGGCTATGTGGGCGTATTAAGAAGACTGGTACAGTACAGTACAATACTTACAACAATTTTAGAGCATGGAAACAGGGGGTAAGGCAAAAGCGCATGACAACGAGCAATCAAGTACCTAGCAAAACCAAATGAAAATCAAGTACGTAAGTAAGCTACGTTAGCTGTAGTAGGTATAATAGTTGCGCCATTTATTGATTTAAGAAACAGTACTATTTTATCTCTCCACCTCGTGGGAGGACGTCGGAGGAGGTACGCAGTCCTCATCAAGACCGCAGGATCGCGCTGGAAGCAAGCCGGTTCCAACCTGTCTCGTTGGAGATCCATGGGGGAAGGCTATGTCCAGCAGTAGACGTCCTATGGCTGATGTGTGGATGGACTATTTTATTGGTAATTATTAAAAAAGTTAATGCGGAAATGAAATTTTAGGCTTAAAAGACAAGATAATGTAAGATGGTCACGTTTCGTCGTTGCTCGTGTATTAGTCGCTAAATTTCATTTAGTTATTTTCGACTCTTCATGCAGTTTTTTTAAATATCACTGTTATTTTACAGTATATGTGTATTGAAATAATGACTACTACTGCATGAAAGAAATAAATAACACATAGCAACTAATGCACGCGCAACAACGATTGATTTACGCATTTCGAATAGGAAGGACATTTTTCCAAATGTGGAAACGGTTTATTACTGCTTTGTTTACTGAAATCTTCGCTGGGTTTTCCTTGTTATTTATAAATTAAATGCAAAAGTGCATGACTAAAGTTTAGAAAGGACAAAGCAAAGGCACATAGGTACTTAAGTACAAATATAGGATCCGCAGTGATATTAAGAGAAAGATAAACCTTATGGAAAACACATTGTTCTGGTTTTTAAACTTCCTTTTCAAATTGTAACTCGGCATGACTATGTGTCTTTATTATGTGAAACATTAAGTTTAACACAATGGTTTTGAAAACTACCCATTACTTTTAGTAGTGTTATGATGTACCTATTGTATACCCACGTTGAACTTCGGTACTTATCTGGAGTCTAAAGCTAAATTAGCTGGCAAACAGTGTAGCATCCTCAATAAGGTGAAAAGGTATTTCATTCCGGGACAGCTTCTTAACTTATACCAAGCTCAACTCCGATCGTGTTTGGAGTACTGCAGCCACCTTTTGATGGATCAGCTAAATACCAGCTCGAAGCCTTAGATTCGATTGAACGTCGTGTCGTGCGTATAGTTGGGGATAGTAAGCTTGTCGCTTCTAAACTGAAAAGCTTGGAACACAGGCGTAAGTAGCGTGTTTTTTTTTTGGGCGAGTGTACGCTCAAACTCCACGACCTGATTCCTTCATCTCCTTTTCACAACAGAACAAGCCGGAAGTCGCATAAATACCATCCTACATAGTCGACGTACCACCTGCTCAGTGCTCATACTAAGCGATTCGCTTCTTCCTCTATAATGCGGACCGCCAGGGATTGGAATGCCCTGCCTCCGTCATTGTTTCCTGACAATTACAATTTCGATATCTTCAAGTCAAGAGTGAATAGGCATCTTCTAGGTTTATCCATACTCTATCTTTGGCTATAACTTCACTTTTCATCAGGCGGGTTGGTGGCCAAATGTAGACCTATTCAAAATAAAAAATATTACGACTGAGATCGGTGATTTGATCGATGACACCTTACATGATCCGTGCGAACTATTGGAATTCTGTAGACGGTTGAGACATTTTTGGCGAAAAATAATTAGTAATGAATAAGCTTGTGACTCGCTGTGTTGAAATTTCCTCCGTATAAAAGTGCATGATTTATCCGGCGGTCGGCTCCGAACTCATTAGCGTTGAGTCGCGGGATTTGGCCAATCCACTTTGTGGGAAAATCTTACTTGCCACCTCGACGTTGCAAACTTGGGACGGTTAGGAGATTTCTGTTGTTCGAGACTGATACTAAAGGTACTATGTACATATATTTTTGATCTGTAGATATCTTCTAACCATAAAAGTCACTGTAATTTTTTTGTATATTTTGCAACATAACACGTTTTGAGTAAAAGGAGATAGACAAACAATAAATTCATGCTCATTTTTAGTCCTTTGAGTACGGTGAAGTGAAAAATTAAAACGTTCAGGACACAAAATAATATAAATATAGTTTAAAAAAAAAACACGCTTAGGAGTCATCCATTTTTTTATTTTTTTTTTATTAAAGCATTGTCATCTCTCTGGTCTTTGGTAGGTGTACAAAGTTTAAAGAAAATCTGATAACTCAAAGTAGGTCAAAATTGAGCTCAAAGGGGTTGGTTACATGCAAGCAAGCAAGCAAACATACAAGTGAAACTAATAAAAGCGTGTTAAAAAGATTGAAAGAATTTAATGAGGTATTTATAATCTACCCGTCAACCACCCCGCAACTTTTATGGTGGACATCCCACGCGTAAGAACAAAGCGTTTTGAGTCCACATTCCTCATACGAACTGCCAGAATGTGGAACGCTTTGCCTAAGTCTGTCTTTCCGTTAAAGTACAATGTAGGTGTCTTCAAATCTCGAGTAAATAGGTATTTTCTAGGTAAGCGTGCTACATCCTAGACCGCATATCTGCTTTACATCAGGCAGTGTGTAGTCAAACGCAAACCTATTTGAAATAAAAAAAAAAAAAAAAAAAAAAAAAAAAAACTATGTAAAATTGGTGGGTACGACCCAATTGCGTTTTGTGAGTAGCTTATGTTAAAGAATGGAAAATTAAAGACTGATTAAACGATGATTACAGTTAACACGAATGGTGTTTGCAGCTCAGCTGTAAGTACCAGCATCAACACGTCTATCTGATTTCAACAATCAACAAAATCAATATGATGAACAAAATACCCGGTTTTGTAGATGCATTGACTCAATTTTTCATTCCACCCTACCAGATGCCACGTGACTTTTAAATTGAAAAATCTGTGAGGTCCTAAAAGCCTCCGCCGCGTACCGGCGCATCGCCGCTGTTGCCGGCTCGTTACCGCCGGTGTCGGAGGCGGCACTAAAATAGACATTATGTAAAGTGCCACAATTACCCCCTGACTGCTGAAACAGTTATATTTGATGCAACCTATGTATTTTATATCAAATTCATCGCAACCATAACCCATGTGTAAGTATTAATTTAAAATCAACAAATACTATTGTCTCTTCCCATTCATTCATCGTCACCTAGTCTCATTTAGTTTAACTCAATTTAGGAAACCATTCAATATGACGAACGATATATCCATTATTGTATAATATGCACTACCTCAATTTTTCATTTCACCCTACCACATGACTCTTGAATTTGAAACTTCTCTAAGGTCCTGAAAGCCTCTGCTGCGTTCCGGCGCATCGCCGGTGTTGCCGGCTCGTTACCGCCCGTGCCGGAGCCGGCACTAAAATAGACATTATGTAAAGTGCCACAATTACTCCGTGACTGGTGAAAAAGTTGCGTATTGTTGCCCCCTTGTTAAGCTGCCGTGGGCTCGGTGTAGTTCGTTGTTCGAAGAACTCAAAGTCATATGCTGACAAAGGGATATCTATGTCTATTTATTCTGTCTACGTCCATGCATTAATTAGTGCTTATTGATTGCTTAATTATTATAACTTCTGAGAGAATTCTCAAAGTACAGAGTTTAATTACTACTACTTGTCTTAAAACTTTAGTTTCATATATTGCTGTGTAGTGGTTCGGTGATAGTTACAGGAAAAAAATGGTTCTAAAATATTCTAGTCCGTATATGAAGTAAGTAGATACAATAACACATTTTGCTAATAATGCACAATAATAACATTAAAATATAGTCAAACCAACCCTAACAGCAAAGGTACAGCAGTAAGTACTTAGGTATCTACACCTAAGACCACGTAAGACGTCAGTAACCACGCGAATTAACGTAAAAAATATCACCATTTCTCACCCCACAGTATTGCGTCATTTGCTTCTGCCCTTTATGGCAACACTTAACGGGAATAAAAAGTTCATTTCTTGAAGCATCGTTCAGACTATGCTACGTTGTAGGTATGAGTTTTCTATCTTGCGAACTAAACACGTCGTAGCATCAGCAAGTCTAGACCCCCTGTGTCCTCTTGTTGGTAACTTCAGTCATTTGAGAAGACCCATCAAGTAACCTAACCAGAAACTATGCACTCGTCGTGAGCGAAAACGGCCTGGAAATCATCACCATCTTCAACATGTCTTCATGCTTAATTTTGCGATATTTTGCTTTAAAAAATAAACTTATTACTCAAAATATGTTTCTGCATGAAATATAAAAAGCAAATTGAAAAATTGTAGAAAACAGTGGCTGTCGTGTTTGATGTGTGAAAATCGAACTGGGACTTCATTCACGATAGAAAGAAAAGGTTATCCAAAAATATATCGATCGAATCGTATGTGTCAGTGACAAATTATTTGTAACATAAATTAATTTAATTTTAAGTTCAGACACTGAAATAAAATATTTGCATTACTTGAAATTTATTCTTAAAACCTGTTATTCTTTAAAAACAATGCCGGCGCTACAGTATTTCATAAATACCTCGAAATATTTTTATTTTCAGAGAGAGCGTAAATTCGCGCGCCATTTTTTTGGCTCGCTGTGTAAGCACCACCTATTTTGCATTACAATTGTCTGCAGCCAGTAAGACCTTAATATTTCGTTTTTAATGTTTTAATTTAGCCAACAAATAACGTTTAATAGTGGTGTAAGGAACGCTGGATTTGCATAGTGACCCAGAGTAGAAGATGTACAGAAAGGCACAAAAAGCAAGACACTTAAGTTTGTAATTCTGTTCGTGTCATCAGTGTTTTTTTACCTACGTACAAACTATATTAAGTAACTAGCTTAATACCGTTACCACGGCATTTATATAGCCACTATATTAAGTTGTAGTTAGATCCTGAGAGATGTATTTTATGCCAAATGCCAAAAAAAAAGTTTTGCTTTAGATTTTTAACAGCAAACATACTTAATGCTTATTAGTCACATTATTATATTAAAAGCACATTAGACTACCTTATCAATGAGACAGAGATTAGAGAATTAGATTATGTGATCAATGAGTGCACTTTTTCTGATATACGTAGATTCAACTATTGATAATATTAGCCCCCCCAATTGTATTTTTTACTAATTTCCTTATATTTAGTAGCTTGTATTTTTAGATTTACTTCATTAAAGTTAAATTACAATAAACATAAATATTCGAAACTTACACACATACTACACATTTCAAGTTCACATACAAATAGCGAGGAATAATTTTGCTATCGCAAGAGCGATACCTCTGAATATCTTCTGCTCAGTAATAGTGGTTTCAACTCTTCATAAAAATGGCTGCAAAAAATACGAGGGGTTATAATAGCCCCGAGTACTTTACTCACCACCTTTGTACGCGTTAAGTAAGACATTATTGAAATCGAAATAGGTTTTTTTCGCTTAAAGGTTGGAAGGAGGCTTTTATTGCGTCTCCGACGGTCATTAATATTTCGACTGCTTAATATGTTTATGATGTCTTTTTCGACTTTTAACCAAACTCTCCTCATTTAAAGATTTCTCTTACTTTGTTTCCACGATAAAAATATGATCGATAGTAGAACATAGTATAGTTTCATCTATGTTTTATCCGTCACAGAGTACCGGTAGTTAGTGTAGTTACATCCCCAATAGAGTCAATATTCCTAAGTCAGTGCGATGCCCAAGTGTTTAGTACAGAAATTCTGATGTTGAATGTTGATGCCGTCTTTTCAGAATATATGTAGTTAAAAACTATTTATGTATGTATCAATTTATGACTAATTTTTTACTGACAATGACTGATTTTAAGTGTATGTATATACAAGGGCAAGTGCCTTTATTAACTACCACTTAACACAAGGCTTACATAAGCTAAAACTACATAAACTACTAGTACATAACAAGCAATTGGATCATCCGCAGACCCGTACTAATTTTTTGGATACGTTCTCGGTTTACATTAGATCTCAGAACTTTTTACAATAAAAAATTACGTGCTAGTTTTTTTTACATGCAATGTTTTTGATAGCATTATTTTTCCAGGAGCTTCATTTCTGCATCGATGGGAAATGACTTTTATAATCGCATGTTATGAAATCTCGTTCGCACTATCATAGTTTTTCAATGCTTGCCCAATCTTACTTGGTTTCCTAACCATTTACGCAGATGTTTTTGTATTGGTTCAAAAACAGAGAGCTAGGTGCCTATCAATATAGTCCACCGTAATCATAAAGAAAAACAAAACATTTGGGCACATTTTTGCAGCTACCTCATTACGTATGTCTATCATGAGAGAGACAGCAATCCCATTCAAACTCAGTAATCGCTCCAAAGCAAGGTGTCCGCCAAATCCAGGCTTTATCTCCCATAAATCTCCCTCTATAAGGCTGTCCACAGCCTGAAAAGTACGAGTAACTTGTTAAATTGGGCATTTGCAATGCGGATCATACTCTACGTCTGGAGTGGGCCTAAGCCGAGACGCCGCAAACTAAAATTTATGGGCGCGACGCACCTCGTGTGTTTTTCTTGTTGTAAAGTCAAAGCTAGGTGCTTGTCGGAGTCTTATCTTGTATTTTCAGCTGCGGTTAGCTTAAGGATGTGCTTGTAAGGTTGTAAATATTTTGATTGTGTCGAAACAGCATTTTGTGGTAAAAAGTAAATGTTTATGCCTACATGTCTCATCTTTTTTGACTCAGTCATGTACTCCAGTCCTTTTAAAATGGCTTTTGACTAGCATAGTCTTATATTGATATATTCGTCTCAGCAGTTGAACTGGTTCAACATTAACCTCACAATTTCTATAGTAGTATTTTTTCGAGTCATTTACATCAGGGATACAGGGTTATTTTTGATCAATAACCATCCTTTAAGGGGCTTATTTTTTACATCAAAACAACCAACTTTTGCTCTCCGAATTTTGTCAAAACTAAAAAAAAATGGAATGTTGCATAGAAAAATATCGTTCACCCGCGACCAACAGTATGGAACAGCTGATTTTATTTAAGTTTTGACAAAAGTTGTTAGTTTTGATGTAAGCCCCTGAAAGGATGCTAATTGATTAGAAATAACCCTGTATAATTATACTAGGTTGTTGCCATGCATTAAGTGTGCCAAACCAAATTCTTCCTCCGATAATTTTAAAATATTATCGACTAATAATTAATATTTAATCAGTGTTCTCAAGTTCACTGTTTTTTCAACTTTGTCGACCTATATCTCACCAAGGACTGCCTCGGTGGCTCAGTGGTTAGTGACCCTGACTTCTGGATCAAAGAGGCGTGGGTTCGATCCCCACCAGGGCAAATATTTGTGTGATGAACATAAGTGTTTGCTCTGTGTCTGGGTGTTATTTAGTTACTATCTATATAAGTATGTATTTAAAAATAAGTATATGTAGTATATCAGTCTCTGGCAGCCGTATTACAAGCTTTGCTTAGTTTGGGGTCAGAGGCCGTGTGTAAGATGTCCCAAAACATTAAAAAAAAAATGGCACATGTGATAAAAAAATCGTTCAGGAAACCACGAACTTATGAGGGTTCCTCGTTTTACTACGGAACCCTAAGAACTGAAACTTAAAATATCCCATCAGACTTCACTAGCACCGAGACGTTGAAAACTGTCAATACTTCAAACCCCGGCTACCTACAGCAAGGTGCGTAGTGTTTACAGCCGACACTCGGCAGTAAACTAGTGTAAACATTCGGTTCCGCCCGCTGTGGCCACCTGCTGCACTCCACTCACAAAGGGAGGTAAGAACTGTTTGGACTGTTACATATTTGTTTATAGATTTACTTACCTTGCATCACTCACTGAGCTAGTTGCAATAGTAGTAAAGTACCAGTAGAAAAAACGAACGATGAATCCCAATACTTTCAATGAGTATTAATTGGTATTAATACTTACATTATTAAATGGTTGTGAATCTGAACGCTGAAAAATTGAAAAAACTGAAAACTTAATTTGTTAGAAATAGGTAATAAAAACTAAGATCAAATTAAAAATATTTTATTTAGACAACTGATGTTTCATTACCGTCTACTAAGTACATCCTACTAATATTATAAACGCGAAAGTTTGTGAGGATGGATGGATGGATAGATGTATGGATTTGTTGTTACTCTTTCACGCAAAAACTACTGAACGGATTGAGATGAACCTTTGCAATAATATAGCTTATATATCAGAATAACACATAGGCTATAAATTATAATGATATATTGCGTATGCGGGCGAAGCCGCGGGTAAGAACAAGTAATAGATAAAGATAGATAGATACTCTGAAACTTAGATTAGAGAGATCATAATTATTTCTTAATTATGCCTATTGGGCATCAAACATAGTTAAATACAACCTGTACAACCTTACCAAAACTTCCAGTCCAAATTCAAGTTAGCACTTGAACTTGGACTGGAAGTTCATGGTCTATTCATAGAGGTATTACTTTGAAACCTTTCAGAGATTACGGGGCAATTTAGACCTAAAACATACAGTGACTAGAATTAACTTCCTGAAAAGGTGTTGAACGGAAAAGTCCTAAGTTATCAAAATCTTTCCAATAAATCTTAGGCACCTTTGCACCGTGAACCATGAAGGACGGGTTATTTGATTTGAAGTTATAATTTCCGTATGTTATTTTTAAGTAAAATAATTATTTGTATCTTGTGACAATTATTATAATTTGACATAAATATTTAAAATTATAAATCACACTGTTCAGTATTTAAAAAAAAATCTTATAAATTATACTCTACGAATACACAACAAACTATTTAAGTGCACGACAACAGCCCATTACAAAGTTCTCGCGCAATCGTCTCCCAAATGTGACTTCTCCAAACTTTTTCTATTCCACACGAGGACCAGACAAACATTTACCGAGTGACCTTTCATCATAACACACCTTTACTTGACATTGTTTGTTTGCACAATTTGGGATGTATTCTCCAAACCAAGTGTATCTACCGTTCCTCTGTATATGTACCGGTGTGAAACATTTTATTGTAAACATCGCCCATTTGGTGGCAGAAAATGGTAACCTCGTTTTGGAGCTTGCTCTTTTTAGATAAATATACATTTTTAGGGTTCCGTACCTCAAACGAAAAAAAACGGAACCCTTATAGGATTACTGTGTTGTTCGTCTGTCTGTCTGTGTGTATCGTATGTGTGTATAGTCATAGTCATAGTCGTTTATTGATAACACCACTGTTACAAGTCAAAATTTAAATACCATTAGCAATAATCTATTTCAATACATACAAAACAACAAAACACTTCACATACATCGTATATGAAATGAATAATTATAATTATAATGTCAATGTCAATATATATCAAGACTATTTATCTCGGTAACGCGTATACGTATAAACTGTATACGTATATCTATGGTTTCTTGTAGTTGTGTAAAAAAAACTTCTCATTTGTCGTTTAATAAAGTTATAGCCGTAAGTTACGAGTAGATGTTGTGAAAAAACCGCATATTTCGACACTCACAAAAATCAAAACCTACAGGGTACTTCCCGTTGACATAGAACTATAAAAATTGGCGAGAAGCATTGTCTCACAGTACACATTTAGCAATTAATCTGAAAACTGTACATTTTTATTTAAATCACAAAAAATAGGGCCTCAAAATTCACAAAATATGGGTTCAAAATTCAAAGTGAGTAATCGTATCATGTAAGGTATAAGGATTTTACCAACTTACTTCCCAATTTTGTGAAATTTTCCGGATTTGTACGGAACCCTCGATGTGCGAGCCTGACTCGCACCTGTCCGGTTTTTGTTTATGTGATCTTAACCTTAAAACGGTCGGATTATTTTGTGCAGCTATAAAAACAATGCCCATTTTTACAAATTTGTTTTAATATGTTCTGGAGATTTACGATGATATGAAAGGCTTGTATTGTTTTTTAGTCCTAAAACTCAGTAAAGTTTATGTTAACTCTTCATATTAAATATTTTTATTCGAAACAAGAATAATAGGTATTCTTGGAATAGAATTAAAAACATCTGTTATCACTATAACTGTATTACAGATAATAATGTTGGTATTCTAGGCTACAAAGAAAACTCAAAGCTCCTACGTAAATTAATGACTTATACCTTGTGACTCGACTTATCTATAACTATGTACCTACTACATGATGTGAAGATACCGAAGTGAAATTATTATTTAAAAATATTGTATGTCCGTACAATATTAGTAGTAGATTGTATCATAAGGGAGCAAAATAATATTTTTACGGCGGGGGCACATTTTTGAATCCTGAGCGAAATGAGGGATTCTAGAGTAATACATGGTTCCCAAGAATCCTGAACGTAGCGAGGGATTCAAAGTACGTCGCCGGAGCCAAAAATATATTTTTCGCCCGAGTGGTACACTCTACTTTTCATCACCTCTATGAGAAAATAAATTATTATTATTAATTATTTATTAAAACGTAGAACAACAACTCAATTGAAATTAAATGGTATCTAATAATAAAACAAATGAAAACTTATATTTACATTGCTTTCATTCATTTTCTTGGCGCTGAACACTAACATTACAAATAAATTCAAAAAGTGCGCGACAAAGATCATTCCGACGCACTTATTTGTTCCAAATTCAAAAAGTACGCGGCAAAGATAATTCCGTCGCACTTATAAAGTTCCTTATAGAAAACACCACCTTTGGGCGCATTTAAAGGCGAACCAAGCAGTCTTTTTGGAATAGATGTGATGAAAATTTACTTAATGACCTACTAAGTTTTAATGTTTTGATCAAATCCAAGTCCTCCACTAAATGCCCGTCATAAGCTTACCACATAAAAGCGATTGTTGGCAGAGCAACCAACTAAAAATGAGTACTAGAGATAGAACAGCTAGAGCACTAAAATTTTCAAAATGCTAACTAGACAATAGACAGTAATGAATTTCCACCGTCAAAAGAAACTCAAAGAAACCCATTTAAATTTGAAACGATACAAAAGACGGGCAGCTTTTCAAGTCAGCTGAAGCTCGAAATCTCAACGTCTCGCAAACCATGTATTATTCATACCGTCCGGACAAAAGGTATAATGCTTACAAAGTGAAATGACCCTCAGGTTAATAGAAATACTGTAATGGTGTTTATGCTCCCTCGCTGAGCCGTGTTATTTTTATGGAAAATTTTGAATGTATCATGACGCAATATTTTTTTGGGATATCATTTGCAATGATAGCAAACGGTTGAACAGAGTGGAGTTGGCATTGCAAAGAGTTAAACTGATGTATTTTAAGTTGTGCTGAAATCTAACATAGCATAATTTTGTATAGGTATAACTATAAATGATCAGAAGGGTCTATGGATAGTAGGGAAAGGTCCGTACAGTTCTTGAATAGAGGCGTAGGACATCAACTGACAACGCGGACCGACTCTGATCAAGACTGCATAAACATGCTGGAACGTTGCAAATCGCTTCCAACTAATCTAATTGTTTACCATACCTATATTCGTACTAAATTTCATAATCAGTTTTGGAACTTTATATATCAGATAGATTTCCATTTCGGTCGGTTCTGTTCTGGTAAAAGAGGCCGTTTCCCACTTTTCATCAGACTCAATACAGCAGGTATTACACATACTATTTCTTTGATTTCAATTCAGCAGTTCATACAAGAGTGTGTAAGAGTACAAAGAAAGTCAAAGGTAAAGTTACCCGAAGGAATCCATATTTTCCGTAAGACAATCCAAATTCTCCAGCTCCCCTCTACTCATGGAGGTCATACGTCATTCTGTCGGTACTATTTACACGGCATATCTCTCCCATCGGATGAATGCGGGCAAATACGGTGTTCTGTAAAGATATTGTACAATATAAGTTGGCATCACGGACAGAGTACATCTTCGCTTAGTGTATTGCTAAAATTATTTCTAACATAGGTACTTTATGATTAATTTTACCATCGGTTCATTAATTATTTTTCATATTGTGGACTGATGATGAATAACTATTCAGAAATCTTATTTTTTAGGGTTTCGTATCTCAAAAGGAAAAACGGAACCCTTATATGATTACTTTGTTATATGTCAAGACCTTTTATCTCAAGAACGCGTAAAGTTAGCGAGTTGAAATTTGAACCATATACCGTATATCTACGGTTTCTTACAGTTGCGAAAAAATCGAACTATTCAGTTACGATAGAAAAAAGTTAAAGCCGTTATGTCGTAGAAACCGCATATTTTGACACTCACAAGGGAATCAAAACCTATTAAGTACGTCCAATTAACCTATAACTATGGGCATTGTCTTAAAGTACTAAGTGTACTTAGGAATAAATCTGAAAACTTTAGATTTTTAAATAAATCACAAGAAACTAAGGCAAATACAAAAAAATGTGGGTCCAAAATTCAAAGTGAGTAAATCTTGTCATGTGGGGTATCATATGAAAGAGCTTCATTAGCACATGCTAAAACAGGTTTACAATGTTTAATTTTCGTTGTATGACGAGAAAAGTAAAAAAAAAACTTTTTTGATGATTATTTAATATAGAGATTTCAACATTACAATTCTGTGAAATTTCCATGATTTGTACTAAACCCTCGGTGTGCGAGCCTAACTTTCACTTACCTGGTTTTTATTTTTCTGTTATGACGTTGTTGACCACGTACCTACCGCCAAACTCAGCGTAAGCCGATAACTGGTCTTATTGGAAATCAATATAAAGGAGAGAAGCTATGTCCGGCGGTGAACATACTACGGTTTAAAATGATGGATGTCTGTAAAAATATCATACTTGGTGCATAATCACCTGCATCTTGCATAAATTTGCTACCAGGTTTTCCGCCATTTTCTACAGACCGTTGCGTCACTTAGGTATATTTTATATCTTGGTCTATTTATTAATTCTGTGCTTATTCTTATGAATGTTGACTATTCTTATAGAGAGTATATTATAGTAATATACGGATATGATGCATTGCGAAAATATTTTATTAATATCTGCAATCAGAAAGTTTGATTGGCGAGGTAACTTAACCACTTAGGGAGTTGTTTCTTCGTCGATGACTATTAGATAACAAGGCAACTGCATAAATCTATCTAAACAGATATCTATTGCTCGCATACACAGTTTCAACCAGTTCAGTAGATGGTCCATAGACTATTTAAGTCTTGCTTGTATTCTTTTATACAGAAATATCTGCTTGCCTTACTTGCTGTAGATACTTACTAAGCGGAAAAAGTGTAATCAAGACTATCATTATGATCAGTATTTGCTATAGAGTCGACTCAGATTTGGAAAAAAATCAGCTGTTCTACAATCAGCGCGTTGTTCTTACGGTCTTAATTAGGTCGTCTGTTCACCTAGGAAGTGAACTTCATAACGCGACAACTGCGCCTCCATCGATTATCAGATCTCCGTGCTGTGTCCTGCCTTCTGCCATTGTAACTTGCTAATCTGTTCTCTCCTGTCTCTTTATTTTTGATTCGATCTCGCAGAGAGACACTGAGCATAGCCCTCTTCATAGCACGTTAGGCCATCTTGAGCTTATTCATAAGGACTGCAGTCCACAGTAACAGACCACGTTTCACGTTTAGACTAATAAACTCAAGATAATATCATAATTACTTTTAATTTTTTTCTGCCTGACAAAACCACCTTCCCAGCACTTTATTTTTAAACAACTTAGCTTCAGATAAAGTTGTGTCGTGACAGTGGCAGCTCGAGCCGCGAGTCGGCACGAGTGACTCTCAATTAAAATTATACCGTCCCGTCTGCCCGCAGACGAATAAATACCCTGATGATACTTCGCCTTCGACTTTTTGTCTGTGGTGAATTTTACTCGTTATAATTTTGAGGGAATGAGATGTGGCTAAAATGTTACAATATAAGATAAGATAATTTAGATAAGATAAGATAATTTATTCATAAATACCTAACCTAAGAACACCAAACAATAAATATTCAATTTTAAGTACTTATTAACTAAACGAAATATTTTTTACAATTCAGATAGGTACATGGACAAGAAGTAAAGCACTAACTGAAATTTACAAATTTACCGGCGTTGGAAGGTAGGTACTTAATAGCCATTAACATCGTCTTGTATTGCTAGTGGGCCCCAAACTAGGCTAAGCCTGTGTCTTGGTGACCCAAACCGTGATAACGTCAAAAGTATCTACATAATGTAACATTTTTTTTTTTGAAATTGATTTGGCTTATGCATAATATCGTAAGGTCATTATAGATATGACTGCCTTGGTGGCACAATGGTTAGTGACCCTGAGTCCTATCCCAAAAAGGCTTGGTATTTATTTCCACCCAAGGCAAGCATTTTTGTGACGAACATGGGTTTTTCATATATTCGTATCTGGATCTTAGTTAGATATTTAAATATGTAGATATGTACTCGTGTTTAAAATAGATGTACCTACCTACATATGTTTATCTCTGACAGTCATATTACGAGCTTTTTAGGGACAAATACCGTGTGCAAGATATCCCTAGATTAATATTTTATTTATTGGATATTTAACCGGTTGACATTAAAAACAAGATCTTACTCGGGTAACGTGTAATTGTTAGTTAGCTGTCGAGACATAAATTAACTAATATTGGGAAACTTTTCATCAATTTCCTCATGACTTTGTTCACTGCTCTTGTACTTTTACTGTCTGATTTTACCACCAGACATAATATATTTATATATATTTATCTCGGAAAAATAAATCATACAATATTGTAAATACTTACGAAAATACTGCGATATTTGTAAATAATTAGCATCATCTTATCACCCCCTTAACAGACACTGCGGTCAAGCCAATTAGCCAGTTAATTGAAGGGCTGCTTTGATCCTCTACTTTGGCCGCTGATGCGCGCCCACTCGCCACCACTCACCTGCTTTGCTTTGCTTATTAGCTCTTACAAGATCGTCGCCCGTGAAACAAGACTCTTATATCATTTTGATGAAATAATGACTAATTTGGGATAGAAAACTCTTTGATGAACTACGCTGAGTGACCATGGGTTTTTTTTATTGAATAAGAGAATATCTAATTACATTTTATTATTAGTAAGTGCCCTTATTAACTACCACTAAATACAAGACCTACTTAATCTAAAACTACTATTACATTACAAGCAATTGGATCATCCACAGACCCTAGAAGGTCTAAAGATAATCCAAATGCTTGGGCTCCATGGGTTTTTTTATTGAGTAAGAGAATATCTAATTACATTTTATTATTAGTAAGTGCTCTTATTAACTACCACTAAATACAAGACCTACATAATCTAAAACTACTACTACTACATTACAAGCAATTGGATCATCCACAGACCCTAGAAGGTCTAAAGATAATCCAAATGCTCAAGCTCAGCCAGTTGGCAGCGTGCCCAGCATGCTGGCAGCATTGTCACGTTGAATGGCAATGCTTGTAATGCTTATCTAAATAATAAATATTAAATATATGAGTGGTCAAACGAAAAGTAATGTGCACAGAAAATAATTCGAGAAAAGAGTTCAAAGTTTGGTGTCGTTTACAGGTTTGTTTAATCCCTCGTGGTTTTTTTGTGTGACCACTTATACATACAAAGTTATTTCTAATTAATTGGCAGCACATCCTTTTAGTTTATAAAAAAAAATCAGCTGTTCTATACATTTTGTCGCGGGTGAACGATATTTTTCTATAGAAGAAAGATTGTTTTTGAGTTTTGACAAAAGTCGCAAAACAAAAGTTGTTACTTTTGATGTGCCGAATAAGCCCCTAAAAGAATGCTAATGGATTAGAAATAACCCTGTATTTAGAAAATATAACAAACTTTGGGTGGGTGCTTAAAAATTCAGTAAATAAATATTAAAATTTAAGTAAGTAATCTGATATCTTGGTACTCCACTAGTCAAATTTAAATATGTATCTAAGCAATATTAAGTGTTTTCTAATAATATAACATGACTACTGAGTTAATTAACCAGAGAAGTATAATCTTTTTATGATCAATTTATTAAGTCGTTACAATCTCTTTAGGCTATTTGCTTGGTCATTACTCGGTGTGTAAAAGTAAAACTTCATTTAACTTTCGCCTCGCGTTGGGCGCCATCTTAACTTGTACTCTGGTAGCTGATACATTTTGGGTAAATAATTAGAACGTACATAAACTTGCACATCATGTGTCTCCAAACAGCCCTGCCCAACAATACGAGCACAAAGTGAACCCTCAAACGGCTCGGCGGGTCTTTCCGACCGAAGACATCGCTCGTGACACGCTGCGGAAGTGCGCACGCCGCGCGGTCAGCTTCCGTCCCTTTGACCTGCCTTTTGTCCCCGTCTAATTACAACAACTGACCCTAACCTAACGCCTTATCACAAGTCATTAAGGTTCGTTATCCCTTGTTCCAGGCAGGGCTGAAATTCGCCAGAGGCATACGTTACTCTGCGGAAATCATTCAAGACAAGTCGGCTCGGGAGACGACTGTTTATATTTTCATGAAGACAGGAGATAAGCTGTGAGTATACCTAATAAATTCTGAATGGTTTTACTTAGCATTTATCAAGTTTAGTGTCCTATGCCTTATATGACGTAACTTAGACAGTCGTCATTATTGTAATAACAAAATAAACTAGCGTACTTGGAAAAGCCAATGCGCTTGACTTCTGATGCATAAAGAAGGATATTTGGAGTGTAATTATAAATAGAGGGATATTTTTGTCTGCTTTGGTGGCTTATTGGTTAGTGACTCTGACTCGGGGATCAAAGAGGCGTGGGTTTCATTTCCACCCAGAGCAAGCATTTTATGTGATCAACATAATGTGTTTCCTCTGTGTCTGGGTGTTATTTAGGTATCTGTATGTATGTATCATCTGTATGTAGCATCTGCATGTGGCATTTCAGCCGTCATATAAAAGGAATATAATAGTTCAGGTTTTTATTATTGAGAGATTTCTTAACAGAACAGCTCAATCAAATACGCTGCAGAAACGCGCTGAATGCAGGTCGCTTCCGATTGGCCTTATTGTAAGTCTATAGGACAAGCCTATCTCCAGCAGTGGACGTCATACGGTTGATGAATGAAAGAAGATATGCAGGTATTATTTCATTTTTTTATACCTCAAATATTCAACATGTTTGTATTTCTAATACAGATTTTTTATTTCAGTGACCGGAAGTAAACAATACGCGCAGGTCCCTTCGGACCACTTCCGGTGGACCTAACAAACAGCCCGCTGGCGCACCGGTGTGGAGGGTTCTGGGATCTTCATCGTATGCGGTACTTTGAATTAGGATTTAGCTATTCTATCTATAAAAATTAAATTTAATTTATTTTTATATAATTTTTGTAGTCACTTAACGGGAATACCTAGGCCCCAATATAGGTACGGGTTCTTTATTACACCCAGTTTGGGTTATATCTTGGGATAATAATTTTTTTTTTTATTTGTATACTGTTGGGTGTGAAGCGTTATATTAACCTTGTAAAACACACCTGATCTTGCAGTGTGTATAAGTTACGATTGAAAATATTAAGGAATAAATTTTGAGATTTCAATAGAGAGTTGAACAAACACCTGTTTTGTAATTCAATCGTACAAAAATAAATCCCGATATGAAGCCATTAAAAAGTTTTGCTTGTTTGTATTTTTTTTTTGCTTTGGTTGCTAATGTGACATTTGATCAATAGTTCCTTTATTACATAGCGGTTTCTATGCGTTTTCGAAGCTATCTTGCCGTGATGTGGTTTTATTTCTGCTAATTTTCAATCTTAGGCCACTTCTATGTACTCTCATTTATTTTTATGGCAGTGATTGATGAAAGCAGCATCTATTTCTAACCAACTTCAAAAAAGAAGATCCTCTATTTTTCTGCATTTTTTGTATGTATGTCACGTGATTACTCCGTCAATTAATTATACACCGATTTTGATGATTCTTTTTTTGTTTGGTAGATCATACCTACTTCACAGGTGGAAACATTTAAATTTTATCGAAATCATTTTTGAAATGAACATCGATGATCTGTGCCCAGAATTTCGAATTTGAATTCAGTACGACGGTTGGTTATGCAATTTTTGGCGAAAAATAGTTTTGTCAAAAGCGGCAAACAAGTCCGCGCGTTTTGCAGTCACTACTCGCGAGTCCTGCTGTAAAGTCTTTAAGCCGCCCGGAATTCTTACCACATAATTAATGTTACAATAAAATTATTTGCAACAACTTGACCGGTCCCGCATAATCCATCCCAGTCTGCACACACGGGCGCAGTTTAAACAACAGTTGCTCCACACGGCGCAAACTTTACGCAAATAACCAACACCCTCCCCCTTCCACCCCTTCTGCCCCCCTTCTAGCCCCCTCATCTGGAGAAGGTCCGAGAACAATTTCTTAATAGCCCGTAACTCGGAGTTAGCCGCTTACGAGAAATTAACGTCCAGTTTAGAGCGACGTGCTCGTGTCAACTATTGTTTTGGGGTAGCGAGCCTCCCTAGGGAACATTTTGGAGATATTCTTGAATTGTGATTTTGTACCGCTCGTAGTTTGACTTGTCGTGTTTAGCGATCGCCGAGGCAACGTTCGGCATGGTCAATCTATATGGATAGGTGACCGCGGATGGCTTTCCCAAACTGAGCGGAGTTGCGGCACAGACTACACGTAAAATTATGGATTCTTACCGCCACACCACAAAAGATTTAAAAACGCTTTAATTTCTGTTTAACCGTGCAATTTGTAATGTAAAACATTGTCTAAAGCGTCCGTAAAACTTTTGTGGTAAGACGGTTATTGTTTTAACCATTTAGAGTTGTCAGCAAGCGGCTTAAAAACTTTGACACCAGGTCTCGACACTCGTCTCATACTTAAATGTGATTTTGATAGAAAAGGTCTGATATAATGGATACCTAAGACTTTAAACTGAATAAAAAGTATAATAAAGTACTTATTCTTAAATCAATCAGAACAGTCAAGGTACTGAAAAATATTAGTACCTACACTAATGCTTAAATTAAGTTAACATTTAATTAAGATAACCTTTTTGGTGTGAACAATAGAAAATGCTTTATTTATACTATTACTATATCATATTCTTTTCCTAATTAGACAGTAAGTGGTCGACATCGCCAATGAATATTTTAACTGCAACACCGGAGACGTTACAGTAGCGAGACTATTACTTTACCATAATATAAACAATAAAATATTGCACTATTAACATAATCTTCGACCAGCGATACAATTAGCAAAAAGTGTTTATATAATTACAACAATAAATACCTAATTCAATATTCTACAGTCTACCCACTCCCCTAACCTCAACCCTAAGCGTAATGATACAGTCAGCAAGAAATGTTTTAACTCGCGTCTTTTACCTTTCAGTGGCAATTGCACTGCGTTACATATTACCACCCACGTGTCCACTCGTCCGTGACTATTCAGTATTAATTAAATTTTGGCGGCGACGGCCCGACCACCGCCCAACGTGCATCGCCATTGTAACTGCTAAGTATTCTAGCCAACGGCCAAGTTTCACGTTAGCGTTAACTTAACCTGCGACTTGAGGGTTAAGGAATTACTTGGATTGGATTAAAGTTCCTGAAATTGGTGGGTTTCGGCTTTCAGTGGGATGGAATATTTTAGGAGAGTATTTACGTTGTGAAGATATCTAAGTTGCCGATTTAATTCCAAGTTTATCAAAATGCCGATCACATAATAAGAAACAGCATTTTTTAAAAGAAATTAAGGTAGTTAGAACCTAAATTTGTGCTATTCCTAGCCTATGTCACTCTGCGACTTTTGAATTATGTATTTATGTGAACTAGGTATATCGATGCCGAAAATCAAGTCGATTCATTATTTTGTTGCTGAATGAAAGAGCAACAACCTAACAAATACACTTTCGAATTAATATTAACAGTATTTTACAATATTCAATTTTTTAACGGTGGTCAATTTTTATGTATGCATTTAAAGAACCGACAAATACCACATACTTTATGTGTTGCAACCAAATTTTACACTGTTAATGCTAATAAATAAATTGATATTATGAGAATCACGAATACTGTGTACTTATGTTAGTTATTTTACAGTCAGTGTGTGTTTGCGCTTATAACGCAGCTTATAACATCGCATAAGGTAAGTGAAATACAGCCGTTTAAACCAAAATGGCGTACTAAAGCAGCCCTTTACAAACATCCCTGAATAGTCTAAGAAACTGAATCAATATGTTGAAACGGAATCAAGGAGTTTATTCTATAGGATTAGAGTACGCAAATAGACCGGAGTTAGTCCAAGTTTGTACCAAGTGGTTGCGGTAACTATTCGCTGTGTTCGCCCTTTGACCAGTGCACGCACTCGTGTGGGACACGCGCGGTTTAAACGCTTAAATCTATTGATGTACCTTTTTTACGAGAGGGAAATCTTCGAAAGATGCCCGAGTGCTTTGGGGTGCAGTTGGGTTATGTGGGATTGTACCCACTAAAACCCCCTCGGTGGCCAGCCTTTGTGCCCTCTTGAGAGCTCCAGGATCTCCAAAAAGAACGCCCTGGAGCTCCCAGCACTTTGTGCGACTACTTGCATGGTGCTAGAACCAGGTTTGTGCGGTGCGGTCTATAGTACCACAACGCTGCTACACACGCTGTAGTCCTCCACGGCCCTGTCGGAGTGGATGGCCAGAGTCACCTCTGACAACCCACGAGCCCAGAGGTACCCATTTAGTAGGCTCTTATACAGGGGATACCGATGCCGTATTCTGGTGCACCGGCATCAGGGCAAATGTATTGATGTACCTACATTGTACTTATACTACTAGGACATGGACCCGTCAAGTCGAAAGTATTTGACCAGTGTTGCCAGTGACGACTTATGGCACAGAAACGTGGTCACACTATGGGCCTTATTAGTATACTCCAAGTAGTACAACGAGCTATGGAGAGGTCTATGTCCATAGTCTCTCTATGAGATAGAATCAGGATGAGGAGATCCGTTGAAGAACCAAAGTTACCGACATAGCCTAGGAGATCGGCAAGTTGAAATATCAGTGGGCGGGACACATAGCACGGAGGACTGATAACCGATTGGGTAGAAAAGTTTTACAATAGAGACGGTGTTTCGGCAAGTGTAACGTATGATGTTCTCTCACGAGATGGACATGTGACCTCATCAAGACTCTAGGATGGCGCTAAATGTTAGCCGCTTCCAACCGGTCTTATTTAAGAGTCTGAGGAAAGCATATGTCCTGCAGTAGACATCATATGATTGATGGATGGATGATGAATGATGATGACCAGTAAAGTTTTCAAATAGATACCACAAATAAACGGACAAGCGCCGCGTAAGAAATCCACCAGCACGTCTACATTGCAATACAAGACAATCTCTTTAAGAACGACCATCGAATGGGTTCTATTGAAAATATTAAGGGTAGGTCTATGCAAAAAGCTTACTCATGTTCATAAGTTGATATAAAAAAATATTCTTAGCAGCAAATGCAACAGTGTATTAGAAGTTCTGTGGGTCTTATACGATGAGTTGTTAAAGCTACACTTCTATTTCTGATTCCTTGAACACGGAGTCTCGAATGATATGTAGGTAAAGTATCATAAAACGCATAAGATACTACACACAAACTTCAGTTATATCGACATTTCAAATTTCTCCGGTAGTTTTTTTTTACTTTAATTAGTATACTTTCGCAAAAGACGTTAGGTAAAATACATAAAAATAAGTCAACGAATAATAGGCATTTGTTGCTAATTACATTAAAAATTCACATGAAAAACACCGAATGATAAGTTTAGGACTCGACGTAGAAATGCTATGTAAATGTAAGGACTTATCATTTAAAGAGCCACTGAGCAAAGCTTCAACTTTACTAAGTAATTGATTGAAGTAAGTTTGATTGGTCGTATCCGATGAACCTCGGTTCTTCAGAGGTACAATGAGCTTTCAGGACTTGCTTCGAAACTTTACGATGAGGTTACTTACTCCATTGAAATGCCAATAGGTAAGTAGGTAAATTGGTTTACGGTTATCTCTGGATTTTTATGGATTGGAGTAGGTTTTTTTAGAATTTGCATGAGTTCATTAGCGCCCTCTTTTTTTGTCTCCTTATTATCACTAGGATAAGTCCCGGATAGATACCGTAATGGGACAGACACCGCTTTTAAAAAAAATCCAATATGCGTAATTAGCTTGAACTTCTAATGCAAGTTGTAAGCTTGCGCTTACCCGAACTCGTGTATTAAAATGTAGGCTGATTTGTTTCCTCAACTGCTGGGTTGGCCCAATACTAAAATTTGCCTACAAATAATGGCCCGAATTGCTCTCTTTCGGGTTAATATACCTTATGCAATTAGCCATGTACCTATAGATATCCGTTTGAATTATTTAATTTCTAAAAATGTGAGTTGTTTAGGATCATTACTTCATTCTTATTAACTGTGACTGTGTGAGTACTAGAAACAGTACTAAAATAGCAAAAGATATACATCACTTTGTCCCATTTTAAATATGAAATTTAAAAGGTGTTAGATAAAGATACACCCGAACTTATGTAATTTCGAAGGATTTCACAAACTAGCATTGAGCTATCTCGGGTGTCCAAATTCAAAAAGGTAAAAAGTTGGAAGGTAAAATGATCAGATTTGAACCTGCTTACTGGAACTAGAGGGTTCAAATTTTCGAAAAAGACAAATGATCTAATCTAACCAAATTTTAACCATTCCAACTGGTGATTTTGACGTATGCGACAGACATTGTTTTTTTTGTTCCACTCACTCTCGCGTATGCAGTATAACCAGATATGAATAAGACAGCTGTAACGTAGTTTTTATTTGAGTAAAATTTAGCATTACTTCTGTTCCGTGG
This sequence comes from Hypomecis punctinalis, assembly GCA_949316475.1. Taxonomy (NCBI): domain Eukaryota; kingdom Metazoa; phylum Arthropoda; class Insecta; order Lepidoptera; family Geometridae; genus Hypomecis; species Hypomecis punctinalis. The sequence goes on from OX438805.1 coordinate 3,833,816, forward strand.
CAATGTAGTAATTTATTTAAACTTATTCCTGTCTTGGATGGATGACTTAGTATTAGTTTTAATTTATGGGAAAATTGTAGTATTTATCTCTAAGGAAAATCCATATTATGTATTTCGTTATCTGGCCTGTATTATGTCATCGTATTCCATTTAGCTGTTATTTAATTTATTGGATATTTATGAGGTTTTACAAAACCACAGGAAATCCCCTGAAATAAACAATGACTAGTAAGATGTGTGATAAGTAAATGAAACTACGTATAATTATACGCATTTACATATTCCCACTCCGTTCTATGCTTAGTTTTATATTATTGCTAGCTTTTGGCTGCGGCTTTGCGCGCGTGACGTTTTGACTGCTATCCTTTATGAACCTCAGATTTATTCTAGGACAAAACTAGCATAACTACTCGTAGGTCACTTTACAACTTTTGAACTATACCCATCCAAGGTATCAATCTATATCCTACTAATATTATAAAGGCGAAAGTTTGTGAGGATGGATGGATGGATGGATGGATGAATGTATGGATGAATGGATGTATGGATATTTGTTACTCTTTCATGCAAAAATTACTGAACGGATTGAGATGAAACTTTGCAATAATATAGCTTAATATCAGAATAACACATAGGCTATAAATTATAATGATATATTGCGCATGCGGGCGAAGCCGCGGGTAAAAACTAGTAAGGTATAAATCTAAGGTTCATAATGGATAGCAGTCAAAATGCCAAAAATCAAGTCCATCCGGTGCTCTGTTGCTGAGTGAAAGAGTAAATAAATATAAATATTAGGGACATCTTACACACGGTCTCTGACCCCAAAATAAGCAAAGCTTGTGCTATGGCTGCCAGAGACTGATATACTACGTATACAATTTTTTTTAAATACATACTTATATTGATAGTAACTAAATAACACCCAGACACAGAGCAAACACCTATGTTCATCACATAAATGCTTGCCCTGGGTGGGAATCAAACCCACGCCTCTTTGAACCAGAAGTTAGGGTTACTAACCACTGAGCCACCGAGACAGTAACAAACTAACACACTTTCAGATTTATAATATTAATAATAATTAACAAATAGGGATTTGATTATGGAAACTAGCGTGGGTTTTGCACATTTTAATCAAAAAGGGATTCATTAGCGTAGTATGTATCTCGGTTAGCAGCTAGCCGAGTTGGATTCGAAGATTGGCCACTTTCAGTAAGCACTCTTACAATTAACCTGACAATTAAGTAGCCAAAGATTTTTTAAAAACAAATTGCAAATTCCTAAATAAACCAACGTCGTTTGCAAGTAAAGCCAATCAAGAGGTCGAGAGCCGAGACACGGGAGTAATTTAGAACAATCCGGACTGCGGCGCGCTCGTACCTATTTCATACATTACCATATTAATTACAGAATACGGACGTCTGTGATTGTGTTAAAGAAATTTAGTATTCAGCTCCGGAAACATGTTTTAAAAATAAGGACCAACAACCAAAAGCTTATACCATTAAACTGGTAAAAAAAACATAAAATATAGCGCTATAATACCTTCACAAACGTAAGTTGGTTGGCGAAATTCATTTTTTTGGGTTTTTTGGCATTTGCAGATAAACTACGTACTCATCGTAAGTTTACGAAAAAACTCATTTATCGACCGTAGTGTTAATGATGTACATATTATGATATTGAAATAATTTTTCCTCGTTAAAATATGAACCATAGAACGTAGGGCGACCACGTAGGTACGTAAAACTTACAAAAAAGCTTATTTTTACGCTTCGCTGCACAATAGCTACAGCACACGCTCTCCGCTGTTTGCATTGTACTACAGATGCGCAGAATGAATGCACTCTTTGTAGAGTTTGTGCAAAAAGAAAACCGTCGTGGAGTTACGGTGAACTAACAATAAGATTTTAATAAGCAGCCAAGGTACCGACTACTTGGTAGACGAGAGTCTACTGATGAAAACCGAATTGGTGCAAAAGGGTTTGGATGCCAGAAATAAAATATTTAGTTAATCGGTTTAAAATATAAATCATTTATTTACCGATATTTGGTAGGATAGGTGCGAGTGCGGTGTAGCATAGCTCTATGAGAACAGTGGTGAGAAATTCATAATAAGTAGGCTAAGCATTAAAGCTGAAGAACAAAGGGGTATTTTACTATAATGTAAACGTCGTGAAGGAAAGAGAAACACTCACATACATTACATGTTAGAGTGAGATAGATTAGTTTTTGTATCATATTCCAACACGCCCCCTCAAAAATTAATCTATATAAAAATCAATTCCTATTTCGATAACGAAATTTTATACAATTAAAATAACACAACACACCTTCCTACCTTGTCTGGGGATACATTCAAATTGGTTCAACATTCGTTGCGCAGGATTGGGGAAAACCCAGAAAAACCCAATCAAACCAATTATTCATCTTAAGTATACTGTTTCAGTAAGTCTACAATTTAAATATCAAAATGTTATTTATTTATGCATACAGTGAGTTACATAATAGGCTTCAGTAATTGAAACTACCTTTTCAATAAGGTATAGTATTGTGCTCTGATTCATATTGTTCAAAGAATTCAAACAAATAGTGTGCTTTGATGATTGTTCTAGTACACTACCACTATAAATATCATAACAACATAGCTGCTCGTGTCATAAACATTTGGATCAGTTCTCAAATGTACTCTTTAATTGAATCTATGGTCCCTTTCAACTCTCTCAAGTATCGTAGGTACCTTATTAAAATTTGTACTTATATCAAATAATTGTTATTGTTACCAAATCTGCTGGATGTTTACAACATAGCTTGTCGGGTTGATTCAACAACAGGCTTTTGTATTATCGTTAGAACTTAGATATATCGATACCAACACCGACGGCACTGACGCTCATTTATGTAGGTTTGTGTATTCATGGTTGAAATTTCCAAATAGTGGAATAAATATTTTAATTTAAATATGTATTCTGGTCTAATTTGATTTGATTATTAGACCATTCAACCTTCAAATCCAAGAAAAATAGATTAATGTTGTTTAATGCATCATTTGAGTCAAGTATTTATTTTGACTAGTGAAAAATTTCTGAATTTTTTTTTTATTACTTGTGTTTAAAGCAGCTTTTGATACCGAACTAATATCAATGTAAAGCACAACAAAAATATATTTATAATCGTAATCAATTATATATTATATATATATATGCACAATACACCCCAAGCGGGATGTCAGTGCAGGACACATCACCCCCGTCTAGAATTAGATATAGAATCAATTATATCTGAAAGCCTTTATCAATTACAGCATTTTCGACCATTAGAAATCAAAAACAATTTGCGTGCGAATTATTTCATAATATATATTTTACTCTGTTTCGCATACAGATGAATGTGTAGTTGGCTTTATAATTCGCTATAAAAAATTAATTTCTTATTTAGTTTTATATGTCCTTGAAGATGACAAGGGAAATCAGGTCGATATAAAATTATTATCAAAAGATAATACAATTACAAAATATCAGTTTTACTCGTAGCAACTGAGGCTTCAAGACATACTTTTTGCATAAAGTCTTGATTTCGTTTAAAGAAAATACAATTCTAAAACATATCTATATTCGGTGGAAAATATGAAAATATTTTTTCTGATTCTGATTGTATCGTAATTAACTTTGAATCAATTAAATTACCAATTCATATTCATCAATTATAATTTAGATGTGCTATAATACTGCACAAATCAATATGATCATCGTATATTCTTGATCACATCTAGGAGCAATAAATATGTGTTAAGTTTTCCGTACTCATCATTGTAACGTAAAATACACCATAAAGATGCCATTGCACATTTTAATTACGTACATGTTCATTTTTATCTAAGGAATTATACAATTTCCTTTTTATATAATTTACCCACATATTACACAGCAGCGAAATACATGTATTATAACAACAATTATGCATTCAACAGTTTAAATAAAACACATTATGTGTTTCAATATATTTGTAAAACACAGAGGACACATTTAATCCTCTCAGTCCTTTCCTTTAATCATTTTAACTCTATAATTTTATTTATTATATCAAGCTCTTGTCAATTATGCCCAATGTATTTATTTATATTTTATTCAAATGAATATTCTGTTTGCTCATCTGTTTTAAGTTTTACAGATTTATTAGGTGGTGAACCTAATCTAGCGGAAATATATCTGGAATTTTCAGCAAAAATTCCTACAGATCGTAACGATCTACCAGATAAGAGCTAATTGTCTCTCATCCATTTCCTGGTTCTATAGAGTTCACTCTATTGACCACTGGCTTTATAAACCTTTCGTTTACCACATCTCACACCTTGTATTCATTCGGTTCATACTAATTTAGTGTACTTACTTACAATATCTCTTGACTTCAATAAATTAAAAAAAATAAATTCATTAAACTTAATAAATTGGTCATTTAAACAAAAAAAATAGTCTTCAATAGAATAGAAGTCAAGATTTAAGTACATTATTTTATGATTACATTTTTTTTTTGTGTATACCTGGTTACATATACCAATAAAGTCATTGTATCATTGCACCACTAATAAAATTAGCATCAACAATAACAACAACGAAATCGATACCAATAAACCATAGAATAACACCAATAAAGTCTATGTACCATTGCACCACTAATAAAATTAGCATCAACAGTAACGACAATATTGTTCACAATATATCAAAGTAAGCGGCCAAGATAACTTTTACTGATTTTTCATCAAACTTGGTTCCATCGTTAAAATTTTAATTTTGAACCGAATAATACTGCCGCCAGATGCGACTAAATTTATAATTTATTGGTGTGTTAGCGATGCACAAAATGCGTTATTCAGTGCTTTGTAGGGCTCAACATCTTAGGTTTCAGAAGCAGTTGTCACTGACTTCACCTAGATTATTTTTCGAGACCTTACTTCTGAACGTTTCATACAATACGTTCTTTATTCTCCGTACGTAATATGTACTATTTATCATACCATTTATTTGTCAGTATGATGCACTGTTTAGTGGTAGCCAAATACCCGCTATAATATTGCAAACAGAACTCATTATCATTATCAATTATTCATTTGACAAACTCAACACTATTATTTACACCATTGACAATTTTTAACTTTAAATTATATTGAGCTTGGCAAAATAGTTACGGAAATATCGGAAGGACACATATAGATCACATAACTGTATGCACGTCAAATAGAGGGTGTTTAATATTAAACCTCTTTGATCGGTTACATTATTAATTCACCATTAATACGTAAGTATATACTTTGCAAAGTTTATCATTCCGTCGAATTTATCGTATTCGCTCTCAATCAGTGAACATTACTTTGCTTTTTAACATATAATTTGCTTTGCCAATGTGGATTAATATCCAACAATTTGGCCATTTTTATAATTTACGCCTCTATTTAATGAGCTATCAAAGTATAAAAGCAAATATCTCAACTGAGTTATGCCCGATCAAAAATACGCGTTCAAAAAACTCACCCATTTCCATCGCTTTAGCTTTTGCGTTTTATGTACCTGTTCCTGGCCAGGTTTGCCAAAATGACTGTCATTGTCATACCTGCTGCTGCCTATTCCATCTAAGTGGGATTTCTGGACGAAACAGAACGTCCTGTAGCATTCTCTTAGCACGATCTTGGGCGTCCATCACTTGAAGTGTTTCTTTCATTATCGCCTTTTTTGTGTTGTAAATGTCTATTTTTTTAGCCATATAACCATATGTTCGGGTTTTGTGTCAACATTCCGTGAATACTTGTAATTTTCACTTTGGATCATCAACCCTGATACAAAAAGTTTATTTGTACTTCTAAGCTTGCGCATTCAATTGCTTTAGAAAACTTCAGTGGCTCGTTTTCTTTTTGACTCTTCCGTCGCGAATAATAGACACTTTTTCCTTTTATTTTGTACTCCATCAATATTCCAAGTTCGCAAATAAGAATTTACAGGTTTAGGTTTCTGCGTCGTATGTATAATTTGTTTACAGCTTATTCTGGAGAATATTCATCGAGATTTTTAGAAAACTGGTCATCGTCTTTTCCGCGTTTGTTTTATATCATTCATTTTCTATCTACGTGACGATTTTATTTAAGTCGGTGATGTCTCATCAAGCTAGCTTCTCAATGACTATTGCCATTTGCCATATATCACAGCATCATAATTTACTCTCCGGTAGCCTCATAGATAGTGAACTTATCTGCTTCGTCTAGTTTGCAGTCGCTGCAGCAGTATTCGAAACTAGTTCATTAAACATTTCGAAATGTTTGATGAAGGGGCTCATCTTCTTGTAGATCATCTCCCAATTAATCACTTAGGTCAGCACGTTTACTTCTTACACAGAATTAGCTCAAATATATATATGGACTGTGAGTGATGTCCTTTTCTTAGAGCCATCAATACTTCTTCCAACATAAATTGCGTCCAATTTTGAGAAAACATTCGCAATTATTACTTCACTTGCGAATCCAAGCAGAGAGTCAGCCACGATAAAGTCCTTTATGGCTCTCTGTTTTCTGTGCGTCTCTTGATCACATGAAGCACATAGTTCTTTCACTGCACTGTATTTTGTCCACATATCAAACAGTTTGATGTGATACTTTAATTGTGAATTTTCTATGAAAATCAATTCACTAAAAGTTACTTTACAAACACAGAACGTTCATATTAGTAAAGTCCGCACCGATTTTAGTTTTATTATTTTTATGGCACATCAAGTCACTTTATTAAAACTTTAAGTATTTTTATAGTGACTGGGCCCATAACCAAAAGGGTTTGGATGCCAGAAATAAAATATTTAGTTAATCGGTTTAAAATATAAATCATTTATTTACCGATATTTGGTAGGATAGGTGCGAGTGCGGTCTAGCATAGCTCTATGAGAACAGTGGTGAGGAATTCATAATAAGTAGGCTAAGCATTAAAGCTGAAGAACAAAGGGGTATTTTACTATAATGTAAACGTCGTGAAGGAAAGAGAAACACTCACATACATTACATGTTAGAGTGAGATAGATTAGTTTTTGTATCATATTCCAACAGGTGCAAGTCAAACACTTTTTTGACCGACGAACCACCGGAGGAGGTATACAATTCAACGCGTATATTTTTTGTTATGTATAGCCACGCATAACTTTTTTTATAGTAGTCCGATTTCAATAATTCTTTTTTTATTGAAAAGAATATACTTTGACATTGGTCTCATTTAAATTTTATCGAAAACGGCTGAGCCATTTTTGATAAATCAACAATAATGTAAAAAATGCTACATCGATCCATGCTTAATATTTGCGTTCTAGCGATGCGCCCCGGCTTCGCACAGGTATATTATACATATAAACATTTCTGTTGAATTACTCTATCTATCAAAACAAACTGCATTAAAATCCGTGTGCGCAGTTTTAAAGATATAAGCATACATGGGGACAGACAGCGGAAAGCGAATTTGTTTTATTCTATGTAATGATGCTGTACACGGGTGAAGTCGGTCATGCTATTTTTTACACGGGCGACCTCGCCTACGACGCTTCTCTCTTTACACAAACTCTATTAGATAATATTTGACGCGAGCTAGAAAGAGCAAATTGTTTAACCGTTTTCTTTTCTTTCCTGTTTTCGGTTGAAGTAGTTCATAATTTGTATCAAGTGTGGATGTTATTTTATTTTTGCAATAAATTGTTTTGTCAACAACAAAGGAATTACCGGTGCAGTACCTACTCTTTAGGGTAATTACCTGTTCCCGCTCTTCTTTAAGAATCTCAAAGTAGGCACAAGATGTTTACAAACAAGTTGAGTGACAATTATATCTTCGTTTGTTTATTTATTTTACCTTATTATTTATTTAAATATCACATGAATGGATGAATCAACGCTCTGGATGCGAGCTGTTTCCAATAGAATTTAAGTATGAGATAACTATAGGAGAACCTATGTCCAGCAGTGGATGTCCTACGAGTGATGGATGGATAAATGGATATGAAATTTCCATTAAGAACACTATTACTTATTGATTTCTATTCATAAATTGTGTAACGATTCGACTGAGATGGAAAAGAACGTTTATATCTGGCTAAAAGTTAAAACTGCATCGGTTGTAGTGAAAATGCAATCGTTTCGAAACGGCTCAATATAAAGGAACCAATATGCGAGCGCGCGCGGACGACGGCGCGGACGCAATCAAACCTTCGCGGATCGGAACTCCTGGCCGAAGAGGTACACTGAGAGATAGGAAACACAAAAAAGATCAAAATTACTAATATTAACTTAGTACCTACCCAATAGTGTTATTGGAGAGAGTGTTCTCTTTCCTTTAAACTGGTACCTACCTAAATAGGTACATGCAAAAGATTAAGTGGATTTGTTGTTTTATTGCAGTGGGGAAGAGTAGGCAGTACAAAACAATAAACATATTTTCGGATTACTATTTTTTAGCAAATATGAAAATGTATTCATTTTGAAACGGCTCAATATCAAGAAACCAATATGCGAGCGCGCGGCGGACGACCGACGGTCGACGGTTTGACCAAAGAGGTACACTGAGAGACCAACCTAGAAATCAGGGAATGATCACCAGTTCCATACAAAATGTTGCTTTTGGGTTTGCTGAATCTTGACAAAGGAACTTGCGCGGCTCTTGTCAGTGGAGGAACTTTCTTGTCAGTTTTCATATCCGTTGACCTGATATAATTATCTATCTTCTCGTTGATTTGATTTAAAAATACCTCATGACCCTCAAGTGACTTTAACTTCTTCTTTTTGCCTTTATTATTAAACACTAGTTTTTACCCGCGGCTTTGCCCGCATACGCAATATATCATTATAATTTATAGCCTATGTATTATTCTGATATATAAGCTATATTATTGCAAACTTTCATTTCAGTCCGTTCCGTAATTTTTGCGTGAAAGAGTAACAAACATCCATCCAACTATCCATCCTCACAAACTTTCGCATCTATAATATTAGTAGGATAATACATACATAGGTACTCATCTCAAAATCCATGCCTATTGCAATGCAGCAACATGTATAAAGTACAACTATACAGGGTTATTTCTAATCAAGTAGCATCCTCTTAGGGGCTTATTCTGTATAACAAAACTAACAACTTTTGTACTGCGACTTTTGTCAAAACTCAAAAAAAAAATGTTATTCCATAGAAAAATATCGTTCACCCGCGACAAAATGTATGGAACAGCTGTTTTTATTTAGTTTTGACAACAGTTGTAGAACAAACGTTGTTAGTTTTGATGTACAGAATAAGCCATTAAAAGCATGTTAATTGATTAGAAATAAGCCTGTATAGCGTAGTAATTCAGGGTCAAAATTGCAAAATTCTTATTGCTAAGAAATGCAGTTGGTGTCCATCAAAATAAATTGGCACTCGAAAATAACTGATAGCAAACAGCTAATGTAGTCTTAGGAACAAACAAGATTCAAGCTATTTTCAAACCATTCTCTTGGTCTGTTTTGACAAAAGCCTTAGATAAACGCAATTAAATAAAAGCCCTACTAATATCTTATGACTGACGTGTTGATGATGATGAAATACCTTGTCACAGCTTACCAATTCTATAGGCACAATTATGAAGGCGCCATCGTAATTATAGGAATTTAGTTGGAATATTTTTGTATCTTTTTTTTTCTTTTTGCTTTAGGCATTCGAGATAGAACACTTTTTAAGTTGCTATTAAATTTACGATGGCGCCTTCATAATTGGGCCTTATATAAATTTAAATCTGTTTAAGTCCTCTCTAACTCACTGTACCTCTACCCTTTTCCGAACGAAAAGCAGTTTTCATATCTAGTCAGTAGCGGTGGTGATGATTTATGTTTCGCGCCGACATATTGCAGTCGCCTGGCCTTTACTACTACGGCTTCTACAATACCGTGCTTCTTGTTATACTGCAGTTCTTGCAATACCACGGTACAGTGTTGAACTGCATTTCATTTACGGATTTTGACCCGAGACTATTATTATCGAATTATTGTGTAGTGAATGTGGGTTGCAAAGTGCAAAATCAAAAGTTTTCAATCCGCTTATCACAAATTTAATTGATATATCTGTACTTTGAACTACTTTGAAAAGGTGACTTAAAAAGTTATTTTCTCTGGGCACTACTATTTCCAAAATAGACCACCTAATAATTATTTTTACCAAAAATGGCACTTCTAGAGTGTGGATGAAGAATTCGAATAGTTTGCACGGATCAATGTAGTAATTTTCCACTAATTCTCACATATTTTTTTATTTTTCAAAAACGAGTCAGTAGTTCCGATAAAATTTAAATGGGACCAGTACTGAAGTAGTTATGATCTATCAATTAAAAAAAGAATTGTCAAAATCGTTTCATAATGTTGGCGGAGTATTGAAGTAACATACATACAAAAAAAAAACATACAGATAAATAGAGCCTTCTTTTTTGAAGTCGGTTATAAACGCAAAATAGGAATATCAAGACCAAAGCAATAATGATAAACCATACCTACTGGCTCATAACGGTGTCGCTGCCACGTTTTACAGATAATGTAGGCAGGAATGTAGTGCGTCGTTTAATAATGCTATAACATGGCGCGTGGTTTATTGCGCGACGTGTGCGCGCGCCCTAACCGAGCCGCGCGCCGCCAGTGTGACGCCGCCCTTAGCTATGAATAATTGTGCCGTAATAATAGGTGCGAGAATTTCGAATTCCGCACCGTTTTCAGCTTTAGATGCAAATTTGTACAATGATTTAACCCTAGAAGCCCAATCATATTTTTAAAGCCATAAAGCCCAATCATACGTCAAATTGACGTGTAATATTAAAGGTCGTTATATTTGTTTGTTTTATATTGTATATATCATTTTTTTAAATTATTTATCTTAAATATAGTTTAATAAAACATAACAACGTAAATTTAAATCAAATAGTTATTTATTGATACTTTTATATTCAAATATTAGGAACTATAGTATAATTACACAAAAATTGTTATCGTCTTAGTTATTTCTTGATATTAATAAAATTAATGCAAAAATCAATCTTATTTAAACATTTTTCGGAAAGAAATCACCTTTCTTTGATATAAAAGCAGTTAAAAACAATCATTCAGTAATTATATACAGTTTTGACATATGTCAATATCGTGTTCTCCGCATATTGCTTTTTTTACATTTGAAGCACAGTGTTTTTGTCATCCACCTTTTTTACAGGTACAGCACCCACAGTAGTGTCCTGTTTTTGTTCTGGATCATTACATGTAACTGCTGCTGATTTTTTTGGCACGGTTTTCAACACATTTGCTATGTTTTCACGTAAAGTTTTCTCAAAGTTGGTGTTTCCAGACGTTTTTGCATCTGAGTCGATTCTGTGCTCAATTTTTGCACTCTCTACGGCTCAAGGTCAACATATTGTTGCAGTGACTTATGAATTCACATAAACCATGTTATGCATTCCTTACAAAACTGTCTAATCGAATAGATGCCTGATGCAACGTAATGATTCTGTGAAGTATAGTCGATGGTGTTTCTTCAAGATTTGCTGACTCTGGAGACGGGATAGGGCTTTCAATGTCCTCATTTCTAGTTGCCGAACTTACATTTCCAATAAAGTCCACCATTTTTTCTTCACTATCACTCCTTATATCATCTTGAGAAACAAAATCTTGAGGGTCACATCAGCGGGAGAAAAATCATCTTCATGTTCCAAGTGACGCAATTTCGTCTGGATTTAGGTATCTAGAAGACGCTATTAGCATTTAATTTCCTAAAAATAACATATTTAGTAATAACATCAAATGCAACAGTACGACAAGCAAAAAAAAAACAATACCGCAAACTTATAATAATCCCAAAACTTACACAAAGCCCAATCATACGTCAGAATGACGTGCATCATAGTGATTACAATTAATTGGGTACACTTACCGAAGCGACACAGCCTTCTCCTGTAAGGTTTCGACGGGCACTAGGTTGGTTTGGAAGGACGTGACGATTCAACAAAGTTTGCAAAAGATATAGCGATTTTTTGTTGGCGTGTACGTCAAAACGACGTACATTGGGCTTCTAGGGTTAAGGAGTTAATGGTCACTAATTCTATTTTGTACATGTTTTTATTTCATTGAAGATATTTTGTACCATAATTATAAATTGTTGACATAGGTATTTTTTACGATAAAACGACAAACAAGCTGGCATGCCTACTTAAACTTAAAGTAGATAAGCATTGACTTGGTATGTTTTCGGTTTAATTTTATTGATGTAGGATCAACAACGCTTATGAAAAACTATGTCCTGTACGTATCTACTAACCTCTGTTTCCTACTCTTCAGGGTGCGAATTTCGGAAAGGAGGTCTCTCAGAAGAATAAGTAAAAAACCTAATTAAAAAAAAAGTAAAATTACAAATTATCAACATTATTTTTAGCTAACTGCTGAAAAACTGGAACAAAGGGTCCCAAGGGCAAGGAGTGGCTTGCTCTTACATCTAATGAGATCCGGCGGTCATCTGTCCTCTCTCTGGACGGATATCCTTCATCTATTTACCACTGCAATAAATACTCAAAAAAGACAAGTTTCTCTATCTCCCTTCCCCCAATTACTTCAGGTGAGTGACAATGAAAGTTCGACCAGATCCCCGCCGGCAGGCCAGCGCTGGAGATGGAATCTCGTCGTTACGCGTGATTTATACGATGACTTAATCCGACTATTTACTACTTTTAGTGGAAGGTAAAGAGGGCCTTTTTCCGGCGGCCCTTTAGGTTAAAGAAGGAGGTGGTCTAAGTTATGAAAATTTGACTTGACTCGCTGCTCCTGATTACATCTTCCTCAATCGGCACATTGACTAAAAACATATTATAAATAATAATAGTCCGTCAGATAGACCATCAAAAAATATTAGACACATATTTTTTCTTTGGCCAATTAAACAAACATTGATGAAGATATAGCCCCTCAAAGTTCCGCGTGACGTCACAAGTGCCATACAAATGTATAGACTTCTGTAAGAGGATTGACGTCACGACCCCCACTCCCAAACTTTGACAAGTTTTATTTTTGTCATTAATTGTTTGATTGACAAAAGAAAAAGTACATGTACAATATTTTTGGTAATCTAACTTACGGACTAATTATATTATTGTTTTTTTTACCCCATCATCATGCGTATTGTGATACTCTTCAATATAGCACAAAGATAGTAAAAATGAGTGAAACTTACTCTTCAAGGACGTTATTAAATGTGATAATTTCCATATTAACGAGTACGTATTAAGTACTTACCACAATTAACTTGCTTACCTACTACGACCTGTCAATTAGGTACATTATCGTTTTCTTGTTCGAATGCCTCAGTCAAAAATGATTGGCTTATAAATAAGTACGTACACATTATGTTAATTTTGTAAAGCCATTTCAACTGTAACATGACTTAAGAGTTAGGCTGCGTTTCCACCAGAGATGTGCGATGGAAATGTGTCGAGGATGTCTAGCTATACTGTGAAAACTACTATACTATACTGTGTGGGGGTTTCCAACAAAGCTGTGTGATGTAAATGTGGCTACGAGGATGTGTAGTGGAGCTGTGAAAATGCGCATTAATGTGTGGTGCGAGGATGCGTTGCGAAGTGCTGGCTGGCTGGTACAGTATGCGCAAACCTCGCAACATTTCCTTCTCAACACACATTCCTCGCACACATCCCTCGTACACATCCCTCGCACAAATCTCTCGCTTGTTTTGTATGGGCAAAAATCTAGCTCCGCTGAACCGTTTCCACCAGAGCTATTGTATTTATTGTGGTATTGTAAGTATTTATTTATACTTGCTCGTCGCTTTTCACTTGTTCCCCGTGTCCAGTAAATACGGTTATCAGTCAGCGAGTGTGATGTATGCGAGCGTCCCCCGGTGGCTCCTGATAATTATCTATTTCACTTCACAAACTTACAAGCTGGGATGGCAGTGCATAACTTTGGAGAGTGGATTTACTGTATCTACAGAGTTAATGGCTAGTTTTGTTTGAAACCTTTGTACATATAATTGTCATTAAAACTAAAAGTCTAAAGACTTTCAGAAGGTATAGGTTTCCATTTTTACCTAAAAACCAACTTTGAAATCGAGAAAAAATCTGCTGTGCCATAAGTAAAAAAAAAACATTGGCTCTTAACCGTTTAGCCATGTCACCAATAGAATGAAAAGAACCAATAGAATCGCTTTATTTCCCTCTCCTCGGTCAGCATAGCTCTGGTGGAAACGGCTCAGCGGAGCTAGATTTTTGCACATACAAAACAAGCGAAGGATGTGTGCGAGGGATGTGTACGAGGGATATGTGCGAGGGATGTGTTGCGAGGAATGTGTGTTGAGAAGGATGTGTTGCGAGTCTTGCGAGGTTTGCACATACTGTACCAGTCAGTCCATAGACGGAGTTTGTTGGAAGTAGAAGTGCGCAAAATAGATATGGATAATTGGAAAAAGAAGATACTTTTATATTTAACGATTTGCGATGAAGTAATGGAAGAAATCGACTCATTCACAGCTTCGTAACGCATCCTCGCACCACACATTAATGCGCATTTTCACAGCTCCGCTACACATCTTTGTCGGCATATTTTCATCGCACAGCTTTGGTGGAAATCCCCACAGATTTTCACAGCATAGCTAGACATCCTCGTACGACACATTTCTATCGCACATCTCTGGTGGAAATGCAGCCTTAATCTGTATTCTTACCAGTGGTGGCATTACAACAAAGCGCTAACTCAAATATCAGTTCTTAAGTTATCAGCTGTTAAGTAAAGGCTAAACGCTGCTGACGCTTAATGTAGGCGTATAATAGCGTTTGGTAACAAACCTCACTTAAAAGCAGTTACGTAGATTATTTCATCTGCTAGGCAAAATTATAATGAACGCCAATCAACAAAAATGCTCGAACTGATCCATTATAATAAGACACCGCACCCGCCAGCATTAAAACCTCCGTTCCACCGGGCAATTAAGGCAAGATCGCTTCCATCTCAGAAGGTGATTCTTGTTATTTTTCCTAAGCCACGCGGGACTTCCCCCTCCCCACCATTTCCTTGGGAATTCAACCGGGAAGATGCTCGTTAATTAGAAAGAGTATTTTATTAAGCCAATTTGTTAGAAATACCTGTGACATGGAGATCAGGGGGGCAATTTGTATCGTTTTTTTACAATCTTCAGAGATTGCGAGGGGGACGGCGTGATTTTTTAAAGCAATTGCTGGTGAAATTGTTGATGGATTCAAAGAGGAATAAGGTGAAATAATTTGGGAAGATTGCTGTTGTTATGGTAAAAGGTTGCATTTGAAACATCAGATTATCCCATAAATATGCACTCTTCTTCTGCTTCTGCGTCGGGTTGATTCTGTCAATGGTTAATCTAATAGAGTGCTCACTACACGAGATTTTCCCAGTAGTTAGCGACTGCCACCCCTGAGAGAGGGTTTCATAAAGAAACTGTTGAGGAGAAACCTTTTAATAGATTTATAATGTGTCATTAGTTGTGTATGTCTAGAACCTAGCGCCACCCTGCAGTTCTAATCTGGTCCACCTTGTGACTAGAGGATGACAGCTGATGCTGTTTAGGTGCATCAGCTTTCTGCATACGTGGTTCAGAATACTTTGAACTTAATAATCGGTGAAAGAAAACATCGTGAGGCAACCTGCATACGTCCGTAGAAGAAATTCGATGGCGTATGTGTATCCACCGACCCGCATTGGGCCAGCGTTGTGATTATGGCCCAATCACCCTCCGTGGGTAGACCTACGTCCTGCAGTGGACCAATAAAAAGGCTGGTACAGTACTTTGAACTTACCATCAGGTTAAAGACTTGCTGGATCCGATTAATTGTTTCAAAAATTCCTGTAACATTATGACGGTTTGGCGGCGCTATGCGGCTGACGAGGTGAGTCACATTGTTGTAGTTTCCCACGACAAGGCGCGCGGTACAATTGCTCAAATTGACCGGTCGCCGTACTAGCTCCCGTCTAATCTGTGACTCCGCGCCGCTCTGCTTGACCCCGCGAACTGTTAATTGTCCACCACCTAACAAAGACAAAAGTGTAGAGTCGAATTAAGATGATACTCGTAGATGAACAATGAAATAAATAATCCTTATTGTACTAATTAAAGTATTTAGAGTCAAATAAAATTTTAAAAAATGGCATGTTATTTAGTAGCAGCAGAAGAAATTCAGACAGAGCCCGCACTATATAAGCTTTAGTTTTGACTTTCATCTTGTTCTCTCAGCTCGTAAAACGAGCAAGATGCTGTGCTTCAAAGTCGTGGTGACAAACACATGTGAAAACTGACACTGGGATTTATTGAGTAAGCGCTCTGACGTTTGGCTTGGCTTTTTCTCCTGCTCGCGCCAGTTACTTGCCACTAGAGCGAGCGGGAGGAAAAGCGAAACCGAACATCAGAGCGCTTACACAATATAGCCCAGTGTCAGTTTTCATGGCAAATTACCTATGCTTTGTGCTATAACTCATTATCTCTTATCGTCTGACGCAGTGGTCGAGCTGATTATTTTCTCGATTTACGTGTTGGCTCCATTTTAAAAATAGTTCATAATGATTGTCTGAATCACTTTTGTTCAGCTTAGTACACCAGTTCTGGATAACCCTGTATAATTATAACAATTTTTACTAAACATATTTGAAATAATGAATTCAATGTAGTTGCGGCGCAGTGACCCACGCGATGAGATGGACTACAACCACAGATCAACATACTCCAGGAGTCCAAATCTACTTAGTATTTATTCCAACTCTGGCAAAGGTTCCAAGAGATCAAAGACACGTAGAACTGCTAAACTACTTAGAAACTTCATAGCCTACTCCAATGATTTCTTGTTCCAATAAAAAGCTGGATGTTTCTGCGTGCCAGATACGGGCATGGTACAACAGGAGCGCGGTGACTCACGCGATATGATGGACGCTGCGCCGGCGACGACGGCTGATTGTTTCGTCACCACCGCGGTAAGTACCGGTCGAAGAACGTAACTTGTCTGATTCTTTGTCTCTCTGTTTTTCTTCTTCTTCGTGTCGATGGTTTTAAAATAGGTTATATCTATTTGTACAAGTTTTGCCCAGTGGTTAGCGCCTGCCACCCCATAAGGAGAGGCATCCATAAGGTCGCTCAATGTGCAGGTGTTTCGACACTGAGAGCAGGACAGTAGGTGCTTTATTGTTTGCATTGAAAGAATAACACTTAACAAACTTAAAAATATAAACATTTCGGCAAAGCTTTCGGTTCTTGGACTGAAAAGCAGCCCAGACTCCACAGAGACTGCTTTACCGTTACCTGTTGCTCAAATTCCCCAATAATATTTTACCGGGTTCTAAAACACCGAGTACACATAACCGAGTATCCTCACTTGGACTTATTCATTGAATACTGGAGCGTCATAGTTGCTGCTCTGCATACAGCCGAAAAGTTTAGTTTCCCTAGCAACTGCTAGTACAAGTAATAAGGTTTTCACAGATATAATTAATTAATTATTTAACAGTTTTAAGACGGAATGATTTCTTTTTATGTTTGTTAGATATATTAGACTAATTTACTCATAATAATATGATCTTTAGTATAATTAAATAATATTATAACTTTGTATAAATGTAGCGTATTGGATGTAAGTCTGTAAATCTATACCTACTGTAAATTCTGTAAATGTTAAATGTAAAGCTGTACTATAAATAAATAAATTGGAATTTGAAATTGAGAAATTTCTCACATTGTGGAGAATGTTTATCCCTATTCCCCACAAATTCCTCACCTATAGTTTAAATTTTAATGGATAAAATGTGAGGTAGGATTCCCCGCAATTCCGGGGATTCCCCTTAAATCGGCAACCTTGCCCACAGTATACCTACTTATCTACCTGACGTATACCTAAAGCTGTCTTAGCAAAATATTGCCAAATATCATACCGGCCATAAATATAATCGCCATGCATCGTACAATATCCCAAACTAGAAAAAGATATAGTGTAACATTGTAAAACTAAATCGAATGAAGAAAATATACCTAATAAATTCAGTAAGTGAGACACTTTTTATACAGAGGGCAAAATTAAGTAGATTGGATCATGAGAAAAGACAAAATATATATAACGCGGTCACATTAACTCGACGCTTCGCATTAATTTTTAAGCAATTTTTACTCGGTCTTAATAAACAGGTAGAAACTTTTCTTATATAGAAGATGGTTTGGAACCTTTCGTGCGGGAGTCCGACTCGCACTTGGCCGGTATTTTTTGCACACCGTACTTGAGCGCCTAAATAACGTCACATGGTCAAGCGTCTAGTTAATGTGACCGCGTTGTAAATTTGGATGATGCCGTCTATTGTAAAATTATGACTAACACTATTACAGTGATTACTGGTGCCAACTAAGAAGTACAAAAGTAAGTAGGCATACAAGCAAGCACCTTTCAATTAAAATGGCTATTTTCTGCATCATGACTTTAAGAATGATTCACTGTAACCTATTTTTAATCCTATAACACCCACAACGTGAGCAAAAAGGTCACTGATTGAATTTATTGACACAAGACACTTAAATGTACACAAAAATGACTAATAGTGATTTATCCGCTATTTATTTGTGTAAACTGGCAGATGCTTCGATCAGACAAACACGATCGAAGGGCAGATGCATTCTAAAAGACCACAATCTTAAAGAGAAGAAAGAGTTCTACATGGAATATTTCAGATGCCTTACCGTTACCTGCATTTATCCTGGGTTTCGTGTATCTTTTTTTTTTTCAATCAGGTTTGTGTTTGACTACAAACTGCCTGATGTTAAGCAGATATGCGGTCTAGGATGTAACACGCTTACCTAGAAGATACCTATTTACTCGAGATTTGAAGACACCTACATTGTACTTTAGCGGGAAGACAGACTCCGGCAAAGCGTTCTACATTCTGGCTGTTCGTATGAGGAATGTGGACTCAAAACGCTTGGTCCTATCGCGCGGGATGTCCACCATAAAAGGGTGGCTAATAAAGTCTAAGCTATTTAGATTTTGATTGAAAAATGCCTGGAGATTTAATTTTTGTTAAATTCAATGTTCGCCAATCAAAATAAAGCGGCATATGCCATGTTGCAAGGTGCGCTGCGCGCGCGCCGGTCGTTGCCTTCAAATACTTCAATTGGCTTCACCGGCCGTCTGAAGTGGGTGTCGCACCCATCGTGCTTTATTGCCGTCAATTTACATTCACTGGCTTTAATCGAGCTGTTTAAGACGCTTGTTGATGTCATTTCAAACAGTTGCTGTAACAGGTCTATAAAATAAGTACAATATTTAGGTTACGAGATCCCTTAGATACATATAATATTGGAGGCTTTTGAGGCATTCTTTTCATCATTTTTGTTCAATAAATTGTAATGAAAAAGACAGCTGTTTTAAGTAAGTTTAGACATTTCAAATAAATAAATCATTCTAAATTTAGTCAAGAAGAAAACATGTAAAAATATAAAAGTCAAAGAGTCATTTCACCACAGTAAAGACTGGCATCATCCAATCTGTCACTATGAAAACATGTATCCGACACTAATGGTTAAAAATTAATATTTATGTTCCTTAAACAAGGGCTAAAATCAAAGTACGAATAACCTTCTACTAATATCTGGAGCTAGCTAAACAAAGACTTTACGTTTTAACTAAAGTAGTAAAATAGTTAGGTTTACTCATAAAAACCCGTACTATACAGAATACACGTGTCTGAAAGACATTACTTCATAGGCTATGACTACGACTTGATAGTCATGATTTGAACTTTACACCGTTGCGACATCGGCCCGCACATGGGCCCAGAAGTCCAGATGTCTGCACACCTACATACACACTACAGGGTACAGGGTACAGTGTACCTATACCATATTAAAACGGTAATGGTCGGTGCGATGTGAATCACAGGCGAGCACATGCGACCTCGATACCGGCACATTGAGGACTAACCTCGCAGAGAGACGAGGAGGTTGAAGATCTTATCATTTTTGCCTTAGAGTAAAATAGTACCTATTTTACTCTAAGGCAAATCAAACAAATTCAAACGTGAATACATGAAGAGTAAATAACATTTTGCTTGCGAGCAGTCATTTAAACGAACAAAAACAAAGATTATCTTCTCCTAACGTCACCGCAGCCAAAAAAGATGTCTACGGTACGGCCTAATTTAGTCCTTCCTTCAGATTTATGAAAGACCGGCCGTAAGCGGTTAACATCCAGCACATTCCTATTGTCCGTGAAGTGCAAAGGACAACCCACCGAGTGATCCGTGAGATGTCCGTTGCACTTCACGATATATTTTAAGTGGAGATGTTAGAAATGAAGAAACTACTCATGAAATTTAAGAAGAATGTCAGGATGACCAAGAAAGCAACCAATTTACTGATCATAAGCTCGACATTACTCTATAAAAAGAGACCAAGTGTGGTGTGAGTTGTGTTGTGGTAGGTACCAATTTTTAAGTTGAATCGGCTGTACCAGCGGCTTCGCATATCCAGTCTACCCGGGACCACGGTCGATGCAACTCGGTCGAAACGTAGAGATAATGAGGTATTTATTTATCTCGTTTTTCAGTGCGCGATTAATCCCATGGTATTTAAGAATAGAATAGAAAAGGCTAAGGTTAGTTTACAGTCCCGTCATATGAATAAACTTTATCTGTCCCACGAGATTTTAAGAATTCAACTTTTTGTACCGGAAGGGAAGCAAGTTCTCTTACTGCCATCGCTAACGTGCCATCAAATTATTATCATCTAGATTTAAGCTGATTCTACTGAAACAATTAGGTAAGTATCCCGAATCGTGTCGCATCTGATTTAATTGCCTCCAATCTATGTCGAGGCGTGAGAACGCGCCGCATATGCGGAGTACACACTCGTTCTTTTATTGGCCGGTGCGACCACTCACATACTTTTTAATTACCTTTTACATTATGTAGACGCACCTTCACATTGCTATATAACTTTGAGCTTTAGTACTCTAGAATAAGAACCATTATAATGAAGATGGTTTATGTAGATAGGTGGGAATTAAAAGGAATGGAGTGCGCATATGGTAGTCATAAATTCATCTGACTGATACCATTAATATTGTGTTGAGGTGTCGGATGTAACATTAAAGTGTTGGAGTACGTACTAAGTGGACAATTTAGTAAGCACACATTAGTTAACAACCTATATTACCTATAAAGTAAGTAAGTTCGTATACGGCGGGTGACTACCCATGGTGTCAGAGTCAGGCATATGACATGGCCAAAGGGTTATAACAACCGAGACCTACGATTTGACGTTCCATCCGAGCCACGGTAGCGCTCAGTTGGAAAATGCCACCCGCGGTCACCCATCTAAATACTGACCGTACGGAACGTTGCTTAATGTTACCCATGGTAAGTGCATATTAGTAGTCTATACCTATCGGAAAAATGCCATAGACTAACTAATAAATGATATTAGCTTGATTTTAAGTTTTTAAGGGTTCCGCACCTCAAACGGAAAAACGGAACCCTTATAGGATCACTTTGTTGTCCGTCTGTGTATGTCAAGACTTTTTATCTCGGGAACGCGTAAAGATATCGAGTTGTAATTTAAACTGTAAATGTATATCTATGGTCTCTTGCAGTTGTGTAAAAGAAAAACTTCTCAGTTATCGTTTAAAAAAAGTTAGAGCCGTTTATGTCGTATATAACCGCATATTTCGACTCACAAAAATCTACAGGGTACTTTCCGTTTACATTAAACCATGAAATTTGGTGAAAATCATTGTCTCAGAGTACACATATAAGATTAAATATGAAAACTGTACATTTTTATTTAAATCACAAAAAATAGGGCCTCAAAATTCACAAAATATGGGTTCGAAATTCAAACTGAGTAAATCGTATCATGAAAGGTGTCATATAAAAAAACTTCATTAGCACATTCTAAAACAGGTTTTAAATTATTTTAACAATGTGTAATTTTCGATGACCAGAAAAGTGAAAAAAAAAAACTTTTTTGTCAATCGTTATAGTATAGAGATTTTAACAATATACTTCCCAATTTTGTGAAATTTTCTGGATTTGTACGGAACCCTCGATATGCGAGCCTGACTCGCACTTGTCCGGTTTTTAAGTTAATACTGATATTTAATACCTAATGCTGAGATGGAAAATTGCTACTCACGGAAGAAAATGGGTGAGATATTTGACTAACTTTGGGCTTTTCCAAATAGGTTAGGACAAAAAAATGAGATAACCTTGATAAACAAGTAACTTATAAATTACAAGGTAAAGAGAATCGTCGTGGCGTTACGGTGAACTTACAATACGATTTTAATCAGCAGCCTACTTGATAGAAGTGAGATTGATGAAAACCGAATTGGTGTCTACCAAATATCAAACACTTTTTATTTGTGGTAACAGTGACAACTTAACAAAATTAGTAAAATAGCACACGGGCGACCTCACCTGCGACGCTTCTCTTTTTACACAAACTCTACGAGAGATATACCGAAGTCTCTCTATGAGATAAGAATGCAGGGAGTCGTAGACAAATGAAAGTTACTAACTATCGATATTCCCCAATGATCAGTAAGTGGTTCGGACATAGTTACAGCTGATGAAGCAGTGAAGTTATCGAATAAGCAGATACCTACCGTTAAACTCCCAGGATCATATCGCATGCAAATAAGTAATTATTAGCAAAAATATTAGATAACCGAGGTCGTTAAGAGGTACTCAGAGCTCGTGGGTTCAAATCCCGGACCCTTACCAATGAGTTCTTTGGAATTGCATTGCATTATCCTGCAGTAGACTATTTAAAAGGCGGGTTCAATATAATTATTATGCCATTAGAATAATTTAAGTACTTAGTTCGGTTAGTACTTTATAGGTACCTATTTATATTACACATAAATAACACAAAAGTTGTAATTATTTATTCAACAAACAATAAGTGAGGATAACGATATTTACGTTAGAACAAAACATAGTTATAATAAACAGCCTAAAAGTATAAATTAATAAACTAAAATAACTTAACAACTTATAATACGGTTATTTTTGTTTGTTAATAAAGTTCCATCGTACATTAGGCTTAGGCATAAAGTCATTTATATGCATTTGTTTGTGAATTTTTACATTCAAATTAAACTCAAAGCAAAAACAAAAGTTTTACATAAAATAGTATGTACGTTTTTATTTTCTCCTCAATACTCAATCACAAGAATGTATATTTTTTCTTTTATCAAAAACATGGAAAATACCTAAGTGCCTACGTAGATGTGCCTACGTATTTACACACCTACATAGATCACGACATACCTCAGTGCCTCAAGTCGAAAGATTTCGACCAGTGTATGTTGCCATTGATATGGCACAGAAACGTGGTCTCTCACTATGGGCCTTATTAGTAAGCTCAAAGTAGCCCAACGAGCCATGGAAGGCTATGCTCGGAGTTTCTCTGCAATGCGAGATCGAATCAGGAATGAGGAGATCCGTAGAAGAACCAAGGTTACCGACATAGACCAGCGGATTGGCAGGTTGAAGCGGCCATGGGCAGGGCACATTGCGCGGAGGACTGATGACCGATGGGGTTGAAAAGTTCTCGAGAGGAGACCACGTACCGGCAAGCGCAGCGTAGGACGTCCATCCACAAAGTGGACGGATGACCTTATTAGGACCGCAGGATTGCGCTGGATTCAAGCCGCTACCAACCGGTCTTATTGGAGATCATTAGGGGAAAATCACTAAAGCCTAATGCAAATCATTTGATAAAATAGTTTGATGAAAAAACAAGCATATGTACTTAACATAGGGTTATACCTAATCAATTAGCATCCTTTTAGAAGCTTATTCTGTACATAAAAGTCAAAACCAACAACATATGTTCTGCGACTTTAGTCAAAATTAAAAAAAAAAATCATACAATCATACATATTGACACGGGTGAACGATATTTTTCTATTGAACAACAAATTTATTTTCAAATTTGACAAAAGTAGCAGTACAAAAGTTATTAGTATTGATACACAGAATAAGTCCCTAAAAGGATGCTTATTGATAAGAAATAACCCTGTATAGTCAGTACAAAAAAATAAACTCCTTAGAAACAAAGGTAAACTGACATGTATAATTGAAATGGGCACAAATAGAGCATGAGCAATTGAATTATTTTGGGCATGACATCATCACACATTGGACAAGGATTGCCTTGTTATGACATTAGGTCGCCGTGAGTCAGGGGCGCCACGTTCAGTAGGTACCTACTGTAATTATAATTATAGAGACAGATATCCTAGGTGAGTGTGCTTCTGTTTTTTACATCCACTTTATTTAACTTTGTTTTCCATACAGATCTCTCGAGATAGGATATGTACCTATAGAATCTAAATCTAACGGGGGCGTAACTTTGCAACTTAAGCCGTGGTGATCTAGTGTTAATGAAACCCGCCTTACAGTAGTATGGTCGTGGGTTTAAATCCCGGTCCCGTACCAATGAATTCCTTGGAATTTATGTACTTAATTTCACACTACTGGCTTTTCGGCGAAGGAAAACATCGTGAGGCAACCTGCATAAGAAATTCCGCGGCGTATGTGAATCTACCAACCCGACTGAGCCAGCGTGGTGGATATGGCCCAATCACTCTTCATGGTTAGGCCTACGTCCTGCAGTGGACTATTAAAAAGGCTGATGCAGTACAGTATACTTTGCAAGACTGCTGGATGGCGTTGAATGCAAGATGCTTCCAACCGGTCTAAATGGAGATCTGTTTGTGAGGCCTATGTACGTCAGAGGCCAGTGGACGTCTTGTGGATGAATCGATGAAGACAACATAATGTTTTACTATAAGCTCTGATCAAAATCACAAATCGTCCGTGACGTCTCTGACCTGTCTAATATTCTCTACATTCACATTTTTTTCTTCACATAAAATATACTTTAACAAAATACAATACTACTTTATAATTATGCTAAAACTACATAAATATAATTTTAACGACATTTGTTGCAGATAATGGTTGAATGATATAAATTTTTGTACTAATAAATGATTTATGATTTATGATTCTTGAATATTTCGTAAACTTGTATTTTGCGGTGTATGAGAGTTCGTTGCTTATAAATTTACCTATAGTAGTAAATACTCTAGATCTCTATGGTTCTTACAAGTTTCCTGGAATGAGTTCATCAATTATAAATAACTGCGGTTTTAATATTATCACACATTATATGCATATCATTATATACACTCCTAAGCCTAAGTTTCTCAGTTTGGCTATCTATTGGGTATTTTAATGTATAAATTAATCAACGTTACACATTGGTTTTTATTTATCCGACATACCTCATACCGACATACCTCAGTGCCTCAAGTCGACAGTTTTTGACCAGTGTGTGTTGCCAGTGATGACTTATGATGGCACAGAAACGTGGTGTCTCACTATGGGCCTTATTAGTAAGCTCCAAGTAGCCCAACGAGCTATGGAGAGGGCTATGCTCGGAGTCTCTCTGCAGGATCGAATCAGGAATTAGGAGATCCGTAGAAGAACCAAAGTTACCGACATAGCCCAACGGATTAGCAAGTTGAAATGGCAATGGGCAGGGCACATAGCGCGGAGGACTGATGACCGGTGGAGACCACGTACCGGAAAGCGCAGCGTAGGACGTCCACCCACAAGGTGGACGTATGACCTCATTAAGACCGCAGGATCGCGCTGGATGCAAGCCGCTTCCAACCGGTCTTATTGGAGATCCATAGGGGCGGCCTATGTCCAGCAGTGGACGTCCTTTGGCTGATGGATGGATGGACACATTTGTTTTTATTTGTTGCATTACCTAAGCACACGTACATGACACTTTCAAAACCATTTATTATCAGAAACTATTTCTTTTAGGCTTTCGCTAGAAGTTAAATAAAAAATATTTGGTTTATATTCATATATGAAAATCATTCAATTAGATTCTCCACTTCTCTTTAATTATTTTTCCAACGATCGAATAATTTAACGCTCATCGCTCTATCCACTGAATATAAAACACAACTAGCAATAAGTCGTACATTGGCCCATGATTGTGACAAATGGGCCATAAATCTGCCGTCCAAGGTGCGTCGTTAGCGGCTTCCGTCGCCTACAAGTTTCAAGAGCAGTGGGTGCATGCAGCACCTACGATATCACCGTAATTGACCAGCAATAAAATATGGATTATTTAAAAATATCGGAGCATTTGTGACGTTCATGTTTTTAGAAGATAAACAAAGCTCTACATTTTTATTATGAACTTTAATTGGTTAGTACAGTAGAATTCGAGCAATTGTAAACTTTATTAGCAAAAGAGCCCGACACGGAACCTAGTGTCTATGGGTATTGGGTACCATAGAAATAGAACTTTAGTTCTCATTCTATGATGGATACCTAATAAATTAAAAAATATATAAATGTATAGTTTATATAACTAAGGTATGATTTAACTTCTAAAAAAATTTTAATGAAGTGATTACCAACTTTTTCTACGTAACCAAGACTGAAATCACAAAAAATCCATCATCTGATACAATATAGCGCAATTCAGTTCAGTAAAGTTTTTGCATAGAAGAGCATTTCATTATATACTTATATTGAACATGTTAAGGGCAGCATCAATTTGGTTTGAACTGTAATGGTGCTGTAACCTGTGATGAATAAAATAAATAAATAAAAAACATTTTTCAAAAGAAATTATTGTTTGGCAATTTTTTTGGTTGGGCCCATAGTAAAAGTTGACCACTTATGTGTAATATCCCTACACCTAAAACAACCCTTTGTTTTATAATTATGTATGAAATAGCACAGTGACTTATTTATGACTTAGGTGCTTACTGCGAATAACCACAGCCATAATTTCCCCAACCCCATACAATACATATCAGAGGCAAGCACTAGAAAAGAATCTCTCACTTTAATAACTTAAATGTCACATTCGCCGAAGGTAGCCAAGAAAAATTGTCAACTTCTGGCACAGAAGGACAATTTTAATTGTTAGAAAAGATCTAAAGCCTTCATAACTCGGCTATTTCTTTACAACTACTAGTTTACTTGCCAAATTGCATTTTCTAGACACTCAAGTCTCCGTAAGACCATTCAGTACAATAATAACTTAATTCTGGACTGTTACTTGACAACTGTATCTATATAAGATGGTTAAATCTCTGAACTATATCTTCTATAACATTTTCGTACAGAAAATGCAGTCGTGACTCTCACGTTTGGCTGCAGGGCTATTTCGGTCGTGGAGTAATAATTCCAATCGAGAAGTGTTAAAGTACCCTCGACACCTCGATCAGGTGACCTCTGGCGCCGCGCCGTCGCCGGAGGGTGGTCGAGTGGGAGGGCTGGGGGTGGGGGAGATTAATTACAGTTTGATGGCACAACTGCGCCCCAGGTACTGACGCCGGTGACTGATTTACAGAAGACAGGTGGAATTAGAATCTGGACGCGGTCGAGATTAGGACTGACTGGTAATTGGTGGCGTGGGCTGTAAGACTTGACACAAAACTATGACTATGTAGGTACTTACCTACTGTCTAGTTTTTGTTTAAGCCTGCTAAGTCCCACTGCTGGATACAAAACACCCTCTGAATATTATTATCTCGTACAATAAAAATAAAACCTCAACGTAGTTGTGACTTTCTGACTCTAATAGAATAGCTAAATATTATTTACCTACGTAAAGATACTAGTATCGCATACCTACCATTGATTGGTTATTGATATTTACTCCATAGAGCAGTGTTTTTTTCAAAAAAACATACGCTTCTTTACCTTTTATCTCTTTTTTACTTTTATTTAGTTACTAGATATTTTTACAATATTTTAGCTAGTGAAAAGCATCTTAAACCCCGCAGAGTCTTAGTGCCGCGTTCTCTAAGCAGCTTTAGAAACAAACTTATAGCTGAAAAATTAAACAAGTAGTTAGTGTCTATTATCTAGCATTAGAGTTACATTTTTAGCATTTTACCAACAAACGTGCTCCAAAAATTGTTGAATAGGAGCTTAAAATCTTTAACATAGAACCCTTCACGTAATATTGGACAGCCCACCTCTCGTCAGGCCGGCGTCCGCCGATCGGATATTAATTACGAAGCGATTGGCTAAGTAATGACCCTTGTACATTTGACAGCCATGACCCGACAGGTGCCTGCCGGACCTAAATATTTACTGGAAAAGGATTATAATGGCAAAGTTGCGAATTATGTTGGGTTCCAGAGTTCGCCAGTAACAAAGCAAAGCCACATGTACAAGTCTCAGCAAATATAGATTGGCTTAGTTACTGGTTAGACATTTTCTTCATCTGTCACAATCAAGTTTAAGGAGAGACAATATAAAATAAAAAATAAAACAAGCCAGGAACAACTTGTTTCTGGAAATTATACCCCTGTTTGTTACTCTAATTTAAGTTTGTATTGCGTTATTGTTTCTTCTAGTGTGTACAATAGAGAGTTACGAGTATATATATATATATATATATATATATATATATATATATATATATATATATATATATATATATATATATATATATTTATCTACATCCTATAGTTTTGCCTGAATCAGGGATTCTACTTCATCCCCCATATTTTCCACAGATACACGTAGATATCTATGTAGATCTGCTATTGGCAAAACATGCAGGATGAGGGACTTTAGCCTATAACTGACATTCAAAACACACAATCTGTATGACATCCAACCAGGAGTCACAGAGAGTCATGAAGAGGTCCATGCTCGGCACTGAACTCCAAGATCAAGTTCGCAATATGGAAATCCGACGAAGAACTAAAGTTCGGGACGTTGCCGTTCAAGCCATAGTCATGAAAATGAAGTGGAGTTGGGCAAGACATAGCGAGGCGAAGTGACAATACGGCGAGGCAAGCAAGGTAAGCGGAGCGTTGGTTGTTCGACTGCAAAATAGGTCGACAATATAGTCAAAATCGTGGGCCGATTATGGACACGATTGGCACTGAATCGAGGCTAATGGCACAGTAAGCGAGAGGCCCATATACCCAACAAATGGGTAAAGAAGGCTGTGTATGATCATGATGATGATAAGGAGTCACACAAGTTCAAACTTGTTTTACTTACTTCCCGCAGCTCTGCCCGATCCAGCGCCGCTACCTCGTCTCCCATACTCTCCATAGGTACACGTACACCTCTATGTAGAGCGGCCATTAGCGAGATATGAAAGAACAGGTCAGCGCCGCCCTAATCGACGCCGCAATCCATCACCCGCGGGAAGGTGGCCGCCACAGCGTCAGCAGAAACATGCACGAGGTGAAATTATCTTTAAAAGATTCACGCTGAGGGGCAGAAGTACAAGAATTTAAAAAATAAGCTACTCTTTAACCAAATTTATGGTAACCACTTATAAGCAGAATAATTAAATTATGTTTTTTACGTTGACTCTCCCAGTTGGACACCTAATAGAATTTTGTCACTGCAAATAGCTATAATAGGTTAGGTCAAGCAAAACCAATGAAATGTTATAAGTTTTAAATAATATAATAATATTTAAATGTTAAAAAACCAGATTGGATTAGAGCGCAGTTTAAAAATATTACTATAAAAGAAGCATTACACTCAAGGTATTGAATTTTGCATTGGAGTACAAAGTACTTATACTTAACTTTAGAAGTACTGCATAAATGTATAACTTAGCTCAATAACAATAATATTATTGACTTGTGTTTTACTTCATCCTATAACAGTAATGTTAAATTTACATTAGCTT
Organism: Hypomecis punctinalis; assembly: GCA_949316475.1. Lineage (NCBI taxonomy): Eukaryota > Metazoa > Arthropoda > Insecta > Lepidoptera > Geometridae > Hypomecis > Hypomecis punctinalis. The sequence continues at coordinate 3,863,608 of OX438805.1, forward strand.
AAAATACACCATCAAAATGTAACAACATAAAGAAGAAATGTTTGTTACGCACTGTCGTATAATAATATGATATAAATATATATATATTGATAAATGTTTTGTTTTTAGCTTTTTGTTTAGAGTGCAAACTTATTTTTGAATATCAGGCCAATTGTTCTTCTAACAGTACCCGTTCAGCAGTGACGTGGAACAGACGCGCAGACCACCGCACGCGGCGCAGTCGGTAGGACACCTACTAATAATGCCGTGATGTCTCCTCATCGATCACTACATGCTCTGGCTAAAATGGACCCTTATAAGTACAAATTGTGCAGCTCTTACATGTCATTTTTCTTTGTAATAATATGATTATATTTGTCGCTACCGTGGCTTGGATAACACGTTAAATTGTAGGCCCCAGTTGTTTCAACAGTTAAGCCATGTCAGAGGCCTTCAGGGAGCTTAAAAATTCTGACGCCACAAGACCACAAGGCCTAAACGAACTTACTTACTTTATTATATTTGTTTTATAGCACATGACAAAAAGTTACAGAAACGTAGCAAAAACGTTATTGTTTCAACCTGGGCTACAATTTATTTACAATATATAAACATATTAAACATAAACATATTTATTTCCAAATAACACTTGTGTAAAACATTCTTATAATAGTAGGTACTTAATTTTAACAAAACAGATAAATTTTAATGTAGGTTATAACAATGCAATTTTATGCACCCTGGATTTCGCACTAGGCTAGCCTGTGTCGCGAAATCCACTGTCTTTCGTTTTTGTGAATTAAGGTATGAATGAATGAATGAAAAACTTTGAATAGATATGAAAGCAATTAATTGGTATGCAATTTATACCTGTGTTCATTTTATGAAATATTTACCTGTATTACTTTTACCTGTTTCGCACAAACATTAGGCATTCGCTTAATGTTCTGTCGATCATCGCATGTTCAGTTCAGGTCAAAGTACAAGTATAGCAACAAAAACTAGTACAAACCTTTTAATTTGAAGTTAAACAAAGTTCAAATTAAAAGGTTTGTACTAGTTTACTTGCAATAAATAATGTGTGTAGCAAGTATTTTAACTAGACAAAAGTAGGAACTTAGATTACTAACTAACATTACTGTTATGCCGTTTAAAATTACGTAACTTCATTAGTCATGAACTCAGCTAAAATAAACAAATACATATACTCAAACTGCAAATAGCTTATTAAATTGAAATTAGTCAACTTTAATTATACACTATACCTGCCTATTTACTATACTGCGCAATTGTTTTTTAAGCGTAATATTTTACACAAACTTAGGTATATAATTCAGTCATCGATGTAGCGCTTATACCGTAGTTTGCCTAGGAATTTGTCAGCGATCACCAAAGTTAAGCGGCGTTCGGCACGCTCAGTCTACGGATGGGTGACCGCGGGTTGCGTTCACAACTGACTGCTGTCGTGGCTCGGATAACACGTTAAGCTGTAGGTCCCGGTTGTTTCAACCAGTTAGCCGCTCCAGAGGCGGCTTAAAAGCTCTGACACCAGGGCTGGCCTATGCGAACACATTTTTATGGTGGAAATTAACGTGGTTTTCACACATTTTATACTATATATAACGGGACTGAACTCACGTGTGGGGTGTGGGGGTCGCCGAATGCGACCGAAACTATAGTCGTTACGACTATCCCCACACGTGATTTCAGTCCCGTTTAATATAGTATAAAACATTTTTATGGATTAAAAATATATTCAACGAATTGTAATAGCATCACTGTTAAGTTACGACTGTAAGAACTGTATCGATTATAATATATGATTGAACAAATTGTAATAGGTAGTAGTTACCACTGTAACGTGACCACATTTAACACTATCAACTCTACCGCTTGCTCTCTCTTTAGTTTAGCTTAAAAAATATTAGCTTTTCACAGCCTCGGACCAAATAATAATCATGACAGAATGTTGTAAACAAACAAGTGAGGCCGGTATAACTAGGCCTCGCCGTGTACAGACACAATTACACACATGTATATTGTATACGTACAACGAAACCAAGCCTAAGCTCGTCAGTCGAACTATGGCCGCGCAACACCGAGGCACTCACACATGTATAAAAATCGGCCTCACTCGTCTGTTCACGACATTATTTCTTGACTTTTTATTTGGTCGGATATCACAACATGAAAACTTTTGCTTCAAATCTCTGGCAATTTACAGGACGCAACCCTTCACTCGTATTCCACTTTAAAAATGGCAATCAGCCACAGCGAGACGTGCAGTACTCACGAATCCAATTTAAGAGCCGCATCTGCAATCCTGATTGCGCGCCATAAGGTGACGCACGGGCCTCATCTGCTAATCCATTAGCCACCTCGTATTCCTTTCCATTCCATATTTAATTTCCAATCCCCCCTTCCCCTCTCACCTAAGCAATTGTCCGCGCGCACATGTCGCGGCCCGACAACGTATAAAATTTGATAAATCGCATCGCCAACATGTGAACTACCCTCTTAGCTTAAACGGTCCGGTCGAAACACTTGACAGATAAAAACCAACCTTAATTTAGAGGACCAAGACTTGAATTGCGCTGATTGGTAGTATTGAAAGTTATCATCGTTTAGTGATGCATGATTCCAAAACGACGGTAACGAAGCAAGGTATTGACTACGTTAAAGTTAGAGTGGTAGAGGTGAATTTTGATTGGGGAGTGGAGATAATTGTAAGGTTTGACGGACGTAATGGCAAATGCACTTTAGCGAACGGCCGTGCAGTAACTGATTTCGCGAGGGTCGGAGGTAAGATAATGCAGATGTTGGGGTGGCAAGGTACGAGTGCCTACAAGGGGCCTTTGTAGAAATGTAAGCCCTCGAATTGATGACAGAAGCAATTTAGGCGGACGGCTCTCGATTAATATAAATGTAATGTTTAAGATGCAACCGCCCGGAAACAGATTTTATGGATAGTCATCAATATTTTAGTATGATGCGTTGGTTATGAGTAACTCTAGGTTGGCTCTAACAACATTGTATTAGGCATTCTATCGCCTACCTATACATAAATATGTGGTATAGAAGCACGCAGGAATGCATTGGATGCCAAGCCTTTTTCTGACCACTTCGATTAGAATTAGAATTAGTTTTTTTAACATTTCTTTTTTTTTAACGGGTAAAAGTGGGTTTATTAACTATAAGATAAGATACAATACTACTACTTATACATATTATATTCTAAAACTACCTACACTACTACTACATAGAAAGCAATTATGAACAATCCACAGACCCTTGAAGGTCTGTGGATTGTTCATAAAAATTAGAATTATTTGTTGAAATATTAAGTTTATACATAAAATTAATTATACCTACAACAATTTGTATAACAGCGTATAGTACTGCAAAAGAAATGGATTGGAAATAATATTTAAAATAGACCTAAGTAGGTAAGTATTTCTCCCTGTTGATGTTTTACTCTTGATATGGACATAATAATATCATTATTCATGATAATGAAGCAACGGGAATAAGATGCATTTAATTCAAGATTATTGGTGTATCGTTAACAATAAACAAAAACAAAAGACAAGGAAAATAAAACAAAACGAAAACAGACTTCTAAAATTAAATTACGCATCCGCATTGTTCATAAAAATTGAATTCGCAAACTTCGCATTCAGTTTACAGTTTGAAAATGAAAAACGATCCATCAATTTTGAATCGGAACTTTCACCGTCCAATCGATACTAAATTAGCTAATGGAAACTTGATAGCGTACAAAAAGCGAATCCCCACAAAAGCCCGGTAAGCGCATTTGGCAACAATAAATCTGCGCTTTGTCCCGCGCGGCGACAGATGGCGCTCACCCTTACAGGTAACTTTACACCGCAGCACAAAAACACGCTTTGCCAATCTCGTTTGGTACATATCTCTTAGGGTAGGATCACACACGCTGTATATTATATAGCATGAGAGATTTAAACTTTTAGAATCAATTGAGCGCGTGGTCAGGACGAGCTTAGATATATTATTTTATTTATTTATTTAAGTTTAAATTGCCTTATAATGTCTAGTTACAATACCTCTAAGCTCGCTCTTCCTTATTATTAATCAGTTTATTTCAGTCATAAAACCATAGAGAACATTTTAAAATAGTTATGATAGTCTAATATTTTTAGGGTTCTGTACCCTTAAAAGGAAAAATCGGAACCCTTATACTTTTTTGTCCGTCTGTCCGTATATCAAGACCTTTTATCTCAAGAACGCGCAAGTTAACGAGTAAAATGAAATTTAAACCATATACGTATATTTATTATCTCTTACAGTTGCGAAAAAATCAAACTTCTCTATTGCCATAGAAAAAAGTTAGAGCCGTTTATGTCATAAAAAACCGCATATTTTGACACTCAAGAAAATCAAAACCTACAGGGTACTCCCAGTTGACCTAGAACTATGAAATTTGGCAAGAAGCATTGCCTTTGCGTACACATATAGGAGTATATCTGAAAACTGTACATTTTTAATTAAAATAACAAACACATTATTATTAATAAAAAATTCGAAGTGAGTAAATCGTATCATGTGGAGTATTTTAACAACTTCTTAACAGGATTACAATTTATAATTTCCGATGCATGACGAGAAAAGTAAAAAAAAAACTTTTTTCCACGATTATTTATCTTATAGAGATTCAACATTACAATTTTGTGAAATTTTTATGATTTGTACAGAACCCTCGATGTGCGAGCCTGACTCGCACTTGTCCGGGTTTTTTTTATGAATCGCATGAGTTTTATGATAGCGCAGATTGGCGAAAACGGGAGAAGTCTCATACCGTGCACTGCCCTGCAGTGTCTTGAATGATAAACTGTCATTACATTGGTGATGATATGAGTTATAAAGAAGCGCTTAAGTTTTTAATTGGTTATCTGCTCTTGCTGAGAGATGTATTTAAGATGACTTGAGTTTTTGCACAGTTGTAGAGTTTAACGTTTTGGTTGTGTTGTTTTAATTAGGTAAATCAGCTTTTTGCTATTCATAGACCGAACTAAAAAGAAACAGCAATTTACTAATAAAAAAATCATTTCAACTTAGCTAAACTATTAATTCAATCACTCGCGTCTTAAGGTGGCCATACACGGTCAGTTAAACTGATCAGTTTTTCGCGTCACTCCAAATGGGGCTCATTCAGTAAATTAATAGGTAGGAATTTGTGGTACACGATTTGAGCCACTACCTGAAGCTGAGCTCACACGATGCTATGATCGCATCTGTTCATCAGATCAGTGCAGCGGGGGCCTAATGTTGATAACTATTGCTGGTAAGCTTAATTGAAGAAACTAAATGACACCACTATCTTATTCGAAAAATATAGATGCTACAAAAAGTTGATGGGAATCAAAGTTGTAGGAAATCAAATTTCAAACAACTATGGATCCGTTAATTTCTCAGTAAAGAAAAAAATAACAAAAGTTATTAAAGAAACAATATGGCACACCTATCTTATTGAAGAAAATATCTTTCCTATAAAAAGTTCATAGGAATCAAAGTTGTAGGAAATTAAATTACAAACAACTTTGGTTCCGATAATTTCTCATGAAAGAAAGAAATAACAAAAGTTATTGAAGAAACAAAATGGCTCACCTATCTTATTCAAAACAATATCAATACTAGAAAAAGTTGATGGGAATCAAAGTTGTAGGAAATCAAATTTCAAGTAACTTCGGCTTCAATAATTTCTCATGAAAAATTTAAATAACATGTTATGGAAGAAACAAAATAGAACCACTAACTTATTAAAAAAAATATCGATCCTGGAAAAAGTTGATGGGAATCAAAGTTGTAGGAAATCAAATTACAAACAACTTTGGTTCCAATAATTTCTCATGAAAGAAAGAAATAACAAAAGTTATTGAAGAAACAAAATGGCTCACCTATCTTATTCAAAACAATATCAATACTAGAAAAAGTTGATGGGAATCAAAGTTGTAGGAAATCAAATTTCAAGTAACTTCGGCTTCAATAATTTCTCATGAAAAATTTAAATAACATGTTATGGAAGAAACAAAATAGAACCACTAACTTATTAAAAAAAATATCGATCCTGGAAAAAGTTGATGGGAATCAAAGTTGTAGGAAATCAAATTTCAAACAACTTTGGTTCCGATAATTTCTCATGAAAAATTGAAATAACACAAGTTATCAAAGAAACATCATGGCACCACTGGTTTATTAAAAAAATATCGATCCTATAAAAAGTTGATGAGAATCAAAGTTGTAGGAAATCAAATTTCAAGCAACTTCGGCTTCGATAATTTCTCATGAAAAATTGAAATAACAAGTTATGGAAGAAACAAAATAGAACCACTAACTTATTAAAAAAAATATCGATCCTGGAAAAAGTTGATGGGAATCAAAGTTGTAGGAAAACAAATTTCAAACAACTTTGGTTCCGATAATTTCTCATGAAAAATTTAAATAACACAAGTTATCGAAGAAACATCATGGCACCACCGGCTTATTAAAAAAATATCGATCCTAGAAAAAATTGATAGGAATCAAAGTTGTGGAAAATCAAATTTCAAACAACTTTGGTTCCAATAATTCCTCATGAAAAAAATATCGATTCTGGAAAAAGTTGATAGGAATCAAAGTTATGGGAAATCAAATTTCAAACAACTTGTGTTCCGATGATTTCTCATGAAAAATTGAAATAACACAAGTTATCGAAGAAACATCATGGCATCACCAGCTTATTAAAAAAAATCGATCCTAGAAAAAGTTGATAGGAATTAAAGTTATGGAAAATCAAATTTCAAACAACTTTGGTTCCAATAATTTCTCATGAAAAATTGAAACACTTAACACTATTTATCGAAGTAATATCATGGCTCCACTGTCTTCAAATATGGAACCACCAATTCCCACCTTTTCATTAACTGAATGAGCTCCCAGTTGGAGTGACGCGAAAAACTGATCAGTTCAACTGACCGTGTGTGCCCACCTTTAATCACCTTTACTATAATATTATAAATCAGAAAGCGTATTTGTTGGTTTATTGTTTTGTTGGTTTGTTCCACTTTTACGCAACAATGGAGCAACGGGTTGACTTGATGTTTGGCATGGACATAGTTTGAAAAATGGAAAATAACATGGGCTACTTTTTATCCTGAAAAAAGTTCCACAAAATCAGAATATCACGCGGGCAAAGCCCCGTTAAAAAACTAGTACATTCCTTCCATATTATACCTATGTACCGATCTCTTCTTCATATGTGATATTTTATTGTCATATATTTTTATTCATAAGTATGCACCTATATGTCACACGTTAAATAATTGTACATAGTTATAAACTTACAATATATAACAATCTAAAATAAATATTGTGGGACATCATAAAAAATAAATAATAAATATAAAAAAGTTACTACACTGTGAATAAAAAAAATGCATAACATACAAAGGAGTTGTACCTGATTTACAAGGAACTCGGTATTAAAATTCTAACCAAGATCATTTAATTTTTCTAGGAATGTACTGAAATTTGAAAGCTCCATGGAGTAATAAAAAATAATATATAGCCCTGCATTTTTTTTAAAATTGTTATTTTATAAAAGTATATTGGAAATTCAAAATAATATTTTCTACGAAAATAAATAGGACAAATAAGCGCTAGATAGCCCTTTCCGGGCTAAATCATTACACTAATGAATAAAAAATACAAGGGGTTCACCTACAGTAAACAGTGCTCTAAAAGGGCTAAGGTGGCAACACTGATCGAAAATCAAATTAATATTCAATTTCCTTTGACATTGACATTTCTATTATACTTTTTTTTTAAATTGGCTTTGAGTTTTTTTCAGATTAGCGTGTTTCTTTACGAGATATCAGTTCCGTTTCACGTTACATACCCCAAATATATATTATCGATTTTCTAAATATTGCAGGGCTTTAAAAATATGTTTTTATCAGATAATAATTACATTTTGAATGCTCTTTATAAAACAGCAATCATTGGTCTGGTTAGAATTTTTTTTTATTTTAATACCGGTAACGGAACAAATCCTTTATATTTATTAAGTTAGTTTATTATATTATTCTGCGTTGTGTCCTCAGCCTTACCGTTTTATGAGCTCGATTGTAACGCCAGGGGCTGGATTGTCAGGTAACTGCATTAGCGCAGACAATAGGATATTGAATGCATGTAAATGTGCACATGTGTTCGATTGTGCGCACGCGACGCGCCGCCATTTTGTGCGCCCGTGCGTTCACACGGCGGTGGATTATGGCGCCTGTGTGCATTGGTGAATGGATTACCGGCTGTCTTTGTGATAAATGTCTTATTTATGTTGATAAGTGTACACCTAATGATTTCAATTTATTACCCATCATTTTTAAGCCATTACGTATCAATTTCCATTGATTGAAATCTTTTCTAGAGTAATAAATATCATTAAAAATAAATGTTACGACTTTATAGTACTATAGGATCACTGTGAAATCGCGAAATAAAATTTGTCCTTCCGTACATAAAAATCATAGACTATAAAAAAAGTATACGGAGCGGCTGAATCCATGTCCATTTGCCATGAAAACAACTACATTCAAAATCATTTTAATAACCGTAGCTCTAAGTAATTAAGATAGGCAGATACATATTTTAGTCGATTCACAGTACCGATAGTAAATTGAAATCAAACGCCGCATAGTACATATATTTATATTAAAATTTACACAGTACTTATATTTACTTTTTAGTACAGATATTTATTTTAAATCGCCCACAGTCATAAATACGCGGATGAAGTTGAACCTGAAGCACCGTGCTGTGAAAACTGGCAAAGTAACATCTAGGCCACAAGGATCGTCATGTCCGTTTCATCATAATTAGACTTAAAAACACCATTCTATATTAAAAAACTAGGTATATTTACCAAACTGAAGTAACATAAACATTGTCTTAAAGATCTTTAGTCAGTTTACAGTACCGATAAGTAAATTGAAATCAAACACCGCTAAGTATCTACCTACGCTCTCCGAAAGTTTCCAGCTACCTCGTTAATCCACCTACAAACAAACACTAATTAGACATGCGTCTATTAGCTTTTATCGCTTCTAAACAATTACCTAATGGCTGCTACTAATGCCACTGAGTAGGACATGTGCAGAAAAACCGTTATATAGTTTAACTGTAGACAAAGAACACAAAAATGTGTAATAATATTTATCAGTGGCGATATTGTGAACTACAATTCTACAAAGTGGTATCGACATACCTATACCTAGGTGTATTTTTAGAGGACTAGTGATTCCGGTATATTTAGACATATTGTTTTAATATAAACTACTCGATTTTGTCCATGTTCAATTAAGTCTCCATAAAAGTCCTTTAAAACCCGTCATGTTACAGAGTTTCCGTTAAATAACATCACTTACGGGACTGATTCGGGACTTTGATTTGGTAAGTGTTTTACTATCAATATTGTTCAGTTTTGACATCCACTACATACCTACTTCATATTAACAATTTTTCCAACACTCGGACATCTAAGAATCAATGCTGGTTTTTATTTGGCTCATTGCCATTCAGCGTGACAATACTGCCAGCATGTTGGGCACGCTGCCAACTAGCAGTGGGCTTGAGCATTTGGATTATCTTTGGACCTTCAAGGATCTGTGAATGATCCAATTGCTTGTTATGTAGTAGTGGTTTATGTAGGTCTTGTATTTAGTGATCCTACTAATATTATAAACGCAAAAGTTTGTTAGTTTGTGAGGATGAATGGATGGATGGATGGATGTTTGTTACTCTTTCACGAAAAAACTACTGAACGGATTGAGATGAAACTTTGCAATAATATAGCTAATATATCAGAATAACACATAGGTTATAAATTATAATGATATTGCGTAAATGTTCCATAATATAACGATCAGTGTTAAGTAAGTAGGAAAAATTCTGCTATCTGCGAGCTATTCTAGAGTGCGCTTTAAGAAATGTCAAAAAAACAACTGTCGAATCGAACAAACGTCAAATCGTTTTTTATTTCACCTCCTTTATTAAGGGTGGTGAGGTAGGGCCTCGGGTTTGAAAGACGGAAAGTGACATAGTCTTCTTTTTATCCTGCAAATCAAAATATCATGCGGGCGATGCCGCGGGTAAAAACTAGTAGTTAATAAAGGCACTTACCCTATGATAAAAAAAGAATCAATAGCTAGCTAAAATTGCCTTTGTTGAAAATTCTACCTTAACTTAAGATTGGTAGATAGAGAACCCAAGCGCTCTAAACTCTCTATCTCTCTACAAGTTAACTACTCTGCACTAATGCCGCGTACAAACAAACAGACGGTGTGTTTGTGTTATCAGAGTGCCACCTTTCATACCGACAACTATCCAGATCTTTCGAGAAATAAACACTACAAGTGGAATGCCAGTTTAATTGGGACTATATTTTGTGACGTTTTGTATATTTGGGATTTGCAGCCACTTTGCAAAAACTCACAAGATTTGCAAAGTTTTTCACTTTTAAGTTTATTGGCTTAATGCCTGTCGAAGTGTTTAGTCTAGTCAATATATCATATTAGTGGCTTATCTTAAGAATGTATTTACTCGTAATAGCCAAATCTCAATATGAATAATCACTGAGGTCTTCCACGTGTTGTGAAGAGGGCTATGCTCGGTGTCTCTCTGCGGGATCGAATCAGAAATTAGGAGATCCGCAGACGAACCAAAGTTACCGACATAGCCCAGCGGGTTAGCAAATTAAAGTGGCACTAAGGCACATAATCACAAATAACGGATGGTCGAGGGGGCCGTAGAGTCCTCGAATGGAGACCACGGACCAGCAAGCGCAGCGTAGGACTAGGTGGACTAGGTGGACTGACGCTATAACAAAAATCGCAGGAACGCGCTGGATGCAGGCCGCTTCCAACCGGTCTTATTAGAAATCCATGGGGAGGCCTATGTCTAGTGATATACATCTTACGGCTGATAGATCTCTATATATTTATAAAAGTTTACTGGAGATTCATAATGAAAGAGAGAAAAAATATCCCAGACTAATGAACCTTTAACAAAAATTTAAGAAATGAAGATAAGTAAGACTCAGCAAAGTTCAAAAGCAAGGCGTGTATAATAAATTATTTATGTATATTGAGTTGCCAGTTGCCATCAGAAATTTATCTTATCTTGACTTTAAAATGAAAATTAAAGCATCTTTATTAATAATGCATTTTACAATCTAAATTAAAAACAATCTTCACAAAAATGACACTATTTGAATCCTAGTATTTTTTTACATATAGACCTTTTATTATTTAATTTTGACATGTTTTTATTTTATATTTTTCAGTAATTATTATTTTACCCAATGTATTATTTTATGACATTCATTGATTTAATTTTTGAACACTATTATTATTTTGATTTTATTGGACTTAGTATAATAAGTAAGTTAAATTGCATATTTCTTTTAAGCATCATGAATAATTATTGTAACTGACTTGCCTAATATAACGAACATTGTTATAAGGTTAATAAACAATCTGAATCTAGAGATCTTCCATAAAATTGTCAAATTATTTATTTGTTCACAAACTTCTCTAATTAGAGCACTTAAAGGTAAGTTTTTTTCGTTATCATTTCAGCCAAATCTGCGCGGCTGTTTACAACAAGCCGCGCATACCTATATTTTTATTTAATTTTCATTTTATTTTATTTATTTGATACACAAACAGATAACAATCGAATCCTTATTCTAAACTTAGTAGCTAAATTTTACACTGGATTGTCGTCCAAGGTATGTGTATACAGGAAAACTAAAAATTAAAGTAGACGAATACTTTGAAAGTATCCTTCTGTAGCGAGCTTCCAGAGGGGTACTTGCAAAGCCGCACTGAAATTATCTAAACATCTAAAATCTAAATAGTGTATAATAAAATAAGTAAAATAGAAAATTCACTGAACTAAATAACTCAGGCGTAGCGTATTTGTGGCGTCAGAACAATCCTGTTTGCGATTGAAATGGAGGATATCTTTTACAGTTTTTTTATAAGCATTGAAGTTGGGATGAAATATGTATATAGACTAGTTCTAATAAAACCAATTTGAAGCAACTTGGATCCAGCTTATCCTGATAGCTTATACTCTAACTACCTATCTATCTAGTATTAATATAATACTAATATATAGATATAATACTAATTTTCGTTTTTAGAAATTGTATTAGTATTAATTTAATATACTATGTAATATTTCGTACAACGTTTGGTGACTGTATCAGCAGTCGACAGTCAAGTAAAACATTTGTAGCTGTTCAAGTTCTATTTTTAATGCAGGTGCGTACATTATTTTGTGTAATATAATAATTTCGGCAACCTAAAGAGATAGATCAATATAAACACAAATCAAGACTGATTGTGTAGTAATCGGTATCCAGTTTATTATTAGTATTGAGTATTTTAATTTGCTAACGGTATACGAAAAAGTGACTATATATAGTAAGTTATATAGCTTATTATGAAGCCGGTAGACATTTTTTAAACTTTCTGTAGGTATCTACGTTCATTTTATAGTTTTATCTAGGTATCTGATTATCGTTAAAGGAATCAATTTGCGAGACGCGACATAAACCACAGCTCTGATTACAATTCGCAGTTAAACCGCAAAATAAATAAAATTGTTGCGTCGGTCTTCGCTGTAAATGTTTACTCGATTTTGGCGATCAGATTTTTTTTACCATGCAAACTGTATTTCATCTGGTCGTGGACTCTTATTAGAATGATAAATCATACATTATAGTATTATGAATACGATTGAATACCTACCTAATAAGTTAGGGATTCATTCATACTAGAATTTGAGTGAGAAAGAGTGTAAAACTAGAAAACATTTTCATAAAGAAGAGAACTCTAAAAATAGAGTTGGCTTCTGAAACTTATACTTCTAGCCAGACTTCTAGCCTAAGCTAGAAGTCTGTTTATAAGGGGTACATAATTATAGCAGGTAAATATCCTTAGGAATATAAAAAAGATATAAACTAACTCTTAACCTCTAATAAGATCGGTTTTAGGATCCATCCTATGTGCTTGTGCTGTGTGGTGCTTATATAATTATAGTATTTTGATTGAGTTTTTAAAGGACCTACTTAGAGATTTTTTGAATTATGCAGAGCGTATTCTATTATTATTGCATGTAGAGTATAAGTGAAGGGTTACACATTTTTACCGATTTTTGAATCTCTCGTTCCTATAGATGTAAAAAATATCACAGATAACAATTTTTACATCTTCATATTTAATTAATTATACCGAAAAAAAGAGAATATTCTGTTCAAAATATTTTCCTCTAATCTAGAAGAATCGTTTTAACCGCGGTTCCCAATCAGGGTAATAACCGCTAATCAGTAACAAACACCGGACGGACGTGCCGCGCGCCTTCCGCCGCAGATCATACCGGCTACAATATAGCGGTTATCGGGATACCGCTAATTACAATTTATTTACAGAAATACCTAAATCGTATCGTACCTATAAAGAACATTATTATGGCTTTGTTTTACATTGGAGTTAGTCTTGAATGCCCAATTGATCAGTAGATTAATAATTACCTTATCTAATCAGTCGCCATATCAATGAAATACTCGTAGGTCCAGCCGCAAGTGCGCAGGATGCGCACGTACAATATTTTTTGACGTGTCAGAAGGAGACAGCGTTATGGAAAAGTATACTTCACTTTTTCCCACGTCGAAAAGAGTTATTTTTGTGGCTTTCCGTGATCGCATGCTGGACTATCTGTATCAAATCTTTGTCAAAAATAATTCGACTTGATTCAGTAGCAAAAATTAGCCATTTTATGTACAAACTTCAAATAAGTAGACTTTATACAAGCTTTTATTTAACTTGCAATGGATGTACGTACCTAAGTATGTAAATTCGGGTGGAATATTAAATTTGATCATCATCCCGGTTTCCGATTAAGCTGAACTTTTGCACGCATATGTATATCGCGTGACAATGCAATAATATAGTACCATGGCGCTGATCTGATGATGGAGTCGGAAGGCGGCCATAGGAACTTCTGTACTTAACAAGATAGACCCGTCGTGTTTGCTCGCTTTACTTGTTTTGGCTAGAACTCTGCTGCTACGAGTACCTACATATAATGATAGCCAGTATCTCAAAAGCTTGTATTTCTAAAAAAATACAATTTTGTAATAATTAATATTACAGATTGATGTCGTTACGCAATGCGTATTTATGTATTGTATTATTAGGTATGTACAATATTTGTATGTTTATTTTTATATGTCTTCTAACTTAACACACTTTGGTTATATTTTCTTTCCGTACCTGTCTCTCCCCATCCTAAGGCCGCCTGGATGAAATCACTTTTAATCATTTGATTTCTCTGTGTTGTCAAGAGTGTAAATAAATATATAGTACCTATATCTATAATCAACATTTCAGCAACAAAACTGCACTGAAAATTGAAATGGAAATGGGTGCGACACGTTGCAAGAACTACGGACAACAGTTGGAGCGAACGCATCATCCACTGGTGCCTTAGAGAGAGTTTGCGGCCAGTCGTACGCCCTAGAAGAAGATGGTCCGATGACCTAGTGGAAGTAGCGGACCCGACCTGGATTAGACATGCCCTAAATCTAAATTTATGGCTCTGTATTGAGGAGGCCTTTTAGAGCATTTGGGTGCCAAAATAAGTTTTATATTTGTTATTAATACCTAAACGTATTTGAGAAATATATGCTATTTTATTTATTTTATTATCTATAATCTAAACTACAATAAGAATAATGACGAAATTATGTTATTTCCCATTCAACTGCATAACTTTATGAGTGGCTCACATAATTCAGCGACAGGCCCAACGGCCGAGATCAAATTTCAATTAAAACTTAACACATTAACTGCCGTGGAACACGCATTAAATTAATAAAAACACGCCTCGGGGAGCGATACTCTGGCGAATGACACTCGTCTTTGGAAACTAAGTGCGAATCGCATTAATATTACACGTGATTTTTTGGTAATACGAGATGGTACTCGATAGGACCACCATGGGAGCATTTTTTTTAAAGTTCACTGAGCTAACAGTTGTAAACATTTACTTTAACTAGTGTTTCTTAAATCTAATATGTAACGAACAGTTTTGATAATAAGTTATTAAGAGAAAATAAGTTATTAATAACTCAATCAAAAGAGATACACGCATACCTACAAATTTATTTAATATTATATTGTGCAATAAGTTCCGTATTATTAGAATAATGTTTTCAATTCGCAAAAACTTAAAAATAACAGAAATTTTGTTTCATATGTTCAGTTAGTAAACTTTGAGTTGAACAAGTTTATTGACGAGAATTAGCAATTGTGTTTAGAATATTTTTTTAACTTCACAATAGTTTTCTTTCATTATTCGTGAACTCAAATTGAGGGTTCCGAATAAATCCTGGAAATTTTGCAAAATTTTAATGTGGAAATCTTTAAAGGATAAATAAATAATCACCGAAAAAAAAAATGTTTTATTTTTACTTTTCTCGTCATACAAACATCAAAAATGACACATTGTAAACCTGTTTTAGCGCGTACTAATGAAGCTTTTTCATATGATATTCCACATGATACGATTTACTCACTTTGAATTCTGGGCCTATATTTTTTGAATTTAGGCCCTATTTTTTGTGACTTTATTAAAAATGTACAGTTTTCAGATTTATTCCTATATGTGTACTATAAGACAATGCTTCTCGCCAAATTTCATAGTTCAATGTGTACACTATACTTCTTACTAAATTTCATAGTTCTAGGTTAACTGGAAGTACCCTGTAGCTTTTGATTCCATTGTGAGTGTCTTTTTACGGCATAAACGGCTCTAATTTTATTCTACAGTAGCTGAGAAGTTTACGCGTTCTTGAGAGATAAAAGGTCTTATTAACATACGGACAGACGGCCAGACGGACAACAAAGTGATCCTACAAGGATTCCGTTTTTTTTCTTTTGAGGTACGGAACCCTAAAAAAATAATATATAATTACTAGTTTTTACCCGCGGCTTCGCCCGCATGACATTTTGATTTTTGTCCTATCCCATCGTATCCCTTTATTTATCCGGGATAAAAAGAAGACTATGTCACTTTCCGTCTTTCAAACCCAAGGTCCTACCTTACCACCCTTAATAAATGAGGTGGAAAATAAAAAAAAAAACGATTTGACGGTTGTTCGATTCGACAGTTTTTTTTTTTGCCATTTCTTAAAGCGCACTCTAGAATAGCTCACAGATAGCACAATTTTTCCTACTTACTTAACACTTATCGTTATATTATGGAACATTTACTCAATATCATTATAATTTATAACCTATGCGTTATTCTGATATATAAGCTATATTATTGCAAAGTTTCATCTCAATCCGTTCAGTAGTTGTTTCGTGAAAGAGTAACAAACATCTATTCATCCATCCATCCATCCTCACAAACTTTCGCGTTTATAATATTAGTAGGATACAGACGAACATAGTACCTCCTCCTTTTGGAAGTCAGTAAAAATCATATTATACTCATGATTTATCAAATTTTTTTATACGTGGTATCCGAACTATCCGAAATCATATGCATAAGTAGAACTTAAATTCACGCATTCCCTAAACCTCCAAACTACGTGCTTCACAAACCGCAGTAATGTAGGTGCTCTACCAATAGAGATGACGTGCAAAATCACGCGTGGAGCCGATGGAGTGCCGATAGAGAGATGTAGAGCCGAGCGGTGCAAAACTGACGCAATAACCTGACTGGTTCGTCGCGGACAGGGCATGTATGGAGATGGATACAGTTATTTGTTGTTGAAATTGTTTTATAAATAGACTCTTTGTTTGATTGTAACTAAACAAATCACGTATTTTTGAATTTTTAAATATATTAATATTATTATGTATGGTGGAGTTTTTGTCAATCCTTTTACAGTATCTATCTACGAAATACCACTACCTAATCCACCTAATTGGGGATATATACATATAAACTATAATATAATTTTCTTATAGAGATTCAAAAGGATCAATTGAAGTGGATGGCTTTTATTATAATAATTTGTGTGATTATCATGAAGAATATCTGATTGTCCATCTCGTAGGCGCAAGTCAGAAGGTAGCTCTACAAGAAAAAAATCCAAGTCGATGCTCCACACCTTTCATTCGATTATTTCACTTGTACTAGCAAGGCATTTATTTACACAAAACTTAAGTAACATTTCATAAACTTATAATTATATATTACAATAAAAAAAACACTTGAACAAAAAAAATGAGTATGTATAGATGACGATGAAAACTCTAATCTAAAAGCCCACTACCAGCGGGCACAGTTCCCAAAATGCTGGCCCCATTGCCACGTTGGATAGCAATACTGATCCTTTGGGCAAAATAGAGGCTTGTACTAGTAAATCCTCTAAGTCCATATTAAAAAACAAATGAATATGAAACTCATAGCTGGGTCTTGTCTTATCGTAAAATATAACATGGTGGTAATTTCCATCAGACAGCTACTCTATATGTAAAAAATTCTTTACATCTATTATTTTGACTAATTATTTATTATAGGTGCTACGTTAATACAATGTTTGTATGATTGTGCCGGAATTAGTTTACTAAAACCACGTCTCTATAGCAGCTATGTTCCGGCCAGCAGTGCAGCTCGCGACCGCACCTTGTCAGCTCGCAAATTGACGTGGATTGTTGGCGATCTTTGTCACGGGCCGGCGGCAGATAAACCGATCTACCGTCGATACGTACGTTGGCTTTGGTTTAGTACTAAATGCTGTGCTAAATACTGGAAGAGATTTACTTATTTCTACCTCATATTTTTTGGATCCTTTTCAAGTTTTTTTTCAAGACTATTAAACTGATATAAAGTAATTCGAGATCTTAACTACCTGCAGTTAATATTATTTGAGCTGTAAATTCAAATTCTAGATGTATCAAAAAAATAAATCCATAAAAACGACAACCCCGGGATCCCTTTGCTGGAAGTAAATCATTTGACCATAACTAACCTTTTGAAAATATACTGCGGAGGTATGTGCTTGCTACGTCTAACACGACGATAATGACAGACAGACAAAATTCTTTATTTACAACCACAATTTAAAAATAAACACTGTTTACACATATACGACAAAGAAAATATGATTATAAAGTGGTGGCCTTATCACTCATAATAATGGTGTTATTGCTAAGTATATATTGTGTTCATCACATCACTTCAGACTTACGACGTCTACTTCTGGACATAGACGTTCTTTATGAATTATCAATAAGAACGATTGTAGGCCGTCTACATCCAGTGCCATCCAGAGTTCACCGTTTTATTCAAATTCTGAAATATTTATTGATTTTTGTGGCCACTTCCATGCCTCGTCTATATCCCACCGCTGGGCCTGGCTGACCGGCGCCGGGTGCGAACCGTCAATTCCTCGCTAATCTCTAATTATACGACCATTATTTCATTTGTCATCGGCGCCGTCCACCGGAACACGTCAGCGCATCAAGTAGAGTTATATGAATTAGAGTCACCCATTAGAACAATCAAAATAGATAATAGTATGGGTAAATGTAACGTAACGTTAAGGTTTGGGTGGGTAGGTATAAGATCGATTGTAGAGTAATGAAATAAAATAAAGCCTTGTCAGTTTAAGCCCGTGGCTTCGTCCGCGTTGTTATAGTAACTTTAAATCATAATCATAGTCACCTCAAAACATTTTAAAGTTTATGATGCCGTACCTCAAACGTTAAAAAACATCTTTTGTTTTAAGTAGCCAAGGCAGCGACTTGGATAAATCTGATATTTTTCGGCTGCTGATATACTGGTACTTTTGGGTTATTCAGACTATTGTAAATTTGTGCCCAATAAACAATTTTATTACAATTATTATTAAATGCAAAACTTTGTGGACTTGCTGTTCAATTTAAAAGTCGCAAAAAATATTTAGCAAAATGTTCTTTTAAAATAAAATATTATATCCTAGACTGAACTAGGTCGGCAAACTCGTAGCAGCGTAGCATGCTTCAAGTACGCTACGTAGTTTTAATTTTAAGGTGTAACCCGTAGCAAAATGCACGCTACAGCAGCACACTATAGTATCGGTGCAACCACAGGTTTCTATGAACAATGCACATAAATATTTCTATAAAATGCATTCCGCAGTCAGGGACACATAATCTCCGGCAGTGTTTGTTTATAGTATCACTTTACATCATTGCAGTCTACTATTGTAAGGTAAATTTAGCTACAGAATCGGTAAAACCCTCAAAAAAAATACAACAATCTTGCTCTACGTGTTTGCTACGACATAGCAATCTTAGCTACGAGAACAGAAGGCTACAATAGATGCAATTATTTTCTCTCGTGCTTTATTTTCGTCATTTTACCCCAAAAACAAGTAAATCTACTGTAGTTCCTAATACAAACATTTCCCCAACCGAAACGCAATTCCATTCTAAATGAACAAAACGTAGTCGCATGCCGCAAAAGAATAATGTGCTGAAATGTAGTACAAGGTCCAGGGACCGGAACGGGACCAAGCGAGGACCGAAGTATGGATAGAATGAACACACTAATATTGTTAATGGGAATGTTTGTATGTGTAAATATTTACATATGTAGTGGTAATGAGCCCTTTTGCAGGGCTCACAGGGTCTCTGGTAGTACAGCACCTCACCTTTGCTAGTCATTCTCGCCAAGCAGTAAATTGCAAGCAAGCATATTGCAAACATATTCAGAACTGAAGGACCTAATTACTGTTACCGAAGTGCTGTTTATTTGTGACGTTCTATTATTATTTTAATTCATTGCATCTGTAACGACAGATAATTATTTATAGTATATTAACATTAACATAATTATTTTAACATGAAATATTTTTTCTCACAGTAATTGTAAATTGATATTTATTATTTACCAATATAATATGATTTCGAGTATGAGCAATGTTTTCAGGAAAATTTGAAGACTTTTGGGGAAACCAAAAATGTATACAATACCTGAGGAGTAGAACTGGTTTACACGTTAATTGAAACTACAGTAGTTTCCGTATAGCTCTATACATTTTTGTACAGCGCCGCTGCTGAAAACTAGAAAGAACTAATAAAAATGTACGGAGCCACACGCAAACGCGCAAGTTTAAGTAAACTATTCCAAACCTGTACTAAAAGCTCTGGAGAAGAAATTCGATGGTGTATGTGAATCTACCAAATCAGCCTGGGTCAGCATGATGAATACGGCCCAATCGGCCTTAGATGGTTAGTAAGTTAGGATTGGTTAGTATCGGGTGTGGTTCAAAATTCAGTTATTAAAAGGTCTGTACACTACAGTAAGTATAGAAAATGGGTGAAGCTGTAAAATTCTGCTAGTGGTCACCATGTAAGCAAGGCTGTATTTTCTAGTTGTACAATTGTACGGTGCACGTTACTACATAGACGGGAAGAAATACGTGGAGCGGAATATAGTTTTAATTCCCACAACGGGATATTTTGGATTTGGTGAAACTCTAACTTAGGTCCCTACCGTGGAGGTGTTGGTCTCAGTAAATTAACACTACGGAACTAGGTACTCACACTTTTGGTAGTCCTTTTGAAAGAAGAGAAAGAGATGTCTAAAAGGAAACTGCCGATCCAAGTAATTGTAATAATGTTAATAATGTTAAGATAATGATGATGATGATAATGGTGTATAATTGTTATGTATAAGTACGTTTATTATCTATAAATAATTAATTGAATACTAATTATATATTAAAATACATTAATTATAGATACCTGTAACAGTTTTATAGGTAATTAAGTATGTACGTACAATCTACAAACATCATGTCTTCCAAGTTCTCTGAAATGAAACTTAAAACCAAACTGTTCATATTTGTATATAAGTACACAGAAAACCTTATTTCGCTTTAGTATTTCTAAATTTTACAATAATGTAATATGCCTGTATAACGAATGAGTAAATTTTGTCTTTGTTTTGAAATAAATGTTTAATAGTGCATCGACGCAGCCCTTTAAGTGAATCAGTATAAATCAATCGACTTATATATCCCTATTACATACAAGCAGTAGAAAAACCTTGCCAAATTGAAAACGTTAATGTAAAACAAAAGGAAACCTACAACCTTCGACTGCTCGAACGTTTGTCTCGGTCAAGTCTGATTTGGTTGCATTGACAATAGCTCTGCGTGACTTTGAAGTAATTAATAGTCTTTTATAATACCTACTTCAATTTAAAGTTAAGATAATTCGAATAGTTAGAAAGTTGTTTGACTTCGATGTAATTTGAGTTATGCAATTCATAATGGCCCAAACTATCGCTGATCAAACAGAAAGATACTTCTACCCGTGGTAAAAATAGTCTATAAAATAGAAATAATGTTTGTAAATATTCAATATTATCTGGTAATTAAATTTCTCACTAGTGTGCCATTTTGCGAAGGATAAGCTAAAGATTTAAAAAAATCTTCAATGCAAAATAAAAAAAGAATAAAAAAGGAAACAATAAACACGTCATGCAGTTGCTTCAAAGTATTAATCAAGCAAAGCCCTCACTGTACATACACACTCACAACATACATCCACTCACACACCAACATGCACGCTACACACACATTACGCAATCGAAAAATGGAAATTTATTGTACTCGTATTTAAGTAAATTACTAAGAACTCATTGTTACTCATCTCTCATAATTATTACATTAGGTAATAATTATGAGATGTCTTATCTAAAAGCGGAAGAGACTAAATCTCACAACACATGACCACCCTAGTGTGAGATTTAGGGTTCCACTCTGGAAGCTTGTAAATTTAATCTAAGTACCTGCCTACTAACATTACTTTAAGCATCATCAAGATTTACTAACTCCAAAACCTGTAACTTTTTGAGCAAAAATAAACGTTATCTTGTCTTATCTTAAAATTGCTTGGTAAATATATATCTAGCGTACCTATATTTTTTTCTGTTTGTTAAACTCACAACTCAAAATTAATCGAACAGTATCGTATTTGTATTTCCATTGTTATTGCAATATGCTAGTCTAATTTCACGCACTATAAAAGCCAATCAAGCAGTAGTCATTAAACTTTATATGAAATCATATCAATCGTACTAAACCGCACACCTTTTCGCAACGCACAATCCGCATTTCCGCTAATGATTTTGGCACCTACATACGGATGAGCGTACACCATAAACAGGAAACCAGCGTGTGGAAACGGCGACTGCGCCGAGCTGCTCGTGGAGACGGCGACTCGCGGTGGGCGGACAGTGTCCGCTGGCGCGAGTAACTGGCGTTGAAGCCGCGCGATTTATGGCTGCACTAATTTATCGCGTGTCGCACCGCCGCAGATTAATGGAAACACTTATTCCTAACTTAAACTATTTTATTCATTTGCTTCGGAAACGTTGAATGTAGGTTGAATATCACAATTGTTTACTTACGTTGCTTTTTTTTATAATATAAAATATGATACAATACTACTTTATATGCTAAAACTACCTACACTATTACTACATAGAGAGCAATTGGATCATCCACAGACCCTTGCGTTGCTTTAGATCATTTGTTCTCTACTATTTATGTATAGTAAGCGATAAGGGAGCTACTTCCACCTGACTTTCTACGGACGGAGACGCAAGAAATATATTGGCAGTGCATCGAGCAAATATCTAAAGAGCCAAAGTCCCTAACTGAAAATAGTAAAAAAATATCCGAGCGCCGTCATACACACCGACTCATAAATTTACATTAAATAATTCACAATGATCCGTTTTCTTGAATCCTGATGAAGGAGTACTAACTACTCTGAAACCGGTCGGACGCATAGCGGCTCGACCGTTCAAATAATCGTGAGTTGTATCCGGTGTTCATATAAATCATAGATATTTTCTTGAAATTGATTGCTTAGTATGCAGACGATACTCCTGATACTCAAGAAATTAATAACGTGTTTAAATATCTAACCTCACAACGCCTATCAACGAGATGTAAGTATGTACCGTCATCTGCGTAAGAGGAAATCACACTTGTCAGGTACAACACGCTTAAAAGTGCGAAACTGAAAAATCTTCACAAATATAAATTACAAACCTTCCATTTAAAAAGAATGAAAGCAAACTGTGAATAATGTAAAAGGAGGCGGACTCACAGGCCGCTGCCTCGGTAATATTCATGGAGCGATGTTTAATGTATTTCATACCTGATGCCTCCACTTGGCTGCTCCGCAATGCTGAACGGATTTGCATTTTGTTTTAAATGTTAAACAATTGAGTTTTTTTTGGTTAGTAGCATGTGCTGTAAAACCCTAGTTTCTGCTAGGGATAACGGTGATGATAGAATGAAGCTGTAGAGGAAGACAGCGCATCCACGCGTATCCATCCAAGACTTTTACGCAAAAAACTGATCTCGGACGTTTCAAGAAAAATATAAACAGATTTTTACAATGAAAAGTAAACTATACTGATTAGTAAAATTTCTGTAGATGCTGCTTATTCTTGTGTTTTATGAACAAATGTCTAAAAACAAATAAGATTAACAGATCCGTCATCTTGTTTGTCATCACCTAATACGTGTGCCTTTATAGCTCAGTCAATTTGTCATTAAGGTCACCTATAGGGTTTTAAAAAATCAGTAAATACAGGCTATTTTCTAGACGTTAATCTTGGCAACACTGACTGTCAAATACAAGTTTAAATAGTCGTTTAGTGATCGTAATCACATTTAATTTACAAATAAGGTGAAAGAAAACTGCGGGTGAAATCGAAGGGCACAAATATTAAGCGTAAATAGGTAAAGTTTTCCAAGATTTTTCTGAGCGGAGTGCCTCGAAACCTGTATTTGACAAGGATTATGCAAATTAATTGGGGAAAATATGAAATAACGCGATCCGCTTGATTTGTGCAAAAACTCGGGGAGGAATTGTTTTACGAGGATTGAAGTTCTGGGGACTAGTTGAGGGAGCGGGTCTATAGGGAATTAATTACCTTGTTGAAAAATAAATCTTTTGTGATAGCGATTTTGAAACCGAATTGCAAAGTAGATATTTAATTTTTATGTAAGAATTATTACTACTACTACCGACTTGAATTATTCATCATAATCATCATCATCAGCCTTCTTTGTCGCACTGCTAAGTATAGGCATTCCTTCCTTAATTCCTTTGCAGTGTCATCTGCCTCGGTCATTTGCCAATCGTGCCAAAAATTAATATTTCACAAATAAATTGAATAGACTAATAATGATTCTCCAAATGATGCAATTAGTTAATACTATGTTTTAGGCATAAATAACCTTTTGAGATTCTAAATAATGAAAACTCTGAATAGCAAACTAAGGAAAATATTTTTCATCACATCTATTCGAAAAGGACTACTTGGTTAGCCTTTAAATGCGCCCAAGTAGTGTTTTCTATAAGGAACTTTATAAGTGCTCCGGAACAATCTTTGCCGCGCACTTTTTGAATTTGGAAGTATATGTAATGTTAGTGTTCAGCGCCAAGAAAATTAATGAAAAGAATGTAAATATAAGTTTTCAAAATAGATAATATTTATTTACATAACTTTAAAAACATAGAAATTCAATTCTTAACTACCTTATACCTATACAAATATATCATACTTATATACAATAAAAAAACCGGACAAGTACGAGTCAGGCTCGTACAGCTCGTACAAACACATAGTTAAAATAATTAAAAACCTGTTTTACCATGTGCTAATTAAGTTCTTTTATATGACACCTTAGTTGATACGATTTACTCACTTTGAATTTTGAACCCATATTTTGTGAAATTTTAGGCCCTATTTTTTGTGATGTAAATAAAAATGTACAGTTTTCAGATTTATTCCTATATGTGTACTATAAGACAATGCTTCTCGCCAAATTTCATAGTTCTATGTCAACGGGAAGTACCCTGTAGATTTTGATTTTTGTGAGTGTCGAAATATGCGGTTTTTTACGACATAAACGGCTCTAACTTTTTTATACGACAATTGAGAAGTTTTTCTTTTATACAACAGCAAGAGACTATAAATATACGTATACAGTTTAAATTTCAACTCGATATCTTTACGTGTTCCCGAGATAAAGAATCTTGATATACACACAGACGGACAGACGGACAACAAAGTTATCCTATAAGGGTTCCGTTTTTTTCCGTTTGAGGTACGGTTTGAGGTTTTAACCCTAAAAAAAATAATAAAAATCTTAACAAATACTGTGTCCGTGTGATAGGGTGCCAAGAACGCTGGCTGCATTCCCACGCTGAATGGTTAAAGAGATTCTCCACGCGGGCGCAAAATATATTTTTGGCTCTATCCCTCGCTACTTTCAGGATTCTACTAAAGAATCCCTCGCTACGCTCAGGATTCTACTCTAAAATTCCTCACTTCGCTCTGGATTCAAAAAAGCGCCCTCGCCGTAACAATATTATTTTGCTCCCATATGATACAATCTACTATTATCAACCACCTTTTACATATATTATTTTATTTAGTAATCTTATCCACATTTTATTAAGATAGTACCTAATTGAGAGATAACCTTTTGCGCTGGACGTACATCGTTTCCAACCGGACTTGGAGGAGATCTATCTATCTTTGAGGGCCTATATCCAGCAGTAGACCTCCTTTCGCTAAAAAAAAGGAGTTTTTTTAATGTAATTTTGATTATTTTATCACCTTTATCCCTTTGTGCCTAATCCCAAAAGGACTCGTTCCGTAAATCAACTAGCAAAGTTAATACAACATAGTATAGTAAAAATAAATTTTACTAACCTTAATGTCCTCCTTTTGACTCAGAAATACTCATACTCTGTACTTTACCAAACTATAAAGACACTATATAAACTACTAAGAACCCCAAAAAAGTCTCGTGAATCATACACAAATAAACAAAACCTTTTATGAAACACTATTAAAGGATATTTATCACGCGAATTTGCCTACAAAACATAATGTTTAATCTGGGAAAGAGAAAGCTGCTGTAAATAAGAGTTCATATCTCCTGAGCATTATTATTTGTGGTTTCGTATACTCACTTCATTAGGAAAGTAAGTGAATGTATGAATTGGCTGAAATTTCAGCGGTCAGCTAGAAAATAGCGTAGCTCTCATAGTGTAGTGTAATTCGGTGAACAGTAAGGAACTAGATATACCTAAGTATCGCAAGTTTAAACAAGTTTTAAGAAATAAAAAAAAAGTTGTTAACGCTAAATCGCAGTACTCAATTTTATTAGCCGTATATCTGAAACTAGGGCTAACCTAGCCGCTGAATTTGATTTTGGATAACTAAGAGTTCTTAACCATTATATTCTACTAAAATAATAAAATTAGCCTTAATTTAACGCAAAATAGATCTTATTTATTTTTTGGCGTGTTAGTGTTAGTCCGCGCTTGATTGTCAACTCGAAACTTTTACTTAAGTACATTAATTGTATAAATTCAAACTGTTGTTAATGTTTGTCATAAGAAATAGTTTAACATTATTTTTATGACCAAATACTTAATAGTTTTTGACCACGCGTAGCTGACCGTAATGAATCCTCTGCGAGCCATTTCTGTACTCCCCATTCGAATGTACAATAAAGAGTACTATGGTAGATCTTGGGTAAACCAACTAGGGTTCAAGACAGTACTGTTATTTTTATTGCCCATACCTACATCCATGTTGTTTCGTTGTTCACTTCTACTTCATATTGGTGTAATAACTAAAAAAATGTATGTTAATATTTTAGACGTAATGGCAAGGTAGAGTCGGCAAAAAAACGTTTTAACAACAACATATAGCGTTTTTCGAAAAGCTCGCTATGTATTTATCCTTATCCGAGGGGTTAGTATAAAATTATACATTTCTATAGACAAGCTAACTGTTATTACTTATTGTAGTTATCGTTTAAATTTAAGGTATGTAATGTTATTTATTAATTTTAATTAATCCGAAACTGTTGAGTTTTTTGTGTGGATATTTATTCTGAAGATTTTATATAATTTACAGTAATTTTAAGTTCAATGTTTTTTAAATTTTTTATTACCTATATAATTAACTTAAGGGGGCGCCTAATGCCAAAATCAAGCGAAAGGTGTATTTTTAAAGACGTGGTGTAAAGGTAACGAACATAAATATCCCTTTTAAAAAAATACTATAGAAAAGTAAAAAACCTATAGTAGCAGAGTAATTGCGTAGAATTTTGGAAAATAATATGGTTACTTTAGAAAAAAATTAAAACTTCGCATCATAAAAAAAAATACTTTTTTTTTCAAATGCTCTAAATTATCAGCGACAACACCACATTATTTTTGACAAATTACGTAGCCAGACTAATGTTCTAGTAGAATAATCGATTAGTTTGTTTAATATATGCTTAAATTTTGAATAAGTAAATAAAATGTCACCTAAAAATGTAAGCTGGCGCTCAAAGCCAAAATCATCGTGAACTGTGTCATGCAATTTTTGACTCTAAACAAAGCAACATAGATGATAGCGGGCGATGCAAGGACGAGGGTGAAATCTGTTTTTTCATAGCATTAGGCGCACTCTTAAATGACCACTCTCACTCGAATATGCTGTGCAAGACTAGAGAGACAGAGAGAGAGAGAAAGAGGGGGTTCATACTGAACTTTATACCTAAACTTTGTTAATAACAACTTGTGTTGTATGGAAGCATGAATAAATGAAATGAAATAAATAGTTTATTTACAAAAATCATTATGACACTGTAACACACACTTAAGTTTAGGAGAAATCTACCAAAAGTATAAGTATAGTTAGGGTCTTAATGAGGTCATCCTCGCTTAGTCAAGCCACCTTGTGATTAGACCGATTGTACTTACCTAATAAATGCACTTATTTGGGCGCGACCAGTACTGACTTTAATTTTAATCAAGTCTCTTGTTTTGCTGACCGTCCTCGCTAGGGAGTATCGCGTGGACTCGCCCGTACCTATCTTCGAGTCCCCGATAAGGCCTATAATATTTGCATAGAGAGCGCCGGCCGCGGTCGCTCTTCATATTTACTGCTTTATTTGTCCACAACTACTTAATTTTATGGCCCTTTCAACGTACTCGGAATGTCGCAGTTACATTCGATGGGAGCAGTTGATTTTAGATCCTATCTTGTTGGTCTCCTTCGTACTGTTAGGATATCAAGATGCTTGGAAGTGCAGTTGTAAAATTACAAAAGTAGATGCACCATTTTTAGTAGATGCATGACTGCCTCGGTGGCTCAGTGCTTAGTGAACCTGACTTCTGGATCAAAGAGGCGTGGGTTCTGTCCCCACCCAGGGCAAGCATTTATGTGGTGAACATAGATGTTTGCTCTGTGTCTGGGTGTATTTAGATACTATCTATATAAGTATGTATTTTAAATATGTATATTATGTAGAATATCAGTCTCTGGCAACCATATCACAAGCTTTGCTTAGTTTGGGGTCAGAGACCGTGTGTAAGATGTCCCCCAATATTTATTTATTTATTTTATTTGTAGCCACTGTCCCAGTTTTGGCCATTTTATGTCGAAATTATTGCATAATCCTACTAATATTATAAACGCGAAAGTTTGTGAGGATGGATGTATGATGTTTGTTACTCTTTCACGCAAAAACTACTAAACGGATTGAGATGTAACTTGGCAATAATATATCTTATATATCAGAATAACACTTAGGCTATAATTTATAATGATGTTGCGTCACAAATCAATATATCATGCGGGCGAAGCCACGGGTAAAAACTAGTTAATTTATAAACAAGATAACAACATAATAATTGTTTGTTTGCATGTCAAAGTTTGAAAATTTATTTAAAAAAAATATTTTAACATTAAAATTGTCTACACATTAAAATTAAAAGTGGGCGAAAATGATACTAAAATGGCCACAGTTAACATCAACCATACCTCTACATATTTCAACAAAATGTATGGTAGATTCTAGAGGTAAAGAAGATATTTTACAGTAGGCTCCGACTTATTAGAGTACCAAGCTTCACAACTTTCAATGGCAGTAGTAAGAACGGTAATTCATTTACCATTTTTACTACTGGTAGTAAGATTGGTAGTATCACTGGTAATAAACCTCAAAATAAGCGTAAACGCATAGACGAAGGATAGGTCTTCGCGCGAAGACTTATCCTTCATCTATGCGTAAACATAATTATTTCATAAAAAGAGCTGCAAAAATGTTACTAGGCATATTAAGATGCTTATAAGTGAAACTGTAAAATTAAAAATGTTTCATTTGACTACACCACGTCGTATATCAATTAAAAATATGGTGGAGATGTGATAAAGAAGATATTTTACCGCAGGCCCCGACTTTATACTAGGTATGCTTGAAATTAAGCCTTAACATATGGCAAATAAATGAGCTGCAAAAATCGGACCATCCATCCATCGAGCAAATATCTATAGAGTCACAATCGTGCAAAAAAAGTGTCTGGGCATAAACCCTGCCCAAGCTACGCAGTGAGCAGGCTTTTTAGTTAGTCGTAAGGCGATTGCATTGCCTAGCATTGCGTGCATGCCTTGAGCATTCATGCTCGCCATCGAAGGCTCCTTCTTGCGGCGGCGTCGTGTGTCGGGTCGTTCTCTTCCCTTAAATATGGTCGAGGAGAGTGATGGCTGATACATGCGTCATACTCGTGATCGGGTGCTGCATGCGGGTCGCCGGTTTGCTCGTGGCATTCACGCAATGCAATGAAACCACTAACTTAGATTTAATCTAACCCCTCTCTATTGTACAGGTACACTTAACAAAAGGCACAGACCCTGGAGTCTGTGAGCCATTAATTTAAAAAAAAAAAAAAAAAAAAAAAAAAAAAAAAAAAAAAAAAAAAAAAGGCGATGGCAAGCCGACTACAATGCCGCGCGATGCCAAAATGCTCGGTTACAAACAATAATTAGGTGACATAACGTCGAGATTCGAGAAAACGGGTCACTAAGTCGCTTTGTATGACGGCGCTTGGACATTTTTTTACTACTTTCACTTAGGGACTGTGGCTCTGTAGATATTTGCTCGAAACTTTAATTCTTATTTATGTTGTAGAAAACATACTCTTTCTTAAATATTTTCTTACCTAAACTATAGGACGTTATTTGAAAAACATAGAAACCAAATAAGTATTCAGGCAACGATACCATACAATTGTATGACCTAAGCTCCATACATTTTTGCAATGAGTATTTTCATCATCGTCATATCGTGTGTTATTTACTTCATACCTACATATATCAATTGATAAATTGGTACGTCTACCTAATTCTAAATACATCACGGATTTACCCAATATCCAGGTAATAACATCCTTATAGGATTAACCCATTATCTTTACTTTTTTCCGGGACAGAAGTTAATTTTATAAATATAATACAAGATTATAGGTAACGAACTGCGTATTTTAATATATAAAATTAATTTCAACGCAGATTTTTATTCATATATACGAAACGGTTTTTCCGCAAAAGGCGTGAGGATATTTTATATAATAGTTACCTAGTGTTAGCACAGTGTAGGTCAAAAACAAAATTGAGCGACCGCCTCTGTAGCAGCTGCTGCTACTTTAACCGTCTTACCAGAAAAGTTTTACGCACGCTTTAGACAATGATTACCAGTACAAATTGCACCGTAAAACAGTGTTTAAAGTGTATTTAAATCTTTTGTGGTAAGGCGGTAAGTGTCGCAGCGCAGTTTTTTGTTATTTATTTCTATATAGAGTTTTCTTTTAATTTGACAAGTGCCAACTACTCAGTACTAAGCTGCACAGGGTTTCGATTTTTACGATTTGAACTATATTTACCAATTATAGTTCAAATCGATTCAAACTTATTCAGTTCAGGGCACATAATAGGTAGGTAGAACTGTATGGAACCAAAATTCCATAAATCATACTTTATAAAACTTGAAAGTATGTCCCTGGTATCTATTTATATATTTGAAATATGCTAATTTGTCAAAATGCACCCTGACTGTTTCAACAACGCGTCTGATAAATCGCACAAAATTAGATCACAATATAGACATAAACTCGTAGAACCAAAGTCTAACTTAGCAATGCACAGTTCTAGCTCAAATTCTATGGCTATAAAAATATTCAATAAATTGCCAAATAATCTAAAAGATATCGAAAGAGAAAACTGTTTCATAAAACAACTAAAAATAATCCTTTTATCGAAATGCTATTACACATTAGACGAATTTTTAACGATAATCTAGAAAACATGTTAATAAATCGTTCCAATACAAATAATAAAATTGTCATACCCTTTTAGGGTCATATGTATCACTATACAAAACATGTTAACTAAGAACCGCATGTAAATTTCATATGTTGCAATAAATGATTTGACTTTGACTTTGCCAATGGCGTCGTAAACTTCTCAAGGACACCACGTATTGGCGCAGCGTAGCAGAGAAAAAGAAAACATATTTCGATTAAACATAACCGACTTTAAAAATAGTCGTGTTTAGTTTAAATAATTTTAAATTCAACATAAACTAACTCGCACTGGGTCAGCTCTGGATATGAGTGCTTAGTTGGTATTATATTCGACAGCGGATTATTATAATACGGGCACCGGTATAGTTGAACAAAAAAATTAAAAAGGTATAATAATAAAGGTGACGTCCACAGGTGGCATATTATTGAGAGAAAAATCGAACCAAGATGATATATACTATACATCATTTGAAAACTTGTTATATGGGCTTCCCAAAAATATTTAATTTAGATTTTTTCACTCCTCCAATTTTTTTAAAATGTTAAACGTAAATTTTATGAAAAATAACAATACAGCTTATTATTTTTTTCTAGTTTAGCAATAATAAAGTGATTATATCTTAATTTTACTTGCATTCGTAGCTAATTCTTCCATATTCATCTCTTAATTTGCTTAAATTAAAAATTATAACCTACCAGTGTGACCAATTAGGAGGTGCAATGTGACAAAAAATCACTTAAAAAGTGTGTCTAATTGGTAAAAATGCTTTTATTTAACAATTTGGATGTTACTTAATCAGGGCTGCTAGAGATAAACTACCTATTAAGCCAAATATATTTAGTTTTACTAATAAATTCAAAATTAATTTTAAAAAAATCGGAGGGTACTTTTTTGTTTTTAACTGTTGTAATAGACTCAGAAAAATATAAAATTTCTCAAAACGTAACGAGTGTTGTGGTTAGAATTTATGATTATTATACCAGCCTCCATTGATTTTGTGGACATGTCCTTTATATTCAAAACAAACATCTACTATAAGCATAATTTATTACGAAAAGTAATCGTATCGTCCCCACCCGCGACGAAGGTAATTCCACAGCAGACTCAATAAAATAAACTGAGTCTCAATCAGGCGCGCAATCAGGTGCTCTTATTCACATACAGACGTACAAGTCTCATGTATGTGTATGTCTGTAGGGTGACGGAGTAATGCGCTCTTTACTAGGAGGCTACGAAAGTAGCGAGCGTAGCGACGCGGCGTAGCTCAGAGCTTAGTGTAGCGCTCATAGCGAAAGTACTTTTTTATTTTTTGGTTCTTTGGTTTGCGTTTGACTACACACTGCCTGATGTTAAGCAGATATGGGGTCTAGGATGTCGCACGCTTACTTAGAAGATACCTATTTACTCGAGATTTAAAGACACCTACATTGTACTTTAGCGTACGAGTAAAGACAGACTCAGGCAAAGCGTTCTACATTCTACTTTGGGTGTCTAAAGGATCTCAGTTACGGTCAAGCGGCTTGATAAAACGTGGATTATCACTTGAGCTAACCTTAAAATTGACAACAAGTCAACTTTGTAAAAGGTTATTTTGCTTTGCTCAAACAATAATTGACATGACCAATTTGACCATCTCTGGGTGACTAAGTAACGCGCCCTTTTAGAGCAGACTACGTGTTCAGTAGCTTAACTTGACTATGAGCTTAATTCTTACCTTTTTCTTTGAACTATTTAAATACCAAGCCAAGTAGGCTTACGCGAAATAATTATTTTGATAGCCTCTTGTATTAAATGTTGTTCTAGATAGCTTTCAAAATTAAGAATTAAAGAGCACAAGGTGGATTAATAATTTTCAAGTTCGTTTCACTTTTCGAACCCCTGAGAACTTCACCCTAAGAATTGCAGCCCGCAATTTGCCAATTTTTTCAAATAATAACAAGTAATGAAAACAATATCTTTCCATTGATTTTTTCTAGTTTAGCTCATAGGAGAGTGCCAGTTTCTCAGCAATGTTGTGTTGTCAGCAATTATTGTGCAACTGCTTGCTTACTTATGACATGTATTGTCATAAGTTACTACCTAAGTATGTCACACTTTTGCACTTTAATTGGTTTTAGAAGTATTTTACTAAGTTGTTGCGAATAGTCATTTTATTTATATGTATTAATTTTCATCTTTTTTAGCCTGAAACACAAGCTTAACTTAGTTCAGGCAAATGTGTGTGTGTGTGTGTTCTTTATAAAAATTTGTTTTTGCTTTTGCATGTAATTATGGCATTATAATTATTTTTATTTAAAAACATCACGTAGATATAATGGATATTTGTGCGTCCTTAAATATCATGGAAATCTTTAAGGTAAAATTCAGTACATACAAAGCACATGGCACATTGCAAGTTCTGTCTCTTTGCCACTCTCACTATTTCCGTGGCCCAATAAAATGCGTGGTACGCGTCACGCGCGCCATTCCGTCAACAATATTGTCTAAAGCAATTTGTATGTAAATCAATTGTTGTTAATACTATTTATGACGATGGTTATTGAGCATTACTATTTTACTTTCAGATCCATCTAGCTCACAGGATTAAGAATTTTATTCTTGAACTTGTAAAGATGAAAATCCTGTGAAAGAAATGGGGTGTTTAAAACAGGTTGAAGAAAAAACATCAAGATAAGACGTGATGCTAGGGAATGGTTAATACGGTAGTGTTTCGAGGATGATAGCAATTGTGCATTTTATTATGGCATAAATAAGTTTTAATGAAGTTTTATCCGCAGGCAGTAATAGAAGACAGTATATAGTTATATCAATAAATAAATAAATAAAATAAATAAATAAATAAATATTTTGGGACATCTTACACACGGCCTCTGACCCCAAACTAAGCAAAGCTTGTGATATGGCTGCCAGAGACTGATATACTACTTTAAATACATACTTATATAGATAGTAACTAAATAACACCCAGACACAGAGCAAACACTTATGTTCATCACACAAATATTTGCCCTGGTGGGGATCGAACCCACGCCTCTTTGATCCAGAAGTTAGGGTCACTAACCACTGAGCCACCGAGGCATATGTCTATCAATTGATGGATGTCATAGAGTTATGAGATTATGCATAGATATTGTGTTTGAGGGGTATCTTTGAGTCGTTTTATTAAGTTTTCAAGACAAGCGTATTTCTAACGTTTCAGCTATACGCTGAAATAACCTTAAATAGGTACTTACTAGGTATGTATTTCAGTGATCTTAAGTATCCCGCTAAAAAGTATTCTGGACAAAGCACAGTAAACTAGTTATGATAAAGCTTAATATTACTCGAATCATTTGATTTTTCTAATAAATAAATGGTGGTAATGATTTAAATTAAAATTAGTGTCATGGATAAGAATTTTTTTTTTAGCTATAACTTTTCCGTTTGCGTACTTTTCCGTTCGCAAGATTATAATAAACGAAATAAATTTAGCTCATTTATCTGCTCTACTTGTTTCTCTATATAGGTAAACTCATAATAAATGTTTACATTTTTTATAGAAAATATTTTTATAAGCTCAGTGTACACTGTACACGATTTAATTAACTTCGATATCTCATCTCATTCAGCCTCGTGCCTTTCGGTTATTTATCCGTATTTACGTAGAACTTAGATGTTATATTAATAAGCGTATATCTCGATCTGCCGTGGCGAGTGGGCTACGCAAATAAGTAAATAAGACAACAAATCACCGCGTATCGGATTACCCATACGTTATTTATGGAAGCTGACAAGGCGATACGTGACTGAGATGCATGCTGAGGGAGCTTGGATGCGGTATCTAGCACTTTTTTTAGGGTTCCGTACTACAAACGGAAAAAACGGAACCCTTATAGGATCACTTTGTTGTCTGTCTGTCCGTCTGTGTGTATGTCAAGACTCTTTATCTCGTGAACGCGTAAAGATATCGAGTTGACATTTAAACTGTATACGTATATCTATGGTCTCTTGCAGTTGTGTAAAAGAAAAGCTTCTCAGTTATCGTTAAAAAAAGTTAGAGCCGTTTATGTAGTAAAAAAGTGACAGCCACGTTGTGCTTTAGCAGGAAGACAGACCCAGGCAAAGCATTCCAGATTCTGGCTGTTCGTATGAGGAATGAGGATTTGAAACGCTTAGTTCTAACGCGCGGAATGTCCACCATAAAATGGCGCTTTAGTCGCGTCTAGCACTTTTAAGATAATTTATACCTACTGGCTTTAACGCAAATAGAACTTGGATTTACTTACCTCTCAACATAGTGATTAACTAAATTAACTAAAATACTCCTGTAGTTACGAGGTTGTATCATGTTTTTAGGAAGCATAGGTGACATCGTAACCCCTTCAATTATGCATGAAACGGAAGCGAAATAGTACCATGCAATTACAATCATCAAATTTGAGAGAAAAATACCTACAACGTTGCAGCTGCTATATACCTACGAATTATTATTGTACACTTATTTAAAAACTTATATTGGACTGAAGTCCCGGGGTGTTTTATGCATTTCCCCTTCCGAAGTCTATTTGAATAGGCTAGTTGACAATATTTTTTTGATGTCTTAAGCTTAGCTAACTATAGTCTTAGCTAACCATAAACAGATCAGAAAAAAAAAACAATTTAGAAATTAAGAAGTTACTAACATATTATTTAATTCTTTACTGTACTTTAACATATCTTACCAGATATTCAAGCTCTCAAATTTTTTCTAATCTAATTTTGTTTAACTGGAAGAGCGCTATTAACGTAAACTATATTATTCAGAAAGTAATACTAAGCAAAACAACAAACACTACCACTCACACTCCAACACTAACATACAAAAAACAAGCATACTTCACAAGCAAACATTCACTCTCACACACAAAAACTGTACATTCTCATTGTAAAAACCACACTCATTATCTCGGTGAAATCTATGGGTTACCTAAAAGTAATATTTATGCTGACGTTATAAAGCAAAATCTTGTAACACTTATACAAATAAACTGTTATACTATGTCTTCGCATCACGTACTAGGAATCCCTCGTGCTTTTATACCTGTCTCATTATGGGTATAGTTTCTCAAGATTTCTTAGAAGACATAGATAGCACTGATACAAGTTTGTGTATAAAATCTGATGACCCTTCTAAATGTTCTGAATTACTACAATATAATCTTAACTACCTTAACAATAAATTAACTATTCTATCGCTTAATATTAGAAGCGTTCAACAAAATATGGACAAATTTCTTGTTCTCTTGAGTAGTTTTGATATTCGAATTGACATCATTGTAATGAGTGAATGCTGGACAAAAAACTATGAACCACCACCTATACCAAATTATAATATGTTTAGAACTAAAATAAACTATAACCAGAACGATGGTGTCATTGCATACGTAAACAATCAACTCACTGTTAAAGTATACGAACCAAAAATGAATGAAGGAAACTGTTTAGTACTAGAAATCGATAATTTATATAGCATTATTTGTTCATATCGCCCCTGTTGTTTCAAAAACCCACAAATGTATCTTGAATCACTAGATTGTATTTTATCAAATTTAACAGTTAAATCTAATGTTGTTTTTACTGGTGATATAAACATTAACACCTTATCTGACACAGAACACTCTGAAAGCACACACAACTACCTAAACCTAATGGCATCCCATGCACTTTTACAAGGAGTAAACTTACCAACTAGATACAATACCTGTCTAGACCATTTCATGATAAAATCAAACTACAAGTGGCAGACAATAGTGTTTAATAGGTTCACTGACCACTCGCCTATACTTTTATCAATAGACACGGCGCCACTTAAGAGGAACGTCCCAGAGCACTCTAAAACTACTATTGACATGGCTGCTGTCAAAGAATCTCTTGCTAATCAAATCTGGGACGAATACTACGAATTAACTGACGTTAACGCTTCTGCCAACTTTTTAACAGACATAATTCAATCGTGTATTGAGCAAAACAGTAGTATAAATCACGTTTCAGGTAAATTTAAACCAATAAAACCATGGATTAGCGTTGGTTTGGTCAGATGTATAAGAAAACGAAACCTTATGCAATCCGAGCTCACTGCAAAGGACGACAAAAATAAATACAAACAATATAGGAACTTGTGTAATAATATCATTAAAAATCAAAGGGAAAATTATTATAAAAAACAATTAGAACTTTCAAAAGGAAATATGAAAAAAACCTGGAAAATTATTAAAGACGTCTCTAACTATACCACTAGTCAAGTGCCTTCAAGTCAATTACTCGATCTAAAACCTAACCATACTGAATCTCTGAATGAGGTTAATAAGTATTTTACATCAGTTGGATCTAGTTTGGCTGGTGACACACTTTCAAAGCTCAAAACAACTGATGTTGAACTAGCAAAGGCGGTAACCAGCCCTTCTGGATCACCGTCAAATTCTTTATCTCTCTTTTTAACAGACGCCAATGAAGTCTCACGAGTCATATCTGACCTAAAGGCGAGCAGTGCGCCAGGTCATGACCGTATCCCATCATCTTTGCTGAAAGTTTGCTCAAATGAAATTTCTGAGCAAATAGCTCACTTATGCAATTTGAGCTTTTCTACTGGCACTTTTCCGACAATCTTCAAACAAGCAATTGTCTCTCCAATTTTTAAAGCTGGCGACAAACTCCTACCGTCCAATTACAGACCAATTTCTCTTTTACCGGTTTTGTCAAAGATCGTAGAAAAAATTGCCAACAAAAGACTAGTTTCGTACCTTGAAAAGAACTGCCTATTAGCTAGTAACCAATATGGATTCCGGAATGGAAAGTCTACCGACGATGCTGTTATGAAATTAACTACTCTTGTAACTTCGTACCTAGACAAAGGCCAAAAATGTGTCGGTGTATTTTTAGATCTTCAGAAAGCATTCGATACCGTATCTATTCCCATTCTGTTGGCACGTATTAGTAAAATTGGTGCAAGAGGGACTGTGCATGACTGGTTTACCGATTATCTAACAAGTCGATCACAGCAAGTCAGGGTTGACAACAAACTAAGTGACAGCTGTACATGTAACTATGGTGTTCCGCAAGGTTCAATACTGGGTCCTACACTGTTTCTTATTTATATAAACGAGCTTTGTAAGATCAATCTGACTGAAGCTGATGTTCTGATGTTTGCAGACGACACAGTCTTACTCTTTCATGACTCGACATGGGAGAAAGTATACAATCAGGCTGAAGTAGGCCTATCCCACGTCATTGCATGGTTAGAAGACAATTTACTCTCTTTGAATATTTCAAAAACAAAATTTTTATCTTTTAGCAAAACCAACGCCTCTAGACCACTTGATGACCTTAATATTAAAGCTCATACTTATCCGTGTAACCGTTCTTCCTTGCAATCAAACTGTAATTGTGACCTTTTGACCAGTACAGACACGATCCGCTACCTAGGTGTAACATTTGACACTAAACTAAATTGGTCACATCACTTAGTGGCAGTCTCAAAACGAACCAGAAAGTTAATTTATGTTTTTAAAAAGCTTAGACACGTTGCTAACCATGACCTTCTCATGCAAACGTACAAAGCATTAGCAGAATGTGTAATAAGTTACTGTATCAGTTCATGGGGGGGTTCAGGTAAAACAAACATGCTGGTAGTTGAGAGAGCTCAAAGAGCACTACTTAAGGTCATCATGAGGCTGCCTTTTCGACATCCTACCGATGATCTCTATAAAAAATGTAATGTATTGACGGTTAGAAAATTATTTATTTACCAATGTATTCTTCGATATCACAGATACACTGTACCTAACCAAAAGGTAACTAACAAAAGGCTGGACTTATGTCCTGTTCCTACTTACCGCAGTGAAGTCGCCTGGAGAAGCTATGTTCACTTGGCTCCGAAACTGTATAATGTATTTAATGCTAAAGAAAACATGAAGCCATTATTACTCTACAAACTTAAAAGAGAAATTTTAAACTGGCTATCAATGTTTAACTACAATGAGACTGAAAATCTACTTAAAAAAATACATTAACACTAACTACATTCATGCAAACAAACACTGCAAACCCTGACTCTTAAGAGATCTTGAGTATTGCAGTGTTTCATGCTCACCGCACGTAAGAATATGCACACGCACTTATACACCATCACACGCGCACATACACACACACACACACACACACACACACACACTAATGTGCGCGCGCACACACACACACTCACTCACACATACACACACACACACACACACACTAATGCAAACGCTCATTCTTGTATTGTATAGTGACTTGGTTTGTTTGTACTTGCAAAATCACTTGATCCATCTGGAAGACACTGCCTTTTGCAACACAGTTTTAAACTAACGCAAAAGGCAGAGCTACTTAAAATTGTGTACCTAGTGTAAGTTTTTGCAATAAAATTTATCTTATCTTATCTTATCTTATTTCTTGCTAGAGAGCGTACTATGACAGGCTATGACGCCACTGCCCACATTCGCTATACTATGTTATGCTTTGGGAGAAAGGGACAAGGCATCCCCTCTTTATCCCTATCAAGTTTATGAATCATAATACATTCGCCAACCTCTTTAAAATAACAGACCGCTGGTCACGTGCTTAGATGAGATGACAATGTAAATGATGATGCTAATGATAAATTCAGAAGCGTCATACAATCCTTTAACGTAATTCAACTTAGTTATTCTGTGTCTTTGTAATTGCACAGAACATTTAAAATGCCACAAAACATGGAATTGATATCAAATTATGCGTATCCAAACACTAGATCCATGTTCGAAGACCGCAAGTCACTCGAGCCCCGTATCACCGTATCGCGTCGCTGCGAACACATCCGATACAGCCTTAATTAGCTCTATTCCTCTCCTATTCGATCGCAAATAATATACCGAGTACGTGGATAGCTGCAACTAAAATAAGGTCATTTTATTTATTATATTTTCACATGGTTTTTTCATATCTTAACAATGGAAAATTCAGAACCCAAGGAACATTTTTGCATGTTTTTAATAACCTTCTTTTTATTTACCTTGTCTTATTTCCTTAGAGAAATAGCAACGCTCTATATTCGTTTAAACTTAACAGCTTTTATACAATACATTAAACAAAAGCTCATAAGTATGTACATAAAACAACCAAAGTGAAGTAAAAAAAAAACAATTTGCAATGTGTTTTAAATTGTACTAATTGTATTACATATTTATTAAACTAAAATTTTCAATATACAACCACTTAGTCTCTAATTTTGACTACGAAACTAAACAAAATTGTATTCACTCCTTTTACTTTTTGACCGCCAAAATCAAATACTTGACCAATAATTTTAGGTAAGAACGATGTCTTTCATCGATCGATCGATGTTGTCGTTAAAAAACTAAGACCTAAAATTAAAAAAAAAACAACGGTTTGCAAACCGGGATTACGAATCTTTGATCAGACGCGTGTCCTGCGAGTAAAGTCGGAAACATACTATCGGACGCGGCTTACGGACGCGACTGACAGCCGTGACTTAGCAATGTGCACAGTCTTAAGACATCCGGTGTGCCAGATCGCTCTCGGACGTCCGAACGCTCAAGGTCATCCGAAGGTGACGTCCGCGACTTATGTCCGATAGTTTGCACGGCTCAGTGTACTTTCATAGTCTAGG
Source organism: Hypomecis punctinalis (assembly GCA_949316475.1). Taxonomy (NCBI): domain Eukaryota; kingdom Metazoa; phylum Arthropoda; class Insecta; order Lepidoptera; family Geometridae; genus Hypomecis; species Hypomecis punctinalis. Next base: position 3,904,511 of record OX438805.1, read on the forward strand.
TCGCGGCTGTCAGTCGCGTCCGTAAGACGCGTCCGATAGTATGTTCCGAGCTCTAAGCATTTTTTACCCACCCCAAAAGATGCACAACGCCACTTAAGAAGATTTCACTTCAAAGATGAGGCTCTATTGTCTTTAAGTAAAAGTGCACCAGAAACAGCCCTACGAATAAAAAAATAAATGATACACAGTACGGGAGCGCAAGTAGGTATCAGAATCAGTTGTTTATAGCAATAAATCAGCGCAGACAACAGCAACATGGTCCGACCACACTCGAGACCCACTTGAAGTTGCAGTGATAGTGAGAATGTATTGAACCTTCGCAATCACTCCACTTCAATCGTCGTGGTTGGTGCAGTGAGTGAACAGATAAGTGCTGCCACAAGCGCTTTTATTGTCAATTGAATCTATAAAGAACTTTTACTGGCAGTATAATTTAAGACTTTAATTGCAACTAGTGAGTGAAAGATTTATTTTAGTTGGCTCTATAATGCACTTTTCCTCTCTGATCACTTAGATTAGAAGACGAATTTCCGTTAAGGCTAATCGTCTAGGTTAGCGCGTTAATTCATGTTTTTTGGGTTTTTACTTTTTACAGATAAACTATTCATTTTAAGTTTACGAAAACTCATTTAACGGTCATAAATATGTAGCGTTTACGAGATACATACTTTACATACACCTTAAAACCAAATTAGTGGTCAGTTTATGCACAAAAGAGCAACAATTGATTTTCACCCTAGTTTTTAGTGAGCGGACTCTTGTGCATAAACTGGCTATTATTTTGCTTTCTATGTATATACCTATGCCTCGTTAACACTATCTCTTTATGACCGTTAAATACATTTTTTTACACATACAACGATCAATTTATCTGTAAAAGCCAAAAAATCCAACAAAAAAATGCATTTTGCCCTCGACCCAGTGAATTCACCTTAAGTCGCTGCTGATTCAAGCAGAAAATCTATCTTGTTGTTACCTAGTCGATTATACTCTGAAGAAAATTAAACGACCAAACAGCATTAAAAACGTCAAACTAGTAAACACAAGTCTAGACACAAATTAGAGCTAAAGTTTTACGATTTTATTATCCAAAGCCGTGTCGTTATTTGTGGGTGAAAACATAAACAAAACTCATTTCGGCGGCATCCAGATAAAACGAGATAGGACCGGATAAAATACACTCGCCGATGCGAATAACTTTTACTAATAAAAAACACAGAGACGCCTATACCCACCGTGACTCGATACCATTTGAATAATCAACAGACAAAGAAAGTATTTTGTGAAAGTTTCATAAATCAAAACAGGAGTAAACGTCACTTGGACGATCGTAAACTGCTGGTACAGGCCACATTTTAATAAAAAAATATTCACCTGCCACAGTGTAGCAATCCCAGTGAAAATTTCAAGAGCGAAATTCAGAATGAAAGAGGTGTAATCCAAAAAAATATACACTGTGGCTTTATTGCGTACCGCGCGCTATAAGAATGAGGGTAGATATTAAAAAAAGGAGATCAATTTGAGTGAAAGCGCGGCTGCGATCCAATCTAGTGATTGCCTGTGAGAGAATACACGCACTGAATACACAATGTTAGGAATGAGTAGAGCTCGCTAAGTGGCCGCGGATATCTTAGGCTTAGTCCCATCGCGACGTATCAGTAGTTTATTGGATTAAGGCACTACATTATACTATTTTCCTTGTAAGACAAACTGTACAAATACATTTGTTGCCTTTTCGTGCTTCATTTCAAGAACAATGATTAGAACAATCTAGAAAACTCTAGCCAGATTTTTGTATGCTGTTATTTTTTTCAATTTGCACAAAAGCTCCTGAATGTTTAGTAAGTAAAGATATTCATGAAATTCCTTCAGATTTTTTAGTAATCGGGCAATTTGTATCCAAAGGAGGCGATCCGTCCCATTCGTATGCGCCAACATCCAAGTGTCCGAATTACGCCAATAGCATAAAAACCATCATAAAATAAGACAATATTTACTCGTACATAACTATTTATTCTTCAAGTCGGCGAAGCACGTCGTTGCTGTGTTTATGGTCCCATCATAACTTTATACCATGGATTTAACACGCTTATTTTGTCTATTTACATGCATTTTCGCAAATTCTATGGTCGCACTTAATTTAATAGACATGGCACAAAGATTGATACTCCGCTATTAAATGTGGTGAGAGATAAGAATGAGAACCAGAACTAGGTTAATAAAACATCCGTACTACGAAATATCAGTCGTAAAATTCAAATTATTGGCGTTCAGATTCATTCTAGTCTTTGTTAAATAAGATTGGACTGATTTAGGACAGGGAATGATTTATCAGACTGATGTGTAAGAAGGTAAAAGCTACCTCTGCCGTATATAAGTTAGTAAGCTGTCAGGTGGGTGATTCTGTATCAAAACAAGCACATAAGGCGCTCTAACGTGCTCATTCTTTTTAAGAAATTCGTGCTTTTCACATAACATTAGTTAAACTCGGTTTACAATTAATTTTAACGTAATTTGCAATACAACAGAATACCAGCGCTGGTTGCTTGTAAGCGCAACCAGCATTACGCTGAGTTGGGACCAGTTTTGTGACAGGGATATTAGGTATAATACTGTTGTTTATGTTTGTGTTTTATGATTTGTTTTGTTGTATGTTGTTGTTATTGTACCTCTTATTTTTGTTGCTAATAAATTTCTGTATTTCTGTATAATTTTACATTTATCAAACCTATATCTAAACGAAATTCACGGAAATAAAATAAAAATACTTACCGCGTTACGTTACGGTTTGTCGATAGAGAATCAGGCCCCTGAACATAAGGCGCCATCGTAATTATCATAGCTATTTAGAATATTTCTGTTTCTTTTTTACTTTAGGCATTCGATAGACAGAACACTTTTTACGTTACTATTAAATTTACGATGGCGCCTTCATAATTTGACCTAATGTTTTACGTTCTTTTCACGGATCCAATCATCCATAGAACTATGACTTCATTTTAAATGAGTATCTAAAAAGTAGTGTTTCATTTTTACTGACTAGGCATAACAGTACACAAAAGCAACCCATATATCGAAACAGCGAAGCAAGCGTTTTTTAAACCGAATGAAAACGAAGACGGTCCATCCGTTGTGTCGGCGTCGGCAGTAAAAGCGCAGGTTCGTTTACGAGGACAGCTACGAGCACGGAGTTTTCAATTCGCCGCCCACTGCTCGGTGGCTTTCAATCGTTACTGCGCATAAACAAACAGTTTGCGCTTTTTACAGTTTACAGCGACCCTCGTAAACGCGACCAACAAGCCGCACCGAATCAGCGGTTTGCTGCGATAGAGATGGGATAGACAGATTCGGTTAATGGTGACCACTTTATATGAAAAAATCGCCTATTGAAAACTTAATTTCGCGGGTTAACAACTAGAGCAGCGTAAGGGCAAAAAGACAACTTTACAGGAGAGCCGAAAAAGAACTCAAATTTAGCTACCGTTATCTTATAGCTCTTCTACGACAAAATCTATAGTAGTTAAATATCTGATTTTAATCTAATAATAAAGCTTAATTTATTGACTACAAAATAGTGTTACTTGTTGGGCAATGTTTAGCGTTTTTAATATAATAAAAAATTTTTTTCGAAAAATGGTTGACATGCATCATTTTGGCTGTTACATACTTTTAATAATGTATTTATTGCAACGTAACTTCTGTTAAATAGCCTTAAATAACGGTACTTTACATTTATTTGGCACAAAAAAACCTTAAGCTTTATAATCAAACATTCTGTGTGAAAAACGTATGACAAGATAAGTTATTTGAGCGTTTACATTCAAAACATTTTCTGTATCCTATATTTGACAAAATAATAGCAAGATTAATGTAAATAGAAACACTAAACTTAATTTTGGCAGTAAGCAAACATCTTTTTTCGATACGCTATTTTTGTGCTAAGCAATCTACACACGACATACGAGTAGCTCCAGTTTTTTGGCGGATAAAAATATGGGGATTTAAAAAGCGAATGATGGCAAAACATTTTTTTTTAGTTTATTTTGAGTATTTTCTCCTCTAGTTTTTAGCCCACGATTTGTCCTTAGTCAGTTGCGACGGTTCAGTCTGTCCATGACCACGACCGATGCAACTCGGTCGAAACGTCAAGATAATTCATGAGGTATTTAATTATTTGTACTAGCAACTCGCCCCGGCTTCGCACAGGTGTATTATACATATAAACCTTTCCCTTGAATCACTCTATCTTAAAATCCGTTGCATTGTTTTAAAGATATAAGTATACATAGGGACAGACTTTGTTTTATATTATGTAGTGATTTTTGGTGCGCTATTAGACGGCCTTTGACAGAACTCAAATACTACTCGTATATCGTAAAAAACTTCACGTTACACACTTTATACAAAGGTACCGAAGCAACTTTTCTTGAAAGCGTCAATATGCGTAATAAAAGCGTTTACGAAATTCAAAACTAGAGTTAATAACACGTTGACCGCCAAAATAAGTAAATAATAGTAATACAAAAAAGCTCTCACATCACATCAGTATACTGAGTGTGAGTATACAAATTACATGCTCACGCGCTCGCCGAAGATCGCGTCATGTTTACGATAAAACTCACACTCAGCATACTGGGCTTGCTACCCGACCTATACGAACTTACGTACTTTTTTTTGTAATACATGGAAAAAAAGCTTTTAAAATCTTAGCAACTTTTTCTAAAATTTTAAATAGAGCAATTTTATTTACTACTCAATGAAATCTCAGATTCCTTAGATTAAAAAAATAAAACAGAAGTCCCAACACTAAAAGCCCATCCTTACGTTAGCTGGATAAGGCACTCACTACACAGCGCGATATTTGCATTTTATTCGCCCGGGGCCGTCCTCTGCCTCGTACCTACTGGACTGTCTTATATCTGTCAGGTAATAACCTCTTTGACGGACCATCTTGACAAAACATCTTACAGCTATACCAAGAAACTTTCAACTCTATTATCTAGGCCATATAGTTTTAACTATGTCAGAGAAACATTTGTCAAATTTGTCAAACACAAGGGGTACAGAGATAAAAGTAAACGGATTATTGCGTGTATCGTCTAGATCTGTCCGGTCGTAGGACGCTTCTGGAATGTTCGTACTTTGGATTTATGAAGCAGTTTCATTATTTTGGATGCTTGAATTAAATTGAATGTAAAGTTTGGGATTTGCTTGAACTGTCTTCAAGAAAAGCATCGTTTGGCCTAATGACAAAACTATTCAACCTTATAAACATTATAACTATATCAACTGCTCACCCACTGCTGGACATAGGCCTCATTTATAGAATTTCAATAAGATCTGTTGGAAACTTCTTGCATCCAAAGGATAAGAACCAAAGTTACCGACATAGCCCAGCGGATTGGCAAATTGAAATAGCAGCTTGCAGGGCACATAGCACGGAAAACTGATAACCGATGGGGTCGAAAATTTTCGAGTGGAGACCACGTACCGGCAAGCGCAGCGCAGGACGTCCACCCACAAGGTGGACGGATGACCTCAGGGTCGCGTTGGATGCAAGCCGCTACGAACCGGTCTCATTGGAGATCGAGATATAGGGGAGGCCTATGTCTTGCGGCCGAAATGACAACTACAACTTGTATGCAGCGCTTTTCTGCAGTCTTAATCAAGTTATCTGTCTACCTAGTCAGTGGACACTACGCTACGCTGATCGGTACCTACGTGATTTTCCCTTTGCCCACTGCTACTTTAACGTGCCAATCCCTCATTAACTATATTAATTATGCTTCTAGATCTTCTCATTTCTAAAATATATAAATTAACTATATCAGTGTAAGCTGGAGGGACTATAAATAAAATGCCAATGAGCATATATTATACAAATCAGAATCATCAACGACAAATCTTAAAATAAAAAAAGGAATTGTTGAACATTTGAAGTTGAGTGACGTCATCCACGTAGGAAATATACTGGCAAGATTGCCAGCCCCTCGAGTCTGGTGTTAAGTGCACCTCCACGTTAATGAGGCGACGCTCTCTCGCGGTATTTTTATGGCAACTCTATGCAAATTGGCGTAAGCGTCGACTTCGAAATAGGGTTGTCAATTTTAAAATACTTTTCGCGTTCAAATCAATGCAATAACATTAAAAATACAAAACTATTAAAATTTCTAATATATATTTGAACACGGAATTAAGAAATTGTCTTCTCACCGAAATAGGACACAAATCTCAACAAAGTAATAAATACTATAAAAAAATAACTGAACTTCAAAAACCATGACCACCACCTCAATAAGTTTAGTGGTAATAATTAGTCATTATAAAATTTCTTTGTTAGTAAATATTTAGTATAGAAAAAAAATTAAAAAGGCGTCTAGAATTTCTCAAAAAAAAATAATATAACTCACTAAACTATTCTGAAAAAATAATTTATTTCCCTCCTTCGGATTGGTAATAAAGTAACAATCGAATACTGGCAAATTAATCAAAATGTAGCTAGCAGCCTCTACATTTTTAAATAACCATAAAACATCACGAGGTAATTTTCCCGATTACCATAACAATGGGACTTGAGGCACTTGACACCCCTAAAAATTGTCTCCTCGACATACGTAGCGACATCTGAAGGAAGCAATTATCAGAGACATCTCGAATGCGACTTGGCTCATTGTGCCGCCGTTATGCGTACCTTGCCCTTAAGGTGACGCATTGATAAACTATAGTTTCAAAATCGAGTACCGCGCCCCTTCACTCGGACAAAATTTTACGCGGTCTCACTTGACAGGATCACGCCAGAGCGGCGGGCGGCAACGCTGGGCTAGCGTACGTGGCGCTGCTAACGGCGCGGCGGCGGCACGCGTCAACTCAATTTGCCTAGAGCATAGATAATCATGGAGTCGCCTTGTCCTTAATCAACAATTTAAAAAAAAGGCAAAAATTATTTTGATCTTTTTAATGTTTTTTTTTTCATACAATACAGGGTTATTTCAACTGCTGTTTTTAAACTTTCGCGATTTGAACACATTATTATTATATACTACGGGACTTATCGCGCTCTGAAATTACGAGATAAATAAATAACTCATCATCCCGACGTTTCGTCCGAGTTGCATCAACCGTGGTCAAGGGTAGACACTCCGTAGAATAGTGAGTCTACCCGTGACCCGCAACAAAATGTATGGAACAGCTTTTTTTTTTTAATTTTGAGAAATGTTGCAGAACAAAAGTTGTTAGTTTTGAGAAATGTTGCAGAACAAAAGTTGTTAGTTTTGATGTACATATACAGAATAAACCTCTAAAAGGATGCTAATTGATTAGAAATAACCCTGTATACAAATTAATGTTGATTATGTACAGGTATCATAATCAATGAACTTATTTTTATCGTGCTTCACACACTTAGAAAAGGGTTTGGATGCCAGAAATAAAATATTTAGTTAATCGGTTTAAAATATAAATCATTTATTTACCGATATTTGGTAGGATAGGTGCGAGTGCGGTCTAGCACAGCTCTATAAGAACAGTGGTGAGGAATTCATAATAAGCATTAAAGTTGTAGAACAAAGGGGTATTTTACTATAATGTAAACGTCGTGAAGGAAAGAGAAACACTCACATACATTACATGTTAGAGTGAGATAGATTAGTTTTTGTATCATATTCCAACACGCCCCCTCAAAAATTAATCTATTTAAAAATCAATTCCTATTTTGATAACGAAATTTTATACAATTAAAATAACACAACACACCTTCCTACCTTGTCTGGGGATACATTCAAATTGGTTCAACATTTGTTGCGCAGGATTGGGGAAAACCCAGAAAAACCCAATCAAACCAATTATTCATCTTAAATATACTGTTTCAGTAACTCTACAATTTAAATATCAAAATGTTATTTATTTATGCATACAGTGAGTTACATAGGCTTCAGTAATTGAAACTACCTTTTCAATAAGGTATAGTATTGTACTCTGATTCATATTGTTCAAAGAATTCAAACAAATAGTGTGCTTTGATGATTGTTCTAATACACTACCACTATAAATATCATAACAACATTACTTCTCGTGACATAAATATTTGGCTCAGTTCTCAAATGTCCTTTTTAAATTAAATCTGTGGTCCCTTTCAACTCTTTCAAGTATCGTACGAGTAGGTCCCTTTTTAAAATGTATCAAATGATTGTTATTGTTATCAAATCTGCTGGATGTTTACAACATTATGTCGGTTGATTCTACAACGGGCTTTTGTATTATCGTTAGAACTTCTATACTATCTATTCTACTATCGTTATCGCTAGATCGTAACGATCTACCAGATAAGAGCTAATTGTCTCTCATCTATTTCCTGGTTCTATAGAGTTCACTCTATTGACCACTGGCTTTATAAACCTTTCGTTTACCACATCTCACACCTTGTATTAATTCGGTTCATACTAATTTAGTGAACTTACTTACAATATCTCTTGACTTCAATAAATTAATAAAAATAAATTCATTAAACTTAATAAATTAGTAATTTAAACAAAAAAAAATAGTCTTCAATAGAATAGAAGTCAAGATTAAAGTACATTATTTTATGATTACATTTTTTTTTGTGTATACCTGGTTACATATACCAATAAAGTCATTGTATCATTGCACCACTAATAAAATTAGCATCAACAATAACAACAACGAAATCGATACCAATAAACCATAGAATAACACCAATAAAGTCTATGTACCATTGCACCACTAATAAAATTAGCATCAACAGTAACGACAATATTGTTAACAATAAATCAAAGTAATCGGCCAAGATAACTTTCACTGATTTTTCATCAAACTTGGTTCCATCGTTAAAATTTTAATTTTGAACCGAATAATACTGCCGCCAGATGCGACTAAATTTATAATTTATTGGTGTGTTAGCGACGCACAAAATGCGTTATTCAGTGCTTTGTAGGGCTCAACATCTTAGGTTTCAGAAGCAGTTGTCACTGACTTCACCTAGATTATTTTCCGAGACCTTACTTCTGAACGTTTCATACAATACGTTCTTTATTCTCCGTACGTAATACGTACTATTTATCATACCATTTATTTGTCAATATGATGCACTGTTTAGTGGTAGCCAAATACCCGCTATAATATTGCAAACAGAACTCATTATCATTATCAATTATTCATTTGACAAACTCAACACCATTATTTACACCATTGACAATTTTTAACTTTAAATTATATTGAGCTTAGCAAAATAATTTCGGAAATATCGGAAGGACTATAGATCACATAACTGTATGCACGTCAAATAAAGGGTGTTTTATATTAAACCTCTTTGATCGGTTACATTATTAATTCACCATTAATACGTATATACTTTGCAAAGTTTATCATTCTGTCGAATTTATCGTATTCGCTCTCAATCAGTGAACATTACTTTGCTTTTTAACATATAATTTGCTTTGCCAATGTGGATTAATATCCAACAATTTGGCCATTTTTTTTTATTTACGCCTCTATTTAATGAGCTATCAAAGAATAAAAGCAAATATCTCAACTGAGTTATGCCTGATCAAAATATGTGTTCAAAAACTCACCCATTTCCATCGCTTTACCTTTTGCGTTTTATGTACCTGTTCCTCGCCAGGTTTGCCAAAATGACTGTCATTGTCATACCGGTCTGCTGCTGTCTATTTCATCTAAGTGGGATTTCTGGACGAAACAGAACGTCCTGTAGCATTCTCTTAGCACGATCTTGGGCGTCATCACTTGAAGTGTTACTTTTATTATCGCCTTTTTTGTGTTGTAAAAGTCTATTTTAGCCATAGAACCATATGTTCGGGTTTTGTGTCAACATTCCGTAAATATTTGTAATTTTCACTTTTGATCATCAACCCTGATACAAAAAGTTTATTTGTACTTATAAGCTTGCGCATTCAATTGCTTTAGAAAACTTCATTGGCTCGTTTTCTTTTTTGTCTCTTCCGTCGCAAATAATAGCAAGCTAGACACTTTTTCCTTTAATGTTGTACTCCATCAATATTCCAAGTTCGCAAATTAGAATTTACAGGTTTAAGTTTCTGCGTCGTATGTATAATTTGTTTACAGCTTATCCTGGAGAATATTCATCGAGATTTTCAGAAAACTCTGGTCATCGTCTTTTCCGCATTCGTTTTATATCATTCATTTTCCATCTACGTGACGATTTTATTTAAGTCGGGGATGTCTCCTCAAGCTAGCTTCTCAATGACTATTGCCATTTGCCATATATCACAGCATCATAATTTACTCTCCGGTAGCCTCATAGATAGTGAACTTATCTGCTTCGTCTAGTTTGCAGTTGCTGCAGCAGTATTCGAAACCAGTTCATTAAACATTTCGAAATGTTTGATGAAGGGGCTCATCTTTTTGTAGATCATCTCCCAATTAATCGCTTTGGTCAGCACGTTTACTTCTTACACAGAATTAGCTCAAATATATATGGACTGTGAGTGATGTCCTTTTCTTAGAGCCATCAATACTTCTTCCAACATAAATTGCGTCCAATTTTGAGAAAATATTCGCAATTATTACTTCACTTGCGAATCTAAGCAGAGAGTCAGCCACGATAAAGTCCTTTATGGCTCTCGAGCTCGTAGGATATGAACCTGCATCTCTCTGAAATTCCGGCTCTGCTTTGTCTGATTAAGCTAGAACGCTATCTGCGAAGCTGCCAAATTAGTAAAGTGTTTATCATTTTTATCAACTACTATAGTGTTGAAAAGTGTAGGTATCTTAATGTTAAAACTAACGCTTTTTGTGAAAAATATATCAATATTCTGAAAATGGCATCACATAATCTATGGAATCCCCGACCGAACAATCGTCAACGTCACCAGTATTTTTTTCTATTGAAATGGTAGCTGAATCATTTTCTTTCCCTTTTGAAATCACGTATTCTGGGTCACGAATTGGCCTGTTCCTTATGTGTCTAGGGTCAACCAACTCGGGAAGAAGACAATCATAGTAAAATTTAAGCAGTTTTGGCTCCATTATATCTGACAAAGATATTACTGCACCAGAGCATCTTGCTTGGTAAGCTCTTCTTTGAGAATAATTTACCCTTTTTCCACCAACAAGTTTGGCAATGACTCCGTTAAATCTTTCCACTACATTACTGTCGACATCTTCAATTAAACTATGGGCTTTTTCAGCCAATCGTGCGACATGAGTTTTTATTTTTTGCCAAAGCAAACTCCCAAAAAACGGATTAGGAGCGTCTATTTGCATATGTTTTTTGCATAATAACTGGTTGCAAGTTTCATGAGAGTTAAACGCATGGCCAATAGATGCGTTTATATCTTTATATAAACCATCTGTATTTTGGCTCTCCTTGTGAAGTTTTATAGCGTCGCAAATATATTTCCTGGAGCGCATTATTTTCTCTTGTGTCAAATATTTCCTGTCTGTAACGTTGAAGTGAGTGTCTGAAGTAAGTTGCTGTAACTTATTGCAATAGTTCCTCAGTAAATGATTCCGACAGAAAATTTTTGACACTGTTAAGCCTGGGTATGGCCGAGCATTTATTATTTTGGCATAGGTGCTACTGTCGCCATCAGCAATAAGTCGCGCGTATATTATACCGTGCATTTCAATGGATTGTTTAAACCCCTCAGTTATTATTTGGGATTCCATAGCAGTAGAAGCCCCTTCAAAGTTTTTATAACAGACATGTTCTTTGGGACTTTCTTTTTTGTTTTGAGCTCGGGCACAAATACAACAATACTTATTTTTGACACACATGTACAAAACTTGGCCAAAACGTCTGCCAATTATGGCTGCAGCACCCGATAATGCAGCATAGTTTGTTCTGTATGAGCGTTTGCTCCAACACCCATCTACAATGACATCAATCATGGGAATGCCATCTTTTGTAACCCTGCCTTCAATAACAGCTGCTTCTTTCTCTTTTTCTCCGGCTATTTTCATTTCCTCCCAGGCAGTTTCTTCCCAATCGTCACAAACATCGTCCTGCATTTTATTGTAAGTGTGTTCAGACATAATGGGTAATCCTACTGCTGCGGAAAACTGCTTCAGTTGCGCGTGACCACAACCTGCTGCCATTATTCCTGCAACAACATCTTTGTTTACATCAGCCAAAGATGATTTTATTTTGTTTTTATAATTACACATAGAGCAGACAAATGTAAATTCCGATTGTAATCCAATTCGATGTTCAGAAACTAATTTCATTGAGGCTAATCCGCAGTCAAACAGAGATTCATGTTGAGAGAGTTGTATTAGTTGTGATGTAAAATGATTAACATCTATTACTCGATGCCCCAAGTCGGGTATTTCTGTATGAATCTGAAATTTAAGCACATATTTTAGTATTTATTTAGTTTGAATTTCTTATTATGTAAACATGCCTTAGCTATAACAAAATCCTTACTGTAGTTTCAGAGGTACTTTCGAATATGTATGGAATATCTTCATTTTCAGGGTTTTGTTCATTTAACTGAAACAAAATTACACAAGTTCAACTTGCAGACGAAGTAAAAAACGACATTTTCAAAATATAACCAAATCGACAACATCCTCTTTTTTGAAGTCGGTAAAAAGACAAGACAATAATCGCGATAGTTTAAAAAGGTACTTAAGTTTACCGTTTCCACCGAATCCTCTGATGTGGGCAACACATTTTGTAACTCTTCATTTTCAGGATTTGGTTCTTTTAACTGAAATTAAATTACTTACATTACTATTAAAGGAATTAGACATGTACAAAATGGAGTACAGTGGCGGAGGTATAGGTACTAACTACTCACTAAATACCTGGAAAATCTTTGTGATAAAGCAGGGAGAATAATTTTAATTTCGTTTATTTAAAAGAAGAAAAAATAATAACCCTATCGACAACTTCCTCTTTTTTGAAGTCGGTAAAAGACAATACTATAACCGTGATAATTTAAAAAAAGTGTTTAAATTTACCGTTTCCTCTGAATCCCCAGATGTCGGCAACACGTTGTGTAACTCTGCGTATGTTGGTGATATTTCTGGGTGGCTACAAAATAAAATGATGTAATTATATAATTATTAAAAAGTTAAAGCTAACACAATTATTTAGGTGATAGAACATCACCTAATAAATATCATTATTTTAGATAGGTTTCTAAAATATCAAGAGACGACTCCATAGCTTTTTGTTCTGATATTTGTTTCCTACAGTATGGTTAGTTTGTACAGACAAATCTTAGTAGGTACACACTTGAAAATAAAGAATAGACGGAGTATTATTACTAGATACTTTAAATTGATTGCTGACATGATAGATAGGTACTTGGCATGGACTCACTCTCTATCTACTGGCCCTGTTGAGGATGTGGATTGACAATCGTCAGGTTGCAGTTTCCGTTTTTTTGACCTAAAAAAATTGTAAATATAGGTAAATGCAGAAAAATTGAAGTACCTAGGTAGTAAGAATGTGATAATCCATAATCTGTAGACGAATGTGTATTTGCCAAATATAGACTTTATTATTAGGGCATTAGAGTGCAACTATTTATTGCAAGTTTATTATATATGTAATTCGACTTACCCAAACATTCCGTCATTTTTTTTAGGTTTTCTTTTTCGTTTTTGTAAAAACAATTCTTTCCGCTTATTTTTCCTCCCCATTTTCTATGCACACTTGTTCACTACTATTTACACACTACCAAATAAAAATACTAAGTACCTAACTTACTACCTACTATAATAATGTTCTAAAGCTACAATATAATATAGTACACTAAAGTCTAACTTATAATTTTGAAAATAATTCTGAAGTAAATTACTCGGTTGTCGTCGCACAGAGTACCTAGAAGACAATAACCAAAAACAAACAGCACGCATCTCGCGCCGTCCGTACTTTGCGGCGTTGCCAGCCCGACGCTGAGCGAATCATGCGCTCGTCGGAGTCGCAACGTCGCACCGGTACGGCGGCGGCGGCCCAGATAGTGCCGGATCAAATATTCTGAGCAAACACTGTAGAGTAAAAGCTAAACTAGAGTAGGCGCGAAGAGATTTGATTGAGTTTTTAATTAATTACTCATAATATACAATTTAAAAAAAAAAAATTCTCGGTTTATAATAAAGAAAAGGGATCTGGCTATTTTATTCGTAAAAAATAATGGGGTGTTGTCGCTGATAATTCTGAGCATTCGAATTACTAAAATTTTTTTGGTGAGCAATTTGTTTTATTTTTTTTTTAATAAAGCCGGTTACTTTTCAAAATTTTGTCCGGTTCATTCAATTTATTAAGATTTTCCCTTATCTATGACATTTTTTAAATTTGAATCGATATCATTCATCCTCTCACATCGCGCATTCAAAAGTACTCGTTTTTGCCGTTTTCGTGTTTCTCGGCCCGGTGCCTCGTCTTAACTGCGCGGCAGACGCGCCTTAAGTGATGATATTAGAACTTGCACTATTAGTTTAAGTTTGTGCAGAATATAATAATTTTTACCATCATTAAATAAAAATAAATGTTTACGAACACCTAATACAGGTAGCAATTACTTTTCTTATACGTAAGTAGTAAGTCCTACTACGAGCGTATGCAATTTGCTTTCAACTTTATTGATGATGTCGAGGGAAGGCCTATGTCCAGCAGTGGACATTCTATGGTTGAAACGACAAAGTCCTACAGTTGCTTATATTAAGTTAGGGGACTGAATGCAATAGTACAGTTTTGAAATCATCTGATAGCCCCTGACTATAAACCTTTTTTAACGTTAAACGGATATTCAGATTGAGTCATACACAGCATGTATTCCGCGCTAACCCACCTTAAGACTAGTTAGGTACTGTGAAAGGTTTGAAACATCTACAATTAATCGTATTATTATTATTATTCCATTTATTTGTTATACAACTCACGGGTTGCCCCGGATCTTTGAAAGGCATTGATGGGGTCGAAACCAACACCAAGAGGCCCTTTTACAATCATTAAGTAAAAAAATACAGTTTTTGGGTGATAGGAAGAGGGAAACTATTGTAAAGACGGGGAATAGGTACTTCTTGGGCTATTTTAATGAATTATTACGGGATTATAAGCTTGTCTATGGAACGAGGTGCGGCACCCGCCAAGTAATGACTCATTTCAAAATATTTAGGCGGGTGGTGACTTGCCATCCACTAAATGGATCCCCCATAAAGGCTACCGTAATTTGGCACCGGAGGGGCAACATTGGCATTGGTGTGGACGGCTTAGGGTGTCGAGAGGTGTGCTGCGCTTTCACTAGACGCTACTCGCGGCGTTATGCCCTTTAACACTTCCACTCTGGAGCTTAGGATCTTAGCTCTTGCGGTTTCCACTCCAAGCCGGCCGGTTAAAGCAAGAGTAGAGTCAGGGGTTATTATTATTACTATTAATCTTATTAATTAATTACCTTTGCTTGCTGAATTACACTGCTGCTTCAACATGATACTCAACTGAAAATACAGCACAAATCAATTATTATGAAAATATAACTTTTTAAATACAAGCTTTTGAGATCTCGGATATCATGTAGCAGCAAAGTTAGCAGAGCTAGCCAAGATAAGGAAAACGAGCCCAAACACGACGGGTATATCTTGTTTAGTACAGGAGTTCCTATGCCCACCTTCCGACTGCATCATCAGATCAGCTCCATGGTACCGTATTATAGCATTGTCACGATATGTATACATATGCGTGCAAAATTTTAGCATAATCGAAAACCGGAAAGTGGGTCAAATTTAACTTGCAAGATTACACCCGAACTTACATACATAGATACATCCATTGCAAGTTAAATAAAATCTTGTAAAAAGCTACAAGATGTTGCGTGTATAAATTTTCAGTGTTCGAACGTTCTGTTGATAGAATTGCATCCAATATTAAGTACCTACGGTGTAACTTGACCGTTGCTCGCTAACGAAGAAGCGACGCGACACACGAGACGACCTACAAATAGGACCCGGACAACTTTGATGCTTATAATCCAAGAGCTGGATTATACACATCTTGGCGAGTAGATAAAATTATTTTAACTAATTTTTTTGCACCTGATTAGTTTTATGAATTAAAAACCTTTGTTTGAAAAGGTATTTATAAGTCACTGATAATAGTAGATTGTATCATAAGGGAGCAAAATAATATTTTTACGGCGAGGGCGCTTTTTTAATCCAGAGCGAAGGGAGGGATTCTAGAGTAGAATCCGAACGTAGCGAGGGATTCAAAGTACGTCGCCCGAACCAAAAATATATTTGCGCCCGAGTGGTACACTCTACTTTTCATCACCTCTATGAGAAAATAAAAGGCGCCTCATATTTTATTGTAATATTATTATATAATAAAACGTAGAGTAACAACTAAATTGAAATAAAATGGTATCTAAATAATAAAACAAATGAAAACTTATATTAACATTCTATTTATTCATTTTCTTGGCGCTGAACACTAACATTACAAATACTTCCAAATTCAAAAAGTGCGCGGCAAAGATAATTCCGGCGCACTTGTAAAGTTCCTTATAGAAAACACCACCTTTGGGAGCACTTAAAGGCGAACCAAGTAGTCCTTTTCGAATAGATATCATGAAAAGTATATTGTGTATCTAAATATTAATATAAGTTACCGATAAAGCATTTTGTGTACATTTCAGCATAATATTAGGCTTATGATGTTTTTTTTGGAATTCTGTTGAGTAGAGGTCTCTCTTCTTATAGACCAGTCATTTTCTGTGTCGTCCATATTTTATCTAAGTTGGGTCAACTTGGATCCTACATTTTCGACGTAACAACAATACCACAGTGTATGCTAATCAAAATAAAGTTGTAATGACTTTGATTCTAAATTACTTAAAAAATACTTACCTTACTGCAACAGAATGCCTCTACAAGAGAACTCAATCTCCACTGGTCTCAAAAATACCAATGATTGGAATATGTAATTGTTTCCTGTAAACTTTTTCTTGACTCGTGCAATTCTATTGTTGCTAGAGTCTAGCTATACCTCTAACTTTTTAATACTCCACTGCAAGACATTGAAAAGGCTGAGGTCTAGTTCTTTTTACCGACTTCCAAAAAGGAGGACTATGTAGGAGTACTATGTTCGTCTGTATGTATGTTTTTGTATATGTTCATCGTTATTTTTGCCAATTGAGAACCGATTTAAAAATATATCTTTTAGTTAAAAAGAGTATACCTACTTCCGAGGTGGTCCATTGAAACTTTTATTGAAATCGGCTGAGCCGTTTTGATAAATCAACAAAAATACATGGTATGTACAATTGTACATTCACATCGATTCGTGCAAATTATTCGTATTATGTACACGGTAGAAGGCGGTGTTGCGATTTCTTGCGAAAAATATTATTCAAAAATAACATTAGAGAGATAAATCTTATCTTACGTCGCCTCTCGGCCTATTGTGAATAAGTCATAAGACGGCCGGCGGTCGCACGACGTATGCAAACTAGAGTACGAGTGGACTCCAACTTAAAGTTCTTACTTCTACAGGCTGCGACTCTACTGGACTTCGACCACTCTTCGCTAATTGTGCTCGCAACTACGCTCGGTTCTAAGATTGAGACATATTGGAGTAAAATTGAGGCTTGAGATAAACAATATTATATTTTTGACCGACGAACCGGACCGGAGGAGGTACTCAATTCGACGCGTATATTTTTTTTTATTGGAAAAAGTATGCTTCGAAATTGCTGAATCGGCTGAGCCATTTTTGATAAATCAACAATAATGTGATAAATGCTTCATCGATCTGTGCGAAATATTCGCGAATTCTGTACATGGGTGAAGTCAGTCATGCTGTTTTTTTGCGAAAAATAATTATTAAAGATAGGTACCTGATATTGATACATAGTCTTGTCATTTCTATGTTTGTTTATTTAATGTCTCTAAAATTAACTTTTCGTTTATTTTTTTCGAAGTTGTTGGATATTAGTATGATAAATCCAAGAACGCGCAAATTCAGCTCATGGTAATCAATTTGAAAAGGGCCACCAAGAGATCGGCCTAGCCGAGTTTGGGGCCCGCTGCTAATCCAACTAGTTTCATTTACGATTTAACAATAATCCTGCCCCCCTACCGCCTAAAGCAATAGCAATCGTAATAGCAATCGTTTATGACTTCATTTTAGTCATTTGGCACCGCCTATGTGACGTTAGCCATCAAAGTTGTTCATTCAACGATTGCTTTCGCAATCCGCGCAAAGCAATTGATGGCTAACGTCACATAGGCGGTGCCAAATGACTAAAATGAAGTCATAAACGATTGCTATTACGATTGCTATTGCTTAGGCGGTAGGGGGCCTGTTCTATTTGTTACTAATTCATTGTTCTGTATACAAACGTATTTTCTTTCTTCTTTCTTTACCTTACTAAAGTTACTAAGGTTTCTCTATTCTTTATTTTCTCTATCTTTGAAGAGTACTTTTTTTTAAATACTAAAGTGGCAGTGGGCAGAGCATATAGCTCGGAGAACTGATGACTGATTGAGACCGAAAAGTTCTCGAATGGAGACCACGTACCGGCAAGCGCATCGTATAACAAGACAACCAACTTTCAGTGTGGCACCAACTCCAAAATCCAGCCATCCCATGTACCTATTGTAATTTATTTAGGGCAATGAACGTTTTATATAAAACAGTTGATCAATCATCTAATTTTACGATTGGTCTTAAAATAAAAGTTGTTCTTCTTGATTCTAAGGCGTTGTGCGTAAATTACCAGCAAGTAGCTCGCTATAATGGGATGGCTTCTATATAGCATATAGTCATATTATATAGTCATTTTATATCTCTTTGGTATTTTCAGTTTTTACCATTTATGTGTAGGTACATGCAATTTCCCTATATCTCTGGGAGATCTCTTTTCAAGCAGATTTCATGACACCGCAATAAATAATATAACTATAATTTGTATTATTCATAGTAATAGTTTACAATGTATTTGCACGATTAGAACCAGCGCAATAACCTCAAAGTAAATATTACCTATTGTAAACCAGCCCTTACCTAAACTTTCTTAGAACCGTTAAGAGGTCAGCAATTAGTCAAATTTGGAGAGGTCGGCTTGTTTGACTTGAACAGTATTTGATTCGACTTCGTTTAACCCTTACATAAATTACTGGGGACAGGTGATTACATGACTGATAAGTGAAATGTGAAGAGAACACTTTTCGATCAGATCTTATACTACTACAATGAATGCATTAATAAAAGAAACCAGTTTATGGGTACTGACGGAACTATTTTAACGGTAGAGGCTCTACATGCTCGAATAAAATGAAATCTAAAATGGAGATAAACTGCTGACTGGCACAGCACATAAATCTATTTGTCATGTAAGAAGCAATTTGCATCCTAATACTTGGTCTTAATTTCCGCCTTTTGGGTGAATTTTCTATTAACGCACCACAAAAAATTGCCCAATTAAAAATTAAATACAAGCCGCTTGTCATAATTAGGACAAATAGATTTTTTGTGTATTCAGAGAATATGACTTATTAGGCAGTAATTGAAAATTAACTTGCCAATATGGGATTGTGAAATACATAACATAAAATCAGGTATCAGCAAGCCTAGCGTAGGACGTCCAACGCAAAGATAGAACCTACAAAAGAAAACACCAGTTTTTTTTTACTCACGTATAATATCGCGGCCGCGCACTCAAGTGCGCGTGCGCCAGTCGACGGGAGCGCGCGTATTCTCTGACGAAGGAGTACTAATTACTCTGAAACCGGTCGGGATCCCACGGGCCCGGCCGCGATATTATACGTTAGTAAAAGCCGGTGTTTTCTTTAGTATAATAAATTCTCACGCGAGTTTTAATGAAGTGAAGATAGAACCTTTTTAAAGTGAAAAGTTAGACATCACTAATGTACTGTCTAAGCATTGTCCGACAGTGAACGTATTACAGCTAAAATTATGATGATATATTCATTTGTACACTACAAGTATACCTACTTTAGGGAACGTAACCGTAACGTAACGTTGCCAAAAACCACCACATCACAATAGGTGAAAGGGTTATTTGTAGGAATCATCCCGTCACATGTCGAAATGAAGGATTGTGCGTGATTTAGGCGGATTCAGGTTATTGTTCGGCAGACGGGTGATTGATAGCTGGTGCCATTGCTAATGATGACTATGAGCTTCTATACTTATAGATATTGCTGTTAGAAATGATCACTTGAATAGTTCAACGTTTACCCATACTTGAACATAAAATAAAAATATTGAAACCGAATCACTTAGGATGCAAGACGTGACAAAAGAGACGAGGGTTCCATTTCCACACAGGGCAAGAATTTTTATAACTAACATAGGCGTTTGCTCTGTGTCTGGGTGTTATTATCTGTATACCTCAGTATGATTTTTAAGTATACATTGTTATTCAGAGAGGATGTAACTACTTATTTATCCGAAAATACATATCTAATAAAACATTATTTTTTTAAACCAAATAAATACAATAAATGCAATGCTTCTCGCCAAATTTCATAGTTCTATGTCAACGGGAAGTACCCTGTAGGTTATGATTTTTGTGAGTGTCGAAATATGCGGTTTTTTACTACTTAAACGGCTCTAACTTTTTTATACGATAACTGAGAAGTTTTTCTTTTACACAACTGCAAGAGATCATAGATATACGTTTATAGTCTAAATTTCAACTACGCGTTTCCGAGATAAAGAGTCTTGACACAAGGACAGACGGAAAACAAAGTGATCCTATAAGGGTTCCGTTTTTTTCCTTTTGACGTACGAAACTCTAAAAATAGGTAAATTTAATTTTCATCTGGAAAACTCAGTGCAACTTACAAAAATATTAAATTTATTATAGGTAACCAGGTGTACAGCGCAGTTTAGTTCCACATTTCACCAGTAAATAATTATTGTAGCTAATGATTTATCCATAACATTCTGAAGTCTACATGCTTATGTATGTATGAAGTGAAGCCTCGGTCCATTCATACATTATACATGAGGCAACTTTGATTGCTTCGAGGATTATTGAGATGGACCGTGTGTTCACGTGACTTCTAAATAGGTGAGGTTCGTTTACTGATATAGAGATTTGTAACATTATTGCTAATGAAAGCCATAGCAGAAGGAAAGGTAAAAGAAGAGAGAGGAAAGGGTGAGCATTTTTAGATCAAATTAAAGAAAAGGTTGATGTCATGTCATACAGAGAGGTGAAAACAGTAAGACCGCGAGACGTGGAAGTTGCTCCACCGACAAGAGCCTTGCTAGTTATGATGATGAAAATTATTGCTGTTGTATGCTTATCTATGCACAGGGTTATCATATTACCGGTGTGAAGTCGGCAGCCAACTCTAGCAACCAAAATAATCCAACCAAATCAAGTGAAGCTTTTTAACTTGCCCTATGCTAAGCCTAAAAAGGGTAATTAAGACCATCATTGTGAATAGCTTATGCTATGGGGCCGACCCAAAATTCGAGAAAAAAACTCCTGTTCTTTACAAAACTGCATCTCAAAATCGTTAGAATGTGTGAAACATCTGTTTTTTTTCTCGAATTCCGGCTTGGCAAAAGTTGTTCGTAATGATGGTCTGAATGACTTCCTTTCAGATTTGTACACCAGTTCTGGATAACCCCGTATAACTACTTATTCTTATAGTCACTATATTGATGCTGGTGTACCTATTAATAAATAAAATGTTATTTGAATTTTCACTCTTTTACACTCGAGAGACTCCGGCCATAGCACAACTTCAAACGACTGATTGACTGACGGAGGTGATCAGCGCACTGATATTGGTCACTTCACTGATATCATTAGCTTATACCTATAACTTTTATTACTGAATTTAAAAAAAGTAAACTTTATGACTATTTTTAATGCATTACTGCTTACACTGACCGCACACTACAATTGGAAAACGAGGTCACAAAAGGCCGCCGCTCCGCCACGAACGTATTTCGAACGAAGCCACACCTTCAGCCTAATTTTGTGATTTTAGGCCTGTGTGTGGTAAAACTAAATCAATAAATAAACACACGGTACCTACTGTAAATAGAGATAAAGACTTATTTGATGTCGTTTGTAAGCCTCATTTTTTTGAGATTAATAATAAGTACAATGATTAATGAAAATCAGTGCTATGTTTTAGTGAAGTCTTATGGCACTGAAAGTGGTCTCTTACTATGGGCTTTATTAATAAGCTCCAAGTAGCCCAACAAGCTATGGAGATGGCTATGCTCGGAGCCTGTCTGCCAGATCGAATCAGGAATAAGGAGATCCGTAGAAAAACCAACATGGCTCAGCGGATTGGCAAGTTGTAATGGCAGTGGGGATTAGTACGGAGTACTAATGACCGATGGGGTCGAAAAGTTCTCGAGTGGAGACTACGTAGGTACTCACTTCATTAAAACTCGCGTGAGAATTCATTACACTAAAGAAAACACCGGTTTTACTCACATATAATATCGCGGCCGGGCCGCTGGGAACCCGACCGGTTTCAGAGTAATTAGTACTCCTTCGTCAGGGAATACGCGCGCTCCTGTTGATGGCGCACGCGCAACCGGTCTGGTTCCCAGCGGCCCGGCCGCGATATTATACGTGAGTAAAAACCGGTGTTTTCTTTAGTATACGTAGGTACTGGTTATCGCAGCGTCGGCAGATCATCTATCACCTACCACCTATAAGGTGGACGGATGATCTCATTGAGACCGCCAGATTGCGCTAGATGCAAGCCACTACCGACCGATATTATTGGCGATCTTTAGGGTAGGCCTGTGTCCAGCAGTGGACGTCCTATGGCTATTGGATGGCTGGATTAAAAAACAATGTCAAAACAAATCTGTATATCAATGACAATGATACAAATTCTGAATGCTCGATAATACCGTCCCTATAGCCCCAATTCCCAAAGTCCCCGGTAAGCAATCAGCACAGATTAAATAATGCTTACAACGTAATTCACTGCGCGGATTTTAATCCCGACAGCGACGGGAACTTTTTAATTCTCCCCGTGTGGACCGCGGGACTGAGATACGCCAGGAGGCAGTCGCTTTGTTATGCAACTTTCTACATTTTTTAATTTAGTAGTTCTTCCAAAACGGAGGAGGTACTATGTTCGTTAACCAACTTCCAAAAAGAAGGATCTTTGTTCGCCCATATGTATTTTTTTGGTGTATGTTTATACATATTTTCTCCAATTGAGTTCAATCGCATTAGAACGTTCTAAAGCGATAGAACTCAAATGGCAAAAAAAATTGTCGGAAGAGTTATAATAGTGAAGGAAGTAAAAAATAAATAATATTGTGTACAAAACATAAATTCCACTCAGTTTTTCATTCATTCAGTGATTGAACATCCTCGTAAACCGTTTTCTTATATCACAATTGAAAATACGTGTACAGGAACTTCAAAGTTACCAGATAGCAGCTATTAACTGCAGCTGGGGAATGAATCATAACAATTGAGAGAAATTGTTCTCAATTGAAAAGTCATCGTCAAATTGGATGTAACGATCGGTCAATGAATACCTGGAAACGTTTGAGAACAATATTTCATAGATAATGTATGGTCTTGCCCTGATGCCGGGGCACTAGAATACGGCATCTGTATCCCCTGCCTATAGTAAGAGCCTACTAAAAGGGGACCCCTGGGCACGTGGGTGGTTAGAGTCGGGGCTCGGGCCATCCACTCAAGTGGGCCCGATGAGGACGGCAGCGTGTGTGGCAACGCTGTCGTAAAGGACAATACAAGCCTGGTATTATCACCAGGCGAGTAGACACACAAAGTGCCGGGAGCACCGGTGCGTTTCTTTCGGAGATCCCGGAGCTCCCAAGAAGGCACAAAGGCTAGCCACCGAGGGGGTTTTTAGTGGATACAATCCCACATAATCCAACTGCACCCCAAAGCGGTCGGCAATCTTTGGAAGATTTCCACCTCGTAAAAAAACAGTGAACCATTTAAAGCCTATACAGAGTAGGTTCACAGATATGAATATCTTCAGTGTAGGCAGTAGGGTGGAGGGAAAAACACATCTGTGTTTCCAATCATTGACCTATATGTTTAGGAGTATTTGAGCAAAATTTAAGCATTCTAAGTTTATATGCTAAGGTGGCGTGTTAGACTTGAAGTTTGAATAAATGTCAGTACATATTCAGGAGTTTGAAAATTAAAAAGAAAAGTGTTTTAGCTCAACCCTAGTAGGTAGGTGGTATATATTGAAGCCAGCAAGAATATGGAACGTTCTACCTAAGTCTTTGATAACCGGGCGAATCTTCGAATTCAAAGTAAACCTGTTTTGTATCTAAGTACTACGTAAACATGTTACACCTTGACAACATGCTTAACATCAGTAAAAATGTTATCAAACGCACGTCTCTCCACAGTTTAAAAGAAAACGTCACTCTCTAGTCTAGTTCAATGCTTATAAAGCCGGAAACATACTATCGGACGCGGCTGACGGACGCGACTGACAGCCGCGACTTAGCAATGTGCACAGTCTTAAAACATCCGGTGTGCCAGATCGCTCTCGGACGTCCGAACGCTCAAGGTCGTCTGAAGGTGACGTCCGCGACTTATGTCCGATAGTGTGCACGGCTCAGTGTACTTTCATAGTCTAGGTCGCGGCTGTCAGTCGCGTCCGTAAGCCGCGTCCGATAGTATGTTTTGAGCTTAATTTAGCTTAAGTAAGTTCGTGGGAAGCGTACCTACCAATTTCGAGTAAGTTTCAGACACGTTTGTTTTAATTATTTTTATTTATCTTTAATATTTAATTATGTTAAGTTTATTTTAATTTTACCTATAATTTCTAACAACACATAAGGCATAATTTACCATTTCATCTCAATTAGGGTTGACAGGAAAAAATTATTTACACCGGCATTGCCCCGATCATTCGTCATACATTTTAATGGTTGGTTCAGGAAAAATATAAATAAAATAATATTTTGCAAAAGGCGTCAAAAAACCAAGGCACTTCATTGCGTCAATCATTAATTGTATTAACTAATTACGTAGAGAGATATAGGAGTATTAAAATAGAGGTTACGGTTGGAGATTGCCAATTAAACAACATTGCACAAACTCTAACGATGTAATCATGTCTTTAACACTACTTACAACGCTGGAATTTCAAATCGCTGAAAGCAAAAACTATGCTAATGAAATAAATCACATATAAATATTATAGCGTAGGTATAGCGCAAGCGCAGCGGCAAGCGCAGCGATGGAAGTTCACCCACAAGGTGGACGGATCACCTCAGATGATTGCGCTGAAAGCAAGCCGCTAGCAACAGGTCTTATTGGAGATCTTTAGGGGAAGCCTATTTCCAGCAGTGGACGTCATATGGCTGAAACGAGGACGACAGCGTATAGGAGTTACAACAGATATTAGCATTAGAATTGCACTAAGGTTATTTGGTATAATTCATTTAAGTGGAGAGTTTTGAGATCTCTAACGACACGTAGTACCTACCTACATAATATCTTAGTAGTTCAGTAAGTACCTAATGTTTTTTTTTAATTACTCCTAATTGTAAAGCCATTACTAACAAAAGCGTACTTCGATATCGTGCATACTCAGGATGATTAGACAGTAAATAAGTAGCTACCTTAGCTAGTCCTTAGCTTACCAGCTAGCTCTTTCACTATAAGTAAGTAACTGAAGCAACTCTCGCTATAGCTATAGACGAGGTAACACAATGTCCACTCACGGGCGGTCAGTTTAATCTGCACTTCAGAACGAGGTAAGTTTTATGGGGAAGCCATTTGTTACACCTCACTTTTAATGGAGGAAACTCCTTTAGACAGTTATAATTTTAATCTCGAATTCTATTCTACTATTTAATTATTTTTATTCTATAGGAAATAATAACAGATTAATGGAATTAAATATTGTATTTCACTATTTTAATATCACTGTTTTCCAATCAATCGCCATACGCATACGCATGAGAAAATATTCAATGGCGTGTTTGAATCCACGAACTTATAGTGAACTAGCGTAGTGGGTATGTCCCCCTGCGACCTTCACTCTTCTTGGGAAGACATTTATATTATACAGCAATTAGTACAGTGGTCGTCAAACGGCGGCCCGCGGTAAGTTACAGGTGAAGAAGATAAAATTGTTCAAAAGTCGAAAAATGTTGGCGCTCGCTGCGTTTGCGCATAGTAAAGGACTAGCTCTGCTTTGCTCATGTCTGTTTTGAAATTAACAAATAAACCGAAAAAAAAATGTATTGCATGTTCTTTTAGCAGCGTGGTAACCCTAAAATAATGCGGGCTATTACCTATGGTATAATCAAATACATCAGTGTGCCTGTTTTGAATTTACTGATAATAAAAAACAAAACAAAATTGAGCCTCACTGCAGTCGCCCATGAAAGCAGTGTAGTTTGTCTGCTTTTCTCATGTCTATTTTGAAATTACTGAAAGAACCTAAAAAATTTCGCGCTCTCTTCGATAGCGCATATTTTTTTTCACGATCTCGTGTTCCTTAGGCTGCCCGGTAACCTAAAGTCACGCCGGCTGGTACCTATGTTATAATAAATTTCGTTAGGGCGCGGCCCCCAGTGATACATCGCACTGTCCTATGTGGCCAGAAAAGTGTGACGACCACTGAATTAGTACTATTAAAAAACCTACAAAAAAAGCAAGGATTATTCTCGTACTAAGCTGTAGTACCTACGGATAGTGCCTAGTCAGTAGCTACACAGTAGTACACACAGTATATAGCAGAGTGGACCTGTACTGTATCAGACTTAGTGTCTATCAATCCATCAGCCATATTACGTCCACTGCTAGACATAGGCCTCACCTATGGATCTCCAATAAGACCGGTTGGAAGCGACTTGCACCCAGCGTGATCCTGCGGTAATAACATCATCTGTCCACGTCGTAGGTGGACGTCCTACGCTGTGCTTGCCTGTTCGTAGTCTCCACTCGAGTACTTCTCGACCCCACCTGTCATCAGTTCTCCGAGCTATGTGCCCTGCCCACTGCCATTTCAACTTATAATCTGCTGGGCTATGTCGGTAACTTTGGTTCTTCTACGGATCTCCGCATTCCTTATTCGATCTCGCAGAGAAATTCCGAACAAAGCCCTCTTCCATAGCTCGTTGGGCTACTTGGAACTTATTAATAATTTATTTAGTGTCCACACTACTGTAATGTAGCACCTTATTCACGTACTAAGTTCAGGTACAGCCAGTAGGTATCTTGTCCTAGCAAACTAGTTTCAATCTAAGCCGCTATTGAGTTGTGGACGGTCGTTGTAGGTACAGTTCATTAGGCAGCCTATGTTCAGATCGGCAGATGACCACCGAGGACTGTCTAAAAGGGATTGCTCGAGATTGTGTGCTCGCGTCTCAATGCATCGCTTTATTGACAAGGGAGAGCCAATAGGTGAGATATTAAATTATATTGAAATTGTAAGAATTGAAATCATATTTTTGTAATATTGTTCTCAATTGACATTTGATTTAAATTGTGATTATTCTATCTTTAAATAATTGATACTTTTTATAAGTGTGACTTATATACTTATGATTATCACTATTTTTTTCTTTTTTGACGTATGCAATTTTGTATTAGTAAATTAATATGAATATGTAGGTATTAATTAATTCCCGTTAAATATTTTTTAGGACTGAGGTGAGGTGACTCACTTTCTTCGCTCACAAGGCGAAAGATTTGAATTAGATTTTTTTCTCGATAGCTAAAACGCTTTTTAGCCATAACAAAATCATAAAACTCGAAATTGGTCGCACGAGACGTAACAAGATGGAGGGAAGGTGCGCAAATATTTGATGAGCCTTCATAAAACCCCATCAGGTACCTGCCGGCGTCGATCGCGAGTCTGATATCAAATAAGGCTACGCGTACACCATTGATAACCATCAAGATATACCTACAATCTACATATGTAGAGCTGAAGACAGTGGCATACTTAGCTAAGCGCGGGCGAAGTGCGCCCTGGGCCACGGCCTCACTCTTAGAGCGCTTGTAGAGGTGCGTCCGTTTTTTTTCACCGGACAAAGCACCGTCAATAAACGGATTGTTTAATTTGTTCGCCGGATCGATGTCCGGCATACACATATTCATTATAAACCATACACCAGCGCGAACCCGGTGAAAAACACGATTCTTTGTATGAAAAAAAGGGACGAACTCGTAGGAATACAAGGAGCCTTGCGCTTTTTAATTTACAAACAACCTTGCGTTTTGACTTTTCTTATTTTAGTTTCTTGCCATTATTTTTAACTTTTATACATCATAAATAAATTAAAGTAATAAATAAAAATCTCGAGTTTTATTATCAAACTGCTCCGATTTTATACACCTACCTATCTACCATCCCATAATGGTGACCCACTCCAGTTTTTTTTTTTATATAGTAAAACGTTTACCTACGTCTTACTATCTCAGTATGTACCTATTATTTTAAAACATTAAGATAATTGAATAGGTATTGCTACATAAACTATTTGAACACACTGGGGAAGCCAGCCGTGCAAAATATTGGAGTATCAGGATACTAGGCTTAAAAAACAGTTACGAACTTCCTGTTGATTCAACTTTGGATGATAAAAATAACCAGAAGGAACAGGTAAATTACGCAAAGGTAGAGTAGGTAGATAGATTACATTCTGCGTAACTGTTTTAATAGTAAAATGATAACGATACATAAATCAGCAAAAATAGGCATGTTTCCTGTTTTTGACTGATATGGTAAGTACCATTTACACGTGGCGATGTACTCGTAATGAGTATTACATACCTATCACATTAGGTATCTATATACAGGGTTATTTCTAATCAATTAGCATCCTTTTGGTGACCACAAAAGCCGTGGTGGTCTAGTGGTAGAAACACCCGACCTGCAATCCAGAGGTCGTGGGTTCAAATCCCGATCCCGTACCAATGAGTTTCTTTGGAACTTATGTACGGACTTTCACATCATTGGCTTTTCGGTGAAGGAAAACATCGTGAGGCAACCTGCATACGTCCGTAGAAGAAATTCGATGGCGTATGTGAATCCACCAACCCGCACTGGGCCAGCCACCCTTCGTGGGTAGGCCTACGTCCTGCAGTGGACTATTAAAAAGGCTGGTACAGTAGCATCCTTTTAGGGGCTTATTTTGTACATCAAAACTAAGAACTTTAGTTCTACGACTTTTGTCAAAAATAAAAAAAAATCAGCTGTTCCATTTTGTCGCGGGTGAACGATATTTTTCTATGGAACAACAAAAATCTTTTTGAATTTTGACAAAAGTCGTAGAACAAAAGTTGTTAGTTTTTATGCACAGAATAAGCCCCTAAGATGATGATAATTGATTCGAAATAACCCAGTATACCTATATTTATGAATTTCAGTAACCCACCGTGTAACTTTTGTACTAAAATATTTTTTGCCAAAAATGGCGTATCCGACCTTCACCGTGAACAGAATTCGAATAGTTCTCACAAATCGATGTGTCATCCATTTAGTACTTTTTACATAATTGTTGATTTTGTGATGAAAAGTTGAACAACTGTTACAACTGTACCAAGGTACATAGTTAGGTACGTAAATACAGGTATTTAAATGTGTGGCGCTCAAAGCGTAATTTAACTGGGTGTTTCTTTGCGATCACAGTAGTTACGACTCACGACTGCCTCGGTGGCTCAGTGGTTAGTGAACCTGACTTCTGGATCAAAGAGGCGTGGGTTCGATCCCCACCCAGGGCAAGCATTTTTGTGATGAACATAAGTGTTTGCTCTATGTCTGGGTGTTATTTAGGTACTATCTATATAAGTATGTATTTAAAATATGTATATGTAGTATATCAGTCTCTGGCACCCATATCACAAGCTTTGCTTAGTTTAGGGTCAGCGACCGTGTTTAAGATGTCCCCCAATATTAAAAAAAAAAGTTAAGTAATGTTCAGCTCGGTCAGAGTTCGAATAGGTGACCACGAGTGGCATTACAACTGTACATACGTAGCTCAAATGACACGTTAAAATGCGCGTACAGCAATTATATTACTTTTAGATTGTGTACTAGCAAAACAACACCTTGTTTAATACCTCAAGCTATCAAGCACAAGAACATTTGTTATTTCCGTGTATTTACCCACCGAGTATCAAAATATGGGGTTTCGTTTCACGTCGGTTTCAATCAAGCTCCGGCGCCCGGCGTCACGTGCAAACACCGTGTTCTTGTTGATTGCAGGAACCTGCCCTAATCAAATTTATGTTTGTTCGTCTTGAACAACCGCGCGAAACGATTTCGATGTGCCACAGAAAAATTGTTTACTAGTAGGTTGATATTGAGTTATTTGTGAATTTACAGCGAAACCCGAGAAAAATTGACTAGATAAAGGTTTAAAATAATGTCATTACGAAGATCATTTAGATGATTATTATAAAGTTACTTTACACTCAAATCGCACGACCACGATAAACTCTTAGATTTTTACCACAGAAGGAGGAATTTTTGATATTTTTTACCAGGGGTCAATTGTAACTCCATAGAAAATAATATCTGTCAATTATTTTGAATAATTTTAGATTTATAAGCTATTTGTTAAGTTTCAATCAAAGCTTAGAGCAAAATGATTATACCAAAATATAAGAACTTGCATTATTGTTTAATGTGGAGAAAACTTACTTTTAAATTTGTTTAGTTTTATCTTCATAATTTTGTAGAACTGTTCCTAAAACTTAAGTTCCTAATGATAAAAATTGATTAATAGGTGTCAAAATAACAAATAGACAATATTATAGTTATGATTTGATTATTCGTTTGTTTGTTTTTCCTTTTGAATTTTTGGTACAATTGACCCAGAGTAGGGGTCAATTGTAGCACTTGATCTGTCATCATTCTTACCTAATTTTCCCTATGTTCTGAAAGCCCTATGTAAAATTCAACAAAATGGTTTGTAGCTATTGAATTTAGGTTTCTAGTAACATAATCATTATAGTAACTATCCAAGTTGATTTAGTACAATCGTCCGAAAACCAAAAAATGTTACTACTGCCCCCGGTCTACCCTACTATCATAGTACGATACCTTATATGTAGATAACTACATGTAACCCTTACGGATTCAACTGGTTGTCTAGAAGAGATCGCTGTTAGCGATAAAACCGACACTTGTGACGCTAGATCTGTGTGTATTTTTAATTGCTTATTTAATTGTTTCTTCAATGTGCATAGTAAAGAATCTTAGGTATCTATCATTCACAATATTTATGGAAATTGGTCTAACAAGTCTTCCATCCGTTCATCAGCCATATGGAGTCCACTGCTGGACATAGGTCTCCCTTTGGATCTCCAATAAGACCGATTGAAACTGGCTTGCATTCAGCGCGATCCTGCAATCTTAATGTCATCCGTCTACCTTGTGGGTGGACGTTCTACGCTGCGCTTGCCGGTACGTGTTCTCCACTCGAGAACTTTTCAACCCCAATCAGTCCTTCGCGCCACGCGCCACTGTTATTTCAACTTGCCAATCCGTTGGACTTTGTCGGTAACTCTGGTTCTTTTACGGATCCCTCATTTCTAACACATGTTGTACTGCCGCTATTTTCTGTGGCCACCCCGCGGCGCTGTAGTAGCTCCGCTGGTAGAAATTACTCAATTTGCACTTCAATCCAGGTTCTTTGCCTGCCGGCCATTTTTCCCTCACAATGCTCCTTCCACCGTGCGCCTTGATTGAAATGAATACAAACATCAATACGCCTGAAAATGTAATTTGAAGGTGGGCTTTGTGACTGATGCCTGAGTAATAGATCGGAAGACGACAAATATTCGTAATTTTTTCGCAAATAGTAGAGAATTCCTAAAACTCTGGAGCATTACTTTTGATTTTCGAACAGCTAAGAACGTATTTTTTTAAATGAATATTCCATTTTACTATTTCCTCTTTTACGGTTTGGTCGCAGGTAAACTGCAAAAAATAAGTCAAATGGAACGCTAATTAAAAAACGTGAAAAACGGTGTCCTTAAAGTTTTGTATACGTTCCTAGCCGTTGAAGTTCAAAAATAATGCCCCTGAAAATACGTTTTTGAAAAGTTTGATGTTTTATAATCGCATACTATGCTTAGACGCATGGTAGTAACTATTTTTAAAAATCGTCTTATGATTGCTGTTTTGTAACCAAAATCAATAAAATTTATATTAACTATGGTAGCAGCTCTATTTTCTTTTGACATGATATAACTAGGTATCAATTTATATTAATATGTAGGTCATTGTAGGTAAGTAAATCAATAATCTAACGGACAATATGAGACTTCCTGTAAATGCTTTTGGGAAATCCAGATGCAGAATGCACAGGAAGAAAACGTTGTCGATGAAGAGGCATAGGTTACTATGAGTTCCTGGGATAGATTAGCTCATCATAAGCGCATAACTTCACCAATGTTCTCTAGTTACGGTCAAACTAGGTAATAATATATATAACAGGTTATACCTAAAGTGCCGGTATTACCAGTAACTTACTAGAATAACGGGAAAAGTGTTGTCATTTCCCGGTGGCGAAATAGTAGATTGTATCATATGGCAGCAAAATAATATTTTTACGGCGAGGGCTACGGCTTTTTTAATCCAGAGCGAAGTGAGAGATTCTAGACTAGAATCCTGAACGTAGCGAGGGATTCAAAGTACGTCGCCCGACAAAAATATGTTTTGCGCCCGAGTGGTACACTCTACTTTTCATCACCTCTATGAGAAAATAAAAGGCGCCTCATATTTTATTGTAATATTATTATTTAATAAAACGTAGAGTAACAACTCAATTGAAATTAAATGGTATCTAATAATAAAACAAATGGAAACTTATATTTACATTCTTTTCATTCATTTTCTTGGCGCTGAACACTAACATTACATCCATCCATCCATCCATCAGCCAAAAGACGTCCACTGCTGGACATAGGCCTCCCCTATGGATCTCCAATAAGACCGGTTGATAGCGGCTTGCATCCAGCGCGATCCTGCGGCCTTAATGAGATCATCTGTCCACCTTGTGGGTGGACGTCCTACGCTGCGCTTGCCGGTACGTGGTCTCCACTCGAGAACTTTTCGACTCCACCGGTCATCAGTCCTCCGCGCTATGTGCCCTGCCCATTGCCATTTCAACCTGCTAATCCTTTGGGCTATGTCGGTAACTTTGGTTCTTCTACGGATCTCCTCATTTCTGATTCGATCACGCAGAGAGACTCCGAGCATAGCCCTCTCCATAGCTCGTTGGGCTACTTGGAGCTTACTAATAAGGCCCATAGTGAGAGACCACGTTTCTGTGCCATAAGTCATCACTGGCAACACACACTGGTCGAAAACTTTCGACTTGAGGCACTGAGGTATGTCGGACGAGAAGACACTACGCAATTTTCCGAACGCTGCCCAGCCGAGTTGGATTCGGCGATTGGCCTCTTTGTTGAAGTCGGACCTACCTAACTGGACTACTTGTCCTAGGTAGACGTACGAGTCAACGACTTCAAGAACCGAGTTTCCAACAGAAATCGGGGTGGGTAAAACATGGGAATTAGACATGACTTTCGTCTTGTCCATGTTCATCTTAAGACCCACCTGTTGAGAAACCCGATTGAGGCCTTCGAGCATCGTGCTGAGCTCTTCCATCGATTTTGCCATGACTACTATATCGTCGGCAAACCGAAGGTGAGTGAGGTATTCGCCATTGATATTGATGCCGAATCCTTTCCATTCCAGGAGCTTGAAGGCGTTCTCCAAAGTAGTCGTAAACAGTTTCGGAGAAATTACGTCTCCCTGTCTTACGCCTCTTTTTAAAGGGATCGCCTTGGAGCTCTCTTCCTGTACTCGGACTAACATAGTGGCGTTATTATACAAGCACTTCAACACTTCGATGTACCGATAGTCAATACGGCATCGTTGGAGAGATTCAAGCACAGCCCATGTCTCGACCGAATCAAAGGCTTTTTCATAGTCCACAAACGCTAAGCAAAGTGGCAGATTATACTCTTCGGTCTTCTGTATAACCTGCCGCAGCGTTTGAATGTGGTCCATGGTGCTAAAGCCTTTTCGGAAACCGGCTTGTTCGCAAGGCTGAAAGTCATCAAGCCTGCGCTCGAGACGGTTCGTAATGACCCTTGAAAACAGCTTATAAACATGGCTCAGAAGTGAGATGGGTCTGTAGTTCTTCAATAAGGTGCTGTCACCTTTCTTGAAAAACAACACCACCACGCTTCTGTTCCAAGCTTCTGGCGTGATGCCCTCGAGGACGACGGTGTTGAAAAGCTTCTGGAGGACTTTTAGTACCGGTGTTCCACCCGCTCTCAGCAGCTCTGATGTGATACCGTCGTCACCCGGCGCCTTGTTGTTTTTAAGCTGATTCAGGGCCATTCTAATCTCGTACAGGCTGATGTCCGGGATATCTTCGGTGAAGTGTCGGGTCAGCTTGGCTCTTGGATCTTTGGCCGCGCTGCTAACAGGCTTAGCGACCGAAGCGTATAGCTGTCCATAGAACCTTTCGATCTCCTCTAATACCTCTGCCTTGTATTGTCTATTTGTACGACGGGGTCTAAAGAATTTAGCACCCACCGCCTGGACAGTTTCTACGAGCCCGTTGTTAATCTCGTCCACCGACGCAAAGTTCTCCAGGCAAGCAAAGCGATTTGAGAGCTCGAGCTGAAAGCTCTCGGGGTTCTGGATATGGGCACGAGTAGGCCGGAGCGTAGACTTCATCAGGCGTGACCTTTCGAGTTTAACGTTAATATCCAATGTGCCTCTTACGATTCTGTGATCACTACCGGTTTTCACTCTGTGGATCACGGAGACATCATTAAATATCCGTTTCTCAGTGGTCATGATGAAGTCTATCTCATTTTTGGTGGAACCATCGGGGCTCATCCAGGTCCACTTCCTGTGAGGCGGCTTCTGGAAGAAAGAGTTCATCATGAAGAGTTCCTCTCTCTCCAGAAAGTCAGCCAGCCTCTGGCCCCTGGGGTTCCGTTGTCCATATCCAAATTGCCCCACTCTCAGCTCATCATCGCTTCTTTTGCCCAACTTTGCGTTGAAGTCCCCCATAACAACAGTAAAGTGGGTCTTAGACGTATGTATGGCCTGACTTACGTCTTCATACATAGTCTCCACTTCGTCATCTGGGTGTGACGAGGTCGGTGCGTATACCTGAATGACCTTCAGCGAATACCTCTTGGATATTCTGAGTATTAGATATACAACCCTGCTCGACACACTTTCGATGGTGATAACGTTGTTAACGAGGGACTTATGAACGAGAAAACCGACACCACCTTGGGACCGCTGGTCACCTTCCCGGTAGTAGAGCAGGTTGCCGGATTTCAGAGTTATCGTGTCCTCTCCCTCTCTACGGACTTCAGACAACCCCACAATATCCCAACGCAACCTACTCAACTCTTCTTCCAGCTCAGCAATCCTCTCGTCAGTCCTCATAACATTACAAATACTTCCAAATTCAAAAAGTGCGCGGCAAAGATAATTCCTGCGCACTAATAAAGTTCCTTATAGAAAATACCACCTTTGGGCGCATTTAAAGGCGAACCAAGTAGTCCTTTTCGAATAGATGCGATGAAAAATACATTTTACAATAAAATCCTACCACTAAGTAGATATAACATAGGACTCTGAATAAATTTTTCGCGTATTCGTTGTCATTGTAGAATAGAACATTGAGAAAATTTATCATACATTTTTGTAACTTTATTTATGAAAAATATTATCAATATTGTAATAAAATGTTATATTGGTGTTAATTGCTTGAGTAATAAATATCGCACGTCTTTTTTTTTTCAGAAATGGTTTACCTAAAACTTTTTAGAGTCAATAACTTTAAGCTCATTTAAATAACTGTAAATATTTAGAGGTACATTTTGATGAGTAGGTAGGAGTAGAGGTATATAGATAATTACTAGGCTTCACCAATCATCTCTAAATTGATTCAATATTATTAACCAGTTGTTACCACTAGAACATTCACATTGACCAAGCGAAAGCGAAAGAGTTCGGATTAAAACGGCGATTTTGCTTTCGTTTGTTCCGATGTTGGTTTTCGTCTACAGGTAGCATTTTTCGAAGAATATAAACAAGGATTATTTATTTATTTATTTATTTATTTATTTATTTATTTATAGGCCAACAGCACAAAAATATATTTAAACTTAATTGTACAGATACATATAAAAAACCAATAACAGGCCTAATCCTATAAATTATTTATAAACAGACAAGAAAAATCAAGTCGATTCTACCACATCTAAGTATGAATATATAAAAGAAGAAATATACAAACTAAATAAACTATCAGCGTACAGACTAAAAATTACAACACAATATAACAATAACATGACAATACAACAATAATATGATATCCGGCATAATAAAACTTACTGATTAAAAAAAAAAAAAAATATAAGTATAAAAAAATAAAAATAAAAAGTATAAAAAGTATGAGCATGCGAGCCAATACCTACCTAATCGGTACTGAAAATATTAGGTAAACATCATGCAGTAACTGCATGGTGTAACTCAAAGGAGCAGCAGTGTCATAACAAAGCACTCTGTGGGTGCGGCGGTGTCACGAACGTGTGTGCGTGTGTGCGTGCCGCAGGTATTTAGCTACAACTCTCCGATGGATGCATTCAAGCAGCAAAGCGCAATTTAAACGCTGTATGTTTTTTTTATAGTTACTTAAGATATAATTATGATGATTGTACAGAAGTATGTTTTTAAATAGTTGCCAAATTAATCAGTGAGTGCACCATATATAGTTCAATAAATAACCGTGTTTAATTTGGCCTATACTGTACTGTACTGTACTGTACCAGCCTTTCCAATAGTCCACTGCAGGACGTAGGCCCACCCGCGAAGGGTGATTGTGGGCCATATCCACCACGCTGGCCCAGTGCGGGTTGGTGGACTCACATACGCCGTCGAGTTTCTTCTCAGGACGTATGCAGGTTGCCTCACGATGTTTTCTTTCACCGTAAAAGCCAGTGATGTGGAATTCCGTACATAAATTCCAAAGAAACTCATTGGTACGGGACCGGGGATACGAACCCACGACCTCACGATTGTAAGGCGGGTGTCACTACCGCCTGACCACCACGGCTTATATTATTAGTTACTATTTGACTATACTAATGTACTTATGAGTTTCTCGTGGACTTCATGTTTAAACATTGTTTTAGATGTATTAAATACATCCAGATCGGAGAATCGCTTGTTAAACGTTGAGCATAAACGGGCAATAGGTGCGTTCTTTGCATAATTGGTAACTTTGAAGTCAGATGCAAACAGAGACTTCTTTGTGTGTCGTGTCCGGGTTCTAGGTATATTGAAGGTAATATAAGAAAGTAGAATAGGGGTGTCCAAGTGAGAATTTATAATGTTGTATAAGAGCATCATATCTAACATCGTGCGTCTATCTTTCAAAGGGGTCATTTTGTGATGAATGCATCCCTTGTTGTAGTCTAAATATGTTCGGGCTCGGTAATTGAGGTGCTTAATAAATTTTGATTGTATTTTTTCAATACGCTGAGAGTGCGTTATATAAAAAGGGCTCCAGATACTGCTGGCATATTCTAGTACGCTGCGAACGTATGCGTTATATACCGATTTAATGCAGCTAATATTTGAAAAAGGCTTACAGGTACGGATAACAAATCCTAAATTTTTGTATGCTTTGTTTACTATAGTTTCTATATGATCCGTGAAAGACAGCCTGTAGTCCAAAATAACACCCAGGTCACGGACTTTATCAACATGCTGTATTGGGATATTATTTAGCTTATAAGTAAATTTGATCGGATTGAATCTACGCGTGAATGAAATCTGTTGACATTTAGAGACATTGACAGTGATTTTATTAATGGCATAATAATATTCAAGACTATTTAGGGTTTCTTGCAGAGCGATACAGTCTTCCACGGACCTGATTTTACAAAATATTTTTTTATCATCCGCATAAAGAAGATATTTTGTATCTTTAAAGCATTTATATATGTCGTATATATACGCGTTATACAGCAGCGGACCGAGATGCGAGCCCTGCGGGATTCCTGAAGGGATATTAATGATTTCTGACTTATATCCACCTACCACGACAGCCTGGGTCCTATTGGTTACATAAGATATGGTCCAGCGAAGTAGATCTCCGTGCATACCTAATTTTGCTAGCTTTTCAAACAAGATCACGTGATCCACACGATCGAAGGCTTTTTCGAAGTCGGTGTAGATCACGTCTACCTGCCCTCCGCGTTCCATGTTATTCAGGACGAAGTGAGTGAATTCAGTAAGATTAGAAGTAGTTGACCGACGTCGGAGAAATCCGTGTTGGGCCTCACTAACTCCGTTAATGATTGTGTTATATATTTGGTCATACACAATCTTTTCGAAGATTTTACTGAAAGTATTTAAAATGGATATTGGGCGATAATTTTCTACCTTAGATTTAGAGGATTTTTTATATATTGGAACTACGTGTGCTTCTTTCCATTTGGCTGGGAATTTACATTCTCGCAACGAGCGTTGAAAAATAAGTTTTAGTGGATATACTAGGGCTTCTGCACAGTTACGGATAAATACAGGCGGTATGTTGTCAGGGCCGGCCGATTTACTAATGTCAGATGACTTCAATATGCTCAAAATGTTTTTATCTTCTATTCTAACTTCGCTTATACTGTGAGAATCACTACAACTCGGTAAGTTAAGTCCGGTCAAATCGTATTGAGAGGGTGGATCAACGAATACACTCTTAAAAAATGTATTAAATCCATTGCAAATATCCGGCCCATTACTGTAAACTTCTGATCTGTATGTTAATGTTTTTGGATATGATGATTTACCTCTTTTAGATTTAACGTATTGCCACAATAGCTTTGGACAACATTTGACTTTGTCTTGTATATGTACAATGTAGTTGTTGTACAAATCACTATCTAAACGTTTTGCTCTTGCTCGTAATAAAGAAAATTCTAAGTAGTCAAGGTTATTTTTGGAACGTTTCCATTTGGAATGAGCTTTCCACTTTTCTCGGAGTAGTTTTTTCAATGCGGAACTATACCATGGTGGATAAGTCCTATTATCTCTTTTGACTTTCCGTTCGGGAATAAAAAGATCGAAGCATTTATAAATTTCAGCGTTAAAGAGATCCACCGCGTGATCAACATCGTTACCGGATGTCAATATATTATCCCAATTTAAGTCGCTCAGGTGTTCATTAATCTTATCATAGTCGCATTTGTAAAAATTACGTTTTGGTTTGCACTGTTCTTCAAGAGGGCGTACAGTAATATTTGCAAGGTCAATCGAGAGACAAGTATGTGCACGGTCAATTTTTGGCACTAGGGAATTACGAGCGGGTTTACAGGACGCGGAAAAGTTACTGAATACTAGATCGAGTGTGTGATTATGAATGGTTTTAGTGAAATTACTCTGTTCTAGCCCCAGCATATTGAATTCATCTATTAAGTTTTTACCAGCATCCTGCAGTTCTACCGGTCCTTTTCTTATATGCAGTGGTCCAATATGAGGGTCCCAATCCACGCACGGAAGGTTGAAATCGCCTGCGATCAGAAAATGGCCGTGGCCGTGCGAATTAAAAATGCGTGTTACATTATGCACAACATCATTAATACCTTGAGGCAGTTGCTTGTCGGGCGGCGCATAGATTACACACAGGTGTAAGTCAGTGCTTACTGTGGCGTTCAATGATTTAGAAGGAATTGTTATCCAGAGTATGTCTGCGAGATGAGTAGTTCTTACGTTATCTAATATATGTGCGTCCAAATCCGTACGTATCAAGATCATAACACCGCCGCCCCGTGATGTATTCGTTAAGGCTAAATCCCTATCCAAGCGAAACACATCGTATCGCGGGTCACTAAATTCGCTGTCCAATATACCATCGTGGAGCCAAGTCTCTGTAATTATGATAATATCGTAATTATTACTGACTAATGCTCTGTGAAAGTCAAGTGTTTTTGTACGTAAGCCTCGTACATTCTGATAAAATACGTTTAATTGTTTGTTAGCCATTGTGAAATGAATAGCATAAGTACAATAGTACAGTATATTTTAAAAAAGAAAGAAACTGTATTCTGTTATAAGACTTATGATAATATACATTCGTGTTATAGTTAGATATGGCCTGCAAACATCCTCTGTCAACGGGGTGACACCCAACTACTTTATCATCACAAATCCTAAAATTATGCTGCTTAGTTGGAACGCTGAGTATTGCTCGCATGTCATGAAATTTAGGCATGGCTCGCATGGTGCCAGAAGGTAAAATTAATAGGAAAAAGTTATAAATCGAATTATCAAACATGCTAATATTTAATTGTGGCATACTATTAATGTGGAAGGTATTGAAAATTATGCTTCGGTACAGTGTTAGGTAGTCAGATGGACATATTGCAGATATAAAGGTACAAAACCATTTACTATAGCGATCATGTTTTATGAGATTAAGTACAGTAATGCAATCGTTGTGTATTCGCCCACGTACATGTTTTAATACTAAAAATACATTCTTACCAATAAATATGAGACTAGTTATAGAAAACGTAGCTAAATTGTACATCATACTGGTGCATATATGCAGACAAGTAATGAGACGACAGGTCACTTTATTTTTACCAGGTCTTCTTCTCTGTTTATAGCGATTTTTGGGGACTTGTCGTCTCTCCTGAAAAAAATCGTACAGTTTCTGACCCATAGGTACATATTTTTATCTGTGATTAAATCACGACATTTGTTATGAAGTATCTTGTTATCGATGGTAAGGTGTTCATTTACAAATATTTTATCTACGCCTTGCATTCCTATGTGGCTTCGGTTGATGCCGCGGGCTCGTCGAATACCAGCCAGTATGTTGTCTTTCACTAGTCTTGATTTTAATTTAACGATTATGGCTCGCGGGACTCCCGGTTTTCTCTGTTTTGGCTCAACTCGGACAGCAAATTCGATGTCATGCGATGACAAGGGAACATTGGCGTGTTTGGCAATAGAGGTGACTATGTTAATCAAGTTCTCATCCTGTCTCTCTGGCACACCGACGATTTCTAGATTATACAGTCTATCCCATTGTTGCCGCTTTTTGAGTTCTAAGTCCAGGGCGTTACACTTAGTCTTGAGGTTGCAGATATCTTTCTCATACTGGTCAATTTTCTTGATTTGTTGTTCAATCTCAGTGAGGCGGTTTTCAAAAAGATCTTGACGGCTACTAGCGTAATTAGCTGAGTCTTCAAGGGTAGATAATCGGCGCGTCGCACTTTCGAGCAACTTACTAGTGGTAAGAATGCTGCTTGCACTTTTACCGACATTTTGCTCCAGATCACTAAGTTTAGATGACAACCCATTCAATGCCGTCTCCGTATTTGTACTATTCTCACTAACCTCTCGAACTGACTGCTGCAGGAAACTTTGTTGTTTGATAACGTCGTCGTACTTGCTATTTAACGATTCGATGGACGATTTCATAATCTTCATTTCACCCATAATCGTCTTTAACTCCTGTGAGAGCGTGTTTGACATATTACTGTTTACCTGTGACACTATATTCAGGGTATGTTTTTGTAAAATATCATCAATTACGCCACGTAATTGCTGCTGCGTTATGGGTGAATTTGACTCATCTTCCGGTGAAGAGATAGCGGGTCTTTTAGTAGATCTACGGTGCAACGGTGTATTGTCGTTGTTACCTTTTTTCAATTGGGCATTTGTACACAAAGGGCACCTCCATTCGTTTACTTGAATATCATCTTGATCAGTAGAAAACAAACAGGCGCAATGGAATAGTTTGAAACATTGTGTGCATTTCAAAGATTTCCCATCGTCTGTGTCTTGTTCACAGCATCCCCAAACAAG
The DNA here is from genome assembly GCA_949316475.1 of Hypomecis punctinalis. Classification (NCBI taxonomy): domain Eukaryota; kingdom Metazoa; phylum Arthropoda; class Insecta; order Lepidoptera; family Geometridae; genus Hypomecis; species Hypomecis punctinalis. The sequence goes on from OX438805.1 coordinate 3,946,355, forward strand.
TGCATCCATGTTGTTGTAGTAGGTATTAGTAAACACTCGTTACGTTATATAACAGCCAGATACACTGCAATGTAAAATCTACTCCACTGGGTAGTATGCCGTTACGCTGCAAGTAAATATTGCTAATCACTTTTGCCAGGCGTTAGTTAGGTCCACTTATTCAACGCCAGATAAAATTAAAAATGGCTTATTTCTGAGGAAACGTATTATATCACTTTGTAACACTGATTTTATTTGGTGTATTAGTCAAAAGCAATGATTGAAATAGTCACTTTTAGCAATAAAATACTAATAAATATATAGGAGTGATAAAACAACGACTTGTCTTCTCTGAGTACCCGAAAGTGTTTTTGAATATTAATAATATTTGAAATTATGGAATCGGTATCGAGGTATACAGGGTTATTCCTAATCAATTAGTATTTAACTATTTACATGGAAACTAACAACTTTTGTTCTGCGACTTTTGTCAAAACTCAAAAAATATACATAGAAGAAAATATTGTTCACCCTCGACAAGATGTATGGAACAGCTGTTTTCTTTTTTAGTTTTGACAAAAGTCGCAGAGCATAAGTTGTTAGTTTTGATGTACAGAATAAGCCCCTAAAAGGATGCTTATTGATTAAGAACAACACTGTAAACAAAATGATTAATGTCCTATCACTAACACTAACACGCGTCTCATACTTATCCTCTACCGCGAAGATGTAAACCAAACATTTATCGGTGAGAGCAAAATAAATAAATACAACGCAATGTTTACCAACTAATCCAAGAGTGGAGAACGTAATTGAAATTTTAATGGAAGCAGGTGCTGGCGCGACGTCGCGTCGCAATGCGTTGTGTCGCGTGAGGGAGCGTTGAAAGGTGTACAATGGAAACAAAAGGTGAATGACGGTGTTTAATTAAAACATCTGTAAAATTTTAAGCAGCGGCTTTTTAGACACGGCTATTGAACAAATGCACTAAACCACTTGCTGTGCAATAAAAATGTATAAACCAGAAAACATTCGCATATTAGCAAAAGCTTTTTAACATTGTGAATGTTTGGTCCTTCAAGCCGAAAAATGTTGAAACGCCAAAACATTATACGCCTCGTCGATTGTCAAAACACAAAATTATCATGTCTGAGTATTAACTTACCTTCCTTGCTACGGATTAAAATGTTCATAAATCAAAGGACATCGCAAAATGTCTGTTGCCCAAACTAAAGTTTGATATCGCTCTACCATTGTTCAAAGTCATCGCATTTATGAACAGGTACTTAGCAACAAAGCCAATCTGGCTTCTCAGCTTGTCTGTTATAGGCTAGGTTATTAGGTCCTTCGAGCCGAAAATTATAGATTTTAACAGTTATAGATTAATACAGATACAACACAAACCTATGAAATATTTTTTTTAAATATTTAAAACATAGTTAATCTAATAACCTGTGCCTGTGCCCGTACCTGTATCAGCCCTTTTAAATGGCCCACTGCAGGATGTAGGCCTACCCATAAAAGATGATTGGGCTGGCCTTGTGTGGGTAGATAGATTTGGAATTTTGGATTCACTGACGCCATTGAATTCCTTCAAAATGTGAAATGTGAAATTGCGTACATACGTTCCAAAAAAGCATATTGGCACGGGATAAGGATTTGAACCCACGACCTCAAGATTGTAGTAATAACAAACACTTTAGCCAAAGCCCTTTCACGATACAGTTTTGATGCTCAGAGGCGTAGGTGGCTGGCTTTCGGCGTGTCTGTCAAAGTACCCCACAATTACGCCCTATCGCCCACTCGTAATCAAACAGTGTCGCGTTACCGCCGGCTTCGGTGTTTACGCGTGTTGCTCCTTAATTACACGTGTGGCGCCACTGTGGCGACACGTGGTGTTGTGTGCTCTGTGGTTCCGTGTGATTGGTCAGGTGTTAGTGTATGCTATGTTCTAGTCTGTTTAGTTTAAATTAAGTTATATTGTTTAAGAGTAAACTCTTTTGACGTGATAACAACTTATAAATCGATGAGCGCCAGCTGCACGCACAAAAAAGCATGACTCATTGTCACGTTCCGCCTGAGCCGTGCGTACAAGCGAGAGCACGGAACAAACGGTAGAGAGGCACGATTTGCTTAAGTTGTGAAGCCTACCTAGGATACCTATTTATGACTATTTCACGTAAAATTATCATCGGTAATCTGATTTTACAGACAACCATTTTCTTCAAGCTCTAATTGATCACGGTTTTGATTCAACTGGGATCACTGAATAAGGGAAATGTATCAAGATAGATAATAATGTGACCCTGGGTGTTGGATTAAAATAATAAGGTCCTTACAATTTGAGATGCCTTTAAAATTATGGTAAAACTGATGTCCACGATCATTAATCCAATTTATATCAACGACACAAAAAATACCAATCGCCTTTCTAATCAACGCAGTTACTTTCAACTGGCTTTAAACATCTATGTTGTTACTAAAATAGAAAATTTATGCGTAAGTGTGTGTAAAGAATTTTTATCTTACCAAATTTAAATAAACATCTTTCCCCACAACGAAGGTATAGCCATAGAAAATAGGCCTACCCTATCACTTGCCAGGTCACTAAAGAGGTCAACCCTTCAACAACGCAACCAAAGACGGTGCCTCCTTTTTCATGTCGAGTAGTACCGAGGGTGCAGACCGGCCAACTTATATGATTACTTCGGAAAACCAGGAAACTAAGCTTGTTTATCGCTGTGTTGAGAAATTGCGCTAGTGGTGTCCTCGTTTTACTGTCAGAGAAAGTTGGTAGTTTTGTACGGTGAGTGCGCAAAAAATTTATGTCGCCAAGGTGACACGAGAGGTTCTCGAGGATTGCGGGTTTCTTTGTTGGCCGATTTATGGGTTACGAATTAATGGAGGTGCGGCCGTTTGTTTTAAAGGGGCGGTGGTTATAATGGCTAGAGAAAAATGTTGAGGAAGAAAGATGGCCAGCAGGTATGCTTTAGCATAAAATTTACGTGCTCTGTAAGTGCTGTGTAAATATAGCAGAATTTTTATTTTTATTCCATACTTAATATAATACTATGTACCTACCCTAGAATTTTTACTAGCAGCAACTAAATTATTATTATTTACTTAAACTGCATTGTTAATACCATATCTAGGTAGTAACTGATGCACAGCGTTTCTAACTTAATTGGACAAAGCATCTGGGCCGGAATCCCAGAGAGATGCAGGTTCAAATCCTGCGAACGCGTCAATTTTTGAAATGTCTGTCACAAAAAGAAAGTTTCTAATTGTAGTAGATTTGACATTATAACTAAAGAATACATACTAAGGTAGAAAAATAATTTTCGATGAAAATTGTGCCAGGCTTTTGTAAGGTAGGTACCCAATGATTAATTAAATATGAAGTGAGTTTTTCGAATAGTGAGGAAGCTTTTACTCTTACCAGTAAGAAAAATGGCTCGCATTTGACTAAACGAAAACATATCCGATAGAAAACAAGTGAAAAAAAAAAAGAAAAATTGTTAAAAAAGTTTTCTAGCATCAAGCTAAAACTAAATAAAACTTACTTATTTAACAACTTGTAGGAATTTTGAAAAAAAAATATAGAAAAAAGTTTCATTAATCTTACTTAGGTATATCTTTCTTTCAACAACCATTTCGTGTATGCACATAGGTGATAGGTACATACAAGAATTGAAATTTATTTGTGTGTGTATAAAGCTTTCAAATATTGTCAACAATCCTAATAATTTCCGTTAAATTTGCTATTTTTCTTTTTTAGTTTTATCTAGATAGAACTTTTCTTTATAACTTTATCTGCATTTAATGTTCATGTATAACATGTACAAGAAAACGCGTTTCTTGTTTCTTCTATTTTAAGTTTTGTGTTGTAATAATAGTATTTTAATTATTCATCGCTAATAACTAAAAACCTTATTTTAAATATAAAACAAGGTAGCTACTGAACTTGCTAACAAAGTAAATAGTTTTCTTGTTCTGTCAGTAATAACCTGTTAAATCATAGAGTTTATGGCTGGGAAAAGGCAGTATACCTCTGCAATGTAGAAGATCCTTCTTGATAGGTGGTTGGAAGGTAGGGCAGGTGTGGGCGGGGCTACCTGCGCCCGCCCCGCGCCACCTGTCACACCTGCCGCACCTGGGCACGCCCCCAGCCCAGGTGGGCGGGCTTCCGCGCGTACTTATCTTCGATAATATAAGTTCTGTACTTTCTTCTTTAATTTCACGTGGGCCGAAAACGGCTTCTTTGGAATTAAAAATAGGTAGGTGAGTAAATATCTGAAAATGAATTGATTGAATTTTAATTTCATTAAATAAATCTCTCACATTCGTAACTATCTAGAAATTTTACGATTACGCAAAATAAATCACGAAACGATTATAATCGCTTCGTGATTTATTTTATACAATACCTATACTATACAATCGTATTGTGTAAAATTATAGTTATTGACCATTTAATTTAAACAATGATATTAGTGGTCCGCGCCAACTTCGAGGACTAAAATTTTGTGGGTACGTTTCTACTGGCTGGATGAAAGGTGTCATAATTACACTAAAAATCTTCGTTTTGAATAAATATTTAGTGTATTTCCGCTCTTCTATCTTGTTGTAGGCAAATAAGTTTAAGGGCCTAAAAAAATCTTTAAAAATTATATGACAAAATATTGAAAACTACACTCTGTTCGAGGTTTTGACTCTTCGAGGTCGCTCGCTTTCATTCTTGCGAGGTTTTAGGTTTTTTACTAGTGAAGTGTTTTCAATATTTTGTCATATTATTTATAAAGATTTTTATGACCTTAAACTTATTTGCCTACAACAAGATAGCGGAAATACACTAAATATTTATTCAAAACAAAGATTTGAAGATGAATTTCCGCCAAAGTATGATCCACCAGAAATAACCATTAAGATATTCATGTACCTACTAAAAGACGAAACGGTTTTAAACTAGGTATTTTAAGAATCTAGCTTATCACCCGTGGAGCCGTGGTGGCCTAGTGGTAATGACACCCGCCTTGCAATCGTGAGGTCGTGGGTTCAAATCCCGGACCCGTACCAATGAATTCCTTGGAATTTATGTACGGAATTTCAAACCACTGGCTTTTCGGTGACGAAAAACATCGTGAGGCAACCTGCATACGTCCGTAGAAGATTTCTATGGCGTATGTGAATCCACCAAACCAGCACTGGGCCAGCGTGGTGGATATAAATATAAATAAATATTTTAGGACATCTTACACACGGCCTCTGACCCCAAACTAAGCAAAGCTTGTGATATGGCTGCCAGAGACTGATATACTACATATACTTATTTTTAAATACATACTTATATAGATAGTAACTAAATAACACCCAGACACAGAGCAAACATTTATGTTCATCACACAAATTCACCAGGGCAAATATTTATTTGCCCTGGTGGGGATCGAACCCACGCCTCTTTGATCCAGAAGTTAGGGTCACTAACCACTGAGCCACCGAGGCAGTCAATATATGGCCCTATCACCCTTCGTGGGTAGGCCTGCGTCCTGCAGTGGACTATTATAAAGGCTGGTACAGCTTGTCACCCGATCCACAGTCATATGTAGATTGCGATCACTCATCTGAAAACGGTCATCAAAGTAACTACTCACGTAGGTATAATCTTCCACGGAGACCGAGGGTGGCATTTACTTACAACTTAAACTTGTGCATGTCACCGCTCCCGAAGTTTACAACCGGCTGCCACTAGACATCAGACCCGCTCCTTCTAGGGAATCATTCAAAAACAAATTTAAAAAAATGGCTTGTGGAAAAGGCATTCTACAGTTTCGATGAAATAATTAAAATTAAAATTGTATGATTGTGGTGTTTCTCTTACATGTTTTGTTATTAGGTATTATTGCTTTTTTTGTTGAATTTAATTACTAATTATTATTATTTTTCAATTATTTTGATAATTTTGTGACATGTAATAGGTACTATTTTTACGAATAAATGACTATGACTATGATGATATGACACGTAGATACTTACTTAAAACCATAATATGCCTTCAAGCGGTCTTAAACTTATGAGTTAGAGGCTTTGACACCAGGGCTAACAACCCAGCCTATACGAACTTACTTTTAATCTACAGTAGAGCTACTCTACGTAATGACTCGACACAAGCAACTTTTATAAACAAGCTACTAATCGAATTGTATGCGCTAATGAAATAATTACCTTAATGTAGGGGCCGCTGTTTCCTTGCCTTTTCCTACTCTACCTGATAGGACAGTTTTATGTATAAACAAATAAAATAGGTTATATAAAATAATTAAGATAAAATAGTTATCTTAACTTATACTTATCATCATCATTATCATCACATATTATCATACTTACTTCATCACCATCAGCAGCAGCATGTCCATTGGTAATAGGGTAAGTAAGAGTTTATAAAAAGGGCATTTATCCTTTTAACATATGGTTTTACAACAGGCATCTTAAAGAATAGAAAGGATAGATGCCCCAAGACAAATATGATATTATACTTAAATTGTAACAAAAAAACTAAGTAAAGGCGTTGAAAACTAAAAGCATAAGCTACGCTTTTGTTTGAAATGAGTATTAACAAAAAATAATAGGTGAAATGTATTGTTTTTGTTAACCTTCATAAATAGTAAATGCTATTTTCAAAATTAATCAACGCACCATAAGTAAAGTATATTATAAATACTTTATAGATCATGTTTACACATCACTAATTTTGATTAAAAATGTATTTCTCAATGTGGCATCTATCCTCCGGTCTAATTTATGAGGCGGAGCGACTATCCGGGGTGGGGCATGTATCCGTGATATTTTAGAGGTCTACAAAATTTATTTTAGTTCCTATTATTCATGGTTTTGACAGTTGACCTCAAATACTGAACTGTAGTCTAAAGACGAAGTTATGAGACTATTTCATAAAATGTGGCATCTATCCGGGACTTACCCTAGAATAGATTTCTAATAAGAACGGATGGAAGCGGTTTCCATTCAACGTATTCTTGCGTTGATTAGATAATTCAGTCCACCTTTTTGGTGAAGCTAAGATTGTCAAAATGTTACATTTAACATAATTCATAGTGTTTTTCAACCATCACAAAAGTCAAAAAGTTTTTTCGTAGTAGGTAAGTACCTACCCAGCCAAAATGTACCCAGCACTGTAATTCTAAAATAATCTTCTTTGGAAATCTATTTATTTTAAGGTTATTGTTAAATTATCTGTCTTCGCCCTTCGTTAGCAGATCTATCTATGTTTAGTAGTGTAGATACTTTTTTTTTTGTGTGTGTCTTGATCTTGCAATCAGTCTTTAAGACTATAAGCAGATGAGTTCTGTTAATTTTGGCGTTTATGGTGCAGCTCCCAGCGGAGCTAGCCCATTTAATTTATGGATTATTTATTGTTAATCCTGATCAAAACTATCCCGCCGTATTTTTTGAGCCGACGTATGGTTTCAAGGATAGTAAGTTGACCCGCCAGGGGGTTCGGATGAGTTTTCAGCCTTGTTATGTATCTCTCTCCATGAGACTCTATTTCCTCCTTCACCATGGCCACATCAAGATTGTCGTGGACCTCTGTGATTCTGATGAACCATGGTGCGTTTGATATTTGCTTTAGGATGTAATTTTGTACTCTTTGGATGACCATTATGTTAGAAGCACTAGCTGCGCCCCATAATTGTATGCCATAGGTCCAAATAGGTTTCAGGATCATTTTGTACAACAGTAACTTGTTATCGACTGATAGTTTTGAGTTCTGTGCATTTTGTTAGGTAAGTTACATTTGAAAGAATGCGACTGTACAATAGATAGGGGTTAGTTTAAATCTTAGTCTAAGTTAGTGGTTTTATTGTATTGCGTGAATGCCACGAGGAAACCGGCGACCCGCATGCAGCACCCGATCACGAGTGTGATGCATGTGTCAGCCATCGATTTCCTCGACCATATTTAAGGGAAGAGAACGACCCGACACACGACGCAAGGAGGATAAGAATGATAGATACTATTAAGATCAATATCTACAATACTTTCTCAAAATAGCGAAAGTATGATTGATATAACCCCCACTCCCCTAAAAATATCTTCTACGTTTCCCGCGCCAACAAATTCCAAACCTTAATTTTTCATAGCAAAATAAACTCGCAATAAAAAGATCCATTTTCTCCGAATTTCGTTCACCTTGGAGCTCTAAGCGGCGTTTAATTACGAAGAGCGCCATCTGGCGGCGGCGAGCACCTCAACCCTTCCACGCAAAAATTATATAACAATAAAACGACTAATTGCCCGAGAAATTCTGCCAATAAAGGCAAGACGGCGGGCTCCCGCTCCAGAAATAATAAAATAAATTAATTAAAAACAAGGAGACCTCACCTCTGCAGCTGGCGAGTATCTTTAAAAATCGGCGTATTCTAAAATCTCCTTTTTTATTTTTTTTGACTGATATATTGCAACCGACAAACGCGCGTTCTCTTACTATAATTTTTAGTTAAGTATATCTACATATTTATTAATAATAATATTATATAAGCAACGAATTGCAGTTTTTGACGTAGAATAGGGATGTTTACTGGGTATAAAAATCATTATAATAATAAAATTAGTCTGTCAGTCATTAAAAATATTGGACCCTTTTTTTTCTTTTTGACCGACGAACTGGACGAGGTAGGTACTCAATTCGACGCGTATATTTTTTTATGTGTAACCACGCATAACTTTTTTCATAGTTGTCCGATTTCAATAATTATTTTTTTATTGAAAAGAGTATACTTTGAAATTGGTACCATTTAATTTTATTGAAATCGGCTGAGCCATTTTTGACAAATCAACGATAATGTGAAAGATGCTACATCCGTGCGAAATATTCGCGATTTTTGTACACGGGTGAAGTCGGTCATGCTATTTTTTGCAAAAAATAATCTTGTGTCTATCAAACTATTAGTGACAAAGATAAACTTTGTCAAAGTTTGAGAGTGGGGGCTCGTGACGTCACTAGCCGATACATTTGATAGCGGTTAGTGACGTCAACGAAACTTTAACGGGCTATATCTTCATCAATTTTTATTAAATTGACAAAAGAAAAAATACATGTCTAAAATTTTTCGGCAACCTATTTGATGGAATATTTTTTTTTTAATAAGCAAGCCATCTGTGCATTTGCTAGTTTAAAGTAGGTAGGTAGTTATGTACCTACCTAGGTATATGTTTGTAGCTAGCGAGCAATAATCGACTAGGATTTTTTTCTTTCATATCAATGCGAGAAATACACCGTCGTTGCTTAAAAATGAGCGTAATTGTAAATTTAGTTCAATTTGTTTTCTTTTTGATGTTGTCGTGGTGATGGTATTATAACATTTCTGCAATGGACACTTTTCTCCATTTTCTTTGGTACAGTCCCTGGGCAACGGGGCCATATAGGTAATTATTAGTACTTATTTAATATTTTGTATAGGTAATACCTAGGTAATAAAATAACAATGGATCAAAACACAAACAACAGGATGGATAAAAATAAAATACACTATAGGTGGGTAGTATACGTAATATATACCTTTAGTATCTTATTTACAACACACAAAATAGGATAAAGTTATCCAATCTTTGTCCTCTACTAATACCTAAAGTTACAACAATAATTAATTTTCACCTTCCCTATATGGAAGGTGAAAATTAATTATTGTTCCATCGGAAATATTAGGTATGTACCTATCTACCTGTATTTATTTCGCAGGAAAAACTTGCACTAAAATTGATAATTTAGCGCTTTATTAATAATAGTATTAAATAATTATATTGTGCATTATTTTGCAGTATTATAGGTAGTTCAATTTAACAGTTCAATATGCCGCCGGCAGAGTAGAATAGCACCTCTCTCTAGTACCAGGTGTCGTAAGAGCCGACTGAGGTACAGCGGAAGCGACTAATGGCGGTATAACCATTCAAATAAAAACGTAGCTAAAATGGCACATGGCAAGGATGGGCAGCAGCATCCTTGTCGCGAAGCTACGTTTTTGCGATCGCCACCACGCCTACCCAGCGCGGCGATTACGGGCCAATACCCAGTATGGAACGACAAAAAAGAATTTAACAACAACAATAATTTATTTCAATCAAAGAAAGACACGTTGTGAGATATAATTATACCAATAACTTTGACTATGGGTCCAACCATGTAATAAATATCCGCTGTTTCATACATTGTGTCAGAATGTGACATAGGCAAGTTTTTATCCCTTATAAGGGTACCTTTGATAAGAACTGGTACACTTTAGCACACAACCATCAATTTTCGAATGTTTTTATCGCAAAAAAATAAATTCCCATGGGATAGCACAAAAAATAATATACCACGCAGGCAAAGCCGCGGGCCAAAGCTTGTACATAATTATAATTATTATACAGGGTTATTTCTAATCAATTAGCATTCATTCAGGGACTCATTCTGTACATAAAAACTAACAACTTTTGTTCTACGACTTTTGTCAAAACTCAAAAAAAATTTTGTTATTCCATAGAAAAATATCGTTCACCCGCGACAAAATGTATGGAACAGCTGATTTTTTTTTTTTAAGTTTTGACAAAAGTCGTAGAACAAAAGTTGTTAATTTTGATGTACAGAACAAGCCCCTAAAAGGATGCTAATTGATTAGAAATAACCCTGTATAATTTACCTACCTAAATCATGACTAAGGTTCGTCTAACTTATTGTTAAAAGACTGTTATATTAATTGCATACGGTCGGCCGGTCGAGCGGAACCGTATCTCAGTCGATAAATATTTGCCGAAGATTTCCGCCTTCCTCTCAATATAATTAGTTGAAAACGAGAAAAGTTTTCCAATTCCGACACAATACCAACCCGAGCTTAGCACGGGTTCAAGGATTACTTACAATTTCAATTATTAAATTAAATAAGTATCGTTAAATCAGGACAAAGCGCAAAATCAACGAACTCGAAGTATGAACGAATTTCGGAAGGTTGATAAACTTTTGAATAGTAATATTTTTACTATACTCTATAAAATTTAACTTGATCTCTGCGACAGTTACATATTGACATATTTAGAGTTGAGATAGTGGTGGAAAAAATCGATTTTCAAACAATTTTGTAATGAAATCGAATGAGTAGTTGAAGGTGAGAAATTGGACATTATTATGAGTATTAATTAAATACTCATAATAATGTAACGATAGTATTTATCGACGTTTTTCACTATTATCGATGCTAATGTAACATATAATTGGGTTTAATTTAATTATACATGTAAAAAATTTTATGATATTAAAATATACAATAAAAATAATGATAAATTAAGTTTTATTTAAAATATCGTCAGTATAAACTATCGATATTTTAATTAAAACTCTATCTAAAACTCTGTGGTCATTCGATCATTCGTCGCCCATCCCGATTAGTGAATCGGCATGCCCATAAAGTATGACATTGACAGGTACTGTCTGTACTATTAAGAAATTCAGGACTCATAGGCGTGATTTTTCTGACAGCTGTCGCAGAGATCAAGTTAAATTTTATAGAGTATAGGGGCTTAGTTTTAGAGCGAATTAAAGCTCTTGATTGCTGTGAAGTTAGCTACAAGCTGCGCAGTAACAAATCTTTGCGCAGTTGGTATTGAGTGAGCTACAGTCACTATTGGGTTTTGCGCAGCTTGGAACTAACACAGCCGCCAAGAAGCTTGCTTCAGCTTATATCTAATTCTAGGTGGGGGCGATGAGTCCTGCACTGACGTCCCGCTTGGTGTGTTTTGTGCATTCCCCCCGATCTCAGCCTACTAGTATAGGATCCCGCTATACAACGACCTTCACCGAGATGCTTATTTGATGAGACGTATTTTTTATGTTATTAAATATGCCAATAAATATATCCTATATGGGTTGCCTAACAAATTTCAGTCCAGAGTATTTTTAGTTAATAATTAAAAAAAAAAATTTTTTTAAACATTGCTCCGGTGTGATTATTACGAGTATATTAATTTGATACCAATCGAAAGTTTGAAGCCCATAGAATATGCAAACGTTAGGTTGCCTATTTTTTTCCGGTCACAACCACGGGTTGCCAGGTGTAAACAGGTAAATCTATACTAGCATTTTGCAACGGTCTGATTATTGAATCAAACTTTCGATTGGTATCAAATTAATTTAATAATCACACCGGTGCAATGTTTAAATAAAATTTTTTTTTTAATTATTAATTAAAAATACTCTGGACTGAAATTTGTTAGGCAACCCATATAGGATATATTTATTGGCATATTTAATAACATAAAAAATACGTCTCATTAAATAAGCATCTCGGTGAAGGTCGTTGTATAGCGGGATCTTAGACTATACTCAAACCATCCGAGCTCCTTAAAATAACAGAGTACGGGTTTGGGTCGTTGACATAACTGATCCACCTCTATTGCGCCAGGTGTTTCGCTGCCGGAGATTTGTGTAGTTTCTTCAAGGAGGCCTGTCTTTCTTCTTGTATCTTCAGTGGCCTTGCAGTGTAGTAGTACATGCTCTACGGTTTCATTTTCCTGCAGACAGCCTCGGCATAGAGGACTGTCTGTACCGCCTATTTTTATTTTATTTTATTTATAATACTTAGGTACTCGCACCTAAGTATTATAAATAAAGAAATAATAAAAACACGGAACTCTAAACAAAACTCTTCATATTTAAAATAATATTATTAATATTTAAGGGGAAAATCCCTTTATTATTCTGTGGTTACAAACAATTACTTATAATTGAATAATGTCTAAGATTATTCAATAAAAAGAATCCCTAAAAATCGCTCCAAAAAGGGTTGCCATAATTGAGTTAAAAATTATTAGTAGAAGAAATCGCGGGAGGTGGCGCAGGGGAGATAATCCCGATTGTAGATAAATCCGAAACAATAACTGGATTAAAGCAGTTTATTCAACATTTGCATTTGTAAGAAAACAATGAGTTGGATTTTTCATGTTCACTATCTACTTGCTTTATAGTAAAGACGGACGAATTACGCTTAGGTCAGCACACGAAATTCAATTTTTGTTTGGTTTGTGCCAGTTACAGCTGAACTTCTCATAATGCGTTTACGACACTAATTTTGCTACTATGAGTACCTAGGTAGTGTTAACGATGTACAAAATAGGTACTCAATTACTCATGCATAAAAGTGTAACAATCAAAAATAAAGGTGAAAATCAATTTATTGCACGAACTCCCAAAGTTTACAGGTCAGAGTTTAATAAGCTACTTTAATTCCGAAAAAAATAAAAGATCCTGTGGGAAACCGCGAATAAATCTTTTATACGTAAAAACAACAGAAAACACAACATTTAAATACAAGATAAGTAACTAAATCTTATACTATTAGTCCCGTAACAAAAAAAATGTACTCAAATCGCGAAAGTTCAAAAATTATTTTTGCCTGAATTATATAGGTTAGGTTCGGGTGTAAAAAATTAGTAGGTCTTTAGGAAAAACAAAGTAATTTATTTACGGTAAGTAATTTCCAACTTTAAAGATAACTTCGTACCGATACCTATTACATTTATAGCCAACTTATAGCAGATTCTAAATAAGTCGGAATGAAGATTTTTCTTATTCACTTTTGAGCTGAATAAAAGGAGGATCCGTGGCAAGAATTGAGACTTGTTAGTCGTTTTGGTCTCGTTTCAGCCGAGAGCACTTTGTTCTTTAGCACAAAGAACCTTTGTCTCAAGGTGCTCTTCCTTATTCACTTGTTAGCGTTTCTTTTTGTTATGTTTTACTTATGTATTCAGTAAGTATTATCTTTATAAATAAAATAGTGCGAGTAGGTAGCAGAATAGGTTTTATTATAGTAGTTGTGGTAAAATACCATTTCTAAATAGAGTTTGTAAGTACTAGGTACATGTAGATATGGTGCTATCATGGTCAAGTACAGTTTTGAATGAAAATTTGTTTAAATTTTTGTCGTTTTTAATTCCCTTTTTTTAAAGATCAAAATGTATCTTTATCTTGCTTTTTATGTTGAAGTATTAGTATAATCAACTCCGTAGTCATCATCTCGATAGACATATCTATATATTGCTAGAATAATTTTAAGTAAAGGAACACTCAAACAAAATCATGAAATATTATACAGGGTTAATTCTAGTCAATTAGCATCATTTCAGAGGCTTATTCTGTACATCAAAACTAACAACTTTTGAACTGCGTCAAAACTAAAAAAAAATCGTTGGTGATTGGGCCATATCCACCACGCTGGCCCAGTGCGGTTTGGTGGATTCACATACGCCATCGAATTTCTTCTACTGACGTATGCAGGTTGCCTCACGATGTTTTCCTTCACCGAAAAGCCAATGATGTGAAATTCTGTACATAAGTTCCAAAGAAACTCATTGGTACGGGATCGGGATTTGAACCCACGACCTCACGATTGCAGGTCGGGTGTTACTACCACTAGACCACCACGGTTGACATAACTGATCCACCTCTATTGCGCCAGGTGTTTCGCTGCCGGAGATTTGTGTAGTTTCTTCAAGGAGGCCTGTCTTTCTTCTTGTATCTTCAGTGGCCTTGCAGTGTAGTAGTACATGCTCCACGGTTTCATTTTCCTGCAGACAGCCTCGGCATAGAGGACTGTCTGTACCGCCTATTTTTATTTTATTTTATTTATAATACTTAGGTACTCGCACATAAGTATTATAAATAAAGAAATAATAAAAACACGGAACTCTAAACAAAACTCTTCATATTTAAAATAAAATTATTAATATTTAAGGGGAAAATCCCTTTATTATTCTGTGGTTACAAACAATTACTTATAATTGAATAATGTCTAAGATTATTCAATAAAAAGAATCCCTAAAAATCGCTCCAGGAAGGGTTGCCATAATTGAGTTAAAAATTATTAGTAGAAGAAATGGCGGGAGGTGGCGCAGGGGATCCCGATTGTAGATAAATCCGAAACAATAACTGGATTAAAGCAGTTTATTCAACATTTGCATTTGTAAGAAAACAATGAGACAGAATTATCATATTCACTACTTACTTTATAGGAAAGATGGACGAATTACGCTTAGATCAGTAATCAAAATTCAATGTTTGTTTGATTTATGCCTAATAATGCGTTTACGAAACTAATTTTGCTAAAGAATACCTAGGTAGTGTTAACGATGTACAATATACTCATACATAAAAGTATTAAAAGTGTATCAATCAAAAATAATGGTGAAAATCAATTTATTGCACGAATACCCACCCATAGTCAGTCAGAGAGTTTAATAAACTACTTTGATTCCGAAAAAAAAGATCCTGTGGGAAACCGCGGATAAATTTTTTATGCATAAAAACAACAGAAAACTTTGAAATACAAAATAAGAAACACTACATTGAAATACAAAATAAGTAACTAAATCTCATTTTTTTAGTCCGGTAACAAAAATAATGTATTTTAATTAAGTAAAGTACAGGTGTTACTCACTCTATATTATAGTAGAAAACTATAGTTTCAATCGCATTTGGCGATCGTTCTCAAGGTTGGAGTACTAGCACGCGGGCCCTTCTCGCACAGCATTAGTAATACATGTACTTTACTTAATTAAAATGTGCAAAAAAACTACGAACTAGCGAAAACTACGCCAGTTTCCACAGTGAAAAAATAATGTACTCAAATCGCGAAAGTTCAAAAATTAAAGTTTGACTGAACTAGGTTAGGTTCGTGTGTAGGGCTTTAGTAAAAACAAACTTATTTATTTATGGTAAGTAATTTCCAACTTTAAAGATAACTTCGTACCGAAACCTATAACATTTATAGCCAACTTGTAGCAGATTCTAAGTAAGTCGGAATGAAGATTTTTCTTATTCACTTTTGAGCTGAATAAAAGGAGGATCCGTGGCAAGAATTGAGACTTGTTAGTCGTTTTGGTCTCGTTTCAGCCGAGAGCACTTTGTTCTTTCTCACAAAGAACCTTTGTCTCAAGGTGCTCTTCCTTATTCACTTGTTAGCGTTTCTTTTTGTTATGTTTTACTTATGTATTCAGTAAGTATTATCTTTTTAAATAAAGTAGTGCGAGTAGGTAGCAGAATAGGTTTTATTATAGTAGTTGTGGTAAAATACCATTTCTAAATAGAGTTTGTAAGTACTAGGTACATGTAGATATGGTGCTATCATGGTCAAGTACAGTTTTGAATGAAGATTTGTTTAAATTTTTGTCGTTTTTAATTGCCTTTTTTTAAAGATCAAAATGTATCTTTATCTTGCTTTTTATGTTGAAGTATTAGTATAATCAACTTCGTAGTCATCATCTCGATAGACATACCTATATATTGCTAGAATAATTTTAAGTAAAGGAACACTCAAACAAAATCATGAAATATTATACAGGGTTAATTCTAGTCAATTAGCATCATTTCAGAGGCTTATTCTGTACATCAAAACTAACAACTTTTGAACTGCGTCAAAACTAAAAAAAAATCGTTCTTCCATAGAAAAATATAATTCATCCGCGAAAAAATGTATGGAACAGCTGATTTTTTTTTCAATTTTGCCAAAAATCGCAGAAATCATATGAAATGAAATATCTATTCCACTAAAATAGAGTACATATAAATGGTGTTTCAGATTGATTCGTTCCTTCTATTTGCCATTTAGTAGCATGTGGAAAAAAGCACTTAAGTAAATAATAAAGTTATAACAGATTATTCAGAACAAAAGTTGTTAGTTTTGATGTACATAATAAGTCCCTAAAAGGAAGCTAATTGATTAGAAATAACCCTGTATATGAACTTTTATTTTATTTGTTTGATTAAGAAGATATTGTTGTTAAATAAAGAACACGGAAAAAATAAAACGTAAACTTATATATATATTATTTCAAGTTTTTGATCGAGTTTTCCTTTACTTGGCTAAAAAGCATTTTTTTCTTTAATGGCTAAATATGTAGTACTTTTAGCCACTGCCACGAATATTATCTTCCTAATTAGGTCACGTCCTTGAGCTTTACGAGTACTCAATCAAGGTATCAAAGTAGAACATCCAAAGAGAAACTTTGATTAACATTTCCAAGAACAATTCAGTTCAATTAAAAACAAAAACCGTTTAACAATTCCCTGTGAAGACACACAAAAACTCCTTTGAAAGATCAATAATCTGGCAATAGAATGAACAACCTGCCTGTAAAGGCAATTAACGGACTTATCTAGCGAAATAACGTGATCAAACGGGCCCCGGAGGGGTGAGGGAGGGTGTGAGGGGCGAAGGGGGGAGGAACTTGTAGTCAGACTCGTCCGAGAAAGAGAAATCAATCTTTGAACTGAACCTGCCGGACGGCGGGCCTAGTTAGGGCCTACGACACGATCACACGTTATTGGAGTGTCGTTGTAGTACGAATGCTGTAAAAAGAACTTTTTAGCAAAAGTACAATAAAAATTCAGAATCAACAAAACTGATAAGTGCTCGATAGAGAATACAATCCTGAGCATGTTTTTCAATCCCGGGACTACAGGACTTTTGATACGTAATCTCGGGATCCCGGGGCTATCCTGGGATCCCCGGGCTATCCCGGGATTAGAACTTTCTTCGTAATCTTAAAAAAACGTGTTTTTAACGTTACAAAATGACACAAATTAAAATAGACAAAACAAATGAAAGTAATTTTGCAAGAAATCTAGAAGACAACACAAAAATAAATTCAGAATTTCAAAAATACAATTGCAGAAATATCAGGACATGCATCGTTGAAATTCCGATTCCAAGCCTGCTTCTTAGTTTATTGCCAATATAAGCAGCAGCTGAAAACGCTCGCTCAGGTTCTACACTGGTTAGAGGAATAGACAATAGTTATTTATTATGCTGAATCTAAGTATTATCATAGATGAACTATGCTAGTTCATCTATCGTATTATCGACGAACTCCCGTGTAGAACGTATCGTGCGGCATATTTAAGGTTTGTTTTTGACGATATGTAAAAAATGTTATTAAGGCTTGTGGGAACCGCGAACTTGGCCATACCAAAACAATTGAGCTGTTATCAACCTCTAAATATTATCCGGTTTGAGTGATTTATTTTCCTGCAATCAGTACTTCAGTCGCTACAATTAAACGTCTCATCTTTTGCAGTTTTAAAAATGACCAAAGTAATATTTTTATGCTATATTATTATATGCTGAAGTATACTTTAACTTTAACCGCCTTAGCACAAAATATTTGAACACGCTGTTTAATCATGCAATTTTTACTGTTAAACATAAACATATTATACATGTTAAATATAAAGCGTACGTAAAACTTTTGTGGTAAGGCGGTATATTTTTACGAAAGAAATAAGACGTCTCATACGTACGTTGTAGGTACGTGCAATATTTCTTACTCAAGCAATTTACACCAATAACATAACATTTTATTACAATTTAAGTGGGGAAAACAGTTCTATCCCGGAACCTAAATTTTATCAAAAATGTACCGAAAATTCTCTCGATGTTCTTCAGAAAACGCGGAAACAGTGGTCGATTCAGACTCCTCAAAATATAATCTAGGCAAGGTTATTCTCAAGGCGTAATTGACTAAGGAATGCAAACTTAACCTGTTTGTAGCAATCCCGAAAATCCCGGGATTAGCCATGTACAATGCCGTGATTTTCGGAGCCATAAATCGGTCGGGATCCCGGGATTGTATTCTCTAGTGCTTGATGATATAATTGTCGTAATTTAATATACATATTTATCAATAAATAAAATATATGTCATCATTCTAATGTTTGCAACTTAAAATTTTCTTAACCGATGTATTTTTGTAACAATAGACTCAAAGACACCGCCTTTACACAAAACATTTAAACATACTCTAAACAATGTTTAACTGTGCAATTTGTACTGTTTAACATTGTCTAAAGCGTGCGTAAAACTTTTGTGGTAAAACGGACAGTGTTTATATATCCTGTAACGACAGTCTTAAGAGATACACAAAAACATACCTACAGTCGAATTGAGATCTTCCTCTTTGAAGTCTGTTAAAAAGTGCATTTAGTATCCCAAATTTAGCTAAAATATTATTTTGATGACGAAAGTATGGTAGCCTGGAAGAGATCGCTTCCAGCGATAAGGCCGCCTAGTGTTGCACTATCTTTATAATTTCACTAATGTATTTATTGTAAGTTTTTATTTTGTGTGTACAATAAAGAGTTATTTGTTTGTTTGAAAAATTTAATCCTAATACCGTTCGAAGCTCCAATATCTGCGACACATTACTGTTGCAATTGTCGTAAAGTATAAAGATCATATCGCGATTGCCAACGGCAGGGCTAATTTAAATATCAAAACTAATTTGGCGAGTGGCGGCAGTTTGATTGTGAGCCGAATTAGGTGCTACCATCCTCATCCGGCCACTCTACCGCGGCTCTACCGGTTAGAGGGGAGAATTAAAATGACTTCCGCGATCACGCGGGAAAAATATAGAACTGAAAGAAACGGATTATATTGATGGGTTATTAGGATCTTCTTTTCAATCGAATTGTGTTTAGTTATCCTGTAATTTTCATAATTTTATTTTTTGTTGTAATGACGTATGTCGGACGAGAAGGACTCTCTCTCGTCCGACATACCTCAGTGCCTCAAGTCGAAAGTTTTCGACCAGTGTGTGTTGCCAGTGATGACTTATGGCACAGAAACGTGGTCTCTCACTATGGGCCTTATTAGTAAGCTCCAAGTAGTCCAACGACCTATGGAGAGGGCTATGCTCGGAGTCTGTCTGCGTGATCGAATCAGAAATGAGGAGATCCGTAGAAGAACCAAAGTTACCGACATAGCCCAACGGATTAGCAAGTTGAAATGGCAATGGGCAGGGCACATAGCGCGGAGGACTGATGACCGGTGGAGTCGAAAAGTTCTCGAGTGGAAACCACGTACCGACAAGCGCAGCGTAGGACGTCCACCCACAAGGTGGACAGATGACCTAATTAAGGCCGCAGGATCGCGCTGGATGCAAGCCGCTATCAACCGGTCTTATTGGAGATCCATAGGGGAGGCCTATGTCCAGTAGTGGACGTCTTTTGGTTGATGGATGGATGTAATGACGTTCCTAAGCACATGTAATATGGCAATTGAATCAATAAACTTTGAATTTGAATCCAGTTCAAACAAGGAGGTTCTCTATTCGACTGTATGTTGGTTTTTTTTTATTAACGTACCTATGTTACGCGATTACACAGCCAATAATTGCCGATTTTTTTTTGTTTGGTAGATGAATCTTCCAATTTTATGTTACCGAAATTGGCTGAGTCGTTTTTGAAAAATTAACAGTTTTGTTACAATTACTACATCGATATCATCGTATATCGATTTCTGAGATCTATTGGATTTTTTTTTGTATACGGTTGAAGACGGTCGTGCCACTTTGGGTGAAAAATAATTATTTATAACAAAAAAGCTGCGTCTGCCCTAGTTATAAGGTATATAATTATTATCATAAATAACCAAAGAGTCATATACGCTTTATGGTTAGACCACATTTTACGTGATTATTAGAAAAATATGGCTGAAAATAGAACAGCTTATTTACCTATAATTTTATTTATTACCTAAAATTGTGTGTTCTTGTGTATGAAATAAAGACTTATTTATTTTTTAACCAGATGGGTATTCGGTGAACTAAATATGAAAGCAAGGTACTGTACTACTGAAAAATGATACTACAAAACGTTCTGACGTCGTGCAGAAAAGACCGACTCAAACAGCATTGAAATTGTATTTTCAAATGAGACTTTGGCATATAGTCCGGAAGAGAGAAAAGGGCAAACTCAGCGGTGCCCAGGAAAAAAAAATAATTACCCACCTCAACCCAAGGAAACGTTCATCACAATAACAATCAAACCGAACCCTGAATCACCTCTCCGAAGCAACGGGTCCATTCTACTAAAACCATCTGAATCTGAAACAAACTTTATTAATTTTTTCGCCTTGGATAATGTGTCTACTCCCAATATTGAAACATCACTTCTTATAAGTAATCAGCCGTAACTGAAAAGACTCTTATACTCGTAGCACATAGGCTATAATTTATAAAAAAAATGCGTGTAACGAAGTTAGCCGCAATGTATATAATTTTGCCTCGCCAAATCAGATGAGACAAGAGCTAAAATAGGAGGCATATGCCTACTGAAAAGTTTCTTATAGCTTTCTCTTTTTTTTTCAGCCATAGGATTTCCATAGATAGTACAGGCATACAAACAAACTTTCGCGTTTATAATATTAATAAGTAGGATTCACAATCGTTTAAGGATTTTTTCGCGACTAAACATACTCTAATGTAACTGACCATTTACCTACATAATTTATTATTTAGTAAAACATTACATTAAAATTAACTTTAACCGAACTCAAATTAAAATAATATTACATTTAAAAAAAAATATTTTTCACAAGCTTTTAAAGAAACAAAAATAGCACGTAAAGCGCACGTTTTTGTACACATCACCCTGAAGTTAACATCCGTGTCATGGTAGCGCTCATTTGAAAACGTCACCCGCAGTCATCCATCCAAAGACTAACCTGCCCGACGTCGCTCACAGGCAATCAACTAAGTGATCAAAATACGCAGTAACTATAACAGAATACGACTAAAACTCACGTTATAATTATACGGTCGATCCGCAAGGAATCCAACCAGTTTCAGAGTATTTAGAACTCCATCCTCAGGGAATACGCGCACCCCCGTCGATCGGTGCGCGCGCGCCGGTATAACGTGAGTTTTCGCCGTATTCTGTTATAGTTATGATGAATACTCACGGTAGTTTTAATGAAAATACGCAGTAATGAGCGCTATTGTTGGTCCCGGTTTTAACCGTTTAGCTATGGCTTAACGGCTTCAACCGAGGCTTCTGACATGTCTGACATGTCACAAGCCTTCAGGCGCCCTAAAAGCTCTGACACACGGTCTATACGAGGCTACGAGCCTACTTTCTCTGAAGGTTGATTTCATCTTCATCCATCCATCAGCGATAGGACGTCCACTGCTGGACATAGGCTTTCCCTATGGATTTCCAATAAGGCTGGTTGAAAGGAGCCTGTATCCAGCGCGTTCCGGCGATTTTTATTATATCGTCAGTGTACCTAATAGGTTGACGTCCTACGCTGAACTTGCTGGTTTGTTCGAGAACTTTTCTGCCCCTTAGTTCTTCGAACGTTTTAATTTGGTTTCGTCTTGCATAGCTGAATGAGGCTGCCCAACAATCGGAAGCCACCCCTTTAATTAGTAAAAATCGCGCGACATTTCATCCGAGCTGTCAAAGTTCCGGAAACGCCGCCATTACCGGAATGGCGGAGGTTCAATCTCCAGTTAATTTGTTTTCCTCCAAATGACCGGCGTTTAATGAGAATTAAGGTGTTTATGGAAGGCCCGATATTAGAAAGTTGATTTAATTTAATGAGAATAAATGAATCACGAAATTGTTGGAAATTCGATTAATAACAAGGGGGTGTTGCGAATTGCTCAACTCTTTAATTGAAATTTGTAGCTCTACTTTACTTAAGCCTACTCAGGAAGTATTTTTGATTCTTGATATTCAACAAAATTCTGGGTATTAAAATAGCTCAAGAAACATACCTATCAGGTGTCCACTGATCAATACTATATGTACCATAATAATTTACTGATGACTACTCATCCGTGGACGGTAAATATGTACGTATATACACTTACCTACTTCCTTGTTGAAACGTGAATGTCTTCAAATCTAGAGTAAATAGGTATGTATCTTCTAGGTAGGCGTGATACACCGTAGACCGCATATCTGATTATTGATTAACATCCATGCTGTATGTAGTCAAACGCAAACCTATACGAAATAAAATAAAATAGTCGGCCAAGTGCGAGTCGGGCTCGCGCACCAAGGGTTCCGTGCCTTATGGAAGTTTTTAATTTGATTATTTATTTTTGAAGGAACATACAACTTAATATTATTCTGTGAATATTTCAAGCATCTTCCTGTTGCCGTTATGGAGCAAAAAATTATGTTACTTCTATGGGAGCCTCCTTAAATATTTATTTTATACTAATTTAATTATTTATTTTTAAAGTGCATATTTAATTATTTATTTTTAAAGTGCATATTTTACAAAATATACTGTGAATATTTCAAGTACGAGTAGGTATCTACCTGTCGCCGTTATTAATATCGAGAGAAAAACGGCTGAAAAATTCAGATTTGTTGTATGGGAGCCCCCGTTAAATCTTTATTTTTTCTGTTTTTATTTGTATTTTTTGCTACAACGGCAAAAGAAATAAATTATCAGTGAAAATTTCAACGTTTTAGCTATCGCGGTTCTTGAGATACAGCCTGGTGACAGACAGACGGCCGGACAGTGGAGCCTTTGTAATAGGGTCCCGGTTTTACCCATTGGGTACGGAATCCTAATAAAAACTTACTTATTACCGAACTACCAAAAGATCATCTAATATTATTACCTATCTACCACGTCAGTGGGTATTTTATTACAAGGTTATGCGACAAAGTAGTCATATTTTTAGTGACCCCATCTTAATAGATATTCTATCAGGTTTTTTGTCATGTCTGGGCTTCCCAATCTTCTAAGTAGGTAAAACAGATACATTATTGACGTAATAAGTATTATTTATAATATTTTGTATCAAATATTGACCAACCATACTTTTTTAAATTATATCACATTAGCGATGTAGAAATTTCACTGCTGGAAATTGCCAAATCTTACAATATATTAAAAAACACGTGACAGCGCAGACGTACCTAAATAGGAAGGTACGCGGAAAACCGGAGGCAAACGTTTAAAAACTTGGACAAACAGAATAATTCATCCGTTGATTCAATAAAATCTCCTTCACCCTTCAAAGTGGATCTCGCGTCCTGTGCGCTGAGATTTTCCTGGACGTCTTCGGGTGACAGAAGGGAAAAGCGTAAGCGGAGTTATGTTCGTCGTAAGCGGAGTCCTTTGTTACGATTAATAAATTATGCATTTCTATTCTTATCTTTACTATATGTTAACTGCAATGAACCGGTGTTTTAATAATCCTATGCCGAACATAACACACTTACTAAGGACGTATTCAGATAGTTTCACGATATTTTCATTCTTCGAAAAGCCAGTGTTAAGTATTCATACATTAATTCCAAAGAATTCATTGTTACGGGAGCGAGTCTGATCCTACGTTTCATGATTGTAAGGCGAGCTTTCGCTCTCGAAGAAGAAGGCTATAGGGATTTTATGGCAACGAATAATTAATTAATAATTCGTAATTCATAAGTTTCATACCCTTCATACCCTTGTTTTATTTGATTTTTTTTTCATTTAGGTACCATGTGTTACGAAGCTAAAACTGCGAACTCAAACATCGAGCACATGATGATTGTTGTACTCGTAACTTATTTATCTTTTTAAGTATCTGCTTAATTTTTTTAGCGTACCTACTTAACAATATTTCATTTTCAATAATATTGAAAACTAGTTTTTTCCTGCGACTTCGCCCACGTGGTATTTTAATTTTTTTGCTATGGGAACATTTTGTGTTCGGCTACTTTTTAACCCTTACTGGGTTAAAAAGTAGCCTACGGCACGAACAAACCAAAAAACACACTTTTGGGTTGATAATATTAGTAAGGATGTACGATATAGATAGCTCTGCGTGAGCCAGGCGTCATCGCATCGCAGCACCCAGATTATGAACTGTATTTTATGTTCTTTAATGTCGTTTGGTATGTAAAAAATGATTACATATTTATATGATATTTTTTTCTCGCTTCTGACCGATGTTTCATCTTGATTTGATTCACAGCACCAGCGTGCCCAACACAGATAATTACAATAATTTATTTACATGACCTATACAAAGAAGAAGTTTGCATATTCTCGCTCTCGCTTGTGACCAGTACTTGATCCTGATTTACAGCACCGGCGCGGCCCGAGCGCGGTTCTCGCGGCCATTACCCGCCGAACTGGAATCATTGCTGCCCTCCTCTAATTAATTCCTACCCTCCTTAATGTTCAAAAATCGCGGCCTCTAATTAGGTTTTAATTCGTTTTATTAGCCCGAGTGACGGAATAACGGCCGACCAGTTACAAACTCGCGCACTACGCGCCACGCGGTTGAGTTTTATTGCTATACTTTTTGGGAAATCTCAATAGTTGGGAGAGCATCGGGGGCTTTCTAAACGCTTTTTTCTATTTTCTTGTTAGTAGTATTATGCAGGTTCAACTTATTATATATTCAATATGCCAAATCAATAAATAAATAAATAAATATTGGGGGACATCTTACACACGGTCTCTGACCCCAAACTAAGCAAAGCTTGTGATATGGTTTGCCAGAGACTGATATACTACATATACATATTTGAAATACATACTTATATAGATAGTATCTAAATACACCCAGACACAAAGCAAACATCTATGTTCACCACATAAATGCTTGCCCTGGGTGGGGATCGAACCCACGCCTCTTTGATCCAGAAGTCAGGTTCACTAACCACTGAGCCACCGAGGCAGTCTAGTAGGCAGAATAGTTTTCAACAGAATGAGAGCTTCCCTCTCTGGTTATTACTAAAATTACATTAATGTTCATAGCCTAGTTGGAAATTTACGTATTGGAGAGACTTATTTTAATTGGAATGTAATGGCATCTAAGATTGATCGCACTATCGTGCTGTATGCAAGTTTACAGGCAAGAAACCATAGCCAGGAAATCAATATTATGATCTGGTACGTCCATCAAATGACGTCCTGCTGTTAATTTTATGACTATGTTCGAATCAGAAGTAGGTACCTGAATACTCCTTGTTATCTTCTGACCTATTCACCTGTACGCCGCGCCCTCACTGGCCGTGTCGGTCGCTAACGACATTTTTCGCGCCATTACCCGCGTGCGATAAAAAACAAAGCTCAGCTTTCCTAATGACTTCGACGATTACCAATCACGGGAAAAAATACGCGGCTCCGATGGCGACGCCTTCTTAGCGATCAATGGACGATTTGTCGCGGGTTTTAACGAGGCTTTGTACGAGAATTCTGGTTCTAGGTAAATATCTTTTTGTACCTACACCTATAAGAACTACGCTTATCCGAACTAAAGGTAAGTAGGTTAGGTACCCTTTTTATACGAACACTGGGAATTGTAAGCCGATTACAAATCGCATGGCCATTACATTAAAATTGAAAGGGAAAACAGCAAACTAGAAACTTTTTTGTACTCAGGCAAACTCTTCTTGATTTTAATTTGTAACTAACTTATACAG
This sequence comes from Hypomecis punctinalis, assembly GCA_949316475.1. Lineage (NCBI taxonomy): Eukaryota > Metazoa > Arthropoda > Insecta > Lepidoptera > Geometridae > Hypomecis > Hypomecis punctinalis. Next base: position 3,972,594 of record OX438805.1, read on the forward strand.
CTAACTATAAAGCAAACTGTCATACAGCAAATCCCAATCATACAGCAAAACCTGTTTTTTCTATTTACTCTCAACTTTTAATACAAGATCAGGATAGACCCAAATATTGATTTTCAGATTTTGTCTACTAATAATACCATTAATCTTTAAATCACGCTAGCAGATATATTTAAAAATGCAATCAAAACCAAGACTTAAAAAATCCAAAACTTATAAACTCGTAAGTAGACTTACCAATTTTTTACATTAACAAACAGACTGTAAGTAAAATACGATAAACCAAAGCCCGCCGCGAAACAAACTCCGCAAATTAAATATTATCTTTTCTCGAAAACGTTTCCAAAGCTGAGGATTGCGATTCCTTAGTTATTAGCACGTCCGTGTGCGGGAAGGTTAACTAGCAATCCGAGCACACGAACCACTTTAATATTCGCCACTGGACGTCTACAATTAACGCTTGAACAATTTCATAACTCAACTCTGCCTTTGAGCGCGCAAACTCCAAAAAAATATTAAAAAATATATCAGCTCGCGAAGCAAAGGAAATAAACAAACAGGCGAGGCACAAAGAGACGTGGACCGAGGCTCGTAATTAGATTACCGACGAGCGAGCCGAGATCCCGATTGAATCGAGTCCCTTGCTCGAGTTCTTTATAGTCTCTGTTGATCCCTTTTCATAACCACCACGGTTCAATTGCTCATTATTGGTTTGCGGCACGCACCAATAGATGTAGATTGCTGGATAAAGTTTGACGTGGATTGGAAAAACTAGACAATGTACAGACCGTTTCACTCACGAAGTCGCGCCCCTCCACAGTAAATTATTGGTTTGCATTTATACGCGTAGACCTCGTTTGTACACAACGCCTTAGTGTGCGTGTAGAGGCTAATAGTACAGACAGTAAAAAAAAATATAAAAAATGATCACTTAGGTTAGATGGTTACACTGTCGTACAACTACATTCAATAAATATGGAGGGGCGCGCCTTCGTGAGTGAACAGATCTGTACTGTTGTAGAGTTTGTGCAAAAAAGAAGCGTTGTAGGTGAGGTCGCCCGTGTGCCATTTTACTAATTTTGTTACGTTGACAACACTGCTCTGCCATTACTAGTACAACTAAAAGTGTTTCGTACTTAGTAGACGTATTCGGTACCTTGCATCGACTTGGCATTTTTTCTTTCCTGTACCTTGGCTGCTTGTTAAAATCTTATTATTAGTCCACCGTAATGCCACGACGGCGACGGTTCTCTTTTTGCTCAAACTCTAGTAGTGTTTATTAGTTCTGTAATGTGTTAGACATTAACATATTTTCTGCTTTGTTAGTAGGTTTGTATCATAAAATAATTATGACATGTTATAACTCTTTAGACATTGACAATTAATCATGGCTAAACCACTTTTAGTGTTAAATTATAATTACAGATTTTCCAGTTAGAATTGAGAGGTAATTATTTGTAAAAGCTTTTAGCTAGCTGTGGAAGTGTGGAAGCCTAAAAAGAGTTAATACAGACGTTCGCTACTTACGCGATCGAAATTCAACCGACTCGTATTTTCTTGAAAAATTACACAAAATTTCCGAAAAAGCAAAAGGTGCATATCAGATTGGCTATAACCGTAAAATCCTACATTGACGAGCGCGTCGGATCCAGGGGTGTCATACGCTCATCAGATATATTCGGTCGTCAACCCTAGAGTCCCTCGCGGCCGCCTATCGCCAGCGATTTTCGAAATCACAGCTCCAACCCTGAGGCAACACCCTATCGACAGCTTGTATCTTGAAAAGTACCATTTCAAACTTATTGGAACTTACCACTTAGGCGAGTAGATATGTTGGTAGGTACTGACAATTTTTTATTTTATTTTGTGTTTGTCTTTTGATTTACATTGAAATTAAATCGAGCTTCGGAGATGGATGCAATGACAAAAATGAACTCCAACCAACTCTGGCTCTGAAAACCCGTGATTCAAATACTATTCAAGTTATACCTACTTTAAAGAACATGACTCAATACGTGTCTACAATTTGTTGCCCTGCACCTTTCAATGTGATTTGCTTACATGATATAGTATGTAGTATTTCTAAACACTAGTTCTGAAAAATCACCTGTAAAATTCTGAGAAAAATTACCTGCGACGTCCTTACTTTCGAACGCAACTTTGCTAAAGTCTCTCTCTAACCACTGTACTAATAGTCCCTAATGTAACTTCATAGGCTTATTAGATTTTTTGCAGACTTATTAGACTTTTGAGCACATAAACATTGATAGGTAGAAGCTGAAAAGATTGAGTTTCTGTACACCTCTTGCTCGCGGCGACCGTTTGGCTGCCATTACGTACGACTTCGTACGACGAGACGCGACGTAGCCCGCCTCGTGCCGCGGGCGATGTCATTCCAAAATATCGCTGTCACCGGTTTTTCCAGATTGCCTCCACGCGACGATATAATCTTAGAATCCAACTGGTCATAAAGATGGAATAAGAATTCGAATTTTATTTTATGCTTGCAGATTTCAGATCGACGCTTGAAGGTAAAAAAAGCTAAAACATAACGCACAATAAACTAACGAAGTGTATTGCTTGACGATAGATATATTTTAGGATATCATTGTATTTCATAAAAAATCGGTGGTCCCGTAAAAAAGTTTGTCATAATGATTGTGACTAACTTTTTAGAACCAACCGTCTCATACATTTCGTTGAAATCCAAAAGATACTTGTAGTGATGCACTTTTTGTATAGGATAACCAATATAATTTATTAGATAATGGATAACATTATGGTAAAAAATGGAATAATGAACAGCGATATCCCGAAATACATATCATATTTATAGAAATACGCCCAATGTAAGAAGCTTCCAAACAAGATCCGATCCAATAGCCCCAAGGAAGTCTCAAGATTTATATCTTCGCCTTGAGTATCTGTATTTACCCACAAATTGGTTATTTATCTGTTCATATCGTATGTTCAAATTGGGTGTACCTAACCAAATGTTATCTGACAACGGGTCGCACCTCCGTCACCCTATCTTGAGACAAGTGACCGCTAGCCTGTTAGGTACTTCAGGGAATACCCACTGGGGAAAATCATGGTCGTAATTTATCTTTTTAAACAATTTAAAGATAAATCTTCTAAGGAAAACAGATGCTGATAAGCCTTGAAGTTACTTATATGATTATTATAAAACGTGTATCTCTAGACTGGGCAAGATGGGTGGTAATGTTTTATGATAAGATGAGACATGACTTAGTAAGTGCTAAATGAAAGACATCTTGGTCGAGAAATGTTAGTAGAGTAAGGCTGCGTATCCACCAGAAGAGAGACGTGTGAACGAGAACGGTGTCCAAGGAAAAATAATATTTAACAAATTTAATTCAAGGTAAATACAAGAGTTAAGAAGAATAATGAAACTTCAAGATAAATTACTAAAAACCAACACCTGATGTAATATCCGGTCAGGCCGGGCAATTTACGCAAGTATATTTGATATCACTTCCTTTTCTCCTTTTATGAAAATGCACCAATAATACCTACCTATAAAGAGATTTCCTCTTAGTCAACCAAGTTCCAAAAAGAGGTGGTAGGTACATTTTTATGAATATGATAATAATATGACTTCTTCATTGAGTGACGGAGGTCTACCCACGAAGGGTGATTGGGCCGAATCCACCACGCTGGCCCAGTGCGGGTTGGTGGGTTCACATACGCCATCGAATTTCTTCTGTGTGAAAATTCCGTACAAAAATTCCAAAGAACTCATTGGTACGGGACCGGGATTTAAACCCACAACCTTACGATTGTAAGGCAACTGTCACTACCTCTAGACCACCACTTCACTTCACTGTCATTACTAGTGCGTAGTTAGCAGTTCAATTTGTAAAGGAATTTTTAGATTTGGTCTCGAAAAAAAAACATTCACCTATAGATATGTACTTTGATTCAGTAATTCTGAAGCAGAAGTAAAACGTGATGATTATAAACAAAATGCAATGCCATAAAAAAATTATTTTCTCGAAATAGTTTAGTTTTCTAATGAGCCTGATTGTTTAAAATCAATTGTAACGTTTTTGTAAAAAAAATAATTACAAAAGAAAAAGTACCCAAGCCAACCCAGTGCGTACTTTCCCCGTCGGTGCAGAGTCGCGTCTACTGCACATAAATAAACAATCTGTTCCATTTGGCACGTACCCGAGCACTTACTGAACGCTCTGATTTACTGCTCTACCATGTCTCCAGATATTGGGATCCAATTAAACTGCGAGTTAAGTATCTCTACACTGAGACGCGTATGTTTACTGGCTCTACGTGGGTATCGCAAACTAAAACGCTCCTATTTTTAAATTCAAAATTTAACTTGGGGCATATAACGTGTTTTCTTACATAATCACACTTATTGGTTCGCCGGATGCCTGAGTGATCTGCGGGACAATTCTGTTAACCGATCTCTTTACTGAGGTGACACGTTCTAGAACCTCTCTCGTTTTTTTTGACAGCTAAAAGCTTACAAAAAATCGAGAGGAATTCAAGAACGTGTCACCTCAGTAACGAGATCGGTTAACAGAATTGCCCCACTGTACTGGCAGTTGCTACTCGTTGTCACGTCGTTGAAAATATTTTTTTAGACAACACAAATGTAGTGTAGTTCACCATAAAATATTTTACATTAGTTTCTTAAAATAATTATTACAGTTCGTGTTGACTAAGAATATGTGCTTTCGCCACGAGGCATAAATCGATAACGCTCTCACCTCAAAATTAATATTTTTACATATCTTCAGTTTCTTTTCTCGCTTCATGATTGGCTATTTTAAAACTACGCCGGAAGCAGTTCTTATTGGTTAAAATGCAGGCAGGCTGGTTGTTAAATCGGCCAATCATAAACCAGATAAATGTTACCCTCACAAGTACTAGAAAATATCATTCGACATATTTATTCCAAAACCAGATTAAAATTTGATGCAACGATTAAAAATCATGACACAAACAACTAATAAAGCAAATGATACGGTATATGTATTTATTTTTACCACGACCAATTTTGACACTCAAGATCTTAGCAGAAAAGTCAATAATGTGCGTGGCACAAACTGAATACTACTCGTATATAGTTATAATCAGTATCACATAAGTACAAGTACAAGATCTTAAATCAACGTGAACATTCAATCTAATTACCTAAGCTTTTGCATGAAACTCTAGCTGTCTGTTCTACTCTGTATCCACATATTCAGATCCAACTACAGCTACTTTTAGTTTATTATCTCTATAAGACGCGTGTTTGCTGGCTACGAGTATACTTGGGTATTGGAAACTAAAATGCCCCTAGTTTTAAATCGTTTTAATTATCTTTGGCGAATGAAGTCACAACTAATAAAACAAAAGATACGGTGTATATTTTTATTGTGTAGGCGTTTCAAGTAGTTGGAAATCGGTTTTGAACTTTCAACTTAAATTCTACCATATTTAACTGACGCACGAAAGTGTGTCACACGCGCCACATCAGAATTATTGCGCAAATAAATTCGTAATTATCTCAAATAATATCCACAGTTATTATGATAGGTAAATCAAATTGACAAGTAAGGCCACTCTCACACGAGGCGCCGGAAATCTACCTAGAATGGCCCCTGATTCCCTTTCGATTTAACTCGCTAAGTATTTTTATTTTCGCGGATTTCGTTGGGAGTAATGATTTGAATGTCGTTTATGGCGTTAACATTTATAGGCCAGGGTCGATAATTTATACAACCAAAAAAATAATAGTAGGATGAAACCCATTAGAAAAGGAGGGGAATATTATAAAAATAAAAGGAAAAATAACTTACGGGCGATCTGAGGTCGGGGGGGGGGGGGGGGGGGGGTTAAGGGTAAAAAACGGTTTTTCTCGATTTCCGGCAAAACTAAAAGTCCTACTATTATTTTTTTTCACTTTTCATTATTTTTCAAGGCTTCTACTCTGGCCTATTAAGAAAGTAGGATTTTAAGTTATAATATTAGAAATAGAATATTTCACGTGAAATTATTAGAAACAAAATTTAACTTGGGTCACGTAACGTATTTCTTACAGAATCACCCTACTGGTTGCTGAATGCCTGAATAATCTGTACTGGCAGTTGTCACTGGTTGCAACGTCATTGAAAATAATTAGTCGACAAGTTTTTTAAAAATGGTCGTTTGGTTCATCACATGTGAGATTGACCTAAAATGAGCATAAATATCGGAATCTCGAAACGTGCGTCATATCGTTAATGTAGACTTATATTATGCTCGAAGAATTTATTGCGTAGATAGGTGCGGTGGTAGAACATAAACATGTTTACTGACCTGTGATCTGGACGCTACGGACAAGGAAAATGGTAGCTGATAACGTACACCATGTGCTGGCAATTAACTGCGATTTCTCACAGATTCTGATTAGGAATTACAATGAGTTTACAATGTATCTGATTTGAACTAATTGTGTCAATAAAGCACGTAATTGGTTGTACTTTTGAGCCATGTGTAACGTTGAAGATCGTTGTTTTTTTACCCGTCAGCACCGCGTTATCTTAGTACATAGTATTTTTCCTTGTAATTTTTTATACTTACCAGTTATGCTTAAAAGTACGCACAAAAATCTGTATCAAATAGGTACCTAGGTAAAAACTAAAAATACCAATGTGAGTGGTCAAATGAAAAAGGAGCCTGTTAGTTGGGAATATGTCATAATGTCAGGAAAATCGATTTTAAGTTTAGTGTTGTGTCATGTTCTATGGTAACCCAAATGAAAATTTTGGAGCAGAGCTCATGGTAACTCAAAAAAAAACTGTTCGGCCAAAATAAAGAGATAAATTTAACAAATCAAAATCACCATAACAAAGAAATGTTTCCGATCCTTAAATGTCCCTTTTTCGTGAGGTCAATCACGGATTCTTAAATATTTTTGAGCAAAGATTTATGGGTACTAGCCAATTGCTTTTCAATCTCTCTCACACTGCTATGCTGTGAAAACGTTTATGTTAATGACTGTTAATGAATTAAGTTACAAGTAAAGTTACATTAACATTATTTTTATACAATACATCAGTGCACACTGCACAGTGAAACGAAGCAGAAAATTTGGAAATGTTTTCCCTATTTATAGAAGAAAATATTGAAGGAAAAGCTGCTGTCGTTTTGATGGTTTTGTCTTAGTTTTATGTGTTCGCTTTGAACGACAGATTTCAGAGGGAAAGAAGGTATCACCTATCTCTACGGTGGCCATAAAGGCCTGTCCCATATCGTGCGTATTCCCTTTACGTCCGAGCCTCACCTCGGGCCGCGAATAAAACTTATCGCGTTTTGTTCTTACCTATCTCACGAGCCCAACGTACTTGATAACTTTAGTGAGCCTTTATTTCGTCACGTTACGATTCATTTTGTTGAAAATTGTAGAAGAGTTTAGTTGGTTAGTTTAAAAAGGCGAGGATTCGCGGACAGCTAAGATGATCTAAATGGGATTCAGTTTTATTTGAGTAGGTGATCAGAAAAATTGCGATTTACAGATTGCTTGGTGCTCTTTTGCGAGAAGCATTTTGATATCAAATCTAAATATTACCTACTTTTGCCCCGCTATCTCACCAATCTTTACAGTCGATAAGTTACTTTTCGGAGTATAAAGAATACATATACCTAAATTAGTTACTACACTAAAGGGAAAAATACATTTCTATTCGGGATTTTGTGTATGTGTGAAAAATCTAATAAAATGTACTTTTACATTTTATTATGTTGTATATATGGATACCAAATGTTTTCTCTGCGACGAAGTGTGTGTTAAATGCATAAATTAAAAAAAATAGTAATACTTAAAATGAACTAGGTACCTACCTCAAATAAATTGTAGACGCATTCACGAAATGTTCCCACATCAAATATTCCGCGGGATAATACATACGTGTGGACGACAAAGTGATTATCAAGTCCCACATATCATCGAAGATGGATGACAGGCTGAATTGACCCGGTTGTTGCAGGCTGAGATAAATCTGCGCCGCGAAGGATGCGGGGATCCCCCGTGCGGTTACACCGCGTGTCGCAGGTGCGTGCCACCGCACCGTTTTCCTACGCACGCAGTAAGCGCCCTACCTTGTTATTTTAGCATAGTAAATTGAGGTAAAGTAGAGATATATGTTGAGTTATAATGCACCGTACGCGCAAGTTTTGACATTGGATTGGGATAAAGATAATCGGCTCCAGGATAACATATACAACGCCAAGCAAAACCATAACTTTGCTCGGCGTTGTAGTTTTATCCTTCACCAAACAGAGACAAACGTCACACATGATGTTTGCTTATAATAGTTCTTGAAACAGAGATAATGTTATCTATAACCGAGCAAAGCCGTAAAACTATATCTGATTATCTCTAACCAAAAGCCGAGTCTATTCTTCATTCGGTATTAGGTACTGCAAAATAATGATACGTATACTTATGAAACTTATACAATGTGCTTGTCTACCGGTGTCGGAGCCTTAAGCGGTGACATATATGGCAAATTTTGAATAACTTTTACTGTGGGACCAACTCTAAAAACGCAAAAAAAACTGCGGCTTCATAAGATTTTTTATAGACTTTCCACAAAAAGTATGGAATACCTAGTTGTTTTTGTATCAAAATTATGGAATACCTAGTTGTTTTTGTGCGTAGATGTCACCGCTTAAGGCTCCGACACCGGTAAATAAACACATTGTATTTTACTTGAATGTTATTACTAGAGTATTCAACTATACAAATATTATCATCGTTTGTAATGTATGTATGTATGTAGGTATTACGTCCGCTCTTGAATTCAGAACCATAAGCATTAATGGCCGTCTAATTCTACTTTTTTTTTAAGAATTTGATAATAATTTTAAGACAATAATGCTGTCTTACGAGCATATTCCTTAATTTACGTTGAGGAAATGTTTGAAACTGATATTAGTTATGAGTAAGTATTCATTACAGGGAAAGAGAAGTACCTACCTTAATCTATTTGTACTGATATTAAAGTAGGTACACCACTTTTCGTGCCGCGTTAAATCTCATCCGACAACTCATATCAGTTCGAAACTTTTCCTCAACATAAATTAAATCGCGTTTACAAAAGGAATATAAATTTTAAACACGTGTAATGCAGAGGGAGGCAGCACACGGTGGACACCGCGACAACTTTGTCGCGCGATGCTAATTGTTGTTCATAATTTGTTGGCGACCTCCGTGCGAGCGCTTTGACCACAGATTTCGAGAGAAGCACTATAACATAACGCCTAGCTCTAGAGGGGATGAATATAACTGCCTACGAAACTTTTTTTGCTATTGAAGATTTTATGTTCACGTTTGACCACATCCTGTCTTTAATGTTAAGAAGAGCTAGAGCTTCCTTAGGTACATAAAACCAGAACTACGCCTAAACACCAATAAATTACCTACATATTTATTACCCAAACAACCCAAAATCATTTTTGTGTCATGGCACCTAAGTTATCATGGTTGACCAATTCTATCACGCATTTCATGCCAGCGCAGCGTCTTTTTACGAACGAATGCAGGTTTCCTCATAAAACTTTCCTGCACTACCCTTTCAGCGCATTTGAGTGAGTCGCGTGTTGGGTTGTAAAATACGTCTCTATCGATCTCTACGGCTTCCACCAAGGTGATATACCACCCACATTTAAATGTAAATGCGAAAACTTCTGACGGCTACCTACGCACATAATTTTCGTTTGTCCAAGTTATAAATTACTTCGGCCGAGTGGACCCCCGTGTTGTGATTTGAATATGATTAAAGCCAAATGTTGTACGCTCGCTGTCCGGGGAAGACAGAATTGTAATTGAAAAGTTCCGTTTCGGTTGGGTCATGGTGACTTTTAAAACTCATGTTATGCCGACTTTAGAATTTGATTGCAAGATTAGAAATGATTTGCATATTAATAATTTTCTTACGACTAAATTACGAACCGACCAGACCTTACTTAGGAGTATATAGTGCCTACAATTATTCGGAAACAGAGGTAGGGTCCTTAATAGCCATTGAAATTGAACAGAAACCTGAGTGGACAAATTGGAGTCGGCCCGGGGTCACGATAAGGGCCCGAGCCCAAGTGAAGGGAACCGACTATAAACAACAGGCGACTCGGACCCAATTAATAAAGCAGCCAGCACTGAAGTAGTGCAATTAATTCTGCGCCTTCGTAGATTTTAATAGTTCGCATAAATCAGTGCGCACCCGCGGCCGGCCGGTGGGTTAATCGCCGTTTAATATGCCCGGCCGGCCTATCGGACTGCTTCTAACAAATACGTTGTCCGATATCGGCTGATAAAGCACGATACGTGATTAGGAATTGCTCTAAGTTTGATGAACTTAGCCCGAGTTTGGGTCGTGACAATGTCGAGATCTCGGTGTTGTAACATATCATGGTGTAATGGCTAGTAATTGCATGTATACGTGTACGTATAGCTATAGGTCTCTTCGAGTCTCAGTCCTTGGTCTCTGATACGAGAAAGGTGCGAGTACGATTGACAATTTCATGTGACATTATTTTGAGCTAGTGGTTTGGATTATACAAATACGTAGAGCACCATAATCGTATGAAGTGGAATTAATTTATTACTAACCGGTCTAACCGTAAAAAGATTTGTGACGCTAAGAAACAAAAAAAATATAAAGAAAAACCAGGTAAATACATTTAAAGCCGCTGATCGACCTAAATAAAACAAAATCGACGACTTTTTGACGTTCCATTTGACGCTTTCCTCTTTTGCAGTTTACCTTTTCGTTTAGAATTTTTAGAAACGCGGTTTTAAGTTTGAAGATTTATTTACATCGGTCAGCGGCTTAAGAGGAAAGTTGCCAAAGATTTACCACCATCGACTTGGCATTTTTTCTATGACTTCATAATCAAAAAGGGATCGACAGGACAATCATTTGACTAGAACAATATTCTTACCAAAAGAACATTTTCAATAACTGTTTGCCAGACTAAGTATTATATTACGTGGTATTAATTTAAAAGAAGTTAAGCCCATGAACGCTTGGCACGGGCTGCATTTAGGTGGTAATCTAATTTGGTGCACCTACTTCCATCTCCATATTTAGTACACGGTGGACAGTTCGGAAATTCAATTCGAGCCAGACTTCAGTCCTCGTTAAGTGGTTATATCCCCTCTAACAGTGGACAGAGGACGGCTAGTGGACACTAAACACAAGGTGCTTTAGGGAGGGACGTAAAGGGTTGCGGCGATCTCTGTCGGTTCATTCGAATAATTTCTTATTACTTTAAGAAAATCGTTTTATTGCTTTGTTCAAAATCGAATGCTGAATAAATATTTGTGTAAAACTGTAATACAAGTAGATACTCTAATGTCGTCGTAGTCGTACTATTATTATTGTTTTGCATAAATCCTTACACAAAGCTATCTAACTAACTTCTCAATTTAATTAGTTTGAGTAATGGCTGAAATGCACCGAATATTTTGCATTTTTGACATTTTGAAAGAATTTTAGTGATCATTTCGGTCACAAGACATCCACTAAGCATGTTTTCCCTTCCTTTATTTATTTATTTATTTATTTATTCATTTATTGCAAATATATACAATTCAGTTAAAAACTATATTAACTAAACATATGGCATATATACCCTGTATTGAGGGCACAGCAATGGCTAGTACAAACCTAAATAGGTATTATTAAAACACTATTCTTATCATACAATATTACTACAATCATACAATATTAATATTACATACTTAACTTATGCACATAACACAATTACACAAGGTTTTTTATTTTATTTTTAGTGTCTACTAATGATACATTTTTCTTAGCCATCACTAAAAGAGGCACAACGAGCCATGGAGCGTGCTATGCTAGGCATCACGTTACGTGACCGAATTCGAAATACGGAGATCCGTAGGAGGACAAAGGTGGCAGATATCGGATCCCGTATAATCAATTTCAAGTGGCGTTGGGCTGGACATTTAGCCAGATGTGATGATGGCAGGTGGAGCAGGTCTCTGACTGAATGGTGGCCCCGTGACGGGAAGCGCAGTCCCGGTAGACCCTTACAACGGTGGCGTGATGTCATTCAAAAGTTTTGCGGCAATACCTGGATGAGACTGGCACAGGACAGGGATAGTTAGCGTGAGGGGGAGGAGGCTTATGCCCTGCAGTGGGCCGAAATAAGCTGATGATGATCACTAAAAAATCCAATAAAATTAATAGTAAACAGCTTGCATGAAGCAGTTTAGCTTTACTATTTTAGATACACGAACAATTCTCAATCATTTATTGCGACATAATTAAGTTATGTAACATTTACATGCGGTTCGTTTTGTATGTAGTTATACATATGACCATATATTTTCTTGACACTTATAGTGCCACAGAAATAAAATAAAATTCAAATTGATTCGATTCATTTTTAAAATTTAAAATCGAATTGGTTGGGGCATCTCTAGCCGGCGAGGGTGTTCGGGCCAGGCGACGACACCTCTGGATATTGAATTTGCGGGCGAGCGTCTCCCAATTGTTATCGGCCGCTGCAAGGTCGCCCCTGAATTACCCCCAGGTAGGTACTACGGCCCTTTCTTTTAGTAGGGCTGTCGCGCATGCAGTTTTGCTATCATAAAATTATTTTCAATATTCGAGGCTATGACTATATTTCACGATATTTTTTTAGGACTTAATAGTTCTTCAATTGGCGCAGCCTCACTCACCCATTCACTAATTTGAAAACGTACATTGCATTTGTATTGCATTTCTAAAAACCTTGTTAAGCATTTACAATCATAACACATAGGTACGATGTATAAGAGAAAGTAACTTTTTTATATCTATCGATTCAACAGAATAGAACCGACTGATATTACTGAACTGTTATTATTGTTGGCGATCTCTTTATTATATTTTAATGTAAATACTTTTCCGTTTTCACACCACTGGCTTTTCGGTAAAGGAAAACATCGTGAGGCAACCTGCATACGTCCGTAGAAGAAATTCTATGACGTATGTGAATCCACCAACCCGCACTGGACCAGCGTGGTGGATATGGCCCAATCACCCTTCGTGGGTAGGCCTACGTCCTGCAGTGGAGTATTAAAAAAAGGCTGGTACAGTACAGTACAGTACTTTTCCGTAAACTTTATGTTTTTTATGCTATTTTTGAACAAGTAGAATGTTTTAGTTTTCTTTTGTTCTTCCTGTCTTCACTTCTGCTTTACATTCAATGCAGTGATGGTGTCTTAAATTTGTGCGCTCTTTTAATTTTATTAGCTCCAGTTATTGTCCTCTACAATTATCGTTTTTTTAAATACTACTAAATGTGTGAAATTTTATGTTAGTTTTAACAAGAGCAACACAATGTTTTTCGACATTGACGTGTGATTCTTTATAATTATTTCAGGGATTGCGCGAGCGAGGTCCGAAGATTGGCGTATAAAATCGTTTTAAGAAAATTTAAATTCATAATTGAAAATTATTCAAATTGCTTCTTGTACAGTGTAACCGTGGAAGTCAGCAGTAGTACAGCCCTAGCAGCGGTCCTCTCGCAACAGCGGTCATTGGTCAATTTATTTCTTGCGGCGGGCGCGCCGCGCACAGTTATCATGATTGAATTAAGCAACTCTCGGAATTGCGCTCTCCCGTGATTTAGGGAGCCCAGCCATTGTTCCGCGCACCTACGACCAAGACTTGAAACCGGGTTATAAATCGAACCGGTTAAGGCCTAAAGTACATGATTATTTTAAGTTACTTTTCGTTCTAATTGAGGTTAATTTAAAGGGTTTTTTTTTTCAATAAAGTTCGCACGTACGTTTTCTAAAATTTACCGGTTTAGAACAGTTCTTGCCACCCGCGCGCTCCTTTTTTCACCTGCGCATGTCTGTTACCCGCCACCCGTACCCTGCCTGTATGGCTACTAACCGCGGCACGGGCATCTTGTGAAATAAACCGGTTAATAATGGTTTTAATAACACTCTCTTAACGGTTTCGCTCTGAACAAAACAATAAACTCTTAATTTTAGTTCTTACATAGAGTCAAAAGCCTAATCAGCCTCCAAAAAACTTGGTGTTCTCTAAGGTGAGACGGTATTTCACACCTGACAATCTGGTCCCACCTGCCTCTTTCTTCTATCGTAGGGCTAGACAGACGCGACCAAAGCGCCACCCTTTTATGGTGGACATTCCGCGCATTAAAACCAAGTGTTTCACAAATCCTCATTCCTCATACAAACAGCCAGTGAATGTGGAACGCTTTGCCTGGGCCTGTCTTCCCGCTAAAGTACAACGTCTTCAAATCCCGAGTAAATGAGTATCTTCTAGATAAGCGTGCTACATCCTAGACCACACATCTGCTCGACATCAGGCAGTATGTAGTCAAACGCAAACCTATTCTAAATAAAAAAAAAATCAGAGAAACCGGTTTTTACTGTTTTAATTCTGGTTAATTTCAAACCGGTTCCAAGTCCTACCTACGACGCGGAAATTGCCAGCAAAAAGGGAATTTGGAATTTTAATCGTGGGAAAAGGCGCCTGGACTGACCGGGCAAGTTTATTTAAGGTTAATTTCGAGGAGTTGATTTGAGCTTTAGTTCGGGACGGGTCAACCTTCGTGATCGGAAATGATGGTTTGATTTGTAAACAATAATTTGAACGGACCTTCTGAGTTTGGTATTGGTAGTTTCATTTCTGTTTAGGAATGGTTTGTGATGGTTTAATCGATTCTATATATTCATATGCAAAAGAGCAAAAGATGTTTATTTAGTGGAAATCACGTACATAAAAGCAAGCCTACATAATTTTTGATATAATATGAACTTGACGATGCTGTTGCTGATACCTATTTTTATATTCTAATTCTTTAATAATCTGTTACATCAACTAACTGTTACCGATAACATAACTATAATTATGTTATTATTGATAACGACAACGTAATGTTCTTTAATGCTACTTGTTTCCTACCTGTACCTGTTGACATTCAAATTGTCACCCTAAATGACACTGACATTTTTTTTGTTTGTATTCTATTAACTTTGTATACCTAATGTTTAATTTGGTGTAATTTTTAATTGTGAAATATGAAAAGATTTTTTTATTTTAAAGGAATAAAATTATATAGGCCTATTATTAAAAACATTGTTATATGACGATTTCAAGAACATGTAATGTCTCTACGAAATAAAGATAATTTGACTTTGACTTTGAAGCGCAGCGGAAAACATTCACCCTCAATGTGATCTATCGATATGATCAATTCCGTAGGAATGCGCTGGATTTAATTCGTTTCCAAATGGTCTTATTGAAATGGGCGACTTATTTTCAGTAGTGGTCTTATTGGTATGATAGAATGAAGAATGTTGTTTTTATCTAATTACAATACCAAACTAATCGTGCTTATGAATTAATAAGAATTTAAAAAAATATAAAGAAACAAAGCCGTACTGTCTGAGCCTACCGCGTAGAACTTGATAACCAGCGGCGTAGCAGACGCCGTAGCACATCGTAGCAGCTACGTGTTACGAAGGCTGTTGAATAAAACATTACACTTTACGTACGTTAAAACTTTAATAAAATATACCTACAACTAGTATACTATTCCTATGATACAGTAGGTAGCAATAATTGCTTGACTGTATTGGATAACTACCAAAAACGTGATTTATGCGTATGGAAAAAAGACCTTGGCGTTAAGTCTACGAGATAACATAAAAGAGGAGAAATAATAGTAAAACGCGAAAACCACAATATTCTTATTTCATTATTCACAGAAGCTGTTAACACAAAAGGCTGTTAAGATAATGTCACAATCTCCGCATTACCATTCAAGAGCAGAACTTGGGGGAACTGTTGACCAGTCGAGATTTCTTCCATCTTTGTTTGCCTAATTAAGAAATTCGCGAGAGGGAGCGTGACGGAGATTGTATCGGCTGTTCAAGAATGCCTGCTGTATTTATTGCTAACAGCCGCTAAGTACGTATAAATAATCCTTGATTTATAGTCCTGGCCCACTGGTCCGGGCCAAGATTTGCATACAGCATCAATAGACTCCGTTGTACATAAAAGTGAGGCATCCCATCTCGCTCACGTCAATGGTAACGTTACATCAAATTATTCCATTCCATTTTAGACGAAATGTATACAGAGCAAACATGAAAAGAGAACAAAATTAAGCATTACAACGGGACTTCAGGGGTGAGATGTAGCGATTTAAAATTAATCACGGTAAATACCTACAAGATTTTGTTTTGATACGAGGAACTTCAGTATCTACTTATATTCTGTATTAGAAACTTTATCTAAAGATCATAAGAAATGCAAGTACTGTGATTAGAATGATATTCGAAGAGTGCTACTAATTGGACGTTTAATAGTAAAGATGCGAGTCGCTTAAAACTGGTAATATTGCCACTTTATGCTGTGGCTGAAACGATAAAATAAACTTATATTAAGTTGGAAAAAATACGATGAGGCATTCCTGAGTTTCGATACTATATTTTTTGATAAACCTACTGACATAATTTCAACCAAAATAGGCTCGCGCCAAGCCTTCCGATGCATTGATAGATGATAATAATTAAATTCTAGAATACCACACCTTGTTCCATCTTGTACCATGAACCAACCATTTTTTAAATTCAAGTCAAATTAATATAAACTTCCGCTTGCGCCTCTGTCCCGGATCCCGCGCGAACTCCGCCGCGGCGGGCGGGGTGTGCGCGGGGCGCGCGGGGGGCGACATCAATAATCCTCCTTGTTATTCTTATGCAAATGCCCACGGTACGATAATAAGTGGAACGCGAATCACCAGACGTTGTTGTACAGATTGGAAGAATTCGTTGACGGCGGCGACAGAGCACACGGGGTGAGTTTTCTAATTTCACAACGGTACGAAGTTTTTTTATGAGTAGGTCCTTAGAAAAATGACAAGTAATAGAAGTATTGCTAAATTTTACTTAAATAAAAACAACGTTATAGCTGTCTTATTCATATCTGGTTATACAGCATACGCGAGAGTGAGTGGAACAAAAAAAACATACGTCAAAATCACCAGTTGGAATGTCAAAATGGTTCAAACTTGGTTAGATTAGGTAATTTGTCTTTTTCGGAAATTTGAACCCTGAACTGAATCCTACTTTTTACCTTTTTGAATTTAGGCACCCGAGTTTTAGAATTTTAACTTTACTTACATCCCTTGCATTCCTAAAATCTATGTAGTTACCGAATGAAAATATTTGCCTAAAATATAAACTCTCTAGAAAAACACGCTCGTGTAGTCGTCTCCGAGCCAAACGTGCGTACAAAACGTATTCTCTCGTGTAATGTACGAGCAATACTTATTGGTTTAATCAGTCGCGCGACGTCACGCACTAGTTTTACGGGAATATGAAATCAGAAGCGAAGGATGGAACATCCTTCGAAAGATACTATACACTTTTTGTCGTAAGTAAATAAGAATACTAATATCATTCTGTAGGTACCTAATTAAGTGATGTATTTTATACGCCAATTTCTCATCTCCCTCGCGCTTATTCACATCGAAAAAAAAAAATCATATGAACTTCCAAAAGCTATAAGTACAATACTTAGTATTTATATTGTTTATCATGCGTTGTTACATATCGAACTGCAGTAGGCTTACATGAAAAAAAAAACGAATTTAAAAAATTTGCTTGATGGGACATCATACCTACTGTACTGTTCTGTACCAGCCTTTTTTAATAGTCCACTGCAGGACGTAGGCCTACCCACGAAAGGTGATTGGACCATATCCACCACACTGGCCCAGTGCGGGTTGGTGGATTCACATACGCCATCGAATTTCTTCTACGGACGCATGCAGGTTGCCTCACGATGTTTTCCTTCACCGAAAAGCCTGTGGTGTGAAATTCCGTACATAAATTCCAAGGAATTCATTGGTACGGGACTGGGATTTGAACCCACGACCTCACGATTGTAAGGCGGGTGTCATTACCACTAGACCACCACGGCCTTAGTATACCTTAGCTTAGTATAGGTCATACCTACGGAACATTAATTGACACTCATAGCAAATTTTGCTCTAAGGATTGACATGCTATTTTATGTTCAATTGACAAAAAATACATGCCCCATATTTTTTATTATATGATTATATAAGCGATGAATTGGTTAAATATAATTTTAAGCAAGTTCAGGGTTCAGGGAAGCAGCTTGATAAAATTTATTCTATTTATATGTCTAGGTAGGTAATTACCGGGAATCCCTGAATCATAAAACAAAATTATTTACATAGGTACTTGTAAGTAGGTTTTACCATTTCCGCGATATGTTTATATTTAGAAGAGGAAGGCATGACTTATATGTTTCATTATTTAACATTAAACAGGGTTATCCAGACCTGGTGTACTAAGCCAAAAGGGGTTGATTAAAACCATCATTTGAAACTTACTACGGGCCCAACTCAAAATTCGAGAAAAAACAACTGGACAAGTCCAGAAAATTTCACAATATATTGGGAAGTAAGTTGTTAAAATCTCTATACTATAACCATCGACAAAAAAGTTTTTTTGTTTTTTTTTTTTCACTTTTCATTTCGAGAATTCACTTTGTTAAAATAATTAAAAACCTATTTTTGCATGTGCTAATGAAGTTCTTTTATATGATACCCTACATGATACGATTTACTCACTTTGAATTTTGAACCCATATTTTGTGAATTTTGAGGCCCTTTTTTTGTGACTTAAATAAAAATATACAGTTTTCAGATTTATTCCTATATGAGTACTCTGAGACAATGCTTCTCGCCAAATTTCATAGTTCTATGTCAACGGGAAGTACCCTGTAGGTTTTGATTTTTGTGAGTGTCGAAATGTGCGGTTTTTTACGACATAAACGGCTCTAACTTTTATCAACGATAACTAAGAAGCTATTCTTTATATATACCATATACCATAGATATACGTATATAGTTTAAATTTCAACTCGATATCTTTACGCGTTCTTGAGATAAAAACTCTTGACATACACACAGACGGACAGAGGGACAGACGGACAGACGGACAACAAAGTGATCCTATAAGGGTTCCGTTTTTTTCCGTTTGAGGTACGGGACCCTAAAAATAGCTATTTCATACTTTTTATCGATTCCGAGTTGCAATTTTGTATGGAACAGCTGTTGTTTTTTCGTATTTTGAGTTGGCCCCATAGTAAAAGTTGTTCGTAATGATGGTCTTAATCACCCCCTGTCGGCTTAGTACCTACCGGGTATGCAGGTAACCCTACATACTGGGCATTAACTTATTAAATACAAAATGTTCGATTTCCTCTAAACCAAATAAGTGCATATCCTGTTTAGCTTTTTAAATACAAAATGTTCGGTTTCCTCCAAATAAGTACATATCCAGTGTAAACATATAGGTAGGCAGCTAATGAATTGATCTTATTTTGAATAACTTTATGTAATAAAATATATATTTATATATTAATTATTATTTATTTATTTAATCAAATTAGCACGGTAACAGTAACCAATTACACTAATGATATAATAATAAATATTACTTAATGTTTCAGAAGCGACTGATTTTTGTTATTAAATGTGTATTTACCTATGTACGTACTTATTGTCTCAGAAAAGTAAGATTGTTCTTAGCTAACAATTGATGTAGGAGAGGTGCCCTGGTTGTAGCCACTTTAAGAAATTTAAGTTCTCGAAAATTCGTCAAAATACATATTAACTTGTGTTTTTAAAGTTTCTTATGATAGAATAGGCATTTGTCTATTAATTTTTAACCGACGAAACGGAGGAGTTACTCCATTCCATGCGTATTTTTTTATTGTGTAACCAGTTAACCACGCATAACTTTTTACGTTGTGGTCCGATTTCAATATGTTTTTGTATTGGAAAGAGTATACTTTGAAATGGATCCCTTTTAAATTTTATCGAAATCGGCCTAGCCATGAAAAAATGCTAGTGAAAAATTCTACATCGATCCGTGTGAAATATTCGCGAATTCTGTACACGATTCAAGTCGGTCATGCCATTTTTTGCTAATGATAAATATTTTTTTTTTTTTTTTTTATTTAATTGTTACACTCCACAGACTCCAGGGTCTGTGCTTTTTAGGATATACATTAAGAAAAAAAGATTGAACAATATTGCTTGGAAAGGCTTAACAAAAGGACCTTAAATCTAATAAAATTAAAAACAAACTTTAAACTACGTTGATTTTACATAATATCGTTTTACAAATTACTACTTATACCGCGCAGAGCCTCCATCACCGCCGCGTTTCGGTCTTTAATGGCCATCTTTAAATTATAGTCTACGATGACCTTGGGTGACGCAGCCGTCGCACGCCGCACAAAGTGGCTGATAGCGTCTTCCTCGTTGTCTGCAAAGTAAGTGAAGGACCTGGTGTGCCGTGAAACTGCGACGACCGCGTGTGAAACGCTTTCGTGCAACCTCATTTTAGCCCTGATTTTTATGGCGATGACAGAGTCGTATGTCAGACCTTGAGCTTCGTGGATGGTAAGGATGCGCGACCCCGACCCCACTCCATACCCTTGGGTGATAAGGGTCTCCTTTTCTTCTTGAGTGTGGACCAAAAAGAGGGTGTTGGGGAGGTTATGGGGTATTAGCGCACCCGTGTATCTTTTCTGCTCTAGAGATCTGACCTGGATTGCTGAGGAATATACACCCGTGTATATCTCCCTCAGTGAATACGCTACATCCATGGGGTTCCGATGCGTACATAACAACTCCTGGCTGATGTTTCCGACCAGGTTAGGGCGATGGTACCTCATCTCGAAGAGGTTTTCTCTATCAATATAAGGTAGCTGATTAACGTCTCCGATGAGGATAAGTTCACTGGCACCAGACAGCCTCGAAGCCATCACTATAGCTCCGAAATGATTCATGAGAGCCTCATCCACCATTAGACGGTTGCAACTCTCAGAACCTCGAAAACCATTTACGAGAGTGGAAGCCATGGTGCGCACCTTAGTTCTTACTAAGTTATCTATACGTTGCGCCAGCTTTTCTCTTAGATCTTTGGCTGCTTCAGTTGTTGTGGTGATGATAACGTCCCTATCCACATCGAAGTGTCTTACCACCCAAGTTGTTTTGCCGCAACCAGGCACTCCATTGACCCACTGGATCTTGGGTACCTTCCAGTTGTCCCACCGTGCCTCGACTTGACTGCTCTCGATGGTTTTTGCCATGTTAGCAATTTTGTCATCCAGCATTATTTTGGTACACCTGGCGGTCACCACAATAGGGTCCTCTGGTGGCGTCACGTACTTCAGTTTTCCAGTCCGATCCGTCTCATCCTCATTTAGGGCCACGAATCCTTTTATTGCATTATAAGCAGCCATATATTGACCTCTCATTGTTCCCTTGATGATCTGGGAAGTGTCGTTATTGTATATGGCTGCTTCTGCCTCTTCCAGTCTCGCCATCAAAAGACTCTCATTTCCTAGCCTAAAAGACTGCATGATGTTTTCGCAGTTTCTGAGATTGACTTCTCTAGTCGCTCTCGTTATAGCTAAGAATTCTATGAAGGCGTTTCTGGCGTGATCTTTTGCTGTTGAGGCAGGGATATAGAGGGGCGGATCAACCTGTCCCATGTCGGCTCTAGTTGGAGTCGCTTGCCTTGTTCGTGGTGTAGTTTTAGTGGCTGATTTGGTGCTGGGCCATTTTATTTTCGGTGTTTGTAGGAACAAGCTCTGTGCTGCGGCGCTAAATGCTGTCAGAAAAGCCGAAACGTGACCTCTACTCCCGTCGCAACTGTCACTATGCCGTTTCGCGACCTTTTCTGCCGATGTTCTTTCTTGTACCCTTTCAGAACCGCTTTGAGTGGATGAACATGAACATGTGGAACGGGGTGTCCCCAGCTGTCAGTTGCAGGGTTTTCTGACGAAGACTTCAGAAAACTTAAGTTTTCTCCCCTGTCTTCGTATATGATGACCTCATGATTTTTGGAGGCCTCCAGGCAACTTAGCCGGTCCGTGACTTCTCCTGTCCAGTGTGCTACAACCATGGCGTCGATGCTTATCATGCGGGAAACACTGTCTGTGTTTTCACCTAGACTCTTCAGCAGTAAACTTGCCTGCGCAAAGGGAGTCTCGGTCGTCCAGTCAAACAGTGCAACCGTTTTATTCTTCGATCGCACCAGTCGACATCGACAGCCCGCTACTTCCAGTATTGGCATCGCATCGTATGTTTTCTGCTTCATAGTGGTTTTAGAGGTGCTCCCATTGAGCAGACAAGCTAGTCCAGGCGAAAGTTGGACACGTTTTTTGTTCCGGGTAAGGCAGAAGCTTATTCCAAACCTCTCTTTATTGTGATCCATGAAGAGGGCCACCCCACGGATGTGGACCCCTGGCTCTCCTCTGTCTGCAGAAGCGAGCAAGTAGTCCACTGTAACGTCCTTTATGGTGGTTTCTAGAGGGCGTCTTAAGTTCTGCGCACTGGTGGTGGCTGGTATATTTATGTGTGAGGAGGAGGAGGGCAATGTGTGTAAAGACGAAAAAGAGGCGGAGGGTGCCACCAGACTGAGAGAAGAGGAGGGTCTGTGAAGAGTAGAGTTTCTCTTGGCTGCTATTCGAAACGACCTATCAACAAATGATAGAAAGTGCGATCTGCTTTCTGGGTCTTCTAAAATATTGTGGAGATCTGAAGCTACGAGCTTTCTATCAATGCATATTTCAAGGTCATTACGTGCCGCAATGAAGCGGGGGCAATCTATGATTATGTGCCATACTGTCTCCGAGATATTCGAGTCACATTCACAACCTGGACTTTCTTTGAGCTTAACTCTGTGCAAATACTCCGCTATTCCTCCGTGTCCTGTCAGCGCTTGCACCTGAAAAGGTGTCAGTTTTGTAGTACGTGACATCCGGTGTGCTTTGGCTATATCCGGGAGGAACTTATATGTAACTCTACCAGTACTGGAAGTCTCATACCGGTCCTGCCACTTCCGGACTGACTCTTCACGTATTTTCTTTTTGACATAGGACAAGGGGATCCCTTCGTAATCCCGGGACGTGCCCGCGAGTGCTGCCGATTTCGCAAGCTCATCGGCTCTTTCAATACCGGCAGTTCCCACGTGTGCTTTCAGCCAGAACAAACGAACTGATCTTCCTTCCGCACTGATCTTTCCAATGTTTTCCTTTATACATTTGACCAATAGATGACTCGTTTTGGGATTCCGCAATAATTCGAGTGAAGACCTTGAGTCACTCAAAATGCTAACCATGGTGTCGCCACTCGACATCACTGCTTGAGTTGCTTGGTACAATGCATAAAGTTCCGATTGGAAAACCGTGCAGTCAGAGTGCAGCGTAAAAGTAGCGCACCTGACTTCCTGGCCATTCTCCCACCAGGTAAAGGCAGCGCCAACACGTCCTCCAATTTTGCTGCCATCTGAATAAATCTGGGGACCATTTATCATGATAAATATTATCATATGATAAATATTAAATATAAACACTATAAGAAATAAAATATCTTATTTTCTATAATATTAGTATAAAAAAATCAAAAGTCCGAAGTTGTTGTCTGACAAATGGTTTTTGCAAGTATGTTGTTGCTATTTTGTTGCGAATTCCTCTTGCCGAGATTTTTGACCGACGAACCACCGGAGGAGTATACGAGTACAATTCGACGCTTATATATTTTTTTAATGTATAACCACGCATAACTTTTTTCATAGTGGTCCGATTTCAATGATTCTTTTTTTTTTTTGGAAAAAGTATACTTCGAGATTGATCCCATTTAAATTTTATCGAAATCGGCTAAGCCATTTTAGATAAATCAACAATAATGTGAAAAATGCTACATCGATCTGTGCGAAATATTCGCAAATTCTGTACACGGGAGAAGTCGGTCATGCCAATTTTTGCAAAAAATAATCTTGTTATCACTATTTTTTATTGCATTATTGATAGAGTAGGTAATTTTGCAAGATTTTAGCGTAAGTTGTTACAGTAATTGGAAAATTGAAATGTCAGAGAGCAGGGCACATAGTAGGAAGGTAGATAACACTGATGACCCATGGAGCAAAAAGTTCTCGAGTGCGTTTGTCCAGATGTTGATTCTTTTCTACTGGTGACATTTTTTCAACGAAATGTAGTTTTGATTGGGGGGTATTTCATGTACTTATTCAAATACGTTGTACGAGATAGACTTATCTATTATTTGATATTATGAGGTATTTATTTATCTCGTAATTTTATTGCGCGGTTAGTCCCGTAGTAGATAATAATAATGTGTTCAAATCGCGAAAGTTTAAAAACAACATACTTATCTATGTTCGAACAAATGCTAATAAAGTCACTTGTTGTGTTAGTCTCTACACTGAAGTACCTACCTATAAACAACAAAAATTGGTACTTACTTACGATACAGCTACGCATGTAGATACTATTTCTCTGTATACTATGGTTATGATAAGTGTATAGCGGTATACAGCACACGTCAAGCGTATCTAATACGCGTGGAAGGAAATGCACACAGACGCATGCGCACACAAACATAAAGGTAGCATAGGTACATGTACACTTGTACAGGGCAGGTCGTGTTATCTGCGCGCGCGCAAGTGGGCGATACGGCCGGCCACAGGCCAAGGCGGGCAACGCGTACGGACGGTCATATCATCATATGGCCACACTTTATTTTCTCATAGGACAAAATCAGGTATACTCTACTCAGAGAACAGAGAACAAGAAACTTCCTTGTTTCCCTGATCTATGACTTTACCATACTATAATACTTTCTAGACGCGAAAATAAATTATGTAAGCTCTGCTGTAGCTTACTATAAAACGTCTGCTGATGCGCTGAAGTAAGTACAATTACATAATATTATTATGAATTAACTGACTAACTTTAAGAAATTTTATTGTCCGCTTATTGTCCTTACCTAAAAGTAGGTAAGTACCTACCTAAAAGTTTAAAGTTAAATAAAATTTATTTTGATATTTTAAAAGTGCAGTTGCATCCGTGACTGTTTACGTTGGATACGTATTTAAATGGGTGATCGCGAGTGTTATTTACAACTGAACCGCGCCCATAATTTTATTTACTTATTGTCCAAACCATTGGACAATAAGTAAATAAAATTATGGGAGCGGTTTGACCATTTATCCATGACAGAAGTCCTCAGGTAGCTTAATAAACCTAATATATCTAGACGGATTATACGAATTTACTATTTCCTACCGCTTCTCTCTTATATCCTAGGTATAGATAAAGGTTATAGATTACGCAGGACCAAAAATACGAATGTTCATAAATATGACTATATTTTATGTTGTCGTTACAAGTGCAACAAATCTCAAATAAACATCCAAATCATTGGCACCCTAGGCATGAATGGCTTTGGTTTGGCCGTGTGAGTGCCAGATAAACAACTACATCTACAATACGTACATGAATGAGTGCAAAAGATATCACGCACACATGCTCACGGTGAGCGGACGTATGCCACTTATCTGTCAGGCATTTTACCTTATTACATTAGATATTGGGAGTTACTAGTTATAACCGATTTTAGCCAAAATCACTATTTTTACCTCAAGTTGCAGGAAAAATGTTAGACTTAACACTTATACTCTATAAAATTTAACTTGATCTCTGCGACAGTTACATGTTGACATATTTAGAGTTGAGATAGTGGTGGAAAAAATCGATTTTCAAACAATGTTGTAATGAAATCGAATGAGTAGTTGAAGGTGAGAAATTGGATTTTACTTACTTACTATTAATTAAGATCAAGTATGTACAAATGTAAATAATGTTATGATATTAATTAAATACTCATAATAATGTAACGATAGTATTTATCGCCGTTTTTCACTATTATCGATGCTAATGTAACATATAATTGGGTTTAATTTAATTACACATGTAAAAAATGTTATGATATTCAAATATACAATAAAATTAATGCTAAATTAAATTTTATTTAAAATATCGTCGGTATAAACTATCGATATTTTAATTAAAACTATCTAAAACTCTGTGGTCACGATCATTCGTCGCCCATCACTAATCGACATGCCCGCAAAGTATGACATTGACAGGTACTGTCTGTACTATTAAGAAATTCAGGACTTCATAGGCGTGATTTTTCTGACAGCTGTCGCAGAGATCAAGTTAAATTTTATAGAGTATAGTAACAAACCAACTTCATCAATTATGACATTGTAGGTATTATTAAAGTTGTCTTTATGTACGTCATTTTACAGAGAAATTGCTTTTAGCGATAAGGCCCCTATTTTTGTCTAGTTTTTAATCGTGGTGTATACCTAGGCAAAGAAGATATAATAATACTACGTAACCTAGGTACAATAAAGAAACCTATGTATCGTATTTTATACGTATTGGTACCTATTTTTTGGTTCTACTTTTATGTGTACCAATTTTGACAAAGATAAATACAGCAGATTAATTCAATTCACCTCTTCTTCTGATTTTTGGCTTATAAATTCAGATAAAAATTAATTTTGCTCTGAGCCCTTAATCCAGGTTTTGCGTAGTTAACTTACTTTGGCGTTAGCTTGTGGCACATTTTGGTTAGTTCTTCCTCGTTACCGCCAGGGGCGCTGTACAAGAATGTATAGATAGAGCCATACGAAAACAACTACGATTTACGTGTAACCGTGTAAGCCTGGACTAACCCCTCTAAACTCGAAACTAAGTTATGTAAGATATATTTACAAGTAGGTTTAGGCAGAATCATACAAATCGGCGGATGTGAAGTTAGCTACAAGCTGCGCAATATCCAATCCCGACTGAAGCTCAAATAAACCTGCGCGTTGATTGGGGTTTGCGCAGCATAGTAGCTAACTTCACATCCGATATGCACGATTCGGCCTGTAGAAAGCTTTTTTGTCAATATACTTTGTAAATCTATAATTTTCTAGGCTAAGATTGTTTAGAGACATAAACTAGATCCTTAATATCGTACTCTATTTCTCAACGAATATTTTAGATGTGAAATGTTTGTTGATTTCTTTGATCCTCCTCCAAAGTCCAAACAACAGAGTTACAGAATAAAGTGATTCTTTGCATACGTGTGTTTTTAATCAACGTAGGTATGACGAAATAATAAGTTTTGCGCTAAAAATAGCTACACGAACTCGTGTAGCTATTTTTCAACGGACTTTAAATATAGAGTGGGTTCTTAATTAGGCAGTATTTTTATGTTGTGTTTTACGTGGTATTTCCACTATTGTATTGTAAGACGAATCACGTGTTTTTTACCTGTACAGGAATTCCATATAATGGTTCCATAAAAAAATATTTACCTACTTGGAATTAGCCGTTGTGATGTAGGTAGGTCTATCATCCATCCATCCCTCAAGTTGGTTGAATTAAATACAAGTACATATCTATATTTCACATAATAATTTAATTTAATGTACATTTCACATAATAATTTATTAGGCACAAATTGATTGAAAACATTATTCTTAATCCAAATTCAAATAATAAACAATAATCTAATTTTTGTGGCAGTTTGGTTCGCTTACTGTTTGATATTGATAGTTTAGCTTTTCTCGAAAATGTTGACCCACAAAATTGGTAGGTACGTAGCTCTCGTTTGTATTTAGTGCTGCAACATCGCTCTCAAAATATCCACAGCAATAATTAGCAGGCACAAATGGTGATACAACGCATAGCATAATGTCAAGAACGTTACGTAACTCGTAGTTGATGTGCCAGGATCCTCCGACAACATACACTGTTTGCCAGATAATCGTCACGTTTTCCCTAAAATGTACTCAAAATTTCTGATACTCACCAAAAAATACCTGGCTTCCAATAGGAGAGATGTGATCAAATTGACGGATATCGAGTTATTAATTTCTTCGTCAAGTTACATAGGGTTACAGACACATAACACCTAATAACTGCTAGAATTCTAACACTGTTGTCACTTGGCAATTCTCACCACTACAATGTATGTACTTTGTTCTTTGTGTAGTCAAAATTCGACGTTGCGAGACAAACAATGTGGCAACAGACAGCAAAACAAGATATTTTGTATGTCTCTGTCTAACTTATGCCGTATGAAAACAATGCATCTCTTTCAGATTTTTCGATCGACCACATTATCCCTCTGGGGTCTCTGTGGTTATATATAGGCTAATTAGGATAGGCGTGATACTAAAATTATTCGATTTCCTCCAAGTCCTATTATAGCCATTTATATGATATCCATCCACCCATCAGCCGTGAGCTATTGGACATAGGCCTTCTCTATGGATTTTCAATAAGGCTGATTGAAAGCGGCCTCCATCCAGCGCATTCCAGCGATATTTATTATATCGTCAGTCCACCTAGTCGATTGACGTCGTCCTACGCTGCCATTGCTGATCCATGGTCTCCATCAGAGAAATTTACTGAAAAATCCCCAGATTTGGTGAGATTCTTACAACCTTGGCATCTGTGCGACGCAGCTGCAGCAGAGTTACGACCCCTGACTCTGTTTACCTTCTCACTCACAATAAACTCTTCAAAGAGACATCTTTACACACACAGAACTAGCGGAAAAAGCTCGCGCTGTTGTGAATATTTTTAGAAGATTTTATTGCGACAGGTGGTGGCGGAGAAATTATGATGATTTGCGCGTGAATCTACTTTACGGAAGTCGTGCGTAGTTCATGTGTTTTTATGCATTTATATAGCGCTCATTGCGTAGTTTGGCTAGGTGTTTGTCAGCGATCACCGAAATTGAGTAACATTCGGCAAGTTAGTCTTCAGATAGGTGTCTGTGGGTGGCATTAACAACTGAACGCTACTGTCTCGGATATGGCTAAATAGAGGCCTTCAGGCGGCCTAAAAATTCTGACACCAGAGCTAGCCACCCGGCCTATACGACCTTACTTTGCTCGGAAGACACGTTAAATTGTAGGCCCCGGTTGCTATAACCGCTTAGCCTTGTCAGAGGCCTTCAGGCGGCTTTCAAACTCTGACACCAAGGCTAGCGAGACGGCCTATGCTAACTTACTTATGCATTTCATATATAGCTATACAGGGTTATTTCTAATCAATTAGCATCCTTTTAGGGGCTTATCTGTCCATCTAAACTAACTACTTTTGTTCTGCAACTTTTGTCAAAACATCCATGTATGGATTATGGAACAGCTGATTTTTTTGAGTTTTGACAAAAGTCGCAGAACAAAAGTTGTTAGTTTTGATGTACATAATAAACCCCTAAATGGATGCTAATTTGACTATCCACATCAATTGCTAATTGATTAGGAATAACCCTACATAAGTGTAAAGTTGTTGTCATCCGAACCACATAGAAATTCACTAACAGTCAAAGTTCACTTTTCATAGCAGCTAAGTAGCATTGATGTAGAATACATACCTGTTGTAAGTTGTAAAAATAATTACTGGGCTAAAACTATACAATGACAGGAAAAACCAATGGCGCCTAAGGTCAGGACAAAAATACCTATTGGCATATCTTAGATTTGAGAATATATAAATTTAGCACGCATTTTATGACGAATATATGACCCATATTTTATTTCAACGTCATCACACCAGATGTAGTAGGTACTACCTTTCAATTCTGAATATAATAGGTACCTCTTCTAAAGGTAGGTAAGTATTTACTTATTCAGATTTTCAATAAGAGTGATAAAGAAGCTTGGATCCTAGTAAGATATATTTTTATAAGTTGTAATTACGTTTTAGTTATTTTTTCTGCACTCACGACAAAAAAAAACTGCATAAAAACTCTTTCAACATAATAAAACTCGAAAAAATTAAAAGAAAACATCCTAGCATTTTTCTTATTACTCAAATGAGATGATCACGTAGTAAAAAAACCGGTGCGACAAAAAAAAAAAAAAACAAGTGCGAGTCAGGCTCGCACAGCGAGGGTTCCGTACAAATCCAAAAAAAATTACAAAATTGGGAAGTAAGTTGTTAAAATCTCTATACCATAACCATCGACAAAAAAGTTTTTTTTTCACTTTTCTCGTCATACATCGAAAATAACACATTGTTAAAATAATTAAAAACCTGTTTTAGCATGTGCTAATGAAGTTCTTTTACATGATACCTTACATGATACGATTTACTCACTTTGAATTTTGAACCACTGTTTTGTGAATTTTGAGGCCATATTTTTCAGATTTAAATAAAAATGTACAGTTTTCAGATTTATTCTCATATGTGTACTCTGAGACAATGCTTATCGCCAAATTTCATAGTTCTATGTCAACGGGAAGTACCCTGTAAGTATTGATTTTTGTGAGAGTCGAAATATGCGGTTTTTACGACATAAACGGCTCTAACTTTTTTTATACGATAACCGAGAAGTTTTTCTTTTACACAACTGCAAGAGATTATAGATATACGTATACAATTTAAATTTCAACTCAATATATTTATGCGTTCCCGAGTTAAAGGGTCTTGACATACACACAGACGGACAGACGGACAACAAAGTGATCCTATAAAGGTTCCGTTTTTTTCATTTGAGATACGGTACCCTAAAAATATGAACAACCGACCAACCAAATCAAACTACGTAATTGTAATGTCTACGGTATTTTCGAATGACGACGAAGTATGTACCTACAATATAAACAAAAATAAGTGAAATCCGATGATTGAGTACACGTATTATAAAGATAGATACCCAAACATTTCTGTTTCTGAATTACCAAATGATTCATTGGAAATGAAAATATGTTATATATTGTGCAAAGTTTCTTCTTTACAGTTATCATGTACATAAACGAGCAGTAGATATGTGCCTAAATAACGGTCCGTTCCTGGAATCAACGCCCACATGATTCCGGTGAAGTAAGAGTATTGTTTCGAATATAATTATTTGTGTATAGAGGTAAATTTGGTCACAATTATGTGAATACTGCAAATATTCCTTTTGCGATCAGTGTTATCTACAAGTATATTATCGAAAAACCCATGTGAGTAATTCGTAAGAATGCATGAAACTAAAACTGATGTTAATGTATTAGTAATTATTTATGGACGGTTTCAACAATTTCTACGTGTTTTTTTTATTGTTAAAAGATATTTTTGATATGGATAAGCGTGAACACGGATTTTTTCGGAAGTAGCGTGTTTGGCAATTTTCTATAGGCTCTATTTTGGGGAGTGTGCGCTCGAACTCCATGACCTAATTCCTTCATCTCTTTTTCACAACAGAAGAAGCCGGAAATTGCTTAAAAACCATCCCTATATAGTCAACATACCACCTGCTCGTACTAAGCGATTCGCTTTCTCCTGCATAATGTGGATCGCCAGTGACTAGAATGCCCTACTTCCGTCATTATTCATATTCATATTTATTTGCTTTCAAAATGTTATAAAAACATGGTAAAAACTTAAAATATGTACAATTGTGGGCCCCGTCGGGCCCGTCGTCGTCGTTATTTCCTGACTATTAAAACTTGGATATCTATCAATTAGCATCCTTTTAGCTTTTAGGAGCTTATTCTGTACATCAAAACTAACAACTTTTGTCAAAACTCGAAAAAAAAATCAGCTGCTCCATACATTTTGTCTCGGGTGAACGATATGTTTCTATGGAACAATTTTATTTTTGAATTTTCACTAAATTTGCAGAAGAAAAATTTGTTTGCTTTGATGTAACCCTGTATATCTATAGTTACCAATAACAACCAGACTCAGAGCAAACATCTATGTTCACCACATAATTATTTGCCCCGGGTGGGAATCGAACCCACGCCTCTTTGATCCAGTAGTCAGGGTCACTAACCACTGAGTCATTGAGGCAGTCAATATTTAAGGCAAGAGTGAATAGGTATCTTCTAGGTCTCCATACACCATCTTCGGCTACAACTTCGCTTTCCGTCAGGCGAGTTGGTGGCCAAATGTGGCCCATAAATAAATATGCCTAAAAACTATTATCTTTTATATCTTACAACACGAGTTTTTATTTACATTTTTTTTTTTTTTTTTTTTAAATATATTTTATAGCAGTGTGATAGAATGACAATACTACACTACTACTACTACATAGAAAGCAATTGGATCATCCACAGACCCTTGAAGGTCTAAAGATAATCCAAGTGCTCAAGCCCACTGCCAGTTGGCAGCGTGCCCAGCATGCTGGCAGCATTGCCACGCTGAATGGCAATGCTTATACGTTGAGCCAAATAAACACCAGCATTTTGGTCACGCGTCGCGTCCACCAGACGCTCAGAAAGACTTTTGAAAACGAGATGAGCTCCCGGCCCCCACGGACCCAAAGTCTCAACTCCAAATGGCTCAAATATGTAACCACTGCCGAGGTTAGCATATTTGCGCCGCTTGTGCTGCTCAGCCGAATTGGCCGCCGCTCCAGCCCTACTCTGAGTCTCAGGAAGATGTGACGGTGCCAAAGTATCGACGCAAGTTGCGTCCCATACTAAGGGCCGTCCACACTTCCATGGGACCAGCGTCATGCCGTCAGGCCTTTTGCCATCACCACGCGCCAACCCACTCGGTTCGAGTACGGCTGCGATATTGGCGGTGACAAAAGCCCTGCGTATGACATCGTTAAGGCTGGCGTGGCGTCCAATCCGACCAGCGCTTCTTGAGCAAGAGAGACCGTGGTGACCGAGCTGGTCAACTGCAGTACCACACTGACAGCGATGGGCTTCACAACACCTTGCACCCAAGCGTAAGCTGACAGCTAGACGAAATGCAGTTGGGTCTAAAAGGTTACCAGTATTGAAAGAGGGCAATGCTTGCAACCAAAGACCGGACTCCCATACAGAGACTGCAAGAAATTATTTATTTATTTATTTACATAACTTAAAAAACATAGAAATTCAATTCTTAACTACCTTATACCTATATAAATATATCCTACCTATATACAAAAAAAAGAAAAGAAAAAGGCTAAAAATCGAAACAAATACTGTGTCCGTGTGGTAGGGTGCCAAGAACGCTGGCTGCATTCCCACGCTGAATGGCTAAAGAGATTCTCTGTGCGAGGAATGAGCCAGCTCTCTTGTCACCAGCAGCATCAACAAGCTTTGGCGAAATTGTCTTAAAAAATTTTTTTAGGGATGGACCCCACGGGCCAAAAGTTTCGACGCCAAGCGGCGAAAATACATATTCACTTGCGAGTGATGCATATTTGCGCCGCTTAGCGTTACAACAATTACAACTATTACTACTTTCTTACAACTATTTATATAATTTGGGACACAGCTCCGTCTTGCGCAGGGTTTGAAACTATATGGCGACAAGTTTGTACTTGTATTATCAACAAACATATTGTATAAAAAATCTACCTAATAAACAGTTCCTCGAAGCCAGGTTTGATTCCTATACGATTCCGATGAAATAAAAGCATTGTTCGATAAGTTATCTAAATACCAGTACCAGTAGGTACAAAGGTAAATTTAATTAGAATTATGTTGAAATGAATGCTGAAAATAATTGTTGTATCGATAAATTAACAAAATTACCTTTTACCGGCATGATTGAATTCAATGAATTTTGCTTACTGTTCTTCCACAAAAATGTTGTTTTCATCAATTTATTTACTAAAACATCTATATTCTATAAGTACGTGTGAAAAAGTAGATACGTATCAGATTTTTTACTAGAAGGTATATTTTACAAATTATGACATTTTTTATTAACAACATAATACACGTTGTTGTGCTAACCGACTTTCAAGGGAAGACCTCAGGCGAAATCTTTAAAAAGTATTAACTATTGGGTACAAGAAGTTCGTCAAACGTGGAGAAAAAGTATGGACCATCTGATTTAAAAGTTGATCATAACGATGAGCTACATTCTTTTACATTCTTTTTCTTTATAGTACGCCTCTTACACAGACATTCACTCACGTATTGTTTTAGTAAAATACATACTTACTGACATCGGTAAAATACTACGTGTCGTTTATGATTTCGTCAGGTTTTTATGATATACGTATCTATATCTATAGATACGCGACACAACGAGATGTCTGTCGAGTCAGTCCGTTCATAATGGCAAAGATAGAGGATTGCGCAGCGAAGATCTAAGGAGAGCTAGTCAAATAAACATGTTTGCCTGTCCATCTGTTCTCGCTGGTAAACACCTGCAAATGCGCAAATGCAATTCTAAATACAATTTGCTACATTCATATACCTAGGTAGGTACTTAAACCTTTGACGACATGAGTATAAAAGCTAATTTTGCTAGAGGACACGACAGGAATGTTTTACCATATCCAAATGCTGTCCTTTTCTTTAAGTCGCGATGACAACGAGTATAATAATGAGGATATGGATATGTGACGTTATCTAGCAATTTTTTAGACCTACAAGTAACATTAATTTCAAACTCTACCTTTCCAAGGTCCTTCATCTTGCGGAAAAATCGGGATGGTGTCTGAACACCAAGATCCATCTCAAAGAACAAACTTTGGAATCGATTGCTCGGTTTCTTCATAACAGTAGATTAGTCGGTCTTTAATTGCCGTATATTTTTCCATCGGTGGAGGAGAGTTAAGGAGATCACTTCTGAATCTCCTGCTTTGATAGCCTGGCGATTACCGCATTATATTAATTATAAAAATACAGGTAACAGAACAACTCAATGGAGAGAGGCGCAAAATGCCTTATGCATACTCGAAATGCAGTATCACAAAAATATAGTTATAGAACGACTCGCCTTATAGACGAGAACAAAATACCTAAACAAACCTACTAATTCAGCATGAATTTAATTGCTTGACGAAATAATAACTGATCCTCATGTGCGAATAGATTCGGGTGACCTCGATAGCAGGTGTTCCGAAGATCAAGATTTAGGCATGAGGTAATCTCCTGCCCAAATGACATCATCGTTTCGGTCTACATTTTCAAAACCTCGATCCATTAACCTGTCGATACGCCCACTACCAGAAGAGATAACATTAAAAACAACACTACCGATTATTATAAGGTTAATGCCTCGATATTGCGCCGCAATTTAATTTGTGAGCCTTGCTGAAACGAGGCCGCTTGCAGGCCGAGGTTGCGTCTAGGTACGTCGGGCTTTTATTATCTTCCGACCACTGGAATATAGCGTCTATATCGTTTAAATAAGCGTGTGTAAGATGGAGCGATAAGGTTGTTACCTCAGTGCGGCGTGTAAGAGCTCTGACGTCAATCGGTAGCCTATTTGTGTGGGTATTATCTTCAGGTCGCGAGGTGAAGGAGCGTGGTCGCGCCGGAGCCGCTCACGTGTTGCCATCACCATATTCTTAGAATATGGCCGCCGGTTCTGTGATTGATCGCCCTTTGTTTGCCTTTATCTAAATACCAAATGCGCTAGGATCTTTTGCGTATGGCTATCTATTCAAAGCTCGGTGTTCTGTAATGACGAAATCGAGATGTGTTATGACATCATTTTGTGAGATACGAACGTACGCAGATGCAGCTGCTTATTCATATGTAGGTTATCTACCTTACGCTGATATTATTGAGATAGTATTGTATACTATACATGACAGTTATACTTACGTATTTTAAAACTCAGACCAACAGACAGTTCGATGTACCTAACTACACGATTACGTTGGTAGGTAACTTGCCAACAAAAAAATAACATGCTTCTCTCTTCTCATCTTCGGCACAAGCAAGTTACATCACACCATTAAAACTTAACAAAATATTAAACCAAAACATCTACCGATAAAGTTTATTTATAACTACACTAAATTATTACAATATCTTCCAAACCTTTCTCCCAGCTAAATCTCCGCTAGAAAAACTGAAAACTTATTGTGAACGTCGAATAAGCGTCCAATTCTCACCTCTGCCACAGTTGGCGCTCGTCCAACGCACTTGGCTCTGCAGTTCGCCACTACATTTATCGACGATTTGTGATGACCGTCTGTCTGGGGATACATCACCGCTCCCCGGCCGAAATAAATATGCTCCAACGTGGCATAGTCGTTAATGGACCGCGCAGTAACGTAAACTATGCTCATTATGTTCGTTACGTAAAAGGTATTTAGATCGTGTGGTTGAGCACTAAAACTTCATATGTTTATCTATTGTGTGTATGGTATACAGAACATTGTTTTGTTTATGGTAAACAGAGTAAAATTGACAATTGTTTGCACAAAAAATGTTATCAAGCTCAGATAGTTGTAGATCCCGCTTGTTTTAACCGTTTAGCCACGTCAAAGGCTTTCTGGTCGCCTAAAAGCGGTGACAATACTCATATACAAACTTACTTTAAAGGATGAATATACTCGTTGCATAAAAGGTTTTTAACTAGACTAAGTGGTCGAGCACCAAGGCGTCACATACATGCCTGTAGTTTAAAAAGTATGATACCTAATAATATATTATGTAAAATTTATATGAACACCGGATACAACTCACGATTATTTGAGCGGTCGAATCGCTATGCGTCCGACCGGTTTCAGAGTAGTTAGAACTCTTTCTTCAGGGAATACGCGCGCCCCCGACAACGGACGCCCGCGCACTTGTCGGGGGCGCGCGTATTCCCTGAAGAAAGAGTACTAACTACTCTGAAACCGGTCGGACGCATAGCGGTTCGACCGCTCAAATAATCGTGAGTTGTATCCGGTGTTCATATAAATTTTAATAATGAATCCTCACGCTAGTTTTAATATATTATGTAGGACAAAAAAGATTGATAATTGTTCATTTGTTTCTATAAAAATTGTTATATTATATATAACATATACATAATAGCTAAAAAAATTATATCCAGCTACTAAGTACAGTTAATTTTATAGAGTAGAGATACATCTCTTTGCTTCTGTAGGTCTCAAAATTTGGGGATCTTCCGGGAACTGTAATTAAGTATTTATTGTTTCTTATTAACTATAGCCTGAGTATATTCTTGATTAAAAAATAAGTTGTTGATTGCATCAGGCGTTACTTTGCGGAAATTCATCTTCAAATCTTTGTTTTGAATAAATATTTAGTGTATTACCGCTATTTTGTTATAGGCTAATAAGTTTAAAAGAATTTTAAAAAGATAGATAATTAGAATAGATAGATAGAATATGTATAAGTTAAAGTATAAGTTATATACAACTTCTACTCATTCAACCAAACTTTGGTATGTACAATTGTACATAAACCTCCCCTATTTATGAAAATAATTATGATCACCGGCGAATGGATGTTCAGGAATTTTGCCATTGTTCTCGCATCATGGTCCAGTGCCGCTGCAAAAGTTGCTTTATGCGTTCCTTTGTTACGAGCCTCGTAAAAACTGAACCCCGCAACTATTGTTATTATTTGTTAATTAATTACCGAGTGCGGCCACCGCGACTAA
This sequence comes from Hypomecis punctinalis, assembly GCA_949316475.1. NCBI lineage: Eukaryota > Metazoa > Arthropoda > Insecta > Lepidoptera > Geometridae > Hypomecis > Hypomecis punctinalis. Next base: position 4,009,883 of record OX438805.1, read on the forward strand.
GACCCAGGCTCTACCAAAAAGTGGCTGTGCGGAGTGAAGCGAGGCCGTGTGTAGTGAACGAGGCTGTGCATAGTGTAGCAAATTTGTGCGGAGTGAAGCCTTCAAATCTCAAGTAAATAAGCATCTTCTAGGTAAACATGCTACACATTACACGTCATGTCTGCTTACCATAAGTATTATATAATTATCTTCTTTAGCATAAAGCAACTCTGAAAACGTAAAAAGAATCTGCTCTTCCATACGATTTTTTGTAAACTTTCGACAAAAAGTATGGAATAGCTGTTTTTTTTTGCGTTTTCAGAGTTGAATCCTCAGTAAAAGTTATTTAAAATTTGCCTTATTATGTCACCGCTTAAAGTTCCGACACCGTTAGGCAAACACATTGTATAGATGTTCAATGCTCGCTCATGTCCTAACTCGATCTGGTGACTATTTACGAAATCATACGTTCAGCCTTTCTACTGATACAATTATAGAGGCCTAGAGCGGAGCTATGGAGAGGGCTATGCTCGCAGTCTCTCTGCGAGATCTAATCAGAAATGAGGAGATCCATAGAAGAACATTTAATCAGATTGGCAAGTTGAAATGGCAATGGGCAGGGCACATAGTGCGGAGGACTGATGACCGATGGGGTCGAAAAGTTCTCGAGTGAAGGCCACGTACCGGCAAGCGCAGCGTAGGATGGATGGATGAGCAGAGCGAAGCTGAACTGTGCGGAATGAATGAATGACTCTACCAAAGAGGAGAAGTGTGGAGTGATGTAGAGTGGAGATCGCACATGAAGGAGTGAAGCGGAATTATTCAGACATGGAGTGAAACGAAGCAGTAGGGAAAGAAACAGAGCCGCTTACAGTGACCGTCATGGTTTGCAAGCTCTTTGCAGAAATACCATATATCTTGCACTGTAAACTCCTATTTCGGAGTGAAACTGTGTTTTGTGCTTGGTGGTAATACGGACTACAACATTTCACCCTGCTTTGTTCTGTCTCGCTTTGGTAGAGTTTACGCCTAACACCCCTGTGACGTAGCTGAAATCTTTAATGACTTCACTTTATGATTAGCACAATTTTAAATATTCTTTACCTACAAGTTTTTATACGTGTCTAACGAATGCGTAATTACTGTAATAATCTTTAGTTTAGAGAATAGTTTCATTTCATCAGTCTTGACGTACGTGACTTGAAATTATAAGTTAAGCTAAATTTAGGTTATGTATATTTTCAGGGGCATAACATGAATATAATTGCACAAGATTATCTTACTTCCTACTTAATATTATAAACGCGAAAGTTTGTGAGGATGGATGGATGGATGGATGTATGGATGTTTGTTACTCTTTCACGCAAAAACTACTGAACGGATTGAGATGAAACTTTGAAATAATATAGCTTATATAGCAGAATAACACATAGGCTATAAAAATTTAATGATCTATTGCGTATGCGGGCGAAGCCGCGGGTAAAAACTAGTGTATCATAAACGGACCAGCTGATTTCGATAAAATTTAAATGGGACTACCTCAGGAGTATACCTACCCTTTCTAAATAGAAAAGATGTTTTAATCTGTTTGCAATTGCCGAAAACATCGATGAACATACACAAAAAAAAAATACATACAGACGGACATAGAACTTCCTCTTATTTGGAAGTCGGTAACAAAAGCTACAAATCCTGTACATATTACAGTCTGTTAAGTAATATACATTATGCTATACCTACATACAGGATTTATAATTTATCCTGAATAATATCAGTATTAGGTAACACGTATTATAAGGCAACAAAATATGTGATATAAAATTGTTAAATGACTCAGTAAATAATGAGATTTAGTCATTATTTTTCATGAGTTTTCTCATCCATAGAATGGGTGAGAGCGCAATATAAAAACAAATTAAGAGTAGGTACAATTTTTAAAAAGCATTTTTATTGAAATACCTCAAAAAGAAGAAAATTTACTTTTACTTGAAATCAACCCATAATATATCACATTCATAGATGAATGAAAGTGTCGCTCCGTCTAGCCGAGACCTTCATTCATCTATTAATTATTCAATTCGTGATGTTTGTGATGGCAAAAATCTTTGGACTTCTGTCAATCTAACGAGTCCGTGGTTTTGGGCGGTCCGCTATATTAGATTTAGAGAACAGTCATTTATTTTTTCTAATTTTCCCTAACAAACCCTTTTGTTTGACACCCATATGATGGTGCACACAACATTGACTTGGCCGCCATTTTAGGCAGTCCACCGTTTATTTAATTTTGAATGACGGCATTTAACTTGTATAATAATATTATCATAATATTTATTTCGCATACATGTTTAGTAAAAGCATAGGCTTTAAAAATCATTTCCGCTAAGGGTTATTTTAAAATTCAAATGCAAGATTTGAGCCGAATAGGGGTGTGAGTACACATAGGTACCTATTACATGCAATAATAACTTTGTAAGTGAGTTAAAATAATAATTATAATTTTTCGATATAAAAGTAAAAAATAATAATTAATTATTTTTCGAAAAAAAACTGGCAAAACTGCCTTCCGTCGTGACAAAATTCAAATATTTCACTCGAATTGTTTTCATTATTGCTGATTTTTTTTAAAACGGCCTTGCCATTTTCTGTAAAATTTAAATGGGACCACTTTGGACCCTTTCTAACTAAAAAAGAATTTTTCGTTTCTGTTCACAATTGACGAAATTATCGACGACACAAAAAAAATACATACAAGCGATCATAGAATCTCATCCTTTTTGCAAGTCGGTTAAACAAAAAAAAAATACTATGAAATTGTTTTGTCGGATAAAATAAATATAAATATTAATATAAAAATATTAAAATTAGACTTATCATTTAATGCTTTTAAGGACAAAATCCCGGATGCTATGACATTCTTCTATAGGTACCTTAACAATATACGGAAAATTAAGTACCTACTAATAGAATAAAAGGAAATCTACATCGATTAAAAATATTTATTTATTCCTGTGTTGTTTACCACAGGTAACACAATGAACTGGATAATCACAACAAAATAATGTAAACAACGATTCATTAATTAAATACCTTTTTAACATAGTTTCCTTACAATAATGAAGACAGGGATAATAATTTTATAATAGGTAAGGTTACAAGTTTCCCCTATGGGATTTACGCGGGAACCGAAACGTGTCTAATAAACAAAACATAAGAAGGCCAGACAGAGTGAAGTTCAAGCCAGCAAAGCGGAGTGGAAACGTACCCATTGCAGAATCAAAAACTGTACATGTACTTATCATTTATAACACTACAGGCCTTTCCTAGTAGGTATGTTTCGTTAACGGAGGACTGAGGAGATATGTTGTTTTTAAACTTTCGCGATTTTAACACGATTTTTCGCGGTCACGACTCACGGATCTACCCGTGACCACGGTCGATGCAACTCGGCCGAAACGTCGGGATGAGGTGGTATTCATTAATCTCGTAATTTTAGTGCGTGATTAGTCCCCTAGTACCTATATAATAATAATAGACTGAGGAGATATTTCACATGTTTATTTCTTTTTTTGTACCTATACCATTTTTTGCAAAATCGTGTGTGTCCAATTCCGAGAACATAAACGTGATTTAAAGTTTATCTATCTGGACTCGGGAGAAAAACTTAGCATGTCAAGATTTAAAAAAAAAAAGATCATATTTTGAGTTTCGCCGTGTCCAGTAAGATCTTACTTCTCGGGTCCGATTGAGGCCTAGCTCGTTTTACAAAAGCCAGCTTTTCTGTAATTAATTATTACGTGTTTTAATTTACAACACTATCAAGGGTTTTTAAGAAATCCTAATAACTCAACTTACTCAAAGGACATGTCCACAAAATGTATGGAGGCTGGTATAATAATATTCAAAAACTCTAACCACAACACTCGTTACATTTCGAGAAAGTTCATATTTTTGTGAGTCTATTATATCAGTTAAAACCAAAAAAGAGCCCTCCGTTTTTTAAAAAAATAATTTTGAATCTATTAGGATAAATAAATATATTTGGCTCAATAGGTAGTTTATCTCTAGCAACCCTGATTAAATTACCTCCATTATTGTTAAATGGAAGTATTATTACCAATTAGAAACAGTTTTTAAGTGTTTTGTCACTATTTACCTACTAACTGGTCACACTGGTAGATTATAATTTTAAATTTTAGCAAATTAAGAGATGAATGTGAAAGCATCAGCTACGAATGCTAGTAAAATAACGATAGAAGCACTTTATTATTGCTAAACTAGAAAAAATACAAAGCTGTATTATTATTTTTCATACAATTTATTTTTCACATTTAAAAAAAATGGAGGGAAAATAAAACTAAAATAAATATTTTTGAAAAGCCCATATATCAAGCTTTCAAATGATGTATATATCATCTTGGTTCGATTTTTCTCTGAATAATATACCACTTGTGGACGTCACCTTTGCATACGTTCGAGTGAGACAGTTGCGGCTTACTGAAAAGCGAATGTTCAAACGCGGGCTTATTTGTGATAAAAAAGTGCCATATTTGCTCAAAGAAAAACAAAAAAAAGCTCCGCACCGCTCACCAATGCGTTTTGTTTCTCACTAAGCAAATATGATATTTATGCAGTGGACACACGGATTACTACGGTGAATTCCTTCACATATCAACACCGCTTTGGTGAAGCCCCTGCCTTAGTAGGTAAAAGATGTTTAAATCCACGACATATTATACATGCCTTACGTTAAACTCGTGTTCTAAATTTAAGTACTTACCCACTTACATAATTGACTTACATAACTCATCAACCCGCTCGTGCTATACATATTTTCCTCAATTTGAAGCCAATGAAGAGATTGTCATTCATTAGTATCTGGCCGATACCTTTTCCTGAACTTAATTTTTCAATTAGCTAACCAACCGTACAAGCCGGAAGTGGCATAAATACTATTCCTATACCACAGACTTCCATAAAAAAAAGTCTGTGATCCCTACATAGTTGACGTATCACCTGCTCGTACAAAGCGATTCGCTTCTTCCTTCATAATGCGGACCGCCAGGGATTGGAATACCCTGCCTCCGTCATTGTTGGATATCTTCAAGTCAAGAGTGAATAAGTACCTTCTAGGTCTACATACTCTATCTTCGGTTACAACTTCGCTTTCCATCCTGATAATCGGGATTTCGTTCCATTCCTTTACCAAATAAGCTAGCTTACACCCTGACGCTCACGCTAACTTAGTTGAAATTTTATTTTTTACAGCGTTATTTGTGCTAATTTTAAAACCGTTAATAAAAAACTGTGCGTTACTAATTATTATTATACCTATACTACGGGACTACTCGCGCACTAAAATTACGAGATAAATAAATACCTCCTAATCCCGATGTTTTGGCCGAGTTGCATCGACCGTGGTCACGAATGAATTGGCGGTACCAGCTGTTTCACATTCCAGTCTACCCGTGACCACGGTCGATGCAACTCGGCCGAAACGTCGGGATGAGGAGGTATTTATTTATCTCGTAATTTTAGTGCGCGATTAGTCCCGTAGTATGTAATAATAATGTGTTCAAATCGCGAAAGCTTAAAAACAATATGTGTTACTATAGTACCTACCTCGTTTCGATAATCCGCGTTCTGTCCTTGTGATTTTGGCCAACAATCTTCTTGTACCTTATTTATGTAGGCAATATTACAGAGCCTAAATATTTATTGTTGAAAAAGCCATTTGGCACATTACACGGCACATAAAAGTGCATAGCATGGCACGGCCCTGTGTAGCGAATTCTGTGGAGGAACGTCTATTAATTACGTGAGAAGTTTAGCCCTCTAAACCCTTCAAACAAACAAACAAACAACAACACTTTATTAGACAACCACATTACATAAAAAACAGATTATAAGGACAAAAACAAAACAATAGGTCTCTAATTGGCGGCCTTATCGCTTTAAGCGATTTCTTCCAGGCAACCAAGCACGGACAGAAAAATACATTTGACAAAAAAACGTGGCCATAACGGCAAGAAAATTTAAATAGCATAGAAACAAACACTCAACAAAACAAAAATAATAATAATAATAATAAGGCGCCAATATACGGTAGCTATTATGGGGGGCCCATTTAGTGGATGGCAAGTCACCACCCGCCTGAATATTTGAAATGAGGCATTATTTGGCGGGTGCCGTACCTGATTCCATAGCCCGTATTAAGTCATCGAACAGCACATCACAATAGCCCGATATACTGTAAGTCACATCTAGCAATAGTTTTTTCATTCTACTTTATGTACTCAACATTTTATATTAATTTAATAAAAAAAGATGTAAAAGGGCCTCTCAGTGTTGGTTTCGGCCCCATTGATGCCTACCAAAGGACCAAGCTTTGCTTGTGATTTTAAGTGAATAAAAGATAATAATAATAATACTAGACAATACCTAACAAATATACAACTAAATTACATTTAAAGAAATATATCTCTACACACATACATAACATATAAACTACATATACACATAATATAAAAAATAAATAAACCTACATATACAATAATACACATTATACTTAAATAAATACTATATTAATACCTATTTTGTACAAAAACAACAAAAAAAGAAAAACTTAGATGACAAATAATGCAGTTTGACTTTACTTTTAAAAACATTTATCGATGGGGCACGTCTGATTTCTACCAATTCATTCCACAATCTAACAGCTTCAACTGTAAAAGATGAACCGTAGAAAGTGGTTTTGTGTTGCGGAACAGTAAGCTTCAGATTCTCTGATGATTTCAAAAAGCGGGTTAGAAGAGAACGACGGAAAATGAAACGTTCTTAAAGGCTGGAGTGATTTACAGACTGGTGGAGACCTTCTTCCAGTCTCTAATTCAGGCCAACTCCACGAGACTGCCTCGCTGGCTTATTATATCTTAATGTATGTAAAAATATGTTATTTATAAGCTTGTATTTATAAGGGTACGATGGGGCTGGCATGGACTTTCGGTCCAAAAGCTCCCAAAAAGAAATTGAATAAAAAAAAAAAAAAAAAAAAAAAGGTAGGGAGGAGAAGAAGGATTGAAAAGAGTGTTGTAAAGAAGAGAAAGAATATGAGCATCCCGGCGACGTCGAATGGGGAGCCACTTGAGCTTAGCACGAAAAGCTGAGACGTGGTCATATTTATGCAGGCCAAATATGAACCTAATACAAAAGTTTTGAAGTTCTTCACGTTAAAACTAACATTGCGAGAGAACTGTTGATACCAAAATAAACTAAATTGGTTTTTTTACCGAAATGTAAAATATTTTTTTCTACATAAATTCTATATCAATTATTTGGAAAATACCAAACTTATGCATCCAGAATAATTATTTTTCGCAAAAAATCGCAGCACCGACTACCACCTTGTACAGAATTTGAATAAGTTGCACGAATCGATGTGACATCCATGTACATTTTTGATGATTTATCAAAAACGCCTCTGCCGATTTCGGTAAAATTTAAATGGATAAAAATTACCGAAATCGGCATAACCTCAAAAGTATATTCTTTTGAAATAAAAATTATTTTTCCTATACGGTTCACAATTGGCGAAAATATCTATGAACATATACAAAAAAATACATGCAGACGAACATAGTACCTCCTCCTTTTAGGAAGTCGGTAAAAATATCACGTGAGCTTGAAAGTAATGAAAGGATAGAACAGAAAAGTAATGAAATGTCGTAAGAATTATTGCTATTTGATTTTACATCAAATTGAAAATCACCAATACTCAGAGCAAATAAAAAAACTAAGAGAGAATATTATGATCAAACAAGTGAAGTCAACCAAAATCAACCAAAGTCTACGCCTCGCCGTGTACAGGCAATTACACATACATCCATGTACAACGAAACTACGCCTTGGCTTGTCAGACGAACTATGGCGGCGCAACACCGACGTACTCACACATGTATAAAAAACCGGCCTCACTTGACTGTTCAACGACGTTTCTCTCTTGATTTTTTTATTTGCCCTGAGCACCAATATAACCTAACGTAATCTATGGACGCCCCCTAGTGTACTGAGACGTTATTGCCTGTTTTTATCGCGGGGATGGAGGTGCGCAATTACAAGTGCCACGCGCAATGTATTTTAGGGATGAGGACGTGCCCAAGACTGTTTCAATCTTGAAAATATATCACTATGGAAATATATCACTATCACTACATAGTATAAATAAAACAAAGTTGCTTCTCGCTGTCTGTCCCCATGTATGCTTGTATCTTTTAAACTACGCAACGGATTTTGATGCGGTTTTTTTAATAGATAGAGTGGTTCAAGAGAAAGGTTTATATGTATAATACACCTGTGCAAAGCCGGGGCGGGTCGCTAGTATTTACTAAAACATAACATTACATTTTACCGTTCTAAACATCTTGTCGAGGCAAAATGGAATCGAATATTGAAAAAAAGCTTTAGTTACAAAGTTCTTATCTTGCGATATTATAATAATGTGAATTAATAATTTGTGTAGCTTATCTGTGTGGGTAACTAATTAATTGTTGTATTTATTGTTATACTTGAGATATGACTAAAATAGAATGTATATGCTTTAAAATACTTAAACTCTTTAGAAAGACGAGACTTTTAGGTACGGAATCATTTAATATGATACCACATTATCGCCAATACAGGCATGCAGCCCTACTTTTGAAAGATATTACCTATACCTACGAGTATAAACACTGTGTAATATTTTTAAGAACACTTAAGTAAAGTAAAGTTTATTATTAACTAAAAGAAAAATACATAGCTATTGAAGTACATAAAGCAAGAAACAAAATAATACAGTTGATTTCGATTAAATCTAATTCATAACAGCATTGCCTTATATCACAAATGCGCATTTCCAAATGGACGAACTGTGAGCCCCAAACTAAGCTCAAGACTCGAGTGCAAGGTTGGCAAAAATTCAGAAAGATTTAAGAGTATTTAAAACTTGCATAAATATAGTTACTCTAACTGTATTTTTACAAATGAATTTTGGATTGTCAAAAAGCAGTTCTTAAAATGAAATGAAAAATATATGAAAAAAAAAATCATAAGCGAATGGGTATCATTCTGTTTGAAGGCTATTCACCATACAAGCAATTTATAAGGTATTCTGTTTGTACATAAAACAAACTTAATAGCCAGTCTTTTAGCTTCTTTTTAAAAGCGTATCTTGTGAGGTCAGTGATTTCAGTCGAAGACTTGTATAGCAACCTGTATTATATGGCTACGTTTGCCTATTAGGGAACGGACGCGAGGTAGTGGTACAAAAAAGGCTCTATTAGACCTTTTCGTCAGCAATGTCACGCGCTCATCGCTAGACTTCAAGCTGGAGTGAGTTTTTAACACAGCACTGTAAATGAAAATTTGTCGAACCCGTAAACTTTAAATTCTGCATAGAGCGAGTCGGTGGTGAATCGGAAAGGTTTCCTCAATGTTAGTTTGATCAAAGCCCGTTGTGCTCTTTCTACTGCCAGATAAACAGTTTTACTAGAACGACCCCAAACTGGAATGCATTATTGTATAATCGACTGACACAGGGCGAGGTAAATGGTTTTTAGAAGTGGCAAGGGGCACAATCACGGACCTCTTTCATTATATGGATTAATCTGCGTATTCGGGAGGACAGCTCGGATATGTGTTGTTTGTAAGAAAGATTATCGTCGATTGTGACACCAAAGTACCTACTTTACGCTCTTTGTTGCATCAACTAAGAGCACATCAGTCATCAGAAATCATCAGATTGCCAACTGCACTTTTTTTTTTAATTTTCTACAAAATACCATAATATGATTGATTATGAGTATGATTGACCACAACAGTCTTGATTCGGTAAGATTTTCATTGGTAAGCACACTGGCGTTAGATCTTATAGATACTCATGAGTGTGACACCCGCATTGCTGTCTTCTTTTCCAAGTTTTCTGCCTAAATCTCCTGATTTAACATGCACTATAGTTTTGTCTCTGCACATTTTTTATTCGTAACTTCACTAGCAGCGTTGGTTCTCATGAGCGTGACACGCGTTGTGTTGGTGCGCGTCTCTTCGGCTCGCCGTGACATCGCGCCAGAGACAACGCTACCGACCCTTGTTGCCGCATGCAGGTTTCCGGCCATTCACTCTCATGCCCTCTTATCGCCTATTAAACCCATATATTTTTATTTCTTTATTTCTGTAATTAAAGATAATTAAATCAATACTTGTAAATTCAAAAAAAAATTTACTTCTCTCACCAATTTCTTGCCTGAATCTTATTTTAAGACGTAAAAGATAAGATATCAGATACCGCATTGTTGCCACTACAATCTTCTACCTGAAAGATTTACCGCCAGTCTCATGACTGCAGAGGATTTCTGTAGTAACAACACTAGCAGGGTTGGTTCTCATGATTGTGACTCCCGCGCTGCGCTGGCGCGCGTCGCTTCCGCCGCGGAGACATCGCGCCAGAGACAACGCTGCCGACCTTTATTGCCGCAGGTTTCCGGCCGTTCACGCCGACGCCCTCTTGTCGCCTAACAGTAATTATTGTTCCACTCCAATATTTTAATTCATATTACTCAGTACGAGTCCTTCCTAGAAATTGTACTTTATTTGGCGTACATCACGTTTTAAGATTAAGTAAACAGTGGATATTGAGTTATTTCGGCTCTATTGAAGTCAAGCAAAAACGTATTCTAAAGCTTCAAATTCTTGAGTTAATACCGTTCTAAATTTATTCTTTTAACCACCGACAATAAAAGGGGAGTGGTATAAGTTTGACGTAGTTCCGTAAGTCAACTGACACATAGCCCCAAAAGTAGGTGAGTACCTAATGGACCGATTTAGATATTGTTTTTTCGATGATGTAGTGATAGGTAAAAACATTGAAAATTTCTACTTACGTACTTAAATATTTCAGAAATCTCATTACGCGTTTTGTTATAAAAACGGAAGGATTTTTGTGGAATTTATTAGTAAAAATTACAAGTCACATTTATTGCCTACATAATACCTATATTGTGAGAGCGAGTCGGTGAGCCAAGGTGGTACGAATCGCTGAGCGACATTTGAATGGCTGCCAATCGCAAGATGTGACATTTCTTGTGTCCGTCATCGTGCCGTGATTTACCTAATTCCATATCCCAGTTAAACGCTGCTGAGCTTAGTAAATTAACTTTATAACATATTTGCTCGTAAAGTGGCTGTAATTAAACCAATTTACTTTACTTAATAAACTATAATAACTAATAACATTTAATTTTGACAATAAATTACAACCATTTATCTGTAACAAAAACACAAAAATATTAATTTACTTTATTAATAATACTGGCTTTTTATGTACCTTTTCCTAAAAAACGTTGATGCGCGCGTTGTGGATGATTTGTGGACAAGTAAAAATTATTTCGCGCGCTTTTTCTTTTCGCTGTATTGTTTTATTGGCAGAGTTTTATTATTTTCCTCGCAAATATGTTATAAAACGTCGTATGACATACGTGCGCTTTTTCAAAGCCTCTGCTTCCTTATAGCCCTCGCCTACGGCTCTGGCTAGCAATATCGCCTCGGCTGTTATTTTCAACTTACCGCACTTATATCATAATCACTACATAGTATAAAACAAAGTCGCTGTCGCTGTCTGTCCGTCCCTATGTATGCTTAAATCTTCAAAACCACGCAACGGATTTTGAAGCGGTTTTTTTAAATAGAAAGAATGATTCAAGAGGAAGGTTTATATGTATAATACATGCATAATATTGTAGAGGAACACTGATAAATTTACAGGTTTCTAATGTAATGTCGTAAATAAACACGTTTTTTTGCGCTTACATTGCAAACGCTGACTGAACCCCACGAGATAAATCAAAATAATGTACTACGGTATTGTACACCTTAAAAAGGCCTACAAAAAAGTCCGCGATGGTATATGTCTATCTCTTAAGGATAGCCCACAATAACCATTTTTTATCCTTTACATTTTACGGGAAAAAATGGCTTATTTAGAAAGTTATTTTAAGCAATACATAATTAATGCTTATCCAATTAAGTACCTTAAATACATTGTCCATTCAATATAGATCAATATGGCCTTTTACAGCATGTAATTTAAATGAATATTTTCGAAGATATTACAGATTTAAAATGCAGGGACATATCGGTGCGGCGCGGGCGGTAGCGGCCCGGCCGGCGCGCGGCGGACGTTTGTATTTACGCGTGTGTGTGTGTGTATGTTTGTAATGAATAAACTCAAAAACTACTGTGCCGATTTTAAAAATTCTTTCACCATTGGAAAGCTACATTCACTTTAAGTAACATAAGTTACATTTATTGCTAGAAAAGATTACGAATCCTTACTAAAACTTAAGTAACGTAACCCAACGCATAAAAAAGCCTTAATTAAAACGTCGTTCGTTGCATGCGCTGCGGAAACTATTGATGATAGAACAAAAGTCTGTTCTACAATATTAAAGAACTTATCAATATCTACAAAAAACTTCGCAATGCCATAATGTCCAACTACTATCATTATGTCACAATAACCACTTATTACATTTTAAAAGTTAATAGAAATACCGACCAATATTCGACCATGTTATTCATACTTCTGTTTAAATCCTTATCCAAATAAATCATATTGTTTTCAAGACTGTTTCAATTTATATGTATAAGTAAATTGTTTTTTGAATCGTTCAAATCGGCTATTCCGAAACACTTAGATAATTTCTTAAGTCATAGAAATATAAAAAAATAAACGCTGTTGCGTTGTGCATGTATTATATCACCCCTATTCCTATATGTACTGTTTATATACCAGTCTTCTTTAATCGTCCACTGTAGAACATAGGTCTGTTTACGAAGGGTGATTGGGTCATATCCATCACGGTGGCCCAGTACGGGTTGGTTGATATACGTCATCAAGTTCCTTCTTCGGATGTACATAGCTACATAGGTATGCAGGTTGCCACACGACATTGTGAAATTCCGTACATATGTTCCAAAGAAACTCATTGATACGGGATTAGGATTTGAATCCAACAACTCTCGATTGTAGGATAGGTTTCACTACCACTTGACCACCACGTCTCTATATAGGTACCACATCTATTAGTGCGCTGATTTATGTAACACCTTGAGATTTGGTTCTCCAAATCTACTCCTAAGTAAGGCGAGCCGACATACCGACGATTTAAAATTTCTGTTGTAGTGGTAGTTAATAGGTACTGACACATAGTTCGTAAAACGAATGATCGATGAGGGTTTAAAGTTCATGAACGTAGACAATGTACCTATTGGCAAGCGTAGAAAAGGTCTCCACGTGAATCTAAGATCAGGTCGAGACTACCAGATCACGTTGGATGCCAGCGTTTCCATCGGTTCAATTTGCTCTTTGTGTTAGCAAGTTGTAGAGGCTTTAGATAGGGCACACAATTCGTAGAAGTAGAACTGATGGCGAATATTTTACAAAGTTATCAAATGAAGAAAAGATCAAATACAAGTATATAGTAGAAACGTCAACTAACTTAGTAGGTAGAATGTAGATGGACTGAATATTCTAACCGTTTAAAAACAATGAAACCAGAGCGATAGATTACGTATAGCCCCCGACCCATACGAACTTACTTTTATTTAGATGGCCAATACTATCTTTATTTTATGTTAATAGTTGAACAGATTAAGACTACGGGAACACCCGCGATTCAGGTACCTACGAGTAGCTTTCAACCCATCCTATCGGTTCGTCCGGTAGGTATGTCTAGCAATGGACATTATAATAGATAGGTACATTTCAAGACTACAACACTTTATTGAGAGTCAAAATTTAACTGACGGAATGATCGCATAACATATGTACATACTAAATGAAACGCAATCTAATTGAGAACCTCATTTTTTGGTGGATACATTGATGGAAGCTGGATGCAAACCTCTTGCAAAGGTTTTATTCGGTGTTATTCAAGATCTAATAAGGGAGCCCTATGTTTAGTAGTGGGTGTTCTATGGTAAAAATATTTGCGTATAGGTAAGCTAATGTAATATGAAAACGCGCCAAAATAACTGTGCGCATGTGTGTGACGTTACTTGGTTACATGGTAGGTATATAAGCACAATACTTATAAAATGTCTTTTTTAACCAGTCGTACCCGGGCGAAGCCGGGGCGGGCAGCTAGTGTACTATAAACGACAGATGATCATTTTATAATTCATTATTTCTGGACTTAAACAGTTACTTTTTAGCTTGATAACGTCTTATAAATCGATAACCGCTGGCTGCTCGCACGAAAAAATATAACTTATTGTCACGTTCCGCCTAAGCCTAGCGTGCAAGCGAGAGCGTGGAACAAATGATAGAGAGGCACGATTTGCCGTAATACTATAATAGTATTATCTGCCGTAAACCGACTTTACAAAGAATCATTTTTTATCGTACATAATAACTAATGTCACTCTGTCAGCAATTACTAGTCCGCTGCTAAACAAAGGAAATCTTGAAGAGCGATTGATTACGACATAAATGAGCCATTGAATTTCTTCTGCGGGCGTACAGCCTCGCTCTACTTAGGTTTCCTCGCGATACATTCTTTCACCACTTACTTATAACACTGACTTCATACAGCATTATATAGGTATATACTATTTGAACTTGGCAAACACGTAAGTAAAATATCTTTTGAAAGATCGAAAATCAATGAAATGTTTAGTCGAAAATCATTCAAACATTTTTTCAATCAAAAGTACGGGGGGGGGCACATTTTGTTAGGCAACCTGGTAAATGAATATTTCTGCTATTCAAATGAAAATAAAAAACAAATGAAGCATATAGGTATTTAATTAAACTTCTTTAAATTTAAAATAAGTTGTGGCCACATTTTGCAAGGCTGTTTAAATATGTCACAATCCTGTTTAAATATCATGATCCTATTCATATAACTACCTACGTAAAATTGAACCGTGTACGCTATGTTAGTGGGATTTTGTTCTTGCAGTGGAATCTTGGGCTATTTGAAGCTAAGAAAGAAAAGCTAGAATCTAACTCATCATTTGCAATCTAATAAATTCTAATAAGTAAAAAAAACAAAACATAACTGAATTCCTTTTTCAAATATCTGTAGAAAAATAGTGAAATAAATACTTACCTAGAACGACTTACGTAGAACCATAAAATAAATTTAATAATAATATTACTAACCAGTAGATAAGGAAAGTAAGTAAATAAAATATGTATTTACCTATTGCTCTAGTTCAAACGAGCGGTGATGTAAGTAATTAATTTCTATACCATGTTTTATCGTTTGTGTATAGGTAATAAGTATATTCGTATCCTTATAGTAGCTTCCTGAAAAGCCTTTACCTGAAGGTTTAGTAGCATTTATACGTAACTGAATCTATAATAGTTTCCGTGTAGCATCGGTATATTTTTGTACGAGGAAGAACTATCAAAAATGTATGGAGCCACGCGAAAACGACAATCGTATTAATTTACTATGCAAACTCATACTAAGTACCTATTATAAAGTCTCTACGCGGGGAAGAACGTGTAGGTAGAAGTTTAGACTATTTTCGTGGGTATTAGGTACATATTAGTGCAATCCAGTATACCCCAAAATATATGCAACTCAAAATTGAAGCTGTCAACAATTCTTTCACATATTTTTGTATTTACTGCTTATTTCAATTGAAAAAAGATTTTCAATCATTAAGTCCTCTCTCGCGTGTATAGATTCCAGTCTACCGGTGACCACGATCGATGCAACAGGGTCGAAATGAGGTAATTTATCTCGTGATTTTAATGCGTTTAATGCGCGAATAGTCCCGTAGTATTAAGTTATATCCCGAATAGCTATTATTTTAAATATAGTTTATAGATTGGTCATCCATAGGGCTCCCAGTACGTTAGGTGCATGCGGTTTTGATTGTCATCATCATTAAACACATTGTATAATGTACTTAACATTTCAATAGGTTCCTAAGTACATAGGTACAAGTACTAGTCCTCATCCTGCAATCGGTACTAACGCTTTGACCTAAAGTAAAAACTGGCTGCGGAAGCTTAAACCACAAACCAAAATAAGTATGACAACGTTTACAGTGCGTCATTACACATCCCCGTGCATTTCAGCCAAGTACCGCTCCGGTTTTTGTAGTTGAGATATGCACTTCAAACCCCAGAGCGATATGGCCGAGTTGCTAACTGGGTATTGTAGTAACATTAATTGAATTTTGTCACTACAATTGCCTGCTAAGTTCCATAGAGGTCGGTTCTAAACATTACAATAAAACATTTAGGATTTGCATCAAATCGAAGTTAATTATTTGAAAAGTCAACTATACTCAATTACTTACACTTGATAAGAGTGTTAAAAGTTTAAATAGTTTTTTTATGATTCAGTGATTTGAAATTTATTATGTGGAAATTCGTTTGTCCCACGACGGCTTTTCTATAAAGGCTAATCTATAAAGGGGATTTGTAGTGGCAAGTTGCACAGTTTATCTACTTAAAAACTCTGTAGGGTTCGGCTCACGACTTCGACGAATTGTTCTGGGGTTTAAAGTGGAAATCTCAACTACAAAAGCCCGAGCGGCATTTGGCTGAAATGCACGGGGAATTGTATTAACGCCGTTCAAAGGACCTACCAATACCTACCTACCTACTTCATAAGCTTATGACATTTCATTACATCTTGTTATATTTTATCTTCACAAACAAAGGATTTACAGCTTTCGTTTCCTTCATTATCGGCGTGGCACAAGTCAAGTATAATAGCTATTACTTTGACACTTCTAACAAAACACTACGCATCCTGTTAGACCATCTGGCGGCAACTTGTCCTCACGCAAATTTACTTGAAATTTGGGGAATGTAACTTTAGAGCCACTGGCTTTGGGAATAAGGGTTTTTGGAAGAGAAGAGGTAAAAGTTGCAAATGCTTAGGACAAAGCAGGCAATAGGAACAATTAGTGATTGTTGGCAGGTCCGACGTGCCTGAAGGTCGCCCGATGGTCACCACATGCGCGGACTCGCACAAAGACAATTGTGTAGATAAAAACGCGAAAAATGAATTTACGTTGACGAACGTGAGAATGGAGTGACAGCCATCAACGAGTGAGGAAGTGCACGTGTCTTAGAAATTGCGAATACAAAGCGCCCGAAATAACCTTTTGGTATGGAGTCGACTGGGTTTACACGAGTGAAGACCACATCATACATATTATACTTATCTGTGATATGTACCTATACATATGTGATGTGGAAATCCGGTTAGGTTAATTTAGACTACAATTAAAATATTTATGTTTATAGAATCGGTAAGTAGAGCGAAACATCAAGTATCATTACTGTTTTATATATCGTCGATGATAGTAAGTCTTTTTCCCAAAGAAATCGCTTGTAAGGGACTTTCATCCAGCAGCGTGTGTATTTATCATAATCTGTAATAGATCAGCGGTACTAAAAAAATAGATATTGCAAGTAAGTTGATAAATCGTATTCAGGTTTAGAATTGCCCTTGAATCCGAAAGGTGATAACTAATGTAAAAACTTTATAACTATTGACTAAGGTACGGTACTTCCCAAGGGTATCACTATACTACATCACAACAGTAATTTATTAGTTTCTTTTATATCGTACGATATTTTTTCCAGCGATCATCGACTGCGACTTGACAGCCTCCGATAACCTCCGGGGGTAGGCGCGTCGAACTGATTACAATGTTTTTATTCTCCCTTGTTTATCGCTCCTCCAAAACGGCTCGCTGATAGTTTTAAAGGGATATAATACCATTAGCGATAAGCTTGACTGACGTTTATTTTTTTGGATGTCATCCAGATATTCTAAATAGCTGTTTATTTACAAACTGTTACTTGAATTCTGTATTAGATAACAGATAAAATTTTACGCATTTACATTTAACGTTTCACATAACATATCTCAGGCTCTAATCCCGCCATATCTATTTGAATAAATTTCTGTGTAGATTTTTTGTTATTTTATGAATGTTTACTTGAATAAAGTAACGAATTTGAGCCTTAAATATTCGTAGTGACTTGTGAAACAGACGATAAGATTTTATCTGCGATACCATTAAATATAATTTCTAAACATTTAATGGAGTTCTTTCGTGGTCGTGGTATAAATTGGGTCGGATCACACAAAAATTAGTTGCTCACGTGACAATGGTAACAATATGGATATTATTTAGGTGTGTATGCATGCGGGCTGACGGAAGTTTTGGTCCTCGGTTTGGCTTATTATCGCACCGTGATCCAGCTGATAAGCATCATAATAGTGTAATCGATCATTCTTCCGATGCGGAAATCGATTAGTAGGTACTATCGATTGACGATCTATCGACATAGAGCTGCACAATGCTTAGTAGGGCTGACTTATTTTTGAATTTCGATCTAAAAAAGAGGGAGTTATTTTAACGTAGGTACTTATATTTTTGTTTATAAATTATAGGTACCTATTTATTTGTGTGTCTAGTGGCATATTTTTCCCAACAAACTGACATATGTTGATGGAGTTTTTTTGCGCTATAAAAGCTGTCCAATATAGAATTTAGTAACGTTTTACCTATTGTTATGCACCACTGCAAGAATCGACAAACTTTCCTTCCCTAAGAAATTCCGGCTATAATAAAACTAATAAGCATTTTCTGATGATTTCCTAATCTATTTTTTTTTATATAAATAAAACGTTTATAGTTTTTAAAAATTTAACACAAAGCAAGTTGTACACTAGATCCCACACTAGGGCGACCTGTGTCGTGAGATCTAGGCTCTTCCTTAAGGTACCAAAAACAAAATTACCCTTATAGTATACAAACTTAATTTAACATTCATAGTGCGCTGGATCCCACACCAGGGTGACCTGTGACGTAGGATCCAGGCTCCTTGCCAGAAGGGAAGGTAAGACTTGTTTAATGCTACACTTCAAATTGGGAAAACTTACTAACATGATACATTATCATTTTTTTTTTTACACAGAATACACGTGGGTAGGAACAAAAATAACTCAAATGAAGACAAGCTAAAAAATTCAAACCTATTAGTAATACCTATTATATCAGAAACTACGCAATACTAATTTCACCGGAAACATGCACTCTGTACAATGTGTAATTCAAACCATGACCATGACATATTTACAAGTTATTTTTCATAGCAATTAATTAAGTATCTAAATACTTAGGTAAATTGTGAAGAGCCCAAGCGGAATCAAAAGCAATCCGTAATCCATCCATCAGCCTAAGGACGTCCACTGCAGGACATAGGTCTCCCCATCCAATAAGACTGGATGGAAGCGGCTTGCATCCAACGCGGTCTTGATGAGGTCATCAGTCCACCCCGTGGGTGGGAGCCCTACATTAGGAAGCTATACGAGAATTTTTGGACCTATCAGTCATCAATCCCCAATAATATTATGTGCCCTGCCCACTGCTATTTCAAGCGACAGCACATTATATTTTGTATATAAATTATTTTTCATGGCAATCAATTTTCTAAATAACAGATAGGTAATTTGTAAAGAGTCGGAGCAGAGTTAAAACCAATGACATAAAACAAATTAAAAATTAAATTAGGTGGAACTTTTAAAAATTGTTACCAGACGATTCCAAGTGCTTGTATTGTGTCTACGGAATAAAGAAATTTTGACTTTGTCTTTGACACGATGGTTCAAAATCTAGAACCTGTAGGTACATCTCATCACTCACACTGAGTCAGAGTAATGGATCATTAATTTATTGCAACATAATTACTTATAATAATAATATATTTACATACACATAGGTACTCATACCACAGTAACATGTTCTGTCTAGTTATACATATGACGTGATTCTATAAGAGTAGGTGCATACTTATATCCATTATATTATTCGTCTTAGGATGGTTTATCTAGTTGGTCTAGAAGCCGTGGTGGTCTAGTGGTATATAGCAACACCCGTCTTACAATTGTGAGGTTCAAATCCCGGTCCCGTACCAATGAGTTCTTTGGAACTTGTGCACAGAATTTCACCGACTTTTCGGTGAAGGAAAACATCTTGTGGCAAACTGCGTGCGTCCGTAGAAGAAATTCGATGGCGTATGTGAATCCACCAACTCATATTGGGCTAACGTGGAAGATAGAGACAAATCACCCTTCGTAGGTAAGCCTATGGCCTGCAGTGGACTGTTAAAAAAGGCTGTTAAAGTACAGTACGTTATTTTTTGTAACGATTTAATGTTTCTTGAACTTTACTAACTACTGACTTATTCGTCAAAACGTCCGAGGAGATTCCTCCACGTGGACGATGCTTTGAATCGAATCGTAGGTAACTAAAAGTTACGTAAAACATCAAAAACTTCATAAATTACATTAACATTCAAATAAAGGTTCGTCCCCACCGGCCATAAAGGCGTGTCGCAGTTTACGACGAGCTGTAAAACAATAAAATTACCTGGCCGCGCATGGCCGCCAGATGTGGCCTGCACAGCACACAACACTCGTGAGAAACATCTCGTACAAGATCGTGGATGGCTGTATTTGTACAAATAAACTATTAAAAACAAGTGCATACAAGAGCGTATCAATTTGATAAAAAGCCGGATTGACACGAGCCGGGTGGCCAGGCCTGGTGTCTGAGTTTTTAAGGCTCCTGAAGGCTTCTGATATATCTAACTAGTTAAAGCAATCTCGGTGCCTCCAAAAAGCTAATAAGCTCGTCTCTCTCTCAGCCTCTATCACTAGTTGTGGATAAAAAAGCATGTACTCGTACTGTAGAAATGCTGTTGTTTTCGACCGACGAAACGGATGAAGTATTCAATTCGACGCGTATTTTTTTATTTTTGATAAATCAACAATAATGTGAAAAAATCTACATTAAACCGTGCGAAATATTCACGAATTCTGTACACGGTTGAATTCGGTCATGCCATTTTTTGCAAAAAATAATAATAACAAATGAATCGTGTATAAAAGTAAAGGAACATTTTGGTTGCGAAATAGACAATGTCCAATAACAGTGAATTATCTACCGCTTAACTATAGGTATTATTTGGCAATTTTATACTAATAACTACCACTTCGAATCAAATAAATTTCCCCATGTACAAAAAACCCAGTAATTATCTAAACGCGTGTATTCCGAAAAATTAGTGGAGAAAAAACAACTCATTCCTAGTCACTGTACCTAAGTACCTACATTTGTTTATTACGCCTACGGCCCAACGCTATTGAAACAAATAAGAACATAAAATAATTTTAAAAAATTAACGTAAGAGCAAATGACGTGTGCCAGTTTTGTGGGATTTAATAGTTATTTTTACCGACTTCCAAAACGGAGGAGGTACTATGTTCGTCTGTAGGTATGTATTTTTTTTGTGTGTTCGATGAACATACCGTTCACGGAAATTTCCGCGAATTGGAAACCGATTTTTTTTTTTAGTTCGAAAGTGTATACTTTCGAGGTGGTCCCATTTAAATATTATTGCTACTTTTTATCTTAAAAAATTAAAAGGTTCTTAAGGGATTTTACAAAAGTTGATATTTTACGCGGGTGAAGCCGCGGGCAAAAACTAGTAGGTAAATAATAGCTTCGTACCGTACGTACTCAAACATCTCATTGATAAGGAACCGGATTTGATCCTACGCCATATGAGTGTAATGCAAATGTTCTCCTACTGGGTCACCACGACCTTCTCATCTTATTTATTACTAAGTTCAGTAAGAACGTTATGTAGCAAATTGATTGCTTCTGTCTAAACTCTAGGACTTATTAAAAATGAAATAGGTGCATATCTGGAGTAATTATTTTTCACAAAAAATCGCAACACCGACTTCCACCGTGTACAAAATTCGAATAGTATGCACGAATCAACGTGACATTCATATACATTATTGTAGATTTATCAAAAACGGCTCAGCCAATTTCGATAAAATTTAAATTGGACTATTTCTAAAGTATACTCTATCAAAATATTTTTTTTAAATCGGTTCACGATTGGGGAAAACATCTATGAACAATCACAAAAAATACATACCTAAAGGCAAACATTTTGTACCTCCACTTTATGGAAGTGGGTAAAAAATAATACGTTACTGAAGAATCCTTTGAAAATTATTTGAATAAAACGATCGTTAGAAGTAGAAAGAGAGGTGTCTCGTTGAATATGCCCACCTCGAGCGCACGTGTGGCCGCGGGTGGCTCCGTGTGTGGCTCTACGTGTGGCCGCCACCTGACACCCAGCTCTGGCTTTGTTCCCATCAATAAGTACTAATAAATAGCATTTTTCGTGTAAAAAACCAACCACTAGCGTAGTGCCGCAAGAGCAAACTAAACTTAACTTTCATTTTCACATTTTACATGAAACACGTAAGTCAAACGAGACTGACAAACAAAACTCCTTTATTTACAACCACAATATGAAAAATAAACACTATTATAATACGACAAAAAATATGATTATAAATTGGCGGCCTTATCACCCATGGGGATTTCTTCCAGGCAACCTTGCACAAATATGAACTGACAAGAACAAGAAATAGTGGCCTTTAATAGATATTAACAAAGAAAACACCTATATAAATAATAAACTAAACATACTTAATTCAATCTAAGTTTTAAATATACTTACATATATACGTTATAATATATAAAAATAATTATACATATACCTACATATATATAGGTACATACCTACATTTTTTGAAAATTAGTAGCGAAAGGAACAAGTAGCATTATGATTTCAGATAGTGAGCTTTCACAAGTTGTGAAAGTGTTTTCAAACAGATAATTCTTAAGTACCTAGATGCAGATTGCAGCAATATTTCCCTGAGATATACATGATACACCAATGACTACCCGCGATTTCCAGAAACATGTAGTTATGTATGTAGGTACAACTGTAGTACCTACCTCGAGTACCTATCTCCCTACCCAATGTAACATGTACTTAGTGCAACAACGTGCGTCATCTCGATCATATCAATTTGCAGACAGAAAAATCGCGTCAAAATGAGTTATTTACAAATACTTATTTAGATAAGTAAGTATATCAGCTCGATTCATTACAATTACAGTGTTCGTGATGTCGTATCATGTTTTGTTTACTTTTTACCTACTCGTGAGATGAGTTGTTCCGGATACATTGATACGTAGATAGTTTCCGGAATTTGTTAAAAAATAAACTAAATGGACACACGCGTCCAGTAGGTACCTCTCCTGTTCGGTTGAAGCCTAGTCTAATATGACGACAAAATTTTAAATCAACCTCACTAATACTAACTGAGTTATACCAACCAACAACGGTTTTAACCGACTTCCAAAAAGGAAGAGGTTCTATGTTCGACTGTATGTATGTATTTTTTATGTATGTTCATCGATAATTTCGCCAATTGTGAACTGAATCGATAAATTATTTTTTAGTTCAAAAAGGTATAGGTACTATACTCCCGAAGTGATTCCATTTAAATTTAACTGAAATCGGCGGCGTCGTTTTTGAAAAATCAACAATAATGTAAACAATTCGAGCGAAATATTCGAATTTTGTACACGACAGAAGGTGGCTTTGCTATTTATTGGGAAAAATAATTATTGTAACTACAATACTCCCGTCTTCATAGACAAAAACTAAGTTTTTGTAAATAAAATCCTTATCTTACAAAAAAGTATCGTAAAAAAATCTCAAATAATTACATTGTTTTATATAAGTAATACAATTTGTAACTTTTTTAATTTTGTCCATGGTTTCGTAAAGAGTTTTTAA
Source organism: Hypomecis punctinalis (assembly GCA_949316475.1). Classification (NCBI taxonomy): domain Eukaryota; kingdom Metazoa; phylum Arthropoda; class Insecta; order Lepidoptera; family Geometridae; genus Hypomecis; species Hypomecis punctinalis. Next base: position 4,033,617 of record OX438805.1, read on the forward strand.
AATCTTTTTTTTAAATGAAGACTTCTGACATGCTTAATTGCGCCCTCGTGTCACCCAAGCCACGGTAACGCTCACTACACTACTACAGTGCACTTTAACGGGTAACCGCAATAGAATATATGCTTAAGTAGATTAGTTACGCTGCTAGCTAGAAGCTAGGTTATGTGTAAATAATTCAGTCGTAGGAAATTCCACTGTTTTAGATAGTAGTAAAATAGTTACCCAAAGTACCTATGCTAGTGTACTTTTATACCCATACGCCACCGGCGTGACTAACAAATCCAGTACCTAATTAATGAAAAGTGTCTCTATATTTAAATGCAGCAGTACTTCAACGTCGCATTGATTTTTAATTTTTAACCGCAATGTACTGCTATTGTAAACATACTCTAACCTTTGTACTGAAATTGTAACATAACATACTTAATTGAACTTTATGACTCAACAATAAATAGGTTTTTTTATCTTCCTCGTGTTCTAACAATATTTTTTCAGAATAAAACAGTTCAATTTTTTTTGGAACGTAATTTAACATTCTACCTAACTATCTCATTTCGACTGAAAATATCATGATAACAATATTTTATTGACAATAGGCCTACTTCATCTTACATTTCACACCGACGCCCCCTAGTATTTTGAACTACTACATACCTACATAACATAACATTGCGCTCTGACATATTGGTGTTCAAACAAAACTTTAATGGCCTTAAAATTTCGCTAGAAATATTTATCGCCTATCCGAAACACTACATTTGGAGAGAAAAGGCAAGAGATTTAGATTATTCTTTAAATATAAAATTAAAATCATTTAACACTTAAGATCAAGGATCTTGTCGGTTCAGCAAATTCCACGTCTCACGATCCTCCGCTAGTGTTTTCATCTCCCTCTACAACATTACATCTAAATGTCATGTTCATGATATAGTAAGTTATTCATAACTTACTATATCAACAGTACTCTTGTGCGCAGAAAAGACCTACCAGAGTCATAGCGAAGGCTGCAACTTTTATTATGTAAGTTTGTACAGTAAATAAGTACTTATTTATACTGTAAACAATGTTGGGATCCTTAAAGTCTTGACTCACGAGTCTGCTACAGAAATAACCACATTCTTTAGACGTGTCTAAATTAAAATGTTTCTCTATTTATAGAGGTTACGCTTCTACGGTTTTAGAGTACTTCGAAGTACTGGAATTGACAAATTGGCAGTTTAGATTCGTTTAAAAATGGTTTCGTTTATTAAGAAAATGTAGCAACGACGGGACAAAAATAAAAAAAAAAAAAAACAAAATTTGCATTATTAAGAAATATCTACAGGGTTACAGGGTAAGTCGACCTATTTTCGTTAAGGGTCTGTAGTTTACTTTGTTTCTGACCAATTTGACTGTGAAATACACTATCCTAAATTAAGAAAACAGAACACAATTGGTATTTATAAAATTCCTAATGTTCGGCTATCAGCTCAGATATTTTGAAACGTGTAAGTCGTGTTATTATTTTTATTTGATTTTTACATGTAAAATAATGTTTTATGACCTCACTACCCAATATTTAAAGTATTTGAATTCAAATATCTCGAAAACTGTGAGATTTAGGATATGGTGTATCATAGTCAAATCAGTCAGAAACGTAGTAAACTACACACGCTTAACGGGAATAGGTCGACTTAGCTTGTAACCCTGTATAAATACCTAAAATCGCAATAGTTAAAGCCGTGGGCTAAATCTGAAATACATACTTCGTAGTACCTACAACCGGCCTTATTGGAAATCTATAGAGGAGACCTATGTCCAGCAGTGGACGTCTTACGGCACCTGATGATCGGATGACTTACAAACAAATTAGGTACATATGGTAAACATAAACTTCTAGTTACAATTACTAATAACTTTTTGTATAACGTGTAGGTATTTATTATACCTACCTACTTATATGTTTTTGTACAATGGTTTTTTTACGTCAATTTCCCATCTCTTTCGCGCAATTCCACATTAATAAAGATAAAAAAATCAAAACATGTTATTTCCCAAAAACTACTGACACAAGTATGTATGTTAGTAGATAGATAGACGTAGACGTCTTTTTTCCGTTATTGGATTGGTACAGTCGATTTAAAGAAATATGTGTTATTTATGGCTAAACGTTTCGATGTTACGTTAGATGTTATAGAATAAGAAAAAAAGACCTACAAACTCGTAGAATTAATACCTAATTCGCAAAGAAACTCACATCAAAACGTTTAAATGAAATACAATAACATAATTAACTTAGGTCCATACAATTTGTAGAGACTGGCCTAATGATCCATTTGCCATAGAGGTGAAAAACAAACATAATTTAAACATAATTAGTTTATGACTAAAATTCTTGTAAAATAGCTCTATAAAAATGACGTTTATTATAAGAATATAAATAACTCTCAATTTTTAAAGCAGTTTATTCAGCAGGGGAAAATATTGACTGTTCTTTTGATTACTCTTATAAAACATATGCCGTGGTGGCCTAGTGGTAATGACACCCGCTTTGCAATCGTGAGGTCGTGGGTTCAAATCCCGGACCCGTACCAATGAATTCCTTGGAATTTATGTACGGAATTTCACACCACTGGCTTTTCGGTGAAGGAAAACATCGTGTGGCAACCTGCTTACGTCCGTAGAAGAAATTCGATGGCGTATGTGAATCCACCAACCCGCACTGGGCCAGCGTGGTGGATATGGCCCAATCACCCTTCGTGGGTAGGCCACGGTAAAACATATAAATCTGTTAGGTATTATTAAGAATTATCATCATAAACAGAGCCATAAAGTCACCTACTGTTTGATATAGGCCTTTTTAAATCTCCAGCAAGACTGGTTGGAGTGATTAGACGCAGCTTGCATCATCACATTGTTTGTTATCGAATACACCGATTTTTAAAATTACCTAGTTTTCTGTACTTTGGGAAGTTATGACAATAAACAGGTCATATGTATCGAAACTATCTCCAGACTTAAGCAACGATCGGCACGGTCAGTGGTCATACTTTGGCTGTGTGATCATGGTTTTTATTACCTACTACAACTCAGCGCTACAGTGGCTCTGATAACACGCTAATTTATGAGTCCCGGTTGTACCCCGTGATTCGAACGACATGTTTTATTATGGAACTCAGTTGTTAAGTCAGATGACAAAGGACCGCTTAAAAATTACATTTACATATTATCACAAAAAGAATATCCACCTATTATCCAAGCCCAAACAAGTCACTTCAATGATTTCAAAGAGAGAATCGTCTACACGATAAAAACTGAGACAAAAGCTCTAGGTGTGGCATTGTCAGAAGCGGACACGTGTACCGCACGTGTTCCTAAGGTATTGTCTCTGCGTTACACAACATTGATAATTTACAACTTGTACTCTACCTCCGCTCTACCATTTAGTAAAATACTCTCTATATGCTTGCAGATAGAGCTTAAAATCATAAAGCATCATTAATGAGGTAAGCTATGGTGGTAGTGTAACGTTACCACCACTCAATGGCTTTGTATGTTGAAACAATGACTGGGAATTCATTAACTTTGACGGGTTTTGCAATTTTAGTGGACGTAATAAAAAATATACAAATTACAAAAGCTCGCTATTGAAATTAAGTTTTGTGGCTATCTAATGGTTACTTTAATCTACGTAAGGTTTTTTTTTTTTAATTTTGTAATATAATTTGATTTAGTCAGTATTTATTTGGTTGGTGATTTTAGATAGGTATGATTGAACTTTATACGTTGTCGTCATTTTCACTGAAGTTTTTTTTAGAATGTAAGTTGCCATGGTTGTCATTCACAATTTTTTGGTGGAATAAACATTACAAAACATCAATAATTAATTAATAAATCATCTTATTATCATTTTTATTTCGATAGAGCTTTTCATCGGGTAATAAGTACCGACATTTGTACTAATAGCCGGTCCCTATACAGGGTTATTCCCAATCAATTAGCATCATTTTAGGGGCTTATTCTGTACATCAAAACTAACAACTTTTGTCAGAACTCTAAAAACAAGTCAGCTGTCCCATCCCATACATTTTGTCGCGGGCGAACGATATTTTTCTAAGGAACAACAATTTTTTTCGAGTTTTGACAAAAGTCGCAGAACAAAAGTTGTTAGTGTTGATGTTCAGAATAAGGCCCTAATAGGATGCTAATTGATTAGGAATAACCCTGTATCTCCGCCAAAAACTAATTTAACCTTTTTGTTTTTAATTTTATGTTCCCCATGTTAAGTTCGACCGCTTTCTAGATAAACATATCCAATTATCCATAGATAGGTATTTCTTGGTATGAATCCTGAAAACACACTTCGCGTGTTCGTGTAAAAATACATCGATAGATAAGCGAAGGTAAAGTACCTAGATGCACCGGCTGTGGCCATCATATTGTAATTTTTGGCGATTGTGAATTATAATGATTGTGTAGACAATTTTAATATTAAAATAATATTTTTTCTAATATGGACATTTACACAAACAATATTTACATACATTTTTGATATTACATTGTTTATAATCTATTTATGCAATAATTTTGACATCGAATGGCCAAAATCATCCATCTACCCTATTTTAAAATATTCCTAATATGAGAATGAAAATTCTACTTATTTACAATATATATTGCTAATATATTTTAACAATGAATTTAGAGCTATGCAATTGAACTCTACCAACGCTCTTGGACTGGTAGCGACATCCAGCGGCGAGCGGCAGAACTAGAAATGCATCCATTATTTGTGACGCTCTATCGAAAAGCACGAGGTAAAATATTACGTTACTAAACATGATTTAATGCGGTCAGGGGCCCATTCTAATATCAATAGTTCTATTATAATTAATACTTTTCAGTAGTGAAATATATATTGGGGAAAATAATATATCTTTGTTCGCAGGTAAATCAAAGGTGTGTGCAATGCACGCAGATGCATGCGGATACTTTTTCTCTACGTGCGGGCCGCCCTCGATATGCATTAGTTTGTTATCAAATTGTAGAGTGAAAAATATTAGCATAGAAGTACTGTTAGATAGAGACAGGTAGATAAGCAGAAGGTGGAGCGTAGAGGCATGTAAATAAACATCGAAAGGTAGCAGACCGCGGGCTGGTCGAGTGGAAGGGCCATTGTTCTCAAGGTGTTAGCCGCGAGAGTAATATCGGCGTGTATCGTTATTGTCGGAGAGACACGGCACGAGTCGCCAGTCGGCTCTACTAATTAAGTATAGGTGGGGGAGGTGGAGGGCAGTCGGTAGAGCGGCGGGGCGCGGGCGGGGTGCGGGGGCGCGCGGGCGGGGCGAGAGGCGGGCCGGCATCATTCCGCCGCGCGCCGCGCCGCAGAGAGCACGTCAGTCCGCGCGCGCGGGCCATGGTCGCGAGAACCGATGAGAGCATGTTCGGGTGCTATGGTGACAGCTACTCGTACCGCCTGTGGAGCTTGGCCAACGTGTGGGGCGCCTGTCGATGTGAGTAGCGCCGCCGTCGGACCGCGGCGCGAGTGCCACCACCACGAATCTAGGACTTTTACCGCTTACGTCGGCGGAGGCTGTGAAATCTCTGTGTAGTACGACGTAGATGCGATCCCGATCCGCGAAGTGCGTACCGCGATATCAGATAGCCGGTGGTCAGTGCGGTGTGAGAACAGACGTGTCACTCGATGAAAGTGCAGCGCTCCCCTATGGGAGTTGGCGGTTGGTACGAAAGCTTGGCGGCCGGTTGGCTTGCGGACATGAGGAGTAAGCAAGTCCCCACGTCTACCACCTCGGCCAGGCGGCTCGCGGCCTTGAGTAAGCTTTCTTTCTTTTGTTTTATTTGCATTTTAATCATTATTTACACTCGCTATCTCATCTATTCACTATCTTCTATTATTTTTTCACTTACCTTGACGATTCATTAATTCCATCGAAAACTTTTTAAAACTTGTTTCTTGTAACCAAAAAAATTTAAAACTTGTTTCTTGCAACCAAAAACATTGTCTGAATAATATTTTCTCGAAATATAATATTTTGTTTATGAATGAAGACAGGTGAGAACATCACCTCTGCTCTGCGGCATTAAAAATAAAACGTCGAGCAGGTCTTCATTAGAAATAACCGAGCGTGTTGGTCTCCCCTCGCCTCCCTCGGGATATAATTCATCCACTTGAGATTCGGGCACAGGTACACAGAGACTTGAAAGAAAGTTTCGTTTGTCGAGGGGAACCCCGCTCTCTTTCACCGTCTTAAATCGTAAATGATTATGTTGTTTTAATTCATTTGCTTTTTTCTGTCTTACTTTTTTATTTTATTCTTCCTCTTTGAGTGCCGCCTGTCTGGAGTGGATAAAATAATAGAATAGGGCGTTTGATGCGTTCGAAAACTTTACACAAGCCACAATGCGTAATTTTTTAGATGACTTTGTAGAATGCGGATGAATAAATAAGTGAAAAGTTAATTTTATCGTCGTCTGTGGAACAAACGGTTTTGTGATGTTTCTGTATTAAATAATAAAATGCATTGTAAATTTAACTAAATGTGTCATGTAGTAGACATCAAAACGAAGTAACGTTTGTTTCGTCGTTTGAAAACTGCTGTAATAAAAAAGAAAGTGCGCGAAATAAAAAAAAAAATTTATGTCCACGAAGATGATACCAACAGAACTTTAAATTGAAAATCCAGGTTTATTACCTTTGTGTACGTACAGGCGTTTTAATTAGTTTGTTTACATTTTCCATCACTTACCTATTGCAAATGAAAATGTTTTACCTACCTGCGCTAAAATGTGTACGTGTAAGTTTATAAATTACGTAGATATTTCTATAGGTACAAGTACGTTACTCTACATTTATTTAGAAGCTCATTTAATTATATTGCCTGATCAAAAATATCATTTTTTATAATTTAAGAGTTATCTGTATACAATTTAATTAGTATCCACTTAGACGAAATCGAAATTAGTAGTAATGCCACACTTGACAATTTTTAAATATTATCTGTGTTCGAGAAAAATCTACCACCATACGGACGATTTTTCTGCGGTCACCGGAAAATTCGAAATTGAAATTAGTGATAATATCCTCACTTTCCAAAAATATTTTGTTACATATATTTTTGGCAATATGGCATCAATTTCATAATCGTTTATAGTCTGCATTAAGTATAAAATTAGTAACGAACATGATTTAAAAGAAACTTTCTTTTTGCGATAAACATTTCAAAAATTGACGCGTTCGCAGGATTTGAACCTGCATCTCTCTGGGATTCCGGCCCAGATGCTTTGTCCAAATTAAGCTAGAACGCTATCTGCGAAAACGTCGAATCATTGAAAGTGGTTTATCATTTTACCAACTTACTACATTGTTGGTTTTTTGAAATGTTTATCACAAAAAGAAAGTTTCTATACACCTAGTGTGTGAAGCACGATAAAAATCAATTCAATGATTTAAAAGCCCTAGTTATCACCAATCTTGCCAAATCTCTGCGTCGAAATGCCTATCCAAGCTAGATTCAAACAGGAAAAACTTAGCACGTCAAGTGATAACAATTAAGTTAATTAATGACATCTTCAACGAATAAATACAAATTATATTTGAGCAGATAAGTGGCTTAACCAAACAGCACCTAGTTAGTTACCTAGCGTTGTTTGTCCCCATGCCTAATGATTTGTTTGCTATACACAAAATTTCGGTCTCAGAGCCATCAATATCGGGAATTCGAGCGGCTCAATTTGTTAATCACACGCAAACATTACAGATAACTTACCTCTGATTCTGTGTGACTCATGCCAGTGAATCATGAGATTTTTGTTGTTCTCGCTTTTACCTCTGGGGATCTGATTCAGAATAGGCACTAAACTGCATAGCTAATGGCGCTTGTCCTCGGTGAGACTTGATCTAATATTAGAAATGCTACTAAGGTTCGGGATTTACTGAGACTTCTGTAAGAAAGTTCTTTAGCACCTTTTATACTGTTCCTACCTATTTAGTGCCCTCAAGAAAGTACTCTGTATCTAGTAGTACGTACGTGTATTCAAGAAGCGTTCCGATCTTACATTTACTATAATTAAGGACCTGGAACTTTATTTGAGCGTCTCCTTTCCAGCGCCAATTAGATTTTTTTCCAAATGTAGAGTAGGTAAGTAGGTACTTACCATAAAGGTAAATGTATTTTAACTTAAACCGCATCTCTACTAAACATCAGGTAGAACGTGATCAAAAGATTGATGTTAAACGCAAAATGTAAGTTGTAAAAATTAATCATATGTACAAAAAGAAGATAGAGATAGACCTACACTTATCTATCTAGACTTTAAAAAAAATGAGAGTGAAGAAAAATAAAAACAAGGAAAACCGTGGTGTTACTTCTGTTAGCTAAATTGGTTAATAAGTTGGTAGGTATGGGTAAAAAATATGTTTTTGTCTGTAGATTAGGTATATAGTTTGATTATGGTAACTAGTGTGGCTTACACGCGTGAATAAAACACTTGTTACATTTTAGTTAAAATGGAAAAGTAGGTTCTAAAAAGATTAGGTAAAGTTTATATTTAGGAATTAGGAATTACTAAATATTAATATAAAATCAAAATAATGAATCATTCGCTATTTTATTATAATATCCGGTACTTTATGTAACCACAAAATGATAATAAAGTAAATCAATTTTATTGTTTAGTAATTGTTATTCCTGGAATTCACACTCTGGAGCGGCAAAGGAAAATGTGGAATACTAAATTAATACTTAGTACCTATACCTATTAAGCCTCAATATTTATTTTATTGCGTAATTTTATCTCAGTTTGAGTTAGGTCGTGACCTGAGTAATTTATAGGATAAATGTAAAGGAAAATATAAAATATTGTCTTTTCGGGGCTATATCACTACATAAAAGATTTTACCTGTTCGGAATTCATAATAAAATATACAATAATATATTTAATCGATTTAGGTACAAAATAAATAGGTACCTATTGCAATTTTGTATTTTACTTTGGAATATTATATATACACGGGGAATTTCTCCACGATTCTACAGGTATTATGTTTACGTTATTATAGGTAGGTAATATCAGTTTCTAAATTCCCAGCTTATGAGCAAACATTTTTGCTATTTTAGTAATATTATTCAGTGAGGAAATATTTCTGAATTACAGTTATTATAAATAAAGTTAGCATTTTATAATTACCTAGATACGCATATAAAATTGTAATAAATATATATATATTATATTTATATTGTATTAAGTTCTTAGATTTAATTTTAACTGGATTGGATTCTACTGTCAGAATATACCTACCTAGTTAATACAATTTCCTTATCGAATTACTTTTTTTTTATTCGTGCATAAGATTTATTTACATGCAATTAATTGAATCAAATCGGCATAGCTCTAGTAAGCTGTTAGCGGCGTTGATTGTATGTCTACGTACAGAAATGATAGATTAGGTACGTGTATTCCTGATCGAAGTAGATTACACATTTAACTTTCACCTTATAGTTGGTAATAGGTATGTTACTTACTAGGTATATTCATTATTGTGCATAAAACACAATCAAAAAACATTTGCATAACAACAGAAGTAGGTACTATCGGAAGTAGGGGCGTAGGCAGGTACAAAGTATAATTAAACAATGGGGAGTAAGAATAATTATAACTAATGACTAAGATTAATTAAATACCGAGGTATTTTAAAATAACCGAACAAAGAAACATCGCGGTTATGTGGGACCCTATAAACAAGGCGATAAGCGAAACCGCAACAGTATTAGGTACAGCACCCAACATGTCCATATAATTCCGTCGTGCCGCAGGAACAATATAGAATTACTTTACAACATGGTGTCTTTGCGGGCGGAGTTTTTTCTTGGCCGATGTCCCCTCCCGCGCCGCTCGCCCCCCGCTCGCGCACAGGTGCGACCAATCATATCACGAGTCGAGAACACCGATCAACAATCGAACCGTTATCTCTTGGACTATAAACGTGTACGTGTGTGATAATTAACAGGCCATAGGGAGAGTGCGGGTGTGTGCGTGGGCAGGTTTTATCAGTCGGTAACGGACGCACTCGTACCTATATAGATTAGGTGGTGCATATTCAGAGTAGATGCCCATCCGCTGTTGAGTATTCCTGTGCCTACCCACTTTACAGCATCTCTACCTATTTAATATCACCTATTGTACCTACCTAAGTACCTCATAGTTATGTAATTACTGTTGAGAAATCACAATATATGCCTAGCAAACATAATTATATTTGTCGATAGCTCTTCTAATTACCTTGCATCCAAAAATAATATATCTACATTTTAGTACGGACTATATATAATTACCATTATCAAAATAATAAAGAAAATGAGGTTAGTTTAATGATATTCCAAGACAAATACATAAAGCAAATAGGTATTAAATATTTACACACTGTTCAAGATCATGGCCCAAGATTCCTGCATTTTTACAACATTTCCCTTTTCAACTCGATTTTTTTCCAGAAATGTGACTCTACCAAAGTACTTATGTCGAATTTGATTTTTGAGTCTGGACCACTGCTATAATATTTTTTGGATGTGACATCTCCTTTAGCACTTAGTATTTTAGCATTTTGACTCTACATTTAGCATTTTTCAATTTGGGTAAGAATCGTAGAGCTATGATATTCTCCTCGTGTAGATACACTGTCGTGCTAATTATAAAACTGATTATCGTCTAGTTTCCGATAGTTCGACGTCAGGTGCTGAGCCAATTTTTTATGCTCGTAATATACCGACTGAAATATTCTGCGTTAATTTTTTTACGAAAATTTACGATCGAGTGTATTAGGTACATGCGTATGTTTTCGGGACATTAGTCGTGAAACTAAAGGTTTATTAACCAAATCTATTATTTTTCTCAGACGCTTTTTAGATGTAGGTAGGTAAGGTAAGTGATATTACGAAAATTATTGAAGTGTAGGGTTTAATTGAATTTAATCAAATTCTAATTTTAATGTGTATGAAATTATGGATCCTATGTGTCTAAAAATAAAATACCTTTGATTTCATTTGATTTATAGGTAACTGTGTGAAATATATAATTATCAATTCTGTATTTTTGCACAACTCTACTTACCATAATAATAATTTAACTCAACTTTAGTGCATAATGAAAAAATATTTGTAGGTAGGTACATCAAAATACAATAAAATTTATGATAATTTTACTTTATTCGAGGAATAATAAAATTTTTATTCTGCCATATTGTTACTGAAAGAGGTAAGCACGCGTTAACCGATTAAGCACTGGTAGCGCCATCTAGCGTGGAGTAGCAGTAACGGAAAAATATTTTTGTGATATTTAAATACCTAGGTAGTTCTATTACTTTTTAGCGTCACATTATTTATTATCTTCACTATTTAGTAAATTCCATATAAATTTATTTACTGTGTTAATAAATCGTTCATTGGAAGAATAAATCGCAACTATGTAGAAGCTCTGTAGAGTTACGAAGACATTAATTAACATATAAAAAAATAATAGTAAACGATACTAATATTTGTATGGTACATAGCAGATTTATTTTATATTGTTGTACGTAGTTGAACAACAAAATTAAAAATTAACGAATATACTTAATATGTATTTACATATCAGGAAACGAATAGTAACAGCTAAGTAATAACTAAGTACGTACGTTTAATCCATAGCTAGATATTTTATTTAAAAGTAAATATTTTGGTATCAAGAATAAACAAAATGCCTAAAATTAATAACAATGAGAGGTAGTTGGACGCAAATCGGATAGGAAATATTTAAAAAGTAGGTATCTATTTGACTACCAATTCGCCTGGTGCCAAGCGATAATGTGGTCGAAAATGAAGCACGCAGACTTGAGAGATACCTCTTCACTCTTTGAATACCTTCGGATTATCCTATCTCTTTGGAAACTAGAATGTCAGCTTGAACGAAGTCTGTTCCATTCCCTGGTCGTACTGTATCAGCCTTTTTAATATTCCACTGCAAATATATCCACAAAGGATGATTGGGCCATATCCAACACGCTAGCCCAATGCGGATTGGCATACGCCATCGAATTTCTTCTACGTACTTATATGCAGGTTTCCTCACGATGTTTCCATTCACCGAAAAGCCAGTGGTGAGAAAATCTGTACATGAATTTCAAAAAATTCATTGGTGTGGGACCGGGATTTGAACCCACGGCATCATTTCTGGCCGTACAGATCAGAAACGTTGAGTTACGCCGTACGTACTTATCGAAAGAAAATCAACAAAGTAGGAGTGGTACTGAGGCGTTTTTCAGCTTATCCTGTAGTAAAGAAACATTTTTGTTCACTTTTACACCTACTCCGACGTCCTTTCAACCATAGGAAGTCCACTGTTAGACGTTGGACTTCCCGATAGATCTCCAATATGACCGGTTGGAAGCGGCTTGCATCCAGCACAAACCTCTGCGGTCCAAATATGGGTGGCTTACGACCTAACTAAGTAACTCTATCTAACATATTATCTATTGGCAATATTAATTTGATATTTAAAACACGTACCGCCTTACCACAGAAGATTTAAACACGCGTTAAACACAGTTTAGCCGTACAATTTGTACTGTTAAATATTGCCTAAAGATTAATTTCGATAATGTTACCTTTGCCGCCGTCTAAAATATAGCTCCTAGTCGCTCTAGATGTCAGCCCACAGTCTATTAGCAAATTCTAAGACAATCTCTAACCTTAAACTATAGATCAAATGAAGTCGATCCATCACTCTATTGCTGCGTGAAAGAGGAACAAACAATAAGTACGCATTTATTATAATAGTACTTCCTAAGGATAATTAACACATTAATTTCACTGAAAATGTATGTCAAACCGTGTCAAAGACAACATTTGTATGTTAACATTCAACTAAACACGCATAACACATTTAAGCAGTTATAATAAAGGTACCTACATATCATTATGCTGTGTACTTTATTAATAGGTAAACCGCAAGTATTTATGTAAACACGTACTTACCTAAGTAAAATACCGATACGCAGGTAGATGTTGTACTTGCAAGGTTCCATGAGAAACCGCGGCGTAGTTGCGGTTACCTTGTATATTAATACGAATTACAAGTCCAATACAATATGTACCTAGGTACAATATAAGTGGAGAAATAATCTTATACTTATAGAAATACGTCGAGCTTTGATCCTGCACAATTTCGTAATATTTGTGTACTTTACGAGATATTATAAGCCGTGGTGGCTTAGAGGTAATGACACCCGTCTTACAATCGTGAGGTCGTGGGTTCAAATCCCGGTCCCGTACCAATGAGTTCTTTGGAATTTATGTAGGTACGGAATTTCACACCACTGGCTTTTCGGTGAAGGAAAACATCGTGAGGCAACCTGCATATGTCCGTAGAAGAAATTCGATGGCGTATGTGAATCCACCAAACCGCACCGGGCCTGCGTGGTGGATATGGCCCAATCACCCTTCGTGGGTAGGCCTACGTCCTGCATTGGACTATTAAAAAGGGCTGATACAATACAGTACGAGATATTATTTGTAAATGATAGCGAAAATCGTATCGTAGCTGTGATCCCGTGGTCATTTAGTCTGTTCACGGGATTACAGCTACGTATTTTTTTCCACTCTTCTCTAATATTAGAGAATAAATGTAATTTATTTTATTTCTAAAATACAGGATGCAATAACAGTCAAACGCATACTTACAACGACCTTTTCCTAGCTACCCGCTCCGGCTTAGTTTTTCCGGCATTTATAAAAATTGTATGATTTTTCATGTTCTAATAACTACTGTAATTATGGTCATATTGGACTTAACTGTTGATTCAATATTTTTGTCATTATTATTAAGATCTCTATGTCACAGTTCAACAATAAATGATCTTTGACTTTGATTAAAGGCCAAAACACACATACGGCGGGCGCGGGTCGGGCGCGGTGCGGGTCGGGAGTACGGCGTGTCTATTTGTACCTGTTTCAATGGACGACAACACACAGAACGCGTGCGCGGGTCAGGCGCGGGGCGGGCGCGTTGTGTATGTTGTCGTCCATTGAAACAGGTACAAATAGACACGCCGTACTCCCGACCCGCACCGCGCCCGACCCGCGCCCGCCGTATGTGTGAATCGGCCTTTAGTCGTATGCCGTTAGCCGCATATTACTGAAATGTCAAAAAAAAACACAGCTTAATCCAGACTTACATCAAATCGCATCAAATTGAATTTTATTGAAATTTACATTAGCAAGATCGAAATTAAAATTTACAAGAATTAAAAGAGTAAACAGATAGATGCGATAGTAATAGTAACTAGGTTATAATTTAGACTGGAATGTATGGAGAAGATTAAAGACGCTACTCTGCCGCTGATTCACGCCGCGATAAAATCTGCCCGTAACAGTAAATACCAAGTTAACCGAGGCTAGGTATCGGTAGGTGTTCAGTTTACGAGGCCGTATTTCCTAAAATTCAATACCGTTGTCTGATAGTAGAGCGCGAGGCAACCAGCGAGCGACGCTGCGCTCGCCCGGCGGACGCTCGGCCGTACTAATTAATACGTCGCGTTGTTTTGCTCTTTATTATATTTGATTTACGGCACACGCCCGCCACACGGCGCTTTTAAAAACGTTATTACGCTCGGAAACTGGCCGTATTACCGAAATAACCGACTCTGAATTGAATTGTTGTGCCATATTTGTTGTTATAAAGCGAACGCCCGTAAAGGTGTCCACGATAATTTTAATCGCTGCCAATGCTACACGGATAATTGTTTTATTTCCAATTTGGGTTTACGATACGAGTACTACATTGGACGCGGTGCGTATTTATCGTCGTTTCGATTGTGTTCGCGCCGATATTGTCTACGATTTATCATTTGATATTGTTTCGTTTACAATTTGATACCACAATGTTCATAGTATCAAACTCTATCTTATAGCTCAGCTACCGCGAGCCTGTTGAGTCCAATTTTAAGAGTACTTTTGGTAGTATAAGACATTACGATTCCTGTTAATGTCAAAATCTGTAGGCAGGCAAATGAGTCATAACATTTTGTTAATAGGAGTTGTTTTGTTGTCCACAGTCCGTCCAGTGGCGGGCGGCGGGGCAGAGTCAAAGCCCTGCGAAGAGGAGGAGGAGCGCAGTGGCTCGCCCCTGGGCCCCGGAGGCCCCTACTCCTGCAGCCAGTGCCGTGGGGCCTACCCCACACGCGACCAGCTCGAGCGCCACGAGACCCTGCACGCGCCCAGCACTCAGGTGGATAACCTCAAATATGTCAGTGAAGACTTCATAATGCTTTACAGAGTCCATACTTACCGATAACTTTCACGTTGTCTTCATATGATACGCAAACTTTGTACCGCGCTTTTATTATCACGCTTTCTTTGTAATGTTATTGAAATTATCAAAAGCATTGTTTGTAAAAATATACCAAGAATGACTGACGAAATCATAACGTCATTGTTTCTTTTGTCAACAGACATGCAAGATCTGCCACAAGAGCTTTCTGAACGTGTACCGACTGCAGCGGCACATGATCAGTCACGATGACAACGCATCGCTGCGCAAATACAAATGCAACGATTGCGACAAGGCGTTTAAATTCAAACATCATCTAAAAGAACACCTCCGAATACACAGCGGGGAAAAACCTTTCGAATGTGCCAATTGCGGGAAAAAGTTTTCCCATTCGGGCTCGTACTCAAGTCACATGACTTCCAAGAAATGTCTCGTCATGAATTTGAAAATGGGCCGAATTAAGCCAAACAATCCCGCCCTCAATCCTAACCGCAGCCCTTCGCGAAAGCGTGCCAACAACATGGTTGCATCACAGTTGAACAACAACATACCACCAAATGGCAACTCTTTCTTACCAATGTTACCAAAATACAACGAAGCTGCGGCATTCTTTGCCACTATGTCCCAGGAAAACAGTTTCCATCGCCAATCTTTGGGACAACCTGGCATGGCTCCTTTTTACATGCCTCCAGGAATGCCAATGAGTCCGGCCAACGGCATTGCGCCGTACAGTTTTCCTGCTTCCTTAAGTTGCCTTTTCGAACAAATAGCTGCGTATCCTCAACGGAAAATTGAAGATCCAACTAGTCCTAAGCAAACTAGTCCACATCCCGTTAATCCGGAAGACCTTATCGAAGAGGTTACCGAAGAAGACGATAAGCGTTCTGAAGGCAGCGCAGACTTAGTTATGGACATAGAAGATGAAGAAGCTGTAACAATCAAACATGAGCGAGAAGAAAATGAGATCAATGGAAAATCACCCTCTCAGAACTACAAATCTGTCCCCATAAAAAATAGCAACCACGAAGCTCTCAACTACCAATCTGAGTTTGACAAAACACTAGATTCGTTACGAGCTTCCGTAACTAAACATTTTTTTAAGGGGAACAAACTACCACCTGTTATGTCTCCAAAAGTATCGCCAGCTGGTTATTCAGACAGAATAAGCAGATCGTCACAGTCCCCTCATCATAACGCCTCATGTGAGAACGTTCTGGTAAAACAAGAACCCGAATCCGATGATACCTATAGGTGTTTGAAATGCAATGAAACTTTCTCCAATAAGAGTGATTTGTTAGATCACGAGAAAGTATTGTGTGCCAATATGTTCAGAAAACATGAAAGTTTGGCAGCTCAAATGGCTGAAACGGTAGCTTTAAACAGACTTGAAGCCGAAATGAAGGCTTCAATACAAAGTGGAGTAAGCGCGAGCGAAGATGAAGATTTTAGTAGAGAGGATCGTGATGATAAGTCTTCGATACATGACCATGACAGGAAAATCAGAGTGCGCACCGCGCTCAGCGAGGAGCAACAAGCCGTCCTAAAAGAGCATTACGCGTTGAACCCAAGACCCAACCGCGAAGAATTTAAAAGAATAGCGCAACAAATTGGTCTCGATAACAGGGTAGTGCAAGTTTGGTTCCAAAACAACAGGGCTAGAGTTCGAAGAATGACTCAGACGTCGTCGTTGTCCGATCAACCACTAGACTTATCTACGAAGAAATCCAATCCTTCAGTGACGTCTAGTCCGTCACCCTCTCCACCGTGTAGCATTTCAGTAACACATTCCGATTCGGAGGAAGCGGTGAACTTGAGCCAAAAGTCCTCTCGCAGCACTACGCCGCACCGTCCAAACTACGCAAGCACTTATCCACATTCCAACTGTTCCTCTTCCTCTTTCACCGATTTTCGACTTTCGCCATCTCCAGGCGAGAACTTTAACGGGCAACGGCGTCTGCTGCCCCAGAAAGTTAATCCTATGATGCCGATGGAAAAGTTACTCCATTATAACGATATAGCGCGATCTCCAATCCTTAACATGCACCTATCTGCTGATATTACTCGACAAGGGTCGAGCCCGTCGTACGACCGTCCTCCGTGGGAGGAGATGCATGCGCCCAATGACTACGAAGACGAAGCGACAGTACTTAAGAAGAGCAAGCTCAAGAGTAGCGAATTTAAGGAAGGCGAGGGACAGTTCGTATGCAATCAATGCGACAAGACGTTCGTCAAACAAAGCTCTCTCGCAAGGCATAAATATGAACATTCAGGTGAGTTAATAAAAATAACATTAAATATAGACCCTGATTATTACATTCTGTAGTTTGTCTGATCAAACTGTACTTAAAGTCCAAGCCTTTCTTACATTCTTTTTCAATCGCATTTATTTTTAGACATTTCTTCTTCTTTGTCGTCCATTTGGTTTGACTAAAATTCAAGTCCTTTTCAAGGTGATATTGCGATTAGATGTTTACAACGCGGTCTCTGTTTACAGGTCAACGCCCCTACAAATGCGTGGAGTGTCCGAAGGCGTTCAAGCACAAGCACCACCTGACCGAGCACAAGCGGCTCCACACGGGCGAGAAGCCCTTTCAGTGCAGCAAGTGCTACAAGAAGTTCTCTCACTCGGGCTCCTACAGCCAACACATGAACCATCGGTTCGCCATCTGCAAACCTTACAGAGATTAGAGCAGCGGCGGAGTCTGCAAAGGCCACGACTCTATAATAGGTATCTGAACAGTGTGGGGTGTCCATTAGTTATGTGAGGTATTTAAAGGGGAGGAGTTGAGTTGGATCACACGAGATTTTACATGGGAGACAAAATTGTCTCAGGAATTGACACGGATATTTTTAATAGATTTCGTGACGTTTTTCCCAATTTCAAATTGCAATAGAACAACTGGGTTAATTTAAGAGAAACTGGCTTGTCTTCTATTTTTTTTAAATAAATGCATCATCTAAAATGTAAACTAAACATATACATTTCGAAAACCTCCTGTGGGAAGAGAGAGGTCGAGCTAAGTCTCACGACAGAGGATCTAAAATTGTTCACCTCACACAGTTATTGGACACCTCGTAACACGTAAGATTGAGATGCAAGTGACAAGATCGGCTGCTAGGGTCGGCGACGCCACTCTATTACCTCAGAGTGTTGTTAAAGAAACGCTTTTCGCTCGCATAACTCATAATATTAAAGTATTCATCGCCCGGTATTTTCGTTTCGAACTTAATTAAGGTCATTGCTCAACGTCATATTTTTATACGGTAGATGATAATTTGGATTTCCTAAAGGTATTGTATAGTGCCAAATATACCAAAAATGTGCCAAGCAAACTATGCCAAAAACTTTATTTAGTATTTTTATTGTGTTAGATGTATTTAATTTTTTATATTGTAGCACTAAACAAAAGGCCAGTACCTGTAACATGATACTCCAAAGTAATGTAATTTTTTCTCGTGTGGCCGAAAACGTAATAATATTTGTATTGTGTAAGTGATAAGTAGAAATGGATCAAAAATCCTTGTTACAAATATTTAATTTTAAGGATTAATCTAAACATAGAAATGCATCAGCAACGAACAATGCAACTTGATTCAGTAAAAACAAGAACGATTCCTTGAATTTCGGAATCTATTGTGATGACAATATACTAGTGTTATGTAAAAATATTTCTAATCCTAAGATTTCCTTTTCAAAACACCGTACATTCTCAATACGTAACAGTATACGTACCATAAATTGAATATAATAAATTATGATGGCAACACTTCTTTTTAACGCGGTAATTTTAATGTTGTTTTTCAAAATTCAGCTTGCGGTTCACATGTTATAATCATAAGTTCACAATTTGGGATTAATGCCGTTGTATAAATTCTATTGTCTGTTATAAAGAAACGTTTAAAAATTTAGTAACACTAAGCTTGTATTGTAACAGTGTTTAGATAGATTCAATCTTAATTAAGTATAAATCATTCCATACCATTCTATGGGATCTCTGCTGTGTTTAAAAAACTATCGATTTAGTCCAAAGATTAGCATCGTTTAAGTTGTAAATATCTAATGCGTAATTTGTGAATATTAAGGATTTATGTGTAAATACGAATCGCTTTAAATTTATGACTACCATATTAAATAGGTTCTCCATCTAAAGATAGAGACTATGTTCGTAGCATCGCGTAACCGCGCGTAACAGTTCGGAGCTTATTTACTCACACCTAAGTTAGTTAATTATTTTTAACTTTCCATCCTATTAATTCGCAAGTATTCTTTTTTACATTTCTGTAACGTGTATCTGCATAAGTTAGATTTTTGGTAATTTACGTTTTATCTAAAAAAAATTATACTAGCTGACACTAAAGTCGTGCAAAGAAAAAAATAGTGGATACACTTTTGAGTAGGTTTTACTCGTATCTCGAATCAAGCTAAAAAGCTAAGAATGAATGAGAATGTGTTCTTTCTCAATCTCACAGCTACGGGCTACGAGCGTAGTCGCTATTCGTAGATGTCTCTACACAATGAACATGGTGACAATAATGTACATCTGGCGATAACATTCAATAGGATACTGATACCTAATATTAATACTATCATATATAATATTTACCTATAGTCTGAAAGATAGATAACTACTTATTACGAAATTAAAGTCTTATCTATATAACTATTTGAAACATTTCGACATAATAACGAATATGAACGTATAGACCGTGTCACTCAAGTTGGGGGACGTGAAGTTAGTTACAATCTGCGCCATAGCCAATCTACGAGCGGATTTATGTGAGCTTCTGTCAGGATTGGATATTGCGCAGCTTGTAGCTAACTTCACATCCGCCAACTTGTTTGGCGTGGCCTATACCTTGGCATGAAATTATTGAATTTGAATAGGAATGGATTCTTTAAAAGCTCATTACAATTTTATGTACTTAATTTTGATAATTAGTTTTCACTGTTTAAGTGATATTTTTCGGAAACTATAGGTATAAACAGATCCATAGCAAAAATGTATCTTCTGTCTATAGAAATACTTTATTACCTAAGTACAATAGATTTTATATTTTACTACATATTTAGATATATTTATTTATTATTTTATAATTTTTAAATTTGCAGTATAATCGAACAAAAAGTTCCTAAGCAAAAATACATTTTATAAAAAGAACCTAACGATTATTTCAATAAGCATCTATTACTTATGATTATTGTAATTACCTAGGTAAAGTTAATTTTTATAAGGTTTCTAATCAACGAATTACAGTAAAATATTTAAAACAGTTTAAATTGTGTAGATACAGTAAAGCACAGTATTTTTTAAAATCATTTTAAAAATCGAATTCATAAAAATTTATGAAACAGTATTTTCACTCACTTCAAGTGAATTATTTTACCCACCTGTTTGACAAAAGAGGAACGTTTCCATACAAGAGTTAAGACAATATGAAATTGTTCTGTATATATTATATGACAATGAAAATTTTTTTGTTAATTATATATTTTTATTTTTCTTACCAACTTAATATAATATTAATATTGTTTACAATTTCTTGAATCAGTAATAATTGCTTTGTGCAAAAAAATACAATTCTACCTATTTAGGTACTAATCATGCTTTCTGTATGGGAAATGTTTACCTCTTAGACAAAAGATGTCATCAAACGTACCACAATAAATATAATTATCTAATAAATCATCCTCCATTCATTTTCTGATAAAAAAAAATGTGCTTAAATTTTTGGCTAGGTACTCTTAAATTGTTGTCAAAATAAAACTTAATACATTACTAAACTAAGAATCTATCTCTAAAATAATTAAAGGATTAAGCAATCTCATTTCAAACTATTAATAATTATGATTAATTATAAGTTATTCTTAAGCGACTTTGATTATTTAAATATGGACTTGGCTTAGGTACCCACTTTCTTTCTTCTCTATCTAAATATCTACGTGCCACTGGATGGTCCGAAAGAAGTAACCCATTTTTGAATCAAAAAGAATCATATTATTCATGTACAAAGTGCCTTTTGATGGGCTAGGGATAATAAAATAATAACAATGATGATTTTAATGGTTAGGACGCTGCGCTGGTCGCCCACCCAAAGGAGTCCGCCATTTTTCTTACTCTATGAAAATGCTGGTTGCTCGACATCTATTGATTGAAAATGTACCATACATTGCACGACTATCGAGATCTCCGGAGTATTTATTAAGATTAAAACGCATCTTGTAATGTGACTTTATGACATTTATCATTTTATTGTCACGATCACGACTTGAACGATTTTTCATTCGACCTGTTGGTACCATAGCCTCATCCCTATCAAAATAACCATAGTGCGAGTTCCAAATTGACCGGTGGGCTAGACAAACCAAAGAATAATTACGCTGTTAAACAAGACGGACACTTGTACCATATAACGGTCCGTATAGTCTTAATCCTAGGTTATGTATGTGCCAAATTATAATTTTTAAGGCTTTAACTATTTTTTTATTAAAATTTTATTTCAGATCGGCATTATGTACTGTAGAATCTTGGTTTGTGCAATACCAATATTGCCGTTCAAGTATTTCTTCCTTTCGGTTACTATAACATAGTTTTAGCTCTCTAGTTTTACAATAAGAGAAGTGAATTCCTATGGCCATAATTGTGTTTGTTATTTGCTGAATATTGTGAGTTCAAATGGTAATGAGAATGGTCGCTGATGTTTTGTTAAATTAAGTACGATACTCTAGATTGTTAAACTTACCCATAGATTAACATGTGTTAAAATATTGCCTATATAAATTATAGTAATTCATTTTACTTGATATTATAATGTATATTGAATTTATGAATATTAAAAATATATATATTGACATTTCAATGCATTTGCTCACATTTTATTTCTTATCTCCCTCTCCTGATACGACTTGTGCCGTATTACACGGCTTTCAGTCCCTCTTAAAACCCGAAAAAAGGCAAATACGGCTCGGCTGCCCTTAAAAAGACGTATATTTTCTTACAAAAATATGAATGTTTTTTTTTTAAATAGGTACGGCCTTTTCATCAAATTTTCCCATACATTTTTGCTAAAATACGGCTTTTTTGAGGTTGACTTACGGCCACTCTAATATTTACTTCAACTCTGCTCCTATAGTGCCATGTCGTTTTGGGTGACATAATAGATAACTTGTTTAAATATGAATACCTACAGGTTTTTCGGTTCATTACCAGAGCGACAAATTAATCTTTACATAAAATCAAAAATACATATACGCAAGTACGTACCTACATAGTTTGTAGATCTTTGTGTATAATAATGAAGGACGTTTAATTAAATGGAAACCCAGTCAAATTGAAATAAATTAACCACACCAGTAATATTGTATTATCTGATAGTTCCACGATAGTTCAATTTCAAATACTCCCGCGTAGATGTTCGCGGGCTCATCTTTTTTTTTTAAAGCTACAGCGCGACTGGATAGTAAGTTCTAAATGTTGCTTTTTACACTACAATAATTATATACGTTTTGTATTTAAAATCTCAATTAATATTTTATAATTAGGTAGGTATAGCCCCAGTCAGTCTTTTTTTACTTGAACTACCACAGGGATAAAAGCAACCATCAGCCTAATAAAAAAAAACATTGGCAAAATAATTAAAGACGCAAGCAACGCCATTGCTGAAAAAACGATATAAAATGTCAATGTCATAATGTCACATATTTTTATGTCAAGCTAGTGATGCCAGAATAAAGAAAGTTCCCATAAACATGGAGTTTTTTGAGATTTTATTTAAATTATCGCAATTCATATTTTCGGGGAGGTTAAACATGGTTTATCCCCTCAAACCGTATTTTTTCCTAATTGCAACCTGGAAAACAAATATAGCTGGGTATGAATTCATATAATATCATATAACCCTACCATGTCACACTTTTTTTTAACGCATTTTAATTTTGTTTAGCTTTCTTTATATTATTGTTTCTATGTACTTTATATTTCTATTTTAATTTTGGTAATGACGCACTCGGACCCCAAGATACTTACAAGCCTAGAGCTTAGTTAGTTGGTCCGCTGTTTAATATGCTGTGGAAATAATGTTTATATCTACACTTTTTTTTGTCAAATAAGTACAGAACCATTGTACTTATTTTAATTTTTTTTTTTTGGTATTAAAGATATTTTATGTTTTATGTCTATGTTTTATTTAGTTCAGTATGTCATTGACATTCAGTTTTCACATATAAGAGATAATGCTAAAATATATCAAGCTTAGGCCATTGCGCGATAAGTCCCGCATTAATATAGTAGGATAATTAGAAAACTACCTTGCTCAATATATATTCAGTTATTTGCTTTATTTGTTTTCGAAAATAATTTTCCTATTACATATATTCTTTCATAATAATCCATACTCCCGTACTATCTACAAAATATTTATTACTATTATACTTGTTATAAATATGTGTGAAAGTAATTCTGTCTATCTATCTGTCTGTCTGCTACGCTTTCACGCCGAAACCACTGAACTGATTTTGATGAAATTTTGTACATACAACGCGGTCACATTAACTAGACGCTTGACCATGTGACGTTATTTTGGCGCTCAAGTACAGTGTGCAAAAAAAACCGGCCAAGTGCGAGTCGGACTCCCGCACGAAAGGTTCCGAACCATCATCTATAAAAGACAAGTTTCTACCTGTTTATTAAGATCTAGTAAAAATTGCATAAAAATTCCAGCGATGCGTCGAGTTAATGTGACCGCGTTGTACATTTGACGTTCAAGAAAGGACATAAGCTACTTTTATCCCGAAAAAACACGTGGTTTCCATAGAATAAATGAAAAACTGTTTTGCAGCAACGGAGTAAGTTGACTTGATTTTTAGCATGGATATAGTTTGAAAGACAAAAAGTGACATGGGCTACTTTTTATCCCGGAAAAATTCAAGATTTCCGTAGGATAGGACAAAAACTGATCTTAGCAACGGAGCAATGAAATACGAATAATGACATGGGCTACTTTATATCCCGAAAAAATAGTGGTTCCCGTAGGATAGACCTATTGGTCTATCCTACGGGAGATAGCATTAGCTATCTGTTTTATCGTTCAGTCGAATACGAGAGTTCCGGTCTTGTTATTTCTCCAAGATTGCTCCGATGCTGAAAAACATTGTTATTATGCAATAATAGGATAGACCAATAGGTCTATAATAACAATGCATAATAACAATGTTTTTCAGCATCGGAGCAATCTTGGAGAAATAACAAGACCGGAACTCTCGTATTCGACTGAACGATAAAACAGATAGCTAATGCTTTATTAATGGTTTGTCATTAGATAGAAAGAGATGTAATCATACAGCAACTGTCATCTTGAACGACATGATACCGCATTTCACTTGCCAAAGTGACCAGCTGGTGACTCGCTGTTTTCGAATTTTGTGGTATATTTTTGTTCGGGAAGTGTTTTTTTTTTTTTTTCATTTCCAATAGTTTCGCGTTTGACTACACACTGCCTGATGTTAAGCAGATGTGCGGTCTAGGGTGTAGCACGCTTACCTAGAAGATACCTATTTACTCGGGATTTGAAGACACCCACACACACATACTTTTGTACTTTAACGGAAAGACAGATCCAGGCAAAGCGTTCCACATTCCGGCTGTTCGTATGAGGAATGAGGATTCGAACGTTTAAGTGTGAAATACTTTGTTATATGAAAACTTGAATATTTTTTCTTGTAATGGCTTTTGTAGCTTATGGCTGTTACAGCCATAGGTAGTTCAAAGAAAAGTGTTTCTTAGATAAGACGGTTTTGGATCGTATACTTGGCTTCATTGAGATTTCAAGACAGGGCAGATGCGTACCTCATTCTCTGTCTCTCTCGTTGCGTGGTAATTAAGAAGTACACGATCTGATCAATCAATCAGGCAGTGTGTAGTCAAACGCGAACCTATTCGAAATAAAAAAAAATGATATATTATAAATGTTCAATATAATACCTACGAGAGCTCCAAATAGTGACATGGGCTATTTCATATCCCGAAAAAATCATGGTTTCCGTAGGATAGATCAAAAACTGTTTCTCAGTATCGGAGCAATGGATTGAAGTGACAAAACATTAGGAGAGTTCGCGATGGTGATCTGGCAACCCTACAAACAAAATTTTTATAAGGCAAAGTGACCGCGGTTTCTCAAGTTTTACGTAAATAATTCTAATTTATATTAATGTGACAGTATCGATATTTAACTGAATAACAAAATAATGGGTGGTAAAACCAAACAAAGTCAAAGAACTAAAAATAACGTCCGGGTAAGTACTCAACTTTACTATTTTTTGTACCTACGCTTGAGATGACTTTCAAGGTTGATCTCATCTTGTCACTAGTTACACGTAAATATTGCAACTTGCATTTGATTAAATGATCAGTTTAAACCATTTGATCACTAATTTGTCCAAATAAACATAACATGATGTAAATACATACCTATTACACAACATTTTAAAATAGTTTTCCCTATGCTTTGTCAGCTGTTCGTATTAGGTACTACAGCTGGAAATCTTTCGGCAACCCAGTAAGAATATTTTAAATAAAAAATAATTTCTATGGAAAAGATTACACAAATGAGTACAGGGAAGGACTGCTGATTTGTTCATCTGGCAGACTATCTTAATTCAAGACTGTAGCTAGACAGCAAGACACTAGGCTGCTAACTGATCATTCCTAATGTTTTCCTTATTTATCAACCTATAAACCTCATCAAAATGTATGATTTGAAACCATTTCTTAAGGCATATCAACAAGTTATTTGCATCAACTCTTAAATTTTCTATACTAGGCACATACTATGCAAACTCTATGTAACACATTGATATAACTTGAGGAACTGAGCAGTATTCTTCATTATACAGGGTATTCATGATCAGATAGATTAGAAAATCTGAATAAATGTGTGGGGGCTTAAGGTAACCAAATCAAACTGTTTTATTAAATGAATCTTTATATTGTTTTACATTCTAGAGAGCTTACATTGTATTACAAAAGTATCGCAATTTGGATTTAATCTACATTACATTCATCTGTTATTTATGTTATTATTAGAGCAATGAATTAGTTACACAACAGAATTACCATTAAATAGTAAATGAAATTAGTTGGATTAACAGCGGGCCCCAAACTTGGTGGTCCTAAAATACCTCATTAATTTTGTGATTTTTAGCCATCAAGCAGTGGTCGCAGTGCATTACTGCTCAACAATGTGAAATTAGAGACAGGAGTGATGAACATAGCTGGGACTGAGCTACCAGCGTTGTTCCCGACCCTGGCAGCACCCAATATAGATCCCTTGGTCAGCCCAGAGCTGCAGCTGTGTATTAAAAAGTTAAATAAAAAGGATCCTATTACTAAGACCAAGGTAAGTAGCTTGCTGTGAATATCTATGACGAAAAGGCTTTGGTTTGCAGATCATTGTAGTAAAGTAAGTCCGTATAGGCGAGGTGGCTAGCCCTGTTGTTGGAGTTGTTTAAACTGTCTGAAGCCTCTGACATGGCTAAACTGTTAACACAACCGTGGCCTATAATTTATCATGTTATCTAAGCCACCATAGCCTAAATTGTAAATGCCACCCACAGTCGTCCATCCAAAGACTGATGATGCTGAATGTTATTTAACTTCGATGATCATTAATAAGGCTATATTGTAGAGCCTGCATTGAGATGTACCACACCCTACCAGCTAGATTTTGTGCTAAAAAAGAAGCGAAGTAGGTGAACCTCAGAGCAAATAAAAAAATCAAGAGAGAATGTTGTGAACAAACAAGTGAAGCCAACCAAAACTATGCCTCGCCGTGTACAGACAATTACACACACGTCCAGGTAACTATGAAACTACGCCTTGGCTTGTCAGTCAAACTATGGCGGCGCATCAGCGACGCACTCACACATGTATAAAAAACCGGCTTCACTTGACTGTTCAACAACT
This sequence comes from Hypomecis punctinalis, assembly GCA_949316475.1. Taxonomy (NCBI): domain Eukaryota; kingdom Metazoa; phylum Arthropoda; class Insecta; order Lepidoptera; family Geometridae; genus Hypomecis; species Hypomecis punctinalis. Next base: position 4,060,874 of record OX438805.1, read on the forward strand.
TTCCCTCTGGGTTTTTTATTTGCTCTGAGAGGTGAGGTTGCCTGTGTGCCATTTTACTAATTTTGTTACGTTGATTTTATATATTTTTTTATCTTCCACCTCCTTTATATGGGTGGTAGGGTAGGGCCTCTGGCAAACAACCCATTAACCTGGCTGCAGCTAATGGAGCATCAGCTCCACGGTCACATTTCTTGCAATGCTGGCTTTACAGTTTACACTCTCAGCAGTTGCTGTGATATTCATCGTCTTCGCCATCTAAGAGCAGGAGTATCTCTATGTTGACTACTCTGCTCTGTCATTACTAGTACAACTAAAAGTGTTTGATACTTGGTAGACACCAATTCGGTTTTCATCAGTACTCGCGTCTACCAAGGATAGTCAGTACCTTGGCTGCTGATTAAAATCTTATGGTTAGCTCACCGTAACGCCATGACTTTTCTTTTTGCACAAACTAGTCAACCACCAAACAGTAGTGAGCACAGAACAGCAGAACTTCTCTCTTCTGTAGTAGTGAGTGTATGTTCGGCTTAATACTGCTTGTCTGTGGTAATATTTAAGAGTAAAGTTTCCAGCAAAATATCCGCTTTGCTGCTTCTAATATTGAATTGTGTTGTATCTCAGAGTAATAAGCATATAGCTGCACAGATTTTTGCACTGATATTTTAATATGTACATATTTCTGTCATGGGCATGCATAATGTGTAACATTAGGCGAATGCATTGCGAATAGTGTTTCTAATATCTATTTTTAGCAAGTTTGTTTCGTAATGTGTAATTCCTAAAAAGAAATGAGAAAGTTAAGTGAAATTAAATCTTATGATCAATATAATTCCAACTATTATTGCATGTGCACTTCAACAAGTAGTTTTCTTTGGAGTTGCACAATATTTTGTTAGTCATAGACTTCTTGTTTTTCCTTATGTGCATAAATCAGGATGATAACCTCTTGGTATAATTTGCGATACCTCTACCTATAGTGCAAAAAATCCCAAGTCCAATTGTCACCCAGATAAATATTTGTAACATTTGGGATGGAAGCCTGGACTTTGTTTCTGTTTCACAGTACTCATAACTCAGAGAATCCTAGTGGGGGTGCCTGATGGGAAGCTTTATTTAATAATTTTCTAAACAAAAAAAATGTTTATACACTGTTATCTGCTTTTTAGGGTTCCATACCTCAAACGGAAAAAAAACGGAACCCTAATGGGATCACTTTGTTGTCCGTCTGTCCGTCTCTGTGTATGTGTGTAGGTATGTCAAAACTCTTTATCTCGGGAACGCGTAAAGATATCGAGTTGAAATTTAAACTTTATACGTATATCTATGGTCTCTTGCAGTTGTGTAAAAGAAAAACTTCTCATTTATCGTTTAAAAAAGCTAGAGCCGTTTATGTCGTAAAAAATCGCATATTTTGACACTCATAAATATCAAAACATACAGCGAACTTCCCGCTGACATAGAACTATGAAATTTGGCGAGAAGCATTATACATATAGGAATAAATCTGAAACTGTATACATTTTTATTTAAATCACAAAAAATTGGGCCTCAAAATTCACAAAATATGGGTTCAAAATTCAAAGTGAGTAAATTGTATCATGTAAAGTATCTTATAAAAGAGCTTCATTAGCACATGCTAAAACAGGTTTTTAATTATTTTAACAATGTGTAATTTTAGATGTATGATGAGAAAAGTGAAAAAAAAACTTTTTTATTGATGGTTAGTGTAGAGATTTTAACAACTTACTTCCCAATTTTGTAAAATTTTCTGGATTTGTACGAAACCCTCGGTGTGCGAGCCTGACTCGCACTTGTCCGGTTCTTTTTATTTTTTATCTGCTTAAGCTGTATTAATCCGAAATGAGGTGATTTAGACCATCATTATGAACAATTTTTGCCATGGGGTCAACCTGAAATTAGAGAAAAAATCAGCAGTTTCATACATTTCGTTGATTCCAAGTTGTAATTTTGTATTGAACGGTTATATTTAATTCTCAAATTTCGGGTTAATCCCATAGTAAAAGTTGTTCACAATTATGGTCTAAATAACCTCCTCCTTTTAACTTAAGTACACAATTTCTGGATAACCTTGTATTTAAAAAAAATTGTTAATTTAAAAAAGAACTTCTACAAACTGGGCCCTACTATGGAAAATATCAACGGCAATGTCAATACCTTTCATCGCGATAATTTTTGCATTCATATTAACGCCATAGAGTGAGTGGCTAGACTTTTACCGCCATTTGAGTTATCAGGTAACGTTAAACGGCAATGTGAATGCCGTTGTCAAATTATCTTGATAACCACACTTACAAAAGACGACATTCATCGCGATAATTAACGGAATTTCCCATAAGTGTGGCCCGGGCATAAATAATTATAATTATTGTTTTGCAGGCATTGCAAGAGCTTTCAGAGCTGGTGACTAACAGTAAAGTTGATGATGTAGTTGCTGCCTTGCCAAGCTGGGCACATTTCTACAGACTGCTCACTGCTGATCCCGATAGGAAAGTTAGAGAAGTCACCCAGGTTCGTTTTACCAAAGATTATTAAAAATACAAGTAGATTGGCGGACGCAGAACAATTGAGCGTACGTCGCAAAAAGCTCGAAAATACGTATTGTTTGTAGATGGCGCTACTAAATAGCCGATGAATATGTATTTTGATACAGAGCACCGATTAAAATAGATTACTATGATGCAATTTGTGTCTTAAAGTCCTAAAGTATTTTTTAGATCTGTAAAGTTAGTCTTAAATCTATTTTATTTTATTTATAGCAAATTTAAAATGTTACCACGTTATCCCAATGTATTGAGAGATGGCGTTGCGGTCGAATGAAAGAAGATTCGAATTCTCGCGTCCTTATTTCGTTAGATGGCGCTGAACATAAATATTTTACTTTATACTTGCCTTGGATTGGCAGGTTAACTGATTAGCAAGTTGAAATGGCAGTGGGCACGGCACAAAGCACTGAGGCCTGATGACCAATGAAATCGAAAAGTTCTCTGGTGGAAACAACGCACCGGCAAGTACGTTCCCTGACAAGGTGGACGGATGACCATCGAGGATCATTAAGACGGAAGGATCGCGCTAGTTACAAGCCGCTTCCAACCTGTCTTATTGGAGATCCTTAAGGGAGGCCTATGCCAAGCATTGGACGTCCTATGGCTGATGGATGTATTGGCGGAAACTGTAGGTTATTACGGTGAAGTAAAGTGATAAAGGCAGGGTGATACAGTGAAACAAGAAGACAACAATAGTACATTCGTTATGTATTTTTTTAAATCCATAATTTTGGATGGCTTGTTTTACTATAGGTTACAATAAAAGTGGATTCTACCAAAATTATCTGATTAATAATGTACTCTAAATGCTACTTGCAACTTATATTTAATAATTCCGGAGCTTCACACCTCAAGCAGTCTAATATTGTTCACCTGCCTGTTTTTTGGGTCTTTAATTTATATTTAACCCGCTTTCCTTTAATTTCGATGAAAATACAATTTTATGTAATTCATTACAATACAGTTTCATATAATTTTATGGAATTTTAGATATTTGTCCTACGTAAATATCTACTCATGCTTATCAGTCAGATAAGCAATAAATAGTACCTCTTTATTCTGCGTCCGATTTCTTAAAGACCGCTAAGTGACATTTTTGCGATTTTGAGTTTTATACACTACTAAAATCAGAATTTTATCCTCTATTTTCTAGTCTGGGTTTTATTTTTTCTTTTTATTAGTTTCTGAGTTACGGACACCACGTGCACAGTTAACTACGTATTTTTTGGTGTTTTACCATTCTTAAACACAGTTTTCCCATTTTACAACACTAAAATACTATTAAGTGCGCATACATGTGGTTTGAAGCTTTAAATTTATTCTGGATTGCACTTTTAGAAAACGTCTAAGTATCTTTGCGTTACTATTTAACCGTTACCCGACTTAACAGTGTTTTTTTACCATTCTATAAAACAGCTTACTCTACGTAACCGAATAATTGTTGATAAACCATTATGAACATTTATAATTTACAATTCTAAAAGACGGTGACTGTTCTTCAGCTGCGATTGGCTCCTAAAGCAGGCCGGTAAAAACAATGTTAGATAACGGTTAAGTGACATTTCCACGCTAAAAAGCGTTTAAGTGAGAAGACTCCCACGCAGCTGCACGGCCCGATTGCGCACCCGTAATTCCTCGCCAGGACGCCGCAAGAGGAAAACGAGCGTGTGTGGAAGTTCCCGCTAAAATGGACGCGGGATCGGAGTAATGTATTTTATTCAATAAAGTATATTGCCTATATTTTACTAAGGCATAATGATTTCATAATATTGTTAGCCACAACATCACACCAATAATAATAACGACGCCTGTAATTCATTGTGTATGCTTACTCGCGGGAATTTCGCAAAAACGTTGCATTACGCGGACTAATGACGCACCCAACTCTACACACAGTTGCCACAACCGCGCTTGGCCGCAGATTTTTCTACCATTAGTACAGAATGCTGAAAAGTATTTGTTAGTCCAGTCTTCTAAAAATATCATGTATAAATACATTTAAATGTCTCATTATCACCCTAAATGCGAAAGTTTGTGTCGTAAGTATGATCGTTTTTTTTTCAAGCTGGAACGGTTGAACAGAATTATGTTTAAAATACGAAATAATGGTTGATTATACCCTAGGTTGATACATGGTTAAGAAGATGGCACTACAGCGTTGATTGAGATATTAGAGGAGATCAAAAGGTTTTATGGACAGCTTTACGCTTCAGTCGCTAAGCCTGTTAGTAGCCCGACACTTCACCGAAGACATCCCGGACATCGGCTTGTGTGAGATTAGAATGACCCTGAATCAGCTTATGAACAACTAGGCACCGGGCGAAGACGGTGCCACATAAGAGCTTCTGAAAGCGGATGGAACATTGATACTAAAAATCTTTCAGAAGCTTTTCAACACCGTCGTCCTTGAGGGCATAAGAGCGCTAGAAGCATGGAACAGTGGTTTGGTGGTGCTGTTCTTCAAAAAAATGTGATAACGCTTAATTGAAGAATTACAAACCCATTTTACTAAGCCATGTTTATAAGTTGTTTTCAAGGGTCATTTCAAACCATCACGAGTGCAGGTTCGATGACTTCCAAGCTTCTGAACAAGCCGGGTTTCAAAAAAGGCTATAGCACCGTAGACTACATTCATACCCTGCGGTAAGTTATACAGAAGACCGAAGTGTATAACTGGCCTCTTTGCTTAGCGTTTGTGGACTATGAGAAAGCCATTGATTCGGTCGAGACTTGGGCTGTGCTTGAGTCTCTCCAGTAATGCCTTATTAAATATCGATCTATCGATGTCAGCCCAAGTACACGAAGAGAGCTCCGAGACGGTGCCTTTAAAAAGAAGTAATATCACCGAAACTTTTTACTGCCACATTGGAAAACGCCTTCAAGCTTCTAGAATGGAAATGATTCGGCATCAATATTATTGCTGAATACATCACTCTTCTTCAGTTTGCCGACGATATTGTAGTCATAGCAAAATCGATGGAAGAACTCAACACGATGCTCGAAGGCCTCAATCGGTTCTCTAAACATATGGGTATTAAAGTAAACATAGACAATATGAAGTTCAAATAGTGTAATTTATAATTTCCATGTTGCACCCATCCAAATTTTAGTTAAGAACTTGGATCTTGAAGTCCTTGACTCGTCTATTTAAGATACATAAGTAGTCCAGTTAGGTAGGTCCAAATTTAAGAAAGGGGTAAATCGCCAAATTCAACTCGGCTGGGCAGCGTCCGGAAAATTGCGTAACGTCTTCTCGTCTGACACACCTCAGTGCCATAAAGTACATTTAAGACATCAGTCTAAAGTTCTCGACCAGTGCGTGTAGTCAGTGTTGACTTATGGCACAGAACATGGATGCAAACAGCTTCAGATTGGTCTTATTGGAAATCCATAGAAGAGGCATATGTACAGCAGTGGACGTCATATGGCTGATGGATAGATGGATGACACACATGCCAAGATTCATCATGATCGACATTTTGCTGAAAGGCAAAATGCTGCTAGTAAGAAGAAAAAAAAGTACACATTGCCGCTAATGTGATATTATAATAATATGATCGGGATTAATATTTACTACACTAGAAAACAGTTATCAAAAATTCTTTCTCCAAAACTGTGTTAAAAGTTAAGACATAATGACAAATCTTAATTTAATATGTATTTAAATAAGCCGTTAAAAACACTCAACATTTATTGATAGAGTAGTGCATTTTAAATAGCTTAGTATTTACAGCATACAAAGGCGGCTAAGTGACGTAACTGTTATTTAGTTTGGCATTTTTTTATAACTCTAGCTTCCATCCAAATCATCACACAGTTACAATGTGTTACAACTCTATAAAACGGTTGCATTTCAGCCAACCGTTTTTTAGTGGAGCAAATGTAAACAGATTTGATTGGGATAACTTAACTAAAATACAAAAAATGCAATTTATAAGCAAGACTAATTCCTAGAAGCCTTCTATACTCATACAAAAACCAAATAATAAAAGAAAAATAATGGTCAAGAAAAATAGCGATATGTCTTGTCAATTTGTAGAAATATCATTTCCCACCTTATTGTCCATATCTCAAAATTTGGTAAAATCACTTAGCCGCTTTTTAGAAATCAGACGGCAGTATTCCCTTGGAAATGGTGCAATGCATGGATTTATCATATAAACAGGATTGAGTACTGGCAAAGAAAAACGTGCCGACAAGGATACCACATCAGATGATTGTGTATCTTTTCCAAGTAGGATGACCAAAACATCTCGATCATCTGGGGATATAATATTTCTTTGGAATGTTACTGTACGTAGGAATCGCAGTTATCTTACCCCTAACTCGTCATCCTTCGTCATCGTCGTCGTTTTAGCAATAGGACGCCTACTGCTGGGCATAGGCCTTCCTTGAAGATCTCTATAAAACCAATCCCCGTAAAAACAATGGTCTAGAATTAAATATATATATACGGATATAATTCAGTTTCTAGTTTGACAGCTGTTATCGGAAAGGTAGATCTTGAAGAGTTAATTCACTTTTGTTAAGACAGCAATGGTCTAGAATTGATAATGACGGAGATAAATCACTTTTAAGTTTGACAGCTGTCTTTGGAAATGTAGATCTTGATGACTTCCTTCACTTTTGTGATGACAGTAATGGTCTGGAATCTATATTTACGGTGTTAAACAACGTTTAAGTTTCATAGATGTAATCTTGACACATATCACGGAACCCGTGTCAGTACTTAACCACAAAAACTTTTTCACGAAAACATTTTCACGAACGACTTTTTCACGAAAAGACCTTATCACGAAAAGACTTTGTCATGAAAAATCTTAATAGACTTTATTACGAAAAGTCACAATCATTTTTAAGCTTCCGTAGTAAACAAGGCATCCATTTTAAAATATAAATGGCGGACTCACTTTTTTGAAAAAAGTAGTCTTGGGTGTAGTTTTCGAGGTTTTTGGGGGTGTATATTACAAAATTGGCATCTATTTTGAAATTAAATGGCGGACGCCACTTTTTTTAAAAAGGCCGATATGGGTGTTGTTTTTAATTTTTTTGGATTGTAGATTTCAAAAATGGAATATATTTTGAAATTAAAGATGGCAGACGTCAGTATATCAAAAAGTGTCGCTTTCTAGGTTTTTGGGGGTGTGGATTTCATAAGTGGCATCCACTTTGAAGTAATGTTCCCCATCTTTAATTCCAAAATGAATGACAATTTTGAAATATACATCCCCAAATTCTCAAAAACGACACTCATAACGACTTTTTCAAAAATGTTACATGCACCATCTTTAATTCCAAAATGGATGCTAGTTTTGAAATGTACACCCCCAAAAACCTATTAAACGATATCTATGATGACTTTTTGCAAAAAGTGACATCCGCCATCCTTAAGTTCGAAATGAATGCCATTTTTGAAATCTACACACCCAAAAACCTCGAAAATAACACCCATGACGATTTTTTCAAAAAAGTGACATCCGCCATTTTTAATTTCAAAATCGATGCCATTTTTGAAATCTACAACCCAAAAAAATGAAAAACCACACCCACGACTATACACCTATTGTACACCCAGCATGTTTAAGAAATATGTCCAGCATAGTCACCCTACTACACTTCTTTGTATACACCATAGTACGCCATTCGCAATCGACGGTGATACTCTAGTCAAAAATAAAAAAACCACCACCATTAATCATAAAGACGTAGGTATATTCCTACAAAATAAATATCAAACTATGTTTTATTAGCATCTATTCGCAATTTTAACTAAAATCTTATCAAACTACATTATTATAAAAACTAAGAAATGGTTAAAACAGTCGCGGCTTTACAGGTAAAATAATTCTACCATAAATAAGTGTCGTTTCGAAATGGCAATAGTACGAGCGGGACACCCTCATCACTTTGGGAAGTATCACTCGGCACAGCGTCTCTCTTATGCCATTTCAAAGGAATGTATGTTTTGTTGCAACTTATTAAGGTTGAATTTTCCTAAGCTAACTTTGAGCCAAATTTTGTATGTGCGCAATCCAGATAGTATACAAAATTCTTGGTGCAATGACATTACTTTGACATGAAATAGTTTAAAAACCGAAATAATAAACATATAGGCTTCTCTGTCAAATGTATATATTAAAAATAGGCCAGCATTATACACGTCAGTTTCGATATTTTGGAAAAAAAATCGTGACGTCACGCGCGTGCTGGGTCCACCATATTAAGTCGGGCGACAATAGTGATGTTCTTGTTATATAAAAATAAATATCGATATTTTGGTTAGTTGTTATTCGTGTTATTGGAAAATTATTTTTCTAAAGTTTTGAATTTTCATTTCATTTATCATGTAAAACTGTCATTCTAGAATTAATGCTTGAATGGCATGACAGGTGTCAAAGGGATAGCTGTCATTTTATAGAATCCATACTACAAAATCACGACAGGTGTGAAAGTAACAGCAGTCGAACTTAAAAGTATATTATCTTCGTAACTATCGAAGTTAGACTATTGCTGTCTCCACAAAAGTGATAGAGCTCAATAAGATCTACATATCATATGACAGCTGTCAAATTTAAAATTGAATTATCTCCGTAGCTGTTGAAGTAAGACTACTGCTGACTTCACAAAAGTGATAGAGCGCAATGGGATCCTTATTTCCAATGACAGCTGTCAAACTTAAAAGTGGATTATCTCCGTGACTATCGAAGTTGGACTATTGCTGTCTCCACAAAAGTGATAGAGCTCAATAAGATCTACAAATCGTATGACAGCTGTCAAACTTAAAATTGAATTATCTCCGTAACTGTTGAAGTTAGACTACTACTGACTCCACAAAAGTGATAGAGCGCAATGAGGTCTATATTTCAAATAACAGCTGTCAAACATAAAATTAGATATCTCCGTAACTATTGAAGTTAGACTGCTGCCGGTTGAGATGCACAAACATGGAGTGCAACAATGTGAAACGAACATTTTGACTACAAAAAATATGGTACTTGATGTGCGTGGGTCATTACGCGTATGTTAATGTCTCGCGTATCAAGCTATATTTTACAAGGCATAAGTATGGATTCTAGATTATTATTATTTTTGTTTTATTTTTGTCTCAATTCGAATGTAATGTAATGTATATTAATTATTTATTTCTACTGTAACCTTATTATGATTTTTTGACATTCACAAGTATACATATAATTGTATCTATGTTGAGAAATAAATGAAATGAAATGAGAATAATATATGACAGCTGCCACTTTGACATCTGTCATCTTTGAAACTAAAAGTTTGCCATTTAGTTTGATTTTGTCTATATTAATTTGTGTCGATAGTTTTGTCGATAGGTACGGTGAAATCAAAAGTATGAGGTAGTAACAACACTTATCCTCCACCTTATGTTCAGTGGGTATGCAGGTTTTTTTCGTAATTAAGGCATTTCCATTAGTTTCATAATTCAAATTCTGACATTTCTGACAACTTGGCAAAACATCAAAATTTTCTCGGATTTCACTTCTGATTCCTTCCTCAATGGATTTCACCCTATATGCAACTGCAAAAGCTATGAAGATTAAATTTTAAATGGTTTCTTTTAAACAGGACATTGGAAGTGCTTGTAAAAATGAGATGGCCTTAAGTGAGCATCGCGTGCAAATCAACACGCCTCCTCTTGTCGACCGACCAGCTCTCAAACGCTTCTGCTATCACTGGGGTCTCCTGCAGTGACCTTTATAGTTCCTGTGGTAGTATCTACTGCTACAGGGTGGGATCCGGCGGCTGTCCTGTGATGGACGGACCATCTCTTCGAGACATCACTGGGACCTTCTGTAGTGCCTGTCCCAATTCCCTGTGGTATCAACTGCTCTCCTGTGACCGACGGGCCGTGGCACCTGCTACGGGATCTATTTCAATGGTCCTTCCAAAGATATCGGTCGTGAACTTTCTTATTAGAGTAGCTCGCTGAGTGCGTACGTGTAGGTTTGATGAAATTTACACTACTGTTCGGATTACATATTTTTTTAAATAAAATAATCATGTACCGCCGATTTTTGTTGGTTTAAATAATTTACCCTTAAACCAGGCAACGAATCCCAACCTATGGGTTGCTACTCTACACACATATTATGCTATTCGGCACGAGTGGCACTACCAGGCGGTAAAATTTGTGAAGATGAGTCATGTGGTCCGGCAAGAGTCAGAAGTGCCGGGCGGGATTTCGCGACGCTGTGCGGCCGCGAGATAGACTTTCATAATTTACGTTTGGACCTTCGTAATTCAGAAAGGTTTTCCGTCTAGACGCCCGCCCAAAACCGCTATCAGTCAAATATATTCTTCAGTTTCTCATGTCGATTTTTATCGCAGTCTTGGGTTTGTGTAAAAAAGATTTTCATGAAACATGATGATGTGTCTTTAGTTATTTATCATAACGCCATCTAGTACAATCTAGTACAGTACAGTGTTGTACTGTAATGAGGCTTAGGTAGCTGAGATGTAAGGGTTAACCAACCAGCACCAAAATAATTATTAAACACCCTTTTTGTGACGTCAATAATTTTGGAATTGCTTCCATTCGATACACATAGTGATATCTAGTGGTCTAGAATGTAACTAATTAGCGACGTACGCTCAATTGTACTGCGAATGCCGGTCTTCTTGAGGTACTTTTTAGTCTATGGTTTTACTGAGTAAAATATTTCACTATTATATTTCCATTGTCGTCTACCTAAGGGTTGACGGGCAGATAATGTGTTAAAACCTGAAATTTTTGTGCAAATGATCTGCAATAGTGTTAAAGCTATATATTTAAAAAAAAAATGAATTGTGGTTGTTATTCTCGCTATAATTCGAGAATGGCTGAAATGATTTGGCTAATTTTGATCTTGAAATATTTGGTGGAAGTTAAAGGAAGGTTTAAACGGTGAGAAAATTTATCAAAGTTGCAAGAAAAATAATTTAAACAATAACTTTTTTTCTGTTACTGCATGATGTCATTGACAGTAGAGTAAGACAAATAGTGAGAAGAAGTTCACCGGGTAATTTATTTCAAATATGAAATAAATTACTGTACTATTGTATCAACCTTTGTAAAGGCCTGCTCAAGGAAGGATCCTATCCTGTGCTACCCCAGCGCACGTTGGTAGAATAACATGTGCAATATATTTATTTTTACGGTCATATTTAGATTGCCTCACCTTGTTTTCCTTCACTGAAAAGCCAGCGGTATGAAAATATGTACGTAAGTCCCAAAGAACTCAATGGTCCGATACCGAGATTTTAGCCCTTAAAATATGCGCCCTTCCAATAACATATAAATAAGTATAGTGTGATATATGGGCCAAAATACTTTTCGATGCCTAAAAACTGGTCTCCTACAATAAATATTAGATTTTATGGGAAATCAGTACAAAACTCTGCAATAATTATACGAATTTTGAAATATTATATTATAATCTAGTACAGGGAAAAAGATTCGACCGTAAATATATGATAATTGTTTGAAAATTACGGTAACAACGTTGTCATTTTCAGTAACGCAGGAGCTTTTCATACAAAATACTGCTGTCCCTGAGCGCGGACTTAAGTTATACTGAGAATTTTCTCACAATATTTCCTTAAACGACGTTTATCTTAAATACCTTTGTAAAAATGTAAGTTGTGGACCTAATTACAATGTCAATAGTTATTTTTTACGTTAATCATTTAATGCAATAAAGACTGATTTTGTCTGTGTCCCCAACAAAGTATAAAATCGTAGCTACCTTGCGTTGCTATATGAAAATAAACCTAAAAGTGACTGCATTACATATTTTTGTACTTTATTCGGTTCGACTTGTTTTAACTCTTACAACAAATCATGGCAACTGCGCGAGGGTAGTACGCTAGCCGAATCAGTCGCGTCACAGTCGTCGATAGACGTGCGTGTATTTATTACGTGTCCGCTGAGTTACCGCTGTCGCAAGGTATGTACTGAAGATTTTTGCTTTATTATTATTGTTTTCTACAGGTTGTCATGTAAAGGTTCTGTCAGTGTTAAAACATTTGAATTTTATTATTTTATTTAGTGCTTGTTTACAAAATAGTCAAATATTTACAACTGCGTTACTGCTACACTGCGTTACTAGGCAAAGTAACGCAGTTGATGCATCGGTAACGCAGTTGATTTTTGATCAATGTTTTATGTTTGTAATACGTTACTAAAACCGAAATACTCATATATTGTTTATCCTTTTCACATAAATTTGCGTCTGCTATAATGGCGTTAACGAACGCAGAAAAACAACGTCGCGACAGGCTAAAATTTTAGCTAGACTCTGTTCAACATGCTGAAGTTAAAAAAATACTTCTTGAATGGTACCACGTCAATGAAATACTTGTGAGAGATTGGAACAGAAGGCTGGAAGTCATCAAGCATGTGCTCGAGACGGTTCGTAATGACCCTTGAACGACAGCTTATAGACATGACTCAGAAGCGAGATGGGTCTGTAAATCTTCAATAAGGTATTGTTATCTTTTTTAAAGAATAGCACCACCACGCTTATTTTCCATGCCTCCTGCGGTATACCTTCAAGAACAACGGTATTGAAGAGCATCTGAAGGACTTTAAATACTTGTGTTCCACCCGCTTTCAGAAGCACTGAAATGATTCCATCAATCACCTGGCGCCTTGTTGTTCTTAATAAACTGATTCAAGAACATTCTAATCTCGTAGATGATGTCCGAGATATCTTCGGTGAAATATCGGGTCAGCTTGGCTCTGGGATCTCTAGCCACGCTGCTAACAGGCTTAGCTATCGAAGCGTGTAATTGCCCATAGAACTTTTCGATCTTCTCTAATACCTCTGCCTTGGTCGACGTTATATTTGGAGCCTTTGTTCCGCTCAATTGTCTCCCTAATATGCTTGGTATTAAAGAGACAAACGTGGTTTCGCATGGATTTCAAGATCTGTTTATTGAGCAGCCTATATGACTTGGCGTCATCGAAAGACTGCAGTATTAACTAACGTCGCTCGGTCATGGGGTTCAGAGTGTTATTCGATAGCTGTTTAGTTCTTTCTCGAGTAGGTCGGAGCGTAGACTTCATCAGGCGAGACCGTTCAAATCTAACATTAATACTCAATGTGCCTCTTCCCATTAGGAGATTGCTACCAGTTTTCACTCTGTGAATCACGGAGACATCATTGAATACTCGCTTCTTGTCGGCCATGATGAAGTATATCTCATTTCTCGTGAATCCGTCAGGGTTTATCCAGGTCCATTTCCTGTGAGGCGGCTTCTGGAAGAAAGAGTTCATTACAACTCCCTCTTTTTCCAGAAAGTCGGCCAGCCTCTTTCCCCTGAAGTTCCGTTACCCATATCCAAAATGCCCCACTTTCAGCTCATCATCGCTTCTTTTATCCATCTTTGCGTTAAATTCTTTCATAATAACAGTAAAGTGGGTCTTAGACGTATGCATGGCCCGACTTACGTCCTCCTACATAGTTTCCACTTCATCAAGTGGCTGCGACGAGGTCGGTGCATATACCTGAATGACTTTCAGCGAATATCTTTTTGATATTCTCAGTATTAAGTATAAGACCGTACTCGAAACACTTTCGATGGTTACGACGTTGTTAGTTAGGGACTTGTGGACTAGAAATCCGACACCATCTTGGGACTGTTGGTCGTCTTCCAGGTAATAGAGTAAGTTGCCGAGTTATTGTGTCTTCACCCTCACTTCGGATTTCAGATAACCCCAAAATATTCCAGCGTAATCCATTTCCTCTTCCAGCTTAACTATATTTTCATCCGTCCTCAAGTTTCGTATGTTATGCGTTACCAGCGCCGGTTTCCGTTGGGCGGTAGCGGGGCGACTGCCGGGGATACTTGGTACCCATATCTCCGCATGTGATGTCTGTTATATTAATGTGGTTGACGGCTGTTTTTTTGTATTTAATTAGCTGAAGTTTGTTATTTTTGAAGTTATTTGAGTTACTTTATGTTATGTCAAGTCTAAGGACTTAAGTTTTATTTTATTTGTACCATCATTACTAGATCTCTATAAAAATACAAAGCATTGATGTAAGATAATACTACTGTGTTACTAAGCTTACTACTGCGTTACTTTTGTGTCCCTCTAATTTATTGTACTATTTTCAGTAATACATAGACATCTAATTACTTAAAAAGAAATAATTTAATACGTACGTATTATTTATCAAAAGTGGAAGATATTGTCGTCAGTTGGCATTAGTTTTAAGTATTTTATTGTCACTAATAGAAAAAATCAAGTTTTAGAATTCGAATTTGGTAACGCAGTAATATAAAGTAATAAGAATATTTTATTAAACTGATTATTTCTGTGATTTAACTTCATGAGAAGTTAATATAAGCGTTTCAGTTTAAAACTGACTTGTTAAATTGTCTCATTGGATAATTTTAATAAAGAATTTAAATTTTGTAAAACAGTAACGCAGTTGTTTAATTTTTCGACACCTTGATATGTTATTGGCCAAAAATATAGTTAATTCATTAAAACTATGGCTGCTGAGGGGTGTTTATTATAGACCAAACTATAACAAATCTATATGTGCATAAAAAATAAGAAATTAATAACTTAAATTAAAAAAATAAAATCGAAAATTTTATGCTGGGATTAGGCATCGAAAAGTATTTTGGCCCATATAACATATGTATAGTGTAGTCTTTTTATAGTTTACACCAAAAATACTGTTCAAACTACCAAAGATACTAATCTCCAATGAATTCACCAGTTCTAGAACTTTTATTTTGTGAATTTTATTACATTTAAAATTCACAAAATGAAAGTTTTTGAACTGATGAATTAATTAGAGATTTTTTCGCTTATAGCAATCTTGTCCAGGTAACCTTGGAATAGAGGGCGTGGAGGCAGTTTAGTGAAATTACACAGATCAAATTCGGTGTGCATGCATTTCCGCTGTCCCAAAAGTTCGCATTTGCAAGTATAACTAGTTTCAATAAAGAAAACATCCGAAAATTCGTCTCCTCTCGCTCACACTCATTTGGTTATGCAAGCGAGAGGACACGATCCCCCAAATCTCTTCTTTATTGACACGAGTTATACATAATGATTATTTTGTCATTGACTATACCTATGTTTGTCCTCAGTCTTGTCACGGCAGCATAGTCTCAGTATGCGGGCGGCGCGTGGCCCCGCACTTAAAAGCCCTAATGCCGTCGTGGCTTCAAGCGCAGTACGACGAGCACGCGCCGTCTCAGACGCACGCTCAGGCCTCGCTCGCGGTATGTACTGTTCTCATATTTTTACCTTTACCGGCTTCCAAAAAGGAAAAGGTTCTATGTTCATCTGTATGTATTTTTTTGGTGTATGTTCATCGATATTTTCGCTAATTGGGAACCAGTTAAAAAGAAATACATTTAGTTCGAAAGTGTATACTTCCGAGATGGTCCCGTTTAAATTTTATCGAAATCGGCTGAGTTTTTTTTTTTATAAATCGAAAATATAAAAAAATTATATACATCGATTCGAGCAAACTGTTCGAATTTTGTACACGATTGAAGTCGATTGTGTCATTTTTGGCCAATAATAATCACTATGACAAAGTTCCTTTCGGGCGATTACGTGTAAAATGCTTGGAATGTTGTACCTAGTATTATAAAGCACACGAAACCATAGCTGATATTGACGGGGACACATAAATCATGATTAATTTTTTTGAAACATTAAAAGTTATCGCCCGGAAGACAGTGCCTGACAAAATTTGTACCTGAGGCCTGTATAGTCACCCTGGACTCTGGAACCGGGGTATTAGAATACGGTTTCGGTATCCCCTGCCTGTCTTAAAAGCCGACTAAAAGGGGCACCTGGGATTCGAGGGTGGGCGCACTTGGGGATGGGTTTCACCCAATCGAGTCCGGAGGAGACAACTTAGGGCAGGGCTTAGCCAGCGTCGTTGTAAGCAGGCGTGTATAGTCCTGGGACGTCAATTGACATGCTAGAAGGCACTGGTGCGTTCCAACGGAGATCCCAGTGCCGTCCATAAAGCATAGAAGTCGCCTACCGAGGGGGGTTTTAGTGGTTAAGACCATATAACCCAGCTGCATCCCAATGCAGCTGGGTATCTGTAAAAGATTTCCCCCCCGTCAACAAAATAAAATAATAATAAAAAATAAATAAAAAAAGGCCTGTATAGTCAATCGACATAAAATATAAAATTGTCTTGTTAACAGAAAACCTTCCCAGACAGCAAGCTGCCTGAAGTGATCTCATTTTGCAAGAACGAAATAGTATCTCATTTGGTGGACAACCTTACCGGGACCGGTGAATCTGCTTTCTTTAGAAAGTAAGTCTTTTGACGTGATAACTTCTTTAGCGGCGTTGTACACTTTTTGGGATGGGTAAAGGATTATATAAAGATTGATTGATTGATTGATAAGACGGAGGGAGCAAGTTTACACTTCTATCGGCACTCCCGGAGTGCCCGGGATTGTTTTATTTATTCATAATTTTATGTTTATTGATCTACATAGAATAAAATAATCTAATCCTTATTTCAACTGCTGCATGTTTAGGACCTTTTGTAACCAGTTTTCATCATACGACTTCATGCGTTTGCCCGCATCTAGTTTATTTTGAGAAAGGACATGTCCACAAAATGTACGGAGGCTGGTATAATAATAATCAAAAATTCTAACCACAACATCGTTACATTTCGAGAAAATTCATATTTTTCTGAGATAGACTCAGAAAAATAAGAACTTTTAAAAATAAAACAACTTTTAAAAATAAAAAAAGCCCTCCGTTTTTAAAAAAATAATTTTGAATTTATTAGGATAAATAAATATATTTGGCTCAATAGGTAGTTTATCTCTAGCAACCCTGATTATTTAACCTCAAAATTGCTTTTTTTTATTAATTAGACACATTTTTAAAGTGTTTTTTGTCACATTGTACCTACTAACTAGTCACACTGGTAGGTTATAATTTTTAGTTTTAGCAAATTAAGTGATGGATGTGTAAGAATCAGCTACGAATGCAATTAAAATAACGATAGAAGCACTTTATCATCGCCAAACTAGTAAAAGTAATAAGCTGTATTGTTATTTTTCATACAATTTATTTTTCACATTTAAAAAAAATGGAGGGGTGAAAAAATCTAAATTAAATATTTTTGGGAAGCCCATAAAACAAGCTTTCAAATGATGTATATATCATCTTGGTTCGATTTTTCTCTGAATAATATACCACTTGTGGACGTCACCTTTAGCTTATAGTGCCGAGTGCATAAGAATGTTTGATCCGGCACAGTAGCAGTAGTAAAATTGTACAAAAATTAGATGTTATAGTAAATATGATTGGTATTTCAGGACAGACACGCCCGAAGAGAAAGAAGTGCTGGTAGTCCGTATTGTAACCAGCAGTTTACACGGACTACAGTACACCATACAACATCTGCCGGCGGAACACGACGCCTGGCTGTGGGAGCGAGTCGATACCTTGCTCAAAGCCAATTTGTTCTGGAAACGGGCCACGAACAATGAAGCTAGGATTAGGTAACTATAGTAAACCGCTTCGTAACCAGCAGTCTCCACGGACTACAGTACACCATACAACATCTACCGACGGAGCACGACGCCTTGCTGTGGGAGCGAGTCAACACCATGCTCAAAGCTAGTTTGTTCTGGAAACGGGCCACGAATAATGAAACTAGGATTAGGTAACTATAGTAAACCGCTTCGTAAACAGCAGTCTCCACGGTCTACAATACACCATACAACATCTACCGACGGAGCACGACGCCTGGCTGTGGGAGCGAGTCGATACCATGCTCAAAGCCAATTTGTTCTGGAAACGGGCCATGAACAATGAAGCTAGGATTAGGTAACTATAGTAAACCGCTTCGTAAACAGCAGTCTCCACGGTCTACAATACACCATACAACATCTACCGACGGAGCACGACGCCTGGCTGTGGGAGCGAGTCGATACCATGCTCAAAGCCAATTTGTTCTGGAAACGGGCCACGAACAATGAAGCTAGGATTAGGTAACTATAGTAAACCGCTTCGTAAACAGCAGTCTCCACGGTCTACAATACACCATACAACATCTACCGACGGAGCACGACGCCTGGCTGTGGGAGCGAGTCGATACCATGCTCAAAGCCAATTTGTTCTGGAAACGGGCCACGAACAATGAAGCTAGGATTAGGTAACTATAGTAAACCGCTTCGTAAACAGCAGTCTCCACGGTCTACAGTACACCATACAACATCTACCGACGGAGCACAACGCCTGGCTGTGGGAGCGAGTCGATACCTTGCTCAAAGCCAATTTGTTCTGGAAACGGGCCACGAACAATGAAGCTAGGATTAGGTAAGTATATTAAACCGCTTCGTAACCAGCAGTCTCCACGGACTACAGTACACCATACAACATCTACCGACGGAGCACAACGCCTGGCTGTGGGAGCGAGTCGATACCTTGCTCAAAGCCAATTTGTTCTGGAAACGGGCCACGAACAATGAAGCTAGGATTAGGTAAGTATATTAAACCGCTTCGTAACCAGCAGTCTCCACGGACTACAGTACACCATACAACATCTACCGACGGAGCACGACGCCTGGCTGTGGGAGCGAGTCGATACCTTGCTCAAAGCCAATTTGTTCTGGAAACGGGCCACTAACAATGAAGCTAGGATTAGGTAACTATAGTAAACCGTTTCGTAACCAGCAGTCTCCACGGACTACAGTACACCATACAACATCTACCGACGGAGCACGACGCCTTGCTGTGGGAGCGAGTCGACTCCATGCTCAAAGCTAGTTTGTTCTGGAAACGGGCCACGAATAATGAAACTAGGATCAGGTTACTATAAGAAAGCGCTTCGTTACCAGCAGTAAACCATACAACATCTGCCTACAGAATTCAACGCCTGTGGAAGCGAGTCGATATTATGCTCAAAGCCAATTTGTTCTGGAAACTAGGACCAGGTAACTATAGGAAACCGCTTCGTAACCAGCAGTCTGCACAGGCTACAGTATACTATACAGCATCTGCCAAAAGAACACGACGCCTGGCTGTGGGAGCGAGTCGATACCATGCTCAAAGCCTACTTGTTCTGGAAACGGCCACGAACAATAAAGCTAGGATCAGGTAACTATAGGAAACCGCTTGGTAACCAGCTGTACGCAATACAAATCTGCCGACGGAACGTGACGCCTGAAAAAAAATACTTGTCTATTATTTTTTGATAGTCTCTGACGGACTAATTATATTTTATTACTTCATCATGCCTATCCACTTCAGAGCTCGTAGAGCTACTTGGATCTTACTAATAAGATTCATAGTGAGAGATCACGCGTTTTCGTGCAGGAAGTTATCAGTGTTGTTACTACTATACACACTGTGACACTGGTCAAAAACTTTCGGCTTGAGGCACTGAGGTATATATTTTTTTTTATTTCGAATAGGTTCGCGTTTGACTACACACTGCCTGATGTTGAGCAGATGTGCGGTCTAGGGTGTAGCACGCTTACCTAGAAGATACCTATTCAGGATTAGGATACCCGGGATTTGAAGACACCCACGTTGTACTTTAACGGGAAGACAGATCCAGGCAAAGCGTTCCACATTCTGGCTGTTCGTATGAGGAATGAGGATTCGAAACGCTTGGTTCTAACGCGCGGAATGTCCACCATAAAAGAGTGGCGCTTTGGTCGCGTCTGTCTAGCCGTACGATAGAAGAAAGGGGCAGGTGGGACCAGATTGTGCAACTCCTGAGCGCACTCCGAAGTGAATCCGATAAAAGGCCGACAAACACGCCACCTTACGTCGATGCTCGAGACTTTGCAGCTGCGACTCAGTCAAGGTGTTGTCAATCAGCATCCTGGCTCGCCTCTCAATCGACACCAGAGCCTCCAGTTGATATTTGGCAGAGCCACCCCAAAGGCGAGAGCAAGACCTGACTTGAGCTTTCTAAAGACTAAGCAGTTGCTCAAGTGTGAAATACCGTCTCACCCTAGAGAGGTTAATTGGGCTTTTGACTATATGTAAGAGCCAAAGTTGAGAGTAGATGAGAGTTAAACGCCTAATAGTTCCAAGCTGTCAATTACCAGAACGGAGACACCACGGAAAGCGGGAGACAATCGGAAGGGTCTCTTTTTGGCCGAAAACAGACAGCCCTGAGTCTTCGTGGCATTAAACTTGACCAGGTTATCATCACCCCAGTCGGATACCGCCTGCAGACTCTTCAACCATAGCTTCTCTGTGTAACTCGATCTGCATGTGGTCCGCTGGTTCTTGCATCAGATGTGTAGCTCTCCACGACTGTACTGTCATCTGCGTACCCAAAGACTATCTATATCAGGCGAGAACAAAGTATTTTGTTAAAAAATAAATGTATATAATATTTTTTTTTTGTATTTGTAGGGCAGCGTGGTACGCGGTAGTGGGGCGTATAATCGAACGTTACAAGGAGCAGTTCGCAGAAGCATACGGGCAGAAAACTATCCGCGTGTTGGTAGGGGCAAAGGAATCTAGCCCGCTGGCCGCCGCCCAGCTGTGGGACGCCATGTTACTGTTCATGTCTAATGTTGAGGTAATTTGTATAATCTCTATCTCTGAAATAAAAAAAATATCACGCACGAAGGGTTCCGTACCATATGGGAGCCCCCTCAATATATTTTATTTTCAATTAATTGTTTATTTGTTTATTTTCGAAGCAGTGGTGGCCTAGAGGTAGTGACACCTGCCTTATAATCGTGAGGTCGTGGGTTCAAATCCCGGACCCGTACCAATGAGTTCTTTGGAATTTATGTACGGAATTTCACACCAGTGGCTTTTCGGTGAAGAAAAACATCGTGAGGCAACCTGCATATGTCCGTAGAAGAAATTCGATGGCATATGTGAATCTACCTACCTACCAACCTGCACTGGGCCAGCGTGGTGGATATGGCCACAATCACCCTTCGTGGGTAGGCCTACGTCCTGCTGTGGACTATTCAAAGGCTGATACAGTACAGTACAGTTTATTTTCGTAGTGAACATGTAAATAAATATTCTGTGAATATTTCGAGCATCTACCTGTTGCCGTTAATATCGAGTAAAAAATTGGTTTTTGTATGGGAGCCCCCCTTAAATATTAATTCAATTTTAATGTAAAAATACAACTAAATATTCTGTGAATTTTTAAAACTTGTTACTGTTATTAATATAGAGTGAAAAACGGTTAAAAGTCAGGTTTGGGAGCCCGCCCTCAAATAATTATTTTATTTTGTTTTAAGTATTTGTTGCTATAGTGGCAACAGCAATACATCAACTGTGGAAGTTCATGAGATACAGCCTGGTGACAGACAGACGGACAGACAGCGGAGTCTTAGTAATAGCACAGCCCGGACACTCCGCGATTTGTCATACATAATCTGCTGTCTTACGCACACTACACAGTACTTACTCACAGACAACACACATACGCACGAACGCTACAACGTCTATGGCTGTCAGCGATCACCACGACGTGACGACATGCCGCGTGAGTGAGACAGTTGCGTATTAAATTTTGCAAAAATGAATATAAATCTAGTGCTTATAAGAGTATGACAATTACTTAATTTGGAAGCCTTTTTGCAATAAATAACCGATCTACTATATTTGAAAGAAAATATCAAGAGAAAGTTACCAAATAATGTAATATAAGTTCCTTTTACTTATCCTTAGATAAACATTAAAAATAATGTATTGTTTTGTTACGTATTATTGATATTCAACCATACACAGCACAATTCTTCCTTATTGTCACAGTCTAGGTATTTTTTATTACAAATCTACCGGCCAGTGCAGCCCGCGCACAGAGTACACGATCGGTACTTGAAACGCGGGGTGGAAGTGAGGAAGACTCAAACGGGTGGGGGGTAACGAGTGACCGTTCTATACGTAGTATTTTTACTATTTGGGTACGGAACCCTTAAAAACCACACAAAACCACGTTCCTTTTTGTAGCATAAAATACTACTTCCTATTATATAATATTATAAACGCGAAAGTTTGTATATATAGACGTATGTTTCTCTTTCACGCAAAAACTACTGAACGGAATGAGATGAAACTTTGCAGTACTAGTGCTTATAGGTACATCAGAATAACACAGGCTATAATTTATAAATATGTTGCGTGAAAAGAAGTTCGCCGGGTCAGCTAATTATTTATATACATTTATTTTTTATTTATTTTCAGGAATGGTATAAATATTTGGACAAATCAGAGTTACTGGGCAAAAGAATACTCGACGTTTTAGAAAGTGGTAAGTACATAGAAAAGATGGTGTAAATTTTCTAAAAAAATTTTTTGCATAAAATTCACATTTCATATAATTTATTGGCCATTTACGAGTATAACATGTCTGTCATACATGGCAAGTCAGTTTACATTGAAATCGAATTTGAAAATTCATATCCATTAATTTTTTACCCTTAACTTGCAGGAGGTTGGGGCGATGCGCGTCACTTGTCGAATGTCATACTGCCGTTGTTGGCCCACCTTCCCCCCGCTATGCTCACGAAACAATTCTACATTTCTTTCTTCAACGCTATTTTTAATGGGTAAGTTGCTTTTAAGCATTCCACGGTTTAGCTTAAAAATAACTACAGGGTTATCCAGAAATGGTGTACTGAGCCGTAACGAGGTTATTCAGACCATCATCATGAACAAATTTTACTTGGCCAACTCGGAATTCGAAAAAACAATGAGCTTGTTTGTTCCATAAATTTTGCTGTTTCTGAATTGTAAGTTTGTATGGAATAGGTGATTTTTAGGGTTCCGTACCTCAAAAGGAAAAAAACGGAACCCTTATAGGATCACTTTGTTGTCCGTCTGTCCGTCTGTCCGTCTGTGTGTCTGTCAAGACTCTTTATCTTAGGAACGCGTAAAGATATCGAGCTGAAATTTAAACTATATACGATGAATTCTTGCAGTTGTGTAAAAGAAAAACTTCTCAGTTATCGTTTAAAAAAGTTAGAGCTGTTTATATCGTAAAAAACCGCATATTTCGCACTCACAAAAATCAAAACCTACAGGGTACTTCCCGTTGACATGAACTATGAAATTTGGCGAGAAGCATTGTCTCAGAATACACATATAGGAATAAATCTGAAAACTGTACATTTTTATTTAAATCACAAAAAAATAGGGCTTCAAAATTCACAAAATATGGGTTTAAAATTCAAAGTGCGTAAATCGTATCTTGTAAGTTATAGTAAAAGAGCTTCATTAGCACATGCTAAAAAAGGTTTTTAAATATTTTAACAATTTTCGATGTATGACGAGAAAAGTAAAAAAAAAAACTTTTGTCGATGATGATGATGAGTATAGAGATTTTAACAACGTACTTCCCAATATTGTGAAATTTTCAGGATTTGATTTGTACGGAACCCTCGGAGTGCAAGCCTGACTTGCACTTGTCCGGTTTTTTTTCCAATTCTGGGTTGGTCCCATAGTAAAAGTTGTTCATAATGATAGCCGACGAACCCCTCTTTTGGCTTAGTACAAGGCAAGCAGATAACCCTGTACAAAATTCTTTAAAGTTGAAAGGTCATGAATACTTTTTGACTGCCTCGGTGGCTTAGTGGTTAGTGACTCTTGACTACGCGTTCAAAGAGGCGTGGGTTCGATTCACACTCAGGGCAAGTATTTATGTGATGAACACAGGTATTTGCTCTGTGCCTGGGTATTATTTAGGTATTATCTATTACTTAAAAATATGTATACTTTGTAGTATATCAGTCTCTGGCAGCCATATGACAAGTTTTGCTGAGCACCTCAAAAATCTGAAGCGAACGCAGGATTTGAACCTGACCCTTCGGATCACTAGCCCGACGCTCTAACCAACTGAGCCAGCTCGCCTCCTACGCAAGCGTCAAATCTTTGAAGTGCTCATATTACACCAACTTATAGCGTCGGTCTAGTGATCCGAAGGAGCAGGTTCAAATCCTGCGTTCGCTTCAGATTTTTGAGGTGCTTATCACAAAGGTAACTCTTTGAGATAAAATCTAGTGTGGAAAGCACTCAAAATAAAATCATAACAAGCTTTGCTGAGTTTGGTGTCAAAGACTGCGTGTAAGATGTCCCCTGATATTTATTATTTTTGTTTCAGATTAGACAAGAAAACCATTCTCAGTTCTAAAAGCGAAAGACAATCGTGGATCACGAGCTTGGACGAATGTTTGCGATACCTCTCAATACAGCAACATGACTTTATACTAGAAATAGTTACCTCCGTACACAGAACTTGGCTCGAAACGATACTCTCTGACTCACACGATGGACTAATACGAACCAACCTGATCAAGCACTCCGCCAGTACAATGGCGGCCTTGGTCAAATATTGGCTCAAACAAGCAAAGGAAGGCCACAGCGAAAAGTACGATCAGTTAATCAGAAATTTCTGGCAAAACGTTGGATCCACAATCACGGCACAAGTTGACAAATTATCTGCTGATCATGCAGATATCACCAAATCAATCGACGGACATATTTTGTTACTACAGACATTGAAAACTGCATTTGTACAGGAGACGAAAAAACAGCAGAGTATAAAATTCGATGGTGATTCCCCGACTGTTGTAGAAAAGCCTAAACAAAGTCCACAGTGTGACGCGTCTGTTGTGGAAAGATACAATCACAATTTGAATGAATTGGTTCAAAAAATATGCGCGCATTACTTTGATTTTGCGAGTAAAAAGCAGGTTTCTAGCCCCGTTTTGACGGCTTTGATCACTCTTCTCGTAGACTTCGATAGTCAATACTTATTCACGGGTATTGCAAGACACTTTGATTGTGATTCGACGTATAAATTCTATGAAAAAGTGCTTAAGAATTGGCTCGCTGGGGATACCATGCGGTGTAAAGCGGTTGTGGATATTGTGTTCTTGTTTTTGAAACATTTGACTGAGGTGGAGCAGGATGCTTTGTTTGATAGTTTTAAACAGGTGAGATACTGGTTTAAATTATGTATGATTTTAGTATATTTTTTTAGGAGTGTGATTTTTTATAGCATTAAAATGTAGAGTAGAGTTTGCCTGATTTTAACCCAGATTTTAATATTACTTATCAGCTGAAGCATATTTCATTATTTTTAGCATCGTTTGTTTTTCTATGCGAACTCAATTCTCAAATTGAAATAGCAGTGGGTACAGTACAGGTCGCGGCATATAGGTTTTTTTTTTATTATTATTATCAACAAAAGGTTACAATATAAATACATATTTAAGTAACACCAAAAAACCTTGCAAAGGTTTGTCGTAGTGTTAAGTTCTTCGCACAATAATTAAATTTATCAATTTTAAGAGCAAATAAACAATCGGTAATCTGTAATCGTTGCGAAACCGCAGGTATCCGAGCGAGAGCGCTCGCGTCGCACTTTGTCTCGCTTTCTCTCGTGCATATAACGAGTCAAGGTAACTGACGGGAGCTCGGGAAGTGTAGCGCTAAGCGAAGTGTGGAGGGGCTGGCATGAGCTTGGTATAGCGGTCACCATGCGCAGCCTTCCCCTCCACACTACCCTCAGCGCTAAACTTACGTGCCGCTACCTGTAGAGCACATAGCTGGAAGGCTGGAACTGATAGCCAATTATACCTAGCGACGTCTAACCGATTTTATTGTAACCTATTTTTCAATAAAATCGGTTGGACGCCTAAAGCCTAGCAAACGTCTTTCGGCTGATGATGTTAATCACTCAAATTACTAGTTTGACACGGGAACCACAAAACAATATTAAGGGTTTACCTTCGATCAGAGCGCGAAATTCAATTTTTCTTGGTTTTTTTGCCATTCGCAAGATAATCATTGTAATCACTTCATTAAAACTCGCGTGAGAAATCATTATACTAAATAAAACACCGGTTTTCACTCACGTATGATATACGGCCGGGCCGCTGGGAACCCGGCCGGTTTCGCAGTAAATTAGTACTCCTTCATCAGGGAATACGCGCGCTCCCGTCGACTGACGCACGCGCACTCAGCGGCCCGGCTGTATATTATACGTGAGTGAATACCGGTGTTTTATTTAGTATAATCATTGTAAGTTCATGAAAACTGGTTTTGCGACCATGGATAGGTCGTGCTAAGTGTGGTATGCGACCTTAACCATTTTTTCTTTAGTAACACTACTACAGCTAATGTTTCTTGTCTTTCAGTTCCCCCCATCAGTAGTAGAGTGGTGTATGTCGATGTCTCTGTCGCATCCGCACTTTCTCTTTCCCTCAGTGAGGAGATGGTTGCGATCTACATTGGTAGAAGCAACTGTAACTTTTATCTGTCACCGAGTCATCGAGACGGGAGACAGTAAAGCCAAGAATATGTTATTATTGTGTTTGAATCACGACGCTAGTGGAGGTGAGTGAAATTTTATGACAAAAGCATGAGTAAAAAAAAAAAAAGGAAAAGTGCGAGTTAGGCTCGCACATCGAGGGTTCCGTAGAAATCCGGAAAATTGAAGTAAGTTGTTAAAATCTCTATACCATAAGCATCGACAAAAAAGTTTTTTTTTTTTCATTTACATTTTCATTTTCACTTTTCTCGTCATACATCGTAAATAACACATTGTTAAAATAATTAATAACCTGTTTTAGCATGTGCTAATGAAGTTTCTTTTATATGATACCCTTACATGATACGATTTACTCACTTTGAATTTTGAACCCATATTTTGTGAATTTTGAGGCCCTATTTTTTGTGATTTAAATAAAAATGTACAGTTTTCAGATTTATTCCTATATGTGTACTCTGGGACAATGCTTCTTGCCAAATTTCATAGTTCTATGGCAACGGGAAGTACCCTGTAGGTTTCGGTTTTTGTGAGTGTCGAAATATGCGGTTTTTTACACGACATAAACGGCTCTAACTTATTTAAACGATAACTGAGAAGAAGTAGGAGAAAGAACTTTCTTTTATTCAACTGCAAGAGACCATAGATATACGTATACAGTTTAAATTTCAACTCGATATCTTTACGCGTTCCCGAGATAAAGAGTCTTGACATACACTCAGACGGACAGACGGACAAAAAAGTGATCCTATAAGGGTTCCGTTTTTCCGTTTGAGGTACGGAACCCTAAAAACAACATTTATGTGGTAAAATACAATATCACACACGCACACTCATGCAAGCGCCCTGCGCCGCGAGTCGAGAGAACAGGAACAGGCATACATTTTCGCCGCGCGGTAGAAAGAGAGAAGGATATTACTTCCTCTCTAAGCCGCGCCGGCTCGCTCCGTCCTACAAATTTTCGATCAGCTTACGCGTCTGTCTTGACACGAATTTAACATTTTTTACCCATTCCAAAAAATGCACAACGCCTTTAAAGAAGTTTTCACTTCAAAAACATATGACAGAGTTATGTTATGCCAGCGGCCCAGAGCCACGCTCCGTTATTTTAAGGATTTGGGCTGGCTCGGGTAAACGCTGGAGGGGGAAATGCACAAAACACCCCATGCGGGACGTCAGTGCAGGACTTATCGCCCCTACTTCGAATGAGAATTAGAATAAGACGGAGTATTGTGGTTAGTCGTCGTTCTTCCCGTACCACCTTGTATCTTGCGGGCTCTGTCACAATTTATTATATGATTATGCGAGCGTCTTATATGTGCATTGGCTACGACCGTTAAGGAAATCTTTCCAACGTACATGCTCCCATAAATTGGTACTGAATAAATAATTTGTGTTTACATTCGATAATATCACAACTTTATAGATTTAAAGAACTCGAGTTGCATTTTTTACAATGTTAAGTTTTACACTTTTATCCAGCTATCTATCTCGAATTACTTTGCCGATTTTAGTTGAGCCCTATCTTTTTACAGAGATGATAATCAATCCAAGCGCCGTATCCAAAATCCTGGACCAGTTGAGCGTGGCCGTGACAGACGTGACGTCACCGGCGCTGGAGCAGGTAGCAGGAATAACGGCGAGACTTTGTACCACTTTGGCTGCCCCGGGCTTGCAGAGGCTCGTGCTAGCTCTGTTTAGAGTCAGCGTGCAAGTACCGGTTAGTTTTTTTTAGTTGTCATGTCAAATCTGTTTTCCAGTTCCATTTATGAAATATATTGTCATAGTCAAAGCCACAGTCTAACGATCAAGTAGCTAGAATAACAGCGAGAATTTGTACCACTTTGGCTGCCTCGGGCTCACAGTGGCTCGTATTAGCGCTGCTTAAACTCAGCGTGCAAGTGCCGGTTAGTATCTTTTATATGGCATCGCATGTCTGATCCATTTTCCAGTTCCATTTATGAAATAGATTGCCATAGTCAAGGTCAAAGTCTAAAGAGCAAGTGGCTGGAAAGACAGATAGACTTTGTACCATTTTGCAGCGGCTTGTCTAGCGTTGTTTAAACTCAGCGTGCAAGTACCGGTTAGTGTATGTGTTTTTTTTATTGCGATTTTGTTTTAGCCGTGTCAATTCATCGTCTCAACTACAGGATACCTACTACTAGACACAGATCTGCAAGTATCAGCTAGTAGCCTGCATCCAGTGCGATTTGTGGTTACCATCGGGTCATCTATTCACTTTATTATTGAAAGTATCACTTCATTCGAATTCGAAGTATGTATTTACTTACAATTGGGAATGGGAGTCACTGTCATGTTTGAGGTATATGGGTGTCAGGGTTAGCAAAAGCCAATGCCTGAAATTGGCGCCTTTTAAAATTCGCGCGGCCATTAACCAAACCTTGTTTTTTTAGTACAATAAGATGTTATAAACAACGTTTAATAAACAAAAAAAATCTACCCTCAGTCCGAGAAAAGTTATGAGAGTTAAAAGTTTGTAGATATTCATCAGGTTTTTTGTAAAGATACCGCATAATAGATCATTCAAAACATATAAATAATGGTTATATCGGTACCTACTATATTATGGTGCGCCAAGCACTCGTGATTTGACAGTGGTCAATCCGCCGGCGATTTAGAATCGCCGCACGCACCGCCGCCACCACCGCCGAGGATGTGTATGTAGTTGGCTGTCTCCTGTCCTACTCTAACGCGCACAGGAGCTTGGTTTGTTTCAATTTCTCACTTACAAACCGCCCCCTTCCCCCCGCCCCCCCCCCCCTCCCCTCCCCCCCCCCCCCCGGCAATCAAAAGAATAAGGATTAACTAATACTCACTCACGCCTCGGTATTCGGTCGGGGCGCGCTCCACTGGACATACCCCGCGCTTTTGCGCCACACACGGACCCCAACTCGCGATGCCTAGTGTCGCGACACCCAGCCATCATTCCGCTGCTGTCGCTTATGCGACGCGAGGCCGCATCGGGCCTCGCCACTACGCGAGCCCGCCTCGGCGGCCAGGGTCGAGTTTCTCCCCCGGTGCCAGCCGCTTCAACATCGATGTCAGCCACCATCGTGGCACACTACCGGACAACCACGGGTAGGCGTCGCTTCGCCCTGGCGTGAGCTTGACGCCGCCCAACCTGCGTGCTCGACTGTCGTCGTTGACAAACTGTGACACTGTAATGAGTGAAATACACATCCGGCAAAAGGAGGTCCTCAAAGTTCTCCGCAGTCTAGATGTGAACAAAGCCAGTGGCCCTGATGGTAATCCGGCCATTGTATTGAGGACTTGTGCGCCTGAGCTGTCGCCTGTGCTGACTCGCCTCTTTCGCCTATCTCTTAAGACAGGTCAAGTGCCCAAATCTTGGAAGCTTGCTAACGTGCAACCTATACCCAAGAAGGGCAGCCGTGCCGACCCTGCCAACTACAGGCCAATTTCGATCACGTCTATATTCTGTAAGACTATGGAACGTGTTCTAAACAACAGGCTCCTGGCCTACCTGGAAGCGAATGACTTACTCAGTGACCGCCAGTACGGCTTTCGCCGAAACCGGTCTACTGGGTATCTTCTGGCGTACGCCACACACATCTGGAGTGAGGTCATGGAGAAGCACGGGGAGGCGCTGGCTGTCTCCTTGGACATTTCCAAAGCTTTTGATAGGGTCTGGCACGAGAGCCTTATTGGCAAGCTTTCATCTTACGGCCTGCCTGCTGATTTCTGCACATGGATATCAGATTTCTTGAGGAATCGGTCGATACGAGTTGTCGTTGATGGCTGCTCGTCAGACCAAATAGCTATCAATGCCGGTGTTCCTCAGGGGTCTGTGCTCTCTGCGACATTCTTCCTACTGCATATCAACGATCTGCTTAAGCCCGGGATCTTTGGGTACGCAGATGACAGTACAGTCGTGGAGAGCTACACGTCCGATGCATAAACCAGCGGGCCACAGATCGAGTTACACAGAGAGGCTATGGTTGAACGGCTCAACTTGAGTCTACAGGCGGTATTCGACTGGGGTGATGCTAACCTGGTCAAGTTTAATGCCACAAAGACTCAGGCCTGTCTGTTTTCGGCCAAAAGGAGACCCTTTCAATTGTCTCCCGCTTTCCGTGGTGTCTCCGTTCCGTTAACTGACAGCTTGGAACTATTAGGCGTTTCACTCTCATCTGGCTTTTTGGCTCTTACATAGAGTCCAAAGCCCAATTAGGATTTCTTCATGGATCACAATAAAGAGAGGTTTGGTATAAGCTTCTGCCTTACCCGGAACAAAAAACGTGTCCAACTTTCGCCTGGACTAGCTTGTCTGCTCAATGGGAGCACCTCTAAAACCACTATGAAGCAGAAAACATACGATGCGATGCCAATACTGGAAGTAGCGGGCTGTCGATGTCGACTGGTGCGATCGAAGAATAAAACGGTTGCACTGTTTGACTGGACGACCGAGACTCCCTTTGCGCAGGCAAGTTTACTGCTGAAGAGTCTAGGTGAAAACACAGACAGTGTTTCCCGCATGATAAGCATCGACGCCATGGTTGTAGCACACTGGACAGGAGAAGTCACGGACCGGCTAAGTTGCCTGGAGGCCTCCAAAAATCATGAGGTCATCATATACGAAGACAGGGGAGAAAACTTAAGTTTTCTGAAGTCTTCGTCAGAAAACCCTGCAACTGACAGCTGGGGACACCCCGTTCCATGTTCATCCACTCAAAGCAGTTCTGAAAGGGTACAAGAAAGAACATCGGCAGAAAAGGTCGCGAAACGGCATAGTGACAGTTGCGACGGGAGTAGAGGTCACGTTTCGGCTTTTCTGACAGCATTTAGCGCCGCAGCACAGAGCTTGTTCCTACAAACACCGAAAATAAAATGGCCCAGCACCAAATCAGCCACTAAAACTACACCACGAACAAGGCAAGCGACTCCAACTAGAGCCGACATGGGACAGGTTGATCCGCCCCTCTATATCCCTGCCTCAACAGCAAAAGATCACGCCAGAAACGCCTTCATAGAATTCTTAGCTATAACGAGAGCGACTAGAGAAGTCAATCTCAGAAACTGCGAAAACATCATGCAGTCTTTTAGGCTAGGAAATGAGAGTCTTTTGATGGCGAGACTGGAAGAGGCAGAAGCAGCCATATACAATAACGACACTTCCCAGATCATCAAGGGAACAATGAGAGGTCAATATATGGCTGCTTATAATGCAATAAAAGGATTCGTGGCCCTAAATGAGGATGAGACGGATCGGACTGGAAAACTGAAGTACGTGACGCCACCAGAGGACCCTATTGTGGTGACCGCCAGGTGTACCAAAATAATGCTGGATGACAAAATTGCTAACATGGCAAAAACCATCGAGAGCAGTCAAGTCGAGGCACGGTGGGGCAACTGGAAGGTACCCAAGATCCAGTGGGTCAATGGAGTGCCTGGTTGCGGCAAAACAACTTGGGTGGTACGACACTTCGATGTGGATAGGGACGTTATCATCACCACAACAACTGAAGCAGCCAAAGATCTAAGAGAAAAGCTGGCGCACCGTATAGGTAACTTAGTAAGAACTAAGGTGCGCACCATGGCTTCCACTCTCGTAAATGGTTTTCGAGGTTCTGAGAGTTGCAACCGTCTAATGGTGGATGAGGCTCTCATGAATCATTTCGGAGCTATAGTGATGGCTTCGAGGCTGTCTGGTGCCAGTGAACTTATCCTCATCGGAGACGTTAATCAGCTACCTTATATTGATAGAGAAAACCTCTTCGAGATGAGGTACCATCGCCCTAACCTGGTCGCAAACATCAGCCAGGAGTTGTTATGTACGCATCGGAACCCCATGGATGTAGCGTATTCACTGAGGGAGATATACACGGGTGTATATTCCTCAGCAATCCAGGTCAGATCTCTAGAGCAGAAAAGATACACGGGTGCGCTAATACCCCATAACCTCCCCAACACCCTCTTTTTGGTCCACACTCAAGAAGAAAAGGAGACCCTTATCACCCAAGGGTATGGAGTGGGGTCGGGGTCGCGCATCCTTACCATCCACGAAGCTCAAGGTCTGACATACGACTCTGTCATCGCCATAAAAATCAGGGCTAAAATGAGGTTGCACGAAAGCGTTTCACACGCGGTCGTCGCAGTTTCACGGCACACCAGGTCCTTCACTTACTTCGCAGACAACGAGGAAGACGCTATCAGCCACTTTGTGCGGCGTGCGACGGCTGCGTCACCCAAGGTCATCGTAGACTATAATTTAAAGATGGCCATTAAAGACCGAAACGCGGCGGTGATGGAGGCTCTGCGCGGTATAAGCAGTAATTTGTAAAACGATATTATGTAAAATCAACGTAGTTTAAAGTTTGTTTTTAATTTTATTAGATTTAAGGTCCTTTTGTTAAGCCTTTCCAAGCAATATTGTTCAATCTTTTTTTCTTAATGTATATCCTAAAAAGCACAGACCCTGGAGTCTGTGGAGTGTAACAAGTAAATAAAAAAAAAAAAGCCCAATTAGCCTCCAAAAAACTTGGTGTTCTCTCTGAGACGGTACTTCACACCTGAGCAACTGCTTAGTCTTTATAAAGCACAAGTCAGGTCTTGCATGGAATACTGCTCTCACCTTTGGGATGGCTCTGCCAAATATCATCTGGAGGCTCTGGAGTCGATTGAGAGGCGAGCCAGGAGGCTGATTGACAACGAAACCTTGACTAAGACGCAGCTGCAAAGTCTTGAGCATCGTCGCAAGGTAGCGTGTTTGTCGGCCTTTTACCGGATACACTTCGGAGAGTGCGCCCAGGAGTTGCACAATCTGGTCCCCCCTGCCCCTTTCTTCTATCGCACGGCTAGACGGACGCGACCAAAGCGCCACCCTTTTATGGTGGACATTCCGCGCGTTAGAACCAAGCGTTTCGAATCCTCATTCCTCATACGAACAGCCGGAATGTGGAACGCTTTGCCTGGGTCTGTCTTCCCGTTAAAGTACAACGTGATTGTCTTCAAATCCCGAGTAAATAGGTATCTTCTAGGTAAGCGTGCTACACCTTAGACAGCACATCTGCTTAACATCAGGCAGTGTGTAGTCAAACGCGAACCTATTCGAAATATAAAAAAAAATATACGCGGTATGGCATTATACACGGTAAATAAAGGAATTAATGAACACTTCATTGCACACAAAGACACAGACATAGACAAAGACATTGTCGAAGCGATTTCTTCCAAACCATCTTTCAAGTAAATAGTCAATTACCGCATTACAGACAAAAACGGATAATTTGGAGATGAGGTTTGCAGAAGGCGAGATAGTTCCAGGTGCAATATCACTCCTAACAATTCAAAAAGCATTCAACAGTGTTTATTTATGTTAACTTAACTCGTAATTTGCGCCTAGGTGATAAAATAACCTTAAAAACAAATAAATCAAAACAAACTTCTAAGTCTTGTAACTTTTTCTGGACTGAAACTACAGCTGCAGCATTTCATAATTATCATTTGTTACACTATACTGAACTATAAAAACAAGGTTTGGTTGATGGCCGCACGAAAAAAAAAAGGCGCCACCTTCCATACAAAAACCGGCATTGGCTTTTGCCAACCGTATTTAGCCAACGCAGGGGTAACGTGATAACGCGTGGTTGATTCCAGAAACCCATGAACATCTCAAGAGAAGCGTCATAAAAGCCAATTTACTTTCAGCGTGGATGCAGTCGGTTGTCTCTAGAGACGTGGTGCGAAGTGCTAGCGGCGTGGCAGGACGGACTCGCGGCCTTACAGGAGAGTGAACGAAAAGATGCGTTGCAAGAAGCTGCCAGGATACTGCACGCTCATTCGCTCGTCGAGTAAGTAAAATGAGAATCGAAACTATCCAATTAAATAGGATTCCGTACTGAAAACGCGCAGGAACGCGCTGGATGCAAGTTTCCAATCGGGCTTATTAGAAATCCATAGGGCAGGTCCACGTACAGCAGTAGATGTACTACGGTTGATTAGAATAATAGATGTCCAATCTGTAGTAATTGCTAAAATGCAGACCTTACAGATTATGCTGACTATATCAACTGTAATGCTATGTGGAATGAATTTACTTCTAAGTTAGTAAGTAAGTAGTTTATTTATATCACAAAAATTAAAAAAATGTTTACAAGCAATAAGAGAAAACTTAACACTGCACTAATACACTACTTACTTATAGCCACAAGTTTATCTAGCTTGTTAATGCCGCTGTGTTTTATGAATAACTAGCTGACCTGGCAAACTTTGTTTCACGCAATATCTTTATAAGTTACGGTCTATGTGTTATTCTTATGTATAAGCATTACTATTTATATTTCTTGTCAATCCGTTCAGTAGTTTTTGCGTGAAAGAGGAACAAACATCCATACATACCTACAATCTTTTGCGTTTATAATATTAGTAGGATTTCACATATAAACTACAAAAATAAAAACATGAAAGATCAATGGAAATCTTTAATTGATTCATTAACCTGGTATTTCTATTTCAGCAAAAAATCCATGGATTTAAAACAAGTCGAGCACGTCATATCTCTCTGCCCGTACCTTCTCTCATCAAATTCTGAACAGGACATTAGCGAAATCGTCGAATTCACTCGCATTATCTTCGACATAACTCCCCCTGACCCCACAACGCTCGAACCTTACGTTCTGAGACATACCATCGTCAAAGGACAAATAAACTGTCCATTTGAAGATAGCTACGTCACGAAATTCATAACCGACGATTGCACAAGAAACTCACTGAAAGAAGTTACTAAAGAAAACTTCATTTCGTATATGAATAACTGCATCTTTAAGGCGATGTATTTACGGACTATTTTGCTTCACAAAGTGGACGAAGAGTTGGAGGATACTTGGTGCAATGATCTGTTGCTTGATGATTATTTCGTTGCAGAATTCTGTAAAGTGCTTCACGACTTTATAGTTGTATGTTCGATGATGGACGCCTATTGTTTTGTAAGTTTTATTTATATTATTTATGGCCTTTTTTATAGTTGTAATAATATTTGTGGTCTGCTTTGACCAAAGAGAAAGATCTTGCGAATGGGGCATGTCATTGTTTAAACTGTAATTGCCTTCCGCATCCGATATAGATTTTTCTTTGTCGGATTTATTAGGTTTTTGCCTCTGTCAAGATTTCTATGGATGAAAGGTTCCTTTGTAAAAAATGTTGCTAAAATGGAGTTGTGGTTTCCCTCTGAAAACGCAAAACTGCATAAATGCTTTCATATAATGTCGACATCATAGTCATGCAGGTTTTTTATTATATTTTACTATGGAAATTTACGTGGTTTTCACACATTTTATACTATATATAACGGGACTAAACTCACGTGTAGGGATAGTCGTAACGACTATCCCTACACGTGCACTGAATCGCAGTGCATTGCGAGACGGCTCCGCGTGCTAGCACTCGCCAACTTGAGAAAGGTCGCCGAATGCGACCGAAACTATAGTCGTTACGACTATCCCTACACGTGAGTTTAGTCCCGTTATATATAGAATATTTTTTTATTATATCCTATTAAGTAAGTAAGTAAGTTCGTATAGGCCGGGTGGCTAGCCCTGGTGTCAGAGTTTTTAGGCCGCCTGAAGGCCTCTGACATGGCTAAACGGTTAAAACAACCGGGACCTACAATTTAACGTGTCATCCGAGCCACGGTAGCGCTCAGTTGGAAAATGCCACCCGCGGTCACCCATCCAAATACTGACCGTGCGGAACGTTGCTTAATTTCGGTGATCGCTGACAATCACCTAATCAAACTACATCCTATTAATTCTTATACTTAGCTTTATTCAATGTTTCTTCATTAGACTTTTTTTATTAGCATAGAAGGTATAACCATTTGTATTTCCTTTTCTAGTGGCCACATTACACTCTATTGAGACAAATGAAAAGTAGAGTAGACAATTTAGTAGATGACATTACTAAAGAGTGCACACGCAAAACTATGACACATTTACTAAACACTCTATCCGAGTTGGCTGCCACTAAAGGCTACTATTGGTCGTTTACTCGACGATGGTTTGAAAAAAGTCTTAAATTCAGAGAAATCGAACAGGAAACCTTCAAAGACAGCAAGTTAGAGAGTACTCAAGAAAAAGTCGAAGAGACTCAAAAAGGCAATGACGAAAAAGTTGAAGGTATTCAAGAAAATGCAGAAAGTGATGTGAAAACCAGTGAAAGTGCAACGGAAGGTGATAAGAGCAAACCTGATGAATTTGAGCACATGGATTTGGAGAATCTACAAGATATAGTCACTGGCAGTGGATTCTTCCATACTCTACAGGTTTGTGTGTCCATATTCCTATTATTTGAGATTATTTTACTAGTAAATTGTAGTTATGTTGGTGTAATACAGCTAAAACCATCTCAATAACGTCTAATTTTAAAGTTATCGGAGACTTATTTGGCCATTGGAATTTTAAGTGGCTTGCATGCGTATGCGCATTCGTATGGTCTCAATCAAGTCATTTTTATGCCCTAATTTACGTCACGTATTACTAATGAATCAAAATTTTACACTTGTAGTAAAAAGTGTCCATCCATCCATCGGCCATAGGACGTCCACTAATGGACATAGGCCTCTATAGATCTCCAGTAAGTTCGGTTGGATGTGGCTTGCATCCAGCGCGATTTTGCGGTCTTAATGAGGTCACCTAAAACGCAAAACTAAGAAACCAATCGTTTTTTTTTCATATTTCTACCATAGGCTATTTGACTACTTTTTGTAAATACATAGTTAAAAATTATTCGTTAGTACATAATAAGCACGCATAATATATATTCACGAGAGATCTACTGTATTAACAATTAAAATCAGTGTTAAAGAATAGATTTTCAAGATCCCGCTTTTGACATTCTGTGAAGGCGCTGGTCTGTGACGTCACACGCTAGGAAATAACATTAATTAATACTAGCAAATACGCTATTAACTAAAAATACTTTAAAAGTAACTTACAGATCCAATAATATTACTCCGAAAACTCAAACAACAGTCAATCGCATGTGACGTCACCAGAATTGTCGCCCATCTTAGCGCGTTCAAGTCACAGATAAAATATCAAAAAATATCGTATTTTATTTGGTGCGATTTGCGAAAATCAGACATTTTAGTTTAAATAAAGTGAAATATGCCTTTTTCATGCTTTTATTCTGTAAGGATTACCACAACAATAGTATATTTTCAATGTTGTCAAATAGCCTATTCCTGTATTTAATACTAATTTATGTTTCAGGCGAACGATCATTTCCAAATCAAACCCAGCGACTCTAGCAGCCTACTCCGTACCAAGTACCTCGTAATGTTGCGTAGTTTCTTCGCGGCGCATTGTACCGAGCCTAACGTAGTAGGGGGCAAGTTCATCGGTGACGTCAAGGAGGGACAGAAGGACTGTAACGCTGACGTCATCATTAACGCTTATTATAACAATAATCATCTGATGCTGTATGAGAAGTAAGTATGCTATACTAAGGTTCAAGTTTTCTTGGGCTTTTGCCATTACACATAAACTACTCATTGTAAGCTTATGAAAACTCATAAAACGGCCTTAAAAGTAGTGTCAACGAGAGGTACATAGACACCTTTGAACCAAAATAGTTGTCATTCTATGCACAAAACATCAGGCCACTATCAAAAGAAACAACGAGTTGTTTTCAGGGACTGCCGGCAGAAGTGAAAACTAGTACATATAAAGTACTAGCGGACCCGGCGAACTTCGTTTCGCTTTCCGTAAGAACCTTGTACAGAGTATTAGAAAACTACAAAAAAAAATAAGCCAAATCGGTCAAGCCGTTTTCATGTTATGTCGTGACAACGGAAAACGGGTTTCATTTTTATATATTATATAGACTATTATTTATGTGGTAAAATAGAATAACACACTCGCGCAAGCGCCTTGTGCCGCTTCAACGAAACAGAAGAAGCAGGCATACATTTTCGCCGCGCAGTAGAAAATGAGGGGGATATTACTCTCTCGCTCCGTCCTACGAATTTTCGATCAGCTTACGCGTCTGTCCTGACGCAAGTTAAGATGGAAACATACTATAGGACGCGACTGATAGCCGCGACTTAGATGTGCACAGTCTTAAAACACCCGGCGTGCCAGATCTCTCTCGGACGTCCGAACGCTCAAGGTGACGTCCGCGGACTGATGTCCGATAGTTCGCACGGCTCCGCGGACATTCATTATCTAGATACCTATCAGTCGCGGCTGTCAGTCGCGTCCGTCAGCCGCGTCCTATAGTATGTTTTCTTTAATATTTTTTACCCATCCCAAAAAGTGTACAACGCCGCTAAAGAAGTTTTCACGTCAAAAATAATTTCGTGCGCTGACAGGCATTGGGTGATTATTCTTTGGAAAGAGATAGTCGGCTGGTTACGGCTTTGGGCGTTTTTGAAGACCGTTGTCTCTATCGCATAAATCACAATTGTATAAATCAAACAGTCGTTTCTGTGACGTTTGGTACAATTAAAGACAGACGACGCTCTGCAAAAGCGTAGAGCTAACCAGCCGTTTGAACAGAAAAATAAGGTATCAAAAGAGACCTACTAAAGCCGGAAACATACTATCGGACGCGGCTTACGGACGCGACTGACAGCCGCGACTGATAGGTATCTAGACTATGAAAGTACACTGAGCCGTGCACATTACCGGACATCAGTCGCGGACGTCACCTTCGGACGACCTTGAGCGTTCGGACGTCCCAGAGCGATCTGGCACACCGGATGTTTTAAGACTGTGCACATTGCTAAGTCGCGGCTGTCAATCGCGTCCGTCAGCCGCGTCCGATAGTATGTTTCCGGCTTTAGTAGGTCTCTTTTGATACCTTATTTTTCTGTTCAATTATTCGAAATATTTTTTTTATTTAAAAAGTCTTATCTGTCTTTTCAATAGTTTTCAAAAAGAGGAGGTTCCAAATTCAGCTGTGTTTTTTTTGTAAGCTAGGTACTCGATTACTCCGCCAATAATTAACCGATTTACCGATTAACAGATTTTTTATTGTTTGGTATATCATACTCCAGAAGTGGTTCCATTTAAATTGTTATGAAGAAAAATCATCAATAATGTGAAAACTACTACGTTGATAATATGATACAATCGATCAGATTGAAGTAGGCCATGCCATTTTTGAAAAAAAATAATTATGTCTGTCCACTTTGTCTATGGCCGTACTACGTTGCTACGATTTGCACATTTTTTTCTCAGAGATGTAACCAGCGCTCCCTGGAGCCAAGTAGTGAGTAACGCGGCCGTGGCAGACTACCTAGCGGCCCTAGTGTCAGCACGCGGCTGGGAGCTGCCCGCCCACCACTGGGACTTCGCTACCATTACCCTCTGCAATCTGCTGACCTCCGTTGTCAGCTCTAAGAAGAGATGGGGATCCACTAAGGTTAGTATTTTAATTCCGCGTTTTAAATGAGATTCCGCTCGCTGCCGCGATCCGCGACAGACGTGTTAATTTGCTCGGTTAAATTACTTGCATACTAGCTAAACATAACTAGCCCTTAGTGCTATTGTCTCAAGTGCAATATTTGTGTGTGCGCAGAAATTGTTCGTAAACAACACGCCAGCTCCACTAGCTGCTGTTGTAAGTGAAAGGTTGTTAGCTCAAGGTCAAGTGCACAGTATATGTAAAAAAAGACGACACAACAAAATGTTTCATTCCCCAAATGGTGAAAAGAAATCTTCGTCTCTCACTGATCTCTCTAGAGCGGAGGCTCTCACATCTAGCCGCAAGCGCAAAACCAACCCTGGATCGGAGGAGATGGGGGAACTTTTTGCGTTTATAACAAAAATGAAAGAAGATCAAGACAAAAAATTTGATGCTATAACGGGTGGCTTAGAAGAAGTAAGGTCACAAAACAAGGTGATTCTGAGTACACAAGAAAAATTAGAAAAGCTTTGTGAAAGCTTCATGGCCCAACATGCCGAAACAAAAGTGAAAATTGACAAGTTATCCAATGAACACAATGAAGCTTTGGTCAAAATTAATTCCCTAGAAGAACAGATTGAAGAGTTACTACGAAGCCAAAAAACAAAATGCTTAGAAATAGTGAACATCCCAGAAGATGAAAAGGAAGTATTGGAGACTGTGATTGATAAGCTTCATAAATTGCTTGGCGTTAAAATGGAACCTGGGGCTGTAACAAGTATTCATAGAAACAAAAAATCTAAGGGAAAACCAGTAGTCGTGGAGTATCGATCTCAATACGCAAGAAATGAAATACTTAAAGCTAGCAAGTCCTACAACAAGGCCAATAAGACAAATAAGCTTAGCACTCGCAACCTGAATTTTACAGATGTAACAGAACCGCTCTACATTAATGAACTCTTGACACCTAAAGCAAGGCAGATTTATTATCAAGGTAGGCTGCTAGCTAAGAACCACGCTATTGCGCATTGTTGGATAAACAATGGACGAGTTTTTGTAAAGAAGGCTGAAGGTGACCCAGCAGTGCAGATGAAGACCCTATCCCAAATTGAAAATTTACACCTAAGCGATCATTCGATATGACTATCCGTTACTAAATTCATCCCGAAAATTGAATCAATCGTGTTTGCAGTAGTTCTCTCAAATTTCCTTCAAATGAGTACTATTATCGCGGAGTGCAACATTTTTCGACTTTTCTCTATTAATAATATTTTTTTGTCATACTCACTAATCTGCACAGATCATATAGATCTTATAACTGATCGAAATCAAGTTAGTTTAAGTTTAAAACATTGTTACACGTACAATTCGTGTGAAATCATTCATCAATCCACTGCATATAATTTAAGAATTCTCACACGTAGCCATACAAAATCAACACCTTACAAACCAACGAAGCACCGTAAACAAAAAAAAACATTCACACAAAATACACCGGTCCTGCTTACTGTTCCCAGCATTGCTCGAACTTACCAACACTACTCTTTTGACCAAGTGTGGAAAAAATATGATCATGACTGAAGTCACAGATCTATTTGTTGACATTGATAGAAATATCAATGCCGGTAAGTCGGTATTAGAGGAAGTACCGGAGCGATGCAGGAAACACATACAGGTTTCGGAATTGTGTCTAAACGTAATAGTACAGAATATCCGTAGCATCAATGGCAATTTCGATAAACTAGAAATTCTTACCAATCGCCTCAACTTAGATGAAGACATAATCGTCTTAACTGAATGTTGGTTATCAAAAGTCAATAATCTTCCTATAATTCAAAACTAATTTATTCCTTTAAAACACAGAAAAACTACAATCAGAATGATGGTGTAGTAGTTTATGTCAAGAAAAACCTAGAAGTAAATATTTATGAACCCAATAACACGAAAGAGATGACTTGCTTAGTGATTACGTATAAAAATGAGTTTGCTTTCATATGTTTATATAGGCCACACTGTTTCAAGAACCTAGATAACTTTTTTGATTCAATTGATAACGTATTAAGCGATCTCAAATCATATCACAACATTTTTATGGTCGGAGACATGAACATTGATATCAAAAATGATAAAAATACTCAATATTCTACAACATATCTCAATCTTTTAGCATCGCACGGCCTATTGGCATCACATACTTTTGCTACACATGAAAAAAATTGTCTAGACCACTGTTTTACTAAAACTAACCATCAAACTACGACCATTGTTTGTAGCTCCACTATAACAGATCACTACACTGTGATATTATCTGTAGCTATAAACCGTACAAATACTAAGACAAGAAATAAATCCTTTAAAAAAGTCGATTATGCAGCGATAATACAAGATTTGGCTAAAATTAACTGGACAGAGTATTTAGCAGACAAAGATCCAAACACTGGAATAACCGATTTTATTTCTACTATCCAACGCACTATGTCCAATCATACGAAGCTAATCTCAATATCTCGCAGTAAACGAAACATGAAGCCATGGGTCACTAGTGGCCTAATGAGGTGTATTAAAAATAGAGATAGACTACATAAAAAACTTAAGACAGATCCCGAAAACGTTATTCTTAAAATTACATATTTACGTTATAGAAATACTTGTAACAAAATTTTAAAAAATACTAAAAACGCTTATTTTCGATTAGAAATGACCAAACATAAACAAAATTTAAAAAAACAATGGGAATGCGTAAAGACTCTTTGCCATATAAATAAAAGACAGGATACAAACCACGAACTTTTAAACATAGGTCAGACACCCGCTGATTCAGTTAACAAAACTAATAGTTATTTTGCAAACGTTGGAAGTGATTTAGCTGGTAAAATTATTTCTCGAAACCAATACGAGTCAAATCAGAAATATATGAGCAGCCATGAATCGGCTAATGACTCCTCTAATTCCACACATTTAAATTCCTTTGTTCTCCTCCCTACCGATATAGAAGAAGTTAAAAAGACAATAATTGGCCTAAAAAATAGTCCTAGCACAGGTTGGGATGGAATACCATCAATTGTCTATAAATTAGGCATAAATGTACTGGTGGAACCAATCACACTACTATGCAATAAGTGTTTCGAGCAAGGCTGTTTTCCTGAGCCACTCAAACGATCAGTAGTTATCCCAATTCATAAATCTGGGGATAGGGACCGTATCTCCAATTATCGACCAATATCCCTGTTGCCAACACTGTCAAAAATAATAGAAAAACTCTTGAATACCCGATTAAAGCAATACTTAGAGCATTATAACTTACTCTCAAATAATCAATTCGGCTTTCGTAATAAAAAATCTACAAATGACGCTGTACAAAGTTTAGTAAATTTGATTGTCAACGACTTAGATCGAAAAAATAAGTGTTTGGCAATATTTATCGACCTGGCAAAGGCCTTTGATACGGTCTCTGTCCATACACTCCTTGTCAAGCTGAAAAAAATAGGTATTAGAGGTATACAATATAAATTATTTAAAGATTACCTATGTAATAGAAAACAGTCGACTAGAATCGATCATTATAATAGTGATGAGATTATTGTTACGCATGGTGTACCACAGGGTAGCATATTGGGACCAACCCTATTTCTGATATATATTAATGACATGTGTAGTTTAAGTCTTAAAAATGGCAGTGTTATTACTTTTGCCGACGACACAGTTTTATTTTTCTCGGGTAGATCATGGTCCGATGTAAACCAGTATGCAGAAGAAGGCTTTAAAACTGTTACTAACTGGCTCGACAACAATTTACTGACATTAAATGTAACGAAAACTAAATATGTCACATTTAGCATAAATAGTCCGGGACAACCACAAATATCAGAAATTAACATTAAAGCGCATGAATGCACATATACCAATAACTGTAACTGTCCACAATTGACCCCAACCGACGAAATTAAATATTTAGGAGTTACAATTGACAACAACCTAAATTGGAAGTCACAAATTAAATCCTTGGCTGCACGCGTTAGAAAACTCTTATATATCTTCAAATCTCTCAGATACGTATGTGATAAGACACAAATTATGTCTGTCTATTATGCACTTTGTCACTCTGTGCTCACGTACTGTATTTCAACTTGGGGTGGTTGTTCAAAAACAATACTATTAACTGCCGAAAGAGCTCAAAGAGCAATACTAAAGGTCATGATGTTTAAGAAGTTTCGCTTTCCAACTTGTGACCTCTACAAAGATATTTCCATATTAACAATACGACAATGTTATATACTAAAAATTACACAAGAACAACATGGTATACTTCCAGATCGCAGTGCTCAGATTAGAAGAAAAGATAGACCTTATTGTATAGTTCATTATAGAACTAAGTTTG
Source organism: Hypomecis punctinalis (assembly GCA_949316475.1). Classification (NCBI taxonomy): domain Eukaryota; kingdom Metazoa; phylum Arthropoda; class Insecta; order Lepidoptera; family Geometridae; genus Hypomecis; species Hypomecis punctinalis. Next base: position 4,105,489 of record OX438805.1, read on the forward strand.
CACAGCGCTTTGCGGGATTCATGAGTCCTTATCTATATAATGTTATAAGCAAAAATATTGAGCTACGAACTCTCAATAATTACAAGTGTAAAAAAGCAGTATATAATGTTTTAAAACAAATGAACTATGAAGATACCGAAAAGTTACTTAAAATTACTGAATAACTAGCTAACCTGGCGAGCTTCGTTTCATGCAATATCATTATAATTATAGTCCATATGTTTACTATATTGTGTAAACATTTAAATGCAAAGTTTCATCTCAATCCGTTCAGTAGCTTTTGCGTGAAAGAGTTACAAACATCAACACATACTCTCAAACTTTCGCGTTTATAATATTACGGGGGTATAGGATATATTTATGAACACTCGAGCTCATTGTCATTAGAAACGTTTACTAAGAAAACGAAAATTTATTTTTCTTCCAAATGATATACCTATATTCTAACGTCTCTTGTGTTTGGACACAATAACACACTACTTTCAGGTGCATTCATACACATACGCGCGCGGGCACACACACACACACACACACAAACACACACACACACACACACAAACACACACACACACACAAACACACACACACACACACAAACACACACACACACACATATATACACACACACGTGCGCAGACCGCGCGCACATGGTTACTGGGAATTATTTAGGAGTAATGCTGATGATGATGATTAATATTAGGTTATTAACTAGCTAAATTAAGATAAAACATATTTATAAGTAAACGTAATTATATTTGCTTATTGTATAGTGTTATACTATACAACACTGTACTGTACTGTTCTAATTTGTATCTCTGTACTGTTATAATAGTTTATACTATCTATGTAATAATTATATCTAATAATTAGTGTATACGACCTTAACCATAACATAATTATGTATTTTACATGTAAAGTATAATTTTTTTTTTTTTATGTAAAGTATATATATTTGAAACTATAATAACAAACATAAATACATAAATTTTAAAATCAACACCTTCACTTTACTGTTGTCGGTTCAAAGAATAGTCTGAATTGTGTACGTATACTACATTCTCCTTATCCATTGAGTCGTCCGTCTCCGTCGTACACGTTACACATTGCCTAGCAAATGAGCGAGAGGAAAACTACCGCCCGAGATACAGTTTAAACTAGTTCGGGAGGTAGGGTGAATCTTGGTTAGTTACAAAGCGAAAAAACGAATACCTAGAATAAATGTCTTAACTTTTTAAGTAATGTTTGTATTATGACTAATATCTAATCAATGTATCTATCAATGTACTTGTTCGTTTTATGAAAATAAATAAATTGAAAAATTGAAATTTTCAATTAAAACACAAACACACCTAGATCCCCTCTCTTTCTCTCATCCACTTACAACACGTACGCGCAGTGGCAGCGCTAGCCACTGCTTAAAACGTATTTTTTCTCTTTATCGAATAAAACAACAAAATATGGTCGCGCTCGCGATTTGCGTTTCGCATTTCGCGTTTCGCATTTCGCGTTCTCATTTTAACTCAGTTTGGAACAAACAGGGATAAAAAAATAAACTCATCTTTGGTATAAAAATCGCAAATGTTGCCCACGAGTCACGGACACCCTCTCACACACGTAGGTACACCAATTACAGTGTTTTTAGCTTTATACTAACCTCTGATATCGTATGTTTCGTCTTTTTTACCGACGAACCACCGGAGGAGGTATACAATTCGATGCGTATATATTTTTTTTATGTATAACCACGCATAACTGTTTTCATAGTAGTCCGATTTCAATAATCCTTTTTCATTGAGAAGACTATACTTCGAAATTGGTCCCATTTAAGTTTTATTGAAATTGACTGAGCCATTTTTGATAAATCGACAATAATGTGAAAAATGTTACATCGATCCGTGCATAATATTTGCGTTCCAGCGATGCGCCCCGGTGTATTATACATATAAACATTTCTCTTGAATCACTCTATCTACTAAAACAAACTGCATCAAAATCCGTTGCTTAGTTTTAAAGATATAAGCATACATGGGGACAGACAGCGGAAAGCGACATTGTTTTATACTATGTAATGATTCTGTACACGGGTGAAGTCGGTCATGCTAATTTTTGCAAAAAATAATCTTGTTCTACTTATGTACCTAGGAATTTAAGTTTTTTTTTTATATTACTAGTAAATTATCTCCCGCAGATAGCGTTACTATCCCGCGCGGTTCTGAACCTGTACCTGGAAGTGGAAAAGTTCATCAGCTCCGTGAAAACAGAGTGCCTCAAGAAGCAGCCGTCGGATCACGTGGCGCACTTACCGCACGAGTGGGCTGATATATTCGCGCCTGATATCACCGTCAATCTGTTCACCCTTATCTTCCATTTACTAGGTATGTATTACTAGTTTCAATAAAGAAAACATCCGAAAATTCGTCTCGTCTCGCTCGCACTCATTTGGTTATGCAAGCGAGAGGACACGATCCCCCAAATGTCTTCTTTATTGACACGAGTTATATGATTGTTTAAGTGTTGTAGACCATCGGCCATATTGTGTACGCATTCTGACGTTCGGATTCGCTTTTTCTCCCGCTCGCTCTCGTGGCGTGAGTAACTGGCGCGAGCAGGAGCAAAAGCGAAACTGAACTTTAAAACGCGTACATTACGGCCCTAGACAGGTTGTGGTTAAGAAAACAGTGTCTGAAGAAACAGCTTTCGGATCACGTGGCACATTTACTGCTCGAGTGGGCTGATATATTCGCTTGTGATATCTCTATCAATATTTACCCTTATCTTCAACATAATAAAAAAAAAATTGATAAGCTGCCTGAAAGCCTCTGACATGGCCAAACAGTTAAAACAACCGTTATAATCCGCGCCACACAAGTCGGCGGATGAGAAGTTAGCCGCAGATGACTTCGCCGTGATTCGCTAGTTATTGCGCACGTGTGCACAATGCCGACGCCGCGTGGCGTAGTGGTGACCACGGGCGTAGGGAGCGCGCGGGAGGCATGAGGTTTGCGGGGCGGGTGTGCCCCGGCGTCTCGTCTCACTGACTCCCGCGCATACCTTTATTTTGCCTTTTGCGCTGCGTTCTGCGCCTAACTTCCTATCCGCTGACTTGTGTGGCGCGGACTATACTACAGTTAGGATTCTTAATTGAAGGGCGAGCCCAAAGGGCCGTAATTTTATGAGTTGTTAGTCGCGTGATTTACACTACATTCGATTTCCATTCGAGTGCCACTCGGTGTAAATGAGTCGCCTCATTTTGAGATTCCAGATGAAACCGAAATTACGCACAATCTATTTTGCGTAAATAAAGTTTTTGTATTGGGAATAATAAGAGCATAGTTACAGCATATTGTTGAGTTTAGTTTATTTTTAAGTCTGGCTGCCATTTGCATAGCTTGTAGACTCGCGCGCTAGGCGCTAATTCGTTTCGCTTATCACTATGTAAGTTATAAACTTGATGAAACAACTTTAAGAAAGCGTTTACTATATCACTATATATACTATATAGCGTTTACTATACTATATCAACTTTGGCTGTTATTTCGAAGCTAGATAAACATAAAGAAAGTCTTAAAGAAGCCTGATTCACAACCTTTCCCGTTGTTTGCCGGACGAGTACTTGGGGTAGGTACTATCCTAAACAAAACCCTTCAATTTCAGAAACAAGCAGTAAAACGTCAGTGACAGCGAACAACATGGCGGTTCTGGAAGCTCTAACAGAATGCGTCAAACGCTTAGACTGGGAGCAAATCCCTGCGCCGCGACGAACCGGCGCGTTCGCCCTCGAAAGGGTGGCCGTCATCGGGGCCACCGTTCTGAGCAACCCTGTACATTACTGCTTCAAGTATCTCGCTTATGAACTACTACTGATCGTGCTGAAGCCTATGGTACTAGATGATGGTGAGTTATATCCTTAACTAGTTTTCGCTCGCGGCTTCTCCCGCGTGATATTTTGGTTTTTGTGCCATCCCATAGGAACCTTTTATTTTTTCGGGAAATTGTGGCATACTTGTCGATTACTTATTTATTTTTCTTATTATGTAACACTTTTAGTTATACGGAAGAAATTAAAAACGATAAAGTGTTAACAAAGTTTATTTTTTACAAAAGCACAAGGAGAAAATTAGGTAGAAAAAAATTTACTAAAAGAGGGTAATTTAAGTAGTAAGATTAAGTTAGAATTTAGGGTCGGGGTAAGCACTTAAATGACGTGATTTGCGTTGCGCGACCGTCCGATACACTGGCCTCGATATGCTGCGTGTAGTCCGCGGCCGGCCGGAGCACAGGCAGAGTGGGAAATGTAGGTCGTCGACGCGGGTAGTGTTCCAGGTCTTCGGAGGGCAGGGTCTCCGAAGCTGGTAAGGAGCGGCAGCAGCAAGCGTGCCAAGTAGACGGCAGCAGCCGTGCAGAAAAACCCCAATACGGGGTAAAACCAATGCACAAGATAAATTATTTTAAAGTAAAATCTTCGATGAATTATGTATCGAATCGATAAAATATTTTCGCTGTAGGAGCGTGTCGTGCATTTGAGCAGTAACCGTTTGCCACGAGCACTCGCGGCAGCTCGGCCGCGGCGGTCCGTCGCGACATGATCTCCCCGCTCCCGCGCCTGTCTTCTGTCGTTTCGTAATTGGCTAAACCGCGCGGCCGTTATGCCGCGGCCGGCTTACCCAACTACACGAAAAAGTGTGAGAATCGTTACAATTATATAACTTTAATCTATCCTTACTTAACTTAAAACAATAACTAAACAAAAAGCCCGATTACAGAGGCGCCAGCGTAACTGTATTAGCTAAATAGCATAGTTCTGTTTCTTTTTCACTTTGGGCATTCGATAGAGAATACGCTTTTTACTATTTAATTTACGCTGGCGCTTCCGCAATCAGGCTTAATATAAACTTAATTATTCTAAATTAAAATACTTAATAAAACTTGGCATTATATAAAGTAGAAACAACAATATTATTATAATAAAATCTACAATGCAACTTACCTTTCGACATAAATGTCGGATCGCGGTCGTCGCTTGTAATCTTTACACGGCTTCGATGTGCGCAGGCGCAACGCGCAGCGACCACCCTCAGTTAGAAAAAACTAGCTGACGCGCTAAGATAGTTTGCGAATCTTTGTCTTGCAATCGACATTCTTTTATAATATTGTGTTATCATAATCGATGTAAAGGTCGTTCTTTCCGCCGTTTTTATATTTATGTGTTAACACTGGACTTTCCTAAGCTATAGACATTGTAATTGAAAGTGTTAATAAACAAACTTTTTGTGGTACTATAATAGATCCAACCGTTTACCGCTATCGTGTGTAGCCATAGAACGTAATTTTTTTAAAACGTTTGTTATTTTATGTAATTTATAAAAAAACTACTGCACTTATGGACTCAATTTGTCAAAGATGATTATTATACGGGATCAAGGAGCAAACTTAGGCAGTTGTTGTCATATTTTTACACCTCGCATTTAAAAGTGAACTTTTGCGTAACATGACGCAGTTACGTTCTATTGGTGCTGTCAAAAAGAAAATAAACGGTTGGATCTATTATAGTGTTTGTGTGATTTCCTGGATTCCCGAATATCATACCAAGGAAGCATCCAGGTTTTTACGGTGCATCATCACACACCCCCAATACTACAAAATAAAGCGCTACCAATCCCATAGGAACCTTTTATTTTTCGGTAAATAATGTAGCCTGTGTCACTTTACGTTCTTTTAAACTATGTCCATAGCAAAAATTAATTCAATCCCTTACTCCGTTGCTGCGTGATAGAGGAACAAACCAACATATACACTTTCGTATTTATAAGGATTTCAGTAATAGGAAACTACATAGCTGTGTTTCAAATTCGCATTGGAATGGGTGACCGTGACCGGAACCACCGTTCTGAGCAACCCTATGTATTACTGCTTCAAGTATCTCGCTTATGAACTGTTGTTGGTCATGGTGAAGCTTATGGTGCTGGATGACGGTAACTTTTCGCCTTCCAGGTTATAAAAGAAAGCACGCAACGTGCTCACGCGAAATATATCCCCGCGCCGCGATTCTTTGGCCCGTTTTCGATGGGCTGGATGGTGGTGGCCGTAACTGGGGCCACCGTAATGAGCAATTTTGTGCTTCTCATAGTTTAATAAGTATGTCGTACAAATGAGGCATGGGCAATTGACTGAATAGAATGAAAGGTCTATGCTTCCACACGCCGATTCACGGCGGTCTACAGGTCCCATTTTTCAACGAATCTTGACGAAACTGGTTTTATTTATTAATGCGCCAGATGCGTCTTTTTTGTTGTCAGAGATTTTTGATTGGTGTGGGCATTTCCCACAAAAAAGGGGGATTTATTTTGTTGCGTTATTCATTACTCAACCGATTTTGAAAATATTTGGATTATTAATATTGAAAATTTTGATAATTTTCTGTTGCGTTATTCATTTTGATAATATTTGGCAAGATCGTTTAATATCTGAATTCTAACAAGATTTGCGAGTTCCTACGAAATCAGTCTGGAGTAAATCAAGATAATTAATCTAGGAAGATTTAGTTAAACAGACGCGAGGTGTACTGTTCAGAGAAGTACTACTAATAAAAAAATAAAAATAAATAGTTTTTATTTCTGTAACCAATAATTTCTTAAATTACTGTAAATTGGAGCATTCTATTAGGTATAGAAATACCTGTGTCAGAAGACCCCGCTCTTCGATATCTATACTATGGTAACATCTTGGTTATCTTTAACAATTTTTACAAAATGCATTTTAAAATTTACAATTTAGTCTAAACTTACAAAATTTCCATAAATATTTCATATTTCAATATTTGTGTGTGTGAGTGTGTGTTTGTATGTGCGTGTGTGTAGGGGTGTGTTTGTATGTGCGTGTGTGTGTGTATGTGTGAGTGCGTGTGTGTGTGCATGCGTGTGTGTGTTATGTCCTAATACTCAACATGTCCAAAATACAAATATTTTTAAGTTGATTTATTTATTATTTCTTGATTTGTAACATTTCTTCTGTTTCCTCATAGGTTCTAGTACTAATAAATTATTAATTTCATTTATGTTTGTTTCTGTAGCGTCTTTGCTAGCAGCGTGGAGTGCGGAAGGCGAAAAAGATGATGGGAAAGACCGAACGGCGCCGAGCTTCTCGCTCCGACACTATGACGACGCGTACTCCAAGCTGCAAGACCTTGTGGAGACTGCCGTCGCGCATGTCGAGTGAGTATTTTAATTACTTCATTAAAACTAGCGTGAGGATTCAACTCACGATTATTTGATTACTCTGAAACCGGTCGGACGCATAGCGGTTCGACCGCTCAAATAATCGTGAGTTGTATCCGGTGTTCATATAAATTTTAGTATTTTAATTCCCGAGTAATCATTATTTTTTCTCCTAAAATTCACAATCGCCTTCAACATACCGGGGTGCGTTTTTTAGGGTTCCGTACCTTAAAAGGTAAAAACGGAACCCTTATAGGATCACTTTGTTGTCCGTCTGTCCGTCTGTGTGTATGTCAAGACTCTTTATCTCGAGAACGCGTAAAGATATCGAGTTGAAATTTAAACTATATAAGTAAACCTATGAATTCTTGCAGTTGTGTAAAAGAAAAGCTTCTCAGTTAACGTATAAATAAGTTAGAGCCGTTTATGTCGTAAAAAACGCATATTTCAACGCTCATAAAAATCAAAACCTACCGGGTACTTCCCGTTGACATAGAACTATGAAATTTGGCGAGAAGCATTGTCTCAGAGTACACATATAGGAATAAATCTGAAAACTGTACATTTTTATTTAAATCACATAAAAATAGGGCCTCAAAATTCACAAAATATGGGTTCAAAATTCAAAGTGAGTAAGTCGTATTATGTAAGGTATCATATAAAATAACTTCATTAGCACATGCTAAAACAGGTTTTTAATTATTTTAACAATATGTTTGTACGGAACCCTCGATGTGCGAGCCTGACTCGCACTTGTCCGGTTTTTTAACTTCGAGCGCCCTAGAAACGCATACGGAACTTTGACAGTGACAGTTCGAAAACCATTCGCCATTTTTGACCGACGAACCGGAGGAGGTACTCAATTCGACGCGGACATATATATACGCCCATAACTTTTTACTCAGTGGTCCAATTTTGATTTTTTTTTTATTGGTAAGAGTATACTTCGAAATTGGTCCCATTTAAATTTTATCGATTTTCTCAACCAAAATTTTTGGTTTTTGATAAATCAACAATAATGTGAAAAACGCTATAGGTCCCTATAGGTCTATAGGTAAGTTGAACAAAAAAATATCACTCTCTCCCTTTCGTTAGCAAAGAAAACAAAAGAGAGGCAGCTATAGTTTAACGTTCAAGTTGCTTGCCGGCTACTATACCTACATCGACCCGTGCGAACTTTTCGCGAATTCTGTACACGGTTAAAGTCGGTCATGCTATTTTTTTCTTTTTAGTTAACGTTCCATTTCACAATTTTCCCCTTTGCAGTCTATGGTTTCTTTTGAAATGTCCAGTACTAAAGTTTTGCGTGAAACGAATAATTTTAATTAAATTTCGAGAAAAAGAAAGATAAGTATAGGCTAGGCGGTCAAAGTTCTTAAAACGATCTCCAGGTCGCGTCATGTGAAAAGAACTCTAAAGCTTATAGGCGCACAAGGAAATGTAACTCCTATATATATAATTATATTACTGTGACGATAGTCATATTCTCATACATTCTTACATTGTGTAGTGCTAACTTTACACTCACACTTCAATAATGACATACCTTACACATAGATAGGTATACATTTAAAACACGTATGTACGAGTAATATTGCGAGTTTTGTCTTTCTGCTACAGCGATAACCCCCATAATAAATAAGCAATTAGTATAACCCTCTTTTGCTTTTTTATGTAAATAATAACTATATTTTCACAATTAATTAGCTTACTAAGTACTTCAATAATATTTTATTTTCATTTTAGTAACCTTACTTTTAAATTTAGTCGCTTTTGTTGTATATCTATAATTATACATTCAATAGTTAGCTAATAATAATTACTTTTCTAGTAATGTAATTTTAGATACCATAATAATAAGGAAGAGCCTAGGTCCCACGACACAGGTCACCCTAGTGTGGGAACTAGTGCACAACCTGTTTTTGTTAACTTTTATGGAACAATAAACGTTTTTTATTATTATTATTATTATTTATTGCACAGTAAATAGGAGTTAACTCTTCTATAGTCTGTTTCATTAGCGCTGAGAACCTTCGACAGTATTATGTTAGCACTCGTCTTGGCGAAATGAAAACAAAAGTATCGTTTTTTATTCAATATGTATCGCTTTCGTGTCGATAACGCAGCCACGTTTCTTGGTAGAGGATCAGGGGTTGCGAACATATTTTGACCAGAGTCGTACCGCATGGGGGAAATCCGACTCGAAGTACTCTAGCGTGTGCGTCTCAGCGCTAATGGAACAGACTATAGTACGTATAAATGCAGCAAGATTTCATTCCTATTACGTGTGTAATAGGAATTAAATTTCCATGCGCGCAGCTTGAAGCGCACAAGGAATAGTACATTGTTCACCGAGAGGAGAAAGTGACCGATTACCGTCGAGGGAGTCTTTAAAACACCCGAGATCGGGAATCGCACTTTCTCTCGAGTGATACATAGTGCTTTATACTACACCTACGAGGAAAATAAAAAACTAAATCTTTACTAATTGAAATTTATATTGAAATTGTTGCAGTTAGTGAAGCTTATTTTCACATGTTCTTTTTTCAAATTGTTTGACACCATCCAACACACAGCTAGTGGCCAGTGTCATTTTGCGAACTTGGAGATAAAAACTCACTGTAAAAACTTTTTGGCTTTTAATATTTAGGTTACCAGCGCATAGTCTTACCCAAAATTAAAAAAGAAAAACCACGTAAGAAATGGATTTTCATACACTTTTCTCTCCCGCTCAGATGCGTTTTCTCGCCGCATATTCGTTCGATATACAATGACGTACTTTCTACCGTAAATTTGATAAAGTATCAAGGTACTTTCCGAGCAGGTGTAGTATAAATTTAATTCCTTCTGCGTTCCTGCGTTTCCTTCCTTGCTCCAGCGCTCTTTTTACGCAACTCGAGGTATATCAATCTACGTAAAAAAAATTAATAGTTCATTCGAATCAATGTATGACATTTTTTAGATTATTGTTGATGTTACATTTTGATAAAAATGTTGTACCAACTTCAGGGTAAACCTTGTGTTGTCCTTTTCTTGATCTTTGTCAACGACATTGCACAATGCTCTCAAAATAGCTAGCTGCTCAATTTTGCCGATACATGAAAATTATTAGAGTTATTGAATCAACGGATGATTTTATTATGAGAACCTCTGCTATCTTCACTAAAGTCGAAACTTTTCAAGTTCTTTATTGTTCATTTCAATTTTAATTTAAACATATCCTGCCTAAATGCACAGAATAATAAATTATTATAAAAATACAACTATTTTTAAAACACGAGGTTTTTAGATCCTGGATATTATGATATCCAAGGTAGTACTAGGTAGCAGCAGAGTGCTAACAAGTAAAACGAGCCCAAATACGACGCGACGGGTCTATCTTGTTTAGTACAGAAGTTCCTATAGCCACCTTCCGACTCCATCATCAGATCGGCTTCATGGTACCATATTATTGCATTGTCACGCGATGTACATATGCTTGCGTGCAAAATTTCAGTTCAATCGGAAACCGGAAAGTTGGTCATATTTAATATTATAAAACGTCTATTATGTCAAAATACTCGTAAATGCTTTGTTTGTTTATATCTTTCAGATTACCACGATCGACAAATTATCCCTCTGGAATCTCTGTGCCTATGTGTGTGTTATCCCTCACTTTCACATCTCATCTGTAGTAGTGACACAACCAAAATGTGTATAATATTTCAGTTTGTGCGAATCTACGTGCGAGCTGGTGGAATTTACCGACGTGCACGGACTAGCGCTGGGCTGGTTCCTGCTAGTGGACGTGATGGGCCGACACTGCCAGCTGGCTAGAGGAGATCTACAGCATCACTATATACAGATTTACAGGTAAAAAAATGTCACCGATATTTCGTGGCAATGGCTGTAAAAGAAAAGTATGGATACTTTTCTTTTGGCCGTAAAAAGAGCCAAAACGGTCCGCAGTCCGTTCAGAGCTGCAACGGCCGTTCTTAGAATCTAATTGGTTATTTTCAGAATACAAACGATCCTTCTCAGGACCCTTATTTAAATGGCGCCAGGAGAGCAGCAAGCTTGTGCAATGCTGAAATTCTAATGTTTTTTTTTATGGTATGATATAAGTTAAATCTTATTTAAATGTGTGACATTTATCACCAATATTATGTGTCGTGTTGTATATCAACATTAACATTAGCAGATATATGGGATATTATTGCCTGAAACTGAAAAAAAAATTGGTGTTCTATACATTTGATTGAATAATTCAAGTCAATGAAATTTTCGACCACATGTTTCTGCGTATCTTTGATGTTTGTATTTTTTTTAGTTTATTATGGAATATATTGCAGGAGTAAGAACTACACGGTGTCGTTGCTAACGAGCGCATTACGGTTACTGCCGGCGGAGGTGTTCGCGCGCGCGCAGCAAGGGGACTCCCCGGCGTGTGTGTCGTGCGTGCGGGTCGACAACATGTTCACTTCACTCGTGCCTCTACACGTTTACAGTATGTACTAGACAGTTTCGTACAATATAGTTTACTTTCTTTTTGTGATAAGCATTTCAAAAATTGACGCGTTCGCAGGATTTTAACCTCATCTCTCTGGGATTCTGGGATGTTTATCACAAAAAGAAAGTTGAAAGGTGTATAGAACACCTAGTGTGTGAAGCACGATAAAAATCATTTTATTAATATGGTTTACTATTGAACTAGATGTTTTATAAACAAAGCCGTGGTGGTATAATGGTTGTAACGCTGGCCTGTCATTCTTGAGGTGGGTTCAAATCCCGGTCCCGTACCAATGAGTTTCTTTGGAACTTATGTACGGAATTTCACACCACTGGCTTTTCAGTGAAGGAAAACATCGTGAGGCAACCTGCATATGTCTGTGGAAGAAATTCGATGGCGTATGTGAATCCACCAACTCGCACTGGGCCAGCGTGGTGGATATGGCCCAATCACCCTTCGTGGGTAGGCCTACGTAATGCAGTAGACTATTAAAACAAGTCTGGTACAGTACAGTAAACATAGCCGTTTGTTTGCGAAGAATAAATAAATGAAGCAACCTACTGACTGCCACCCAGAATTCAAATCGTCATTCATACTACTGGCACCGTGTTGTGTTTACTTGTTTTTAATGTATGATGTAGGTACCTAATTTTAATGTTATTTAATTAATTAATGTGGATTAAGTGTAAATTGATGATTTATTTATGTAAGCAATTGTTTTTTTTTGTTAAGTGTTTACCATTGTGTAGATTTTTATTGACTTCTCAAAAGTGTGTCTCTGACACCCATTTGTTGAATAAATGAAATGATATGCAACAACGCAAACGTGTGCCACAAACGTTTATAACCCGCCGCATCGCAACGGAAGGTGGATTTGATGCGCAGGACGTGTTGGTTGAGCGAGTGATCATTGGTTATATAGACGGCCGCACCGCCGTGTGTCTGTTCTTCCAGCAAAATCTTTGCAGTGCGGTGCTGCACCGTTACTGTTTGGACCACGTCTAAATCAACGGTCAGCAACAGGAGGACCGTGGTCCGTTTAAGGACTGCGAAAGAGCCTCGAGCCTCGGACCGTCAAAATATAAATAATAACCTGGAAGACACACTTCACTAACTTGCTTTTCCTCTTTAGAACCAAACTATAAAAGCGGACTAGCGGCTCAAGACTCTCGGTATAGTTTCTCAAAATAATTTTAGATCTTGTGTTTTATAATTTAGAATTTCATTTAAAACGAAAATAATAAATAGGTTAAACTGAATTATTAACCGTTTTCTCTCTGGACTTCGTTAAAATTTTTCGACGGTCCGGACGCCAACTAAAACTACTTGCCGACGCCTGTTCTAAGGTATCGTCGAGCCAGATCCATTTGATTAGATAGCCAGATTGATGAGATCTTATTTTCTTCACAGAGTACTGCTCCGCGCAGACGGTGGCGTACGGCGCGTGTCGCGCACTATACTGGTGCGTGCGCGGCGCGGGCGCGAGCGAGGCGCGCGGCTGGCGCGGCGCCGCGCCGCATCGACACGCCACCTTCCTGGACTTCGTTGTGCAAACGTATGTGTAGCAGCTTCCTTTGGAACCTTGTTAAACTATTGATAGAGTACTATGACGCGTGTCGCACACTATACTAGTGCGTGCGCGGCGCCGCGCCGCGTCGACACGCGCGCTTCCTAGACTTCGTTGTGTCAACGTATTACCCCAGGAAAAGTAGAATTTAAGTTTACACTAAATTTCCGATCCAATTTTTTGTTTTTATAATGTTTGGATGGGCAAAGGTCTCAACGGAGTGGGTTCCTCTGTCCAGTCGACCCCGAGGCCGTCCTCCAACACGATGGCGCGACGAAATCGAGAGGTTTAAAAAGGATTGGACGGAGGTAGCACAGAACAGAAAAGAATGGAAGGAATTGGGGGAGACCTTTGTCCAGCAGTGGGACAGTACAGGTTAAATAAAAAAAATAAAAAACAATATTGTTTAGGTTCACTGAGCATAAAATCACAAAATGCTGACATATCCAAGTGGAGCTACAAGCGTCATCTTGAAAAAACGTTTTTGGCCGATATATCGGATACTATGCACTTTAGGGCAAAAGTCACAGTGATCATTATTGTAGAGAATAAAATTTAACATCATTTGTTTCTAGTAAACTTTTTTGTAAAACTTACCGTTTACGATTTATGGCCCCTTTAATGAACCGGTCTTATGATAATAATCCGCAACCTCTTCACTTACAGCTGGGTATGGCATTGTCTTGACTTGCTTCGGCCCCTCTGACCCTGCCATAACTTCGTCTGTAACATGTCCTGCTCACTTCACCGACTTTCATGACATCATGGTTACTACATCTCGAATTTCAGTTCTTCGTCGAATTTCCGTGTTTTAAACTCGATCTTGGAGTTTGATGCCCAATATGAACCTGTCTATGGCTCTGTGTAACTCTTATTTGGTTTACAGCCTCATGTATGAGTGTCAATGACTCTGCACAGTACTCACATGTTACCTAATTGATCGAAACGAAGCGAAGATTTTCGTTTTAACGGTGATTTCTTGGTTTTCGTCTACAGTTCGCATTTTCAACCAATCTCGACGAAACTTGGTACTCAGTTTTTCTATATTAATAGATTTATTTTGTCGTCGGTGATTTTTGGATTTGGGCGATATTTCCCTTAAAAAAGGGGCGAAATTGTTGTCGGGCTATTTATCTGCCGATTTTGCGAGTATGAATCAAATCGGTCAAGAGCGAGTCTAGATATAGGCTTATGAATATTTTGAAGAGATATGCCACGAGGCGAGACGAGACAAATCTGAAAACTACTAGTTATACAATGTGTTTGTCTACCGGTGTCGGAGCCTTGAGCGGTGACTTCTATGGCAAATTTTGAACAATTTTTACTATAAGACCAACTCTGAAAACGTAAAAAAAACTGCTGTTCCATACGATTTTTTATAAGACTTTCAACAAAAGTATGGAATAGCTGTTTTATTTTTTTGCGTTTTCAGAGTTGACCCCACAGTAAAAGTTATTCAAAATTTGCCATTTGTCACCGATTAAGGCTCCGACACCGGTAGACAAACACATTGTATAAGCATTAGTATACTATAAGGATAATTTTGTTTTTGGTACCTTAAGGAAGAGCCTAGATCTCACGACACAGGTCGCCCTAGGGTGGGATCTAGTGTATAACTTGGTATGTGTTATTTTTTTAAGAACAATAAACGTTTTATTTATTTATTTATCATTATTTCTTAGCGGTCTATTTCAACGTACTTTTCGTTTCCAGGTACATATCACCTCACGTAGTGAAGGAAGAGTTCGCGTTGGTGCAACAGAGGGTGTCGGAAATCGAAGATACTGAAGTGAGTACCGTACAAATTCTGAATAGTTAATATCTTTGCTATTTTGATTTCGTTTATGGTCATCCATCCATCAGCCAAAGGACATCCACTGCTGGACATAGGCCTCCCCTATGGATCTCCAATAAGACCGGTTGGAAGCGGCTTGCAACCAGCGCGATCCTGCGGTCTTAATGAGGTCATCCGTCCACCTTGTGGGTGGACGTCCTACGCTGCGCTTGCCGGTACGTGGTCTCCACTCGAGAACTTTTCGACTCCACCGGTCATCAGTCCTCCGCGCTATGTGCCCTGCCCATTGCCATTTCAACTTGCCAATCCGTTGGGCTATGTCGGTAACTTTGGTTCTTCTACGGATCTCCTCATTCCTGATTCGATCCCGCAAAGAGACTCCAAGCATAGCCCTCTCCATAGCTCGTTGGAGCTTACTAATAAGGCCCATAGTGAGAGACCACGTTTCTGTGCCATAAGTCATCACTGGCAACACAATTTCAATTTCAATTTATTTCAATTTATTTATTTAGCTTGTTAACCTGGTTTTACAGTGGTGGTACTTAAAAAAACTAAAGCTCCTCAGGATCCGCAAGGTCAGCATACAAGCGGTTTTACAATAATATTTAAAATACAATTAAAAATATTAAAATATAACAAATGTCAAAATAATAATAATCTAAAAATAATAATAATAAATGTCTAAATTCAATAATGTCAAATATCTTTGTCAGTCAAAAACTCATTTAGGGAATAGTATGCCTTAGACAGAAGAAAATCATTTAGTCTACTTTTGAAACTGGCAACATTACTCCATTCTCGAATTGATTGAGGAAGTTTGTTATAGATAAGTGGTGCCATACAGAACATGCTATTTAACATATGGGTAGTTTTTACACCGGTGGGAAAACGTAGTTTATTTTCATGTCTACTACCAGGTTTAAATTTAGGGAAAAGTTCCATATTTTTATGTACAAACAGCGCAACCTCTTTAATGTAAAAACACACACTGGTCGAAAACTTTCGGCGGTTGCTTTAAACGTTTAACGCTGCCATGGAGGGGGTATGAAAGCACTGTTGCGTCGAAGTTTCACTTTTTCTGTTTTGACGGAATAATTACTCATATATTTTCAACATCATGCCTATTCGCTTCCAACCTGTCTTATTAGAAATCTAGACGAGAGGCCTATGTCTTGCAGTAGACGTGGCCTTATGGCGGCTACAACGATTCCGCTGTGTAGGGGTTAGTGGTTATCAATAAGCATCCTTTTAGGAGCTTATTCTGTACATCAAAACTAACAACTTTTGTTCTACGACTTTTATCAAATCCCAAAAAAATGCTGTTCCATAGAAAAATATAGTACACCCTCGACATTTATGAAACAGCTGTTTTTTTTTAGTTTTAACAAATTGTCGCAGAACAAAAGTTGTTACTTTTGATGTACACAGTAAGCCCCTAAAAGGATGCTAATTGATTACCACTAACACTAACCCTGTATATAGTAGAATAAAAAATAAATAAATATTTTAGGACATCTTACACACAAAATGAGCAAAGTGTGATATGGCTGCCAGAGACTGACTAAATAACACCCAAACACAGAGCAAACACTTAAGTTCATCACATAAATACACATAGATAGGTTACATTTAAAACACGTATGTACGAGTAATATTGCGAGTTTTGTCTTTTTGCTACAGCGATAACCCCCATAATAAATAAGCAATTAGTATAACCCTCTTTTGCTTTTTTATGTAAATAATAACTATAATTATTTTCACAATTAATTAGCTTACTAAGTACTTCAATAATATTTTATTTTCATTTTAGTAACCTTCCTTTTAAATTTAGTCGCTTTTGTTGTATATCTATAATTATACCTCCAGTAGTTAGCTAATAATAATTACCTTTCTAGTATTGTAATTTTAGATAACATAATAATAAGGAAAAGCCTAGGTCCCACGACACAGGTCACCCTAGTGTGGGAACTAGTGCACAACTTGTTTTTGTTAACTTTAACTTTTATGGAACAATAAACGTTTTTATTATTTATTATTATTATTAAATATTTGCCCTGGGTGGTGATCGAACCCACGCCTCTTTGATCCAGAAGTTAGGGTAATAATAAATCATCACATACATCATCCTTCTCTACCAGGTTACACGCTTGCCCTTGTAGTAAGCCGATGATGAAGACCATCGTTATGGACAACTTTAACTATGGAGCCAACCCGTAATTTGAGAAAAAAAATAGCTGTTTTATACTAAACTAGTAGTCCGCCCGGACTTGGAGCTCGCGCTATTTCTATTTTATATCATAAATACCTACTGGGATTTTAAAAAAATTGTAACAATATTTGTATGAAAGTTAGTTAAACAATTATTTGCCTCTTTTTACCACGGCCTTCGTATATTCGCAACCACTGAACAGAAGATGCTCATATTCGTATATAAAAATTCTATAAATATAAACTACGTTCATGTTAAGGACATGTCCACAAAATGTATGAAGGCTGGTATAAAAATAATCAAAAATTCGAACCACAACACTAGTTACATTTCAATAAAGGTCATATTTTTTTGAGTCTATTACATCAATTAAAACCAAAAAAGAGCCCTCCGATTTTTTAAAATTAATTTTGAATTTATTAGGATAAATAAATGTATTTGGCTCAATAGGTAGTTTATCTCTAGCAACCCTGATTAAGTAACCTCCAAATCGTAAAATAGAAGCATTTTTACCAATTAGTTTAAAGTGGTTTTTTGTCACATTGTACCTACTAACTGGTCACACTGGTAGGTTATAATTTTTAATTTTAGCAAATTAAGTGATGAATGTGAAAGAATCAGCTACGAATGCAAGTTAAATAACGATATAAGCACTTTATTATTGCTAAACTTGAAGTAATAAGCTGTTATTTTCCATACAATTTATTTTTCACATTTAAAAAAAAAATTGGAGGAGCGAAAAAATCTAAGTTAAATATTTTTGGGAAGCCCATAAAACAAGCTTTCAAATGATGTATATATCATCTTGGTTCGATTTTTCTCTGAATAATATACCACTTGTGGACGTCACCTTTCGGTAGAGCGGTACTTGAGTTATCGTCGAACAAATATACATACAAACATACACCCAAGCGCCTGCTCGTCCCAGTACACTCACACAGTACACTAAGAATCGACAATATGTATAAATAGCTGAATTTTATTATCGAATTCTGAAATTCATTATAAAAGCTATACATAATGATGGTCTGTATCACCTCCTCTCGCTTAGTACAACAGTTCTGCATAACCCTGTTTAAAACTGTCTATTATAGGCCTCTCTGTGTGCCCTTACAAATAAATCATTATTCAATTTATTGATTGTATTGTCCCAGGTCGCAATCCTCTGGTCGTCGTACGAGCTGATCGCAACCCTGACTTTGGAAGACAGACCGTTAGAGCTGCGCGTAGAGCTCTCTCGCTCGCACCCGCTCGGGTTGCCGCAGTTGACCTCGCCCGAAAACTTACCTGGTGGCAACACTAATTGGCTCATCATGTATTTGGGATACCAGGTACGACAAAGATAGATTAAATTAAGTTTGTATAGGCCGGGTGGATATTCCTTGTGTCAGAGTTATTAGCCACCTAAAGGCATCTGACATAGCTAAACGGTTAATACAACCAGCCCCCCTACCGATGACTAAAATGAAGTCATAAACGATTGCTATTACGATTGCTATTGCTTAGGCGTTAGGGGGGCTGGACTTACAATATAACGTGTCATCCAACCAAGGCGGCGCCCATTTATAAATGCCCATTGTTGATTAAACAAAAATTGATGACGTCAAAGTTGCGTGTGACGTCACAAATGCCATACAAATGTATAGACTTCTGTGAGAGAGATGACGTCACGACCCCCACTCTCAAACTTTGACAAGGTTTATCTTTGACAATTGTTTGATTGACAAAAGGGAGTTTTGGCGGGAACGCGGAAAAATCATGTCGCCTCATTGCATTATTTTGTTAAACTTGTGTTTTTATCAGTGATAATTAGTGAAAAATGTTGATTATGAGCTGATTTACGTGCATGAGTGTAAGCAAGTGATATAATGTGACGTATCATGTTGTTACCAAAACTCCACAGACGCCTCTAGTAAAGTCTCCGCTGCTTTACTGAAGTATGACTTGGACTATGATTGTACTTGACCGCGACTTTATTGGACGAGACCAGTGACAATTTTGATAAAATATTATCAAAAATTATTAAAACTTAATACTTGACACTGGCAAATGCACAATAATGCGACGCCAAAACTAAGAAGAAGAAGAAGATCGACATAAGAAAAAATACATGTCCAATATTTTTTTTATAATCTAACTCACGGACTGATTATAATGATGTTTTTTTTACCCACTCATCATGCCTTTTGTCAAAGGCCTACAGGCGACTTAAAAACTAGCAAGCCACCCATGCTAACTTACTTGCTAATTGTAAATACTTTCTATATTCTTTTACCATACAACAAACTCATACCTTATTATTATATAGATAGATAGATTAACTCTTTATTGCACACCAAGAAATAAACAAAAAGAAGAAACAAAGATACATAAACAGTGTAACAATGGGCGGCCTTATCGCTGATAGCGATCTCTGCCAGGCAACCTTAGGATGGAGGGGACAGAAAGCGTATAAATAATGGACGGGGTGCGCATTAGTTAAAAATATAATTTAGATTATACAACATAAACATACATACTAATAATATTGATATAAATACTTAAAATACCTAAAAATAAATAAAACAACACATAAAAAAAAATCATAAAGAAACCTATGACAAATAATAAACTATTACATAATAAATTACAGTTTATTAATTAATTATATACTACGGGATTGCGTACTAAATTACAAAATGACGAGATAAATAAATACCTCATAATCCCGACCCGTGTCTTCTCGTTACGTTTTAATCTCACGATCGATGCAACTCGTTCGAAACGTCGGGATGATGAGGTATTTATTTATCTCGTCGTTTTAGTGCGCGGTTATTCCCTTAGTATACAGGTTTATTGTAGTAATCAATTAACATCATTTCGGAGGCTTATTCTGAACATCAAAACTAATAACTTTTGTTCAACGACTTTTGTCAAATCTCAAGAAAAATTGTTGTTTCATAGAAAAATATCGTTCAAACTCGGCAAAATTTATGGAACAGCTGCTTTTTTTAAGTTTTGACAAAAGTTGCAGAACAATAGTTGATAGTTTTGATGTACAGAATAAGCTTCTAAAAGGATGCTAATTGATTACCAACAACCCTGTATAAAATAATAATGTGTTCAAATAAAACTCGAAAGATTAAAAACAAAACTCATACCTATATTGACGTGCTCCCCAGAACGGATCGCTGCTAAACGGATTAAAGATGTGGACGACAGCAGTAGCGCGAAAAGTAGAACGTTCGCCGCAATGCTACGTCTGTTACTGTCGCCTGCACTACTCCACCGGCCGCCTGCCCGAGGCCTACTGCCGTCAATGCCGCAACAAGTTCCACACGCCTTGCCTGGTGAGTGTTGTTACCTCGTTACAAGCAGTGCTACTGTTACTGTCGCCAGCACTACTCCACCGGCCGCCTGCCCGAGGCCTACTGCCGTCAATGCCGCAACAAGTTCCACACGCCTTGCCTGGTGAGTGTTGTTACCTCGTTACAAGCAGTGCTACTGTTACTGTCGCCTGCACTACTCCACCGGCCGCCTGCCCGAGGCCTACTGCCGTCAATGCCGCAACAAGTTCCACACGCCTTGCCTGGTGAGTGTTGTTACCTCGTTACAAGCAGTGCTACTGTTACTGTCGCCAGCACTACTCCACCGGCCGCCTGCCCGAGGCCTACTGCCGTCAATGCCGCAACAAGTTCCACACGCCTTGCCTGGTGAGTGTTGTTACCACGTTACAAGCAGTGCTACTGTTACTGTCGCCTGCACTACTCCACCGGCCGCCTGCCCGAGGCCTACTGCCGTCAATGCCGCAACAAGTTCCACACGCCTTGCCTGGTGAGTGTTGTTACCTCGTTACAAGCAGTGCTACTGTTACTGTCGCCAGCACTACTCCACCGGCCGCCTGCCCGAGGCCTACTGCCGTCAATGCCGCAACAAGTTCCACACGCCTTGCCTGGTGAGTGTTGTTACCACGTTACAAGCAGTGCTACTGTTACTGTCGCCTGCACTACTCCACCGGCCGCCTGCCCGAGGCCTACTGCCGTCAATGCCGCAACAAGTTCCACACGCCTTGCCTGGTGAGTGTTGTTACCTCGTTACAAGCAGTGCTACTGTTACTGTCGCCTGCACTACTCCACCGGCCGCCTGCCCGAGGCCTACTGCCGTCAATGCCGCAACAAGTTCCACACGCCTTGCCTGGTGAGTGTCGTTACCTCGTTACAAGCAGTGCTACTGTTACTGTCGCCTGCACTACTCCACCGGCCGCCTGCCCGAGGCCTACTGCCGTCAATGCCGCAACAAGTTCAACACGCCTTGCCTGGTGAGTGTTGTTACCTCGTTACAAACAGTGCTACTGTTACTGTCGCCTGCACTACTCCACCGGCCGCCTGCCCGAGGCCTACTGCCGTCAATGCCGCAACAAGTTCCACACGCCTTGCCTGGTGAGTGTCGTTACCTCGTTACAAGCAGTGCTACTGTTACTGTCGCCTGCACTACTCCACCGGCCGCCTGCCCGAGGCCTACTGCCGTCAATGCCGCAACAAGTTCCACACGCCTTGCTTGGTGAGTGTTGTTACCTCGTTACAAGCAGTGCTACTGTTACTGTCGCCTGCACTACTCCACCGGCCGCCTACCCGAGGCCTACTGCCGTCAATGCCGCAACAAGTTCCACACGCCTTGCTTGGTGAGTGTTGTTACCTCGTTACAAGCAGTGCTACTGTTACTGTCGCCTGCACTACTCCACCGGCCGCCTGCCCGAGGCCTACTGCCGTCAATGCCGCAACAAGTTCCACACGCCTTGCCTAGTGAGTGTCGTTACCTCGTTACAAGCAGTGCTACTGTTACTGTCGCCTGCACTACTCCACCGGCCGCCTGCCCGAGGCCTACTGCCGTCAATGCCGCAACAAGTTCAACACGCCTTGCCTGGTGAGTGTTGTTACCTCGTTACAAACAGTGCTACTGTTACTGTCGCCTGCACTACTCCACCGGCCGCCTGCCCGAGGCCTACTGCCGTCAATGCCGCAACAAGTTCCACACGCCTTGCCTGGTGAGTGTCGTTACCTCGTTACAAGCAGTGCTACTGTTACTGTCGCCTGCACTACTCCACCGGCCGCCTGCCCGAGGCCTACTGCCGTCAATGCCGCAACAAGTTCCACACGCCTTGCCTGGTGAGTGTTGTTACCTCGTTACAAGCAGTGCTACTGTTACTGTCGCCTGCACTACTCCACCGGCCGCCTGCCCGAGGCCTACTGCCGTCAATGCCGCAACAAGTTCCACACGCCTTGCCTGGTGAGTGTTGTTACCTCGTTACAAGCAGTGCTACTGTTACTGTCGCCTGCACTACTCCACCGGCCGCCTGCCCGAGGCCTACTGCCGTCAATGCCGCAACAAGTTCCACACGCCTTGCCTGGTGAGTGTTGTTACCTCGTTACAAGCAGTGCTACTGTTACTGTCGCCTGCACTACTCCACCGGCCGCCTGCCCGAGGCCTACTGCCGTCAATGCCGCAACAAGTTCCACACGCCTTGCCTGGTGAGTGTCGTTACCTCGTTACAAGCAGTGCTACTGTTACTGTCGCCTGCACTACTCCACCGGCCGCCTGCCCGAGGCCTACTGCCGTCAATGCCGCAACAAGTTCCACACGCCTTGCCTGGTGAGTGTCGTTACCTCGTTACAAGCAGTGCTACTGTTACTGTCGCCTGCACCGGCAGTCTGTCCCTCTGTACCAGCCTTTTTTAATAGTCCACTGCAGGACGTAGGCCTACCCACAAAGGGTGATTGGGCCATATCCTCCACGCTGGCCCAGTGCGGGTTGGTGGATTCACATACGCCATCGAATTTCTTCTACGGACGTATGCAGGTTGCCTCACGATGTTTTCCTTCACCGAAAAGCCTGTGGTGTGAAATTCCGTACATAAATTCCAAAGAACTCATTGGTACGGGACCGGGGATTCGAACCCACGACCTCACGATTGTAAGGCGGGTGTCACTACCTCTTGACCACGACGTCTGTCCCTCAGTAAGGACTTATTGTGAGATCTGTCCGCGTCATGTCCGTGTCTTTCTGCCAGCAACAAGTTCATCCTACTATATTTGTTTGTTCCAAAAATTATCTATCCTAGTCTAGTAGGCCGTTTGGCAACCCAGAAATAATAAAATAAAATATTTATGGGCTGAATACGGGCACGTGTTTTATACGTCAGTTTACATTTGTGCAGTAATAAACTACAGACTACAAACATTAATAAAATCATGCAATTTCTAGTATAACTGTTTTTCTTTTCAGCGCAAGTGGTTCCAAACATCCAAAAAATCCATATGTCCGCTGTGCCGCTCCCCCTTCTAAACCGAACAGGAATCCACACTCAACACCGCAATATTCTGATACACTATACTTATTACTGGTATTATTTATTACTGGTAATCAATTAGCATCCTTTTAGGGGCTTATTTTGTACATCAAAACCAATGATGTTTAATGTCAAGATAAGGTGACTTAAACAACTGCGTTGCTAGGCATGGCGACATATTAACCGCCCGAATATCGTTGGCAGGTAATCAAAGAATCATATCTCTATCCCTGTTACACTAGTTTCTAAAGTACGGTAAGACGTTGATAAGACAGAAATAGCAACATTCTATATTTTAGTCGGAGAATACCTACCATTACCGGTTGCCAGTTCATTAGATTAAAAACTTCCCCAAAATGTTACGATATATTCTCAATATCAGTGATACAAACCGATATTTTTAATAATCAACATTTTAGTAATAACATATGAATTTGAGTCAATATAAATAAAATATGATGTAATTATGAATAAAATTATAATACAAAGAATATTATTAATCTATCCGAACAATATTTATTCGTTCTTGATAATTAAAATAATTATCACTATAATAATACTTAATTATCAAAAACGTGTCATAATGTACGGCAGGATATTCCGTAAGAAAATTCGAAAGCATTGTATGAAAAATCTACAATATATTGTTTTAAAAATTGCAGTGATGTTTTTTATTAATCTGGAACCGTTGGAGTAAACAATTACAAATATAGCAGGCTAACAGCGAGCATAGCCATCGCATCGCCGCGCCGCCACCCGCGCCCGAGTTCGCGAGCTCTTACCACGCACCCCGCACGGCCCGCGTGCAGTCTGTGTCACTCATACATACCTATACCACGCAGCGCGCGCTTTTTCAGTATCTCTGCATCAGTAATACTTATTTGATAATTGTAGCCCAATATGTTATACTATACCTGCACTTCAATCTCCGGACAAAGATACCTGTTGCCATCGTCGAGCTATTTGATTCAACTAATAATAACAAAACCTAACCTATTTAAGCAAGAGACGGGTGCTTTGTTGTACCCAGTTTGGGGAATAGTGTATCAATGTAGAAGTTGTATAATTTGTATCTTATGACAATAAATTATTTTGAATTTTTGAATTTTCGCTCTAGTATTTTAGCGCAAAATGTATTTTGATTCAGACACTCTGAATAGGTATACAGTTTGCTCTTCAACTACAAAGGCAAACTGCGATCGAGCTCAGAGCGACCCCGGTCTGGGTCAGTTTAGCAATAGGCGCCCCGGCCGTCGGTTGGCTGACGTCGTCATAGAGAAGAATCTTCAGTTCTCGTGTATGATACTTCAATGATCAAAACTAACAACTTTTATTCTGCGACTTTTGTCAAAACTAAAAAAAAACGGGTAGGTCCCATTTGTTCTATGGAACATGACGTAATAGAACAATTTGAGAAAATATTGTCCCTATTTGTACTATAGAACAGTTTGTAATTTTTGTCTCAAATTGTTCCATAGAACAAACTAAGTACATAGGTATATAAACTTCTTGAAGTTGATATGTAAACTGGCCACTCGAGAATGATTTGCTACCACTTGTCTTAGTGACATTTTTGATTAGATGGTTACTCCCTAACAAAAATTATAATGCCGTAACGCACCATAACGGATTTTGAGAGAGCTGCAGTCGCAGGGTTCTCACTTATTTATTGTTGATTGTTTACAATGATTGGATTGGATCTTTGTTTATCGTAATGGATATAAACGTAAATTTTGATAGTTTGAATTTTCTGCAACGGGGTCGTGGAAAAGTTTTACAGCATGGTGATAAAGAATATTACCTACAGACAAATTATACTAGAGGAATGTCATTATGGCGATGTATAAATTATCGGAAACTGAAATGTGTCGGAAGTATGAAGATTTCTATGGTGAGTTAATTATGTAAATAATATTTTTTTTCAATTTTCAGCTTTAAAAAGCTTTTTTATAAAATTTATATTTATTATATTTTTAGACGGAGAAATTAATAATGAAAAATAAACCACATCACATAAATTGTGTGAAAGACGAAACAAAAGAAATTACAAAAAACGTGATAGCAACGTGTGTCGAAGAAGCGGGTCTAGGGCAAGATACTGTGCCGAATGTGTACAAAAAAGTGGTGTCAACATTTCACGACAAAGGTATACATTTTATACAAAATATACCTTCATATAAACAAGTCAAATCTACGATTTATCGTAAAAGGAATGAACACTTTCAAGTTCCTTTGCTGTCTTGTAATGATGCATGTGTGTTAGAAATTCCCACTCAGTATACCGATATGCTACTTGCCGATTTTAACGATGAAGACAACCGCATTTTGCTGTTTTGTTCAAAAGAAGCCAGACGAATAATACCAAATATTAAAATAATACTACTTGATGGCACTTTCGAAGTTTGTCCTGCACCATTTACAGAACTTTACACCATGCATGGGGATTTAGGGAGTTCTGATGAGTTGACTAATATAATTCCACTCGTATATGTTCTGATTACCAAAAAAACAAAAGAAATGTATGTGCGTATGCTAGAATTGATAAAATCTACTATTCCGGGATTTTCACCGACAGAAATTATAACAGATTTTGAGAGGGCTGCAATCGCTGCTGTTCAGGAAGTTTTCCCAAATGCAAATTACCATGGCTGTTACTTTCATTTTACGCGAGCTTTACGACGAAAGGCGAAAAAACTGCATTTATCAAATGATATATTCTTGCAAAGAATTGTGTCACTTTGTACAGTATTGCCGTTTTTACCTCTATCTGAGCTAGACAATGGTTGGGTATATATAAAAGCGGAAGTGGCTTCTATTTCAAACGATAACTTACTAAAATTTGTAAAATACATGGAATCGTTCTGGTTAAAAAATGATTTTCGTAAGTCTTGGTGCTGTTTTGGAATTAAACATAGGACCACTAACAGTGTGGAGAGTTGGCATCACAATTTTGTGGGCCATTTTAAAAGAACTCCGCCATCGTTTATAATATTTTTGACAAAAATGGCTGAGGATGCAATTTTCAATAAAATTAAAGCAATAAAAGTGTTAAATAAACCTAAATCGTTAACTAAACGCGAAAAAAAAAACATTAACAGGGACAGGTACATATTAGAAAACCAGCTACAGTTAACTATTGGAGAAATTAGCGTAGAAATGTTTTTGAACAAAACTATTTACTTGTCGACTCATTAAAGAGCACACTGGCCGGTTTTCCAAAGAGACCGACTCGATCTTTTTTGTATAAACTATCTTTCACGAGTAAATCAAAATTGACACAACATAGTATTTTGTCTTTAAAGCCCGAAAATATCAATACTTGTTTTGAACAAAATTAAAAGAAACTAATGAACAGGCTTGAAGTAATCCGTAAATTGTTCTCTAAACAACCTAAGACTTTATATGAAATGGCTTTGACAAGTTTGTTTAAGTACATGAAATCAAATATTGATTGTTGTCTCAATAACCCGGCGTCAATATTTGAAAATATTGAAAATATGTACATTATGTTAAAACAGTTGCAGTTACCAAAAACCATCTTGATAGATCTATTTTTTTACTATCTGCAAGATTACAGAGTGAAGAGGGTATGTCATCCACGGGCCGTTGCCAGGACTGCCTACATCTTCGGTACCCGATGCATAATGACTATGAACCCATCAAAATTTATGATTTATATTGTAAAATTTGTGCTGGAGAACTCTTTCTACAAAATAAGTATTTTTCGGAGACTATTTAATATAAGAACGTTTTAGTTAAAAGAAGGAATGGTTTTAGTTAGTTTTTATCGCGGACTGTTTAATATAAGAATATATTAGCGGTAAGAAAACTTGTTTTTAGTTTGTAAGTAGTTAAAGAAATAAGTATTGTTAAAGTGCTGTTTTGTTTTTATTTTGCAAAATAAAAATATTATTTAGGTAGCGAGTAGTTTCTTTTTTTATAGTGAACTGTACCTGGTATTAACGTCAGTGTTTAATGTCATTCACGTCTTATACATCATGGAAGGTTTTGGGAAAAACTGATTCTCATTTTGTTCTATGACATGAAACTCGGGTGAGAAGGTAGTATGTAGTTCTATGGAAAAAATAGGGACGAAAATGTTTCATTTTGTACTATGACGTCATGTTCCATAGAACAAATGGGACCTACCCAAAAAAACTGCTGTTCCATACATTTTGTCGAGAGTGAGCGATATTTTTCTATGAAATAGCATTTTTTTTTTGAGATTTAGTAAAAGACGTTGAACAAAAGTTGTTAGTTTTGATGTACAGAATAAGCTCCTAAAAGGATGCTAATTGATTACCACTAACCCTGTATAACATTCTAACACCACCCTGTATAGAAAGATACTGCGATCTAGGGCTTTAAAATTGAATCATTCGAAAAAATAGTATACCAACCACTATCCGCTATCCCGCTTCCACAAATACATATTTTCAATGCTCGCTCCTGCTTCCTCCACTCGATCCCTTGACCATTTACATATACGTTCAGCTGTTCTAATGATTTAATTATAGAGACCCAGGCGCCATTGTAAAATTAATAGTTATTTAATACGTTGCTAGCCTTATTAGCGCGAACGGTAAAAAGAGACAGCAATGTTTTAAAGGGAGTTTAAAATTATGTTGACGCCTTGAATATTGACTACAATATTCACGTAAAAAGGGAATTATTGTTAAGCTTTTCAGGAAGTATTCTGAATATTTAACATAGACCGATCACTAATACTAATACATTAGTATGCTAGTTTTGGAAAATTAATTCATTTGTTGTGCAAATATTTTAGGGTTCCGTATCTCAAAAGGAAAAAATCGGAACCCTTATAGGATCACTTTGTTGTCCGTCTGTCCGTCGGTCCGTCTGTGTGTATGTCAAGAAGGTTTTTAATTATTATAAGAATGTATAATTTTCGAGAAAAGTGAAAAAAAAAAAACTTTTTTGTAGATGATTATAGTACCTACATATACTTAGATATTTTAACAACTTACTTCCCAATTATGTAAAAATTTCTGGATTTGTACGGAACCCTCGGTGTGCGAGCCTGACTCGCGCTTGTCCGGTTTTTTTTGTATAAAAAGCAATATTAAAATGTACAACGCGCGAATAAACAATGAACATCGACTTTTGTAAAGATAATGAAATCAGCTAATATCATAGGGGCGGTGTTTGAATTGACATGGCATTATTGCTATGACTTTAGAGTTTAAAATAAAAAGACGCCTAAGAGATGTTTGAAGTTTGTCTACCATTGTTGTGAAATGGAATTTGACATTTGATCACTTGTTCAAGTGTCATTTGTGTCAAGATTACATAGCAGTTTCTATGCGTTTTCGACGCCATGTTTCTGAAATCATGCATCACAACTTTTTTTACTTTCTGTTACTTTTACTGTTTCTCATTATTCTGAGGCTAATATTAATTTCATAGAACGCCGAGACAGAGATGACACTACAAAGCCAGCTGGTTATCTCTTTTCAAAGGCCGATGTCCATTCTTTCGCCTTATATGTTGTATTTGTCTCATGTACATCATTTGTATGATGCTATATTTTTAACAATTTTAAACATTCAAAATAATAATGACGCAGTACAAATTGTAAGGGTGCAATTTTATCATTACTTTCTGTAAATACATAAATAATTATACATGAATTGGATCGTAATTCATTATTACGTATTGTTTTCTTTTTGAATAAAACGACTCGTTTCTTTGGTTAACAGCTTCTATTATTTTCATATCACTTATATAATAAGAAAAATCTTTGGTAGATATAGAATAATTTGCTATTTTCCTTTTTCTTATTTATATTCGTGGTCCGATTTCTATACTTAAATGATATCTTGCGTGCATGCATTTAGGGCACCAGATACTAGAGCCCTTAGTCCAGGTTTTGCGTAGTTTACTTAAACATTCGCGTTGTATCAAGTTATACATAGGTTTACAAGTTATACATAGGTTTACAAGTTATACATAGGTTAGTTATACAAGGCTCCATACATTTTTGTTAGCTCTTCCTCGTTTCCGCCAGAGGTTCTTCCTAGTAGTTCCACAGCTGTAGTTTCAATTTACGTGAAAACCTGGACTAATTAAATCCCTCAATGTCAATACAGTATAATTTCACTAATCCGGCACTTCAATAAACCGATACGTCCAATAAGCTGGCACCGTCCCGCCCGCTCCTTCCTCGGGACTTTACGCCTATACACTCCATCGCCGCATCGTCGCCTAGGAGTCTAACCTCACGACTTATCACGTGTACGTGCATACATACATTAAATTCTCTTTTTAAAATAATTTATTATAATTATGTAATTTTTTCTCTCTATAATCCAGTAATCCGAACATTCCAATAATCCGGCACACTCTGGTTTTTAATAGAGCCGGATTAGTGAGATTATACTGTAGTATACTGAGCGCCACACAAATTGAAAGATGAGAAGTTAGCCGCAGATGACACTTCGCCGTGATTCGCTAATTATTGCGATGTGTGCACAATGCCTATATAAATGGCGTAGGGAGCGCGCGGGAGGCACGAGGTTTGCGGGCGGGTGTGCGCCGGCGTCTTGTCTCTCTGGCTCCCGCTAACGTCTATATTTTGGCGTTTGAGCAGCTCTCTGCGGCTAACTTTTCATCTTTCAATTTGTGTGGCGCTCAGTATAACTTGATACAACAACTGTTCGTACCATAGTTTCGACAGGTTGTTGAAATTAAATGCAAGGTTCTAGCTAGACTAACCAGTAAGGTTTGCTACGAATATAAACGGGCCGGCATCGGTCGGCGCTGCCGGGCGCCAAAGCCGAATATGTGTAGATGGATCATTCGGCTCGGAAAAAGCCAAACGGCTGTCGCTAAGCTGGGCGGTCACCAGTAGACGCGTTCAAGTGATTTAAGCCGAACTAATTTAAAAGTGTAGCAGCTGTTTCGGCTCGGCTTTGCCGTTCAACAAATCCACCCGAACCGAATATATGTGTAGCGACCCTGACTTCACAGGTGCCAAGTGATTCGGCCTATACATACTCGTAATGCAAATGTCGTCGTTTCAAGTATACTGAGAGCCTTTAGTCCAGGTTTTGCGTAGTTTTGTGGGCGGACACCCTGACACGGAGATCCGTGGCTCTTCTGAGGAAACCTCAGAGGGCCATGGCGGTTGGAGTAGTACGTGGTTATCGCACAGTCTCTTTTGAAGCAGCGTGTGTACTGGCAGGATCTCCTCCATGGGACTTGGAGGCGGAGCTCTATGCTAACATGTGCAGATGGCGCATGGAGCTCCGACTTCAAGGAGAAGATCCCCCATCAAGGCAAATTGAGCTGTGGAAATTACACGCTCGCAGAGCTTTGGTAGCAGAATGGAAGGAACGTCTGGCCCAACCCACGGCCGGAATTCGGACAGTGAAGGCTATGCAGCCGGTACTCGAGAACTGGCTGTATAGGGCCCACGGATCGTTAACCTTCCGGCTTGTTCAGGTGCTTTCTGATCATGGCTGTTTTGGAAAGTACCTATGCCGTGTAGCCGGAAGGGAACCAACGACCGCGTGCCACCACTGCAGCTGCGATGAAGACACGGCACAGCATACACTGGAGGAGTGTCCTGCATGGGCCAGCGAGCGCCGTGACCTCATCGCTACAATAGGGGGTGACCTCTCGCTCCCAGCTTTGATCAATTCAATGCTGGGAAGTGAGACGTCATGGGAGGCGGCAGTTTCTTTCTGTGAGCATGTTATACTCCAGAAGGAAATAGCGGAACGCGAACGGGAGCTTGCAACAGATCTCCCGATGCGCCGCCGGAGAATCGGGCGTCGAAGGAGGCTTCACGCCCTCCTTCAACCCCCATAACAGGGGCCTTGAGCGACGGACTCGGGGGAGTCCGCCGCTCGACAAGTGCAGCCCCCGAGATGGCGCGCGCGTTGTTTCCGCGTGCCTCTCGACGGAAAAAATTGGGTGAAAACCATGAGACGAGTCCAAGATGGACACCGCTGCTGGGACTGCGGACGAATGCGCAAGCGTACCCGTACCCCAGTGTTAGCGAGTAGTAGGAAACACTCCAGGGTTTTTAGTGGGTATACCGTCCAACGGAGACTCCCACATAACCACCTTGCTTCCCCCCGGGGCGGGGTGGTATCCATAAAGGATTTTCCCTGGGCAAAAAAAAAAAAAAAAAAAGGTTTTGCGTAGTTTACTCAAACTTTCGCGTTCGCGTGTGTCTCCATACATTTTGGTTAGTTCTACTTCGTTTTCGCCAGGGGCGCTGTACAACAATGTATAGAGCCACACGGAAACAGCTGTAGTTTTAATTTACGTGTTAACCTGGACTAACCCCTCCGGCACTAGTGCGGTTGCAGTTGTCGCTGGATCCAGTCGATGTCCTCGTAGAAGCGCGGGTCGGCCACTCGGAGCGCCGCGCGCTTGTACAAGAAGTAGTACCATGGTGACACTGAAATAAGCAAAATACTAACCGTCTTACCACAAAAGATTTAAACACGCTTTAAATACTATTTAACCGTGCAATTTGTTTAAAGCGTGCGTATTACTTTTGTAACAAGACGGCATGTTATTAAACATTCTTTTGAGGCTAATGAAAGTAGTAAAATAGATTTATAGGAACTTTCGGTGAAGGAAAACATAGTGAGGCATACGCCCGGAAAAAAATGCTGTCTAGCCTTTCCTTTTGACATTAGACTTAGGTATTCATGATGATGACTGTCCTATAGTTCTACTATTAAGTCGATAAAAAATAAAATTGGAGCTCAGAATCGACAAAATGTATGAAATAGCTTGATTTTTTTCTCGAATTTCGAGTTGGCCACATAGTTAAAGTTGTTTACAATCAAGGTCTAAATCACCTCAATGTGCAGTGCCACCGTGGCCGCCAGGTGTACGGCGAATCATACAAGTTGGCGGATGTGAAGTTAGCTACAAGCTGCACAATATTCAATCCTGACTGAAGCTCTCACATTTAAAGGTGACGCATTGATAAACTATTGTTTCGAAAATTCTTCCTTCACTCGGACAAATTTTACGCGGTCGCGCTCGACGGGATCACGCCAGAGCGGCGGGCGGCAGTGAGGTTTTAATATTATAAACGTGAAAGTTTGTGAGGATGGATGGATGTATGGATGTTTGTTACTCTTTCACGCAAAAACTGAACGGATTGAGATGAAACTTTGCAATAATATAGCTTATATATCAGAATAATACATAGGCTATAAATTATAATGATTTATTGCGTATGCGGGCGAAGCCGCGGGTAAAAACTAGTTACTCATAATGTACACATAAAAAAAATAACTTCTCGGTCTATTTAATAGAATAGCGGTCTGGCTATTTTATTCGTAAAAAATAATGGGGTGTTGTCGCTGATAATTCTGAGCATTCGAATTATTAAACTTTTTTTTGGTGAGAAATTTGTAATTTTGTTTTTTTTTAATAAAGTCGGTTACTTTTCTAAATTTTGTCCGGTTCACTAAATTTTTCAAGATTTTTCCTTATCTTGATATTTTTTAAATTTGAATCAATATCATTCGTCCTCTCACATTGCGTATTCAAAAGTACTCGATTTAGTGTCTCTCGGCCCGATGCCAAAGAAGATATAATAATACTACGTATAGAACGGCCACTCGTTACCCCCCACCCGTTTGAGTCTTCCTCACTTCCACCCCGCGTCAGGACACGATTTACTATGCGCGCGGGCTGCACAGGCCGCTGCAAATACCCGTGTAGCGTTCGTGCGTATGTGTAGTGTCTGTGAATAAATATAGTGTTGTGTGCGTAAGACAGCAGATTTTGTATGAAGAAACCCGGAGTGTCCGGGCTGTGCCGATGCCTCGTCTTCGGATATTGCGCAGCTTGTAGTTAATTTAGCATCCGCCGATTTGTATAGTTAGTCCTCTACCCACCCTGTACCCTGTAGTAAGTATACTCCACTGACCTCCATATATACAAGTACGCTGGACCTACGATACCCTATGAAATGACAGCTCTTTATTGTGCCTATTTGAAGCGCCCCCAATGCGCGGGAAGAGAACTAAATCTGACGTAACTTGCAAATGGCGGCTGTCTCGTTTGGATTGTCTCCCGTGGTTTTAAAGTGTTTTTGGAGTTTTAACGCGATTAACATTGTTTGTTGTGTCGTATTCATTTAGTTGATACATAAATAAGTGGCGGTCATTCATAGGTAAACTATGAAAGAGTGTGTGTTATGCAAAACTCGTTACCAGAAGGGAAGTGGGGTTACATTCCACAAAAAAGTGAATTTTCGGCTAATATTAAAAAAAAATGATATTATAGACACTAAAAAATGGCTAAAAAACATTGAAAAGCCTAGTTGGTGTCCGAAAAAATATGATTACATCTGTTCAAAGCATGCAAGCAAGGATGATGAAAGTCACTAATAAAAAATGATACAGGATTGACATATATTTTTATTTTTTATAACTACCTCACCTATTCCACTTCATCCCAAAAAACCTCATTTCTATTTAAAAAAAACTTTCCCTATCTATTTTTGTACCCGTACACATACTAAGAGTAGGGTACTCTTAATCCCGCTTCGGCTTATCCTAAAACTTGCCGCCAATCCAACGGTGGTGTTATGAAATCGCTATAATGGTTCCCGAGATTTGCGCGTGCAACCAAACAAACAAACTCATCAGCTTTATAATATTAGTGTGAAAATTAAATGTCTTTTATCGATATATTTTATCTCATTGTCCCATCTCTATTATTAGTTCCGTTCCCACCCACTTCTGCCATCAGCGCCAAAATGGCGAAAATCAAATCGTCTCACTTTGGCCCGGCTTATGATAGGTCCAGCGTACTTGTATATATGGAGGTCAGTGGTATACTCACAGCAGCGGTGCGCAGCGAAGAGCAGCAGCAGCGCGGGGTCGGCGGGCGGCGCGCGGGTGGGGGGCGCGCGCCACGCCGCCGCCAGCCACGCGCCGTGCAGCGCCACCGTGGCCACCAGGTACGCCGCGCATACTGCCCCGAGCAGGCGGAACTTCCGCACCAGCACCTCTACCAACCCTGCCTGCATAACCAAACACAGCCTATAGACTAATCGTACAACTCGACGGATGTGAAGTTAGCGGCAGATGACACTTCACCGCGATTCGCTAATTATTGCGCATGTGTGCATAATGCCGACACCGCGTGGCGTAGTGGTGTTACGACCGTAGGGAGCGCGCGAGAACCATGAGGTTGGCGGGCGGGTGTGCCCCGGCGTCTCGTTTCTTTTTGTTTCGTCTCGCTTTCTCGTTGTTATATTTCTGCTTTTGCAGTGCTCTGCGCATAACTCCCCACCCGTCGACTTGTGTGGCGCTTAGTAGGTATACAAGCTGCGCATTATCCAATTCTGATTAAAGCTAACATAAATCTGCGCGTCGATTAAGTTTCGCGAAACTTGAAACTTATCTAAAATATTGTCCTGATAAAACCGTAAGTTTTATCAGGACAATATTTTATTCTCATATATTTTATTTATATGAGCCCTGAAAGCGAAATGTTCTACAGTAGAACTACCGGGAAAATTTTGTCCCAGTAGTTCTACGGTAGGACTCCCGGGACATTTTTTTCCCGGTAGTCCTACTAGTAGAACATACAGGAACGACCCACATCACATCTGCCGCCTTTCATGATTAGGCCTATAATATAATAAATCCACAAGTGTGTTTGATGACTTATCGTTAATATTTCAAGCAGCTATAGGGGGAAAGACCGGCTTGACTATTTGGATGGAAAGGGGTTGAAAACACGTTGAGAGCATGTACAAGCCAACACAGCGTAGGACATCGACCCACAAGGTGGACAGATGACCTTTGCATGCATTAGATGCAAGCTGCTTTCAACATATCTATAAGGAGGCCTTTATCCAGCAGTGGGCTTTCTATGGCTGAAACGACGAATAATCAAGGCTGACAGCCAGCCACCGACTATAAACGCCGCCACAGTGCGAAAAACAAGTCACGGCGTCTGTGGTTGTTGTCGAGCGCTCACGCGTGTACGTAACGTTCACTAAATATCAGAATGTATGGTACATATAGCTACCATATGTGGTTTCCTCTATATTATTTCATTACCTACTTACTTGAAATAGATATGTGGAGAAAAATGTCATCAACATGGAAGTAATGGAGAGCACCAGAAACAAGTCTTGGAATCTGCAAACATGATAAAAATTAGGCAATTCTGTGATAAGATTAGTAAAAGATTCAGGTGAATTGTTGGCGTTCAAATCTGGAAATTATTAATACTTACATAAATAATACAAGAAGTCCATCTCGACTCCTAGGAAATAAACTAGCACAATTGAAAATCAAATCACACAGGACTAGTGCTAGTTGAAAGAACAAACATAAAGTGTATCTTGGTGTCGACAGTTTCATTTTTGCAGCTAAATAAAACTACATCTCTTGTTTTTTGTTGATACTTTTAATATTTTGATTTGACCGCAAAAAATCAATACAGGTAATGACGTCACCAGTGCTGCCAGCTGTACATCAAAGAGAACGCTGGATATCTCTATAGTGTATGACATGTGCAAAAAGAGAACCGTCGCGCGTCGTGGCGTTACGGTGAACAATACCTTGTAAAATATAGCTTGATATGCGAGACATTGACATACGCGTAATGACTCACGCACATCAAGTACCTACTATATTTTTATAGTCAAATGTTCGGTAAGTACACAATGCTGTACTTCATGGTCGATATGCACGAGCATGAAGTACGACATTGTGAACCGAACATTATGACTATAAAAATATGGTACTTGATGTGCGTGAGTATTTACGCGTATGTTAATGTCTCGCGTATCAAGCTATATTTTACAAGGTATAACAATAAGATTTTGATCAGGAGTCAAGCCCACAAACTAAGGAGATACTACTTGCCAAGCCAAGGTACTGACTATACTTGGTAGACACGAGTACAGATGAAAACCGAATTGTATATACCAAGTATAAAAACTTTTAGTTGTACTAGCAATGACAGAGTAGTATTGTTAACGAGACAAAACTAGTAAAATGGCACACGGCGACCTCAGCTACGATTCTATTTTTGCACAAACTCTACCTAAATATATAAACCTACAGATGACTTAAGTCACTCCTCGATTTGGTGAGTTTCCTAATAATTGTACTCTTCCTTTTTTTATTTGTCGTTGATTTGACTCAGACTGAAAATTTTAATTAGATTAAAATAGTAGATATATTACGGATTATGCAAGCCAAAAAAATTGTAGATAGTATTACGGATTATGCAAGCCCGAGACACGTAAAACCTTGCATAATATCAAAAAATGGCCGTTATTTCTTAGCAATGAAAAATATTAAAGAAAGTCGCCAAATTGCAGAATGGACTCAGGCATTGGCAATACAGCGCTGCCAACTCTATTTATGTGGTCGTAGATCTACGTATTTTACACTTTTATGCAAAACGAACTTGGGACTCAAAATCTACGTATTTTTTTTTTTTTTTATATTATCAATGTAACATGACTTATTACGCTGATAAGCTATGGTTTCTATTACGTTAGACGATCATAATTGAAGTGAAACTTCTAATGCGACTTCCAACCAGGTTGCGTTAAACATTTAACGCTACCATATAGGGGGTATGAAAGCACTGTTGCGTCGAAGTTTCACATCTTCCGTGCGGAGGGACTCCATGCTCTATTTTTTCTTTATCATCCTAATCAGATTAATTGCATAAAATAACTGATCTAAATCAGTTATTTTATGCAATTAATCTGATGAAAACTTAAACAAAAAATTTATTGACGATACTGGATAGGTACTTTAATTTAAAATAAGTGTTTTTACCCCATTTTACCAAACCTAATTTCTTCATTTTACCTTAAAAAAGAAAGTAGGTACGTAGATCTACGATTTTTTCATAAGCTTAACAAACTCTACGTAGCTTTTTAACCTCGTCTATTAAAATCATAGTTGGTAGCACTTCTTCTTCTTCTTAGTTTTGGCGTCGCATTATTGTGCATTTGCCAGTGTCAAGTAATAAGTTTCAATCATTTTTGATAACATTTTATCAATAATAGTCACTGTCGTAGTCTCGTCATAGTCCAATAAATTCGCGGTCAAGTCCAATCATAGTCCAAGTCATTCCTCAGTAAAGCAGTGGAGACTTTACTAGAGGCGTCTATGGAGTTTTGGTAACAACACGAAACAACATGATACGTTACATTATATCACTTGCCTACACTCATGCGCGTAAATCAGCTCATAATCAACGAAATACCACCATTTTTCACCAATTATCACTGATAAAAACACAAGTTTAACAAAATAATACAATGAGGCGACATGATTTTTTCGCGTTCCCGCCAAAACCCCGTTGGTAGCACTTAGTGAATGTGTCAAAACTGTCAAATGTCAAATGTGTGAGTGAGACAGTGAGTTTATGGAACAAAACGATAGGTAATTTTATTTTGCGCTTTTCAGACAATTTGCTGTATTTATATGTGGCTGTTAGTGTCTTTATTTGTTATAGAGTTGATCATGCATAGAAAAAATACTGTGACTACATCGTGACCTCTTGATTACATCTTACGAGTTTCATAACCTTACCCAATCTTTTGGTATAACTTGGTGATATTGTCGATTTACCTAAGAAAACATGGGGTCTGACCGAGACAGGAGCCCTCGTAAACATTCTGACAGACACCGCAGCCGTAGTCGTGAAAGGAATAGAAGCTACGACAGAGAAAAACGCGATCAGAGCAGGGAGCGTCAAAAAGACAAAGTCCGACGTAGGGACAGTGGAAGCAGTAGCGAGAGACAGAGCAGAGATCGGCAAAGACACAGTAAAGATAGGGACAGAAGCAACAGAGATAAAAGACGAAGTAGAGAGAGGAGTAGAGAACGCGAGAGACGCAGTAAAGATCGAGACAGGAGCCGAGAACGTCAGAAACGTAGCAAAGATCGAGACAGGAGCAGAGAACGTGAGAAAAGCAGAGACAGGGGTAGAAGCAGTGACAGACATAAGGAGCCGGACAGAGCTCAGAACAGACAACGAGAAAGGGGGCCAAATTTACATCAAAACTTTGGAGGAGGCGGACTTGGCGGTGGTAAGTTTGAGTAATTTTTTGTTCATTAGCCTGTGTTAGAGGAAAATATTCATCAGGTTTTGTATTACAACAAGTTTTCATTATCTTATACCATTATAAAACAATTATATTCAACCAGCATCATGCTGAGTCGAGGCCAGTAAGTAATATGACAAACAGATGCATGTCTGCTAACTTTAAAGTTGATGTTTGTTTCATTTGTTACATTTAGAGGGCTAACTTAATATAACTTAGATATTAACAAATTACTTTTCATATTGTGATGACCCATCAAGAGTGGTTTTGGTGCTTTGGAATATTATATAAAGCTAAAATATGAAGCTATCTTTATATACAACTAGCAGACCTGTCAATCTTTATTTCATAATTTTAGCCTTTATTTTATTATGATGTATAAGAATTACTGTTATAAAGTTTCATCTCAATCCATTTAGTAGTTTTTGCATGAAAGAGGAAAAAAACATCCATACATACAAACTTTCACATTTATAATATTAGTAGGATAATAGGTCCAATTTTAGAGGCCCCATCTTAATTATAATAGTCATTTAGAATAGCCCTGTTTCTTTTTCACTATATGCATTTTACAGACAGATCACTATTTTACATAACCTAATAAAATTTACGATGGCACCTTTAAAATTGGGCCTATTAATATTATAAGTAATGATTAACTAAATCTTAACTTAACCACAGGTCTAGGCGGTGGGCTCGGTGGTGGCCCTGGTCCGAGAGGCCCGAGTCGCTACAAGCCTCAGGAAGAAGAGTTCCTCGACGCCCGGCGCGAGGAGCGCGAGAGAATCGGTGAAATTGGAGTCTCCTCTGTGTGGGGCAAGTCACCTGCCAGGCTAGAGTAAGATATCATCATCAATCTTTTGTAACATACACCTCTAGCATGTCTAAGACATAAAACCATTTTATCCACTTTCAATGTAAGTTGTTAATGTCAATTCATACTTTGTTTCCACTCCAAGAGAATAAATTGGCAGAAATACTTTGCCATGCTAGAGTTGCTGCTGTGCATAGAACTCCCTTGTTTAGGCTGTATCTTGCCTATGGCATCCCTTTATATTTAAATGTTTTTTTGACCAGTTACCAAATTATTTACTGTATGAAGTATGTAAAAAGTTTTGAAGGCAGTGAAATAAAATAAGATCATTACAGAAATGGGTTCCTATTTGTATCAAATTACTCATATTATAAATTAGTTGCAGTTTTACTTGCTACATAATTTACACTATTCTCTTCCATTGTAACTAGTGCCAACCAAGAAAAGCTCTTCATAGGCAACCAGTTGCAAAAGAGATGCAAAAATATAGCTCAGGCTTTATTTATTACCTTGTACAGTGTTCAATTATTTGCTTAATTTGTTTTGGACAATGATTTTCCTATTATTTTCTTTCATAACAATCTTCATTTACCATGCTTCATTATTTTAAGGAGCTGGGTTTGCTCGGGTAGATTCTGAAGGGAGAAATGCACAAAACACCCCATGCAGGACGTCAGTGCAGAACTAATCGCCCCTACTTCGAATGAGAATCTTCATTTAAAGGAATTCAATATTTTCAGTCAGACATTGCTTGTAAAATGGCAGCGCAATGGCTTCCTTGAACAAAAATCAAATTCAATCAAAATATGAAATTCTATTCAAGTTAAGCATTCACTGCAGTTGTTTTACTCAGCGCATTTATTTACCATATTTTAATGTATTTTTTGATCTACTGTATACAGTCTGGTCCCACTTTTCATCATCATCATCATCATCATCATCTTTGCCATTAGCCAAATAATTAGGCTTGAATAACACACCAGATAATTAATACTGACATTATTTTAATTTCCAGCTCTGAAGAAGATCCGTCCAATCTAAACACAAAAACTGAAGGCAAGGAGAAGAAAAAGAGCAAAAAATCCAAAGATAAAGATGATACCAAGAAGAAACTCAAGAAGCTCAAGAAAAAGTTGAAGAAAGTGAAAAAAGCGCGAAAGAAAGCCAAGAAAAAGGCGCGCAGCTCGTCCAGCAGTAGTAGTGACAGCGACAGTGAAGAGGGTGATGTTTGGGTTGAGAAAGGAAGTAAGTGTTATTTTAAATCAAGTCATATTACATTGAGGTTGCATACTAACTAACGAAGCCGTGGTGGCTTAGAGGTAGTGACACCCGTCTTACAATCGTGAGGTCGTGGGTTCAAACCCTGGGCCCGTACCAATGAGTTCTGGATGGAATTTATGTACGGAATCTCACACCACTGGCTTTTTGGTGAAGGAAAACATCGTGAGGCAACCTGTATATGTCCGTAGAAGAAATTTGATGGTGTATGTGAATTCACCAACCCGCACTGGGCCAGCGTGGTGGATGTGGACCAATCGCCCTTCGTGGGTAGGCCTACGTCCAGTAGTGGACTATTTAAAAAGGCTGATACAGTACAGTACAGTATGTATAAAAGTTAAAGAAGAAAAAAAATCGTAAATTTTATGTCAAACTTCAAAAAAAACGCATTTTGGTACTGCCCCCCTACCGCCTAAAGCAATAGCTTTATGACTTCATTTTAGTCATTTGGCACAGCCTATGTGACGTTAGCCATCAAAGTTGTTCATTCAACGATTGCTTTCGCAATCCGCGCAAAGCAATTGATGGCTAACGTCACATAGGCGGTGCCAAATGACTAAAATGAAGTCATAAACAATTGCTATTACGATTGCTATTGCTTAGACGGTCGGGGGGCTGGTAGCTTCCTTGCTATATTTTCTTAGGGATTAGGATTCTTCTGGATATGGCCCAATCACCCTTTGTGGGTAGGTCTACGTCAATAGTGGACTTAAATTAAAGAGGCTGATACAGTACAGAACAGTACCTACAGTGTTGTTAGGTAATTTGCAATTTCAAACTTTAAATTGTTGAACAATATTTCTGAAGCTATAAGCTTATTCTTTTAACTATTGATATCTTTCAAGGTTTTTTTTTTTGATAGTGTACTTTATCTTGGTGTATTGTCAACACTTTAAAATTTTTTATTCAAAAGCTTTTGTGACCGCAGAATATATTCGCAATATGCCCTGTTGCTTTACCAACTAAGCTCATTGAATTCATACTTTGTTTACACTTCATGCTCATTGAATTCATACTTTGTTTACACTTCATGCTCATTGAATTCATACTTTGTTTACACTCCATGCTCATTGAATTCATACTTTGTTTACACTTCATGCTCATTGAATTCATACTTTGTTTACACTCCATGCTCATTGAATTCATACTTTGTTTACACTTCATGCTCATTGAATTCATACTTTGTTTACACTTCATGCTCATTGAATTCATACTTTGTTTACACTTCATGCTCATTGAATTCATACTTTGTTGACACTCCATGCTCATTGAATTCATACTTTGTTTACACTCCATGCTCATTGAATTCATACTTTGCTTCCATCCATCTGATTATTAAATGTGGCTGCTAGGCCACAGCTTTGGATGAAGTTGCATCTAGTTTCTGTAATTTATTGTCGTCGTCGTTTCAGCCATTGGATGTCCACTGCTGAACATATGCCTCCCATATAGATCTTGTGTGTATAATGTATGCTTATTGCTATATCATATTAATTATTTTACAGAAGAACACGAAGTCACGGAAGCAATCAAATCAAAGCCTAAACGTGACGAAGACTTGGCGAGTGAAGCGTACGGACCGACGCCGCGCGTGGGGCCGGCGTTAGGACACAAAGACTTTGGTCGAGCCTTGTTGCCCGGCGAGGGTGCTGCTATGGCGGCCTACGTAGCCGAGGGCAAGAGGATCCCGAGGAGAGGAGAGATCGGCCTCACTTCTGACGAGATAGCCTCGTATGAATCTGTCGGATATGTTATGAGCGGAAGCAGGTAAGTGCCGCCGTTTTATTTTGATTACAGCTATTTAAATATTAAATTAAATTCATCAAATCAGTATTTATAAGAAAGTGCTATTCCACAAACTGGATCCAACTAACATCTGTGTTTTGTGGAATACCTATATTTTAATACATATTAGTCCAATTAAATAAATTAAAAAATTAAATACGAAGCCGTGGTGGTATGGTGGTAGTGACACCCGCCTTACAATCGTGAGGTCGTGGGTTCAAATCCCGGTCCCGTACCAATGAGTTCTTTGGAATTTATGTACGGAATTTAACACCGCTGGCATTGAGACAACCTGCATATGTCAGTGGAAGAAATTCGATGGCGTATGTGAATCCACCAACCCGCAGTGGGCCAGAGTGGTGGATATGGCCCAAACACCCTTCGTGGGTAGGCCCAAGTCCTGCAGTGGACTATTACAAAAAAAAGGCTGATACAGTACAGTATAGTCCAATTAACCACAAATGTTGATTAACGGTTTTTTTAACTAAAAATAAACACTAAGCCATAATCTTGAAATGAAAAGTCGAGTCCACTACAATGCTTCTCTCTTACAACTTCAAAAAAATGTAAGTAACATAAATTATTAAACTTATTAACATAAGATTTGACCTGACACCTCAGCTATGTTTGATTGCATTATTGTCATACTCCTATGTCTTAACGCGTAAATAGCCCTGATACCAGTCTTTAAGCCTCTCAGGGCTAAACAGTTATTTAAACTAGGGCCAATTTAAGGTGTCAAGTATGTTAGAACAGGAGTATTAGGGTGGTACATGTATATCCTGGCAATTCCCTATATGATGACCCAGCTACAGTAGTGATCTCTCTCATGAGGTGAAATCTGAGAAGAGTACCTACTCCAAGCCTAGTAATTTCCTTTATGATAGAGTGG
Source organism: Hypomecis punctinalis (assembly GCA_949316475.1). NCBI lineage: Eukaryota > Metazoa > Arthropoda > Insecta > Lepidoptera > Geometridae > Hypomecis > Hypomecis punctinalis. Next base: position 4,148,951 of record OX438805.1, read on the forward strand.
TAGTAAATTAAATGATACTGAGCGACAGTCTACTGATCCCTGTTGGTTTAGAGATTAAATCTATGACTAAAACCCAACACTCCAAAGATAACCTAGGTTATGATGATGTTTTAGGAGGCCAGACTTACTAAATTCGTTAGGAAAAACACAATTGTAAACACAGATATAAGTCATTAGTTATAGCATTTATTTTGTTACCTTCAACATACATTTTAACACAATAGGCAACCTGAAACTTTAACAGGTTACATTTTACATTTTATACAGATTAACAAGTACAGTACCATCATTATTACAAGTCATATGTATTCTACAGAATAACATTAGGGACGGAATGCCTTTTTACTTGATCTGAGGATGGAGTAACATAATCAATCGTCGAGTATGTACATTCAAAATAAGTACCTATTACTTAGCGTCCTAAGGCCTCACAGGTTTCTCTCAACATTTAACCTGTAGTATGAACCCCTATTTGTAAAGTAATTAATGCATACTTAACTTTGTGACTTCCCTCACGTTTTCAACTACCTTTCCTGTATTTTTATGTCCTTTTCGTCTATTTCCTTAATACTTTTGTTTTTCTAACCCCGACACCCTTCCATGTTGTTTTTCTCCCGTTCGTTCTGTAGTGTTGCTAGTTCGTGAAGTCTGAAGTTCCTAACTTACATTTTCAATTTTTGTGTAAATTAATATGGAATAATCTTATAATCTAACAAGTATAATAAACTTTAAATCAGTCATTAGCAAAGTCTTATCAATTTTTTTCTTTTTCAGACATCGTCGCATGGAAGCGGTCCGTATCCGAAAGGAAAACCAGATCTACTCGGCCGACGAGAAACGAGCGCTCGCCGCCTTCAGCAAGGAAGAGCGGGCGAAACGGGAGAATGCTATACTGGGCCAGTTCAGAGACGTGCTGCAGGCGAGGGCGCAGCGGAGAGGGGATACCTAGCAGGGAAATGGTTAGATAATGGGATGATTATGATGATGCCACGAGAATAAACAATAGCTTTAAGCAATGGAAATGAAATGAAAAAAGTTTATTCGACATTACAGATAAAATAGAACGAAGAATAGTTAACATAGAAAAAAATGTTGAAAACGGCTTACCTCAGCAATTATGCTGAGTGCTGGAAGATACCGAGCACCCAACGCTGATTTTCACCCTTTTGTTAGAGGGTACAATATGACACAAAAATATATTATAAATCAAAGAAAGTAAAAAGTGCTTAACAAACAAAGCAAAAAAAGTGCAGATATCAAATAAAACAAGTTTACAATTAATAACGTTGCGAAACATAAAAAAAAAATGGGACTGATGTGTGGCGTATGTAGTAAAATTGGCACTAAGATCTGAGAAAAGGGCTGATGAAAGTTGAAGATGACTAATTTTTGACCGACCTCTACTTCTACGCGTATATGTATATATATATATATATATATATATTATGTATAACGCATAACTTTTTTCATTGGAAAGCTTATACTTCGGAATTGGTCCCATTTAAATTTTTTATCGAAATCGGATGAGCCATTTTTGATAAATCAACAATAATGTGAAAAATGCTACATCGATCCGTGCGAAATATTCGCGAATTCTGTACACGGGTGAAGTCGGTCATGCTATCTTTTGCAAAAAATAATGTGAGAAAGTTATTCATGAAGAATGTTACGAAACTAAAAGAATGATTGTCAAGTTCAGCAAAAATGTCAAGACATTTCTGGCCTATGCAGTGAACATTGGCAAGGTCAGTATGTACACATTTACAGTACATACATGATTCAGCTGTTGAGGATTAAGTTGCGTAAAACATTTCTGTGTAATGTTATATGTACAGCACTCCAGTATGCAAACACTGCAAAAAAGATCTATTAAAATCTCAAAAACAAACAGTACACCATTACCAGATAGGAGGCATTCCTCGTGGACCAACCGCTTTCGCACTACTAGTTGTGCGGTCAGGAATGTTATTTTAAAATCTTTCCCTGTCTTGTACTATTTTTATAGAATAAAACATATGTATGTCCTTTATTATAATTTCTGTGAAAATTACCAAATTCAGTTCTGTTAAGTTTTTTATAATATATCATTTTGTATATACAAAATACACACATAAACTGTAATGCCCTTCTACAGTCGGGTGCAGTAAGTACAGTAAATAGCGACCAATGTAAAAAAGCAATAACTTATTAATTGTAAATAATAATTTTTAAATGAAATAAATAGCTTGTGAAAATAAACTTTCTTTATTTCAGTACATAACAATTTTTTCGATACATATTTACAATTTTTTCCTTATAAATAGTTTTTTCAACTGGGATAAGATGTAAACAAAATTACATAATTCCTTAGGTAAACAAAAACACTGTTCAGTATAAAAATATAAAAGAGTAATTTAGAGCAATTTAAAGACTTCATACATAGAAAAACTCTGTCTTTGGGTATACAAAGTGTTCGGATAGGCACATGGAGATATAGATTGAAAATAACTAATTAGAATAATCATGAAAATAACACCTTGAGACCTAAACTTACATTTTTATACAATTAAAAATCAAAGTCAGAAATTCACACTGGACTAGAGACAAAATACGTCCAGAGCCTTACCGAACACTCTGTACACTGTCTTAAGTTTTGAATCAACTAAATTAATACCATCTTCAGTCACCAAAAAGTAATAGTAAAACATTTTTAATATTTTTTACGATCACCAGAAACTCGTCAACTTATATTTAATTATTTACATAAATGCCCTAATTAAATGTGGGTAAATAGATACTTCCAACATACTCAAAGTAATTTTTAACATGTTAAAATATGAATTTAATATTTTTATTTCGACATCACATCAACCCTGCTCGGAATCATTCTCATCACTGGGCCATTTATAAATACGCCGCGGTTGGTTAAAAAAAAGTGTACATCATATTGATCACTTTCATTTCATACTTTAATCATTATATCCTTGCCACTCCCATGTTTACCGGGTCTGCGTAAGTAGGCGGTCGCCCGCCTATTTCGAGCTTAGAAACTGCTGGTACGCACATAAATCCCGTTCTAGCGATCGTATTCTAAAAGTTCGTTGTGTTCCCGACAATGTTACCCGCGTTCGCAATAATGTTCATTGTGTTCCTGACAATGTTCATTGTATTCCCGATAATGTTCCCCGTGCTAGCGATATTGTTCATTGCGTTCCCGATATCGAGAATCAGTTTTTACTCGTAGTTTATTTACAATTTTCTCGTGTAACGGTCTAGCGTATACAGTAAGACTTATTTACCTATCTAGGCGAAGGTATCACATTCATTCCACGTTCATACTCTCATACGCAGCAAGTTGTTCTTTAAACATATTCAACTGCTGATTTAGATCGTGTATAGTTTTATGCGCCGCTAGCAACTGAGAGCGCAAGTAAGCGGGTGAATTCGAGCTTAGAAACTCGGCTGGTACGCACAAAAACCCTGTTCCAGCGTTCGTGTTCCCAATAATGTTCGTTGTATTCCCGACAATGTTCATTGTGTTCCCGATAATGTTCCCCGTGTTCCCGATAATGTTCCCCGTGTTCCCGATAATGTTCCCCGTGTTCGTGATTATGTTCGTTGTGTTCCCGATAATGTTCGCTGTGCTTCCTATGACGCCCAATGTGCTGCCGATGATAGTACCAGTGGGCGCGATAGTGGGAGTCGCGTTGGACACTTGAAGCATTTTGCCGAGATCCGTCGTAGATGTGATTTGGACTGCCCCCGCCTGTATGGAAAAAAATAAATAAAGAAGACGAGAAAAAAGTCAGACAGCCTTAGTTTCAGTTTAGAGCGAGCGAACGCGAAATCTTTTCAATGTTCTTTGACATACGAGTTCCTTTCAAAGATGTGAAAGGAAACAAAGGAAAAAAGTTTGAACCAATTAATATTTAACCAACTTTTACTACGAGACTAACGCTGATCATCGAGACAAAAAATCAGTTCTGTTGAAAGTTAATTAAACTTGTATAAACCCGGTTAAGACGGGGCCGGTCTAGCCGTGATTTTCCGTGTGGCCTGTTACAATTTTACTATGGTAATTTTGCTTCCCGGACAAATTTTACCTACTTTCTTTCTTTAAACAATCTCTCCACATCCTCTGCAATAGAGTTGTCTACAATTGGAATAGGTTGCCTGAGGATGTCATCTCAGCTAGAACTATAAACACATTTAAAAATAGACTAGACCTTTGGATAAAGAAGGAAAAAATTTCCTTGACAGATAAATACTAATTTTATTCGACACTGCTTGATATAGGCACATCAGTATACACTGCTCGCCTATAAACAAAATAAATAAATAAATAAACCATAGAATTAAACTTCACTACAAGTATAAAGCAAAACCGCTATTTTTGTGTGTTGTCTGTCTTATTTCTTCCAAATAATTTCGCTTATATTTTCACTAGACAACAGATTGAAATGCGGTTTTCACTATCTTTTAGAATATTTCTTCTGGAGCTACATAACTCATCCGTAACCGGGCGAAGCCAGGACCGGTAGCTAGTATAACTTATTTCTTTGACACCTGCACTTAATGTTAGTAAAATACTGACCTCCACCCCGTTCTCGACATTGGTGCCCTTGATGATTTTGTCGAAGTTAGCCTTCTGCATGATGATCTTGACGGGCTGCCGACCCGCGCCGGTCGCGGTGACGGCGCGTTTTTTGGCCTTCATGCTTACGTTGGATATCCGCGCGGGAGACTTGGCGTCGGGGAGGGATACTAACTTTATCTGGAAAATAGCAAACGCACATCTGAAAATACAGGGTTATTTCTAATCAATTAGCATCCTTTTAGGGGCTTACTCTGTACAACAAAATTAACAACTTTTGTTCTGCGGCTTTTGTCAAAAAAAAAATCAGCTGTTCCATACATCTGGTCGCGGGTGAACGATATTTTTTTATGAAACACCAATTTTTTTTCGAGTTTTGACAAAAGTCGCAGAACAAAAGTGTTAGTTTTGGTGTAACAGAATAACCCCCTAAAATGATGCTAATTGATTGGAAATAACCCTGTATTATTGGGTTATCATACACTTGGTATTGATTTTCAGGGCGAATGCGGGGATGCCCTTGTTTCAGCTTAAATTATAAATAGATTCATTTTTATTGTTTTACAAAAATAATACATTTTTTAAAGTAACAACTACATCATATCAAATAATTGAGTAAGTAAACGAAAGTTCGCTCGTAGAAAAAAATGATGGATAATATGCAATTATAAAACTTGTTTTGAGGATTTTTTGTGCTACAACAAAAAGAGATGTAAAGTAAACATATGAAATCACTTTTCATTCACCTTCACATCTTGTGGGTTTACATATTTCTCAATAACAGGTGGTGTTTCCGATGTCCATACTCCGTGAATTGTTGTTGAAAACGACTCCCTTACATTTTTGCGTTTAAGTTATATCTGTACAAGTACATCTTGCGGATTCACAAGCTTCTTAATAGGCTGGTTATCCGAGGTCCGTAGCTTGTTGTTGAGCGTGAATATCTTGACTCATGCTGTCAGGGTCTTCACCGAGGTCAGAATGACGCCTTTTGATTTTTGCTTTTAGGTTACTTGTTGTTGTTAGCCTGACATGTCCCACAGCTGGGCAAAGCCCCCCTGGTTACTTACTTAAAATAATATTTATAAAACTGCACATCTGGCGGATACACAAGCAGATAGGCAGTTAATCCGAGGTCCGTAGCTTGTGGTTGAGCGTGAATATCTTGACTCTTGCAGGCGGGGTTTTCATTGCGGTCAGGATGACTCCCTTACATTTTATGTTACTAAAATTGTAAACAAGTGAAATATACCTGTACATCTTGCGGGTTCACCAGGTACATAAGTAGTTCATCCAAAGACGCAGCTCGTAGAGCGTGAATATATTGACCCCTGCGGGCGGGGTTTTCACGGGGGCCGCGGTCAGGATGACGCCTTTTGATCGGGGGCGCGGCCACGATAACTATTATTTCTTTGGCATTTAGGTTGTTATTACTTAATAAAGGGAATGTACCTGTACATCTTGCGGGTTCACAAGCTTTTTAATAGGCAGTTTATCCGAGGTCCGCAGCTTGTTGTTGAGCGTGAATATCTTGACGCCTGCGGGCGGGGTCTTCACGGGCGCCGCGGTCAGGATGACGCCTTTCGAGGGCGCGGGCGGGGTGGGGGGCGGCGCGGGCGCGGGGGCTGTGCTGCTTTCTTTTAACATCAGCTTGCCCGCGTCTGGAAATTGACAAGCTTTGGTTTAACAAAGGTGTGACCATTCTTCGGTAGAATAACAATGCCTAATTATCCTAGATATAGGTAGGAGCCATGCCAGGCTACTGGTAATTTACACAAAAACAATAAAACTCTTGTACATTAAAGTCCCGAGACCTTCGAGCAAATATCTACAGAGCCACAGTCCCTAAGTAAAAGTAATTAAAAAATGTCCGAGCGCCGTCATACATACCGACTTAGATATTTACATTAAATAATTCACAATGACCCGTTTTCTCGAATCTCGACGTTACGTCATCTAATTAGTGCTTGTAACCGAGCACTTTAGCATCGCGCGGCGTTGTAGTCGGCTTGCAATCGGCTTACTGCTAACTAAAAAGCCTGCCCACTACATAGCTTGGGCAGGGTTTTGGCTCGGACACTTATTTTGCACGATTGTGATTCTATAGATATTTGCTCGAAGCCCGAGATTTATACTTTTTCAGGCTTCAAAGTGCTTAACACTCCTTGTAAGTATATATATTTTTTTCATAATAAATAACTGTTCCTGTGCCCAGCCAATCGAATCGCCTTATTAGCAGTGCAGCAATTTTGGGGGCCTGAAGGGTGAAATGTATTATATGTAAAATGTATGGTACAATAGTATAGACCAATAGTACAACTTTAATATGATGATACAATAATACCTGACAGTACCACGGTATGCCCTCTCTGTATAGTACCGTGCTTAAGGTGCTAGACGAATCTTGCGGCAATATAATGTAATGCCGTGCTTCCCCAGTAATAAAAAGAGTATACTTCGATGTTGGTCCCATTTAAATTCCGAAAAATAATTTCATCCCTAAGGGTAGTAAAAAGGGGATGATTGATTATTCACTCATAGATAATTGTAATGTTTGACCATACAAAAAAAAAACTTTTTACAGATGGACCGATTTTGATCATAAACAAGAAAAGTCTTGTTCAATCAATCATTCAATCGTTTATTGCATCATCTGTAATCGGGCTTTATGTTATTGGAAGAACATTAGTTTATGTATCGACATTGGCGTAGAAGCATACAGAAATATATATTTAATAATTTACATGCAGGTCTTAAATACATGTTTAGTATAAGTTATACATATGACCCTATTAGGGTATAGCAATATTGTGCGGAGCGATTTATTTATTTCAATTTGCTATTTTATGATCGTCCAATAGGTACTCGTTTAATGTATAATATATTATTATTATATTTAATGTATAACATTTCGTGATAAGTAGGTTCTTCAATACTTTTGCAAACTCCATTTCGTCTTCAATTTTCTGAATTTCGACCGGAAGTTTATTAAATATTTTAATAACCATCGAGCACGGCCCGGAGCTGTGTATCGATAGTTTTGATTTGGGTAAAATTAAATTATGTTGATATTGGGATTTGGATTTGGCAGGATGGACACGTGCACTAGATAGTTTTGTAAAATACTGTATTTTTTTACGAATTTGCACGTTTCAAAGATATATATTGACATCACAGTTAATATTTTTAATTTAATGAAGTAGGGTTTATGGAATTGTTGTGTATTTGCATTTGGAAGCTTGATATTGGCCAATATCGTTACGCTCTTTTGGACTATGAACAGGTTCTTAGTATCTACACTGTTTCCCCATAGTATGATGGTATGTTTGGTAAATCATACCTCAAAATTTGTTCCCATTTAAATTTTATCGAAATCGGTTGAACCATTTTTGATATATCAATAATAATGTGAATAATTACTACATCGAACCGTGAATCGACTCCTGTACACGGTTGAAGTCGGTTAAGCCATCTTTCGGGAAGAAGTAATAATTAAATTGTGCCTGCAGGATATAAACCTGGCAAAATCAGATAGGACTTAATAGTAGGTAATACAATACCTGACAGTACCACCATCCGTCCACTTTCTAAAGCTTTAAGCACGGTACTAGACGAATTGTGCAGCACATAATGTAATGCCGTGCTTCCTCAGCAATGCCGCCGCGCCACCGTCCGGACTGCCGCCGGCATTGCCGTCCTACTTCACTTATGTTTTGTTCTCTATTAGCTACAGGATATAAATCTGAACAAAGTCGAATAAGATGCTTATAGTGAATAATCCTACTAATATTATAAACGCGAAAGTTTGTGAGGATGGATGGATGGATGGATGTTTGTTACTCTTTCACGCAAAAAACTACTGAACGGATTAAGATGAAACTTTGCAATAATATAGCTTATATATATTATCAGAATAACACATAGGCTATAAATTATAATGATATTGCGTCAAAAATCAAATATCATGCGGGGGAAGCCGCGGGTAAAAACTAGTATATTATAATACCTGATAGTACGTCCACTCTGTTGCTAGAGGAATTATGTGGTAGTAACGTAACACCGTGCCTCCTCAGCAATACCGCCGGCATTGCCGTCCTACCTCAATGTTCTTTGTTTTAATTAAACTATAGGTTATAAACCTGAACAAAGTCGACTCAGACGCAAGTAATAAATAATATGTGATAATACCTGACAGTACCACCGTCCGTCCACTTTGTATCGCGTTAAGCACGGTGCTAGAAGAGTCGTGCGGTAGTAGCGTAATGCCGTGCTTCCGCAGCAATGCCGCCGCGCCGCCGTCCGGACTGCCGCCGGCATTGCCGTCCGGACCGGCAGAATTGCCGTCCTCGCTCACCGGTGCTTTACTCTCTTGGGACTACAAAATAAATTCCTCTATGTATAGACCCAATCACACTTGTTGGCGCCTATTATGTTAAGTTGCGGATAGCCTAATCCTGACTGAAGCTCACTTAACAGCTGCGCGAGGATTGGATTTCGCAGTTTGTAGCTAACTTCACAGCCGTCAAGAAGTCTGATTCAGCCTATAGTTAATTTAAGTAAGGCATTTTTTTGCAATTCTTTACGAATGGATTAATTTAAAAACGGTTGGACACGTTTTTGTTCTTTGGTTTATTGGACACAGGCTTCGAAAATAAAACTATTATAAAATTCAGAAAACCTTTATACTGATAATAAATCTAATTTTCTACGTAAAACTTCACCTAAAAATAGTTATTAATTAGTTTACATGAACGATATGAATGAAAGGACAAAAAATGTGACAATTTAATTATGTACAATTTATTATGAGGATTACGAAATATAAAATAAATGGAACCTCACCTCTACTTCGACTTCGGATTTTATATCTATCTTGATTTGATTCACGCGCGTCATTTGTTTCGTCACTGGCTTCACAGTCTCTTGTAATCCTGAAAATAATAATTAAATATTAATATAACCAAATCTGATTATTTGTAACAAAAATAATTTATTTTTATTGGCGAACTTACGTTCTATCGACTCTAACGCTTGTTGCTGTTCCGCCGCCGGTATTTCTGTACTTTGTTCTGTAACATGACAAACTAAATCAAAACGAGATCAAAATATAATTGGATGGAATATTGTAGCCAAGAATTTGCGTAACGTATCGTACCGTCGGCCTGCTTGAGCGCGTCGACGGAGTCCTGCGCCTCGCGTTCTTTGAGCGCGTCCTCCATGAGGCGGGAGATGGCGTGGTGGCCGCGCGCCGCCGCCAGCCCCAGCGGTGTCTTGTGGAACTTGGACACCGCGCGCGGGTCCGCGCCGTGCTGGAGCAGCACGGCCGCCGCCGCCGCGTGCCCGCGCTCCGCCGCCCAGTGCAGCGGCGTCATGCGCAGCATGTCCCTACAACAACACTACTACAGGCGCCGTGCCGCAGCAACACGGCCACCGCCGCCGCGTGCCCGCCCTCCGCCGCCCAGTGCAGCGGCGTCATGCGCAGCATGTCCCTACAACAACACTACTACAGGCGCCGTGCCGCAGCAACACGGCCACCGCCGCCGCGTGCCCGCGCTCCGCCGCCCAGTGCAGCGGCGTCATGCGCAGCATGTCCCTACAACAACACTACTACAGGCGCCGTGCCGCAGCAACACGGTCACCGCCGCCGCGTGCCCGCGCTCCGCCGCCCAGTGCAGCGGCGTCATGCGCAGCATGTCCCTACAACAACACTACTACAGGCGCCGTGCCGCAGCAACACGGCCACCGCCGCCGCGTGCCCGCCCTCCGCCGCCCAGTGCAGCGGCGTCATGCGCAGCATGTCCCTACAACAACACTACTACAGGCGCCGTGCCGCAGCAACACGGCCACCGCCGCCGCGTGCCCGCGCTCCGCCGCCCAGTGCAGCGGCGTCATGCGCAGCATGTCCCTACAACAACACTACTACAGGCGCCGTGCCGCAGCAACACGGTCACCGCCGCCGCGTGCCCGCGCTCCGCCGCCCAGTGCAGCGGCGTCATGCGCAGCATGTCCCTACAACAACACTACTACAGGCGCCGTGCCGCAGCAACACGGTCACCGCCGCCGCGTGCCCGCGCTCCGCCGCCCAGTGCAGCGGCGTCATGCGCAGCATGTCCCTACAACAACACTACTACAGGCGCCGTGCCGCAGCAACACGGCCACCGCCGCCGCGTGCCCGCCCTCCGCCGCCCAGTGCAGCGGCGTCATGCGCAGCATGTCCCTACAACAACACTACTACAGGCGCCGTGCCGCAGCAACACGGCCACCGCCGCCGCGTGCCCGCGCTCCGCCGCCCAGTGTAGCGGCGTCATGCGCAGCATGTCCCTACAACAACACTACTACAGGCGCCGTGCCGCAGCAACACGGTCACCGCCGCCGCGTGCCCGCGCTCCGCCGCCCAGTGCAGCGGCGTCATGCGCAGCATGTCCCTACAACAACACTACTACAGGCGCCGTGCCGCAGCAACACGGCCACCGCCGCCGCGTGCCCGCCCTCCGCCGCCAGGTGCAGCGGCGTCATACGCAGCATGTCCCTACAACAACACTACTACAGGCGCCGTGCCGCAGCAACAAGGCCACCGCCACCGCGTGCCCGCCCTCCGCCGCCAGGTGCAGCGGCGTCATGCGCAGCATGTCCCTACAACAACACTACTACAGGCGCCGTGCCGCAGCAACACGGCCACCGCCGCCGCGTGCCCGCCCTCCGCCGCCCAGTGCAGCGGCGTCATGCGCAGCATGTCCCTACAACAACACTACTACAGGCGCCGTGCCGCAGCAACACGGTCACCGCCGCCGCGTGCCCGCGCTCCGCCGCCCAGTGCAGCGGCGTCATACCAAAGAAGATATAATAATACTACGTATAGAACGGCCACTCGTTACCCCCCACCCGTTTGAGTCTTCCTCACTTCCACCCCGCGTCAGGACACGATTGACTACTCTGCGCGCGGGCTGCACAGGCCGCTGCAAATACCCGTGTAGCGTTCGTGCGTATGTGTAGTGTCTGTGAATAAATATAGTGTTGTGTGCGTAAGACAGCAGATTTTGTATGAAGAAACGCGGAGTGTCCGGGCTGTGGTCATACGCAGCATGTCCCTACAACAACACTACTACAGGCGCCGTGCCGCAGCAACACGGCCACCGCCGCCGCGTGCCCGCGCTCCGCCGCCCAGTGCAGGGGCGTGCGCTCCACCTTGGTGCGCGAGTCTCGCGAGTACCTGCAGTCAACGGCGGCGCCGCGCTCGAGCAGCAGCGCGGCCACGGCGGCGTGGCCCGCGTGGGCGGCGAGGTGCAGGGGCGTGCGCTCCACCTTGGTGCGCGAGTCCCGCGACACGCCGGCACGCAGCAGCACGGCGCACGTGTCCACGTGCGCGCCGTGCGCCGCCACGTGCAGTGGGGACGTGCCCAGCTGTAACATACGGAAACAGTAATGAGATGCTACTTTATAGGTTTTGCTGAGGAAGAACTTTGTAAGGAAACCTGCATAACAGGCATGATGGACCACGGTTCACGGACTAATTAATATTTATATTAATTAATATCTTCATCATATTTTGTTTAATTGATAAAAGAAAAAAAATACGTGTCTAATATTTTATTATAATCGATCTGACGGACTAAGTATATTTATTTAGTTATCATGTCTATTCTATGAAGCATTTCCATTAATGCAACAGTTTCAACAGGATAGTAGTCTCACCCAGTCGGTAGTGAAGGGCGCGCCCTTGGCCATGAGCTCGAGCACCTGCTGCGTGTTCCCGTTCCTGGCGGCGAGCAGCAGGCGGCGGCCGAGCTCCACGGACCCCGAGAAGGGCCCGCGCCCCGGCGCGCCCACCGCCGCCCCGCCTGACACATCTGTCTAAACAGATGCATCGATTTAATATGGCGCGAGTTGGAAAGAGACATGAAAAATACCTCGATTTTTAAACAAAACCTTTGATTAGTTAGGTACCTCCTTGGTTGCCATGTTTCGGACAAAACGACTGTTCCATTTTTAAATTACACATCAGATATGAGTTATACTCTATAAAATTTAACTTGATCTCTGCGACAGCTGTCAGAAAAATCACGCCTATGAAGTCCTGAATTTCTTAAAAGTACAGACAGTACCTGTCAATGTCATATTTTGTGGGCATGCCGATTAGTGATGGGCGACGAATGATCGTGACCACAGAGTTTCAGATACAGTTTTAATTAAAATATCGATAGTTTATACTGACGATATTTTAAATAAAACTTGATTTATCATTAATTTCATTGTATATTGTAATTTGTTAACATTTTTTACATGTGTAATTAAAGTAAACCCAATTATATGTTACATTAGCATCGATAATAGTAAAAAACGTCGATAAATACTATCGTTACATTATTATGAGTGTTTAATTAATATCATAACATTATTTACATGTGTAAATACTCGATCTTAAATAATAGTAAGTAAATGAAATCCAATTTCTCACCTTCAACTACTCATTCGATTTCATTAGTTTGTTTACAACATAGTTTGAAAATCGATTTTTTCCACCACTATCCCAACTCTAAAAATGTCAATCTTATACTGTCGCAGAGATCAAGTTAAATTTTATAGAGTATAGTTTATAACATAGTAATTTATCTGGCATTTAACAGAAATGGATTATCATACATTTCATTCATAGTAAAACTTGCTCATAATAAGTGTTAATAATGTTAATGTAAGTTAATCACCCTCTCTCAATTTAATACAGGGCATGCAGATAATATTATACAGCCAGTGAAAGTCCATATATTCCCTTGGAAAGGAATAATTATGTTAACGAGACAGATTTATTTAGTTCAGCAAGATCACATCTCAGAGCAAATAAAAAAATCAAGAGAGAACGTCGTTGAGCAGTCAAGTGAGGCCGGTTTTTAATATATGTGTGATTGTGTCGGTGTTGCGCCGCCATAGTTCGACTGACAAGCCAAGGCGTAGTTTCGTTGTACGTGGATGTGTGTGTAATTGTCTGTGCACGGCGAGGCGCAGTTTTGGTTGGTTTCACTTGTTTGTTCACAACATTCTCTCTTGATTTTTTTATTTGCTCTGAGGATCACATATAATTAGAGTGTATAATATACCTAATTTAATTTTTATCCAAAAGTCAGGGTTACTAACTGGCCACTAAGCCAGTTAAAAAGTAAACATATTATTGAGTCTTTGTCTGAAAAGTTAGGAGTCCGAACTGGTTTTCATTTGAGTAAAATACTTACAGCCACTAGGTGTGGAGTAGCAATAAGTAACACATCTTCAGGAAGCTCTGTTGTCATCTCGACTCATCTGTGAATTTAATTGATTCTTTCTTCTATTATATGCACATATTGATAGATAGCATCCACAGTTGATCCAGTCATTGCGGTAGTCTAATTAAGGAGTCCTATTCAATAAATTAATATCCAAAACAAAGCTTGAATGTTACTTACTTAATTTTTTTTAAATAGAGTAAATTTAATTTAAAAAAAATAAAAGTAATATTCAAGTTACATTATTATTTACTAGTTTGGTTTTAGATATTAAATTAATTTATTGAATAGGGCTTGTAAACTTATTTGCCTACTACACAACACAAGTTAACACAATGGGGCAGAAATACATTGTCAGTTAGATATATCCCAAATATTTATCTGAAACATTCAGCTAACGATAAAGTTAGTAGGTAGTTCTAAAGTAAATTGATATTGTATGTGGAAGCGATGGTGGTTTAGTGGTACCTACTGACTCCCGCCTTACTATTGTGAGATTGTGTGTTCAAATTTCAGTCCCGTACCAATTACACACCACCGGTTAAGGGAAACATCATGAGGAAATCTCTATATGAGTAATTCGATGACATATGGGAATCCACCAACCCGCAAGGGGGCAGCTTGGTGGATATGACTCAATCACCCTTCTTGGGTAGGCCTACGTCCTGTTGAGGACTGGTACAGTATGTTAAATATTAAAACTCTTAAACATCACGATGGTGTAGTAATCACAAAAGAAGTTTTACACTGCTAAACAGAAAGTTTCTTATTCCTATTAACTCCGACTATCAAGTCTGTACAAGTTCAATTTATAATTTTATTAGACTGAATGGGACTTTTTTAATTGCAGATGTTAGACAAGTAACACCATGTATCACAGTGATATAACAAAAATGTTATTTATACACATTTAATTCTCTTATACCGTCTTCGAAAACATCAGATAAGTTATTATTTAACTATAGAAACAGAGAGTATGTCATGCATTGACTTATGAATTAGGCGGTATATTTAGCAAAAAAATAAGGACAACATTCTAACTCAACCTTTGTTCTTAGGTAAGTATTCATCTACCTACTTATTTTATGGCTGAATAAAATGCAGACCACTTAGCACCTTCATACAGTAAGTAATTAAATATTTAGTGCATTCTATTGCCTGTTTAAAGTTGTAATTAAACAAGCATCAATATTTTAATATTTTCTAGCTGAGCAAAATACTTTATTAATATCTTCTATCTGTTATCAGTGTGACCTCACAAGTACTCATATTCAGGGTGTTTGTAACGCAAGTTAATAAGCCTATAGCGTGAGTAAGTGCTAGCTGCAACGGGTGCTGAAAATTCATTTCCATTTCGCGCTTTTCCGTCGCTTTTCGATCGATCGCAATAAACAGGATGAGGATATGGAAATATTCGTGAGGCCATGCTTTCGTCCGCCATAACTACACTTCCTTTTCCTGTCCCAACGGAAGTGGATTATTTTGTCTTGCACTTAGTTTCTGTTATCAACAACTTACCCAAACTTTCACGGCCTTCAATTTACATAAATATTATTGCTACTGCAACTTCTAAACTGCTGTAAACGTCGACAGATTTCGAATATTCTCTAAAATCAACATTATCAACCGCGAAAACAAAAGTGAAACGTCAAAGTTAGAAGTGTCATAATTTGCGTTCGAACTATTATGAAACTAAATGAACAAAATTTAAAATTGACACGCAATTTACATGTTCTTTTTACATAGTTAATACATTATTAATTAGTTAATAATGCAATCTTTATGTTTACATGGAAATATCTTTTGAAATATGACCGAATTTTAGGTTAGACTTGGTTTTGTTATGTTGGCAATTTATTGATTGTTTTGCGAAACCATAGAGTATAGGGTTACCATCTTAGTAGTCTTATCATACGCAATGAGGATCCGGTTGAAAATCTACACAATCAAGTATTCTGCAAAATGGCGACAGCCTTAGAGCAAATAAAAAATCAAGAGAGAATGTTGTGAACAAACAAGTCAACCATAACTACGCCTCGCCGTGTACAGACAATTTACACACACATCCACGTACAACGAAACTACGCCTTGGCTTGTCAGTCGAACTATGGCGGTGCAACACCGACGCACTCACACATGTATAAAAAACCGGCCTCACTTGTATTGTACCTACACGTAAACGAGACACCAGACGTTTTATTGCACAAGGCTCCATCACACACAGGCAGTAGGAGTCTATAAAATGCATTATCAGCAACTGGCCTGCACTGTTGTCGCTCGCTCCGCTTCATAAACCCGTCACCCGTTAACGTTTCGACCTTATTTGCATACGTTTTAGGTCGAAACTTCAGTAAACACCTCCTCACGTAAAGGCTCCTTTACACACAGGCGGTACGAGCGGTATAGCAGACGGGCGGGCATCTGTATTGTACTGGTTATATAAGAAGGGCTCACACAGGTCCGGTCGCGGTACTGCCGTACCGCTCTTTACCGCTCGTACCGCTCTACCGCTCGTACCGCCTGTGTTTGATGGAGCCTTAAAGCTGACAGAATGCAGTGAATGAGAATCGTAGTGCGTTTCTAGTCCAAAGATAAAAGTAAAACATCCCTGCGTGCGTCAGAAAGAGTCATGAAAACTATCTCAATTCCATGACGATTGTCGGATTTTTCTTCCGGGAACGTGAAATTCTTGTCAATACAAAGACAGTGACCACCTCAGGGCGAGATTTTGCATACATTTTTGGCCTCAACTGACAACAGTGTTATCAATTTGTTATTTACAGATATCTGTATGAGGTCGCCATCATTACGTAATTTACAAAATCGTAATAAGAGTCAGTTTTAAGCATAGATAGAGATATCAGAATGATAATGTGGTCGATCGAAAAACCTAAGGGCCTTAGGTTTAGTTAAATCTCTATTATTTTGAGTGAGTTTCGCTAATTATCTGGCGCATTTTTTATGTATACATTCTAGTAACCCCAAATTATTAATGTTGGCAACACTCAGCACTCAAATACGTAGACGATCAAACTCTGTGGTCACTGGTCAAACAATTTGAGTTTTGGCGGGAATGCGAGAAAATCATGTCGCCGCATTGTATTATTTTCTAATACTTGTGTTTCTATCAGTATTAATAGTGCAAAAGTTGTAGTGTTTCATTTATTAATAGCTGAAATACGTGCATGAGTGTAGGCAAGTAGTATAAAGTGGTAAAAAATGTCATTTTGTGTTGTCTTCACTCTAAACTCCATCGAAGCTTCTAGTAAAGTCTCTACTGTTTTACTAAGAAGAAGAAAGTCAAAGAAAAGATAATGGAAATCAAAGAATACGTAAGACTTGGCGGTATGGCCTTAAAGGCTTTAGCATGTCAAAAAATGGGCGAAATTTAAAAGAAAACTACCTATTTGATAAGCAAAAAAGTTTGACAAATACGCACAAACTATGGAGATACCATGGATTTATCATATGAACAGGATTGAGTACTGGCAAAGAAAAACGTGCCGACAAGGATACCACATCAGATGATTGTGTCTCTTTTCCAAGTAGGATGACCAAAACATCTCGACCATCACTGGATATAATATTTCTTTGGAATGTTACTGCACGCAGGAATCGCAGTTATCTTACCCCTAACTCGTCGTCCTTCGTCATGGTCGTAGTTTTAGCAATAGGACGCCTACTGCTGGGCATAGGATTTCCCTAAAGATCTCTATAAAACCAAACCCCATAAAAGCAATGGTCTAGAATTGATAATGACGGAGATAAACCACTTTAAGTTTGACAGCTGTTGTCATCGGAAATGATGTAGATATCGATGAGTTCCTTCACTTTTGTGATAACAGTAATGGTCTGGAATCCATATTTACGGAGTTAAACAACGCTTAAGTTTCATAGATGTAATCTTGACACATATCACGTAACCCGTGTCAGTACTTAACCGCGAAAAACTTTCACGAACGACTTTTTCACGAAAAACTTTGTCACAAATAGACTTTATCACGAAAAGACCTTATCACGAAAAATCTTAAGCACGAAAACTTTTCCACGAATAGACTTTGTCATGAAAAATCTTAATAGGTAGACTTTATTACGAAAAGTCTCAATCATTTTTAGGCTTTCGTAGTAAACAAGGCATCCATTTTGAAATAAAAAATGGCGGACTCACTTTTTTGAAAAACTCGTCATGGGTGTCGTTTTCCAGGTTTTTGGGGGTGTAGATTTCAAAAGTGGCATCCATTTTGAATTAATGTTCGCCATCCATCATACGTCTAATTATTTTTCGCAAAAATGGAACTGTTAAGGTTCAAATGGTTCGAATATTTATTTTTTGTAGTTCGACCACTTATCACTAGATGGCGTTGACCATGCCTAAAACGCGCTAGCGTGTCGTTCGCGGAACATAGGTAGGATCGATCTGTGTGAGTTAAAAAACACTCTTGTCCACCTGACAAAATCTTGTTGGCATATAACACCCTTTGAGGTTTTTGTCGAGGGTTCTGTATAGGAACAACTGACTTCAATTGCGTACAAAATTCAATAGTTCGCTCGAATCGATGATTTTTATCGATATTTTTACATTATTGTCTATTTTCAAAAACGCCTCAGCCGATTTCGATAAAATTTAGATAGAACCACCTCGAAAGTGTAACCTTTCGAGCTAAAAAATAATTAAGAAGAATAAATCCGTCCACAACTGGCGAAAATATCGATGACCATACACAATAAATTAAGTAGTTTTGGAGAAAAACGGCACAAAGTTTGCACAAACATCCTCTTACCACAAATTGTTTATGTATGACACGAAATAAACGTTCTTTCTTTCTTTTAAACGCATACCTATAGGTCATTAAGTACCTAACCAAAAGGAGTCAACACTGCAAAGCGTACCCTTCTGCCAGAAGTACGCGACCGGCGGTCATGCTCTTTATATAAATATATCGGCTTGTGTTGCGTTAATTTTCAGCTAGTGTTAGTTAATTACATTTGTGTGCGTGTAAACTTCCTTGTATTTTGGTTTGTGTGCGTTTCTTCACCCCCCACTGACTTGGCAGACTTCGGTGCTTAGGCGTGTCGACTCCTTTTGGTTAGGTACTTAGTGTTATAGGTACACACCGTCTCCGCTCCGTCGTGGGAAAAATATATACAGACGAAAATAGAACCTCCTCCTTTTTGAAAGTCAGTTAAAACAACACCTTCTAAAATTAAAGTACAGAAATAAAATTATCTTTATTATATTATCTAACTTCATAGGCCTACTGCGCACCCCATCCAAGAGTTACCTCAGTTACCTGTTACTCTACGACAGTGACTTACCTACTTACAAACAACGTTTACAGAACCCGAAAAGATGATACTAGTACGTGACGAATTTACGATCTACCTTCTTGCTAAGTTATTTCGGTAGAAAACAAAGAGACCGTGTTGTACCGGGAACTCTTGATTCATGTCTCTCTGTTTCCCTTTCTCAGCGACAAATCAGCGAAGGAACAATTCCCACGGTGCGTGGCGAGAATCTACCTATACTATAGGTGCAGTAGAGACTCGATAAACCGGACTAATGGTGTCGTTGAGCATTTGGATAACCGAATGAAAGAAAAAAAGCAGTTTTTCATATTATCTAATCTAACTTACGACAAGTTTCTCCTTCTTTTAAATAAAACGTTAATATTTATTTTTATTATAATCCATTAGGTCATTCACTTACGCTTCAACATTTTTACATAGGTACAGAGATCGCGTGGTAACACAACGCACCTTTTAGTAGTACCTTTTTTTGAACCAGGAAAATCCTTTTTGGATACCACCAGACCTGTTAGCCATAATTATTAAGACCATTTTTTATGGCTATAATTTAGACTAGAGCTTACGAAGTAAAGCTGGAAACATACTATCGGACGCGGCTTACGGACGCGACTGATAGGTATCTGGATAATTAATGTACACTGAGCCGTGCACACTATCGGACATCAGTCGCGGACGTCACCTTGGGCTGACCTTGAGCGTTCGGACGTCCGAGAGCGATCTGGCGCACCGGATGTTTTAAGACGTGCACACTGCTAAGTCGCGACCGTCAGCCGCGTCTGATAGTATGTTTCCAGCTTAAGACTTTGGTTCCATCAAAAGACAATTAACTTTCTTTGAATGTTAGGATGGTAAAAAGCATCTCTACTACATACTTATCCCTCAGGCACCTATAGAAACAGTAGATGAAGAGGGATCAAGGTTATAAGTAAGTCTCAATTTTTATGATAAAAAGTTAAGATGTTTGTCATTAACCATTAAGTTTATAGGTCTATAGGTATATAGCCCTACATCATCATACCAGGCTTAAAATTTTGACTACTGGAAATATGCATACAGATTTCGAGCAATTTGGATTGGAAATGGCTTGCATGCAACTTGTCCCTATTATTGCAGCCTTAAAGAGATTGTAAATTGACAAAAAATCATTGCTTTGACCTTGTTGTTGGAAGTTTTATTAGACTTTTGGTACGTGGTCTCCATTCGTGAACTTTACGACTTCATCAGCTATATGATTTACGTGATATTTGTCCTGTCCACTGTCACTTTAACTTAGTTATCCACTGAAATACGTAAGTAACTTTGTCTCGTCTATAACTATAACCATGGGCGATTTAATCATGTAATTGTACATCTGTATTAACATTTACTTCAGGATATTTAATATTTGTCCAAAGATATCCTCACGTATGGAGTCTACTATAAATAAATAATATTTATTCACAAGCACTTCTATGCAAAACTCTGATTACGGCGAGGAGACAGAGTGCGGCTTCATTTGACGTTTAGATCCGCTTTCATCTGTAACCGGGAGATAGGCGGTACCGATTTTAAACCAAAACACGTAGTTTCGTTCATTCACCCGGTTTCAGAAGGACAGCGGTGGGCATCAGCAGTTGAAACTGGAAAGGGGGTGAATGACCTCAGAAATCTGCTTGCGTGAAACCGAGTCTTGGGCTCTGGAAACCGAACGTCACCAGTGTAGCTCTTAGAAAATAGGGCCACTGGGGAGGCCGTCGGTTATGTGGGAGTCTCCACTGCTAGTCGGTGGCGTACCCACTAAAAACCTGGGATGTTTCCGCCTCTGCGCCATATGTCGGGTCTACGGGCACGCTTCCGCACTCCTCCGCGGCAACGCAGCGAAGTACCTATCTAGGTATGTACGCTTAGCAACTAAACAATAACAATTCGTATAGAGCAGAGAAAGCGCGAGACGCGGGTAGTTATGCAAGTTAAGAAATGGTCAATGTTCATGGTATATGGATTCAACTGAAAAAATGAAGTTTGTTGATCGCGACAGTCCGGATAATCGCGAATCCGTATAACGGAGGGCCGGATAATCGAGGTTCTACTGTACTTAGATGTAGAGCAGTAGATGGTACAGCTAAGCACAGCCTGTAATGAAGTTGTGAGCAAACACTCCGCCGCCCGCTATATTTGTTCTCGCATTCATTTCAAATGTTGAACGCACAAAGGAGCTTTGTTTCTTCGCAAACAACCTGAAACTAATACCGGGCTTCGGAATGGTTGATTGCTTTTTTATTGTCGGAGACGTGTAGCGCATGTAGCGACAGTAAAGTGGCACTCCTGCTCTAATCGTAACCCGGACTACTTTTGTGTTCTCGAGGAAAATCACACCTAATACCAGCTTGTAACAGCTGGCTGAGAGTGCTTGCATCTGTGTTTATTTGAGCGGGTACATGAAAGCTTGCCAGTGTGTTGTCATATTTCCTACTTCTGACGAACGCATAAAAGTGAGATACGGATTTTTATAGATAGAAACAAGTGCTACGAATTATGTTTAGGTAATAAGTCAGAAGTAAACAGTTAATTTCCGTTTTTATGGCATAGTTTAACTATCTGTCAGATAGCCCTTCTCGCTTGCTCTGATGGTCCCCGAGGAGATAATAGCTTACGCGTTAACGTTATCCGATGTACGATCCAATAGCTGCGTACGTGATTTCAGAAGGAGAATTTCATCAAGTCCGTCGTTTGCGATGGTCTTAAATATTATGTACCTTGTTACATACCTACGTAGTTCTCTCTATTCAAGTCAAAAGTTACGACTGTAGAGCGCCCTTCGCTTGAATCTTATGACAAGCCTACAACTTTCACGTTACGACATTTTTATTTCGAATTTAGACTGTCGCATCGCTCGTTAAATAAAATATGAGCCTCCGAAGAATATCAAACAGCAAATCGAGGTATCGCAACAATAAAACGAACTTAAAATAAAGTCATTCGAAGCATCCGGTATCTAGGTTAAGATATTTTATGCTTTAGTGGGTAGGTATTTGTGGAAACGGTAGGTAGTTACGGCGAGTTCGTGCCAAGAGTGGCGTGTCCGTATACTCGCTTGAGGCAGACACCGCGATGCGCCCCTGACGTGCACTCCGCCGCGCCGGCCGAGGCTCACGGCTCGCTACTGATAGAACGCTTTCCGGAGGTCGTACCGCATTCCGTTCCCTGACTGCGAGAGGGTAATGGTCCGTAAAATAGTGGGTAATACGATCGGTACGACCGTTCAATAAGGACCGGGGCGAGGCAAGTTATTTGTCTAGATCGCGCGGAATGCAGTGCTAGATGGATAGTACAGGGGCGGCACGAGGCTTGCGAGCCGGGCCGGTGCCGTTCACACATACTCCGGCGAGATAATGGCACTCACGAGGTTCTGTATCGTGGCGTTCGATCGAGTGTAGGCTATTAGAGTGTTATCGCGCTCGTTTGAGAACGTGCGAGGTCGGAATGAAGTTTTGATGAGTCCGCCCGCTCGCCGAATGGCAGCGGGATGCCGGAGATGACGCCGACCGAAGGGACCGTTTGCGGCGAGCTTGCGAGAACGGTGGCTCGAACAAATTGCTTATTTTATGAGTGCATCATCAAACCGTATGTGGCATAAGTTAGGGGAGGGTTTAAGGGCACGTAGCGCCGCGCCGGCAGACGATGACGAGGGACGGAGGGTATTTTAATGACTTGAACCCGTCGTTCCGAGCGGAACGTGACTTTTACTGAAGGAATGTTTCAGGTGGAAGCGTTCTCCCGCCTGCCCGTATTGCCATTGTGTCGAGTGTGTTTATTCCGGCGCCGGGCGCGGATCCCCGACGTAATTCGCGTGTAATTGAAACGGAAAGAGATACATTCCCTCCCTGCGTATATTTTAACAACGTCCCTATGAATAGCGAGGCAGTTTTACCTTGTATATTTTATTAGGAGGGTCTAAATTGATAGTTACCCTTGGATGGTGGTTTTACCGGAACTGTTTCGTGCCAGATATCGTAGCACCTACATAAAAATTAGGTTCGTGTATCCTCTTTCCTTATTGTTGTTTTAGTTCTATCAATGGTAAATGTGATTTACAATAATGTTCTGTTTATTAATTTGGAGATATTGTTGAAAATATTACTCTCTAATTTTATAGCTTAATACATATACAAATATCGTAATAATTTCGAAAGCTTTAGGTATACCTATGAGATGCAAGATTGTTAACGAGAACACTTGAAACATGATGTCAGCATTACAAAAATCGACTGTAAAATACACGTAATAATAACTATTGTTATTCTCCGACAATATTGTATCTAATGATTTCCTCGTTTGTACCCAGTAGTCAAATGGCAAACGCTAAATACGAAAGCGTACACTTATGTGTTCGCGTGTTTATGTTCTCATAACAGCAGCGGCAGAAAGGAATTGATTAAAATTCGGTGTGACAGCCTTTATTTATCTTTGAAAAAAAAAGTGACATATTCACAAAAAGATGCCTAGATTGCATAAAAAAATACGTATAGAACCGATCAGTCTGTGCTATTTGTTGCCAGAAAACGTGCTGCAGGTACAAGATACGATACATACAAGATGGTTCGGCGCCGCAGACTTGGCTCCTCGTCAAGGACGCCGCCCGCCCTAGTTGTGTCGACTCACCTGAACCTTGGCTTATCTCTTCAGCTTCCGAGATTATCTCGAAACTCACGATCTCACAACAGAGCTATTCCCTAAATTGACTACGCATGACGTCATTTTATATCCCACAAGGCAATAGGCACAAAATTATCGAGCGACCTACTTCGCGGCACATATTATTTAACAAATAAATGCAGCAATAATACTAAAACAGCATCGGTGAAATTCCCCCTCGGATTGTGGCCGGAATATGCAAAGCGAACCATAAAGCGAGAGTCATAATAAATTCATCGGGAGGCTGAAGCCCACATCTCGAGCAGGAAGTACGCCCCAAGTACACGCACTCACCCAACACTTTAATTAAACTTAGAAACGTCTTAAAAGCACCAAACTTGACACAACAAGCCAGTCATTAATATTGCAGAAGTTAATGGGTCGGCCATTGTAATTCGGTGATTCGGGCACAAAGCCGCGTCGAGAAATAATTAATAAAGCTCAAGTGTGACGTTGACGTCGTGGGCCGCGGAGCGAGGCCCGCCCGGAGTCCGGGCGCCTCGCCGGGCCGCGGCCGGAGCCCCCTTCCTGTTTACTAAATCGAATGCCATAAAGTCATAACCTGTCTCGTAAGGCCGTGTCAAAGGACCTTTGACACGGACCGTCTTTTGAAACGACAGCTGCCTCGCTACCTCTCGCTAAGTGACGTGCTCATTAGCAGTAAAAGTTACAGACGGTTTTGCGCAAGTCTCACATGTTTAAAACACGTAATTTGAATGCGTCTGAGAGTTCAAAGTTAGACTCGGAGTTCCGTATTCTTCGTACTGATTTACGAGTTTTACGAGCAATGTAGCAATGCAATTCCAGGTACGCGATATTTTTATGAGAGCAATCTCAACTCTAAAAATAGTGCAAAGGAAGGGCTGAGGCATGGTAGAGTGAACAATGGGAGTGAGAGCATCGATTGTGTGTGTGTGTGTGTGTTGGGCGACGGGGTCCGGTCCCCGCGGGGCCTTGACACGGCGCGCCGCAGACGGGCCGACGCCGCACCCGGGACATGCACTCCACCGATTGTATAACACCTACTCGCAGCCTCCGGCCTCGCAGGGCCATTTACTTGCAAATCAGATGTTCTACGAGTGCACTAACCTTCTAATTGTTTCAGGGAGAGCCGTAACTTCTCTTTCTTGGTCGTTTCTTACTTTAATTTCTCTCAGCGCATGTTCGCGAGCGCTCGTGCATCGTTTTAATCTGGCTTGAATTGCTGAGTCACTCGCTAGTGATTTGTGCTAATAGCCGTCTACCAATTATAATGCTTACTCTATGTCTCTATGATGGAAATTTCATCGCTTATTATGCTAATTCCATTTGAAACTCATCCTATCGCGAGAAATTCGTGAGTCGCAGACTGCTCAAAGCGTGAAAGTGAGGGGTTTATAATTTTATGAACCATATTTTATAGGCACTTTCGTTTGCACATTTCGATTTCCATATCGTAGAGTACAATATTGCGAATTTCATGTTTCTCTTTACTGTAAACATAAACATGTGGAGATGTTCGTGATTAGATGGCGGCACTCGCATTGATGGCACTACATGAGCGGGTGACAAGCGACGAGCAAGCAGCG
Organism: Hypomecis punctinalis; assembly: GCA_949316475.1. Lineage (NCBI taxonomy): Eukaryota > Metazoa > Arthropoda > Insecta > Lepidoptera > Geometridae > Hypomecis > Hypomecis punctinalis. The sequence goes on from OX438805.1 coordinate 4,174,327, forward strand.
GGCTTCCGGGTGACGGGTGACTGCAACAGCGAGGGGAACAAAGAAAGAGGAAAAACTTTAAAATTGAAGGCAAGATCACCGCAAAATGGTGTTCAAAATGCTAAAAGTTACTGCTATGGAAACAATACGTGACAATTGAACTAATGTTCTTACTTCTACTATTCTACCACATTGACATCTTTGCAGAATGGCGGCTGAACGTCTACGAGGAGCTTTTGTTTTGTATGAGAATTCCGAAATAGCTAATCTGCTTATGTATTTATACATCAATGGTGGCGGGTGACGGGCGGCGGGTGAAGCATGGCGGGTCCGGGTGAGGGGAGCCCGTCACTGTAAAAACTGAAACAAAGTATGACACGGTTTAATGCTCCTGAAAGCCTCTGTAATGAAGTTAGCAGCCGTTTGTGACCGCACTCCGTCATGTAAAGCCATCAAATACAATTTGCCGAAATATATTGGCTTCATAAATTGTTATTTTGTTGCATGTTATTGCTTCTGACTTTTATTGTTAGTCTTTCGATTTTTGATGTTATCTATCTAGCTTGAAAACCATTGCATTGCCACAGAGTGAAAAATAAAGTCACTAGGCAAGACCAAACATTCTCTGTGATTATTTATCGATATATTTTCGTACACTACACCTCATAACTTGATGAATCATCGTTGAAGGAAGTTCGAAAATATGATTTAAAAGTTAAACAAAATGATACGGTGATGTTCCATTTTAATAAAATCTTTTTTACCTGTAACTATGGATCTGTGACTTCTGTGTGTACACACAGACAAAATATTGGAAAGAAATAAAATCGGAGAAAATATTATAAAAATACTACCATGTTTAATATCTTAACTGTTCAAGTATTTCCTCTTTTTTCATATTAAAAACGTTGATTAAAAAATCAAGCCAATCGCATAGAATAGCTGGACAATTTTTCAGGTTTTCCGAAGCGTTGGTCGAGACTCGAGAGTGCTTCTATAAGTGTGTCTAGAAATAGTTAAGAGCTAAGCTCTACGGGGCGGCCAGTCTAGCCACTCTACGTAGAGCAAAGGGCCCGCTATGTCTACTTGACATCGCATCGTGTGAAAGCAACAGCATTCGAGCGAAAGATTGTATTGGTTAGTCTATTAGGTGCCCTTCTTTGTGTTTTGAAATGTTGACAATAAGATTCAAAATTAAATAAGTTATTAAAATCCAATTATTAGTTACATGCGTCGCCACGGGTGGTTGAAATTTTGTGACATCTACGCCAGATTGTCATAATCGTCTTTTTTTGGGTATTTTTGCTGACATTTATCAAAAAAGATGAAACCCTGTACTGACTACGCCTGTTTTTCTTATTTGTTTTTAACGTCTTCTTTTATCTTCTATTTGTGTGACTAGAAATAGGTCATAGCTAAGCTCTACGAGCTCTACGAAGGGCCCGCTATGTCTACTTGACATCGCATCGTGTGAAAGTAAAGGTATTAAAGCAAAATATTGTATTTTTTAGTCTATCAGGTGCATTTTATTGTTTTGAAACTGTTTATACGCAAGTTCGAAATTGAAGAAGTTATTACTTAATAGATATAACGGGACAATAGCTTTAAGTTTATTTTTAAATAGTGCCACTTGGTATAATTTCGAAGGACTAGGAATGGTTGTGGCAACATTCCTGGGGTAACGCTTGTAACAAACGCTGCTGATTGGTTCCAAGGAGGTTTTCAAGTGATATCGCATGATCGGCCGATGGGCGGGAAAATGCGATGATGACTTGACAGATGTCACTGGAGACTTGAGAGTCGTGAGGAGACCTGGTTCGGAGAGGTTATGGTGAACTGTGTTGAGAACAGCTCGAGTTGTGATTCTGGATAAAATGGTCGCAGCGTGAGTTACGCTGCGGAACGCCATGTCCTTCGCTTAAAGTTTTAGTCATACGTAATCTTCTGTGAAATAAACTGATTGTTTGTGACGTCGCAATTTATCTCCTCGCCCGCTTAACCCACGCCACGCCACACTGAAGTATTGTTGGGTCAGATGGTATAAAATCATCATCACATTGAATCACCATAACTGATGCGGATCCTTTTATGGATTCGACAGATATAATAAATTTACTATACGTATATATGTAATCGTATCGTCGTACGTTCTGTCTTGATTTTTTTATTTGGTCTGAGATGTCTATGTCACACAATTTTCTAAGATGCCCTGCTCAGCACAGCTTCGGTACACACGTTTTTTTGGGTTCCGTACCTCAAACGGAAAAAACGGAACCCTTATAGGATCACTTTGTTGTCTGTCTGTCCGTCTGTGTGTATGTCAAGACTCTTTATCTCGGAAACGCATAAAGATATCGAGTTGAAATTTAAACTGTATACGCATATTTATGGCTTCTTACAGTTGTGTAAAAGAAAATCTTCTCAGTTATCGTTTAAAAAAGTTAGAGCCGTTTATGTCGTAAAATCCCGCATATTTCGCACTCACAAAAATCAAAACTTACAGGGTACTTCCCGTTGACATAGAACTATGAAATTTGGCAAAAAGCATTGTTTCAGAGTACACATATAGAAATAAATCTGATAACTGTACATTTTTATTTAAATCACAAAAAATAGGGCCTCAAAATTCACAAAATTTGGGTTCAAAATTCAAAGTGAGTAAACCGTATCATGTCAAATTATTTTAACAACGTGTTTGTACAGAACCCTCGATGTGCGAGCCCGACTCGCACTTGTCCGGTTTTTTCCATCTACCCTCCTTCGCCAGTACCAAAGCGGCCGCTCTTCTCATTCCGCTTTTCATTTCCTTATTTAACAGATATTTCTGGAGCGCACCAATTTGAAAACAACCTTTATTTGAGAAGGAAGTTGCGGAAGTTTTCGTAGCCATCTGTGGAAATTTATTTGCATTGCTTTTTTTTGTAGCTATACCTAGTAGCAATAAATAAAGATTACAATATTCGTAGCTACTTACTTGTAGCATAGGCAAGTACGCACTATGCGAATGCAGTTGTGGTCCGGCTGCCATGACACAGAAAAATTATCAATGAAACCACTGTTTTCTAACGCACTAAACTGAAGGCTTACCGCTGAGTAGTGTAAACGAAAATTTCGGTTTCGTACATTTTTTCGTTGCGGCATCCGGATGGCAGATACACATAACCGCGTATCCGCATAATACTTACGTACAATAAAAACAAGAAAATCTTCACCACGACCATCGATCACCAACGACATTAATCACCGTAGTTTCACATCGCAGCAAATACATAGAGTGTAGCTATCTTCTATCCGATTAGCCAAACAAAACAATCTAAACACTTTACAAACATTAAAAGCCCGCTGTACACTTCAAAACCAATTAAAAAGGCATTGGAATGAAATTCGTGCCGATGCATGTCCTATTGAAGTTCTTTTATATGATACGATTTACTCACCTTGAATTTTGAACCCATATTTTGTGAATTTTTAGGCCCTATTTTTTGTGATTTAAATAAAAATGTACAGTTTTCAGATTTATTCCTAAACTCTGAGACAATGCTTCTCGCCAAATTTCATAGTTCTATAAGGTTAAGTTTAGGGTAAAACTATTACAAATCTGGGGTCACGGTAGTGTGGCCAATAGGGCCGGACCGTGAGTTCAGGGGGCGCTGGGCTAGTACTACTTAGACCGATGGGGTCGAAAGGTTCTCGAATGGAGACCACGTACCGGCAAGCGCAGCGTAGAACGTCCACTCAGAAGGTGGACGGATGACCGCATTAAGACCGCAGGATCGCGCTGGATGCAAGCCGCTACGAACCGGTCTTGTTGGAGATCTTTAGAGGAGGCCTATGTCCAGCAGTGTCGTCCTATGGCTGAAACGAAAGAAGAGGGAAACATGACCGAGAGAGGCACGACTGAGATCGAATGAATGTGTAATGGCAGTGGCTGCCGAACATTTTAACTGTCAGTCAAGGGTAGATCCAGCCATTGATTCAGGAAGTCATCAAGTTGTAGGTACGGAAATTACGTGACCATACCGAACATTATTTTACATTTTGTCAATAAATTGTTTTGATACGAGATTTTAAAGATGGTAAAGAAAGAAATAATTCCGAGAAATACGAGCGGAGCGAGCACGAAAATTTGTTAGTTACCTATATTCCTATGACCCGCCGTTAGAAACGCGCGCTAAAGTTGTGAGTTTGAATTATTTTTTTCGATGTTTTATCAGTAAAAGTTAGATTTCAAAGTGACATACGTGAGCAAAGGAAAGTACTGAACATTTAAATAGCGCGAGCGAAGCGAGCGCAAAAAATTTCTCAACAAAGAGTCAAGTTTAAGTGAAGAAAAAGAAGTGAGCAGTAAAATCGACCCTCGAAGGGGAAGACCCCCTCCATGGATCCGCGCCTGCTGCCAGTTCGAAGTGCCAACATGTGAACGTAGACTTGAATTAAAAATAGGTTCGATCAATAGCAAGATTGACAGGACCTTACGATCTGTTTAATTTAGTAAAATCATCATATTTTTTTCGCATTTTCGTCTATTTTTCACTCTGATTTGACTTAGCTGGAGGCCCTTGAATTCACGGGCTGAAGCCAAAAAGCCATATATATGGTAGATCCGGCCCAGGTGGCTAAGTCGAGCCAAGCGAAGCAAAGCGCAAGGGCAAAGTTTGAATTGCATGGCTCTTACAGTTAAGATTTATTATTTATTTAAAAAAAAACAATTTTGTTACTGACTCATGCATATTCATCAAAACTTAAAGGGTAATTAAGTTCTAGAAAGCTCAAATTTGGTATGTAGGCTAGCGTCGGTGCACAAACAACAGAAATCTCTAAAACTGATCCAGACTGAGCCAACCCCTTAAACTCTACAAGCTTTTACTTTACAAATTTTACGCCTTAGTATAATATTTGAGCCTTGGCTGTTTTGCTATCACGTGGTAATAAGACAAAGATTTATTCACTGCTTATCATTTACTCATTATTTCTCTGTTATACAAATAGTTCTTGTAGTAACGAAACAACCAAACCACAAATTATATTGACTGAGGTGTAGAGTTTGTGGAGTAAGGGCTTGCAGAGTTAGAAGCTTGGCTCTACGCCGTTGGAGCGCGGGGCCCCCTAAAGCGCGGGGCCTGTAGCATTTGCTACTCTTGCTACGTGGCTAATCCAGCACTGTGTTGGTTTTGAAAAAAAATTTTTAAATTTCAACTCGATATCTTTACGCGTTCCCGAGATAAAGAGTCTTGACTTACACACAGACGGACAGATGGACAAAAAAGTGATCCTATAAGGGTTTCGTTTATTCCGTTTGAGGTACGGAACTCTAAAAAGAAAAACTTAAGACAAAAAATCTATCTAAAGACTACAAAATTTCATTAGAATCGTTCAGCCATTTCCGATAAATACATTAAAAGAACTCTTGTTTTAAAGGAATAAGAAAATCCTAACACACCTAGAAAATATTTTCTCATATTCATAAATCTAAAAATCTTCTCCACGGCCACTTCGTAGTTTTACCGCGCAGGAAATACATAGTGTTGGGTTTTGGGCAAAAATTGCATATTTTAAATAATGTGCTGTTTTTGAACGGACACGATAGTTCGAGTGTGGTAGTCAACCACAAACTTTAAAAAGTATATGCAACAGGGAACGAGCTGCGGTTGGCTATTACGGAGGAAGTCGTAAAATTTAAAAATAAATTTAAAAAGAATTCATGGTCAGAAACTCGCATGGGTTTTGAAGACTGGAATTCTAACATGCGAAGAACAAGTCTCGATTAGTTATTTAAAAAAAATTAAGAACACTGTGATGGATGAAATAAATTTGCAAGTATTATTGTAATAATGGTGTTTCTATTCTACTGCATCGAATCCTCGGTTTTCCTCACAATAGAGTGTAGTAGTTATCTTCTATCCTATTAGTGAAACAAAACAATCAAAACGCTTAACAAACATTAAAATCTTGTTCTACACGTTAATACCGCTGTTGAAAACCAATTAAAAACACAATGCAATGAAATTCCAGCCTCTGATGGAGTTGGCAACATCGCTCCACCGAACTAATCCCACCCGGCTCATTACCTCCGCTCAACTAAATAATGGCGCCGTCCGTTATATCGCGTATTAATTATATCTGCCCGCTTTATGAGCATACTAACTCTCCCCTACGGCTTCACATGAGAGTAAAAAAAGTAATTCATACAGATAGAGATAGATTTTAATCCGTCTAAAGGACCTAAGAACCTGACTGAAACAACCGGAAGTAATCCGGAAAGTTACAAGTCATCCGAGCCACGGTAACGCTCTATTGGAAATGCTTCCCGCCGTCATCCATCCGTAGACTGACAGTGCCAAACTTTTGCTATCTTCAGTGATCACTAAATAAGTAATTAGGTAAGTACCTACCTACAGGCCGGGTGGCTAACTCTGGAGAAAGCCTCTCCGATACGGCTAAATGATTTAAACATCAGGGACTTACAATTTAACGTGTTATCCGAGCTACGGTAGCGCTCAGTTGGAAATCCGCTCATCTCAAGGCTGACTATACCTACCGGATGTTGCATAATTTCGGTGATCGCAGAGAAATAGACATGTGACTGTCCCGCTGGGATATTTTTAAGGAGTAAAGTATATTCGGCTAAAATCGGGATTGTCGAGAAGCGTGAAGGGTCCAAAGTAACGCTATCTATGGCTCTCTCAAGGGAACTAAAAGGGACACTATCGAACAAATATTGTTATTTGATGAAGAACAGAGACGTATCGGATATAAAAACAAATTTTAATATTTACTTGCTTACGATTTGACTCCAAATACGATACTCAATTTTTAGTTCACTTGTCTTTGGCACATTTCAAAACTTACTCGTACGTAGGTCCTTACTCGTTTAGAACTTTTTTTGTACTAAAATTAAGTATATACCCTTTTATACAGCGTATCAAAATCAAATTCCAAAAAAAGTCTAGCCATTGACACGAAATGAATGAATGAATGAATATAGCGTAATCGAGGAAAATATCTATCTCCTGTTTTTTTCGTGAAATTATAATATTTTTATTACCATAAATATCAATAATTTTCTACATAAATATGCACCTACTATTCAAATACCTACTTCTAAAGTTACACCGTAGTAAAATTTTCTTTACATACAACATTTCCTTGCTTCAGCTTTTGCTATTCAAAATGCTTTTTGTGATCGTGAGCATAAAACCAAGATTCCTATTTATAACCTATTCACAGCACAGTCCTAAGTAGAGTAGGTACAAAATGAACAGACTGACCAACATATTCGTGTTTAAATTTAAAATGAGTTTAATTAAAAAGCAGCATTACATTTAATCATAAGCCTCATAGCTTCCCATGGGGCGTAATCTGCGCGGTAAAAATACAGACTCTTTATAATTCTCCCGCAGAAAAAACAGTTCTTCTTTTGTATCTCTTTTCTTTTTTATCCCGGTATAAAGTTAAGCCGGGCCATAGGTCAAGGAGGTATTCAGTATCGCAAGTAAGCGTACCTTCCTGGATTTTTTACCACATTTAAAGGCACGGAGAAAAATCTTATATTTATTCGCTTTTATGTTGTGTTGCTCGCTATTTATCATTTCAGTTGAGAATGGAGAAATAGACTTTATTTTTAACATCGGGCAACAGTTACAATTACCTACTAGTCTCGTTACTAAATTGTCTAAAAAAATTACATACTAAAATTAAACTTTTGCTGTTTCATTTTACAGCGAGATGAGACATGTACGGTGGGACCACATACCTAGAAAATATCTACTGCTCTGTGACTTTGGAAAACTCGTTTTGAATTGGTAGGATTTAAAAATATCATTTCACTTTAGTACACGAAGCTCAAAATACAAAAAAATATCTTTTTATGCGATTCTTTTTAGCGAATTGGACGGGATATATCTCTAAATACGTATAAGCACCTATCATTACAGTTATTAGCACTATTACTGAGACAATTCCTCTCACGCCCATTCGGTATGAAATTTTCCTTTAACAGCTCAAGCTTACCTTTGAAAAAGCGCTCACCTAAATTTTAAAGCAGTCAAAAATAAAATGGCTTGATAAAGTGTACTTAAAATATTAGAGTACCGTACTACGGCAAAGTTTGGAGCTCCCTAAGCGACTGAACCGAGCATTGAAACGTAAAATTAAATTACGATCTCCAATGGGATATCGGGATTAGTATTCTGGATATTAGTTTTGCATATCCGAAACTTGCTCTCTGCGGTTCCGTTGCCATAAGAGATCGTCTATTAATCACGTGTGGTGATTTCGACGACTTTCGACGCTCCCGTGAGATGTTGCTAGCTTTGGCTCGACCTCCTCGTCCACCGTACTTATTCTCACATGATGTTTTTCAAAATGAGTATATTTAAGTATTTAGTAAAAAAATTAAAATGTAAATGTACTGACAGCTCTGTAGGCAGATGGTAGAAATGCCAGCTGAAGTTGTCCCACGCCCCCGCCTAAATCTATATCTGGCTAGGTAAGTGGCATTCTTTCGTCATATCCATAAATAATCGCATAATTATGCCTTATGCCATACATATATGCAACTAACGCAAGATGAGATACTATTTTCACTCAATTTAATCCAGCTGAATACTGTCATTTTAAAATTTACTTCCGTGATAAATTAGGAATGAAATCTCGCAAAAGAATTTTTTTTTCATCAGCAAATTAATAAATATTTGGGAACATTTCACACACGGCCTCTGACCCCAAACTAAGCAAAGCTTGTGATATGGCTGTCAGAGACTAAATAACACCCAGGCACAGAGCGAACACCTACGTTCATCACATAAATACTTGCCCTGGGTGGGGACCGAACCCAAGTCTCTTTGATCCAATAGCTAGGATTACTAACCACTGAGCCACCGAGGCAGTCAGCAACTTTGCTTCAAAGTCAAAGAACATTTATTGTTGAACTGTGTTACATTTAGATCTTAATACTAATGACAAAAATATTGAATCAACAGTTAAGTCCAATATGACCATACAATCATTATTAGTAAGTTGCTTACGATGAAATTCAAATTTCGCCTGATAGGTAGGCGGGCAAGTAAGGTGCGTATTAGTTCGACCCCTCTATTTTCCTGACGTGATTAATAGATGTCCCGTATTATGGACACGGACGATAGTGCTCGGAGACTAGGGGCCTCGTGGCTTGTCTCTCGCCTCTTCTATCCTTGGCTGAGCTCTCCACGGCTCTCTCCACGCCACTCGCCCTCGAGAGCGCCGGTTGTTGATCGAGAGACGCTTGAATATTGGGATACCTTTCATATTGAAATGAGCCTGCTTCCGGCATCCCACTTCCTCTTTCTAACGTACCGGGTGGTTTGAGAAAGTGTTTTTTTATGAAGGTATTTTTACTAGCGAGGAAAGTCTCAGGAAAATTAAACGTTAGATATTTTTACATAGAACCTTTGAGAATAAATTTTAAAAATTATACAATATATAAATTGCTTGCTTACTTACATATAAAATACAAAGAAAAGTGATGTTTAAATATACGTTCTACATAATTATTACGATAAGTAGGTATGGAAGAAAATTAATTATTGTGAACCTAAGTGAAACATAATAATAGTGAATACGTATAAGTTATCTTCTATGTCTACGTACTCCATCTTCGGCTACAACGTCGCATTCTATCAGGTGAGTTGGTGGCCAAATGTAGCCCTATTTTACATAAAAAAAACATAATAAGTAATATATTTGCTACATAATTATATATTTTATCGTAGTTTTAGACGCAAAAATAAAAACTTAGGTACTCCTTTAAGTAAATATTCTAAATTTTGTAGTGTATAAATTACACCACATTATTATTTGATTTGTATTGTAGTGCTGGATTGTCCAATTATTACCGTCAAATTGAATAGGTATATAATTATTTATTATTTATGTCTTACTAGCGAACTAACTTTTTTTTAAACAAAGCTGTTTGTTTACCAAAAATAAATAAATAATAATGTGTATCGTTAACTGACGTACAGTTCATCACAGCAGTAGTCTGATAAGTCTGCTGACTTATCAGATCCCCTATTCGGAAAGTGTGTGAAGTACCTACGGTGCTGTCCATGTATTTTTTTTAATTCAGATATAGTCTAGTTGCAAGAAAGTCTCTATCAAACTTTTCATTTACAAAAGTTGCAGTTATGATGAACGAAAGTACTTAAAGTACGAAAGTAAACCCCACTTATAAATAAGTCTGCTACGGCAAAACAGCTACAAGAAAGTTTACGGATTATAACTACAACAATTTCAATTTATAGAAGTGGCAGTTTAATTAGAGGCCGTGGTTTCAGAGCGAAAGTTTACATTAAAGTAAGTACATAGAGTGTGTACACTTTAGGTATAATTATAAGAGGATTTTGCTTACGGTCTGTGTTTTGCGTCAAGTTTGCGGCCCTCGCGTGCTAGTTAAGCTCAGGTAATATTTGCAGGGGCTATGTAAACGTTCCGTGTCGACAAATGTGGAGCAAGTTGGACGGGAGACGGGAGCAGGAGTTGTGGTACCTACAGTTAACTGTTACCTAGTGTTACCTAAAGTTGCTAGGTTGGCAACGGGGCGGACTCTCGATTTGAGCACTACTAATTGTACCTACAGTTGTACAGGTATTGTACTGTACTGTACTGAACCAGCCTTTTTAATAGTCCACTGCAGGACGTAGGCCTACCCACGAAGGGGTGATTGGGCCATATCCACCACGCTGGCCCAGTGCGGGTTGGTGAATTCACATTGCGCCATCGAATTTCTTCTACGGACGCATGCAGGTTGCCTTACGATGTTTTCCTTCACCGAAAAGCCAGTGGTGTTAAATTCCGTACATAAATGCCAAAGAACTCATTGGTACGGGACCGGGATTTGAAGCCACGACCTCACGATTGCAAGGCGAATGTCAATACCTCTAAGTCACCACGGCTTTTCTGGCAGGTATTGTAACTCTGATCAATTATTCTTATCCTTAATACCTAAAATTATAAATCTGAAAGTGTGTTTTAAAGTTTCTTAGTTTTTTCATCTTTTACGCAGCAACGGAGAACGGATCGATATGATTTTTGGCATGGACATAGTTTGAAAGACGGAAAGTGACATTAGCTACCTTTTATCCCAGAAAAATAAAATGTTCCCATGGGGCGATGCTGCAGGCAAAAGCTAGTGATATTATACTTTAACACGCCGTTTAACATATGAATTACTCGTATGTACATAGGTACATAACATTTTCAAGTCGTAAAATTTAATGTAGTAAATAGCTATTTGTAAATAGACATATGTGCAGCATTGGACTAATAATAAAAGGTCTGTGAAAAAAAAAACAGCGGTTTTTCATCACGTGCGTGATGTTAGGATCATTGCTGCCAGGAGTTTCTAAATAATGTGCAGCTTTGGCCAAAAGTATTAGGCACCTTTAAAAAATCAAAATGCATGTTTACTACTTAACCAATAACTGAGTGCGTATCTTATATGACTTACCGGGGTCATAAGTAACTTTTTAGAATATCAAGCGCCTCTTTTTTAAGGTCATAAAAACAAAGAATTCGGTTTTATTTCGGTCTTATCAGTCAATGTTTGGACACTTTGTGTTCTGGACTCTAACAAGTAAATAAGCTTTCATTTCTGTTGATGTGATTAAATTGACACCTAATTTTGTTAAAAATGCCAAAAAGGAGTGAAATTACGTAATTCAGAAGATAGAGTGAAAATACAGGGTGCCTCATACTTTTGGCCAAGGCTGTAATTTGACAAAAACAACTTACTAAAAGTTTCACGGACTACATTTTAACAAGATTCGTCTGTACTATTTAGATAAAAAAAAATAAGAACAAAGAAGAAGTTTTATACGACTTTTATGGGAGTATCTTTCACGTTACCACCGTTTTCTTTACGTACAAATGTGAAATCAAAATGCTTTCCGGCTTTCTTTGTAGCCATTGATTATTGTGTATTTCAAGATATACCTTAGACAATACAATAAAATATGTACTCAAGTTAAACTTAGAGAAAAATGTGTCCTTACGGTTTGCCAAGTCAAAGATTTTAAGAATACAGGCGGCTCGTTTAAAACAGGATCTAGTAAAGTTGTCTGTTCTGTGCTCGTTCTGAAACAAGCTATTTCTTAGAACGTATATATATATGTAAAGCCAGGAGTTCTCGCAGGACCTCCTTAGATTAATATTCAAGTCTAAGCCAGGGCAGTCTAGCGCGCCGCATAATAATGGGGTTGAGTAAATTGCAGTCGGCGCAGAACGGGTGCTGCAGCTCTGACGCTTTAGTATGAGCTTTTTTAACCGACTTCAAAAAAGGAGGTTCTCAATGTTACTGACGGTTTTTTGTATAAACATAAACTATCTTTATTACCAAAAAGAGAAATTAAATTTCAATGGTTCTGTACTAATTTGACAAAACAAAGTGTAGGTATAAACATTATTTCAAAGCATGTTGGACAGCGGACCCCAAACTAAGCTATAGGCTGTATCTTGGGCTCCGAGTGCGTCATTACCAAAATTAAAATAGAAACAGAAAGTACATAGAAACAATAGTAAATAGGAAGTTAAACGAAATTAAAATGCGTTAAATTTAGTTGACTCTCAAATGGAATTGCAATGTTATAAACATGACTTATTATACGTATGAATGTGAGTGTGTGTGTGTGTGTGTGCACAACAATTTTTTTTTGAGTTTTGACTAAAGTCGCGGAACAAAAGTTGTTAGTTTTGATTTACAGAATAAGCCCCTAAGAGGATGCTAATTGATTAGAAATAACCCTGTATAAAAGTAAAAGATCTCTGAAAGTACCTGAACTTCGCAAATCTACACCTTGTACTCCGTAGGCGTAGAATAACAACAACTCCTGACTACATAAGTTTGCTATCAAATACATGGCAAAAGTTATTTTCACAGATTTTGTCTTAGTTGTACAAAACCTATTTAGTAGATACCGCACAATCTAAATACAAGTATATTTCAGTCCTGAAGTTACTTATTATCAAGTTAAGTTGTTTAACAGCATTTACAATTTACTATAGCTTTGGGCCGTGACGTCATCCTCTTAATATTTAGATTTTTGTGCTATCCCATAGGAATGATTTATTTTTTTGAAGAGAAAACTTCTTTGGCGGCGTTGTGCGCTTTTCGGTATGGGTAAAAAATGTTTAACTCGCGTTGCGTTATTGACACGTAGGCTGATCGAAAATTCGTAGGACATAGCTAGAATAGACCGCCGGCGCGGCGGCGTAGAGAGGAAATATTATCCCATCTACTCGCGTGTCTGATATTGTATTTTACCACATCAATGATGGTACTTTTTATATGTTCTATGTACTTCTGCCGGCACTCCTGGAGTGCAACCAGTTGTTTTTAGGGTTCCGTACCTCAAAAGGAAAAAAACGGAAACCTTATAGGATCACTTTGTTGTCCGTCTGTCCGTCTGTGTGTATGTCAAGACTCTTTATCTCGGGAACGCGTATAGATATCTAGTTGAAATTTAAACTATAAACGTATACCTATGAACTCTTGCAGTTGTGAAAAAGAAAAGCTTTTCAGTTACCGTATAAAAAAGTTAGAGCCGTTTATGTCGTAAAAACGCATATTTCAACGCTCACAAAAATCAAAACCTACAGGGTTTTTCCCGTTGACATAGAACTATGAAATTTGGCGAAAAGCATTGTCTCAGAGTACACATATAGGAATAAATCTAAAAACTGTACATTTTTATTTAAATCACATAAAAATAAGGCCTCAAAATACACAAAATATGGGTTCAAAATTCAAAGTAAGTAAAGCATATCATGTAAGGTATCATATAAAATTACTTCATTAGCACATGCTAAAACAGGTACTTAAAAATTACTTTAACATTATGTTTGTACGGAACCCTCGATGTGTGAGCCTGACTCGCACTTGTCCGGTTTTTTTTTGGTATAAAGAATAACTTTTGACGCCTTTGACACATGCAAAAAATCAAGCTGATACCTGATTCCGATGCTCCATAAAAGAGTTTAAACAAATCAACACGCCAATAAACACACTTTCAGATTCATAATATTAGTTAGTATCATAATTTAAATCTAGTAGATTTATTCTAACAGCAACATTTTGGGGTGGAATTTAAACGCATATTTCTCGCAAGCGAATGCTATTTTGCGCTATTTCGGTTAGTTATTCGTGTGGCGCTCGTACAGAATTAGGATAAGCTGAATAATATAATAAAGCAAAGCCACGGTTTGCTTTGTGGCAATTATTATATTTTATAACTATAAGGTAAGTACACCGTTCGTGGAAGTTTTAATGTCATAAATGTTACGTTACTGTTGAACGCGCGCTCTTTAGGAATTTAATATTAGATTATGTACCAAGATAACCAAGTGGTGTCTTACGTCGCGGGCGATAATTGGATCCTGACTGTAGCGAGGGACTCTATAGTTAACTCTCGAGCGCAGCGAGGGTGTTTTAAGTTACTTCCCGAGCGAAGCGAGGAAATTATTTAGAGTCCTGAGTGAAGCGAGGGGTTCAAGTCACCCAAGACAAAGACAGATTTGGTTCTAGTGATGCATACTCTACTTTTCATACTTCCTGCGAGAAAATGGAGAAAATAAAACCCCAAGAATATGAGTAATACTTACGTCATAAACTCACTAAGTGTAGGTACTCACTAGGCAACTCTATATTGTTCACAATAAAATAAAACAAATTAGAATATACCTACGAATTTTCATAGAAAAACACACAAACCATTAATAAAACAGAATAAATTAAAAGTAAATACTACGTGAAAAACATAAGACCAATAAAGACCAATAAGACCAATAAAGGTTGCCTGGAAGAGATCGCTTTTAGCGATAAGGCCGCCTCTTGTTACACGCTATAGTTTTTAATGTTTTTTTTTGTTATCTGTGTTATTTGTGCTCTTTGTGTTAACAATAAAGAATATCTATCTATCTATCTAAGACCATGGTCAGCTCGATTTTCATGGCGTTAAGCCGGAAACATGCTATCGGACGCGGCTGATGGACGCGACTGACAGCCGCGACTTAGCAATGTGCACAGTCTTATAACATCCGGTGTGCCAGATCGCTCTCGGACGTCCGAATGCTCAAGGTCGTCCGAAGGTGACGTCCGCGACTTATGTCCGATAGTGTGCACGGCTCAGTGTACTTTCACAGTCTAGGTCGCGGCTGTCAGTCGCGTCCGTAAGCCGCGTCCGATAGTATGTTTCGAGCTTTAAGCCGGAAACATACTATCGGACGCGGCTGACGGACGCGACTGACAGCCGCGACTTAGCAGTGTGCACAGTCTTAAGACATCCGGTGTGCCAGATCGCTCTCGGACGTCCGAACGCTCAAGGACGTCCGAAGGTGACGTCCGCGACTTATGTCCGATAGTGTGCACGGCTCAGTGTACTTTCACAGTCTAGGTCGCGGCTGTCAGTCGCGTCCGTCAGCCGCGTCCGATAGTATGTTTCCGGCTTAAAGCTCGAAACATACTATCGGACGCGGCTTACGGACGCGACTGACAGCCGCGACTTAGCAGTGTGCACAGTCTTAAGACATCCGGTGTGCCAGATCGCTCTCGGACGTCCGAACGCTCAAGGACGTCCGAAGGTGACGTCCGCGACTTATGTCCGATAGTGTGCACGGCTCAGTGTACTTTCATAGTCTAGGTCACGTCTGTTAGTCGCGTCCGTAAGCCGCGTCCGATAGTATGTTTCCGGCTTTACAGACATTGCAGAGAGGTTTTTTTATTCTATAAAATTGAACTGATACGGGCACCAAGGAGGTTGTATTCTATAAAATCGAATAAATCCTTCTTACAATGCTCGTTGCCGTACAATCCAAAGAGGTTTAATTCGGTTATACAAAATAAAACCTCTTTACGATGTCCTTAAATGTTCTAAGTTAAGAAATCATACGAATTAGTCGTTCCAAATTTAAACCACTTTACTCCCTAGGAAGTTTCATACAAAATTATTGACCTGCCATAGCCCTCTAGATTGTGTTAAGAGATTAATGATTTATTTTACGTTGAGATTGTACGACATATAATGAGTCATTTTCGAGCAGGTGCCTAGGTGGTATGAAAAATATTAAATAAGCCAATTTTTCATCTTCTTTGGCCACAATGCTCTCATATATTTAACTGAAGGATTTTTATACACACACAAATATTTAATACGTCATACCAGTGTTGAAAACGAAGAAACCTCCTTAGTATTTTTAAAATAGCTCGACCGGAGAGAATACCGAACTCAATTATTCCACAAAGTCGATACATAAGTTGTTCTCTACTAGTTCTTAGAGTAAGTGCCTGACTCTAGGTATAAATAATTAAGTAAATAACCCGGGGCAAGATAGTGCGAACTCTGTCTACGACACGGTATATCTCTGTGTTATTATTAGTTTTGCATTGCAATTCCTGCTTTGCATTATTTGCCGGTTTAGTGTGGCATGAATAGTTTTGAATTATTAATATAGTTGTTGTATAATTGGAGAATAAGATATGGGGTTTGGAACATTTGGCTACGCTTTCTAAAATAGATATAGGTATATTTTATAGATTAATAGGTACTTTAAAGTAGTTGTATAGTTAGTATACCTACGATATCACAGTGCTGTTATTTTCACTAGACACGCGCGTAAAACGCGTGCTCTAGACACAAATGATGTGCGTTTCCGGCGTAGTATAGAATAATTGAGTATAAAAGTATCATTAAAACAAACAACTCAACGTACATGCGTAAATGATTACGAATCAAAAAAAATATGTTTGTGCGAACGGGAAAACATATCATGCAATCCTCTGCGAGTCATTTCTAACATTTCAAAATAAGGGCTCCAGGATCTTGGTGTTAAAAAAATCCTTGAAGTTATAATGTCGCAGTGTCAAAAACAATTTTCAGAGAAAGCATTTAATATGGTCTATATGTATATAGGTACTCAAAACGTCGTTTTTATCAATTATATTTTTATGACTGCCTCGGTGGCTCAGTGATTAGTGAACCTGACTTCTGGATCAAAGAGGCGTGGGTTCGATTCCCACCCAGGGCAAGCATTTATGTGGTGAACATAAGTATTTGCTCTGTGTCTGGGAGTATTTAGATACTATCTATATAAGTACGAGTATGTATTTAAAATATGTATATGTAGTATATCAGTCTCTGGCAGCCATATCACAAGCTTTGCTTAGTTTGGGGTCAGAGACCGTGTGTAAGATGTCCCCCAATATTTATATTTATTATTTATAGACGACAGAACAGTTTTTGGTAACTTTACTACAAAATAAGAATAAAAATTATTTCATGGTAACTATTTGAAAATATTTCTTAAGTCCATTGAAATATTTACTAGTTTGTAAGTGGGTAACGGAAGTGGGAAGAAGAAAATCAATTTTCTTTGTTTGTAACGAGTTACAAAATAGAGTTACAAACGCGGCCGAAAGGGTTTCATACACTTGAATTTGTAATATATAATTATGTGTGTTAAGATTAGGACGGATCCTAAACAGCAATTGTTTGCTTCTACAACAAGTCCCTAATTCAAACATCACCTCCGGTATGAGCGGTGGGGAGAGTATTCATAATCTCGTCGACAGCCGCCGCAGCCGCCGCGAACAATACACGTAGTTAGATGCAGAGGCGTAATTAACATTTAGCAAACACTTCCGCCGAGATTACTCGATTCTCGTAATATCTCGAGTTGAAGAGGCTCGCCATTTACTCTGGAACTCGGGCCCTCCAGCTAGGGTTGCCATAGCCCAGGATTTGTCCTGAGATCTCAGGATTCTGGAGGGAAGACTATGTTTAGCAGTAGGCGCCCTGTAACTGAAAAGAAGAAGTAATTTAGGCATAGAGCTATTTAAATACCTAACAGAATACATAAGTTGCTCTGCTTACTTAATTACAAACTTTTACGCATAAGTTAGGATTTTTAGAATTGGTGTCAGTGGTCGCAATTACAAAAGGTTATTTTGAGGTACCCCTGCTACGAGTATACAGAGATTAGTCTCTCCTTTGCTATCCTTTAAATAATCCAGCATCACAACCATAAATCCACTAAACTGTACTATCGGGGTGAATATAGCCCAATCACCTTTCATCAGTAATTCATCATCATGTTACAAAAATGTTTACATGAACTATAAAACAAAAAGAACTCAACACTACATTCACTTTCGAGGGTTGGCCTATGTCAAATAGTAAACATAAAAGCAGGTACAATACTCCATCATCCAGATTACTTACTTAAAATTTTGCAAATTGGGAAAATAATATTTTTTTACCCTATTTTAAACAGAAATGAGGCTTTTCGTCCCAAACTTGAATTGTCTCCATCTGGTAACCCTGCCAGCCCGCTTTGTCTCGCTCCTCTCGTGTCAGGGATGCCCAACTTTCCGGTTGGTCCGGAAACTTTCCTCCCGCGAGAAAAACCTTCATTTTTGAAACGGGTTTATGAACTTCGTCTCGTTAACGTGTGGGATGGCATCTGGGTTACCTTGACCGCGGGATCTTTTAATTGGATTGGTCAGTGGCTTGCCGCGTGCCGGCTCTGCTCTACAAACAAATTGCTGTTCTACTTTTGGAACAACTTTGTTGAGTACCGCTGTTTTTGTTGTGAATTAAATTAACGTCTCTA
This sequence comes from Hypomecis punctinalis, assembly GCA_949316475.1. Taxonomy (NCBI): domain Eukaryota; kingdom Metazoa; phylum Arthropoda; class Insecta; order Lepidoptera; family Geometridae; genus Hypomecis; species Hypomecis punctinalis. The sequence goes on from OX438805.1 coordinate 4,192,945, forward strand.
TTCTATTTAAATTATTTGTTAAAGTAAGTATTTTAATTTGATATGGAGTTACAGAGAATTCCAGAGAGTCTTTCCAGATGCTTTAAAAGTGAATTTTGTAGTAATTCATACAAAAATAATTTAGTCAAAAAGTGTCTGACAAAGGAAAATATGAAAATTGATACTCTTGAATTATTAATTTGAGGCTATCTAGTTAGAGTAGGTATATTTTTTTACCAATTGATTGAGACAAGTTTAAATTTAACTTTTGTCTCTGTATTAATTAAAAATCAAAAAGTCATTACAGTTGAAAAAAAAACCGTGTCTAAAATTGTACTCGCTGGATACTGGTTAGGACGCTTCAACAATCTTTGCAATGTTTAAATGGATTCCATGCACTTTCAAGATAAACAGAATATAAGATTTTCTATAGAAAATCTGCAAAACGATGTGACACCCCGGCGATGTCTCATCCCTGCCCTGTGGGGCGCGCGTGACACGCCCGTGGCAGCGCCACATTTACCGCATCAGCTAAAGTAACCCGAGTGAAAGCTCCAAGGTCTTGCGCTAGATTAAAACTTGTCGCTGTTCTGGTCAATTAGTCACTAAAAAATAAAAAGTTATTAAAGCGTCAGATCTAAACCAATTCAGGTCTACAATTGTACTCAGTAATTCGGATTATTCGACTACCTTTACAATGTTTAAGTGGACTAAACGCACATTACAGCTATTTAAATAAAATACAGGCTGTCTACAAAAATAAATCTAAAACCCTGTGTGATACCCCGGCGGTGTCTCATCCCTGCCCTGCGGGGCGCGCCGTGACACGCCCGTGACAGCGTCACAATTACCGCCTCAGATAAAGGCGCCCGAGACGAACTGACAGCTCCAAGGTCACTCGTCTCGCACTAGATTAAAACTTGCCACTTTCCAAGTCAATTTTCGTCATGTTTCGGAGACTGATAAGAGCGGGCACCGAGCTCAGATAACATTATACTTACTATCGATTCTCGGTTGTAACTTGGCTTTTGTGCGCTGTCTCCCGAAACTTTGCTCAACTGTTTGATATCTAAGTTTGCTTTATTTCAACTTTGACGTGGTTCAGTCGTTGAGTAATTGTAACTTTTGCTGTAATGAAACGAAAACATAAATCAAATTTGCCATAATTTAGACAAAAGATTCGAAAGTTTAACTATTATATTCATGCATTCCGGTAAACATAGTGAAGGACGTTTACCCGCAAAGTTGAGATGTAACCTGTTTAATACCGGAAAATTTTGCTGAACACAAGCCCTTTTAAACCGGTTTCATTAGAAATCCATAGAATAGGTACTTATGTACATATATACTCGACGTTATATAGCCTAAATGATAGTAAATATGATGTTTTACTCATTCTCAAACGTAATATAACCTATATTAAGTACATATGTACGTAGTCACTTACTTCAAGAAACCTGTGGTGACACATTTAGTCCATATTTTATGTTTGTGGCAGCTCACAGGTAGGTACTAGTACAATTAAATCCCGATTCGTCCATAATCCACCTCTGAACAGCGAACTTCAAAAGGGACTGAGCTTTTAATATGAGCTGGCGCTCGTCGCGCAGTCAGCTTTAATTAATATTTCAATCCCGAATCTAATACCACTTATATCCATTGAATATTGAAGAGCGTTTTATCTAATTTTGCGGACCCTTTTCTCTCTCCTCTTTAAAATTTCATCGGAAACTTTCCGGCCGAGGGATGCGGCGCGAATTAATTCTCCTCGTGTTTGTCTTCGCGCCGTTCTGTTTACGGAGCCGGTCTATTTCAGGATATTCACTAGTTTCACATAGCACCTACTCCCCGCTACCTAGTTGGCTAATTTAAATTCAAGCCGATATCTCGCGCTAGGAACTGAATTAATTCTCTATCGACGCGATGCCACCGGAACGATTCGTGATACTACAGACTACGATCATAATTATTTAGTTCGGTGCCTCGTTTATCATCGAAAGCAGAACATTACAATTCCATTATGGAGATGTGAATGCGCCGCTGTATAGCGACTGTGTTCCAGAAATTGCAAGTCAGTTGCAGAGTCACCGTACGTATCGCGGCGGAAGGGAGTTGAAAGCGATCCAAGATATCTGTAAGCCGGGTCGGGTATAAACTCGGTGCTTTATTGGATGCCAAATGATGAAATGGAGTGTAACGAGAGCTAGTACTGCCGGCGGACGGATCAATGTGCGGCGGACGCTGGGAAAGCTTTTATCTCTCATTTATCATTCAAGCGCGGCCTATCGAGTCAACCCGGCCCGTCCCGTCCCGGCCGCTGGCCGCCCCGCGCCGGCCCCGACCAGCGGCTACACTAATGGCAGATCATTGTCTTTTCTTACCCCGAAATTTTCCCCATGTTCAACTTTTTTACCGCATTCTCGAGACACCTTTAGAATTCGCAGTGATTTACCTTTTCCGTCGTCATTATATACTTTTTTGGGGAGTACCTTCATCAATTTTACATTTTCTCTTTTAGTAGGTCACCAGCGTTGAGAGATCCAATTATATTGGTACAAAAGAACAACGATGGATGAGACCGGAGTGGACATGATTCGATCTTATCGACCGTTCACGGTACCCTGTTAATAGAGAAGGTCTGTGTTGAATTACGTCCAATTGATAGCGAGCCCACAAAATAGCAATCACTTAAAAGAAAAAGTATTTTTCTCGACAGTCTGTTGGCTCAATAAAGACGCCGTTTACTTTACTGTTCCTGCCATACGTACGGCTATATTTACGTCAGGTGAGTGTATTTTCTGGCATCGTGTACGGGAAAAGTTTACTCAAGTTGTCCGTTGTTTATTGCACAATATACTTATTTCGAATAAAATTGTTGTGCTTAAAATAGTTATGTATAAAATAAGAATGAGTTGTTAGCTTGAGGAGATATGTGTTTGTTCGAAATTAGTTCTAGTTTGGTGTTGAGTGGCTGGGTGAAGTGATATGGTTCAGACCAATTTTAAAATGAGAATTGGATAACAGAATTAAATAATTCTGTCAAAGCACGGTTTAGCAAAAAGCAAACACTATAAAGAGATGAATTTTAATGTTGTTGCATTAGTCAGAACTTAGCACTCCACGTGGATTTGGATAAAATTTGTAATAGCGTCCGTACTAAATTTGTCCGACTCTCACCTTTCATATCGGTAATTCTGCTAAAAACAACTTTCTACACGTTTTACATCAATTGATATTCATACCATCTCTCTTTTAACTTTCTACAAGTAAGATAGCACTAAATTCATTTATTGAGGTTACACAAAAATTGGTGACGTTGTATGGATTCATAACTATCGTTTGTTCTACGGTAGTACTCTTACGAGCCTACGGCGTAGATGTCGAATGCGTAGACAGCTTACTACGAAAGTCTACGGCGTAGACTGTGGCGTAGACCCTCAGTACTCACGAGCGATTATGGATTATACGATACGCCGTAGGTAGGTATACGTAGGCTCTTAAGTTGTAAAACATATACATAGTCTAAGATACGACTGCAGAATTGTTACGTTCATCGAGTACACGCTTGAAACCTATTATTTACGTAAATTTATGAATGTATTAGATGTATACCATGTTGCCTAGCGAAAAGTGGCCGCTAGTATTTTTAATCTGTTTGTAAAAAGTATGTGTAAAAATAATGTTTGTACGTACTTGCATGTTTAATTATTGCAAAAATATGAAATTGATTTTTTGATCACATTCGCTTGTTTTGAACATAAATTATGAAGAGGAGAATAAATAGTTATACAGGGTAGCCTAACAAAATATGGCCGGTTTTGTAATTGACTAATGTTTGTTAAGGTCGGATCTCGTACTTAAATAAAAGGAATAAAATAATTGATAAATTAATCAAGCTTTTAACGTCTACGAGGTATCATATACGTCAAAGTTAGCTGAATTCACTTAACTATTGATACAGTAGGGTAGGTAGGAATAATTAATGTATGGTTACGGATAGCAAATAATTCAACAAATTAGCGTATCGCATGCTATTAGTTACGGCTTAGTTAATGCTGGTTAATAGCCGTCTCTAATTTGTATTAACTGAGAGCGCTTAATAAACATGTCGGTGGAATGTTGGATTTAATCAAGATTTCTCCAGCTATCGAGACAAAGGGGCATTATACCCAGCTAAACTATAAACCAGTGGCTCATAAACTGTTTACTTACATGGGTTTTTTTCTACCGACTTCCAAAAAGAGGAGGTACTATGTTCACTGTATGCATTTTTTTGTATGTTCATCAATATTTTCGCCAATTGTGAACCGATCAAAAAATTATTTTTTTAGTTCAAAAGTTCATGTAAATTTAATCGAAATCGGATCAGCTGTTTTTGATAAATCAACAAAAATCTACATGATGTTTTTTTTTTTTATTTCGAATAGGTTTGCGTTTGACTACACACTGCCTGATGTTAAGCAGATGTGCGGTCTAGGGTGTAGCACGCTTACCTAGAAGATACCTATTTACTCGGGATTTGAAGACACTCACGTTGTACTTTAACGGAAAGACAGACCCAGGCAAAGCATTCCACATTCCGGCTGTTCGTATGAGGAATGAGGATTCGAAACGCTTGGTTCTAACGCGCGGTATGCCCACCATAAAAGGGTACATGATGTCACATCGATTCGTACAAATTATTCGAATTCTGTACACAGTGGAATCACTGAAGGTACACATCTGTACACAGTGGAATCACAAAACCCACCGTGTTGTTATTTTTTGCTAAAAATAATTACTGATATTTGTGTTGGCAACGTGTCAAAGTCAAAGTTTTTTTTTATTCGCAATAATTGTGGTTACAAAAAGGTCTTAGTAAAAATTGTATAGTTCAATTCAAAGACAACAAGCCAGTTTAGCGTGCGAAAATTAGTGCCATTGCATCGCAAATATTATTTTTTTCGTAAGCATTTACTTATACAATACGTACAGTGCATATTATGTACTTAACAAAACTTCTATAATTATCAATAATTATGATAGTAAGTAAAATAGTTAAATACAACTAGTTATCAGTACACAGCAAAACATTAAAATAATTATACAGTTTGGGTATAGAGCATAAAAATGACAGATACGAGTAGACGTTTAAGGACTGTATCTATTTAAATTGAAATCTAGAAACTGTTTAAGTTTGTAAAAAATGTGTTCCAGCAGGTATTAGAAAAGGTGAGTTCTAAATTTTCAAAATGTGAGTGATTTCAAAGATTCTGGAATTTTACTATAGATTTTATTATAGATTTTTAAGGCCATTATGTAACAGTTTCTGCGATACAGCTCGTTATTACACTGCGGAAAGATAAAGCGATTTAGATACCTTGTACAATAGCTTCGGTGATTTCATAACTGACTAAAATGTTCGGGATGCTTCTTAACAAATGAACAGATTTCAAAAATATACATACAAGGAAGTGCGTAATTTTTTAACTCTATTTAAAAAATTACGCACTTACAAGATTCTCGAGGCCCGACACAGCATATAGCTCGGATACAACGCTTTTGAGCTTTAAAGGCTCTTTCCATCTCGACTGAATTACCCCAAATAATCAGACCATAATACCTAAGAACTGAGGCTACATAACTATGATAAGCCATGAGATGTCAATTGTTTTTAAGCATATTAGGAATCGTTTTAAAATAGCTTTGCTGTATAATGTAAACGGAAAATTTCACGTCATTTTTAGTTTTGACTATAGATAGACTCGAGTTTATAGGTATATTCGTAGTAAAACTTTAGGTCTCTTTACTTTAATAAGAGTAAAAATATTTATGCTTTTATAAAAGACTATCTAACAAAGATTTTGTCCGTTGACTTATTCATTTATTTAACCACTGTATTAGCTATGTAATACATTGTTTAGGCTAGCAAATTCTTACTAAAAAACGTCATATATATACATAAGGTACTATTAATAATCCACTTTGAACAGTCTAGAGAATATAGACCAATCATCTTTCGTTAGCAGGCTTATGTTCAGCGGTGAATAAAATTAAATAACACCTCCATGAACTGTAGATTGAGAACCACTGCCCAAAACAAAGCTTGAACTATAATTCAATATCGCACAATAAACAACAGTTAGGTACAACGTGATACATCAATATTAGCCGGTTTGTATAACAGATTGTTTAATATCACAAGTAAACAAATAAAACGAACATTACGTAGTACGCTTGTCTGAGAAACTTACTACTATTCTGCGATAGAAGTTTGTAGAAACAAAACGTTACTAATGCAAGCGTATTTTAAATTGGCGAAATCGTGGTACTAATTTCACCTTATGGTTTTCTTTAGGAAAAGCGACGGTGGGTTTCTTGTTCGACTGTATGGTTAAGTTGGTGTTTCAGTGTGAAGTATGGAGGGCGGAATCGACCCGGTACAGGGCTGGTATTCGTAGCGACAAATGATAGTATTATCCTCTTACGAATTCGTCGAGTCAGCAGTCTCGCATTAAATGTGCAGTGAGATGGCTCCTTTCTCTACAAGCGAGGATTTTTTGCTTTAACGTACAAACAATGTACAGGGATACATTTTATTAGTAAAAAAATTGTTGTAATTTCAGCGATAAATGACGTATTGTACCTACACTGCAGGAGATACACTCCCTCTCCCCTCTTATAAATCTCCAAGTTGATGAGAATTGCTTCTAACCGGTCTTGCTGGAAATCCATAGGTGAAGCCTATGTCTAGCAGTGGACGTCTTACTGTACTGTACCAGCCTTTTTAATAGTCCACTGCAGGACGTAGGCCTACCCACGAAGGGTGATTGGGCCATATCCACCACGCGGGCCCAGTGCGTTGGTGGATTCACATACGCCATCGAATTTCTTCTACGGACGTATGCAGGTTACCTCACGATGTTTTCCTTCACCGCCTGTGGTGTGAAATTCCGTACATAAATTCCAAAGAATATTCATTGGATTGGATAAAGAAATTCATTGGTACGGGACCGGGGATACGAACCCACGACCTCATGATTGTAAGGCGGGTGTCACTACCTCATGACCACCACGGCTTACGGCGGACGTCTTACGCCCGTTCATAATGGTGATGAAAGGTTATATCAATTCTACATCTGCCTAACTTATTTGAAAATAAATCATTTTCAAAATCTCTAATATAGCAGTCAGTTCACATTATAACATCACATTTATACCTCTCAAATTTTATAATGCAGTGACATAGGATCATTACATCGTGTGAAGAAAGTCATTAATTGCTGCAGACTAATACAGGTATGAAAAGCTGCTGTCATTAGCCAGCGGAAGGGACTAATTGAGGTGTTTAACCATCTGTAACTCAGAGCCTAAATAAAACGTAATTTATTGGCCCTTACCGACATGTGGCACGGTTACGGAACATGGTAAGTAATTTATTTAATTTAACAGCAATGAAGATCAACTGGATTTGTAATAGCTATTACCAAAGCTTCTGCTATTTAATTTAATATCCTATGTGAATATCATTATTATACTTATCAGTTTTAAGACTTTCATGGCTTGATAAACGATACTTAAACCTATCTTGTTAGGAGGTTTTTGGTCTGTCCATCAAGTTAGTAAACGTTTTCACGCTGCGTTATTTGTTGAGTGGTTTTATTAGTTTATAATATAAATTCAAAAGTGAGTTTCGTGTTTGTTACTTTTTTGCGCGGCAATGGAGCTACGGATCGACTTGGTTTTTGGCATAAATACCTATATAGGTAGTATAATGATTGGAGAGGGTCATAGACTAATATTGGTCAGACAAGGGCTAAATATTAGTAGATAGATAAAAATCTCTAGTCTACGAGACCGATTGAGTGAAGGAATTTGATATTATTTTTTGAGATCTATAATATGACTATAACTAAGTATGTGTGTGTTTTTTTATCGTTAATTATTATTTTTCGCAAAAAATCACAACACCGAATTCCACCGTGAACAGAATTTGCGTAGATTGCATTAATCGATGGGACATCCGTATAAAATTGTTGATTTATAAAAAACGGGTTAGCTGATTTCGATAAAATTTAAATGGAATCACTTCGAAAGTATACCCTTTCGAATTAAAAAATATTTTTTTAAATCTGTTCGCTATTACAAAAATATCGATGAATATACACAATACATACAGACGAACAATTAGTACCTCCCAAGGATTTTTTATTGGTACCTCCTCCTTTTTGGAAGTCAGTAAAAAATTACTAAGTGGCAAAAACGCTTAGTGTTGTAACACAAGGGATATTTCATAAGCTGAAAATGGCGGGAAAATCGAGTGAGACCGTGAAACGCAGCTGCACGTATAAACAAAATGGCGCTGCCAGAGACAACGTTAACGTGCTTAGACACGATCCACGGAAATAACCTGCCGTGAAACAAGTAGGCGAGTTCAATAGGACTACGGAGCGCGCAAAGAGAAGAGATGGCATACCTGGTAAAATATGAATATACAATGTTGTACTAAGATTTAGTTTTCATTCGTTATTTTTACATAACTTAATAAATCCACGATACTAAATTTATCGAGCTTTGTTTTACTTCATTATTAAAAAATACTTTTAATTCAATGTAACTATCTAAATTAAGGTAAGTGTAAGTAAAAGTTCATTTTAGGATGTATAATTACACTAGAGGTACAGTTTATGCTTCAAAGAGCGACCAACCTTGGGTCGATACAAAAATTTATAAAGTTTTTCTTGAATATGCTGCTTACAGAGATAAAATAACAATGAGAAGATATTGTATTTATATCAAATTTCACCAAAATTGCTAATTTTGTACAAAAAATGGATATAGGTATACTCCATAGTTGAATATGTGATCCATAGGGGAAGCCTATATTCAGTTGTGGACGTCCTATGGCTAAAACGACGAAATGAATAATTATGTTGTACGAGTATATAAATATACAGGAATTGCTGGTTTTAACGTTAAACTGTAGTAATAATAATAATATCGCAGGGGCGGCTTTGTGGCGAGCCGTCAGTGAGTGGCGACACCGCAAACCCTGATTCCCTGGGGCTAAATGAGACTCCTGACTCCTATCTTGCCTTAACTGGCTGGCTTGGAGTGGAAACCGCAAGAGCTAAGAACCTAAGCTCCAGGGTGGAAGTGTTAAAGGGCATAACGCCGCGAGTAGCGTCTAGTGAAAGCGCACCACACCTCTCGACACCCTAAGCCGTCCACACCAATTTTGCCCCTCCGGCGCCAAGTTACGGTAGCCTTTATGGGGGGCCCATTTAGTGGATGGCAAGTCACCATCCGCTTAAACATTGTAAAATGAGTCGGGTGCCGCACCTCATCCTATAGCCCATCTTTGTCGTCTATCACCACATCACAATAACCCGAAATACTGTAAATGATATCTAGCAATAGTTATTATCTTCCTACTCCATGCACTTAACAGGCAAGTTTTATAATATTTTATGTAAAAGGGTCTCTCAGTGTTGGCTGCGGCTCCACTGATGCCTGCCAAAGGACCAAGCTATGCTTGTGATTTATACTTGAATAAAAGATAATATTAATAACAGTGACTACTGTCTGTAGCATCTCTGTTGTAATACTCTACTAGGGCAGCAGTGCAGCGCGGTGGTAGAGCCCGATATGCTAATGGTATCGTCTGTTGGCACGACTATCACTAGGCACCCTGGCTTACGATCTATAACAATAATATTGTGACTGCAAGTTTGTGTGTCGAACCTCAAATTTATCTTTTTCAAATCAAACTACTGTGCTCCGAATTTAACGGCAATTTTTCTATCGTTTCAGGGCAACATATGGTGCTCTTAGAGTGTGTGAATTAGTACCTACATGTATCGCGAAATTCTTAGTAGTGTTGATCTTTACTCTTAGTTTGATATTATTACAATAAATTAACTATACGGTGGTTTTCATGTGACCTTATATAATTCTTTGCGAATTTCTGCTATAGGGCGGAAACTTAGAAAAACCAACAAGAATGTGAGAAACAAGTCAAAAAGACTAAGCACGATTACAAAATGAGCATAGTTATAGTTTTATGAATAATCTTGTCGGAGGTGGTAGATACCGCCAGGTCAGCACAGGCCTTTGTGTTGACTACTTTCGTCCGCTCTTACACTATATGTATAAATGAGGTCTATGTTCAGCTGTAGATATGCTTTGGCTGATAAGGTCAAGAAAGTTTGGATTATAGAGGCAGAGATAGATTATGATCGAAATTTTTGTTAATTGTTAAATAATTGGTTCAGACTACCTTATGCTTCTTCTCCACCTGCGTCTTGACGCGTAAATTAAGCCGTTACGTAGATATCCAATGTTTTAACGCTTTAAAACCTAAGACTGGTAGCGTTAGGTTTAAAGTGATACGTAAAGGCTTAATTAGCGCGCTAATTTAGGTTTTAAGATGCAGGTGGAGCAGTACCATTACAAAGAGTACCATAAAAGTGACTTGTATCCTGCATTAGTGAACATTTCTTATAGAACAGCGGGTGTAGCCACGGGGGGTAGCCAGTAATGCTATTATATCCTCACAATAATGGGCTTTTAATTCCCTGGAGGAAATTGCAGCGCTTCAAGCAGACACGAGCGCGCATAAAGCAGCTACCCTCGCCGCAAACCTTGAGAAATTACTTCCGTCCAAAGCACTGTACTTGTTTCTTTTACTTTTTATATGAAAAATATTATAATACTTACGTCCTTTGGAAAGTTATTAGCTTAATGTTGAAGAAAATATTAATTATTTGCAGTTACCACCTGTTTTTGTCATTAAGTTATGACTGTATGTCACTTCATGATTATTATTTACTTACTAGCAACCCGTCGCGAGTTCGCACAGGAGTATTATGTATATAAAACTTCCTTTTGAATCATTTATTTATTAAAAAAACCGCATCAAAAATTCTCAGCAAATTCTGTGGCGTAGTTTTAAAGATATAAGCATACATAGGAACAGACAGACAGCGAGAAGTAACTTTGTTTGATGTGGGAACTGGTCATTACAAGAAGTAAATGAAAAAGATAGACTGGATGATTAAAGGTCAGTAGTACCATTGATATAGTGCAACTAACGTATGAATACTTCGCTAGTACTATAATGGAACTAGCGACGTAGAATTCATTATTTTAGCCTTAGAATGTTCACTGCTGGACATACAGTTACATTTCTCTCCTATAAATTCCAAACACAGGTATCACTAAAATTGAAATGAATTGAATTGACTCGAAATTTTTTATTTGAATTATTTATGTAAGTACTATCCGTGCAAGTGCCTGCTACTAAGATAAGTGAATAAGCTATAGTTACTAAAAATGTTGCGTCGCCTAAAATTTTTGATAAACATTTCAATTAACGAGCTTTTAAGTATCTTCTTATCCAATTTCCGGGCTACAGTCGATAATGGGCTTTATTAATCTGCCTTATATGTGATGTGTGGTTCCCTAAATATCACGTGACGAATATTGACGACGTACGTCGAATTCAGCTAAAATAACTGTGGAACACAGAAAAATCAGAAGGATTATTGTGCCGCATAAACTACTGTAAAATAGAGTCATTAGTGGCACTCTTTTTCTGTCGCTTCAAGCAAAGTGAAGGGTATTGTCGGTGACAATTAGAGAGCCTTTCTGGTTTCTTCTATGTTCGTGATATACCTACCCTTAGGCGATACCATACAGAATAACCATATAAAAAGTGAGGTCATCCTTGAAGTGTATAAAATAACAGATATTTCAGGTAAAGGTTTTAATCACATTGGTGCTAAAGCCATCTTTATCAATATTTTCATTAGAAAAGAAGAAACTCAGTATCTCTATCAGTACCTGTTATAAGTAAATAGTCATAATATCATCATCATAATAAGTCATAATTACAATTCTGTGCATTTTTTGCGGTAAAAATAGATGGATGACAACTAGTCCTCATATATAGGTACCTAATGCTACAAGCACAGTGTTTACATAGTGTTGTTAGGATGTCTTATCACGATTTTTTGAGCAATTATAAAATGTCCATTCCAAATGATATTATAGATACAACACGCCCCTAAAACGTAACATACGATATGACAACCCTCGTCAGTGGTCGCTCAAAGTCGTGTCGTGTCGCGTGGTGTCGCGTCGGGCCTCAGCGCGCGCGTTATTGCCCTTACGACGCTTTAATTGAATTGTTAATGCCCCGCTCGGCGCGCGATGTTTAACAACATTCGACTCGCTTTAAAAATTCACACCTCCAATTACGAGCCGATTCGTTTTCGACTACTTAAATGACACCAACATAATTCGCTCGCGGATTTAGTTAATTTCTCGAGGGAAATATCAGTGGAGTGGCGGGAAATTTGCAAATAAACGTAATAAATCTTCGTGTGCGCCGACCGCCCGCGCGCACATCCCGAGGTGTTTTTAAGCCTCGCTCTACGTAATCTGAGCCATCCTGAATAAAAAATTCTGCTTTATTACGCTTTGAGACAAAGTTGCGGCCAACGCGGGACTTCTATGAATATTTGTTGTATGGTTCTGCGACAAAGTAAAATTACAATATAAATTGTTTGTGCATCGGGAGAACGTAATGAAAATGGAAAAGGGTTTTGGCGATGACGCTTTATAAGTAGACACGTTAGAAACGAATTGCAAGGCACAAAACATTTACTATTGACAAACCAAACTCATTGAAGGTTTTTTTTTGTATATATAAATATAATAATATAATATAAATATTTTGGGACATCTTACACACGGCCTCTGACTCCAAACTAAGCAAAGCTTGTGCTATGGCTGCCAGAGACTGATATACTACCATATACTTATTTTTAAATACATACTTATATAGATAGTAACTACATAACACCCAGACACAGAGCAAACACTTATGTTCATCACATAAATATTTGCCGTGGGTGGGGATCGAACCCACGCCTCTTTGATCCAGAAGTTAGGGTCACTAACCACTGAGCCACCGAGGCAGTCGGTATATATTTACGACAATAGTTGAATTTGTACAGTGTTGTTTTACAAAGAGCATGAACTTTATGAGGTGTAGGTACCTATTTATATATAAACTAGACATTACGAAATATGTCTTTAAATCTCTACACTTTGTAAAACAACACTTTATAACATATTTCGGAAGGTAGGTATTGTTGTTCACAAAATGAGCGTAAGACCTATTTTCAGATGTTGGTAACATTTCGTGCCTAAAGCATGACTGGCTGATCTTCCGGTATTTGCCTTGCAATCTTCTTGCCAAAATAAAAGAGAGTAGGTACAATGTATCTATTATAAAATATCATTGAATGAAAATGGGAAAGGGTTTCGGTTATTTTGTTTCCCATCACTCTAGGCCCTCGGGGCGCGTCCCGTTTGTTACAAAATTGAGTATATTTACGCCGAATTCGATTCATGGATTTGTGAATTTTTAATTTATTTAAATTGCTGTAATGTATTTGTTGGTTCGATTAACGGAATGAAATCAATTCGGTTGTATTCAACCGTATATGTGAATATGTTAAGAGTTATCTGATATTTGGTTATGATGTGGATAAGGATGATAAAATAAGTATTTAATTGAAATTAAATGAAATGGTATTTATTTCACAAAAATAAATTTGGAAATTATCCACAGTGGATTGAAGTCTACCTAGTAGGTACTTAAGTACTCTTAAATGTGAAGTATACAGGGTTATTTCTAATTAATTAGCATCCTCTTAGGGGCTTATTCTGTACATCAAAACTAAAAACATTTGTTCTGCGACAATTGTCAAAACTCAAAAAAAAAAAATTTTGTTTTTCCGTTGAAAAATATCGTACACCCGCGACAAAATGTATGGAACAGCTGATTTTTTTTAGTTTTGACGAAAGTTGTAGAACAAAAGTTGTTAATTTTGATGTACAGAATAAGCCCCTAAAATGATGTTAATTGGTTAGGAGTAACCCTGTATATACAACACGGTCACATTAACTAGACGCTTGACCATGTGACGTTATTTTTGCGCTCAAGTACGTTGTGCAAAAAAAACCCGGCCAAGTGCGAGTCGGACTCCCGCACGAAAGGTTCCAAACCATCATCTATAAAAGACTAGTTTCTGCCTGTTTATTAAGATCGAGTAAAAATTGCTTAAAAATTAATGCAATGCGTGCGTTATACGTGAAGTATTCTTTGAATGTAACTGAAACCTGAAAGATATATTAACTCATTAGGTAGGTATTAAACACTGTACCACGGCACATTCCGTCCTATCTTCTATTCTATATTTTTGCTCGTTCTTAAGGTAGTCCTGCAGATATCACTTATAGCAATAAAGCCATAAACTATTCCGCTATTAATTTTAATGATGAAACAATTTGGATACAATTGTGAACCTACACCGTCCGCCATGAAACGACCGCGCTAACCACGAAGCTATCTTAGCAGACAAAACGCCGCAGAGATATTCCTCACACAATAAATCTTCTCCACCACGTATTCATTTCAATAGGCAACGGTACAAGGATACAAATCACCACAAGAACATTCATAGCGCGTCTATTAGGACTACAATGGGAAAATTATTGCATATAAGAAGCGTAATATTTCGTCTTTCACGTCTCTCGAAGCCTTTTACGGCGGTTATTCACTCGCGAACTTTGAAGCGAAAAGCGAAACACTCTCAAAGGAGCCTCCGATTTCCGTCAAGCATAGAGTTGCCAGATGGAAAATTTTAAAGTCCACAGATAAAACTTGGTTCTACTAAAAATCCTGAGATGTTTCACAATTAGCAAATTTTCTAGTATAGGTACGTTATTTATAAGCGGAATCAAACTTTATGGCGTCTGTGAAACTAGCTACAAGCTGCGCGAATCCCGACAGTCGGTCTAAACGACGTAGTCTTTCTACAGTATGTATTGGTAAACGATGCACATGTTTTAAGACACCATTAGATAATTTTGACTGATTTTTCACTATGGGCGCAACACTGAAATCTCGAACAAATTAGCTGTTCCTTTTGATCGAAAGACTTTGAACTTTTTCTGATTTTAACTTCTGATTTTCAAAATTTCTGGTTCAGTCTTAGTGTCACATGGTAAAAGTTATTCATAATGATAAAATTAAATACAATGATACCTCAGAAAATATCCGTCGTCCAGAGAAACACTCCACATACCGACTCTAAATTCTATTTTTAAGTATCTATAATACTAAAAATTTAAAATTTCTAAACTCTAGCCCCAATCCTGAGAATAAATTAAACATAGTTACGACTAGAATCCTCAATTGTGTATAGGGTGTGAGAAAAAAGATGTGCTCTATACATATTTCGATAGCTATATACACGTTGTAATGATTTTATCATATTTAGACTCTAGATAATAGTAAAAACCTGCGTAATACTAATAGAACTGATAGAAAATAGATAACAGTTCATAAATATGTTGATTTACTTAAGCATCTGATCAAAAATTCAACAGTAGATGGCGCCAAAAATTTGTCTGACTACGACGTCTAGGCCGTGCGTCGTAGTCAGACAAAAAAGAAACGTATATGTTGTTTTTAAACTTTCGCGATTTGAACACATTATTATTTTATACTACAGGACTAATCGCGCACTAAAATTACGAGATAAATAAATACCTCCTCATCCCGACGTTTCGGCCGAGTTGCATCGGCCGTGGTCACGGGTAGACTACTAAAGAAATGTATACGCAAACAGAGACAAAAGATATTAGGTTCGTCCTGTTCACACTTTCATAATTGCATATCACGCCCTCTTACTTTTGTTATTATTTTTATTTTAGCGGTCAATCTTTTCATACTTAACTATGTCCTAAAATCTTAGGACAAATCCTGACATATTATTATGGTAACCCTTTTTTTTTTTTTTTTTTTTTTTTTTTTTTTTTTGCCCAGGGAAAATCCTTTATGGATACCACCCCGCCCCGGGGGGAAGCAAGGTGGTTATGTGGGAGTCTCCGTTGGACGGTATACCCACTAAAAACCCTGGAGTGTTTCCTACTACTCGCTAACACTGGGGTACGGGTACGCTTGCGCATTCGTCCGCAGTCCCAGCAGCGGTGTCCATCTTGGACTCGTCTCATGGTTTTCACCAAATTTTTTCCGTCGAGAGGCACGCGGAAACACCGCGCGCGCCATCTCGGGGGCTGCACTTGTCGAGCGGCGGACTCCCCCGAGTCCGTCGCTCAAGGCCCCTGTTATGGGGGTTGAAGGAGGGCGTGAAGCCTCCTTCGACGCCCGATTCTCCGGCGGCGCATCGGAAGATCTGTTGCAAGCTCCCGTTCGCGTTCCGCTATTTCCTTCTGGAGTATAACATGCTCACAGAAAGAAACTGCCGCCTCCCATGACGTCTCACTTCCCAGCATTGAATTGATCAAAGCTGGGAGCGAGAGGTCACCCCCTATTGTAGCGATGAGGTCACGGCGCTCGCTGGCCCATGCAGGACACTCCTCCAGTGTATGCTGTGCCGTGTCTTCATCGCAGCTGCAGTGGTGGCACGCGGTCGTTGGTTCCCTTCCGGCTACACGGCATAGGTACTTTCCAAAACAGCCATGATCAGAAAGCACCTGAACAAGCCGGAAGGTTAACGATCCGTGGGCCCTATACAGCCAGTTCTCGAGTACCGGCTGCATAGCCTTCACATTATGGTAACCCTAAGCCAAGCAGCCTCTATTGCCTCGAGTTAGAGCGCACGACGCGTGTGCACCTCCCTTTAGGCATCGTGGAGTAAAATGTCTTTAAACTCACTCCATACTCGAAGCGCGGTTTGTAAATCGTCCTTTTACGCTGAATAAAATATAAAATGTACAAACAGACTTCTTAAAAAGGCTTTACGACGAAACTTTAAGACTATGATGTAGCAAGTTTTACGTGTCGTAAGTTTTACAGGGTTTGTTTAGAAAATTATACTTTATGTCATAATAAGTTTTTATAACCGTTGTGTCTTTTTATACAAAATTTTAAAATAATCTCAACAGCTATACAATTTGCTTTGCTATTAATTTGCTCAGCCTTTTGATGGGTGGCCGCTGGTGGCATTTCCAACTGAGTGCTGCCGTAGCTCAGGTTAAGTACACGTAAAATTGGTAAGTCCGGGCTATTTAACCATTTAGCCATGTCAGAGGCCTTGAGGCGGCTTAAAACCCCCCTGCTCTGACACCAGGGTATATATAGCTACCCGGCCTATAAGTCAATATACGAACTTATTTAATGTAGCATTTTGTATGTTAGTAGGTATTGCATCAGTTAATATTCTGGAAGAAAATCCGCTTGCAGGTAATCGTAATAAACACCCGCGTAGCGCTATAAATAGGGACTCTCCTACTTTCTTACACAATCTTCGTAGTTTCACTGAATGTGTTTTGGTTTTTGACCGACGAACCACCGGAGGAGGTATACAATTCGACGCGTATATATATATATTTTTATGTATAACCACGCATAACTGTTTTCACAGTTGTCCGATTTCAATAATTATTTTTTTATTGGAAAGAGTATACTTTGAAATTGGTCCCATTTAAATTTTATTGAAATTGGCTCAGCTATTTTTGATAAATCAACAATAATGTGAAAAATGTTATACATCGATCCGTGCATAATATTTGCGTTGTAGCGATGCGCCCCGGCTTCGCACAGGTGTATTACACATATAATCATTTCTCTTGAATTACTCTATCTATTAAAACAAACTGCATCCGTTGCGTAGTTTAAACAAAATCTGTTGCGTAGTTTTAAAGATATAAGCATACATGGGGACAGGCAGCGGAAAGCGACTTTGTTTTATACTATGTAATAATTCTGTACATGGGTGAAGTCGGTCATGCTGTTTTTTGCGAAAAATAATTATTTACAAGACATTAATATTAAACTTCTCTAAAGAATTGCCTATCGGGGTTACAGGCTTCTTTAGATTTAACTAACAAAAAATGGCGGCATAAATACAAAAAACGGCTTGAATTTTAGCATGAACTTAAATCTATGTACCGATGCTTAGCTTGAACTCTTGAACGCATGACACTCATTGATTGCAAGAGTGGCGATAATTAAGTTCGTATAGGTTTTTAGCCGCCCGAAGGCCTCTGACATGGCTAAACGGCCAGGGCCTACAATTTAACAATTAAAAGAGTGCCGATGAAATCGCGGGACAGGCTGTGTGTGTACCTAAAGAGCTGACCGAGACCAGTAGAGTCCCACAGGAGTGGGGGACTGCGGTCCATAGTCTTGATGGGAAGCGAACGCGACGCGATAAAATGTGATTTAATTTTGACGCTGTATATTATTAAACACACTATGTAAGTTACATACGACAACTTTTATTATTTGCAGGTAAACGTAGTTGTAGATACCATTGCAATATGGCGTTCACATAGTGTTGCTGCTTTTGAAGCGACTTTTAAATAATCAGCCAAGTGCGAGTTGGACTCGCGCACAAGGGTTCCGTACCGTATGGAAGCCCCCCTAAAATATTTAATTTTTATTTAATTATTTATTTTTGAAGGAAATATACAACTTATTATGTGAATATTTTATGCATCTTTCTGTTGCGGTTAGTAATATCGAGCAAAAAAAAATCGTTTGGAAAATTTGAATTGAATATTTATTTTATTTTTATTTCATTATTTATTTTTAATGTAAATATTTAACTAAATATTCTGTGAATATTTCAAGCATCTACCTGTCACTTATTGTTACACACTTGTTATTAATTTTGAGCGAAAAACGGTTAAAAATTCAGGTTTGTTGTATGAGAGCCCCCTTAAATTATTATTTTTACCTGTTTTTAGTATTTCTTGTGATAGCGGCAACAGATATACGGCATGTGTCAATTTCAACGTTCTAGCTACCACGGTTTATGAGATACAGCCTGGTACCAGATAGACGTACAGACGGACGGACAGCGGAGTCTTACGTTTTTACCATTTGGGTACGGAACCCTAAAAACAGAAAAAATCTCGATACAATCTAAGTATATTTTTACAACACGTTTCAAAATATCTCTTTAAAAGATTAGACTTTAAAGAACTTTAACTTCACTGTAACTTTTATCACGTGCATACGTAACATACGATATGCACGTTTCTTTTACAAAAAGTTGCAAAACATGTATGTTGCGCGGTGCGGCGGGCCAGGCGCCAACCCGTGTACCTGCCGTGAAAATAAGTATAGTTCAACATCTCGCATGCATGCCACCAGCGCCTCGATAACATATGACGTAGTAGAACAATTCCTTTGCTCTGTTTTGTTAAAAGTACCTAACTACAATTTATTGTTGTGTATGCACATACACAACAACAATGCTGGTGGCATGCATGCGAGATGTTGAACCATGCTTATTTTCACGGCAGGTACGCGGGCTGGCGCCTGGCCCGCCGCACGAAACATGCATGTTTTGAAACTTTTTGTGAAAGAAACTTATATCGTTTTAATCCCTGCGTAGGACAGTTGAAGCTGCGG
Source organism: Hypomecis punctinalis (assembly GCA_949316475.1). Classification (NCBI taxonomy): domain Eukaryota; kingdom Metazoa; phylum Arthropoda; class Insecta; order Lepidoptera; family Geometridae; genus Hypomecis; species Hypomecis punctinalis. The sequence continues at coordinate 4,212,365 of OX438805.1, forward strand.
GTTGCGGAATGCGAGTTGCGGGACTGTTTACTTGTGTATGATTAATGCGCGGTGCACGGGTTACCCCGCCGCTAATATAGCCCCAAGTTGCTGTAAGCGGATATTACCCGGATTAATAAGTTGGCGAAATTCCCAGCCAACATTCAGATTATGGGCGAAATATTAACGATAGATACAATCTACAAATGCCTATTTCACAAACACATTACACTGTGCTATTAACGCTTTAGGCCGTTTTCATGCAAACTGCTTAGCGGATTATTTGAAAACTACTTATAATAATGACCTGGTTAATACGGCGTGGTTTTGTGCGTAAATGAGTTCGAGTTATGCCATTTATATTCCCGTTTTTAGGGTTCCATACCTCAAAAGGAAAAAAAACGGAACCCTTATAGGATTACTTTGTTGTCCGTCTGTCCGTCTGTGTGTATGTCAAGACTCTTTATCTCGAGAACGCGTAAAGATATCGAGTTGAAATTTAATTTGTATACGTATATCTATAGCATCTTGCAGTTGTGAAAAAGAAAAACTTCTCAGTTATCGTTTGAAAAAGTTAGAGCTGTTTATGTCTTAAAAATCCGCATATTTCGACACTCACAAAAATCAAAACCTACATGGTACTTCCCGTTGACATAGAACTATGAAATTTAGCGAAAAGCATTGTCTCAGAGTATATATATAGGAATAAATCTGAAAACTGTACATTTTTATTTAAATCACATAAAATAGGGCCTCGTAATTAACAAAATATGGGTTCAAATTTCAAAGTGAGTAAATCGTATCATGTAAGATATCATATAAAAGAACTTCATTAGCACATGCTAAGACAGGTTTTTAATTATTTTAACAATGTGTTTGTATGGAACCCTCGATGTGCGAGCCTGACTCGCACTTGTCCGGTTTTCAGAATTTGTATCCAATGCTTCTGATGTTCAGATGTGGTGCGTGCGAAGAGCATACCTAATTTGAATTGGAACTATCAAGTCAGTCTGACAACATATCTCTACATGTTTGTAATTTTTGACCGACGAACCGGAGGAGGTACTCAATTCGACGTGTATATAATTATATATTTTTATGTATAACAACGCATAACTTTTTTCATAGTAGTCAGATTTCAATAATTCTTTTTTATTAATAAGAGTATACTTCGAGATTGGTCCCATTTAAATTTTATTGAAATCGGCTAATCCATTTTTGATAAATCATCAATAATGTGAAAAATGCTACATCGATCCGTGCGAAATATTCGCGGATTCTGCACACGGTCGCTCACGCTATTTTTTGCAAAAAAATAATCTTGTACATACTCATACATATACATATGTACGTTATTGAAAAATAGTATATCCAAAATGGTAAGTGCAATAATCATGACAATACCTCAGATCAAATAAAAAAATAAAGACAGAATGTTGTGAACAAAACAAATGAGGCCGGCAAAACTACGCTTCGCCGTGTACAGACACAATTAGACACATACACGTACAAGGAAACTACGCCTTGGATCGTCAGTCGAACTATGGCGGCGCAACAAAAGCAAAACGTGCAATCGCGCAAGTGCGTCAGTACGCACTTGCCACGTGTATAAAAAATCGGCTTCACTTGTCTGTTCACAACGTTCTGTCTTGTATTTTTATTTAGTTTGAGGGCAATACTTATAATAAATTAATTTCCATAGGCACACGTCAATCAATACTGAATACAGAGGATAAAGAAAAGACAGACAGATGATTTTTTTTGTTGCCGTGGTACCCAAATGGGAGAACGCTTTTCTTACAAGTATGAAGCGTCCAAGCTCGGTCACGTATCAAAGAGTTCTTTGAAAAGAGATAATGATAAAATATACCGAGCTTAAACCATCAATAATGTGACTTGTTACCTTGTACACTGTAGTATACACGTATAGTATTCAATTATTTGCTTTACTTGTTTTGGAAAATGATTTTCCTATTATTTTCTTCCATAACAACCTTCATTTAAAAGGAATTTCATATTTTTGGATCTTATTATTCATTGACATTGCTTGTAAAATATGGCGGCGTGATGGCGGCTTTGAACAAAAACCGCATTAGTTAATATCAAATTCCATATATAATGCGGTTGTTTATTCTGCGCATTTATTTACCATATTTTAATGAGTTTTTTGAGCTGTACAGAGTCTGGTTCCACTTTGAAAGATCTTCTTTACGTACCTACAATTTTACACACGTCTAGCTGTTCAGTAATAGAAAACATCGCCTGTATACTCGTATATTCGTAGAAGAAATTCGACAGCGTATGCGAATCCACCAAACCGCACTAGATCAGCGTAGCTGATATGACGTAATTACCCTTCGTGAGGAATTCTGTGATCAGCATTGGACTATTAAAAAAAAGCTTGTACAGTATCTACTATTTGATCATAGCAATTCACGGGCTACGATTTTCATGGAATTTTCTCTATCAGCACTAGCTCATTTTTATGAGTCAATGGCACGCCTTGCAGCGTTTCAGCCAAATAAAGTCTACTCTCTGAGTTAAATCGCAACAAATCATGCCACAGAGATAGCTTCTTTAATGCTTAGTGCTTGGAAATACGCTACAAATGTAGGCAGACCGTAAAGCTAAATGCCTGCATTCTTTGCATTTAGATGAAAGTGCAGAACAGTTCCTCTTGAGGGATCATAAAAAGGCTTTTAAAGGATGACGGCTCTTTAGAGGGTTTCCCTTCAGCGAGAAATGTAATAAAATATTTTCTATACTACTACTACTTGAGCATAAAACATAAGCGCATAGAATTGATGTAGCTACATTTCGGTTTTATTAATTTAGGATCTAGCAAGTAGGTCTATGTTAACGGCTGTGGTCTCTACTACAGAACCTCTTCCAGTTACAAGCTGGTAATAGATAAATACCGTAGTAGTAGCAGCAGATTAAAGCTAGTTTGAATTGATTGGCTTTACCTTCAGGTCTTTAATGAGAAGACCAGGTGCCTTATTGAGTAAACGCTCTGACGTTTGGCTTCGCTTTTCCTCTCACTCGGTCTTGTGGCGTGAGTAAGTGGCACAAGCAGAAGAAAAAGCAAAGCCGAACGTCAGAGCGCTTACACAAATGAATGTGAACTAAAGCAATGGACGTCTTAGGACTGAAATGTCGATGAAGACTTTCTTACCGCCTGCAAATTCTTCGTCACCATTGTCACATCAATTAGCGAATCACAGCAGCTACTTATACAGATTCCTTAATAGTAGTAAAAAAGAACAAGAAATATAAACATGCACGTAAATAATGTAGGCACGTGTTATGCGATGTTGTAGGTACAGCTTGATATAAAAGTTAGGAGCGAGCGGCGCGGTCGGAGCTGACTACAGTTTAGAACTTTCAGCTGCTATTTGTAGGTTCTCGGCAACTCCGTTACTTGGACCGTGAGTTGCCAATTACCGTCGCCTCCAGGCTACATGCTGCCGGCGTGTTGTTGCTATGTTTAGACCAGTTACAAATTACCCTTAAACGTGCTAGAAGCGCGCGGGATACACACATTTGCAGAATTTGCTACTATCGAAGCTACATTGCTTTACATGCAAGATTCTCTCTGTTAAAAGCTTATAAACCTAAACATAGATTAGCTACATCAAAACTTAGTACATACAAGCACGTTTCTGAAATGTTAAAGGGGTAATTAGCCGTATCTAAATACGCGCGTAGAAACCGAATTCACGATGATCTACTTAGTAAATTTACAAGAACTCCTTCATGTACAATTTTAAAGAATTTTGTTTGTGTTGCGAGCTCAAACACAAGCCAATTATGAAATATTTCACTTTCCATTTAGCTCTTAACTACCAGATTAAAATAAATGATATCGGGGAATTGCCATCCGGCCGGTAGCAGCGCCACAATGCTTTTAATTATCTGTAACCGCCTCCGGGCGGCGGCCGCGGTGAATACATTCTCATTCCAAGATATGGCTTTGTTTCCGGCTGTAAATAGCTGCCGGACACACTCGCCGCGCCCCCCGCTCCAGCCTCCGCTTGCATTCCGACTGCAAGCCTTTTGTGTACAGACTGGGATATCTAAAATAGAGCAATCGATGAACGGGGTGGAAGCAAACCGCATCGAATATCGAATCCGAGAGCCCGCCGTCCGATAGCCAGAAAAAAACGAGCACCTGCCGCCGATCGACTCAATAAGCGAGCTTTTTAATTCGGCATCTATCTGCGGCGCCGGCTGCGGCGGACGTCGCGGAGATTAGATCGTTAAGGCGGGAATTTATCCGCGGCGCCGTTTATCCGGCTCATAATATCATATTAGGATCAAACACAGAACGCTCGCGAAAGCAGAAAAATTCTGTGAGACATAAAGCGCGGAGCGGAGCCGGGTGCGGCGGCAATAAACCGCCGGCGCCGCATTCCGCGCTCCACCAGTCTCTCTAGTAAAAGGAAAACTCTCTCGTATAATAATTTACGGAGTAATGCAAAACCCCCAAGATTTTATATCTTGGAAGTCGGCCAGGGCCGGAAGAAGTGAAATTAACGAACGGTGTCTAGCTATCTGAGTTAACCTCGCGTAGTATACGCACGATCCGATGGAACTGAACGGCGAGTGCTCGGAATTAAATTCCGGAGCACTCAGCGCGATAGGTTCGAAGTTTGACGTGGAAAGAAATAGTTTGATTGGAAGTTGGAGGGACGTGCCGGCGCATTCGCACGTGGCCGGCCAAGCGACAACTTCATTACAACTCGGGGCTGTGGCTCTATTATTGGAAGCGAGGCCTTTTTCTACTCAGGTGTTTTATGTACGTAACTAATGTAATCTTCAACCAGTGATAGCTTTCAGGTGAAATTGGAGCAGCGGTTAATTTTGATTGCGTTCGTAACCGATATACTACCTGTTCTCTGAATAAATACGGGGTAAGTGTTTGGAATACCATCGGTAGCGTAGCTAATTTATTTATTTCTGTTACCAGCACCAAGACTACGCATATATTAAAAATAAAAGTGCGTTTATCTTTTCTTTTTTCTTGTAGAAATAAAAGAGTTTTTAATTTGAATGGCTTACAATTTAAAATTCAGACAAATGACACAGGCTATTTCCGTCGTCTCCGGTGTGACATAACTCTGGATAAGCTGCCAGCGAACCTGAAAACAATAGAGCTATAGAGTTTACTGGCTTTTTTACTATATATTTGACCGTCTGGATTTGACGACCCCCTGGCGCAGTTGGTACTGCATTCTTCCGGGTTCGATTAATGACAAGGTAGAATGATGAACTTTGTATAAATTTTCTGGATGTGGATGTTGTTCTTAGTGTGTTCCATGGCACTCTTGTCACAAGGAGTCTTAGTGGGAGGCTAAGATTACGAAAAGTTATTTAAAAAGGTTGGTTTTTATCCATTCTGCAGGTCGTTACCACTACGGCACCACTAGTCTGTATCAAAAGGCCGGAATTTCGTTTTTACGACACACTAGTCTAGGAAATCCATTGCGACGTCAGTCGCCGCTGCAGCTTTAATGGCTATTGAAGTAGTTTGTGGCCAAATGGACATAAGTTTTGTCGGCGCTTTCTTTAGTGAATCTTTTTAGTTTTCTTGCTAAGTTAACTTTTCTATGTAATTCCATTCTTTTTTTTAAAAGACCCTTTTCTGGAGTGTGTTCAATTTAAATACGCAGCAATCAAAAACACGATTCCTTAGCTTATTGCTTGTAGGCTCATCGGACTTTCATCTAAAAAATATTGATAACTTAAGTAGACAAATCACTATCACATCATCTAAGCCCGAGCTTGGTATACTACGTGCCACCAAAGATAAGACTTGAGAAACCACTTTGGTTTGTAATAAATATACAAATTCTGGATAATAGATATATAAACTATTAAAAAACGTTTATAAAACGTTTAATAGATATACAAATTCTGGATAATTCGTTTGTGTACGACTGTATCTGCGCAAGATCACTGACGCTCGTCAAGTCTCATCTTTGGTGGCTCGCACTATACGTACAATACAATACAATACAATACAATACAAGAACACTTTATTGACACCACAAGTAGTAAAACATAACAGTAGAATAAGAAATAACGACAGAAGAATGGTACAAAAGGCGGTCTTATCGCTAAAAGCGATTTACGTAGCATGTTTATGAAATACATAAAATAAAAAAATGGTTATCATTGTACACGTTAGTGCAAAAAAAACTCTTATATATTTTATACACTTACTCACTGAATCATTTCTTAGTTATCAATGCCACCGTGGTCACCCATCCAAAAACTGACCGTGCCGAACGTTGCTTAACTTTGATGATAGCTGACAGACACCTAGCCAAACTACGCTATAAGCTCTATTTACTTACTAATCATTTCTTACAACATAATAATATTACTACGTAATTTATTCGTGGCGCAGGTTTTTAGCAAAGGTATAAATTCTACCAGGGACTCATAATCCTCATCAGCGAGTACATCAATCAATTAAAGGAAAACTCATCTAGGAGATCAACGTTGATAGATCGATGCACAAGTTTCCCGACGCGGTTGCTAAATGGAGCGCCAGATCAATTGCAGAGTATCAACCAAAGAGAGGTTAGTACGAGTTTACACGTAAATTGAAACTATACAGCTGTTTCCGTATGGCTCTATAAATTTTTGTACAGCGCCCCTGGGAAACGAGGATGAACTAATAAAAATGATGGAGCCACAAACCTGGATGGAGGGCTCAGATTGTATAGGATGAGACATGCCGTCTCGATCGAACACTCTACAACACTATTTATAACTCACTGATCACAACAAATGACTTTTTCATATTCGCTAATACAACCTTTCTGGAATGTGTGAATCGTGCATTTGCTACACGTGGGTGTTACATGTGCTGGGTAAAGAGAAATCCTCTCTCTATATGTATCTCTATGATATCGACTAATGCAGGGTGATTGATAGAAAGCGATAGAAACTTATGAGCGAAGATCGACGGCAAAGCTGAAACGACGGATCAAAGTTCTCATCAAAGCATGTCTCGTAGACAATGTCTAATCATACGATTGGAGTCATACGATTGGACATCGTCCATACCTGTTTCATATTCGTAATGGTATAGAAACTGTATGTATTTATGTATTTTTGTTTTGGAAGCTGGTTGTCTTTGTGCTTGACATTACTTACGTGAAGACCTAATGGAGTTTTGTGAGAGTGCAGAGTTGTTTCAAGATGTGTGTAAAAGAGCAGTACATGTTAACAAGGAAAAGGAATGTTCTACATTAGGACGGAGCGGGCACGGGACGGGTCCGGACGGACCTTGTACGACGCACGTTCCATACATTTTGTGTAAAAGCCCAGACGGGCCCCTTGCAGGCGTCGTACGGGCCACTACAAAAATGTATGAAACTTGCGTCGTACGGATCCCGTCCGGGCCCGTCCCGTGCCCGCCCCGTCTTAATATAAATCATACCTTAATGTACCCAAAATTCGTACCTATAATTCCTAGTAAGGTGTAATGGAAAAAATTACACGACAACGTGTGTACGGGATTCAGTCATAAACACGCACACTTGACGCATGCATATCATTTTGAATACACGTTAATGAGTTTTGAACAAAGTAAACTTTGACTTCAAAGACCATACAATTTATATAGATGCTATCTAGAGGTATTCGTTTATTTTTTGCCATAAATTCGTATAGAACCAGGCGACGCGTATTTCCGTTCTATTTCGGAAACAACCTAAATATCGCTTGAAGTAAAGTTAAATTATTACCGTTGAGCTGAAATAGCGGGTTTATTCGTAGAGATTATCGGTGCATGTCCCTCGCACGTACAAAGTAACTTTAACGGCGAATGTGACTCACAATGAATTCTAAACAAGAGCCCAGGGTTGGGCTTATCGGGCACCTTGCTGTGGCCTTCGGGCATACAACCTCATTACAACTACATTTTCAATCATTGAACTTTATATTCTACTATGTACAATAAGTTCTTTCTTGATCGACGAATCTTAACTTACTTTGGTAATATCGTCCGTTGGTAGCCAGGCAATTTTGACAAACTGGTTGTAGTTTAACCTGCCAATACATTTTACATGATGTACGTATAAGTTAATTTTTGAGCCACTAAAGAATGTAACTAGGCTCTCCACAACTTGTTATTCAACGAGTCTTAACTTACTTTACTTCCATCGCACGTAGGCAGCCAGATAATTTTGAGAAACTGGTTGTAGTTTATATAGTAATAATATGGCAAGAGACAACATGGGATCTTGCGTACCTATTGGTCTGATCAAATTTAATTGATAACTGGGCTTCCAGTTTTCACTGCTTTGAAGAAAGCCGAAGATAGAGCGGCGTGGAAATAGCTCGTCGCCGCATTCGTCAAAGCCTATAATATCAAGACGGGAATGATCTTCAGTAATTAAAAGTAGGAATAAAAAGAAGAAGAATTATTTTTTTGACATATAAAATAATACAATACGCTGAATTTTATACTTGAGGATATACAAATGTATTCTAAAACTAAAATACCTAGAACCTTTGTTCAGCAGTCGACGTTCTACGAATGATATGATGATGACAATGAAAATAATTTACTTACTAATAAAACGTTAACTAAATAGAAAATTCCAGCAACCGTGATGGCAGAGTTTGTTTAACTTAATCTTCATTAATATTAATATGAAAAACAATTGACACATTTACTTCTTATATAGAAGAAACATCACAAAAATTAGTCAACTTATTTCATTTCGGTCAAATCCTATAGTTATTTCTGGGACAGCTTCAAAACCCTAATTTTCTCCAAATTAATTTAAAAAGAAGTGATGAGTGCAAAAAAGAAAAAGCATATTTAAATTTTTCCAAGCTTAGCTCAAATGGGACTTCAGATAGAACACGTAGGTCGTAGACGTTAGAAATTATTGCTGTCTGCTGACTGCAGTGGATATTTAACGAAGTAGCACTGTTACCCACCTAGGGTTACTAGATAGATACCTAGGGTTACTAGATAGAGAATCTAAAAGTTCCGAGAAAACAACTTAAATTTTATTGAAAAAAAACATTTGTTAATTTTAACCTTATATCTTTTGCAAGCAGTTGGAAAATTAACAGTGGAGCTTGAATACTTTAAAAGTAGGCAATCAGTGGCCTGATTCTCTATTGACAAAACATGAATTAACGCGTTAGGTATTTTTTTTTTTATTTCCGCGAATTTCGTTAAATGCAAATGTTTTTGAAATGTGAATTAGGTACGTTAAAATAAATTATAAACCGATTTTAATTTATGTTACTTGAAAAATAAATATTTTTCACAGGGATTTCTTAAAAACAAAACTTAAGTTAGAGCACGTCAAGTGCACGTTTTCATACAGAATCAGCTGAAGTTACTCAGCTCTATAATATTAAGACTTCGTTGGGACTCTGTAAGGTCTGGATAATTTAAAAGTAGTTAACACACAAAGAGATAGGTATTACTTTATGTAAGATGGCTTAATTGCAAGAAACAGTTGCCACATCAACAATTCTGAGATATCCTATACTTAACAAAATCTTGCCGTCATTTTAAACTTAGAGCCAGGAGGAAAGAGGAGTGCCTAGATATCTTGGGAATTTCGAACAAATTTTCAGATATGGTAACCCTAACCCCACCTATCGTACCTAGTGAGAACTGATCGTCCTGTGACCCTGTTTGCATACGAAATGAACAGCTGCATCGTCAGACATGCAAATATTTGGTGCTAGTACGAAATTTAAAATTGTGCAATTTTGTTGTCACAAAGTAATTTATATGGAAACTTTATTACTATCTTTTAACGGCCTGTATCTTTCTCATTTATCTTTATATTATAACCGACGAAAAGAAGGATGTTATCAAATTGACGAGTATACCATCAATGATATCACTGGCTAATTTAGTGTCATCAGTACCTAATATTATTCCCGCAATTAAAAGGTATCTAGTAACTGTGTAATTTTGATATTTAAACAATTCAAATATTGATCACATAGAATTATTCATAAATGGGTATTTTTTTCTGTAAAACGTATAAACTTAGTAAAGAAATAGATATTTTGTGTCTTCGATGTACATTTTTCATTAATGAAAATTAAATGAAAGCAGTAAAACCTAACACTTTAAAACAAGCAAAGACAAAAGCGCCTTAGTTTTCTCGTATTTTATCAACTATGAGTGTCTTCTAAAACATAAGCAAGTCAACAGCCAGACAACTGTTTAGCAAACAAGCTAATTTCAGCGTGCATTCATCAACATAACTGTTTCAACTAAACAAAATTACTCGTTTTAGAGTCCGACTCTAATAACGAACTAAGAACAGAATATAAATTATACCCAAACAATTTCAGGCAAATCAACAAACTTCGCAACCATAGACATCTAGATATAACCTTTTTTACCGCCTCGTTACCCCGTGACAGACTTACCTAACGCATATACCTAACGCAAAAAGCATGTATGCGAAACACACACTGTAGAATGCAGTGTATGAGCGAATTTAATTATATTATGATAGTATTAGCATGACGTGTAGTCGTGATGTTATAAAATTAGGTAGGATTCCGCTAGATGGACACAATAGGTATTGTTATGTCCAATCTCGTGAGGCCTGTGGTCGCAACTTACCATAATTACGAACGTAATTGGACTGATACAATCTCCGCAGAAAAATAAACAGATGTGCTTTAGAACGCCGCACTGAGAAGAAAATATTATTATAACATTTTTTTGTTTAAGCAGCTTGTGGCTTGAAGCTCTTTGAGGCTTCTTTTGTGAACCACTTTCATGTCCCGTCAAATGAGAGACGTATTTTTCACAAAGAATATTAGATTTTGCGGGTTCAAACAAATATTTAATATATTTTTGCAGCTTAACAGCTATTACGGAGTGGGCTAGCGAGGTTATTATCTCGGAGCTTCAAAGGCGGCCTGATAACTTATCTGGCCAGGATCAAGGGTTATTTTACTTAATTAAGCGTCGCACTGAGTTACACTAAATTTGGGGTCGGTTTCAATATTTGAATTGCATAATCAAATTACTGCTAGATGTCAGATTTCTACTTATAATATCGACAGAGTGAGGGCAGGTGGATTAAAACGTTGACGGATTATGGCGGCCGCGTAATGGAAAAAGAAGCGTAGGAATGACCAGACCAGGGGCCTTATTGTGTAAGCACTCTGACGTTCAGCTTCGCTTTTCCTCCCGCTCGCTCTCGTGGCGTGAGTAACTGGCACGAGCAGGATAAAAAGCGAAGCCGAATGTCATAGCGCTTACATAATAAGGCTCCAGCTCATACAGTGGGCGAAATCTTGAAAATCGCGGCTCCAATCTGGAAAAGATTGGCTTAATATCAGCAGTGTTGGCGTAGGTATAAGAAGGGAAGCCTATTCTTAGAAGTGGGCGATCACGAGCTGTGGACGATGATGAGTAAGTGCTTACTTTAGATAAATTGGCAGCTAGCTACATACAGCTTTGGCCAAAAGTATTAGGCACCTTTAAAAAAATCAAAATGCATGTTTACTACTTAACCAATAACTGAGTGCTTATCCTAAATGACTTACCGTGGTCATAAATAACTTCTTAGAATATCAAGCGGCTCTTAAACCACCTGGTGACCGAAAACAAAGGATTCGGTTTTCTTTCGGTCTTATCAGTCAATGTTTGGTCACTTGTGTTCTAGACTCTAACAAGTAAACAAGCTTTCATTTCTGTTGATGTGATTAAATTGACACCTAATTTTGTTAAAAATACCAAAAAGGAGTGAAATATAGTTTAGAAAATAGAGTGAAAATACAGGTTGCCTAATACTTTTGGCCAAGGCTGTACTATAGCTTATCAAATAGGCTTTTTCATCTCTGCACTGGAGCCATTTCAGACTTCCCATATAGGTTTTAAACACAATGGTTGGAACAGTGCAATTAGTGTTAAAATTTATGTTAAGGACTAATTTATAAAGGCCCGTTGAATCTTGTAAGCAAAAGGGAAGCTTTAGGTAACCCAAATCCCTTTTTAAATAATCTAGCGTTCCTGTGGTCTTTTTGGGATGTCTCGCTTTTTAGGGCGGACTAACTACGCATAACTCAGCACTTCATCAACATTATATTCAGCCACAGAACGTCCACTACTAGACAAAGGCCTGGGGAAGCTATAGGAAAATCTTTTTGGAAATCTATACCCCTATGGATTGATAGGACCGGTTGGAAACGGCTTTTATGCAGCACGTTTCTGTAGTCCTAATTAGATCACCGGTCCACTTTATCGGTGAATGTCATAACAACCTGCACTTACCGATATGTAGTCTCCTTGCGACAACATTACCACCACATTAGTCATCCGTTATTCATCAGTTTTACGAACTACCCTTAACTGTGTCATTTCTATATGTTAACCCGCTGAGCTACATTGGTAACATTAGTTTGTCTGAGAATCTCTTCACTCTTGATTCGTTCTCGTAGAGAGACTCTTAGATTGCCATTTCCATAGCAGTTGGAAGGTGACCACAATGGAGACAGAAAAATTCATCAACACTGGCCGGTAGTAACAAGGAAATAATTACAAGAATAAAGCGCACCGTCAGCATCGGCCCGGTAACAGATCACCCCCCCTCTCTGCCCCCCTGGCTCCTATCCTCCTCCCTCCACCTCATCTATCCTCAGACGCCTTTGAGTTACTTCCTCACGGTTAACGTAACATCGGAGGGCCATTAACACGCCGGCACTTGAGGAAAATTACGCAAAAAAATATTATATTACAAAATGTGTAGGTAATTAACTTTGTGACGTACGGCTCTTTGCTTAATTCGCTTAATGTTTTATTAATTGATTGAGAGGTCGGTCTTATGCTACGTAAACACTCGAAAATGAGCAGGAATATATATCGAAAAAGACTCAGTATATGTCGTACAATCTCAAGGTAAATCGAGTAATTATTATTTTAACACAATCTCGAGGGCTATGGCAGGTCAACAATATTGTATGAAACGTCCTAGGGAGTAAAGTGATTTAAATATGGAACGTCTAAAGCCGGAAACATACTAGCGGACGCGGCTGACGGACGCGACTGACAGCCGCGACTTAGCAATGTGCACAGTCTTATAACATCCGGTGTGCCAGATCGCTCTCGGACGTCCTAACGCTCAAGGTTGTCCGAAGGTGACGTCCGCGACTGATGTCCGATAGTGTGCACGGCTCAGTGTACTTGCATAGTCTAGATCGCGGTTGTCAGTCGCGTCAGTCAGCCGCGTCTGATAGTATGTTTCCGGCTTAATTCATATGAAAATTACTTAGAATATTTAAGGACTTCATAAAAAGGTTTTATTTTGTAAAATCGAATAAAAACTTTTTAGATTGCACGGCAACGGGCATTGTAAAGAGGTTTTATTCGATTGTAAAGAATGAAATCTCTTTGGTGCCCGTATCAGTTCGATTTTATAGAATAGAACCTCTTTGCAATGCCCGTGACAGGCCATGGTAATCGAGCTGGCCATGGTTTTATGTTATTCACGTAGTATTTACATTCTCTGTTTTATTATGAATTTGTGTGCGATTCTATGAAAATTCGTAGGTACATTCTAATTTGTTTTATTTTATTGTGAAGAATACCGAGGTGCCTAGTGAGTGCCAACACTGAGTTTATGACGTAAGTATTATATGTTCCTGCCGGGATAGTATGCGCGCCACGAATTATTTCGTTCGTAGTGTCAGAACGAGACAGCGTTATGGCAATAGTAAATTGTATCATATGGGAGCAAATAGTAGATTGTATCATATGGGAGCAAAATAATATTTACGGCGAGGGCGCTTTTTTGAATCCAGAGCTAAGTGAGGGATTCTTTAGTAAAATCCTGAACGTAGCGAGGGATTCAAAGTACGTCACCCGAGCCAAAAATATATTTTGCGCCCGAGTGGTACACTCTACTTTTCATCACCTCTATGAGAAAACCAAAGGCGCCTCATATTTTACTATTATATTATTATTTAATAAAACGTAGAGTAACAACTAAATTGAAATTAAATGGTATCTAATAATAAAACAAACGAAAACTTATATTTACATTCTTTTCATTCATTTTCTTAGTGCTGAACACTAACATTACAAATACTTCCAAATACAAAAAGTGCGCGGCAAAGATCATTCCGTCGCACTTATTTGTTCCAAATTTAAAAAGTGCGCGGCAAAGATAAATCCGTCGCACTTATAAAGTTCCTTATAGAAAACACCTTCTTTGGGCGCACTTAAAGGCGAACCAAGTAGTCCTTTTCGAATAGATGTGATGAAATAGTAGATTGTATCATAAGGGAGCAAAATAATATTTTTACGGTGGGCGCTTTTTTGAATCCAGAGCGAAGTGAGGGATTCTACTCGAACCCCTTGCTACGCTCAGGGTCCAATTTGTCGCCCGTGACGTAAGGACATCACGTTGTTCTCTTGGTACATAATCTACTATTATCTTAGGTATACAATTAAATGCTACTTAAGTTCGATACCTATCTATTTTTTGTTAGAATTGATATTGTAACTCGGTAAATATAGCGAAAAAATAAACATTTCGAGTCGTGTAATTTACTGAGTAACGTATGTATTATTTTAAATATCAGGTAGCTATTATGGAGAATATGAATAAAAACATTCGACGATTTTGTGCTTTGATATAGCTAGTACCAAGTGATCAAACTGGCTGGACAGCGCATTTTGATCACATGTTTGCACCGTTTTATTGACAGCACGTATTTTTGCCATTTTAAAGAGAGATTATAGTCATTACGTAGCTTGCTGTGCTACGTACCCAGGTCATAGTTTAAAGAGTTATTTTCACGGACATAACTTGTAAATTCACAGGCCAATGTGTTTACATTGGTTTAGTATTATTTCTTTGTCCCTTTGTGAAACGTATTGTGCTATACTTTTCGGTTAGGGGTCTTTTTACAGTCCCATTGGACATCTAGAACTGTAGTCAAACAGAGTATAGTAGGTAAATCAAATATGTATGATATCAATGCGTAAAGGAAGCATTCAATACACGTATATTGTAATTTTATAACCATTTTACCCCCGATAACTTGAGTATTGTATTTATAGGTATACCTGCAAGCTTTTGCGGGTTTTTGCTGCATATTACCTACTTTGATTTTTGTGCTATTTCATAGGAAACTTTTATTTTTCTGGATAAAAAGTAGCCATAGCCACTTGCCCGCAGCTTTGTCCGCATGAAATTTTGATTTTTTTTGCTAACCTAGCGGAATATTTTATTTTTCTGGGAAAAAGTTCAAAAATTAAACTACATAAAATGTTTGAAAATAAATCATAAAATAAAGCATATTAAAGAACTAGTAAAGCTTATTAACGATTTTTAAGGAAGTAAGAATTTATTGTAGGTATCTGTAGGCTATTTGGTATATCTTGCCGCCTGTTTTATAGCTCCTTGTGACAGGTGAGCGGTTTCGCGTCGCTGTCTTGGTTCGTCTCTGCTTAGATAGATACTCTTCACTACTTATGTCTGAACTGGAGTCTACAGACTCAGTTTAGTATCACTGAGGGCTTTGCTATCTGGAGCGTAAATAAATATTTCCAGTCTACTAAATGTTAGTTATATCTGACTGACAAAATGTGATGATGTACAAATTCCAACATGAATTAATTTGTAATAGAGCTCTAATATTACAACAATGGACATCAACCTAAAGACTGTAAGGTAGCGTTCATGGCGTAATTTGGCTAGAAACTTATAAGCGATTTCCGATTATACATAAGCATGGTCAGCAAAGTTAGTCTTCAGGGTGATAGCAGAGATCAAACCGCGTTGACATGCGTTGTCAGCTCGGACCTAGTGGACTCGATAACTATAGGACGTAACTCGTATTCTGGTAGTCCACTCGGATTATGGAATGCGCTTGGATTATTGTCATAATACGAGTAGCGTTCGAGTACGTAGGTAGGTATTTGAGTTTTCTTGTTTCGAGCTGACTCAGATTGTGTCAACGCAGCATGAATTTAACCAAGAATTTATGTGACATTTGGTGCGGTTGTTTGACGGTTCATCTAAAGCTTTAGTGGTGCATCCACACATTCCTCGAGGCGACACGAGCACGGCAGCTATAGCTAACTTCACATCGTATACAAGTCGGCCATGTGAAGTTAGCTATAGAAGTTTCTTTAGAAGCTTCTGGACTTGTACACCTGCATACGATATGAAGTTAGCTACAGCTGCCGTGCTCGTGTCGCCTCGCGGATAGTGTGGACGCACCATAAGAATATACGTGTACTTTTGTATGTTTTCCGGTTTACTTATAAAACACAAAAATGAGCGTATTTTACTGATGTGAAATGATGAGATTAGATGATCCCTTCTTTGGTTTTCTAGCCCCAGTATAAATATAAATAAAATAATCCTATTAGAGTAATTTTATTATAATAGAACAGAACCCGTACCAGAAATATCCTGTGTATTGGAATTATTTAGGAAACAGCGCGGTATCCGGCAGCAGTAATGTGAAAATATGTCGTACGTTCCGGCGAGAAAGTTCCGGAAGTTTGGCAGTGCTGCTCATTTTCCTTATTGCCGCAGTAGATCTGCAGAGTTTCGCCGAGACTGGTTAAAACGCCGTGGTAGCCTAGTGGGAAAACGCTCGCCTTAGAATCGTGAGGTCATGGGTTCAAATCCCGGTCCCGCATTAATGAGCATTTTGGTACGAATTTTCACATCTTAAGGAAATTTGCGCCAGTAATGGAGCATCCACAAGAAATGAAAGCTGAAAAAATGCCAGCATCGATCGTCGATGTATCTGAAGTCAGCTACAAGCTGCGCTGCTCGTGTCGCCTCGCGAGAGTGTGGATGCTCCTTAAAATTCTATGCCTTAAATGAATCCCGCGCTGAGTCGGTGTGGTCGATATGGTTCAATCACTCTTAAATCTCTAATTACAGCTGGTTAAAACGGATATTAAACTTCATGATATGGGAACTCTACACCTAAAACAAAACACACGTACAACAGTGTCTCACTCTCTCACTCTGAAGGCAGTGTAATCAGTGAAAACAGGGGAAGTGAAAACACGAACGAAAAACATTGCCGCCCTTCCTACCTGGCCCCTGAATATCGTATAGTCTAATACTCATTTTACTTATCTGATTCATACCTACGGCATTAGATCATAATCTCAGGACCGAAGTGATTCGCTACATCTAGTCTAGGTTCAGTAATCGGGTCATTAGTTATCTCTGCTGCCTATCTAACCGTGGCGGATAGAAAGTAAACACGAATATTCTGAATAAATTACTTTTATCCTTAACCTCTGACGAAAAAAGAGAGGTGTTTATAATACATTTGGTACCTATGTGTCTGTCCGTATGTCCGTAAGTCTGTGCCATCGCAACTACCAAACGAATGATCCAATTTCGATACATCTCAGTTTTTTAAAGATAATGGATAGATGATATGAACGAATTGCTGTATTGATTGCTTATCGATTTGTACAGCCACATTATAGATTTATTTCAATAATATCTTAGAGGTTTTCTAACATTTTGGTTGTGCATATATGTTTCGATTGCGACAACAGTAGCGCGAAAATTGTGGCAATGTCGCAATGAAATGCATGTAGATTTCCTAGTTTTATGACAGCCCGTTTAACAGTAAATAGGGCTTATGCACAAAACTATAAAAGTTAAGCCCGCCTATACCACACAAACGGCAAACTCCACGCAAAGCTTTCAAATCTTCTGGCGACCGAAACGCAATGTCCCCGAGGAAAACTGGGAACATACACATAACCGCTCTGATAAATGGGTTAAGGAAATAAAATATAGTGGCGGAGAATGAAAGGAAACAATAAATTTTATCGTTCGCTAAGAAGTAATCTGTTTTCGCATAAAAACGGTTAATCGAGCGTGAGCTCATCAATTCCGCGATTGGTTTCTTCATGTGTTATACACAGGGTCATCGTTGTAATCGACCGCGGGAGGTACTGCTGTCGAATCTGTGTTTGCGTGATTGACGACCTCCCCCCTACTCCCGTGACCCCCTCTTCGCCCCTCGTTGTCCCGCCCCTACGTCCGAAGCTTCGTACGTGGAAAAAACAGAAGCACTTCCGCGCTCAATAAATGAAGCTACAAAAACTACTCTAAAATAGGGTAAGCTTTTAGCCCTTCCTCTCTCTTTCAACGCGGAGTGAAGGGTCAACACCCTTCACTCCGTATCCATCCTTCATATCAATTTTGGGCATAGCAAATTTCATTCTTAGCAGTCTCTGGCAGCATTATGCAAGCTCTAAATAATTTGGGGTCTGAGGCTAAGTGTAAGATGTCCTTAAAGTATCTATTTATTAACTCAGGTGCATCGCCATCATCTCATTCACCATCTAACCTACTGGAGCAGTTATGCCTGCGGCCAAGAGCCACACTCCGTTACTTTAATGAGCTGGGCTAGCTCGGGTAGACGCTGGAGGGGAAATGCACAAAAAACCCCATGCGGGACGTCAGTGCAGGACTTATCGCCCTCACTTTGTATTAGAATTGACTCAGATGCATCCAAAGAGTCTTTCTGGCTTAATCCATGTTCAATAGTCCATACGTCCCGCGTTGGTAACCCAGTTTCGGCTACTCTCCGTTTATGTGTCATGGTCTAGGAAAGGGTCATGGTCCCTCTCATGGGATGCTGCGGCAAGGCGTTGTATATTTTGATTCGCGTTCCAATGTCCTTGTCATATTTGCTCGCTAATCATGCATTATTTGCTCTGTTAATTTGAAGACTTATGATGAAGTGTTGTGCTATGAATTTTGTTTCGCTACTTCCATAATTTTCTCAAAAAGCATAAGAATTAGTATCGTTTGCGTTGCATTGTAAATAGTCAATAAAGGTACCTGCCATTAAAGTTGTTCTTATTAACTCAAGGCTTTTCTGAAAACGATTATCTAAGTAGCGAAAGGTAGAAATATTACTCTACCTAGTTTATATAAAGCTACCCCAAGTTCGAAAGTAAGAAAATATTCAGAGTGACACTTGGCCAATTTTTCTCATTACTCACAGGGACGGCAGGCAGGTACCTATTCATTATAATTCCTTCGAATTTCTTATTGAAAGTTCTCTAAGCGCCTTTTAAGCACTGACGACCCAGTTTCGCAGAAAAATAAATTGAAAAGCAATTTTCAGCCAATCTCGTTTCGATCCGTTAATTTGAGACCGACATTTATTAAAATGGTTTTGAGTGATGGCCTGTGTTGCCCGCGACCGGACCGGGCGGTAACTCAGTATCGATATAAAACACCAAGAACACAGAAGTGTAGCTCGTGTGTGTACAATACCTTATTTTTATACCTATACGAAAAGGGGTACATAATTGCAACTAATTTAATATCCTAAGAGGTAAAATGCATAAAAATAAAAACTATCATGGTAGAGTATCAAAACTAAAGCAAACATTTACAAAATTTAAAACTAAATTATTTTGCTACAGTTCCTAAAAATTCTAGACCAAGTTGTTTGTTTCAGAAATCTATGCTCTCTTCTCTTTATAGAGAACTTTATTTTGAACAAAGACATGATATGATGCACGTACCTTTATTTATTTTAATTTATATTCGTTAATTGCACAATACACTTTTATAACAAGAGTGTGCTACAAATATTACTTAAACTTTTCATAGCCATAGCGCGCGTATTATATTAAAGTTACCTTCTATGTACGTCCGCCATAGTTTACTGTCAATTAAATCTTGATATATTGAAGGCAAGTGTGAAGAGGTATCTTCTAGGTCTACTTACTTTATCCTCCGCTACAGCATTGCTTTCCATCAGGCGAGTCGGCGGCCAATTTTTTTCAATGAAAAGTTTAACTACTGTATCGTGGCGTGTAGTGAGTACCGGTGACCGGGGCCCAGCGTCCGGCGCGCGGCGGTCGCGGGCTCAATTTTGCTCTCTACGGTAGAGTGGCAAAATGGGATTGTCTCTCGCTCAAACGGGCACCGAATCTGTTAATTCCAAATTTCGAAGTTTATGCTTCTATTGCACTGTGTCTAATATCGTGGAAATTTGAAACTGAAATTTGTAGATGTGTTGTTACATTTCAAAAGTATAGCAGCGGAATGATTCTTTTAGGTTTTTGACCGACGAAACGAAGAAGGCATGCATAACTTTTTACGTAGTAGCCCGATTTCGATAATTATTTTTTATTGGAAAGAATATACTTTGAAATTGGTTTGATTTTTTTTTTGAAATCATAATTTTTCATAAATGTACAATAATGTGAAATTGCTATCCGTGCGTACTATTTGCGAATTCTTGAAGTCGATCTTGCCATTTTTTGCGAAAAATAATCGTTGGAAATTAGTATAGTTTAGAGAACAAATAGGAAATACAGTTACAAAGAAAAACTAATTTTAAAGTCACTGTACTGTATTGTATCAGCCTTTTTAATAGTCAGTGGACTATAGGACTTAGGCCTACCCACGAAGGGTGATTGGGCCATATCCACCACGCTGGCCCAGTGCGGGTTGGTGGATTCGCATACGCCATCGAATTTCTTCTACGGACGTATGCAGGTTGCCTCACGATGTTTTCCTTCACCGAAAAGCCAGTGGTGTGAAATTAAAGTTATTAATTATTTAAAGTTTAAAGTCACTGCTTGCGGGAAATGTTTGCACAAGTAAGTAATGTATTTACGGGTGGTGGCATTACTACGTTAGATATCGTTAGATTAGGTTTATTCCATTACATTTTCAACAGTAAGTTTTAAAAGCAATTATATTATCTTTGTAGACTTTTGTACAAAATTAACAAATAATTTATCTTCAAAATATTGCCTGCTGCAAAATAAAAGCTAATTTCATAAGAACTCGAGCGGTTTTCTACTTATTCAGTTTTACCAAAAGAAAAATATCATATTGTTTGAGCGGAAAGCGCTCTACTGAAAAACTCCAAGTCAAAGAGCCGAAAATTACTCCAAACTAAAAAATTCAAAGGAGCATTTAAAGTCTTCAAGTTATTTTTACCACGAAAATTCTTAGAGAATTCTGTTTGTGTAATAAATTTTTCGGCGCAAAGAGAAACAACCCTACAATAACAATGATTGCTTTTTCTAAATTATTTAGCTGGAGTGTTCATAAACAATCCGGGCATAGAAATTCGTGGAACGTTCCGTCAACTTTTCCTGCCTCTTGCCTCTTTATTCCGTTATTACCACTTCTTATCTAAACGGTTACTTACCCCGTCAGAATTTTAAAAATATTCCGCTCGGCTCGTTTGTTATAATTCGGTTCAGATATTTACAACATTTGAACTTTATTCAGGCTAGAAATTTAACTCGAAATGCGAAACGTGATGGTATTCAGGGATTTAAATAGCGAGCTATTATTTCGTTTTATTAGATTTGTTTAACAACAGTGTTTATGTGAGAGTAGTTTGAAAGTTTGAAAATCCCACCTCTAGTAATCTCTTGGTCATCTTTTTCTTTTTCGTAACTTTCGTTTCAATTTACAACACGAAGTGTGAGCGAAGTATTTTACAAACACATATCTCAAATCTATTACTCATATCAAATTTAATTTGGAATTTCTTGACAGTTTGATTTTGTAATTAATGTATAATAAAATTGTATATACGGTGTGTATTACGTATTTGAAAAATGTGCTAGTCAAGATTAAAATAAACGCAAAACAGCTTTTGCTCTAAACGCAGTACACGCCTTTACTGTGTAAAAGCCTAAGTTTATGCCGTGCAATTACAGCGCTACTTTCAGGTCGTTTCGCTGCTGTATGGACTTGAAAGTCTAAAAATATTTATATTAATTTGCTACGTGCTATTAAAATAAGTATGTTGTAGGTACAATGTCTGGCAATTTCTCACCGACATTTGTAATAGTGGAATTACACTATTATATTTCATAATTATTTATTGCCACTAAGTGTTACATTTGAGGTCTTAATTAAGATATTATGTGCCTAATAAACCTAATCATTTGGACCTTGTGAAATACTTTCTTTCTTTTTAATTTGTAGAGCGTTTGAAATGCTCTATTAGGTGTTTTCACACCTAAAATACTTAAAAGCCTGACATTTCTCGACAAAACATAAAAAAATATTAACATTACGGCGGCACTTACCGAAAATATTAAATTAGAATTTCGTTGTCGATTTTATGTTATTTGTTATCAAATATCGTCCATCAGAAAGAGATTACTGGCACTATGAGCGGGATATTTCTCCGAGTCTATAGTACACACAATACATACAAACAGAAAGTTATAATTTTATTTTCATATATCATAGATACCTATAAATGACATTTGACTGCCTCGATGGCTCAGTGATTAGTGACCCTGACTTCTGGATCAAAAAGGCGTGGGTTCGATCCCCACTCAGGGCAAATATTTATGTGATGAACATAGGTGTTTGCTCTGTGTCTGGGTGTTATTTAGGTAGTATGTATATAAGTATGTATTTAAAATATGTATATGTAGTATATCAGTCTCTGGCAGCCATATCACAAGCTTTGCTTAGTTTGGGGTCAGAGACAGTGTGTAAAATGTCCCCAAATATTTAATTATTTAATTTGTACGCCACGACAGGCCGGAACATCCTATATACGATTATCGAAACATCATTTGTACTCTGTTTGTTGTACACATGATATTTAGTTTCGAAAATCTTTAAACCAATTATCATTTTCATGTGGTCTTCATTTCTGCTAACGGCGCTTTATAAAAATGTAACCGACAAACTACTATGCTATTTTCGTATTGTCATAATCTCATATCAGTGGGCAGTGAAAATCTCTCGTAGTTCTCGTACAAAGTCTTTCAACGTTAACACGACATATCTGTCCAGTCACGTGGCTACAAATGCAGACACTAAAAACTAGGTATCCAGGTCATCCCCGCCCCTGCCCCGGCTAGCCCTAGCCTAGCTCGCGCTGTGGCGGCTGTAGGAGAGCGTTGACACAATAAAATGCAATTTTCCAGTAGAGCCCGGCTCGCGGGTAGCATTGTGAGCGGGCTTTGTGATAGGGATGCGAATCAACATCGATATTTTCTTTTGGTCTCTATTAAAAGAAGGTAATTACTCTGGAAAATATTGTCTTAAATAGTTGTCAAATGCAAATTAAGAAACCATATTAAAGTTGTAAGTTGATTAAAGCAAATAAGTTTGTGGATAGGTATAACTTAATTATAGGTAGCGGCACGTAAGTGTAGCGCTGAAGGTACTGTGGAGGGGATGGCTGTGCATGGTGACTGCCATACTAAACCCATGCGCAACCATCCCCTCCACACTTAGCACTCCACACAGTTCTTTATAGAGACAAATTGAATTTTACATGTATAGATCGTTTAAAAGTTTTTTGTATAGATATATATATTTTTAATAATTTTAGATAGAGAGCTTTAAACCAAAATCTTAAATCTCACGAAGCTGGTATTTTCTATTACCTACATAGCTATTTATAATTAATTAGCTAATTACCATGCAGTGGTCAAAAAGCTATCTCAAATCCTTCAGAATGGGCAGTTAACAATATATAAGTTTTGCTTTAAATCTTGGCGATCAGCTTTTCAATGATACTTAACTCTTTAGTGATCAATATTTGTCTATTACTTACTTATTATTTTGTTTAAAAAAACGATGGTCAATTCATATTTGTATCTGCATCACATATCGAATATCGATTGTTCACCGTTGCGTTGGTACATCCCTAGCTGGTGGATTACGGGCGGGACAGCGGAATGCGGCGCAGTCGGCTGTCCCGCTGACGGGCCGAATTACGCCAGTTTTGATACACGCGGCCTTTGTGTCGCGGGACCGCCATTGATAGCCGGAAAGTATTGGGTAAACCCTCAAAAGGCAACCAGAATTTCATTTTAAGTGACGGAGGTTTAAAAGCTGTTCTGTTAGAAGTCTCTTATCTCTGTCTCTGAATTTACAATGAAATCGCTATTTGCCTGAGTTTATGTGATGTGAATCCGTGATGTGTTCTTTTTAACACGCTTTTATTAGTTTCACCTGTATGTTTGTTTGCTTGCTGTAACCAACCCCTTTGAGCTCGATTTTGATCTACTTTGAGCGATTTCTTCAAACTTTGCACACCCATTAAAGACCGATGACAATGTATTTATAAAAAAAAATTCCTAAGCGTTTTTTTTTAAACTATATTTATATTATTAGTTATGATTATGATTTACAACTACCTACGTGTTACTCAGGCGCTGTTCTTTTTATGGCAGTCTTTTACGGTCTTACCACAAAATACTTAAACACGCTTTAAACACTGTTTAACCGTGCAGTTTGGACTGTTAAACACTGTCTAATGCGTGCGTAAAACTTTTGTGGTAAGACGGTTATAGTTTCTGCCGCATTTAGCAAACTTTATCAAAATAGAGTCCTACCGGACGGGCTCATCTCATCGTATAGCACTCAACTTTCACATAATGATGTTGGTCACTCATAAAATTTTGGAAGAAATTTCATAGCCAATAAACAACAAAAAAATCGATGTAATAAACTAATCGATCGACGATACTGATCAAAGATATAAAGATATTGACATGACGATACACAATGATACTTTTAAGTGTCGCCTAGAAATTAGCGTAGCATTTATTTTAATAAGTATTGTATGATACTTTTAAAAGTTTTAAACATACGCTAATTTGTTATAAATTAGGTACTCTGTACTTGTGGAAAAAATAAATATACTTCTACGTTAAAATGACAAAAGTTTCTTGGTTTCAGAGTCAAACTACGAAAGTTAAGCAAATAGCTGGAAAATTGTAGGTACTTCGTTTGTTTTATCTGTACTGAGAGCGACGACCGCCGGGCAAACTTTGTGCAGAATAATTTAGATCTCTCTAAACATTATTTAATAATTATAAATGCAAACAATGTCTACATTTTAATTTAAATAATTTAAATATTCCTGCTACTCGTAGCTTAGCTAGCTTAGACAACGAGAAGTGTTTTGCCTACGTGTGAAAAAGTGACACACATATACTTCAAATAATTCTGTCTCGTTCTTAAACGTCGAAGAAATTATTTCATGGTGCGTATGCTAGCCTGGCTGGCAAGTTAAATAAAAATTAAGTAGATAAGCAAGCATAAAATCAAAGATATTAGAGATCTCAGTTATGTATTTTTTTTTAGCTAAGAGCCATCTTTTAGATCTGTTTTCCAACAAATGAGACCAACAGAAACTGATAACTATGTTCGTTCAACTTAGATACCTCTCTATTATTATTGTGGTTAAAATGATATTTTCATTTGAATAAAAAAGTTTTAAAATATTTAAATTTTATTATTTTTGACTATTTTTTACGTATTGACGACCATAGTTAAAGCCCTAAAGGATTTCTAAAATGGATATTCTTCTTAATTATAGTTTTTTAAATGAACTAGCATTCAATAAGTTGTTACAAAGTGGTATAATTAGGTCAACACGCTTTCTATGTCGTGGCAATCGTGGCTAGGAAAAATTTCAAGGAATTAAAACAATTACTTACCTACACTTATTTTGTGTGACATTCTCGGAATGAATTTATTTGAGAGGATTAAAAGCTTATCTGTAGTGGTGTAGTGCTCTAATGTAGTAAGACAGGAACATGCTTTAATTCATCAGGCTACGCATTTTACTTAGACGTTAAGTGACGCTATAGATATAGCGTCATATGTAAGTATAAAATAATGACACTTCATAAACTTTAAAAATGGAAAAGGTTAGAATAAATATTTATTATGACAAATTATAACAAAAAAAAAACTGACTTTGACTTGCTTTTCCCAAGTGGCTCATCGTTACTTAAGATTTGGGCTGAAAATCGATTAATGAGTAAAGAAACAACTGGTTAATATGTCCCAATACTCCAAGTCATGTCAGTCATTAAATGGGCTAAGTTTTATCAAGTTAAATGTAGAGACCCTGAATGAAAGACGAGAGCTTTGAATCAAATGTACTCGCGGTACACGTGCCTTACGTTTTTTTCCTCTTCAGTAGGAAGGTACCTCTTTTACATATGAAAAGATTTCGTACTTTTCAAAAAGCTCGTAAATAGATCCTCAGCAATTTTGCGATTAACATTATTTCCTTTGAAATAAGTTGAAAGATCAAAGGGAAATACAAAATGTGTAATGATGAATACCTACACAAATCTGCGTAAGATGTTCGTCGCTCGAGCTTCGCAGAATACCTACAGTGTCAGACGAAGACCTAGAAATCTTGGCAGTTTCTACGAAAACCTCTAATGTAACATTCTTAGGATTCATGAGATTGTTTCGCTTATAATGTAATAAACGATACTAAAACGTAGTACTGGTGGGAATATTATGCTCAATATTATAAACGTGAAATTTGGAAGCAAGTAAGTGAATACATTTTTTTTTAATATGTGTGTTTGTTACTTTTTCAATTAAATAGTTATGTTTTTTAAAACGTCCCTATTAATCACAATAATTCTACTTAGCTACCATTACAGAAAAAAGCAATTAGATCATCCACAAACCACGGAAGGTCTAGAGAATATTATTTTTCATGAATGGGGACAAAGACAGTTTAGTTGAGAGCGTAAAGCCTTAAGAATAGGCGCGCTTTTGATATTTACCAGCGTGCGATTACCTACTTCTTATGACACATTAAAACAACAAAGATGACATATCAAAACTTCAATTGGGTCAGAAAAGAAAGTTTTCATGCTTAGAATATAAAATTTTCATTATGTCTTGACTATTTCTAAAACTAACTAACGTGTCCAATGATCTTATTAAATATTAACTGACCCGGCAAACGTTGTTATGACATATAAAATGTGCCACCCTAATCATCATAGGCGTATAAAAAAATTACCCGCGACCTTATTCATAGACCCACCAAATATACTTATACAAAAAATAACATAAAAATCGGTGAAGCCTTTTCGGAGGATTCCGATAACAAATATTCCAGCATGAGATTTTTATATATTAGATAGAAGATCGTTGGACGTGACTATACCAGCAGGGATGCCGACAAACGTCAAGTACGAAGATATTTTACTACTACTTTGAGGACCATCCAAATAAACGTTGAGAACCAATGAAACTTTCGTGAATCTGTATTAGAGAGCTCATAAACTATATTGTGGGCTGCGGGGAGCGGGGCGGGCGCAGGAGGCTACTGTTAGCTTTTATTATTTATTTAGGATGGCGGAGTAGCGGCGGCACGCGCGGTGCTGGAGTTATGAAAATATTTGCGAATTTTGGATAAAAACGCGCTCCGTACACCATCCCCGCTTATTTATTGTTCGTAGCAAACAATATAAACATGTGAACATATATTTTTACAACGTGCGGCGTGTTTATAAAATAAAATGAGAGTAAGCCTGTCATCATCATCGTGTGAACGTGACAAATTATAGCAAATAGGAACCTTGTAATTTTACTACCTTTTTATTTCTCACGGCATGTGCGAAATAATATGATTTTTTTTGTCCTGGGAAAATCATTTATGGATACCACCGCGCCTCGGGGGCATACATGGGTAGTGATGTGGTAGTTCCACCGACTGGTCGGTATACCCACCAAAAACCTTGGAGTGTTCCACCACAACGCTTGATATCAGGGCTACGGGGACGCCTTCGCACTCTTCCGCGGCCCCGACAGCGCCAGCCCCAGTCAGGCTCCACCTCGGAGCTCGCGTTCCGCTCCGCGCCGTTGACGATCTGTTGGAACACTAGACACATCCAATCCTCAGCTTAAGTGTCTTCTATACGACACTGCAGCCTGCCTCAGTAGCTGTGCCCAACACCCAACCTACCGGCCGACTTCTACACGGGCTTGACGGCAAAGTCCGGAGAAGCGCCCCCATCCCGGATCCCTCTTAGCATTACCCTAGTCCCCTTCTATGGTTACTGAGCCCTTCGGCATGACAAGGGGGGGAATATGACACCTCCAATCTTTCGATAAACTATATCTATGCAGAAAATCTCGTCAACTCTTTGTCGGTTGCTACGCGAAAGTGTAGCAAACAAACCAACAAGTAGATTTATATTTTAAGGAGTAAGACAAATAAAGATTTAAGAAGTATCAATTATTATATATCATTTTTTAATTTAGTAATAACTCAGGACTAATATTTTTGGTTTAAATAACTAAAATACTGAAAAACTAGTATTTCTGTACATTTGCACACAGAGCACTTTGTATCCCCATTATGTAAAAAGTTGTAGTAGTACGTGCCTGTGTTTTCAGTAAAGTTCTATGTACCTCCTTGTTTAATAGCCTCTCACCTGCACGGGCGTCTTGGATACCTGCTCGTACTCTTTGAATGTCCTCTATCGACAGAGTTCCGTAGCGTCCAGCCAAAAAGTCCTTATTTCTTTGTTTCGAGCCTGATTTCAGAAAAAAAGATGACAAATTCAACTTTAAGAAAATAACTAACATTAATATGTCTACATATGTGTGTGAAGAGATGTGTTATTCACACATTTCTTCACAAATTTCTTCTTAACCTTACAGATGATATATAGCTAAACGTGAAAATGTCTGCATAAAAACAGTGTTATCAACCCGCTGGTGATGTTAGCAGCTTGACTAGATTAAATCGATGCGGATGGTTTGAGCGGAAGCATCCGCGGCAGGCGCCGGAGCTCCGGAGACGCTAATGCCTTTACCTATACCCGATACATCCGATAGCTGGTACCATATAGCTAAGCGGTTGTAGCGTACCCCGGATGACTAAACGATTTTAGTCGATCAGCCGTTATTCTGTCAGCCATTTTCTGTCACTTTGTATAGAAATAAATTATCTTTTACGTTATACGGGTATTGCAGCGTTTCGCCCCGCAAGCGGTTCGCACCGCGGGGCGAATCGCCCAAGACTCTTTTTGAAGGTCCCCATTGTTTGGAGCAGGGACAATTCAATTATATGTTTTAATCTATGATTTATTGATTTCATTGCTTATTTTTTATGAACAGTTCGTTCGCCTGGGTTTTGGAATAAAACAACCCCAATAAAAACATAATAAGTAAAAACATGCAAGTCTTCCAAAAGTTCCAAAGTACAGTAAAGTTATTCTGTCAAAGATAGTTGTGAGATCTAATGTAAGCTAACAAGTCGGTTAGTTTAATTTATTATCTACGAAAGTAATGACTTTGAACATAAAAATTGGATAGATCTCGAGATTTACGTAATTTAATATGAAGAGTGCATAACCAAGTAAAGCAAACTGTTTATCACACTTGATGTCCTTTCTGAGTTCTTATTGAGAAGTTAGTATAAAAAACAAAAACTGTACCTAATCGTGTTGGGGTCTATACACTTTATTTAAAAGCTTTTATTTAACTTGCAATGTACATCCATTGCCTATATACAATGCCCTATATACATTCTTGCAAGTCAAATTTGACCAACTTCCCGGTTTCCGATTGCTGAAATTTTGCACGCATATGTATATCGCGTGACAATGTAATAATATGGTACCCTGGAGCTGATCTGATGATGGAGTCGGAAGGTGGCCATATGAACTCCTGTACTAAATAAAATAGACCCGTCGTGTTCAGGCTCACTTTATTTGTCTTGACCAGCACTCTGCTGCTACCAGGATATCATGTACTCGTAGCAGCAGAGTGCTCTCAAATAAGTAATCTCAAAAGCTAGTATTTTTAAAAATTATATATTTTTTTATAATAATTTTTCTAATTTATCTTTGTTTCCGCCAGGGGCTATTTATAAAAATGTACAAAGCCACACGGAAATTGCTGTAGTTTTTGTTTACGAGTAAACTCAAAGAAAGACTACAGGAAACACTGCAGCATGATACCCATTATCTGTACAGCGCAGCAAAACTCGCTAGCTGAGGGGTTTTGTTCCAGAATTGCTGAATTAAACCCTTCTAAAGAAATACCTCTACAATAAGCTCTGTTCTTGTTTTAATCAATGGTATTTGGTTGAGAATACGTTTATGTAGAGCGATTTCTAATTCAAACAATATAGGATGACGTCGATATTTTGAATTTAGAAATAGATTTTCGTTTTCTCAAGGCTGGTGTTCATCAAATGCAACATAACCTATGGTTACACATTACACAAACGTTCGGTTTAAATTTAACAAATGGTTAAAGAAATTGCGCTTTTTGGTGTTCATCATCTGCAGATAACCGGGGGTTAGATAATTAAAAGTTTTGAACGAATGACTCGTAAATGAATGAATGGTATTATACTACTATAAACAATTACACTTCGTCCGGATATATTTGCTTTCACCCAAACGCTTTCAAAAACTGTCGGGTACTATTATTATCCTAGAAAATGTAAACCTTGTTAGGCTAGTGTCATAAGCGTTTCGTGTCACTTTTATGTAACTTGGTATCCTTTTTTATTTTGTCAATGTTAATCATAGGAACCTGCCAAGTCGTCAACAAAAATAAAATAATAATTAGGTATGCACCACAGAAGTACCTATTAAAGTAGGTAAAAAGTCTAGCCATTGACACGAAATGAATGAATTAAAGTAGGTAAGTATTTTATTGGTACAAAGTAATTGCGCCACGTTTTAAATATACGGGGTGCACGTAGAATTTGCTCAATATTATCAAATTCTTCAATATTATTTTCTCCAAAGATAAAATTCATCGCGTCTTCGATTTTATGGCAAATTCCGGTAATGCAATGGGTTCGTCATCGTCAACAAGGTTGACGACGTTGTTTAAGTTAAACGTGCGATTACTGTATTTAAACAACGATTATTTCTTGGTGAACAGCAAAATTTCGTTAACGAGCCGTTTAAGATTTAACGAACGATTAATAAAGTGAACATATTAAAACACAGTATCTGACCCCAAACTAAGAAAAGCTTGTCATATGGCTGCCAGAGACTGATATACTACATAAACGTATTTATGAATACATACTTAGTGACATATCAATAACAACCAAACACAGATCAAACACTTATGTTCATCACAATATAAATAAGTACCTGCCCTGGGTGAGAATCGAACCATAGCATAATATATAGCAAACTAAAAAGTTTTTCATAATACGCTGTCTAGGGCAGAATAGAATTACATATATCTAAGAATATATGAAAGGATACATAGATAGAATTGTGCGATTGATAATGCTGACTCCATTGACTTGGCATTTTTTCTGTTATAAACTGACTCTCTGTTACGAATTCATACTCGATGGTTGTATAGCGCGCTTGTAGCATGTTCTGCAGCGTACTTGGCCGGTAATTACGCACATTGTTCCCATCTCGACGGCTGACCAACTACTCTGCGCACTTTTATCATACACTCTGCATTTTCTAATGTTATGAATGCTAACTCTCTGCTATGATTGGTTGCGCGTTAGTTGTATAGCGCGCTCGTGGCATGATAATAACGCGTATTAGGTATAATATATTGTTTTCTTCTCAACATCTGACCAGCTATCGCATGTGCTTATCCGACCCGACAGCTCCCTGCAACTGGAAGTATTCTGTATTTGGTATAGGCGCCGATTACCAAAGGCACACCGACATACACCGACCCCGCCGGCGAGGTCGAGGACCCTCAGGATCTGTCAGAAGATCAGTTAGATTCTCTCCAAATAGTCAATCAGCTCAACCTATTTGGGCCACAGGGCACACCCCTTCTGGGGTGCCCGGGCAAGTCTGATCTCCCCCGCCGGCTGACGGCCCAAGCCGAGGTCCGTACCTTCTCAGGTGCCCTTGCGCTAGTCACCTTTTAACCCAATCTTGGGGCTCAGCCGCCTTCTGCGCTCGCCCATGCCCGGTAAGCTGTAGAGGCCTCAGAGGCTTAAGAGCTTTAAGTCATCCAAAAAAAGCATGTGCTTAAACCATACTCTTCGCTTTTTCCGAGTTTTACACTCCGTGTTTTCTGTGTTTAATTATGCTGGCTCTCTGCTATGATTATGTACTCGTTGTTGTAAAGCGCGTGTGGCATGTACTGCAGAGTACTTGGGTAATAATTACGTGCATTGTTTGTGCCTCGACGGCAGACCAGCAAAGCTGTGTCATGAGCGCTTTTATCATATACTACGCTTTTTGGAACCAGAGCTGATTTTACGATAATGCCTGCGTAAAGTCAGATTTAAATTGAAATATGTTCGTAAAGAGTTATCTTTGTGATGAGCATTTCAAAAATCTGAAGCGAACGCAGAAAATTTATGTTCGTTGTATAATGGAAATTTAGAGTGCGCAGTAATGCTTTCAACCAAAAAAGTGTGTTAAAGGTTTTTTATTGTATTTTTTTTTGCACTACAAATCATGTACGTCTACTTGGCAGTAAAAGTAGTACCTGTTCTTGTGTTCTTGATCGAAAATAAATTGTTCAAGAGGAAATAGTAAATCCACTTTTAGATCTCGTATTTTAAAATTAAGCTCGTTCGAAGCTATGCAGAGAATAGCAGGAGCAACAACACTATCAGAACATGTATAGAAATAATATTTAAAATTTTAGACTCCATGTGATTTTTCTAAAGGTTCTTAACCAATTTATCTCATAAAACAAACCATTTCATTAGTTGAAAATTAAAATGATTAGCCTAGGTACTTAGACAAATTGGTCTGTCTACAAGTACTAAGTTCCTGTACTTCTATAATAATTGTGGAACAATTTTATGTATATGATCATGAGCAGCCTGAACTCTCACACTATCCAGGATGTAAGAGAATCAAGCTGTTGCACTGTACAAGAATATATTGTATCGCGAGTACCAACCGCTTCTCGACCAGCCACTTAATTACTAACCGCTCGCAAAACTTTCGCCCGCGCCATATCACGCCTAAAATATGGCTTCTGGCAACTTTCCTAGTTACGGCTACAATATTCCTCCGTTTCCTTAATTATCTTTAAGGATCTTACTCTACATTGAGCAATCTTGCAAGATTGCCGACGGCATCATGGCCGCAGACTCGATCTCGTTAACCTGGCAACTTGATATCGCAGGATATCGCAGGAGATCGCATGGTTCGACTGAGCTTCCTCGACGCAATGACAGTTTGGTAATCCCAATCTTCATGGATGGTGTGTCGGTGGACCTGCCCACGAACGCTGAGTAGAGTATCATTGCAGAATGATGTCTCTAGAAAACAAAATTACAAGCAACCACTTCGACATTCATATACGCGCAGCGAAGGCTACTTTACTACATCACGAACGTAATTTATTTGTTCCTTTTTTTTACCTACTTTAGAGTGTTCTTTGATTTACATAAAAGGTGCTTTGATTTGTTTGTTCGTGAATACAGCGTATATACTGCTACTTGTCGTCTAAAATACACGAAATTCTTTGCATACTTCATAGTTAGCTCAAAAACGCTTCGAAAAGGTTGACAATCTTTTTAATAAAAAGTTTCTTTTATTTTTTCATGCGCAAGCTTGTAAACACACTTCTCTCACATCTGTCTTGTAAAGATATTTCAATCCCATTACTTTTGTTTCTTTAATATATAGTTTCGTCAAGTAATCTATATCTTTTGTTTTATTATTCCTAACAAGCAGTTGTTACCGTTTGTTAAATAAAGCAATTCTTGCAATTTTACCATCCTAAGTAGCTCTCTGTGAAATGCTTATATTCCGTGCTATCGAGCTTCATGTCACGCCCCGCTCGAGTACACGTTAAAGGTAGTCACAGCTTTGTCCCCGATCTGCAGAGATGAGGACGATGTCGTAGGCAAGCACGTGGCTGTGTGCGTAGTGCGTACGACACGAGGTTATACGTTACAGCTTAGCGACAATGACACTGTGATGCTCGGTCCTCACATCGATATTCAATGTACGTCATTTTTTTTGTCATATTATGCGTACTAGTTTTTACCCGCGGCTTCGCCCGCATGATATTTTGATTTTTGATGCAAAATCATGATAATTTATAGCCTATGTGTCATTCTGATATATGAGCTATATTATTGCAGTTTCATCTCAATCCGTTCAGTAGTTTTTGCGTGAAAGAGTAACAAACATCCATACATCCATCTATCCATCCATCTATCCTCACAAACTTTCGCGTTTATAATATTAGTAGGATATGGTTAGTACAAGATGGTACAACCGCCACATTCTGCCTGTTTGGCATGATAACATCAGTGAACAATTAAATATATATTAAAAAAACGCAAATTTTCTGCGTAGTTTTCTTATATTCGTGGTGGTATAAAGGGTTATACAGAACTAGAGTACTAAGCCTGAATCACCTGATTCAGACCATCATTACGAAAAACTTTTACTATATTGCCACCCCGGAATTCGAGTAAAAAATCAGCTGTACAATACATTTTGGCGATTCTGAATTGCAATTTTGTATGGAACAGCTGATTTTTTCGAATTTGCGAATTTCGGGTTGGCCCTTATAGTAAAAGTTGTTTATAATGATGGTCCAAGTCACTTAGTCCAGGGTAAGCAGATAACCCTGTATACGAAAGACGCAAACAGACTGAACACACAAGCCGACGGACAAGGTCGCATATTTACGTAGGTATTCCTTTTGTTCGTCCAATTATGTAGGTAAATAGGAATACGAACCACTTTACATTATTGTAAGTACTTGGCAGATAAAACAAATACACGAACGCCAATAGCGATGTGAGGAACCACCGTGAGATCACTGCTAGAAGGTAAGTTACAGACTTATAACGCTGTGGTCACATTCGTCAGTAAAAGAACAGTATGACATATACAGGTAGTTCATCTACTGGACGCACTGTAGCGACATAATAACCCAATAGAAGTATTTTGGTAGGTATATGTGTATAAGGTAGGTTTAGATTTGGAGTATAAAGCTCATTATACGTTATACATTAGTATCATAACATCATTCATTAGGCCTCATTTTTGTAATATGCCGCACGAGGAAATTCATACTACTGACTAACCTATATAAAATAATTGCCAGGTCATGTAATTAATGCATTATTGACGCTCGGGAACAGGAACAATATCGGAAAATCTCACATCAAACGCCATGGCTGATATTTTCGGCAGCCTACATTTTATTAATTTTATCGAACAACTTATTGTGAAACGTATTACATTGTTTGACTTAGAAGAGGGTTATTCTCTTAAAGCGGCCCGTCAGCCGTCACTCATTCAACATCAAAAGTGACTGGAACAGAGGGAAACAAGAGTTCCGAACAAGAAGGAAGCCGCCAAGTGCGCCGCTCAAACGTCTCCGACGCGCGCCGACAAAAGGAAACAGAATTTAATTTCCAATACAAAGATGCCTCTTCACAGGGCGCGAGGCCTAAACAATAAATCGCGTGCGACGTCGACGACGAACCATAATTCGTCTTCCACCCTCGCCCATCCCTAGCACCTCACTACTCCGGCCCGTTGCCGGTTTGAAGGACACACAATTTTTGTTTGATCCCCAATTTGAATGTAGATAGAGGCCGTCGAGCGTAATTCTCATTTAAATGACAAACGGTCGAGCGCTGATTGGATTCGAGGAAGATATAGCCATAAGCCGTTCTGGCTCGGGCCGCGGTTGCCGGCCACGCGGCCTCGATGAGCTTATGTTCCCTAAATAACCTTCGTGTCTGGAATAGCAAGCCGATACAATAAAAACCTATCACATCATAATAGCAAGATCGACCCTCGGCAAGGAATTAATATTTGAATTACAATTATGTTGTGCAATACCCGCGGGCTATGTGGGAAGTTCTACCGCAAACATTTACGGTAATAAAACGTGGTTCTGTAGGAATTCCTCAATCTCCATAAAGTTCATCCACACACATTTTGTACCTTAAGGCGATGAGCGGTGATAAGTCAAAATTCTGAGTGGCTCTGAGTCGATATAACTTTTCATTAGATTTTGTACATTGCTACAGACGTTTTGCCTTTCAATTTTTTAATGACTTCTAAAGAGGATACTTTTTTGGTCTGAACGTTTTTTGTGTATGTTCGTCGATATTTTCGCAAATTATGAACCAAGTTAATATTTTTTTTGTATTTTAAGAGGGTATTAAATTATATCGAAATCTGCTGTAATTTTATAAATTAAAAAAAAATGTACATGGACGTCAAATCGATTCGTGCAAAATGTTGCAAAACTGTACACAGTTGGAAGACAGTGGTGCCATTTTTTGCGAAAAATAATTTATTTATTTATCCACTAAATAATTAATTACAATAGTGGGCAATATGCGAGCGATTTGATTTTGCGTTGGCAGTTACATAACAACCTATTTGAGGAAAAATATTCGTTACTTACATTTTTTATTTTTCAAATGACAGAAAATTTGGATATTATGTAGAAGCAGTTTCTATTTTCAGTAATTGACATTTATGTTTACACGTACAGGCCTATTTAGATAGGTACTTAATAAACTCTATTGTTTTTTCTTTCAGAAAAATTTATTTATGAACCTTTTCTGATTCTTTTCTCTTTCATGAACGACGAGTAAAACAACGGCGCAAAGAAAATGCTTAGATCTGCTAAAACTACATGTGTAGGAAGCTTCACGTAGGCCGGGAAAACTACCGAAAGGTATTCTTACCCAATATTTGGTCGGTAAATCAAGTGTTCTTAGTCAGCGATTCCAGGGGCTTCGCTGCGGACTACACTAGACATCGAACGTGGTTCTACTACCAAACGGAGCAGAAATCAGAAAACTGTGTTACACGAAATACAAGACAATTATAACTAAACAATGATTTATTAACTGCGTCGTGTGGTTTTGCCCCCTACTCTACAGGAACCGTAAATGTTGTATCGGGACAATATGTGTGTTAGTTAAAATATAATACAGGATTATTCAAAGACGGTCTACTAAGAGATGATTTAGTTAGACCAACATTACTAAAAGACAATTATGTAAAAAAAAAAACGACAACGCCAACAGCGCACTAAAACAACATTTAGTAAGCAACATATAGTAAGTCTTCAATACTGCATTACATATAAATTTATTCTCATTTAATTAATTAATAGCGCTATGCTCGTTGTCCCTCTGCGGGATCGAATTAGAAATCAGGAGATCCGCAGACGAACCAAAGTTACCGACATAGCCCGGCGGATTATCAAATTAAAGTGGCAATGGGCAGGGCGCATAGTTCGAAGAACGGATGACCGATGGAGCAGTAAAGTTCTCGAAGCGCAGTGTAGGACGTCCACCGACTAGGTGGACTGACGATATAATAAAGATCGCAGGAACGCGCTGGATGCAGGCCGCTTTCGACCGGCCTTATTGGAAATCCACGGGGAGGCCTATGTCCAGCATTGCACGTCCTAAGGCTGATAGATAGAATTACATAACTATAGCCAAGTAAGTTAGTTTAATTAAGGACATTTCAACTAGTATCCTTTTTTATTTATTTATTTATTAATGACAATACTACACTACTACTACATAGAAAGCAATTGGATCATCCACATACCCTTGAAGGTCTAAAGATAATCCAAGTGCTCAAGCCCACTGCCAGTTGGCAGCGTGCCCAGCATGCTGGCAGCATTGCCACGCTAAATGGCAATGCTTATACGTTGAGCCAAATAAACACCAGCATTTTGGTCACGCGTCGCGTCCACCAGACGCTTAGAAAGACTTTTGAAAACGAGATGAGCTCCCGATATCCTTTTTAAAAAAAGATATTGCCGGTTTTTAATATAATATGAGCTTACTTGTATTAAAAGCTTGCAGTTAATTACCCGGTGTGTTTGTACGTTAAGCGAACAAACAATCCAGCCAATTAATAAATTATGGGCACTATTTAAAGCCTAGACTCTACTAAGAGCAAAGATGAAAGAGCTAGACCACAGAAAAACAATAAGCTGGCTTGGCAGAGCATTGTAGTTAGTATGTTTGTTGCAGAAATACCAGATTTGTTTCCCAATAATAATTTATTTTGCCAAAAATGGTATAACCGACTTTAACCGTGTACATAATTCGAATATATCGCACGAATCATTTGTAGGTATCATCATTGTCGTAATTTCAACCTTATTTTTGGCCGACGAACCACCGGAGAAGGTATACAATTCGACGCGTATATTTTTTTTTCTGTATAACCACGCATAACTTTTTTCATAGTGGTCCGAATTCAATAATTCTACATAATACATATTTCGTTTATATCGATTTCTAATAAACGCAAACATATTTGAAAAAAAAAACATTTATTATTGGAATGTGTACTTATACTTTGAAATGGGTCTCATTTAACAATTTTTCGAAAACAACTCAGCCGATTTCAATAAAATTTTAATGAAATATTTATGATGATGAGCAGCATTGACTGCGTTGTAGTTCTCGCTAATGACGTCCATTGCTGGACTTATAAGGCCAGTTGGAAGCGGCCTGCACCCAGCACGTTCCTGCGATCTAAATTGTATCTCTTCGCATTTATCTGTTCCGTATTAGTGGAGTCTGAACCTAACCGTGGCCTGCTGCCGGCCCTGGCCGCATTGCTTGTCGCATCCCAATTACGGGAGCAAAATAAACAGTAAACATACTGAGCTACGTGCTGGGTTCACGTACGATTGACCCCAGGTCACGGCGCGCCAGAATACGTGAGATACATTAATTACGTTATTTTAAACTCGAAACGTGAGAAACCTATATGGATTTTGCCTGAAACCTTGTTATGTTTGCATAGTAAATGAAAAATATTATTTTTTACGTGTAGCTCCTTATCATTTTGTTAGTTCTTCTTCGTTTTCGTTGGGTTTGCTTTACAAAAATGTGTGGGGCATCGAATCGCGCCACATACTAATGTAAATGTTTAATTATACTTCATAATATATTTTTGTTAGCAGTGTTTGTTGTTGTTTACAAATATTCCCTTAGTAAACTCTATGTGCGAGTCATACACTGAAACATACAACGACGTGAGTACACGTCAAACTTGTTATCTTTTTAGGTTGAGGCAAGGATGATATAATAATACGTTGAGGGTAAGTTTAACCAAATTACAACCATACTCGTATAAAAGCTATAATGCCAAGCCATTATAAGATTGATGCATGTAGGTAAGTATGTGCAATTCAGCCAATCGAATCTACCGATTAGATTTGCGATTTTTTTGATAACTGACACAATCGAAAATGCCTATGGATGTTTGTAAGAAATATCGTCGGAGGGCTCTGGCGCCTGTAATACAGTTTAATTACTAGTATGGGTGCCAGCCAGTTCTTCATGCTTAATAAATAAGCAAGAATATTGTCAAAAAGTTTATAGTCACTAAATAATTTATTTATTTATTTATTTGCTCTTTCACGCACAAACGGTTTATTGATAGGATTAAATTCGGTATGAAGGTAGTTTAGACCTTGGATTAACAAAGATGCTACTTTTTATCTCGGGCTAACGCGGGTAACACCGCGAGGCACAGTTAGTCTGTAAATAAATAGTTATAAAAAAATAATCAGCAAAATTGTAAGTGATTTAGTAGATTTGCTCAGTATTGTATCAAAAAACCCTTTCAATCGCTAACGAGCGTAGGTAAGATTTTCCTGGCGTTGAAATGATGGCGTAGTCTCTCACGCGAGCTATTCTCTGTAGACACGTAATGTAATAATGTACATAAGCAATGATATTTACCAAAAAATGTGTCATTGTCTAGAAAATAGAATTAAAAATGTTACTATGCGTTATACAATTATTTGTTTTTATGTGAATGCTGTTGGCAGTTAGGTTGTTAATTCTGATAATGTGTGCTTTTGAATAATATAATGCGTTTTGACCACGATAGCTGATTAGGCACTTAAAAATCAAGAGATTAGACATTAGACACTACGTGAAAATTGTGCATTCAATCACCATTAATATTAAAGTTAATTTTAAACCAATAAAAATACACTAGATTGACTAGATAAAATTAATCAGATCTGAAGACTGCAAAGTGTCCGTAAAATATTAAATTCTATCATCTGACAAATTAATATTAACAATTTGGGTCTAAAAGCCTCAGACTAAAAAAAAACAAGACTTCGTGAACAGACAAGTAAGGCCGGTTTTTATATAGGTACATGTGGTGAGTGCGTCGGTGTTGCGCCGTCATAGTTCGATTGACGATCCAAGGCGTAGTTTCCTTGTACGCGCATGCGCGTGTAATTGTGTCTGTACACAGTGAGGCGTAGTTATGCCGGCCTCACTTGTTTCAAAAGGATATGGACGCATTTGCTTTTTATTTTGAGTCGCATACGAAACACGAAAACTAGCTTACTTATATGGAAAGTTTTTGATCATTTATTTCGAAGTTTCAGCTATGTTTCAGCGATACTGAAATTATCATTTTTCATTTTTACCTAAGATATTGATAAAAACCCGAAAATGAATCAACGAACGAAAATTCACAAAGAATCAAAAATGAGTCTTGTTCCATATTTTTCCGATCGAATGAAATATTACGGAATCGTGTCTGGAGTCCATAAATCATTAAGATAGACATCTGAATACCTTTTTTCCTCAAAATTATAAATGCGTTACGATAACGCATCAATATTTACAAAAAATGAATTTCTGAGTAAAATAACTTAAATATGCCTTGGATTTCTTAACACCATAGAAATATTTTGTTAAATTTGAAACGTAAATATAGTTCTTGACTATTATTGCCAAATCAAAAAAAAATTAGTTAATTGAAACAGTTTTAAAATCAACATCGATACTGTAAAGCCGGAAACATACTATCGGATGCGGCTGACGAACGCGACTGACAACCGCGACTTAGCAATGTGCACAGTCTTAATACATCCGGTGTGCCAGATCGCTCTCGGACGTTCGAACGCTCAAGGTCGTCCGAAAGTGACGTCCGCAACTTATGTCTGATAGTGTGCACGGCTCAGTTCAGTTTCATAGTCTAGATACCTACCAGTCGCGGCTGTCAGTCGCGTCCGTAAGCCGCGTCCGATAGTATGTTTCCAGCTTAACAGCTGAGAATGCAGTCGATGGCAAAGGTGAGAAGCAGCGTGCTCTAAGGAGTCTGAAAAAATATACTGTAGATGTCTGTGTGACTTAGTGTTAGTTCCAAAATTTACAAGTACCTACTCGTATAAGCAAGTGCATCTCATACGAGACAATAATGCATCGTATAAGATGGTGTGTTGCAATATTAAATGTATAATTGTCTTAGCTCTTGGTTTCTACGATTCGCGCTATTAAATGCTTCTGTATAAGGTGTTACATTTCCCCACTGCGCTGGCGTGCCTGGGTGTGTTTAAATCTTCAACCCGAAAAACTTTTACAATAAGATAAACTTTGAAATCGCAAAAAATAAAACAGCTGCTTAATACAACCAGTTCATTGAGTCTCGAGACTATGTTGTTGTTGTTAGCCTGTCGTGTCCCACAGCTGGACACCGGCCACTATGCCTTTGCCTAGCAGCGGGACACGAAGAAAGAATATACACTGAAATGATTTAATTTTATAGTCCTTCACACGCTCCAACGCTGTAAAAGTTGGTAGAAAAAAGATA
This sequence comes from Hypomecis punctinalis, assembly GCA_949316475.1. Lineage (NCBI taxonomy): Eukaryota > Metazoa > Arthropoda > Insecta > Lepidoptera > Geometridae > Hypomecis > Hypomecis punctinalis. The sequence continues at coordinate 4,253,715 of OX438805.1, forward strand.
AAATGCTTCAAAAAGCGGTTCGCAATTAAATGATCTAGCTTAATTGGATAAAGCGTCTGGGTCGGAATCCCAAAGAGATGCAGGTTCAAATCCTGCGGCAAATTTTTGAGATGTTTATCACAATAAGAACAATTCTTTGAGAATATACACTTTTTGCAATCTCTGCACTTTACAAAACAACAACTTGTATAGAGGCGTTTATAGCACGAGTATAAAGTTAGAGCTAAGAGAAGTATAGATTTTTTACTGCAGCGTTTCTAAAATTTAATTCCTGCACTAGCAAAGTACCAGAATATAAGCATACAGGGTGTTGTATGCTTATATTCTAGCGTTTACCCCAGGCACGCTAGTGCAGAGGGAAATTAAGTGTCGATCACACCTCACAATCACTTTTCACGTCATTTCATACTAAAGTACAGTTTGTCATACATTTATTTCCAGAAGTTTATTAAATGTATTTATCGACGTATCAATACAATTTAATTTGTATTATCTCTGCGATGATACAGTTTTAGCGAATAATTAGTTGACGCTGTTTAACATGGACCAAAAATAATACCTATTTGTTAACTGCTGAATTGTCCAAATATCGACTGTAGTTTCTAACAATATAGTTTGGTTAGAACAAAAATACATGGTGTTAATAAAACCAGAATATTAACAGAAATGTAAATTAAAATTAGTAAAATGTAGATGTATTTTAGAAAGGGTGGTAAGTTTTGATTTGTAATGGAAAGCTTTTTTCATACATGTCATTTATATATTTTATAATATATCAATAATATTGAAAACGTTAGTTCTTTCTGCTTAGTAGGCAACTCTGAAAAACCTTGTATATTTTACATAGGTAATATTTCGGAAAGTCTTTGCACTTTGCGAAGCATTACCCTCCATATAGCTGTCAAGGTGATACTTCCTTAAATAAACTCTATAAACCTACACATAAAATATTCACACGTGGAAACGTGCGAAGTTTCAACATCGAAGGTGGAGATTTATTAGAAACATTCCATGAAAACCATCCACCATTAGTTCGCGACACCGATCCGCAAATTGCGTTCGGGAGACGTAAAAGTTAGCGAACATTCCCTTATCACAAGTACAAAAGTAATCAATGCGAGGATCCGCGTTACTCACCGACACCCCCCTCACCCCCCACTACCCCTCCCAATATAGCCCCCACCCCCAGCCATGCCTCTTTCTCGCGCGCAAAGGAACAACTTTTCGACGCCTGTACAATCTATACTTATGAGGGTATTTACCTAAAGCACGAAACGTTAGAGGTCACATTCTGTTCCAAGTTGGATAGATAGATGAACGCTTTATTGTTTATACCGATTTTGGGAACGAAATATGGTTTGCTAAGATTTCTGTTCTCAAGTTTCATAATAGCTTTCTAACAACTCAGAGAGATAAACTCTTTATCGTACTTATATCGATTTTTATGAATTAAGTTATAAAATGCTAAAGTTTCTGTCTTCAATTTTAAAAAAAACTTCGTTTATCGACAGCATAATATGTAGATGTAATGTTTACATGCGGTTCTGATGTAAATTTTTCTTCATACCACCTGCTCGAAAATGACCCATTAAATGTCGTAGAATCTCAACGTAAAACTAGTCATTATTATCTTAACACAATCTCTAGGGCTATGGCAGGTCAATAATGTTATATGAAAATCCCTAGGGAGTAAAGTGATTTTGAACGTCTAATTCGTATGAAAATTTATCAACTTAGAACATTTAAGGACAATACAATGCAAAAACGAATATAACCTCTTTACATTGCACGGCAACTGGCATTGTAACCTGATTCTACTCGACTTCACAGAATAAAACCTCTTTGCAATGTCCGTATTAGGCCATGCTAATCTAGTTGGCCATGGTCATATGTTTTTCACGTAGTATTTACACTCTCTGTTTTATTATGGAGTGTGTGCGATTCTATGAAAATTCGTAGGTACATTCTAATTTGTTTTATTTTATTGTGAACAAACAATATTGAGTTGCCAAGTGAGTGCCAACACTTTTTTAATTTATGATGTAAGTATTACTTATATTCCTGGGTTTTATTTTTTCGCAGGTATGCATCACTTAACCAAGTTTGTCTTCGTCTTGGGCAACTTGAACCCCTCAGGTCACGTCACTCAGGTCTCGTTAAATTGTAAGTAGGGTGATAAGGCCGCCACTTTATAATCATATTTTGTGTCGTATATGTGTAATTAGTGTTTATTTTTCATATTGTGGTTGTAAATAAAGAGTTTTGTCTGTCTGTCCCAGTTGTTTAAACCGTTTAGCCTTGTCAGAGGCCTTCAGGCGGCCTAAAAACTCTGACACCAGGTCTAGCCACTCGCCCTATACGAACTTACTTACTTACTCAGGACTCTAAATAATTTTCTAAAACCCTCGCTGCGCTCGGGAGTTAACTTTAGAGTCCCTCGCTACGCTCAGGGTCCAATATGTCGCCCGTGACGTAATACACAACAGAATTAATATTACTAAAAATTCGACTAAAGTTTAAATACTAAACCTTTAAAAAATTTAAAGTTTAAATAATACCTAAGATATATAGGAGGTCAAGTTAAGTAGGTAACAAAGCGTCATTTTAACAGAAACTTGTGTCTTTAACGAACCAAAATATTTGTATAAGTCATTCATTTTAGTTGCACTAAGATTTAAGAAATGTACATAGATTTAAGAAATGTAAACCTAATGATTCAGACATGTTTTGGTATTAAGTACTGTAAATGCTTGAATATTTACCAATAAATAAATAAATAAGTATCCAAATTATTTATCAAGTTAATGCTATGACTGACATAACCATATTTAAAGTTCCTGTCCATTGAATGTACCTGGTTTGAGCTGGTAATTAAATTGGGAATTTGCATCTGACACTATTAGTGAAAGGTATTCGGGGCTAGATCTGTTCAGTATGGTGCACAAAAACGTACGATCAAATTAGGTGTATTAACTGTTTATCTATGTCAGAGGTTTTCGGGCAACTTAAAACCTCTAACACAAGACCGAGCCACCCGACATATACAAACTTCCTTATTTACTAGGGCCATATAGGTGCCAGTTAACACTCGCCACCAACCAAAAAATTGCATGTTTCTCTTGAAAATACGTACCTAGTGAATTCATTTTACTACGAAACTCTGACACTTCCTCGTATAATATGCAGATGTGGCGTGAGCGCTCCTCCGACCAAGCTCGCGACAATACGATTTTCCTAACAAGATTATGAGCCCGACACGCGCTGAAACTTAATAAGAATAATACCCCCGCACCACGCCCACGGCATTGTACCCGAAACGTATTTTTGATCGACTCCCAAAACAAAAATTCTAATAGAAAAACGCGATACGAGTCCATTTCGAATCGATCCCCGCAGCAACGAAATAAAACTGCGATAACTTTTACGGTATCAATACACAAAATGATATCGAATACATTGTTTCGGCGAATCAAACAGTTCGTCGCCCCGATATCGGTTGCCTACAGTTATTGTCTACGATAACCAGGGGCGGTAATTTGATACCCTACATAGTAGCGCTACGTGCTACAACGCTACGAGTATATCGCTACGTTGCTACGTGCTACGACGCGGGTGTTCGTAGCAATACGGTTACATTTAATTCCGGGTGAATATTTTTTTGGGTAAAAATTTCGTTCGCGGATGTCCCGCTAGTTATATTCAAATTTTCACTGCGGTCGCTGTTTTTTGTGCGCTCGGTGGATATTTCCAGTTTTTCCGCGCGAGCGTGTGTTCATAACGCGCGGGCGAGCACTCGAACTAGTTTTTAGTTTAAGCTCGGATATATTGAAATCTGAAACCGTCTGCTGGTGATCGAGAGTCACGCTCCGCTGAGCAAATTCTACAAAGTGAGTTGAGATTGTTAGCTTTTAGTGTTGTTGTGCTTTTGTAACTTTATGAATATTAAGCGATGAGAAAATCTTGATGAGATTTATTGTTCTGGATTGGTTTAGACACCGAAGTCTCAGGAGGAAAATTGAGGCATATTTTAAAAATTATATCTAATAAAACTAGACTCTTTAGTAACTATGTTTTTACTAGTTATTGGTTCGTTTAGAATTTAAGAGCGAGGCTCTTGTCGGTGGAGCAACTTCCATCTCTCGCGGTCCTCGACCAGCGTCTTCACCTCCCTGTACGACATGACATCTAATCTTTGTTTCATAATTATTAACTAACGACCCGCCCCGGCTTCGCACAGATGTATTATACACATAAATCTTTCTCTTAAGTTATTCTATATATTAAAATAAACCGCATCAAAATCCGTTGTATAGTTTTAAAGATATAAGCATACATAGGGACAGATAGACAGGGAAGCGACTGTTTTATACGTAGTGGTGAATCAATAATTTCCATATAAATTTAGATCGGTCACCATCTGGTAGGTGGCGTAGCGTATCATAAGCTAACACGTTACTTTAAAGCTAACTATGTACGCTCATTTCTCTCGGTGAAACGTTGTAATGTAATCACTTACAACATGTCAGCACAGCAGTTTACTGCCGCGCCAGCAGCCGCGTGTCGAAAGTGCATAAAGGTGCAATACCATCAATTGTGTGCAGCTCGTTTGTTTACGACCTTAACAGCTGTACTGTGTTATAGAGCGTGCACATATTGCATGTGCTATTTCTGTTTCGACGATCAGTAGTGTGTTGATATTAGAGACAGTTTAGATGAATTGAATAAATGCTGATAGGTATTTTAAACACATTATTATTAACTTTTAATTTGAAAACGTGTATACCATTCTATATTTATACCATATTTCTTTCGTGGTTATAATAAAATGGGACCAAAAAACATAGACCTAATAGCAGATCACCTTGATTAAGTCGCAGCTGCAAAGTCTCGAGCATCGACGTAAGGTGGCGTGTTTATCGGCTCTTTATCAGATACACTTCGGTGAGTGCGCCCAGGAGTTGCAAAATCTAGTTCCACCTGCCCCTTTCTTTTATCATACGGCTATACAGACGTGACCAAGACGCCACCCTTTTATGGTGGACATTCCGCGCGTTAGAACAAAACATTTCTCATACGAACTCGAACAGCCAGAATGTGGAATGCTTTGCCTGGGTCTGTCTTCCCACTAAAGTACAACGTGGGTGTCTTCAAATTCCGAGTAAATAGGTATCTTCTAGGTAAGTGTGCTACATCCTAGATCGCATATCTGCTCAACATCAGGCAGTATGTATTCAAACGCAAACCTATAAGGAATTAAAAAAAAAGTTCGACAGAGCGTTTCCAGAGCCAATCCTAAAATCACAAAAAAAACATTTGCCCAAAACCCCGTTCCGGGGTTGGCTGCATGCTAAAGTTGGTTATTATGTTGAGTACCTACAATGATATCCTAGAATATAAGTTCGTCATCTAGAAAAACACCCTGTACATTGCACCCGGGAGAATATTTATTAGAAAAAGATGTCTGTATTTGAGTTGTGAAAATTTATTTACGGTAGGATTTTATTCACAAAGCCATTCACTAGGTATGGTTCATCTGCAACTGCGATATTGTTGAGGCATTTGCTGTTGAAATGTTGTTATTTAGCAGCTTAGTTGCTTTATCTAATAACGCTCACAGCGTATTGATCTAGAAACACATTTATATACAGTCCAATATAACTCTCTTTAGTCTATAGTGGGATCTCACCTTTACAGGAGCTACATCAGCAGCCCGCGATCACGTCCGTCACGCAAAGGAACAGCCAACAGAAAGACTAATACGAGTTTTTTTATCTTATTTTTTGTCTTATTTCATAGCGTTAAAACTATGCTATGTAATGTCATTGCGCTGTACAAGTTTGAACAAATAATGTTTACAGAATACTCATAGGTACTTTAAATACAAAATTAACTTCCCCAGAGCCAGAATCAGTGTCTAGATAACACCTACACTCAACATATTCCCTGGAAAGACTATCAATGTTAATGTTTAGTAGTTGTCCGAACAGTTGATCTCGAGACATACAGCCTTGGCCAAAAATATTAGGCACCTTTAACCAAAAAGGAGTGAAATTAGTTTAGAAGATACAGGGTGCCTAATACTTTTGGCCAAGGCTGTATATCTTTGACTGAGTCTTCATAAGCCCATATCTCGACTCTTTCTTGACCGATTCAGTTCATGTTCGACAATTTTGCCAAATATTATCGAAATCGGCTGATAAACAGCGCGGTAGCATATTTTCTTCCTTTTTGAGAGAAATACCAGAATTGCCGACGACAAAAAAAACTGCTAATATATAGAACATGTGTAGTGTGTACTTACCAAGTTTTGTGTGTACTTGCCAGTTGAAAAATGAAACCTGTAGACGAAAACCAACATCTGGACAGACGAAAGCAAAATCGCCGTGTCTAAAACGGAGATCTTCGCTTACGCTCGATCAATTTTTATCACGTAGGTAAAAAAACTCGTACTAGGTCTTCAGAGAAAGTAAGTAACGAGCCGCCGTCACGTGCCGAGCGTTCGCAGAATAGAGAAGCAGCTCAGATGTGAGGGATAGTCGCCGCTGTATTGTCTCCAATGACTTTATTGAGATTCATTGCCCCTAACCACGTTACATTATTTCTGAAGTCTTGTTGGATTTCTTTATGACACTTATTTTTGGACAAATTTTGCTTGCCTTTAAATTCTGCAATGTACCTACTGTTACACTAAAATACATACGATATAAGTAGGTATATTTTGACCGGGTGTATATTTGGGCAAGCCATAGTCCATCGACATTTTTTCGGTTTTAAACCATACCTAGTAAAAGTATGGTTAATTAGTTATTATCTAAGATATGTACTTGTGCTATTAACCGTAGTGTACTTGTAGCGCTCATAGAGTAGTTTAACTGACTAGGTTTTGCTAGGTGTACCGATCACCAAAGTGAAGCAACAGTCAGTACCTATCTACGGTCAGTCTATTGATGAGTGACCATAGGTGGCTATTACAACAACGTTACTCCGAGGACAACGACACTTTAAATGTTAAGCGCCAGTTTGTTTTATTTAACATACTATTTTTAGCTCGTTTTTAGCTTCAAGCACATAAAAACTGATACCAGAGCTCACTATCCTTAACGAACATACTAAGTGTCCTTTTAATTAATCACCCATCGGCGCCGATTTGGAACTAGTCGAGATTGCGATTCAATCCATTAGCCAGTAAAAAGCTAATACTCTTATCTTCACTCTCATCTAATTCTTCGAGTGTGTCAGTGTCGCGACACTCCAGCTAGTTTAGCGAAGCCTACTTGACAGACAGTAGTGGATTCACACATATTTATACATTTGGCGCTAGGGGATTAAAATTTTGCCGCCCCTCGAATTCGATGTTAGCCCTTAGGTACACTAGGCAACTATTGGAAGTTTATGACTTGTGCATAATCACTATCCTACTATTGTCCTTAATACCTACACGATCCCTCCGTTTTTTAGTGCGATTGTAAATTAAGGATTTATGTTTTTAATTATACCTATCTGTCTTGGTACGCCAAAATTTTTGTTGTTTGCTCGAAAAAGTAACTAAATGGTTTCTAGATTACTTGACCCTGTTGGTAACATTTTTTTTTTTGATAAAATAGCTTTAAATATAGGTCTACTTTCAAAATGATAAAGCCAATGTACCATGGTACAATATTGTGGATTGATGGATTCATACGCTATCTACTACGCTACTCACATCTACGGACGTGTGCAATTTCCTCGCTATGTTTCCTTCACCGAAAATCTTTATAGCCATGTAAGTTTTAGTGTATTTCTAATGTAATAAAGGCTCCAAATTTGCCGTCCCTAAAACTTGCCGTTCTAGGCTCCAGCCTACGCAATTTGCAGAATCCGCCACTGCGACGAAAACTATCTCAGAACCAAATTAACGATGTAAGCAAACAAAGTGGCGCTCAAAGCGCCGCATTCATCTCGCGGCCCCGGGGGTCCCGCAGGGGGCAGCAGGGGGGGCAGCTCTAATGACGACACTCGGGTCACTCCGGCACGCATCCACTAATGGGATTAACATCGACCCGCGTCTTTACATCACGTCAAGCTTTTATCTTGAAGATTTCAAGTGCCTTTGATTCCTAGGTACTTTAGGTTGTGAAAAGATGTTCCCTTTTTGTTAAGCTATGAAAAGATATATGCTTGGAGTCTCCGTACGAAATCGAATCTGGAATAAAGAGACCCGTAGAAGTAGGAAAGTTACCGAGAGTGCCCAGTAGATTACATCAAGTTAAAGTGGCAGTGGGCAGAGCAGAGTATTTAACACGTATTTATAGCTTATAACTGAAGCGGTAGTAACGTTTTGTAATGCATTCTGCGTAGTGGAAAGCACAGCGTAGGGCGCGCGCGCGTTTGGGTAGGTTGACCGACCTTAGATACGTCGAATGTAAACTCTGAGTATACTCGTATCAAACCAGCCTACTTGGAAATCTATCCTTATGTCCAGCTGTAAATAGGTATTTTACGGTTGATATGACGACGATAAACATTTTATTGTTTAAAATCATAGCAAACTTATGGACTAGGTTGTAGTTCGTAGAGTGCTTGTTTACTGGCAGCCTAGCTATAATGAGTTAGTGTCCGTGTCGGTAATTGCGCCCAGCTCCGACACGCTTCGCAAACATGACGTGCAGTCTGCATCGCGCCTACACCTGGGACCCTACTACAAGTTCTGTGATTTTTAGGGTTTCGTACCCAAAGGGTAAAAACGGGACCCTATTACTAAGACTCCAACAACCAACCATACAAATCACGCGACCCTTGGCATTCAGTTGGGAGATAGTTTCTGGTGAGCTGATAAATTAGTTTGTAAAAACAGGTGCTATTTAACCGGTTTATCTGAGTTTCGGCGCTTCAAATTCCAATTTTGTTGAGCGCAATTAACCAACTAAATTGAGTTTCGCTTTAAATAGAGTAAGTTGTCGCTCTCTGCTTTAAAATTCCGGACACATAATTGAATTGTGATGTAACCGATATTTTATAACTTTGCTTGAAAATTGACAGAAAACATGCAAGAATCGATCTGTTCCTCATTGCAAACTTTAAAATTGTCCACCACTGTTAAAACTATTGATACCTACTTAATAACTAATAACATGTGATGCAATAAACAGAACATTTATTTAGGATATTTTTTTATTGCCTTGGTTGCCTGGGAGAAATCGCTTAAAGCGATAAAGCCGCCAGTTAAAAACCTAAAAATTGTATTGTTTTGTTGTACCTGTAATTTGTTTTTTATGTAACGTGGTTGTCTAATAAAGTGTTATTATTTGTTCGCTTGTATCGGTATTTATTAACCGGCTTTAAACCCTGGCAAATTTTTAGCTAAAAGGACATGTCCACAAAATGTATGGCGGCTGGTATAATAATAATAATCAAAATTCTAACCACAACACTTGTTACATTTTGAGAAAGTTCATGTTTTTCTGAGTCTATTACATCAGTAAAACCCAAAAAAGCTTTGCGTTTTTTTTTTTAAATTTTTTTTAAATCTTTTAGGATAAATAAATATATTTGGCTCAATAGGTAGGTTATCTCTAGCAACCCTGATTAAGTAACCTCCAAATTGTTAAATAGAAGCATTTTTACCAATATGACACAGTATTTAAGTGTTTGTTGTACCTACTAACTGGTCACACTGGTAGTTTATAATTTTTTATTTTAGCTAATTAAGAGATGAATGTAGAAGAATCAGCTAAGAATGCAAGTAAAATAACGATAGAAGCACTTTATTATTTCTAAACTAGAAAAAATACGTAATTTTTCATACAATTTATTTTATACATTAAAAAAATGGAGGGATAACAAAATGTATACTAAATACTTTTGAAAAGCTCAAAAATCAAGCTTTTAAATGATTTATATATCATCTTGGTTCGATTTTTCTCTGAATAATATACCATTGTGGACGTCATTTTTAACAGCAAAACTTTCTTAGTCATTTCATAATTTTCATATCTACTAAGACAAATATCTTTTAGCCAAGGCTGTGCCAAGAATGTATGATCTGAAAATAATTAGAGACCTTTTTCGTATGCTTTGTACTATCATTTTGATTTTAGGTTTACTTTTTTATTGAATTATTACACTCCACAGTCTCCAGGGTCTGTACTTTTTAAGATATACATTTTAAAATAAGATTGAACAATATTGTTTATAACTAAGGCTTTACAAGAGGACTCTACGCTAAAATAAATCTAGTAAAATAAGGTTTTAAACTACGATGATTTAAAAAAAAAACTAATTACCTTTGTTGCGTGTATACTGGGAGCAGTCCGATTCCCACGAGCAGCACCCGTTCACGAGTGTGATGCGCGTGCCGGCCGTCGCGTCGCCCTCCTCGACCATGTTTCAGGGAAGAGGACGACCCGCCGCACGACGCCACCGCACGCAAGAACCCCTCGGCGAGCATGAGTGCTTCAGGCATACACACATCTCAAATTATTTATTTATCATTTTCCAAATTACTACTTATACCGCTCAGAGCCTCCATCACCGCGGCGTTCCGGTCTTTAATTCATTTTAGGTTTAAGATCGTGTTGAAATTATCGGTTTATTTTATAGTAGACCCCATCACATAGCTCCGACAGCTCCTGACTGCACGCCACTTACCCAGTCGAAGTGCGGGTGCTATGACTTGACTGCAGAATTACTTTGTGATGATTATACTTTCAAATACAAATTGCAGAATCATGCGGTGCCAGAAGATCAAACAAAATCATTTTTGATTAGATTGTGATTTTACGTATTACTAGATTTTGCCCGCGGCTTCGCTCGCGTGCTATTTTAATTTTTGTGATATCCCAAGGGAGCATTTTATTTTTCTGGGATAAGAAGTAGCTTAAGTCACTTCAAACTATCTCCATGCCAAAAATAAATTCGATCCGTTACTCCGTTACTACGTGAAAGAGGAACAAACAAACAAACATACTCTCGAATATTAATAGTAAGGATAGATATCCTTATTCCGTATCATGGTAGGGACAGATGTCCCTACCATGATACTATTATAACGTAAATAATACTAAGGTCTACATGATCAATACTATGTCAGCTCTGTCAAGAGCGCATACAGTGATCAAGAAGAAGTAGCCTTGTATAATGTAATAGTTACATAAGGTACCTGTATAATTTTTCTTCTAATATATTCAAGCGTCCTAGTTATGTTTACTTCAACAAAATAATTATGTGCATTATTAACAAAATTATGTGCATTGCTATCGCACGTAATAGAAATTATTATGACTTTAAATTAACACCTGCCATTGATGAAATAATATGACGTTCAATGAATGCAATTGACTTTATATTAACAGGGGCCAAAATTATTATTTAAAGGAAATCATGTCATAAAATTTTCTATCCATTAGTTTTCGAGTTATATGAAATCTTTTGAAACAAATGCATAGAGTTAATGCGCTTACTTGCTTGCCAAAAAGCATGATGAAAGAAATGGGCTGCAAAGCGAAAGTGGACGCACAGGAATTAAGGTTCTGCATACATGTTTATTATTGTATATGTACCCAGAAAGATGATTTTTATCTAGTACAATACGTTACATTAAAATACATTGACATAAAATGATACAAATCAATCGACTCAATAAATGATAGATATTGTATAGGTATGTTCATATACCTATAGAAAGATAGGTACATGAATTAACTAAAATATAAAATAAAAAATTCTAGGTCTCAATTTGACGACATCCGCCTTATTAACTTAAAATGCGATATCGAGCACGCTTACCTGGAAGGTACGAGTACATCTGTTTATTCGTACAATCTTCAATCGTGATAACCCTATTTCATGAAATCAACGTAAAGCCGGGATTTTTAAAATTGTTGACGTGACAACGTCTTATAAATTGGTTTGCCGGGTGACACTTCAAGAAACTGCGTTACGCTCCGCTCACGTTATGCGCTCACAATGAGAGCGAGTGAGAGGCACGCGTCATGGTTAGCCCGCCTAAGAGCGAGAGAGACAGACATTTTCATCCCTTTTCCTACTATACGAATGAATATTCACATTAAAATTATTTTACCACTCAAAGTCGTTGTCACGTAAAACTTTCGCCCGTATACCGACTTTACAGGCAACCAATTTTTTTTGTTGTATTTTATTGATATATACAAAAAAAATAGTAATAAACAAACACTATTAAACCTAGAGTTAAGTATAGTGCTAGCGTCTTCTATTAAAATTAATGATTGTATGGTAACTAGCATCTTACTAAAACATTTACATAATATAAATTAAACACAAAACTGAAACATAACTGTTATAAAAAAACTGACGTTAAATAAAAAGTAAAAAAGATACAGTTCAAATATACCTGTTACCAAGAGGTAAAAAAAAAAAATATTATTCGTTGTAGTCCAAGAAAATTTGTCCCATACGTCTAGGCAACTGAAGGCAGTCCCGCGCGTGAAGACGCCCTAACGAGTGTCGCGATGACAATGACAAATGCCGCCCTCCTCAGATGAGCGTTCGCAATTTACATCCATAAAAAATGGCCCGACCTAGTTTTGGACAAAAATAGAACATCTGCGTCTCGGAAAAGCTCTGCACTTGTAGCCTCAGAGATTTCCTCGAAATTCGGGCTGTGTCTTGGTGAAACGCTTCCAATTACTCAAATTGTCTAGCTTTAATTAATTAACAAAACATTGTTTTATTTTAGCTCATTTGTATTTGTTTATTCATTAGAACATATGCCAATTACACTAATTACAGAATCATATCATTCTACTGTGAAATCGGGTTCAGACTACAGGAATCTTTGATATAAACTTAGTGGATATTGCATTAACAGCTCGAAAAAGTCCCGTGATAGTCCCGCAGTCAATTAATTTGTGTAATTTAAAAAAAATCACGATAGAGTTTATAATTAGTTCATATGTACTATATCATAGCAAACTACTACATATTATCTATAGTCTAGTGACACAGTTATACTTCTACGTATAGCTAGACTCTGTTATTACGTCATCGTGTCTGACACAATTTTTGCAGAAACCTGTAACATGCTATATCTAGTAGAGTTTTTTTAGCAAAGGTTTTAAAATATTAAGTAGCTTAACTTCGCAATCCATGTACAATTCAATGTCTACCGAACCTAAAATGTGTTAAATATTTACTTAATTCTAATTTTATGTATTTCATTTTCGATCCAAAGCTAATAAAATTAATTGCGACGCTTAACTTCGACGAAGCTTTACTTAAATATGTTTGCAAAGAAATTCAAAGTTTTTTAATTAAATTAGAGCTAATTTGATTACGTACTTACAGTGAACATCTCATCACATATGTGTTTACGTAATTAGTTAAACTCTCTGGTCCTCAGTCGCTTCTTTATCAACTAAGCGTATTGGCGTTGAGCTTGGTGTTTTATCCTGCTTGCGCTAATTACTCACCCCACACAAGTGAGTGAGATGAAATGTGAACATCAACTCTATTGTGCTTATCTGATAAGGGTGCCGGCCCGGCTTACGATCTCCGATGTGATCCAATTAGCCCAACATTTCAACTAACAAAACTTGCAAAAATCGCTCCATCCGCGTTCGGGTAATCCCATTACATCCGGATTTGAAAAAAGACCGACCTGGTGCGAAGAATATTTATTTATAAACTGATGGTTCCATACCAAACATGTGTTTTTAGTGTAGCGTGAATCTGGACTTAGTATTACGATTTTCAAACTGTAAATCAAACGACAATTCGTGATTTTTGGTCTCAGTCACTTGTCGTTTTTACATAAAACAGTCTAACAAGATGTTTTTATCTGAGCTTTCATTCTGGTTGATGTAGGTACAATACTTAAAAACGAATAGTTTTAGATATTTTGCTTTAGAAATAGTTTTAAAATTGATAGTAATATGCATTTGAAAGTCTTAAACATGAATCTGTTACAGTCCTTTTTATTAATTTGAATTACTACACCACACTACCAACCACCACCAAGGTCCATGCCGTTTGATAAGTTGACCAAAAATTAGTACAAAAATCAAATGAATATAACACTTACGTAGAGAGGGATCGATTTACATCTTTTCGTGCGTTGCGTTCGTTACATTTACAGTAAAGTCAAACGTTCACGTAGATAGCTTTTTCAACATTGAACAAATATAAAATAGTCAAGCTGAGCATAACAATCTCGTTTCTAGCCACTGTATCTGGAACCCTAAAGAGGTTCAATGAATGAAGTTAAAAGTTCAGTTCATTACTTATATCCGTGCCTCACTTGCAGGAAACTAAGCCACAAACTGCCATAAAGTCAGAGAGACCTTTTCGTGCGCTATCATTTACAAAAGTTCGCGAAACTTTTCAAGTTTTACTCGGCCCTGTTTGTCTTCAAGCAGAGTTACAGTCGAGGCTCGCTTGTACCTGTATGTCCTAGATGAGGTCAAAATAAAATGTTGAGCGATATCTTGCCACTTTTATCAGTTAGTTTTGAAATTGAAGATAAAGCCAGTGTTAAAACAGCTAAATGAGAGCATTACGAAGCGTGCACTATACAAAAATATTATTAAACAAAACATAATATTATCACGATTATCCGTAGTCTACTCTATTTGCTGGCCTCTCTAAAACTTACCTGAAATGAGAAAATTAAGTTGTAATTTTCTACGTTAAGTGAAGTAAACTGTGTATGTAAACAAGGACACTGGACATTGGAATTTATACGAGGCTATCGAATTTGCAACTTAATTTTATTGTGTTTCAAATCTTATGTCTAATTTCATCATTAAACTAAAATAATAATTATTCTCAAGATATTTGTTGAATCATTACCCCTTTTCTGCAAGAAGCATTTGATTATCAGTCTTATTAACCATGAAATGTGACTAGACTTAAGGATGGTGTTGAAATGTCGTATACTATGCGCACAATAATTAGTTCATTCATTCATTCAAATTCACATTGTTTAATAAAAGCTGTTATTTAGACAACATTCACCCCACTGACTGAGTTGCGAGTTAGTGCGCGCCAAGCTACATTTTGTAATTTTACTGCGTAGCATTGCGATCGCTGCAATCTTTCTTTACGTAGGACAGAGCCTTAGCTTAGTGGAGCCGGGTGCGGCGCAGCAGTAATGAAGTTATTACTCTCCTAATGCGGTAACATCTTTTTATCAGCGGCGAGGGGAGAGCCGCATGTTGCTTCATTCCCTCCGACCTATATCAGTTCGAAAGCGTATGCTGTCGAGCGTAAAAACTTTTTGATCTTGTAAAGAATTTTATACTTTAAGCCTATTTTGTCAAAAGTAATTTAGAATGAACTATTGTTTTAGAAGGGGGAGGTACCTTCTGCAGTCAACAATTTTTGGTCGACTGTATGATGTTCACTACTCGATATACATACATGCATCATGATGAAAAAGTTATATCATGATCATGATGGTGATGATGGATATCAAATTTGATGAGATACCGTACTATTTGCGAAATAGACAAATTCATCAAATTTATTAAATTTATTTATACTTTTTTATCCTAAGCATTAAATTTTTAATCAACTTATTGTCCCTCTGGGCACAGCTTTCTATTTTTTCCTTATGCAAAATAAGCACCTAAATCCTTACCCAGCAATTGCGCCAAAGCGTTTCTGCAAAAAGTTATTAAGAATACCGACATTAATATTGTGTTTCCTTGTTTAGGATAATCTGGCGGCTTTGGCGGCCGCAATCGCCACCGCCGCCGCCGACGGCCGGCTTAGCGCTAAGCTCGCTTGATCTTTCACTAGTTTTTGCACAAACTAACCTCGTAATCTGGTGCAATCACATTACTCGAAATCCTCACGCGGCGCAAGCTGAGGTTTTCCGCTTGTTATTGTCTGCAACCCGTAAAAGGGTAAAAGTTTAAAACTATTAGTAGACTAACACAAAAATATTTGCTCTATCTAACCTGGTGTGTGGCAATGTCACATTATTTGAAAACACCCTAAGGCACGAACTGAGATTTGCTTCTATTTGTTTCCTAGCATGTGCAATGCTTGCCTTTAAAATCCCATAATTTGTCAACAAAATATTAGCAAACTTTTGAAATAAACGCAGGTTCCTATTAGGAATACAAGGAAAACTTACTAAATACCTTTTTTTTTTAAAGCGATTTTAAAAGCAATTTATGAACAATCGTTGCATAGTACCGTCTCTAATATCTTTTAAGGATTTGTTCTTATTGTGCTCTCGTCTAACAAGTATTAGACTTAAAGAGGTTGTTTTTTAATCAAAAACCCCGATATTTTCGGACACGTTCAAAAAAATTTAAACCTAGGCAAATCAACTTCTCTTTTGTTAAGTCAATAATCAATAATTCAATCACTTTATCCCAAAAATACAGTTGATTTTTGCGGCGATGATTGCGATGCAAATGACCTGTTTAATAATCTATTTAGGCAGAACGTTTGATCCGCGGCAGCGTCGAGCTCATCTCTTATGCAAACTAAATTGAACGTCGCCCTGCATTATTCATGCATTGCTATTATTTTGGCAGGTCCGCGGTCACCGGCGGCTTGTCGCGGGCTCACGGTAACTCACAGAATGACAAGTAATAGAAACCGTACTAAAATAGCAAGAGATACCTATCTTCTTCACTTACCTATCACTTCATTTTCCTTGAGGTGCCGGCTCCTACCGGAGGTCGGCTTAGGGATATACGGACTTTGGAAACCGCTGCGCGGAATAGTGATCCAGTGCCCAGATTAAACCACGTACGAAGATTTTTGAGCCGCGAAGTTCGCCTTCTTCCGGGAGGTCGTTTTCCCTGGATCTTTCCTTGCATGATTACCTGGAGCAGGCCATATTTGCAATTACGCATTATGTGCCCAAGGTACTATAGCTTGCGCTTTTTAATTGTGTTCCAAATTTCCACCTTCTTGTTGACCATCTGCAAAACTCTCTCATTCGACACTCTGTCTGTCCATGATATTTTCAAAATTCTTCTGTACACCCACATTCCAAAAGCTTCCAAGCGTTTACTCATAGTCTGAGTTAAGGTCCATGACTCGACACCGTATAAAAGAACCAAAAAAACATAACACCGTGCCAAACGCAATCTTGGAACTTTTCTGAAAGAGCGATTGCAGAGAAGATGACTCAATTTGTAGAATGCTTTGCGCGTTTGCTCTATTCGGCACTTAATTTCAATGCTGTGGTCACATTGGTCATTTACTATAGATTTCTTTCCCCTAAGCCGAAATTACCAACTAAGTCACAGACAGTTCCCTTGCAAATTTTGAAAATAAAATCACCCATAACAATATTACATTCATGAGCCTTCAGTTTTTGTATGACTTCCTAGATTTCTTCGTAAAATGGTTCGATTAAATCGTCTTGACTTTTACATGCAGTAGGGGCATACACCTGTATTATATTGATGTTGACTCTTAGCTGTAGTAGCATAAATATATAAATGAATATACATCACTTTATCCCACTTTAAATCTGAAATTTAAAAGGTGTTAGTAAAAGACCTTTCGAACCATCTGTTCGAGTTCACCCGAACTTACTTAATTACGAAAATATAAAAAGTAGGAAGGTAAAATGATCAGAGATTCGAATCTTCTGCTGGAACTCGAGGGTTCATTTTCCGAACATATCGCAAAAGACAAAGTGGAACCAAATTTTAACCATTTTGACATTCCGAGTTATGATTTCGACGTATGCCGACAAATAATAGTATTTTTTTTGTTTCAAGTTTTGTTTTTGTTCTCTCGCGTGTGCTGAATTTGTCAGTCTTCTTCACATCTGGTTATTATTTATACTTTTTGACAATTTGAGTGTCTTGCCTGGCATATTAGCACCTATTATGGAAACTAAATTGAAGTCGGTCTACATTATTCATGTACTAGATTTTGGCCGCGCCTTTTCCCGCGTTTTTTTTGCCATCTCATAAAAGCTTTTTATTTTTCCGGGATAAGAAGTACCTAAGCCTATGTCATTTTTCAACAATTGAACTACGAGTATATTCATGCCAAAAAAAATTAAGACCACCCGTTGATCTAATGCACGCAGCATTAGAGAACGAGTAGCAAATGAAAAAAACATTCTTCGAATTTGTAAATACTTACTAGTAATATTCCTTATATTTCAGCTATTAATTGTTTCGGCAGGTTTGCGGTAACTGACAGCTTGTCGCACAGCAGCTCACACTCACTTCTACAGAGGTTTGCTCTGAGAAAAAATTACAAGTAATATTTTTTTAAGGGTTTACTCATATCAAATGCTGTTTGTTAAATTTATTTGTAATTTTTGACAGTTTAAGTGTCTTTTCTGGCATAGTAGCACCTATTATGAAAACCAAATTAAATGTCGCTCTACTTTCTGAAACGCAAGTATGTCAGTTTCACAAAACATTTACATGGGTACAGCTTTTCTCAACATTATTTCACAGAATATTTTTACTCTTGTCTACCTAAAATACCTAGTGTCTCCGTTTTCCCGCCGCCAGATAGTTGATGTGATGGCGTATGTAGATATAGAGATACCAGACGTTGTAATGTGACTGAGGTCGGCAACCGCACCGTCTCGTCATATCTACAGCATGAATAGCGGACATTACTCGTACTAGTTGCATGGATCATTATGTACCTAATTTGCTATTAAACACAGGCGGTACTGGCTACTACACTTCAAATGCCTTATCAGTAACACAGTCTTACTTCTAATTAATAGATAACTTAGTGACCTCAAATAAAAAAAAAACTAGATAGAACGTCGTGACCAGGCAAGTGAGGTCAGTTTTTTATACTTGTAGTGACTCGGTGTTGCGTCGACTGACAAACCAAGGCGTAGTTTCGTTGTACTTGTTTATGTGTGTAATTGTGTCTGTACACGGCGAGGTGTACTTTTGCGGGCCTCACTTGGTTTTCTCAACATTCTGTCTTGATTTTTAGGGTTCCGTACCTCAAAAGGAAAAAACGGAACCTTTATAGGATCATATTGTTGTCCGTCTGTCTGTATGTCAAGATTCTTTATCTCGGGAACGCGTAAAGATATCGAGTTGAAATTTAAACTAGACACGTATATCTATGATATCTTGCAGTTGTGTAAAAGAAAATCTTTTCAGTTATCGCATAAAAGATGCACAGAAAAAGTTACTTAATTAAAAAGTTAGAGCCGTTTATGTCGTAAAAAACCGCATATTTTGACACTTACAAAAATCAAAACCTACAGGGTACTTTCCGTTGACATAGAACTATGAAAATTGGCGAGAAGCATTGTCTCACAGTAAATATAGGTGTAAATCTGAGAACTGTACATTTTTATTTAAATTACATAAAATAGGGCCTAGATTCACAAAATATGGATTGAAAATTCAAAGTCAGTAAATCGTATCATGTAAGGTATCATATAAAAGAGCTTCATTGGCACAACAGGCACACGAATAAAACAGGTTTTTAATATTTTTAACAATGTATAGTTTTATAGAAAAGTGAAAAAAAAACTTTTTTGTCGATTATAATAGTGATAGTAGGTAAAGAGATTTTAACTACTTACTTCCCAGTTTTGTGAAATTTTCTAGATTTGTACGGAACCCTCGGTGTGCGAGCCCAACTCACACTTATCCCGTTTTTTATTAGGCCTGAGTTAGTGACATTATGAACTATTTACTCACCTAATTTTAGGCGTATCCATCCAAGACAGTGTCCAATATTTTTAACTATACTAGTACAAAACCTTGCACTGTGCTCGCCACTCTAAGATTCAAATGAAGATCTTAAATATCATGGCGAGAAATGTCGAAATTTTTAAAAACATTTGGCGTTTTCAATCGAAAAGTGAACGGATCTTTTTGTATTCTCAACGTTGTTATTAAAACACTAAAGATTTTAAAGAATTAAAAGTTCTAAAATTCTTGTAATCGGCAATTTATGTTACATATTTGATATATGCACTGGTATTTAAAAGTTTTAAAACAGATAGAAGAAAATAAATTTAATTTTGCCCCGTCCATCTGCAAGTGGCTCAAAAACAGACAAGTGCAGAACAACCAAGTACTTTTTGTGACTATAAAATGCACAAAAAATTAAGATCTGTTTTAGTACTAAGTATGTGGAAAACTTAGTTTTTATTACGATCCGTACCACATGGCAAAAAATACCATGATCAAATATAATACTTTGTTAGAAGAATGTAGCGTCCAATGAGCATCCGTCATTATAAGTGTCCAACTTCTGGAAATGATCAATGGTTGAGAAGCGTTACGCTTATGGGGTTACGACCAAAGATTGTTACGACGAGATCTACAAGGTTATTATTTTGCCAAAGACACAAACTGTCACAAAACTTACTGTTCCTTTTATGAGATGTCGAAATGACTTTAGTTCGGGACCCTTGATACAACCATAAAGTTTGTTGCTGGCATCTGTCGCGCTGGTTTATAGTTCATCAATCAGATTAGTTGGAGAGCGGCGGCATTTTACGACGCGACATGGTGACGCGCGACATTGTCGCAAACTCGCAACGCAACGTGATTGGATCTGACGAAAAAAACAGAGGATCAAGTGTCGTTCAACTTCAACTCGATCCAATGAGAGTTCACCAGAATTTTGAAGTTTTTTCCGTAACAAGATTATTTTGTAACAAAAGAATAGACAACTCTGCAACAGCTGAATCTATTTTGATGAAACATATTTAAGAACACTCCCAACTAATACAACTTTCAAACAAAATAAAAATAAAAGATAAATTAAGTCATCCGTTCGGGAGCTAAGATGCCACATACAGGCAAATTCACATACGCACAACACTAAATTGTCTAAGTTCCGAACTATGCCTATGGCGGGTAGATGTATGAAGACCATTATTGATAATTATAATACATACGCACACACGCTCACACGCATACTCACATTCACACCTACCCAAGCATTTGGCAAGTCTAATAGAACATCTTGAACGTTGCGACGTGGTTCCATCTAATCTCTCCTTTCATCTGAAGTAGGTATAGATCTGCCATATTGAACTACATCGTCTGCCAAATTCCAGCTCTCCAATTATTTGTGGTTGCGGACCGATGCAATACATCGCGCCGCCACATTGATAGATTGTTGGACTGCAAACATGGCGACCGTATCAAGGAAAACTGTTCTATTATACAATAACACCACATAAATCAATTTCATTTGTTTCAATGAAGTTGATATTTTTAATTTACGCTGTGTTAAAACTTAATAACGTTTGATCCGTCAATTATTTTTAGGGAGGTTACAATGCCATTACTTAAGCTCGAAACATACTATCGGACGCGGCTTACGGACAGCCGCGACTGATAGGTATCTAGACTATGAAAGTACACTGAGCCGTGCACACTATCGGACATAAGTCGCGGACGTCACCTTCGGACGACCTTGAGCGTTCGGACGTCCGAGAGCAATCTGGCACACCGGATGTTTTAAGACTGTGTACATTGCTAAGTCGCGGCTGTCAGTCGCATCCGTCAGCCGCGTCCAATAGTATGTTTCCGGCTTTACAAGTATTTCAAAGAGATCGCCATAACCTATTATAGTCACAAAAAATACTAAATTGTCTATGTTCCGAACTATGCCTATGGCGGGTAGATGTATGAAGACCATTATTGATAATTAATTGGCAAAAAATATTAAAATAATATTGTAATAAAGTAATATTGTCACATTGTTCTATTAAGCCATCGTCATCATGCTGACGGCATCTTCAGAGGTATGAGCGAAATGAGTTTCACTAGATATTTATACGTGCTGTGGAGAGGGCTATGCTCGGTGTCTCTCTGCGGGATCGAATAAGAAATGAGGACATTCTCAAACGAACCAAAGTTACCGACATAGCCCAGCTTATAAGCAAATTAAAGTGGCAATGGGCAGGGCACAGAGTTCGAAGAACGGTTGGCTGATGGGGCCGATCTCAAATGGAGACCACGGACCAGCAAGCGCAGCGTAGGACGCCCTCCGACTAAGTGAACTGACGATATAATAAATGATGCAGGCCGCTTCCAACCGGCTTTATTCGAAATCCATGGGGGAGGCCTATGTCCTACGGTTGATAGATAGATATTTATACAACATGTCTTCCGTACAAGATAGTTCTCCTTGTGTAGAGTCTCCATGGCAGCAGTTTGCTATTTTACTCAAATGAAATTGTTTGTGACGTCAGAGCGGATCCGATTCAATTAAATTTTCACCAACAGAGAACAGTATCGATTTATAAGTTCATTAGGTTTTAATTAGGCACTTGATTGTGTTAATAGAGGAAAGCGACGATCATTGTTTATGTCGTGTGAAATAGATCTACTATAGATATACTCGTATGTAAGTAAGTACTACATATATCTATCGTTTGTTCGTTTCAGAAATAGGACGTCCACTGCTGGACATAGGCCTCCCCTAAAGATCTCCAATAAGACCGGTTGGTAGCGGCTTGCATCCAGCGCGATCCTGCGGTCCTAATGAGGTCATCTGTCCACCTTGTAGGTGGACGTCCTACGCTGCGCTTGCCGGTACGTGGTATCCACTCGAGAACTTTTCGACCCTATCGGTCATCAGTCCTCCGCGCTATGTGCCCTGCCATTTCAACCTGCCAATCCGCTGGGCTATGTCGGTTACTTTGGTTCTTCTACAGATCTCATTTCTGATTTGATCTCTCGCAGAGAAACTCCGAGCATAGTCCTCTCCATGGCTCGTTGGGCTACTTGGAGCTTACTAATAAGGCCCACAGTGAGAGACCATGTTTCTGTGCCATAAGTCATCACTGGCAACACACACTGGTCGAAAACTTTCGACTTGAGGCACTGAGGTATGTCGGACGAGAAGACTACTTACAATTACTGCCGTAGTAATGTTATCTACTATTTAAAAAACTTTATTTACTGGTAATATAATAAATAAGCAGGTATATTTGAGTAAAACTATCGTCAAAAGAAAACTCTCTCTCCGACTCTGTTTTATATTACACCGAATACCGACACTATTCAAAAATGTATACTAAGCCGAAGTGGGTGATTTGAATCATCATTAAAATAACTTTTACTATATGCCAACAGCTGTTTCATACAATATATCGATTTCGAGTTGCGATTTTGTTTGAAGCAGCTGATTTTTCTCGTATTCCGAGTGTTGATCAGATTCATGGCCTAAATCACCCCCTATCTAACCTTTATTAACAACCCACAACTGCAATATATTACTAGTTTATTCCAGTAAACTTTGTTCCATATTCTAGTTCAAGTTTTTGAACTATTTTCTTTTTAAGCTGTGATTTTAGATCTCGTTGCATAAACTAACATGTTAAAAAAGTGTAACGATCCCGGGCGGCGTGGTACAGCAAGATTGATACAGCTGCGCCCGTCGATGTAGAGCTGCGCTATCTGGCCACCACAAAAACTTACACGTTTGCTCTGAATATCTTACATATACTGCCTCGGTGGCTCAGTGGTTAGTGACCCTAACTTCTGGATCAAGGAAGCATGGGTTCGATTCCCACCCAGGGCAAATATTTAAGTGATGAACATAAGTGTTTGCTTTGTGTCTGGGTGTTATTTAGTTACTATCTATATAAGTATTTATTTTAAAATAAGTATATGTAGTATATCAGTCTCTGGCAGCCATATCACAAGCTTTGCTTAGTTTGGGGTCAGAGGCCGTGTGTAAGGTGTGTAAGATGTCCCAAAAATATTTATTTATTTATTTATAACAATATATATGTACCTAGATAGAAACTATATTTAAATAGATGTTATAACGAATTAAGCTTCTTTATTGTGTACAATTTTACTAATAAGAAAAAAGAAAATGTCGTAGCAATTTATAAGCCACTTCAATATAAGCAATATTATTATCAATATGATCAATATAAAAAGTAGATATATAGATGAACTCTTTATTGCACACCACGAAACAAACAAAATGAAGAAACAAAGATACATAAACAGTGTAACAATGGGTGGCCTTATCTGATAGCGATCTCTGCCAAGCAACCTTAGGATGAAGAGGGCAGAAAACGTATAAATAATGGACGGGGTGCGCATAAATTAAAAATATAAATTAGATTATACATCATAAACATATACAATAATGACATTGATATAAATACTTATATTAGAGTGTGTATATCACACAAGATATGGTCAAAAACGATCCTGTTGTGCATAAAAGAAAAATAAAAAACCGGACAAGTACGAGTCAGGCTCGCACACCAAGGGTTCCGTACAAACACATTGTTAAAATAATTAAAAACCTGTTTTAGCATGTGCTAATGAAGTTCTTTTATATGATACCTTACATGATACGATTTACTCACTTTGAATTTTGAACACATATTTTGTGATATTTGGGGCCTTTTTTTTTTTTATTTAATTAAAAATGTACAATTTTCAGATTTATTCCTACATTTGTACTCTGAGACAGCTTCTCGCCAAATTTCATAGTTCTATGTCAACAGGAAGTACCCTGTAGGTTTTGATTTTTGTGAGTGTCGAAATATGCGGTTTTTTACGACATAAACGGCTCTAACTTTTTTAAACGATAACTGAGAAGTTTTTCTTTCACACAACTGCAAGAGATCATAGATATACGTATACAGTTTAAGTTTTACGTATACAGATTTCAACTTGATATCTTTACGCGTTCTCGAGATAGAAGGGTCTTGACATACACACAGACGGACAGACGGACAACAAAGTGATCCTATAAGGGTTCCGTTTTTTTCGTTTGAGATGCGGAACCCTAAAAAATGATGAACAGCGCGCTTGCCGCTATCTAAACGCCCAAAACGTCCTCGCATGCACATTTACTTTCCACGCGAGCTGGACACGTTGAAATTATTTGGCGCTTTTCAGCTTATCTTTTAAAAATGTTTTGTTCTCTATGTACAGCGAAAAAGAAAGTTTTCATAAAATTCTGGAAAAGTGATACTACATGCCTTGAAAACATCTGCACTGCATTTTAATTGTTGTTATTGTTATGTTGTTACCGTGTTCGTGGACAAAAAGGTTTTTTTTTATCGCGACGGACGTAGCGCTTGATAACCTATTCGTCTGGTTGTTAGGAAAAATATATTTTGAAGACAATAATTAAAATTATATGAATATAAATCGGAAGACTAAAATTGACTAAACAATGATATTAAGTAACAATTAGATTAGAGAGTAGTAATAAGGATTAGTTTCATTAAGTTAATTGCATACTTAGTTACTTGCGTTTCGAGTCACACAACTGAGCATAATTTCCATGCTCAGTTGTGTGACTGAGAACGCAAGTATCTAAGTAAATAAAATTCACAAATACGAAAAATTTAGAAAGTTATATAACTCTACATATTTTTTGGTAATTGAAATTATCATTTTTCTAAGTCGTGTTGCACTCGCATTTATGTGTAATATCAAACAAAAAAATAACCAAAAAAAAATCCCCGGCGCCGCCCAAGTTCTGGAAACACTCAAACGCAATGGCTAAAAGAGCGATGTAATAATCAAAGTAGCTCAGTAATTATGAGTGCCGGCTTGCGTCAAGTGACGTGTTAATTTTGAATGAATTCGGCGTCCACGGCTCAGCCCCACTTTAGGTTTCGACTCCACCATAAAGAAGCGAAACGAGGATGTACAAAGCTGGGACGAGCCTTGCAGTCCGTAAGTCTACTGCAGCAATGAATTATAATATAAAATAAATAATTATAAACATTTGGGGATATCTTACAGGCCTCTGATCCCAAACTAAGCAAATGTGATATGGCTGCCAGAGACTGATATGCAACACATATTTTTAAATACATACTTATATAGATAGTAACTAAATAACACCCAGACACAGAGCAAAACACCTATGTTCATCACATAAATACTTGCCGTGGGTGGGGATCGAACCCAAGCCTCTTTGACCAAGTAGTTAGGGTCACCACTGACCACTGAGCCACCGAGGAAGTCATATATTTATCTAAAAACAAACACAGCCTCATTCTTCTCACCACTGTGCTTGCTTTTTCGAGAAACCATTGTCTTCAGTGAAAGACAAACTCAGCATTACAGGACAACGCGATGCAAGGTAGCCCAGTCGAATTAGGATTTGACATGAAAGTAATTTTAGTAGCATTTTCTTTCGCAAACCTATGACGCAGATTGGTGGCGATCCTGAGCAACGATCGTTCGAAGCTTTGCAATTTTTCAACTAAACATTTTCAACAACCCCTTTTTGAACCAATTCGACCGGGCTAACATGTTAATAACATCAAACATTGTTTTCTTTCTGTCGCTATTGATTTGCGCGACAGTGGAAATAGTGTAGCAAACCATCGCGACGCGAGTAATTGTAGCATTCAGTCGCTCACTCAAGACAACAGGTAACCAAATACGACAAATGAACAGTGGACTCACGATCTACGATGCTCTGTCCAGTTCCGCACATCTGTGCTCTGCTTTTTTTTTTTTTTTTTTTTTTTTTTTTTTTTTTTTTTTTTTTTTTTTTTTTTTTTTTTTTTTTTTTTTTTTTGAATGACTAAGAGCCTGTTGGCCTCTGAGGCCTCTACAGCTTACCGGGCATGGGCGAGCGCAGAAGGCGGCTGAGCCCTAAGATTAGGTTATAGGGTGACTAGCGCAAGGGCACCTGAGAAGGTACGGACCTCGGCTTGGGCCGTCACCCGGCGGGGGAGATCAGACTTGCCCGGGCACCCCAGAAGGGGTGTGCCCTGTGGCCCTAATAGGTTGAGCTGATTGATTATTTGGAGAGAATCTAACCGATCTTCTAACAGATCCTGAGGGTCCTCGACCTCGCCGGCGGGGTCGGTGTCTGACTGTGTGCCTTTGGTAACCGGCGCCTATACCAAATACGGAATACTTCCTGTTGCAGGGAGCTGTCGGATCGGGTGACCCCAGCGCCGCAGAGGTGACTACGGCGATGGGGTCATCCGGGTCGCCCAGGAGGTGTTTGGGGCGGCGACGGAGAGGAGGTGGGTGTGTAGTGTCTGGCGTGTAGTCCGAAGCTTGGACTACGAGTGGGTTGGGGTGATGAGGAGCCCTATCAAAGTAGCGGCGAGAAGTGTACTTGATGTACTGGGTAATGGAGGGGAGTTCGAGGTCGCAATGCAGGTCAGAGTTTCGCATAAACCAGCTAGCTCCGACTGCTTTGCGAATGAACCTATTCTGGATGACCTGAAGCTTGTTCAGGTCGATGGAGGAAGCGTGACCGAAGGCCACGGAAGCGTAGGTCATAACGGGGCGAATGCACGTTTTGTAAATTGTCACCTTATTTCTAAGGGACATTTTACTGCGCGCATTGAGGAGAGGACTGAGTCGTCCTAGGAAGAAGGCCGCACGGTTGCGGACAATCTGAATGTGCTTGGAGAAGTTGAGTTGTCGATCAAGGGTCACGCCAAGGTATTTGGCCGTAGGGGCCCAAGGGATAGGCTTTCCGTTAAGCGTGAGTTGCTTACGCGGATTGCTCCTGAGCTTTTCGGGATGAAAGTACATGGCTGCACTTTTGTCGGGATTGACAGTGATGGCCCAGTTCTTGAACCAGTCACCGAGCTTAGAGAGAGCTCTTTGGATATCGAGCATCTGAACGTTCCTTTTCCAGCCTCTAGAATAGAGAGCGGTGTCATCCGCGAAGAGCGCAAGCTCAACGTTGGGAGAACGAGGAATGTCGCTCGTATAGAGCGAGTAGAGAACGGGGGCCATTGCTGAGCCTTGAGGGACTCCAGCAGAGATCGGGCGGGGGGCCGAGCGAGCTCCCTCGACTTTGTAGGAGAACTTTCGACAAGAGAGAAAGTTTTGTATTATAAATACAAGTCGGTCGGGGAATTTCTTGGCGAACAGCTTGTAGACCAAGCCGTTGTGCCAGACTTTGTCGAAAGCTTTCGCTACGTCCAGGAAGACCGCTACGGTCCCCTGAGGCTTGGGCTTGACAAGATAACCGTGACTGGGTTTCTTATTGAAGCCTTCGAGAATGTACTCCGTGATGCGGTGTACTTGTTGAACACAAGAGTGTTTGGCCCTAAAGCCAAACTGCTCGTTGGGAAGGAGATTGTTGTCCTTTATGTGGGACCAGATGCGCTTCAGAAGGATGCGCTCATAGATCTTCCCCAGGGTACTGAGGAGACTGATGGGACGGTAGCTAGAAGGCTCAGAAGCCTTCTTGCCGGGCTTATGGATGCCGATGACGTCGGCGGACTTCCATGTTTCGGGGAACATGCAGTTGTTCATAGCCGCATTGAAGATGCTGACTAGAAGACATACAAGTGAGACGGAGAAGTGCTTGAGCACTTTGTTACTGATGCCGTCGGCACCGGGGGCTTTCCTGGCGTGGAGGCCCTTGATGATCGACTCGACCTCGGAGGCCGTGACAGGCTCGAGGGTATCAGTGGGGGGGACGGAGGATCTTTCTTCGACTTCTCTGTTCACCGTATCGAGGTGAGCAGGGTCGACCAAGTCTAAGCTGGGGCTGCACTGCGCTTCGAGGCTGTCGGCCAGGCACTCGGCCTTGTCCGCGTCCTCGAAAGCAGGAGGTAGATTGGGGCGGGTGAGGGGTGGCATGTTTGTCACTACGTCAGATTTCAGAGTTCGAGCCAGCCGCCAGTATGCCTGGTGGGTTGGCTGGATCTCCGAAAGCAGGCTCTCCCACCTCTGATTACGGAGTTCACTTATGCGGTTTTTTACGGCACGCTCGTAATACCGCAAAGTGGCTCTGTTCTCTTCGGAGGGACGAGAGTCGTATGACCAAGACAGGTCTGTGGTCCGAGTCGAGTTCATGGATCACTTCTAGTGAGCGCAACTGGAGAGTTACGTTCCTTAGAAGCGCCAAGTCCAGTATGTCGGGTCTGCGGTCAACGTCATAGGAGAAGTATGTCGGGGTGCTGGGTGCGATGATGTCAAAATTGAGCTCATCGGAGAGGGAGAAGAGATGGTTGCCCTTCGGGTTGGCCGCATTGCAGCCCCAGATCATGTGCTTGCTGTTGAAATCGCCTGCCAGGATGACGGCGCTACTGAGGGACAGAAGCGACTCAAAGTCGCTTCTTTCGAATGGTTTGTTACCAGAGAGATAACAAGAAACAAGGGTGATGGGTTGATGACCGGTCATCGAGATACGGCAACAGGAAGCTTCCAGGCTTATGAGGGGTGGGGTGTCTATTGGGATGCAGTGGAGAGACCTTCTGTAGTAGATCAGGGTACCGCCCTTCGGAGCGGTAGTCCTGTCACTACGAACCAGCGAGTAGTTGGCGATCTTGGGATCCCTCCTACTGGGCTTTAGAAAGGTCTCGCTCACTAGCATTATGTCCACCTGATGGGTGGAGACAAATTGGTGAATCAAGGCGCGTTGGTCCTTGTGGTCACTGAAGAGGCCGTTGGCATTGAACCATGCCAAGGATAGGGAGTGAGGCTTTTCTCTTAAGGGTGTACTATCCATAGTACGTCTTAAGAAGATTAACCATGGCGGCTCCGTGGACCTTAAGATGGTCGAGGAGTGTGCGGTGTTCGGCCATGATTTGGGCGGTGTTGAAGGGGTTGGCGCGGACCTTAGCCGTGAATACGGCGAGTTCGGCGGGATCCACGATGGAGAGGTGCGTTAGGAATTCGTTAGCGAATTCCAAGTCGACGATATAGTCCTTCATGGAGGAGCTATTCGCGACGGCACCTGACGGGGCGGGCTTAGCGGCCTTAGTGGCGGCTTTGGGGGCGGGAGGCGCCGGGGCGCGGTTTTGGGTCTGTGGGCGCGGTAGCTCAGGCTTGGGCGCGGGTCCCCGTTGGGGCTTTGTACGCTGCCAAGCGTTGTCTACCGGGGTAGGGGCATCCACGAAAGTGGGAGGGGGAGTCGCAAGCTGGAGCTTGGACTGTGTGGGAGGATTAGGCCGAGTCGGGCGTTTGCCCTTGGGCTTTGGCTTGTTTTGGCCTTTTACGGCCTTTGGGGCCATGGGGCAGCCGCGGTAATTCGCGGTGTGCCCCTGGGTCCCGCAAAGGACGCAGCTAGGCGGAGTGGGGTCCTGTTTGGTGCGCGAGCACTCTGACGTGCTGTGCGCACCTGCGCATTTCACGCAGCGGTATTCTGCGTGGCAGAATCGCGCTGCGTGGCCATATCTCTGGCAGCGGTGGCACTGCCCCGGGACGCCCCGTTTGTGAGGGGCCTCGATTTTGAAGCCGGTGAGCCGGCAGACCGAGCGAATGAGCTCGATCTTCTTGCCCTCCGGGCTGTTGTCGAGAACAGCTAGCACCATGTCTAGCTGCTTCTTGGTCCTACCGCTGGTCATGCGGTGGACTTGTCGGGCGGGGAGTCCCTGGGCGAGGAGATCCGATAGGATGTCCTCGGTGGGGATCTCTTTGGGGATGCCGCGAATCACCGCGCGGTACACCTTTTCCTCCTCGAGGGCCTGCATGTGGAAATGCAGGTGTTCCTCGCGAAGGAAGCGGGTGGCCGCCCTGTAGTGATCGGGCGTCGGGACGAAAATTTCAATGCCTTCGCGAACTGGCTTACCCTTGAAGGGTATTTCTAGTTCGGTCAGGCGACGGGACACATACAGCCATTTGTCCTTCTCGACGAGCGTGAGAGCTCTTGGAGCTTTCTGGCTCTTGGAGGGACCGGGCTGAGACGGGGTGGCGGTGGAGGCCGCGGGGCATGGGACCTTGGGCGGGGGCGGGGGAGATGAGGAAGCGGCGGGCCGCTTCTTCTTCTTCCGCTCCACTACGGTAAATCCGGTGTCGCAGACATCGCCTTCTTCCATTTGAGGATCGGGGGACTCTGGGAAATCGGCAACCGCCGGGACCAGATGTTGGCCCTCAACAGGAGGTGCGTAGGGGAGCTCACGGTAACGTGGGCGGGGGGAGCGGCTCCTGTCGTAGGGCTTAGCCCTAGTTGGAGCGGTGGACCGAGACCGCCCGCGGTGGGAGCGGTCGCTGACAGAGCTCCGACCGCGGTCGGGACTCGGGGTTGCAAGGGCCCGTGAAGCGGGTCCCCTGAAGTCGGGCGTAAGGCGGGCGGCCGCTGCCTTGCTCTTTGGCGAGACTGGGCGGGTCGCGGGCGGGGGGGCAGCCTTGACGGCGGGGCGGGGGTGCGCCTGAGGGGCGATCGGGGCTACAGGCTCTAGGCCTGAGACATTGCGCTTTGTGGCGCGAACGAACTCGGCAATGGCGGCGCCATTGTCGCGGGAGACATAGGCAGCCCGGATGAAGTTGAGCGCCTCATCGAGGTCGTTCAAGTCCCTCGGGGTCGCCATGACTCACGGGAGAGAGAGAGAGGGGTGCGCCGGGGGAGGAGGTCCCCGGCGGGGGCAAGAATGAGAGGTCTCCTTGCCGGGTATAGGCAGGGAGGTGGGTACCTAGGTGTGACCTAACGTGTCCCGGTTGCCAATCTTAATGTGCAACCGGTTGTGTGCCTAACGGCCCTAGCTGCCACAGGGGAGAGGCAGGGACTCCGGTTTTTAGGCCGGCCGTCCAAGCCAAACACACACCCGAGGAATAGGTAAAGGATGGGTAGGGTGGGAGGGAGATGTCTGGTGTCGGCGAGGGCCGTCCCCAAGGCCGGTGGTTCCAGACCCAGCCGGGTTTCGTTGTTCCCCTGAAGGGGGAAAAACGTACGCCCCGGGTCAACGTACGCTCAGCTTCGTTGGCACGGTTACGTATCCACTGAACGACCACTAAGCGTGGATTTTTTACGTTAGAAACTGGATGGGTCGCTCTGAAAAGAGCGGTTGTGTTATAGAAACTAAGATCGCTCTGAAAAGAGCGGTTTGGATGGCGCGAGCTCTGCACTGCGAAGACTCGAAGCACGGAGCAAGTCCGGCACTCACGAGTTACCGCGGTACGTGAATATCTGCGCTTGCACTAGGCTAGCTCAGACAACACGTTGCCGGGCAATCGGTGCACAGACTCGGAGACTCGGCGGCCGACTGAGGCAGACCCCGCACAGGGCGGAGCGGGCAGCAGGAGCGGAGCGCTGGAGACGTCCGTACGGCGCGGCGAGCGGGAGCGGAGTGTGCTCTGCTTTGGTGGAGTCCGGGCCTTATATACGAATGGAGCGCTAATCGCCACATTATCGTTACAATTCCACCGAAATTGCGTTTACTAACGCAAACACTGGGGCCTCATTCTCAAGCGCTCGACATGATTAACATCACTTTCTCTCTAATGTCAAATATTATTTGAGTGAGGGCGATAGAGGTAAAAACGTGTTGTGTGTGAACAAAGTTACTGCTACGCTTCGCCGGCGACGCCCTGCGCTGCTCGATATTGCTCTATTATATTTAAAAAGTTGCCACATTACTTTTTACATTACATCAAATGGACCATGTAATGGGTAAGGAAACAATTGTGGTTAAATATTTAAAATGTATTCGGTTTATATTTTACCCAATTCAGACGATCAGGGACAATATTGTAAGGGTAAGAGTCACAATACGAGGGAAAAATCTCATTGGGTTTACGTTTTCCTTTTCCTAATTTTATACTGTTTACCATAATAAATAAAAAGCCTTTTTATTTCTTGCTACAAAAAATTACATGAGCTAATTTAATGAGCTAATTACTAAGAACCCCTCCGCGGATGAAGGCCTCCCCCAAGGATCTCCAGCGTCCTCTGTCCTGAGCAGTTTGTAACCATGCCAGCCGTTTTTACAATATCGTCTGCTCATCTTGTTAGCGGTCTTCCTCTGTGGAGTTTGCCACTAGGACCGCACCATCTTGTCACTCTCGAAGTCCAGCGCTCATCAGACATTCTTGCCACATGAAATGGAAATGGGCGGGGGGCCCATTTCCATTTCAGCTTTTGAGCAAAGTTTAAAGCATCGGTAGCTTTAGTTATGCTTCTTATCTTTGTGTGTCTTATTTTATTATTTTTTCTAATCCTGAGCATGCTCCTTTCAACGGGGTCTAGTTGACAAGTTATAATTTTTCTTTTTATTTTGTCTGTGTATTTCCAAGTCTGGCAGGCATACGTTAGACATGGTAAAAGGCAGCTCGACATGGCTCTAGTTTCACTGGCATACTACTTTTAAAAATTTATTTTAAGGTCCAATATTTAGTCCATGTAAGTTTAATTCTTCTTTCTATATCAGAGTAGTTACTGTCTTTATCAAAGCTGATTTGTTTTCCAAGATATACATATTTGTTTGTGTATTTCAATTGTTCATTGTCGACACATATATATTTTTTTATGGTGTTGGTTAATCACTGTTTACCATAACAATATTAAATTTAAAACAAACTGAAATATTGTTACAATTAACATGGGTATGTAGAAATCTACATAGACTAACATAAAAAAAAACATTACAATCGGTAGCAAAGTCTTTAGAACCGTTCCCTTTTGACGGCTTTAGATAAATTACAATGAAACCTGTACAGTGTACAGTCAGAAGTCTCAGCACTTCTCACTACGAAGTGCGATTCAAAGCCAAGCGGCCGTGTCCTTCAGTTATCTATCCCACATTAGTATTCCCTGCTGCGGCAGCCGTGGCGTTATCAGAGATTTATACAGCTCTCCGCACCCGCATCTCGCCTCCCGCCCCCGGCACTTAGAGATACTAGCCGCCGCTACTCGAGGCAGCACGACGAATCTCTGAACAAATAACCACGTTTATCACATTCTAAATCCACAGTTTCACTTCTATCCGGATAATATTCACAACCAGTGACGTCAACGGCCATTTGTCTAGCTTTTATCTAAGTGCTTTATCTCCTTACACAATAATCGGTTTACCATTCCGGCGGTGTCCGGCGCTGTGCTCCGAAAATGTATCAAATCCGTGCTAATCCGGGTGGGCCGGCCCGGCTCGGAGGACGCCTGTCTTTGCTATCGCGCTGGTGTTTATTTGGTGATTTTGGGCTCTTTCGATACAGACGTTAGGACGAGGTTGTTGAGTTTTTATGCGCTCGATAGAGTTAACGTAAACAATATCTAGTTTTGTATGGAATCGAGACAGCGCCAATGGATGCCTACGTTCAAACATTATTGCGCTGTTCGAATCTTATACAAAAATTAATTATTTAACGCATACTAGACAGAGCAAGCAAAACATAATTATAGAAATTAAATAAAACTGTTTTATGAAAGGTTCAGAAAAAGATTGAGCAATTTAGTAAGTTTTATTTTAAAATAGAGAAATAATACGCGTACAATAAATTCTTCATAACAGAAACAAATCTTTATATGACTCCAATTCAGGGATACTTAGACAATCTTATTGTAATGAAATAATAAAAAGCGATAACATACTCTCTCACGGGAAATCTATAGCACTGGCAGGAAGTTTCAGTGACTCTGATGAACTGTTTGAACGGATAAAACCAAAGTGATTACCTACTCATCGTATTAAAAAAGTGGTCAAAACTGTCCGTACCCTTCAAACTACGACAGAACAAAAACTTTAAAATATACCACAGTTAAGTACGTAGACAGGCTTTTGTTTATTCATAACTAACCTGATATTAAATAGATAAATGAAATGACCTATTCAGCTGTCAAAATGTGACGACGGCCACCATTCATAACAAACTAAGCTCTGACAGATCTCGTTTTTGCTAATCCTAAAATTAGGAGAAACTCATCGCCATATTTCATCGACGCTGCCCGAGTCCGTAGTTTTTGTGGCTGTGATGGATGACACAGACTTACAGACACTACAGTACAATTTCACTGAAAAACTTTGACAAAAGACCTAGTGAATATCGCACGCTAACTTTTTTCAAGAAACAAGAAACAGTAAGTAGAAGAGGTTTTCTATCCGTACATACATACCTACTGTCGGTACCTATACAAATACAATTGAATATTTAATGTACCTGATGTTATGTAAGAAATTATAGGATATGATGTAGAGCTTTCAACATTTTTAGTTATTATTTTTATTCACATTTTGATATCATATTTATTACATATTTTACCCCTAAGTACACGAGTAACTTTAGTTATTCTAAATTAATCGTTCATTAAAAACTAGCAATAACAACTAATGGTAATTTGGAACTATATCTGAAGATCTAGGTTCAATAAAATAACTGAATGAAATCTTGTTGTAAGTACCAAGTGCACAGATGTTCAGGTAGAGCTTAGTTGGGTAGAAGATGCTGTATCCTTATAAGAAATATCAAAGCTACGAACGCTAGACTGGCGTTTTCAATTTCAAATAGAAAGAAATACATTTAAAACGAAGTTTTCTATTTCCGCTTCACAGTTGAGTTGAAAGTGTATCATGCTGGGGCAATGAGACCTGCCGTGGAATGAAAACAAGAAATAAGAAGTGTCGGCTTGTCGATTTCATCTTGCAACCATTGCAAGTTGAAATGCTAGTGAGCAAGAGACATAATACGGAAGATCGATGACCGGTGGGATCGACAAATTCTCGAGTAGAGACCACGTACCGGCAAACGTAGCGTAGGACGTTTACTCACAAGGAGGACGACATCATCTCATTAAGACCGAGATGTGAGCCGCTACCAAGCGATCTTATTGGAGATCTATAGAGGAGGCCTATGACTGATGGATGGATGGATGGGTGGCTTGTCGATTCCGCCTGGTAAACATCAACACGAGCTAACCTATTGATACTAATTCTGTCATAATATTTTTGTTGTCTAATGGGTTGCCGAAGGTGTAGTTATTTATGATCGAGACTTAAGCAAATTTATCGAACTCTTGTCTTTGATAACCTAGCTCTAGATATACCTACCTAAACAGTAAGGTAAAAACACATATGAGTACAGTAAACAGTAAGTAAGTACACTTAAATAAAAACATTCTGAAGTAATAAACAAAAGTAAAACGTATTTCCTTTTTTTGTAGCAATATCAACACTAGTACTTTAATGTCGTTGCTATAAATGTATTTGTAGATTTTATATCTCAAAAGGAACATGAAAAAAATGTTTCCAGAATTTTCTTTGTTAAAATAACACGCAGGTATAGAACATTTGGTGCACGTAACCACCGCGGGATAAAGAGTGACGATATCATGCCAGTGTTTTGACAAACATCATAAACGTAAAAAAATACGTGTCGCAGGTTGTGGCCACCTGTGTTAGGGGGTGGGGTGAGATGAGAGAAGTGGTTTGTACAGCCCGCCCAACTTAGTTGTAATCATATATGAGTGAGCTACCATCGCATTTCTTTTACAAATGAGAAAGACGTGTGCTGAAAATTGTAGTGCCATCATTCGACCAGCTTATCTAAAAAGATTGTCGTATTGTAATTATTATGTTAGGACCGCCACGACGGACTCGGGATATGGATACGGAGGTGTGAAGTAAAAGGTTCAAAGTGCCGGAAATTCATCCATTTCATTCCACATTACAATGGAAAGGTTTTCATATTAAATGGCTTAATTTAATTTTCCAGATTGCCCATTTGATCCGAGTACAGGATTAAAATTGATCGGCGTTGCATTGTTTTCCCTTGCAGGCAAAAATAAATCTCAGATATGACAAAATATTTCTGAATTTATTGTTCAGGATTGTTTATTTTACGTTTCCGTAATATTATTTGTAAATTGTACAGTAAAAATGTACTCGTTTCATACGGATCGATTAACCTTTGAAATGTATTTCATTTTATGAAACAGGGAAAAAACTTTTTGAAATGTTGTCCAAATGTACATAAACATAGACCTAACTAGAAAAATACACATTGGAATCTGCTAGATTTTTCTGGGCTAGGTGTAGTGGGTTGTTTTGTTTCGGTTTATTATTTAACAACAAAACAAATACATTTTACACGTTACAAAGTAGGTATTGTATTACAACAATAATATAAATCAACTTTAATTGTCCTGATTGCCATTGTTTGAAAAACTTGATTAGTGGTATTTTGATGAAGATAAAAGCAATGCTAAATGAAACAATTGTAAATTAAGATAGAATAAGAGATAAACAAAAAGTAGTCTTAAGAAAATCATCTTAAAATCTCATGTCACAACTGACCATCAGTAAAATACCTACACGATAAGATTTATGAAGAAAGACCCTTGTCCAGCTGAGACGTTGCGTCACTCCGCCACACCTGCAGCGTCCGACACATGACAAGCCATTTATTGCCTCTTCACAAAGGAGGATTACTTACTTGCACACACAAGTAGGTAACATCTAATATACTTACAATACATATAAAAATCTCATCTAATAAAACTAGCGTGAGGATTCATTATTAAAATTTATATGAACACCGGATACAACTCACGATTATTTGAGCGGTCGAGCCGCTATGCGTCCGACCGGTTTCAGAGTAGTTAGTACTCTTTCTTCAGGGGCCCGGCAAGATGCGCGGGCGTCCGTTGTCGGGGGCGCGCGTATTCCCTGAAGAAAGAGTACTAACTACTCTGAAACCGGTCGGACGCATAGCGGCTCGACCGCTCAAATAATCGTGAGTTGTATCCGGTGTTCATATAAATTTTAATTCTCATCTAATAAAGTTTGTTTCTGAACTCCAACAAAATGGCATGACCAATTTTTTATTCTTTTTTTTGTGTTAGTCCGAGAATAAGTTAAAGGCTATTTGTTGTACTCCTAGATGATAAAGGTGGCCCTCTCCAGTTTTTTTATATGGCATAACACCGTTAGTCGTGTCAGCTAATCATACAAACATAACTAAGTTTCACCACCTTTGTGTACCTATATTTGTATAGTAACATAGAATGGGTAAAATTATTTTTGTTTTGGTTATATTTAGTTTAGGTAGTTTTGGTTATTCATTTTTGACAAAATGAATTTATCAAACGGTTAAGAAAATAAGACTTGAGTGAACCTATACTCTTATAGGGTCATATACCTAATTCTTAAATAGAGACCACGATAAAAGATCCAGAGTACGAAAGAAATATTTTACAACGTCTTTATTAGTTCGTAGCAAGCATAGAGCAGGATTTTTTGTGCTTCTAAGGCTAACAAAATAATCAAAAACACAATTTCTTGTATATATATAAATTTAAAACTATAAAATGGCAGAATTACCTACTTGAAAATTAAGAAATTGCTGATGAAACAATAAACAAAGACTCTTGTAAAAAACAATTTGTTCGGTTGAAAATACTTACGCTGCCTTGTTTATACATTAGTGAAATTGCTGTTTTCATTAAGTCCAATCCTGAACTCTTTAAAGTGTGGCCAGTAGGAAGTAGGCGAGAGGGTTGCCTGCAAATTGTCCCTTGAAAAACGACTTTTTTAAATAAAAGTATTTTCTGCATGGCACCAATTATATACAATAAAAT
The DNA here is from genome assembly GCA_949316475.1 of Hypomecis punctinalis. NCBI lineage: Eukaryota > Metazoa > Arthropoda > Insecta > Lepidoptera > Geometridae > Hypomecis > Hypomecis punctinalis. Next base: position 4,291,872 of record OX438805.1, read on the forward strand.
ACATGAAGCCATTCGTAATAATAATGATCTAAATATATCAAAAACTTACTAAACAATTTGTTAGTTAAAAAGCATACTACAGCGCTGCAGCGTGGACAAATTCCTTTCAGATAAAACATGAGTGGCATAATATAAGTCATTTTTACATTATACTTACATATAAGTGTTCAGCTCGATGACCGTCTGCATCATGACTGATTTTGACAATGAATTATTTTTGATATTTATATACTTTAAATCTGACATTTATATACTCTAAATCCTGTTTAATTGATGTACCTAATTTTAAACTTATTCCGCCTTACCACAAAAGATTTAAACACGCCTTAAACGCTGTTTAGCCGTACTATTTGTACTGTTAAACATTGTCTAAAGCGTGCGTAAAACTTTTGTGGTTAGACGGTTTATGTTTATATAGCTTCAAACAACCAATTGTCTGTATGCCATTGATAGCGGAGACTAGAGAACTTTAAATAATTTATTCGGACATCTACTCGTATGTATCTACATATATACCTAGTTTCACAGATTAATAAATCATTGTTTAATTGTTTCAACATTGATTTTATTAATCTGCTCAATCTCAGTGCACTACAAAACGAATTCAAAAAGATACTAAACCATAAAAAGATATCTGTACACAAAACATATTTATACTCAAATACTGGCCGGTCTATCGCATTACGTGATAAGAAAACGAACAATAAGATTTACCACTGGCGGGTAAGTAATGCGGACCCACTTGTGCTCACCTCGACAAACAAAGTGCCCAACCGCCATTTATAGGCTATTGGGCCCGGAGAGTAGAGCTGATTATAATTCATGGTCCCGGTGGGACGCCGCGCACGCGACTGGGCTGCGGCCCGCAAAACCGGCCCGCGGCCCGCAGATGTTCCGTATGTTTTTTGTTAGCTTATCCTAAATACTTTTTTATCAGCCAGTGCCTTTATTAACTACATACTTAAACTGCCACTGCATAAAGGTGTCTGCCTACTAGAACGTACCATACCATGACTGTAACAGGCACGTGTCAGATAAAAAAAAATATTCTTTCTATTTTTTGTAAAATATTCGTTCCACCACCGACCAGCACAATCACGTGTCATGCACGGAACGTTACAGACCCGGCAAAATAAACGACGACTATTGTCGACGTATGTTAATGGAACGTTGTCTGCCTTGTTTTCCGAGCCTGGCACGTTCCTAGCACAGTTATGGTACGGTACGTTATAATACTAGCTTTTTTTTACAGGCAAGTGCCTTTTTTTCACTACAATGAAATATAAACTACTAATACATTAAAAGCAATACTTCAATGCTTGCTACTGGTACCTAGTTAGGGCTTAATAATAATAAGTTAGGAAGAGTGATCGATCTATTTTGCCAGGTTGATCTATTATACACATGGGATCAACCCTGAAATTCCAAATCCGCTGTTCCATACCAAAAGTTCATAGCTTTCAATGAAATATAAAACTAATTTTGTAACAACTGTTAGTTGTCGAAAATAAAACCTGAAATGTCACTTTAACAATAAACTGAAGATGCAAAGTTTTTTGTTAGAGACCACGTACCGAGTGCAACGTAAGTTCTCAACTGACATGGTGAACAGATGACCTAATTAAAACCGTACGTGTACTGTTTACAAGCCGCCTACACAATCTTATTCGAAAAAGAGAGGCTTATTTCAAAATGCAGTATTGAGTCTGAGAAGACGAAATCTTACAACTCATAAGTTGATCTGTGGACTGATCTGCGGGCCGCACAAACTATCTAGCGGGTCGTATAAACCGACCATTTCATTTCATTACCATTTCAACCTGCGGGCCGCCCCAACCGCTCCAGCCGGTCTTCGATACCCATTCATCATTATATGCCACTTTCCCATCGATACGGGTATCTTTACAACTTCAAAATAATTGTTTTAGAAACAACTTTTCATATATATTTCAAGCTTTTATGCTATATCATTCGCTATTTATTTCTTGAAAGTACAAATTAGACGTGGTTTTTTACAAGTATATATCAGTGTTAATTGTGTTCTTTATAAATTGTTCGTGTTGAATGTATTTTGCTAGTGTGTACATTTTGACCGAGGTAATCATTTTAGGTACTTACATTTTGTATGTAAAAGGGAAATTATATAGGTAGATCTTTAATACGGTTTAATTTATATACTGATTATGCCCGCTGTGCCCCGGCATAGTGTGATAGTTCATATGAAATACATACAATTTCTGCGGAGTAGATTTGAGCGGAATTTGGCGCTGCGATGCGACCCGACATAATGTGCGCGAACCTTTATGAGGTATTATAAATCCTACTAATATTATAAACGCGAAAGTTTGTGAGGATGGATGGATGGATGGATGTATGGATGTTTGTTACTCTTTCACGCAAAAACTACTAAACGGATTGAGATGCAACTTTGCAATAATATAGCTTATATATCAGAATAACACATAAGCTATAAATTATAATGATATATTGCGTATGCGGGGAAAGCCGCGAGTAAAAACTAGTGTATAATATTTATTTATTTTGTACTAGTTTTTTACAATATATCATTATAATTTATAGCCTATGTGTTATTCTGATATATAAGCTATATTATTGCAAAGTTTTATCTTAATCCGTTTAGTAGTTTTTGCGTGAAAGAGTAACAAACATCTATACATCGATCCATCCATCGATCCATCCATCCATCCTCACAAACTTTCGCGTTTATAATATTAGTAGGATAGGATTGCCGTAATACAAAAAAAAGTTTTTTGATTCGCCTGCAAAGTATAACGTACAGAAAATGCTTGCAAACAATGAAACTATTCTACTTAATCCTACTATCCTACTAATATTATAAACGCGAAAGTTTGTGAGGATGGATGGATGGATGGATGTATGGATGTTTGTTACTCTTTCACGCAAAAACTACTAAACGGATTGAGATGAAACTTTGCAATAATATAGCTTATATATCAGAATAACACATAGGCTATAAATTATAATGATATATTGCGTATGCGGGCAAAGCCGCGAGTAAAAACTAGTGTATAATATTTATTTATTTTGTACTAGTTTTTTACAATATATCATTATAATTTATAGCTTATGTGTTATTCTGATATATAAGCTATATTATTGCAAAGTTTTATCTCAATCCGTTTAGTAGTTTTTGCGTGAAAGAGTAACAAACATCTATACATCCATCCATCCATCGATTCATCCATCCATCCTCACAAATTTTCGCGTTTATAATATTAGTAGGATAGGATTGCCGTAATACAAAAAAAGTTTTTTGATTCGCCTGCAAAGTATAACATACAGAAAATGCTTGCAAACAATGAAACTATTCTACTTAATCCTACTAATATTATAAACGCGAAAGTTTGTGAGGATGGATGGATGGATGGATGTATGGATGTTTGTTACTCTTTCACGCAAAACCTACTGATCGGATTGAGATGAAACTTTGCAATAATATAGCTTATATATCAGAATAACACATAGGTTATAAATTATAATGATATATTGAGTATGCGGGCGAAGCCGTGGGTAAAAACTAGTGTATAATATTTATTTATTTCGTATTGGCGTAATATAAAAAAAAAGTTTTTTGATTCGCCTGCAAAGTGTAACGTACAGAAAATCCTTGCAAACAATGAAACTATGTGAGATGTGAGATATTTTCGCACAAAAATATCGTACTATTTCAGCAAACGACATCGTATTGTTATTTCGGCGAAACAACTACGTAAATAATGCAAAACAAGATTGAGAAAAATATATGAAGCTCGTAACTAGATAGCTGAGCGGCAAGTTCATTGTGTGAATGGTACTACGCCTCCCCTCATTCCGTCCCCCTCCCAAACCCCTCTTCACTATAAACTGCATCGTAGCGTCGTCCTTTGACGGACAGGGAAAGATTTCGGGTTATTCCCAATAGTTATACGGAATAGTTTTCTTGGGAGGGCTTCTGGGAATTCAGTTCGCGATACTTCACCGCTTATTTTATTTTTATCCTTTAGTTTTAGTTGAGCACTTTCCACTGAATTCGATTTATTCAGCATTAGGCAAACTAATCTTTAAAAAAACATTGCAGGACGACCAGCAAGTCTTTGAAAAAAGAACCTAGGTCCACCAATAATCCACCAATTATTCGAATTTAGTGACATATTCATTCGACTAAACGTTTTTCCGACCAAATGTTTTCCATCATTAGTACTTACTCTTTTCACTCTCAAGCGAGCGGCTCTACTTATTCAGATTCTTTAGTAGAATATTCGTCTTACTTACATCCTACTAATATTATAAACGCGAAAGTTTGTATGAATGGATGTTTGTTTTGCTGTTGTTCAGGCAAAAACTACTGAACGGATTAAGATGAAACTTCACCATAGTAATGATTATACATCAGAATAATGTGTAATCATATGCTTCACCACACACACTTATAGCATACACATATGTGTATGCTATAAGTGTGTGTGTGTGTATAAGTGTGTATCTTTATAATATATAGCATACACATATGTGTATGCTATATATTATAAAGATATTTCGTGAAACGAAGTTCGCCGGGTCAGCTAGTTCTTAAACATAGGCATCATTCATGACTTTATTTTCAAACTTTCGCGATTCGAGCACTTTATTCTATACTACGGAACTGAACGCGCACTCTTAGAGGTTATTAACCCTTAATTACTCGCACGAAGAAAATCCCGTAATTACTCACATGGGGTCTTTACAGACCCCAAATAAAAAATTTAGTATGAAGTAGAAGAAATAAAAGAAATAATAATAATAATATTTTTTAAGTTATGTAAATAAATATTATCTCAAAAGAAATAAAAATACGTATCTCGGCCTTACACAAATTGAGAACACTTGAGTCAGAACAGAAGTTTTTTTTTTTAATTTTTGAGTTATTTAAAGGCAAAGTTATGTTTTAATTTAAAGTTATGTTTTAAATTTGTGTAAGGCCGAGATAAATTTTAATATCCTACTTCCTACTAATATTATAAACGCGAAAGTTTGTGAGGATGGATGGATGGATGCGTGGATGGATGAATGGATGGATGGATGTATGGATGTTTGTTACTCTTTCACACAAAAACTACTGAACAGATGAAACTTTGCAATAATATAGCTTATATATCAGAATAACACATAGGCTATAAATTATAGTTAAACTATAAAAACTAGTTAGATATATTATTTAGGCTTATCACCAGATTTATCTATTTGCATCCTAATCAGTAGGTCTTAATATGTTACTTACAAATGAATTTGATTTTGTTTTTTGGATTTACTGAACAATTCGTAGGCAACAAAAAAAAGTTGTCATGGGGTCACCGCTTAGGCACTCCTAAGCGGTGACCTCATCGACGTATCCAGCCACTCCCGGGGCTTGGTCGCTACTGGATTACAAACTTCGACAAGAATTATGATGCTATAGGGGGGCGGGGGGTAATTCGGGCAGTGGAAAGTCCTTCATTTTTTAATACGAAACTGCTTTGACCCCATGCGAGTAAGTAAGGTATCTCTTGTCTTCTTGCGCGCTAAGTCCCTTAGCACAAGAATAATTATTCACGTAGTTTAAAATCGGACTACGGTGTCAACTATATATATACTTATGTTGTTGTCCTATAAGTATGTTCCATAGCATTTCCACCTTAGGTAATCTTAGAAGGGGACTGTGAAGCGTCATTCATTCTTCTTACCACTTTAGGCAGTTTTGTGATAAGACTAAATATAGGGTGCGGTTTCGTCTCGATGATATCACTTTTATAAAATTTCGGTTTACTTTTTTTCAATTTCACTAGATAAATACAAAATCGATTTGTATTATTAATTTTGCTCCAAACCAAATAATCTAATCCACTGCGCGCGTACGTTCGGCAAGCGGCGGATTACGGAGGTTTATGACATAAGCTGTCGCATGCTGATGAAATTGGATTGAAAAGCTTCCAACCAAATCATCTAAACACACACATGCATAATTACGATCGTATAACGTCGTCGCTGTTGATGAGATTCTATTGAATTTCATATAAAGATGGGAAAATGGGTGAAATATACTCTCTTCTATCTTTCTCTTCTATTTTTTACTTATTTTATTAACAGGGTTACTTATGAAAATATTATCAAGTAATTTTAGGTAAGTTTTAAATACAACAAAATATGTATTTATTTTACAATTGAACAACATAGCATACCTGCTAAATAGTAATATGTAAATGACATATTTGTAATTAGGGGGAAGTCCCGTAACGCCGGACGGCACCTACCGCCGGACACCCGTATTATCTAAGCAAGTATAAACTTGTTCGATTCAAAGTACAAGTGAAAGGGGTGCGGAGGGCACATAGGTACATGATCACGCGCCGCAGCTCGCCTGTGATGCACAAGGCCATGGCAAGAGCTGGTGTTTGCTGTATTTGGCGGTGAATCACAGCGTCCGGTAAAAATCAATGTAAGTTATTCTGGCATATTTATGCATTTACATTTTAGTGGTATTTAAAAATTAAAATAGTACTTTATTGTTATCCGTAAGCTAGTGGTAAATAATTAGTTTTTTAAACATTTTTAGTAGGCACCACCTAATTGACAAAATAGTCTGTCCCCTAGCACCGGACACTTAGTCATCCCTTAGCACCGGACAGTAAACATATTGATATTTATTGTGAGAATTTACTGTATTTATTCTAATTACTTAATTTTGTTATCGAGTATAGAAGAATAAAGATAATTGAAATGCAAGAGAAAAAAAGAAAGGATCCTAGGAGCCACAGAACTCACAAACTGCTATTGATGATGTTTTTGTCCCAAAAACTGAGTATAAGGCAAGCTGCAACGTGATGTAATACTTCTAAAAGCACCGTGCGTGGCAAAATGTAGGGGGTTAAATAGAAGAAAAGAAGTGACAATGAAACCAAAGTTTAGTTGGTTTACTAGCACCTTCTCAGCAGAGTATGAATTAGTTTTAGTGGACAAAGTCAAATATTTATCCAACAGACGTATTCCGCTCATGAAAAATGAGTTTTAGAAGTTAACCTACGACTTTGCTGAAGTAATAAAGCATGTGCAGACATTCCAGAGTGTAGAGGTGGCTACATATGTGATGGATGTAGTCTATTTTGAAATATCCGATGCTAGGGCTATGACACAAATATTTGTCCGGTACTAGGTGCCAATTTTCTAAACTACATTTTTCGTTACTAAAGTTTGATTGATGGTATTAATATTTTTTTAAGCTGAGGTTGTGGTTTTTTATTTAATTTGATTTATAACTTTGTTATCTACTGTAAATCATAAATAAATAAATATTCCTAAAAACATTTTTTGGTATATTTATAAAAAACCTTAGGTGTCCGTCACTAGGGGACTTCCCCCTACACAATAATTATAATTATACACCTCTGCAAGACATATTAAAACTGTAGCGGACAGATCAGCCCTAGATGGAAAATGTATGAAGCCTAGGTCTCATTTAGCTTTCTTTCGTTACCTTTGCAATGTATAAAGTTTAGATTTAATGATTTAAAAACACACGTTGTAAGTACTGGACCTAGTCCAGTACTTACGAGTACAACGTGTGTTTTTTGTATGAATATGAGTAATGCAGTTTTCTTAAGTAAAACGACTGTAGGTCGTTATTGTTTGCACGTAGCTATACTAAAACGTTAGTGCTAAGCTATTGTGACTTGTAGAAAGGTACTTACAGGATGTGACTTGTGGATAAGTCCTAGTAAGAATGTACTTTATGTTTAAGATATGGTGTATAATTGTAAAAATAGCATGAAAACTGTGTAATAATGTTGTAAATACGCTGTGAAAATATATAATTTTGTAAATAAATGGTTTTGATGTGCGGTTGTTTCAACGAAGGACGCATGTAAATTATATATTGGATCATAGAAAAAAGAAATGTTGACGTTCACATACAGAATTTTGTAAAATACTTATCTCGAGTAATTTTTTCGAATATCTATACACAAACTGATGTTAACAAAGCCTATGCATAATTCATAGATGATTTGTGTACCTCTACAAAGAAAAAAGATTTTTATAAGTAAAATCCAAACTGGAAGAATAAGGGAATTGCTATTTCAAGTAGGAAAAAGAGGGAATTATACATCAAATCATTTACTAAAAATTCTACCGAATATCAAGAGATGTACAAATTATATTGAAGATTATTAAAACGTGTAACTTCATACTCAAAAAAACCTACCAACATAAGATACATACAACGAAGTACAAACAAATCTAAAGCAACCTGGGGTTTAATCAAACAATACAAAAGCCCAACAAATACTATACGCACAACAATAGACAATGAAGAGGTTATCGACCAAAAAATAATATGTGAAAAAATAAATGACGACTTTATAAACATAAACAATGAAACTCAACAAAAGAACGAATCAAACCCAAAAAAATATTGAACATCTTACAGATAAACATTTTAGTACAATATTTTTGCGTCAGTTCACAGTTCAGAAATAAAAAATATTGTGAATAAATTAAAAAATAAGAAATCGTGTGGTTATAACAACTAATAAAATAAAATTTTAATTGCAACTAATAAAAAGATGTATAGATATTATTGCTGAACCTCTGGCTTAGGCTTACATAATAAATTTATCGATATCCACTAGGATTTTTCCAGTAGAATTAAAAAAAGCTATAATTAAACCCGTTTACAAAAAAGACTCTAAGAAAGATATAAATAACTATAGACCAATTGTTATTTTACCCTCTTTCTCTAAAATATTTGAAAAAGCCATATTTAACCAACTCTATACATTTTTGATCTCTAATAATATTATAAGCAACAAACAATTCGGATTGCAAAAAGGGAAAAATATCATCATTGGCTATTTTTGATATGCTCAAGCAAGTGTGGGACGATATAAATGCAAAAATCCAGGCGTCGCGTCCCATTATTTTTAGATATGTCTAAAGCATTTGACTGTGTGGTACACAAAAAGTTTCTGCAAATTCTGGAACACATTAGCATCAAAGGACATGCACTCAAATTAATTGAATCCTTTTTAAAAAATCGCACTCAGGCCACTGAACCGTGGCGGCCTCAAGATAGTGACAACCGCCTTGCCATCGTGAGGTCGTGGTTTCTTATCCCGGTCCCGTACCAATTAGTTCTTTGGAATTTATGTACGGAATTTAACACCACTGGCTTTTCGGTGAAGGAAAACATCGTGAGGCAACCTGCATACGTCCGTAGAAGAAATTTGATAGAGTAATGTGAATCCACCAACCCGCACTGGGCTAGCGTGGTAGATATGGCCCAATCACCCTTCGTGGGTAGGGTTACGTCCTGCAGTGGACTACTAAAAAGGCTGGTACGGTACGGTACTCAGGCCACTTCGTTTCTGATATACGACAAAAAAACAAAAACATTAAAAGAGTTACAATCTAATTTTAAATATATTTCACTGGGGTACCCCAAGGCAGTATTCTAGGGCCACTTCTATTCTTGCTCTATATTAACGATTTACCAAGGTTAACTAATGATACTCGTATGTGTGTAATGTTTGCCGACGACGCCACTATTTACATATTGAAAAAAACATTCGACCAATTTTTTGAAACTGAAATAAATAATAACTTACACCAGGTTATTACATGGCTTCAAAAGCTAAATTTAAAAGTGAATATAGAAAAAATCAAACTAATTTAATTTATTTTAGATCCTATCAACAAAAACAATTACAGCTAAATGTTGAAAATAATGACAATAAAGTAGATTTTGTAAACAATACTAACTTTTTGGGAGTAAAGATAGACTGCAACCTAAATTGGAAAGAACATGTTCTACAAGTAAATAAAAAACTGTCTCAATACTGTTATGCCTTATCCGTAATCAAGAATTCCACTAGTAAAACTATTGCAATAAATGTTCACTACGGAAATGTTTATCCTCACTTGAGTTACAGGGTGATTTTTTGGGGAAATTCCGTTAATGTACAATAAACTTTTGTCTTGCAAAAATGATGTATACGTTTTTTTTTTTTTTTTTATTTCGAATAGGTTTGCGTTTGACTACACACTGCCTGATGTTAAGCAGATGTGCGGTCTAGGTACGTGTCATTTGCAATTTAAAAGATACAGATTTATTGCGAAGTATATTTAGAGAGAACAGCTTTTTGACGTTATCTGGCATTTATATTCTAGAAATCTGTTTATTTGTAAAAAATAACGAACACTACTTTCTTGCAAACAGTTCAAGCTGTGCTGCCATCTTGCGGTCAAAGCAAAAATATAATATTGGCATACCTCAGGTCAATAATACTAATAGCAAATAGCTCCTACTACAGTGCAACCAAAGTTTATAATCATTTACTAATAGAATTCAAGTCTCTCAGATTGACATTATTCAAACGTAACTTAAAATCTTAGTTAATAGCAAAAACATTCTACTCACTAAAAGTTTTTTTTATGACTAGCACCTTTTACCAATGTACCTAAAATGATGTTACCTACAATAAAATTGTAACAAAAATATATTTTAGAAATAGTAAATATTAGATGTTATGTTACCCTACACAATTACACATTCTTTGTTTATGTGTGTATTATAGTAGCTATAAGATCTACCTAGACCTATAAAAATAGGTAATTATTGTGTAAAATATTGCACGCGCAAAAAGGGTAAAACTGTGATACTTCTTTTATATTTTTTTAACAACATAATATGTACCAGTTTTATAGCAATAAAATAAACGATATTCTGATCCTGATTCTGATTCTGAAAGTCGAGTTTTGGTTGCATTACGGTGCACTTCCCAACTCCTCAACAATAACTGTGGACCAAGTTACTAAAAAATGACTTTACCTATCGACAAACGAGCGATGGGCGGTAAGTAATTTTTAGAGTTCCGTATCCAAAGGGTAAAAACGGCACCCTATTACTAACATTCCGCTATCCATCTCTCAGTCTGTCTGTCTATCACCAGGCTCTCATGAACGGTGAAAGCCAGAACGTTGAATTTTGCACAGATGACGTATTTCTGTTGCTGTTATAATAAAAATACTGAAAATAGAAAAAAATAATTATAAATATACACAAAATATTTATTTAAAAATTAACTTAAAAAAGAAATAGTTAAATTAAAACAAAATAAATATTTAAGGAGGCTAAGAATATCAAGTTTCCTTCAATAATAATAATTAAATTAAATTTATTAAGAGGAGCTTCCATACGGTACGGAAGCCTTTGCGCGCAAGTTCGACTCGCACTTGGCCCACTTATTATAAAACGTTTCATTTAGTTAAGGGTAGTTCATCCAACATAGATAACGCATTAGCAGTAGCCTTTACCTGTAGCGCGGTCGTACCTCCGGAGGGACCTGCTAGGTACTTTGACATCGGACTGACAAAAGTAGGATTAGGTGTATTGCAAACAACATAATATTCAGGTTAAGGTAATCCACCTATACTCTATATACATTTTAGAAACTTTAGTTACTTATCAAAGCAGTATGTTATTTTTTTTATTCGACTAAGTTCTTCATTCTCTTTCAAAATTTGTACCACGATTGACCCTAAGCGATATATCAGCGGTATGTTATTTTTATAAAACGTTTCATTTAGTGAGGGTAGTTTATCCGTCGACACGACAAACGCATTAGCGGCCGCCTGTACTCGTGGCGCCGTTCCCTGCACCTCCAGAGGGGCTGCTTGGTACATATAAGACTGAGAGAAATGGAATTCTACTATTAATTTGAAATAACTAACAATTACAAAATACTCTCTTGACTTGTCTAAGCTATGAGTTATATTTTATTTCGACTGCGGTCTTTATTCTTTCTACATCATCGACTTGGCATTTTTTCCCCCACATTCTATATTGATGCTCCACATTAATATCACGATCGACCACAAGCGAGATATCAGCGGTAAGTTATTTTTATAAAACGTTTCATCTAGTGAGGGTAGTTCGTCCGTTGACACGACAAACGCATTAGCGGCCGCCTGTACCCGCGGCGCCGTTCGCTCGTACCTCCAGAGGGGCCGCTGGGTACCTACATATCGGACTGACATAAGTGGAATTATAAGCCTGAATAATCAGTACATAAACCTAAAACTTTATTTTAGGGTTTGATAAAACTGTACGTACATGTGGTATATGGATGAGGCTATAATATTTTCGTATAATTTTATTATATATACTTACGATGTACAAGACGTATTATTATACCATTACTATGTAAATCTGGTATATATATATATATATATATTTTTTTTAACAAAAAGAAATGTAAATGAATGAGTGTTTTTTATCACACAGGTCGTTCTTAACTACCCACTTATTAGGAGTATAAAACTGATACAATTGACGGAAAAGTAATTTTATTTCTAAATCTCTGTGATTTTAATCATAAAACATAAATCTACATGAAGGTCAATAGAATAACGCGTCATAAGACTACCTCTCAAAGAACCATAAGAAACGAGGATAGTAGAAATCATTATTAATTCCGCATATAAGCTATTAAAAGCAGATTCTTTAAAATATCCAACGTATAAGTGCCATAGCACAACTCAAAGTAAACGTCGGGTCGCGTAGGCCCAGCTCCGTGACTTTGAACCATCACAAAGTTTTACGCTAAAACGTTCGGGGCGTTCTCATTTTATTTTAACACGCTAAGAGGCCCGTCCCGTCATATTTCACTCGGAGAACATTAAAGAACGGCTAAGTGGAGTTGTTACGGCTGACGATAATTGAGCGTTTTTATAAGCGTCTAACAACGAGCGATTAGTGGTGCTATTAACTCTATGGGCTTACACGGGCTGTGAGACCGGTGACGCGCATAGGGGTTCCGCGTCCGAGTTTCTGCAAATAATATAATAGGATAGCTAGATGACTAAAAAAAATAATTATTAGTCGGTCAAATAGATTATCTAACTTCTATATACTTGACTTCGGGATTATACCATCATATCCACTTTCAATATTAGTTGTTAATTTCAATCCATACTTTGTTTCCTTTTTGGTGGAAAGACATTTATTTTCTAATTGCCATGATAACAGTAACACTGTCGATTGGCCATATTGAAACAATATTATGTACTTAGAACTAGATTTTCTGTGTTGGTGCTTTGGACAAATATACTAATAGTATTTTAAATATGAACAGCAATAAAATATATTAGCAGCTATATACAATACTCGTATATGAGCTATTTCTACCTTTTTCGTCCATTTTATTTACCTAAATAAACTCATACTAAGACCTTTGAATCCTTTGATGGCTATATTGATTTAGATGGTCCACGTAGAAACGTTTGCTTCATGTAGCCCATGCATATATCAAGCACACGTTCCTTGCTAGTTTGCATACTAGGTAAACCTACCTGTGGCTAGTATATTAATAAACGTGCAAGTGTGCACTATATTTCTTGTTGTTTCCTTCGGTAAACCGAACGTAGTTAGGTGTCTTATAGCTGCCATAGACACTGGCGACGTCCCCTACCATCGCCATTGTTGATAACTACGCTATTGACAAGATGAAACTCACGATGATGATATTCGCTATCCAGGGCTTCGCTTCTTTATAAAACTTGCCTGAGCTATACTGATGTCTCGGCCTACTTCTAGCTCTTATAGCGTAGTTTGACTAGGTGTCTGTCAGCGATCACCAAAGTTAAGCAACGTTCAGCACGGTCGGTTTTCAGATGGATGACCGCGGTTGACATTTACAACTGAGCGCTACCTTGCCTCGGACGACACGTTAAATTGTACGCCCCGGTTGTATTAACCGATTTGCTATGTCAGAGGCGTTCGGGCGGCTTAAAAACTGACACCAGGGCCTATAGAGACTTACTTACAGCCTACCTCCATTGACACAGTACATCGCTCAACTGAATTACGTTATGTGTAAAGGAGTGTTAATATTTCGGTGACAGATTTGGCAGGGACCGATCGATCATCGTGAACAAATGTTTACTGTTACTATAGGTATAAGTTATGCAACATTACTTTTATTTTCTTGTTGAAACCATTTTCTAAAAGGTTGGAAACTTATAGATATTTTACCTGTCTAAGAGTTTAACATACAATAAATGTGTTATTTTTTTAATATATGAATATAGTTATGACCTAAATAACTGCTGATCTAACATTACTTAGATAATTTTTTTAATGTACAAATACATTTATTGAAATTAAGCTTAAACATAAATGAAAACTGTTAGTGTTACAACTGACGGGCTTATTTTTTAAGGGCAACCCGTTCATTTTTGGATGGAAAGGATTAATTTAATGGCTATATGTACAATTATATAGATTTTGATTTCTCAGACACAATTAATGAAAATAAGTTTTGAATTTTTTAAATGACTATTTTAGTTAATTTCTTATCATCAGATACAAATCAATAACGTCTGAATTGATCCATTCATTTCACCTGCTCCGACAAATCAATGACGTCGTATCGGAAAACACTTCAAAGGAACAATAAATCTAGAAGACTAAAAGCGATTCATTAAGAAACGATCATGATTCGAATGGCAGCGAGTATAAATGAACACGAGTTTCGAAACTCGGGGTATTTAATTGGCATTAATGAAATCTCGTTAGGCGCTAGTGTCCGCGCGGCGGACGAACGCTGCGCGAATATAAATGTATCGGGATAGTGGGCCATCCACTAACCATAGCTTTAGGACTTTTAAAAGAAAATGGTTTACAAACTGACAAAGTGGTCAGATGATCAAACTCAATGCAGGGACGCGTTGTTTGCTAGCCACTTCTAACTGGGCTAAAGACCTATATCCAAAAGCAACCACCCTATGGCTGACGTGATGATGATGACAACATAATAGACGTGTACGCCATTTGAAGATAAGTATATATAAAACAGTGGGCTATGCAATGCTACAACGGTACGTACAATTCGATACCATACGATAAGCAACATCTTTATCAATTAACTGTAAATATGTAAAAAGTAATTTATATATATATATATATATATATTTGCTTGCAATGTATACTGATGTGCCTATATCAAGCAGAGTCGAATAAAATTAGTAATTATCTGTCAAAGATTTTTTTCCATCTCTATTCAAAGGTCAAGTCTATTCAAATGTGCTTATAATTCTTGGTGAGATTACATCCTCAGGCAACCTATTCCAATTATAAACAACTCTTTTGCAGAAGATGTGATGTACAGTGTTGGTTAATGATGGTGGAGGCTGTAAGACGAATTTATGACGTCTGATGTCGCGCATATTTTCCTTCAAGGTGTACAAGTCGTGATTTATGTAGTGTAGTGTTTATGTACTGTAGTTATTACCGACAAAATAAACCAAATATATAAACACTATATTAGCACAAGTATCATGCTTATATACCATTTTATTAGACGTAAATGTACATTAAACTTGTGTCACACTCCAAAGCAACTACTCACCTCAGTACTGCAAGGCGTGGCATGTCTATGTTGTAGCTGCTTTAATCTTTACCTCCACTTGTATTCTAAAAACTGAATTGAAATAGCAATTACGCTATCAAATCATTACCTCAGTAAACAAGTAGTAGTAGTAATTAAAGTTTGCTAGTAATAAAATATGCTAAATTTAATTTTCTACAATAATGGTCTTTGTGACTTTTGTCCTAAAGTGCATAGGTTCCGAGATATACGAGTAGGCCAAACACGTTTTTTCAAGCTGACGTTTGAAGATCCACTTGGATCTGTCAGCAATTTGTGATTTTTAAGCTCAGTAAGTGATCCTAAACCTTATAAAAATAAATTAAATCGGAAAATTAGTGCAAAGATAAATTCTATTTTTCATAAACCTACATGCCAAAGCCAACTAAATGATCTCAAAGTCAAATCGATAATTTTATCATCAAAACTAAAGAAAAATTTCAAAATAAATATAATTTTTTTACTATGTGATCTTTATCGACGCCGTAATTTGATCGTTAACTACTTACAGACTAACTAAAACGATACGCTAAAATCAACTTTACACACCATTATAACCATAGCAAAGTTTATACTTTCAGTACCAAGGGAAAAAGAATGACGAACATACACATAGTGTGTCTGCGAGTATACGTATTCCCGAAGGAAAACAAACCTTTTTTCGTGTCATTGGACCGTTACACAGACGCAAAAAGATTTTATATTGATACCACATAAACTTTGTAAACAATGCAACCTTTGTAATCCTTTTAAATCAGTATAATATCTAATCGTTTTTGGCATTTACTTGTTAGTTATTTTGTAGATATAGGAACGAACCAGCATTTTTTTACAATTCTACCAATATTACAAACGCGATTTTTTTTTAGCATATATGGATGTTTGACGCAAAAGGCTGAACCGATTTGGATGAAATTTGGTATAAAGGTAGCTTAGACCTTGGATTAACACATAGGCTACTTTTTATCTCGGGCTAACGCGAGTAAGGCGCCGCAGGGCGCAGCTAGTTTCTTTATCTTTTGGTTATTTTATTTATCCGTCACTTCAATGTAAAGGTTTTGTGTAAAAAAACATTAGCAAAATATGTTACGTACTTCTGTAAATATTAAAAATTCTCATTGGCAGACCAAATAATATATTAATAAAAAGTGTGACTCACTTAAAACCTTATTTTAAATTCACTACGATTCATCTTTCTCTCTATTAGATGGCCCAGTAATGGCCCGCGGCCGCCGCCTTCGCGACAAGAGCCCAATCAGCCCAGATATCGCCATAACTCACTTACAAGCCGACAATCTGCCGCATTGTTCCCTATTCCCGACTCTATACAATTAGGCACTTTATGAACTGCCGTACGATTCCTTCAATATTTCTTTTCAGTTTGCCTAATGGAGTAAGCGAATTAGTGATCGGAGTCTCCTTTATTGGAATATACGAGTAGGAAGAGGTGCGACGTAGCAACTATGGCGTAGGCGTGCTACGCTTTGTAATGTAGAGGTGCTACGTCTCATCGCTAGGCGTAAGCGTGCTACGTAAATGTAAAATTCATACGTTTCTTAGCTCGGCGTACTTGTTACCATAGAATAAGAACTTACTTGTCATTCTTCCGAGGCTGCTACAGATAATCTATTTAGCAAATTAATAGAAGAAAATACTTTACTACTGCAATATATTGATAAGACAGACAGACAGACAGACAAAACTCTTTATTTACAACCACAATATGAAAAATAAACACTATTTACACATATACGACAAAAAATATGATTATGAAGTGGCGGCCTTATCACCCATGGCGATTTCTTCCAGGCTATATATGATAAGCATTACAATAAAAAATACATCATTGAAATTTCGTTTAGCTGTCCTGTAAACACTGTTCATTAGTTTTAGTCAAGAAGTTACCACAACAATAAATGAATCTGAATCTTAATCAAGAGGGCGCGTTGCTGTTTTATGTATTTGAGCCATGTTTGCATACATATTGAGCCCGTATACAGAGGCGCCATCGTAATTATATTAGCTAAATAGCATAGTTCTGTTTCTTTTTCACTTTAGGCATTCGACTTTTTACGTTGCTATTAAATTTACGCGGGCGCCTCTGTAATCGGGCTTACTGTGGATGTACAAATGATTGCTGACACACACAAACACAATATGGATTTGCACCATTATTACATGCATAGACGAACATAAGGTAAAGGGTACGGTGCGCTCGTAGTTTGCAACAACTATATGATTATTTTTAATTGCTATCGCTCACTCGGTTTTAAGTGCTATCACTGATGATCATTTAATTATTCTCTCCATCAATTCAACAGATATGCGGCTACGATTCGTATATTACCACGTGAGTCGCCGAGCCGGGAATATGGCGGCAGCCGAACTCACCTGCGCCGCAAATATTATCATAATATTAACTGCCGACAATGCTATTCAATGCTTTACGTTCATAAATCCACTATATTCGAATATTATTATCTGACTACTCAATATGAGTACTATTATTGCTTATGGAAATAATTATTATCTATATTATAAATTGATTCCTGGCTACAGAATATTTATGTATATTTCGGTGCCATTATAATTATAACGAAATTCATTTTTTGCTAGAAACCTCGAGTTTTGTTCCATATACATTTCTAAAATTAACCATTATTTAAAAAACGAGCATACAAAAGAAGTTAATTGATAGATACAGATAGATACAGATTTCCTCCAAATGAACCACATATAAGAACGAGTTCCTTTTATCCACGGAGTAGAAAAAACAGACATTCAGCGGTTTTTTGCTACTTGGATGAGGCATTTCATTCATATCAATGGATTTCTTATCAACAGAGACTAAATATTCAACAAACAAAACTAACATAGCTTTTATATATTCCTACGTCTCCCTAAAGGCCGAAACACACACACGGCGGGCGCGGGTCGGGCGCGGGTCGGGCGCGGCGCAAGGCGGGAGTACGGCGTGTCTATTAGTACCTGTTTCAATGCACGACAACACACAGATCGCGTGCGCGGGTCGGGCGCGGGGCGGGCCGAGCGCGGGAGCCGCGCGCCAGCCGCGCCCGTCGCCCGCCACTACAGACAGAGCGCGGGACGCGCGGGTCGGGCGCCGTTGCATTCGTTGGATTTCGTCGTAATACAAGTATTCACCAACAAGTGTTCACACAGAGAGCGTGCGCGGGTCGTGCTCAGCGCGTGTTGTGAATACGTCAATGAGATTTTGTATATTTTTACAATTTTGCTATGGATCTCAATGAAAAAATTATTGAAAGTGTTCGTAAACATGCTTGTTTGTACAAATCAAGGTACAACAAGTACAATAATGCTGTTCTGAAGGCAAGGATATGGCAGCAAATTGCAGATCAATTAAATGAGAGTAGTAAGTGTTTGAAGTAACGAAAAAGTAGTTCTTCTTCCGTGTCCGAATCCTCCGACATTTTCAATCACACTGAGTTTTCACAGCAATCGATGCTGCTAACAAGGTAGGTCGACCCGTCCCGCCACGCCACCGACCCGCGCCGTGCCCGCGCGATGTGTGTTGATAATGGAACAGCGCGTGTCACGCGAAGAACACGACCCGACCCGCGCCCGACCCGCGCCCGCCGTGTGTGTGTTTCGGCCTTAAATAGAGAAGTTTTGATTTTACGCTGGTTTCTGCGCGCGACGCTTGCAAAGCTTGCTAATTTCACCCGTCAACAATGAAGCTAAAATTAGAACATTGTGGTCAAATACGCTTGCAATACGTTGTAATTGTGTATTCTAGGACCTAGAGTACATATTTTAAAATTCGACTTTAGTACGAAGGTTTATAACATGTTTTTGATTAAGGACAAATTTGTATGTTCGAGACTAGAGGTGGAGATTAAATGTTATAACAATTTAAATAACACGTTTAATAAAGACTAACACTTACCATCTATAATTGAAATAAACATGAGTCGTGTTTGTATGATGATAATGGCAGTTTTACAGAATCTAAGAAAAAATAACACTTAACGTACGGAGTGCAAATAACTGTTTTTCATTACGCTATGAATGTTTTTCAAATATTATAAAAAATAACAATTTGGAAATTAACATTTAACCTCTCTTATCTTTTAACACCTTTTGCTTTGAATGATATAACCTCGTAATCTCAAAGTAGTTAATTTTTAATATAAATTATAGATTGAAAAATATATTGAGTAAATTACTTGAGAAATTTAAAATCCTTCGAAACATTTTTAAGAGCATAGGCATAAAGCATACAGTCAAAAGTATTGAGTTTCTTGCAAAACTTAATTTGATGACAGGATGACATAATTTGGTATTCTTAGATATAATTGTACCTACTCATCATTATGACCAACTCTTACTTCAGGTACTTTACTACAGCTGGCCCATACATTTTGTCGAAAACTTAGCTTATTAGCTTGTTAGCAGATAATTTAATATGTTGTTTATTCTACATAACTGTTTAACAATATAACAACAAACTATATTATTAACATTACTAACAAAAAAACGAAACGCGTAAGATATTAAAAAAATAACAGTTATAATTTTAAAATTTAATTTAACATATTATTTATTTTAAACGTTTAATTTTTAACAGTTAAAATGTTTCAATGTTTAATCACACCTCTACTCGAGACACATGTCTACTTTGTAATGGAGCCGGATGCATTTCAAAGCACAAATATAACCACTAAATAACACTCCTAGTTGCTTTACGATGATGAGAAAAAACTGACAACGACACGTGAAAAGATGCATATTTATGTGCCATATTGCACATTGAATTGGTAAAGATGAAGTTACAATTTTATTAGTATTGTATCATACTATTCGCCCACTGAAGAGCCCAATCTAAACAACACATAGCTGTGACCCTTTAAAACGTATATATGATTCAAGAAAACTATAAGGAATGGTGTATCGGCAGCTGTAAAACAATAGATTTATGGCAACCGGGTGCCGGCAGCGATCGTGACAAACAGCGTTTTGATGGCGGCCCCCGGGTCTCTATCAGCTAAACGCGGTGTCGGCGAAGACCAATCGTCGTCTACTATCCTGCTTGTTCATGTGGTGCGAGTAATTGGCTCGAAAAGGATAAAAGGTGATGTTCAAAGCCTCTACGCTTATTTGATAAGAGCGTCGGTCACGTTCCCGAGCCGGCGGCAGCTCTAGCTGCTCCAATATCCTTCCTAGGCCGCTTTATTCCGGCAATAACGATAAAACCCGCTATTTACGCCACCCGCTTTATGAAATATAAACTGTTAAAATATTTCTTATTTATTCCTCGTTCGGTGTCGGTCGGTCATACATGAACGGGTGTGGCGCGTAGAGAATTAGAATAAGGAACGGTTCATTGAGGTCCGTACCCAACGTGTGAATGCGACGGTATTTTTATTTTATTTATTTACGAGTACTTTACATTGCGATATTATGGTCGTACGCATAGCGCCAACAAGTAGATGAGGGTAAGGTAACGCGCGATGCTCATTGATAAAAATAAATGTATTTGTAATCAGAATACTAAACAACTTAAAGCAAAATAATACATTTTAAAAGACAATTTTTTTTTTAAATAATTTGTTGCTAAAGGTGACGTCCACAAGTGGTATATTATTCATAGTAAAATCGAACCAAGATGATATATACATTATTTGAAAGCTTGTTTTATGGGCTTCCCAAAAATATTTAATTTAGATTTTTTCACCCCTCCAATTTTTTTTAAATGCGAAAAATAAATTGTATGGAAAATAACAATAAAGCTTATTACTTTTTCTAGTTTAGCAATGATTAAGTGCTTCTATCGTTATTTTACTTGCATTCGTAGCTGATTCTTCCACATTCATATCTTAATTTGCTAAAATTAAAAATCATAACCTATCAGTGTGACCAGTTAGTAGGTACAATGTGACAAAAAACACTAAAAAACTGTGTCTTATTGGTAATAATGCTTCCGTTTAACAATAATGGAGGTTACTTAACCAGGTTTGATAGAGATGAACTACCTATTGAGCCAAATATATTTATATATCCTAATAGATTCAAAATTAATTTTAAAAAAGACGGAGGGCTCTTTTTTGGTTTTAACTGATGTAATAGACTCAGAAAAATATGAACTTTCTCGAAATGTAACGAGTGTAGTGGTTCGAATTTTTGATTATTATTATACCAGCCTCCATACATTTTGTGGACATGTCCTTTATTATTTCTTTGTATATTTTTATTTATCCTGAGATAGATCTCGCGGTCCTGAAATCATTTGTTCACCTTGTTGGTGGATGTACAGTTTGCTTGTCGGAACGTAGCCTCACTCGAAATAATAGAATAAGAATAAGAATCATTTATTGCAATACTATGTACAAAGATGTTACTTAATTATACTTAGATTAGTGTCAATAGTAGACCCTTAACGGGCGTGCAATGAGTAGTTAGTACAGTTACAGTTTTTAAAAAATAATATAATTAATTTACAGATGTGAATCATAAGTAATTAGTAACAATACAAAAAACCGGACAAGTGTGAGTCAGGCTCGCTCATCGAGGGTTCCGTACAAATACGTCATTCAAATAATTAAGAACCTGTTTTAGCATGTGCTAATGAAATTATTTTATATGATACCTTACATGATACGAATACTACTCACTTTGAATTTTGTAACCAGTTTTGTGAATTTCGAGGCCATATTTAATTGATTTAAATAAAAATGTACAGTTTTCAGATTTATTCCTATATGTGTACTCTGAGACAATGCTTTTTGCCAAATTTCATAGTTCTATGTCAACGGGAAGTATCCTGTAGGTTTTGATTTTTGTGAGTGCGAAATATGCGGTTTTTTACTACATAAACGGCTCTAACTTTTTTTAACGATAACTGAGAAGTTTTTCTTATACACAACTGCAAGAGATATAAACTGTTAAAATGCATAGATATACGTATACAGTTTAAATTTCAACTCGGTATCTTTACGCGTTTCCGAGATAAAGAGTCTTGACATACACACAGACGGACAGACGGACAAAAAAGTGATCCTATAAGGGTTCCGTTTTTGCCGTTTGAGGTACGGAACCCTAAAATTAAGTAAAAATATATCATTATATATTTAGATATTTTTAGATTACATTATTATGTAATCTAAAAATATATAAATAGCTTGTAGAATGACATTACCGATAATTCAAATCATATTGCAAAATGTTCACTCATCTCTACAACCCCCGAAGTAGCAACATCACCCCCATTATTACAGCTCATCGTCAAAATGAAAACAACATTAACAAGACGAGCGGCTCGTCTATTCAACGCCTAACTGTCTAATCTATGGTGTTGCCGAATTTTATAAGCACGAGTCGAAGGCTGTGATTTATGTGCCGATACCGGGCCGCGAGGTGCCTCCTGCATGCATAAAAAGGTACTTTATCGCCGATACCCTCCCTTCTCTACCTCGCCTTCCCTTCCCGGCTGAGACGGTCCCACTCACAGATCTGAAAAGAAGGCCTATCACGCTTCGTTCTGGCGGGAAACGTTCTACCAAATTGTTCTCCTGAACATTAAAAAAAAATATCATAAACATGTAAACTGACTATAGCCTATAGAATACAACATAAACTTGCATTCATAACGTAGCTTTAAGGCGCCATAGTATCAGCGCAATTTTTCATATGAGCGGGTGAAGACCAATACGCCCCCGATTTCGCCCGATTTTTGCATTCAAAAATCAATATAAAATTGATATTACCACTTTTTTCGAAATTTTTTGGATGAAAGCTATAGTTCAATTCATGCGCATAAATAACAGATAATCAAAATAAAATTGTAAACGTGTAGAAAAGTGCCCAAAAATGCAATAAACTTTCATAATTTAGAAATCATAGATTTGTTCTGAAACGGTATCTTCGCATTTAATTTCTATCGAGCGATGTTTTTTGAATTGTGTTTCGAGTTATTGATTCCTCTACCATATAGTATTGAAAATATTGTGTATTTTATTTTTATTCGACAACTTCAAGGTTTGATGGAGAAAAGTCAGTTTAACTAGGGCTCTATACAGGTATTTTGAGATTGGATGGCGGCTTAAGTTTAAGATTTACTAGAATAAAAACACTGTTATTTTCTTGCATTTAAGCTAAGTCTAATGTCTGTATTGCGGTAATCATTTTGAGCCTCTAATTGTCAAAGCAGTTGTCAAACAAAGCAAATTCTCGCAAAATCAAAAATAAATTAATTTTATAGTTACTCGTAAGTACATAAACAAATAGTATGTTTATATTCTCTAATCAAATTATCGTACATCGTCTATCTGTACATCTGTAGGTACCTATTCCTATACATATAAATAAAATTGGAGTGTCTGTTTGTAATATTGAAATAACTGGTTTTACTACATGTATATGATTATATACAAGGTACATACACCAAAATATTTTTTTTACAATTTTTGTCTGACTGTTCCGGCTAATCTCTGAAATGGCTGGACTGATTTTGACGCGACTTTTATTGGCAGGTAGCCGATATAATAAGGAGTAACTTAAGCTACGTTAATCGACTGTTAGGCGGAACGAAGTTCGCCGGGTCAGCTAGTATTTAATAAGAACATCACAACTAAGTGTTTGTAAAAACGAATAAAATTACTTACACAAACCAATAAATGCTCTGTTCATGCTTTCAAGCAACAGTTAATTTTGTAACGTATGAATCCTAAAGTAGTATTTCCGAGGTAAAGATAGATATTCTTTATAGAGCACACTGAAGAAACAATTTAAAAAACAACCAAATAATTATACAAGCAGATCTAGTGCCACAAGTAGTGGCCTTGTTGCTGAGAGCGATGTCGTCCAGGCAACCAGTATACCACTACCACTGTCCAGCGCATATATACTAAGTGCGTCGGTTATGGCCACTGTTCCGGTTTTGGTCATCTGATGTCAAAATTATTGCATCAAAAGTTATAAACAACAAACCATATTGTTTGTGTGATTTTCAAAGTGTGATATTTTGTTTCAAAATATTACTTTAATTTTAAAACTATCTAGACCATCGATTGTTTACACAGTCATTATAATTCAAAGCGGCTAAATGATAACAAGATGGTCAGAAACAGTGCTTCTACCCTATTGTAGGTAAGTGTCTCACGTTCCAGCTTGCAGAAACCCTCTATCGATCTCCACGGTCGTGCTCCTCGATAACTCTCCCGAACACTACATCATACATCAGCAGGATTTATGTCTTTTTGTAGAACGTATGAAATTCATGTCGTTTGATAGCGCCCGGGTGATGGCCCGACGGCGACGGTCGCACTTTACGACGGGCGCACGTGTGCTAAGGCTGCTCGTTTATGGTACTTAACTGATATCTGAAAAGTATTTTTTTTTTAATATAATGACAATACTACACTACTACTACATAGAAAGCAATTGGATCATCCACAGACCCTTGAAGGTCTAAAGATAATCCAAGTGCTCAAGCCCACTGCCAGTTGGCAGCGTGCCCAGCATGCTGGCAGCATTGCCACGCTGAATGGCAATGCTTATACGTTGAGCCAAATAAACACCAGCATTTTGGTCACGCGTCGCGTCCACCAGACGCTCAGAAAGACTTTTGAAAACGAGATGAGCTCCCGGCCCCCACGGACCCAAAGTCTCAACTCCAAATGGCTCAAATATGTAACCACTGCCGAGGTTAGCATATTTGCGCCGCTTGTGCTACTCAGCCGAATTGGCCGCCGCTCCAGCCCTACTCTGAGTCTCAGGAAGATGTGACGGTGCCAAAGTATCGACGCAAGTTGCGTCCCATACTAAGGGCCGTCCACACTTCCATGGGACCAGCGTCATGCCGTCAGGCCTCTGAAAAGTTGTGTCGGCTGAATTAATAGAAAATATGATGTTATAGCTTAAAACATAATACTAGGTATAGCCCAGCATGAGGTACCGTCATGGGCGCCAGAATTTATTTTCAGAGAGAGATGCTCCGGTTCCAACGCGAAACCTGCATGACCGACTTGACCCGTGTACAGAATTAGCGAATATTTCGTATGGATCGATGTAGCATTTTTCACATTATTGTTGATTTATCAAAATGGCTCAACCGATTTCGATAAAATTTAAATGAAACCAATTTCAAAGTATATTATTTTCAATAAAAAAATAATTATTGAAATCGGACAACTACGAAAAAAGTTATGCGGCATAACTTTTTTCTTTTTTTTTCATACGCGTCGAATTTTATACTTCCTCCAGTGGTTAATCGGTCAAAAAATACCTCGCTGTCCTCCGAACTCGCAATCCTAAAATATAAGATTTTTTTATTAAAAAAAATGTCAAAAATCTTTCTGAGTGGCTGGTGGACGCGACGCGTGACCAAAATGCTGATGTTTGTTTGACTCAACGTATTAGCATAGCCATTCAACGTGGCAATTCTGCCAGCGTGGGCAGTGGGCTTGAGCATTTGGATTATCTTTAGACCTTTAAGGGTCTTTGGATGATCCAATTGCTTGATATTAGTAGTAGTAGTTTATGTAGTCTTCTTCGTCGTATCGATGATCTAAATAGGTATCTGTTTACAAGACCTTTTCCCCAACGATTCGCCACTACCACTCCACGAGGGGATGCTTGGTACAAGTCCTGAAGAGTGCAAGTTGGGCCCTGAGGACGTGCTGGCAGGTGCTGCATGTTTTTCACCGGGGCTCCACACTCACACTGAGCTCTCTTTGGGTATCCCCATTTTACGAGGTTTATGTAGTTTTAGATTATTTAAAAAAATATATGATTATGTTTTTTATGTACTTTCTTACCAGATAGGGGGCTTGCATCCCTGTGCACCCGCTTCTCGGCGCCCATCGGTGCTGTGATATACCATATTACTTATTTATCGATATCCTGTAGGTACTTCATAATTATATCAGCAGCAGTGCTAACCATAAGTATACTCTATAAATACTTATCGAATCTTCTGATCAAAAAATCTCTTGACGTTATCCAACTCCACCGAAACAGCTTGACTATTTTCATTTTTTTTTGTTTATATTTGGTAGCTTTGAAGATAGGATTCTTTATACTCCTAAGTGGTAAGAACTCCACTCCAAATTTTTTAAATGGCATAACGACGGCGGCTTGGCGAGTATGTTATCAAAATAGCATTTCAATCTGATCCAGTCAAATTCTCTCACAAATTAGTCTTAGGCTTAGTCTTAAGGTCTAGTCGAAAGTGGTCCGGCGCTAAGTTACCATCTTAATCTGTGGCAGTCTCGGCCGTTAGCAGAAGTGATTTGTCGGATATGAGATCTGCGGGCGGCGCGGGCGGCGCGGGTGTCGGCGCTGCGGTTGATTTAATTACGATAACGTCGCTGCCGCATCGACACCTCCCCCCTCCAACCAGGGATGAATTTTGTACTATAATAGGCTGGATGACTAATAAAATATAATTAGGCCATCAGACACATTATTTTTCAATAGCAAAAAATTACACAATCGTGTACCAAATTCGAATAATTACCTCAATTCGATATACCTATACAATTTTTACATTACTATTGATTTATCAAAAATAGCTCAGCCAATTTCGACACCAATTTAAATGGACATCAAGACTAATCCATCAATGACCTTTTCGAATTAAAAAGATTTAAAGTCGGTTCACAAGTTGGCGAAAATTTTATTGGACATACACAAAAATACATACAGACGAACATAGAACCTCCTCCTTTTTGGAAGTTGGTTAAAAGATATTAGACAAGTATTTTTTCTTACTCGAGCAATTTCTTAAATGTAATTACGACAGCTTGAATCCAACCCTGCCCCCACCCCCTCGGCCGCCCCTGCGCCTGCCCGCAGTTACTATTCATTAAGTCCATTAAACTAGCGCTGTTTATCGACAATATGCTGATTAGAGAACCCGCAACAACTACTTGAAACTCATTGATAAAGGATATTACTCGATTTCGCAATGCAGATTCCTAATTGCCTTGTTCTAGGAATCATGGACAAAATCAGCCGCTCTATCGATCATCATCTTTGTCGGCTATATTTCACCCACACAGGGTTTATAACAGAAAATGCGGTCAGCGATTGGAACAGACTGCTGAGTTTTAGGGTTCCGTACCCAAAGGGTAAAAATGGGACCTTATTACTGAGACTCCGCTGTCCGTCTGTCTGTCTGTTACCAGGCTGTATCTCATGAACGGTGATAGCTTTAACGTTGAAATTTTCACATATGACGTATTGCTGTTGCCGCTATAACAACAAATACTAAAATTAGAAAAAAAAGTATTTAAAATGGGGGGCTTCCATACAACAAACCTGAATTTTTAGATCTTTTTCTCACGTTATTAATGACGCTGTCAGGATAAACGCTTCAAATATTCACAGAATATTTAGCTAAATATTCATTATTCACTTCAAAAATAAATAATTAAAATAAAATAAATATTTAAGGGGGGCTTCCATACAAGAAACGTGATTTTTTTGCTCAATACTAATAACGACAACAGGAAGATGCTTTAAATATTCAAGAATATTAAGTTGTATATTCATTTCAAAAATAAACATATTTAAATTAAATTTAAAAGTGCACTTCGTGCGCGAGTTCGACTCGCACTTGGCCAATTATTTTGTTTCCTGAGATACAGTGTAAAGTTTCTAAAAGTCAGTGTGAGTAGGTATCTTCTTAGTCTGCATGTTTCATATTCGACCACAATGTTACTTACCATCACGTAAGTTGGCGGTCAACCGCAGACTTATTCGTAAAATAAAAAAGCTTTCTCCCTTTTTCGCAAACCCTGTATTGCGACATTTATCCAGGTGGTACTAATATATTTTTTGATATCATCCGCCATTTCTACAATGGATTTTAGAAGTAACGTTTACCATTGCACAGCCATGATATTCAGGTGAAAGTAATTAATTATCAAGATACAAATGACTGAAATGACCAAAATAAAACGACAACAAATTGAGGACAACACATAAATCATAGAGTAAATTGATTCACCTTGTCTATACGCATTATGTCAACTCTTTCGCTTAATATTTGATTATCAGCATGAATTTGAATAGCCGTGGTGGCGGAGAGGTAGTGACACCCGCCTTACAATCGTAAGGTCGTGGGTTCACATCCCGGTCCCGTACTAATGAGTTCTTTGGAATTTATGTACGGAAGCCAGTGGTGTGAACCACTGGCTTTTCCGTGAAGGAAAACATCGTGAGGCAACCTGCATATGTCCGTAGATGAAATTCGATTGCGTATGTGAATCCACCAACCCGCACTGGGCCAGCGTGGTGGATATGGCCCAATCACCCTTCGTGGGTAGGCCTACGTCCTGCAGAGGACTAATAAAAAGGCTGATACAGTACAGTACAGTATGAATTTTAAGTTTCTAAAGTTAACATACATTGCTGTCCCATGGCTCAAAATCTTCCATAAATAAGCATTATAGAGTGGACTTTTATGAACCTCCAAACTCTTCTCACATACAATTAGAGCGGTAGCTGCGGCACAAAGTAATGGCTTAATAAATGTAGACTTCGTTAATTGGATACGCCTTCAAACGTTCTTGGAGATGTAAAAGTGTTGGCTCGCGAGCCGGGAAGAGAGGTGGGAGGGGGAGGCTGGCTCGCGCCCAGTTGGCTCATAGACATATTCACTTTCAATGCTCTCTTCTTTCTTACGCTGGTACTTGGTAGCCCGGGAGGCAAGTGCAAAAAATGCAACTACATTCTAAAAACTGAATTTTCAGTATTACGCTATCATAGTGGTGTACAACAAAACCCCGGAGTCAGTCAGCTGGGTTTCTCAGCGTTTGGTGGGGGTACCCATTTGAATTTTTAAAAACATTAGTACGTTTGCAACTACTTCTAATAGATGAAAATTGGTGTTGGTACGAGTAGAAAAATAATTATGAAAAGCTTGTACATACCTACTTATAACACATATGTCTTATTTGCCCAAATACAGCCTGTTTCTCAGGCTTGTGAAATTTGCGTTTAACAAGGCTCAGAAGAAACCTATAAATAAGCTCAAGAAATTAATCGCAAAATTAAACAAGAAGATAAAATGCTTGTAGTTAGAAATTAGTCAATACGTTATTATTATATACCACGGGACTAATCGCGCACTAAAATTACGAGATAAATAAATACCTCACCATCCTAGGTACCAGCTGTTAAACATTCAAATCCACCCGTGACCACAGTCGATGCAACTCGGAAACGTCGGGATGATGAGGTATTTATTTATCTCGTAATTTTAGTGCGCGATTAGTCCCATAGTATATAATAATAATGTGTTCAAATCACGATAGTCAATACGAACTAGAACAACCATCAAATGATGAATATGACGTTTTTACAGAGAGCCAAAATATAATTATGGAGACGAACAATGAGGTACTAACTCAGGAAAACAAGTTACTGATGTGTGAATTGGAACGAAGAAGTGCTATTTTAGAACTCCAGCAAAATCTAAATACCAAATTGATCGGGACTTTGGAAAGTTTTGAGACATATCTACGTGGGTACGAAAAAACAACAGTAGCAATTATTTTCATCGAAAAAAAGCTGCAAGATATGGGAAAATTAATCGAAAACAAAGCAAATGATGATACTAAATCAACACCAGAAAAATCAATAGATGTAGTTGACAATAAAATAACAAGAAAAAGCGAAAGACAAATCGGTCCAAAACCCACAACACGATACGAGCACTTGTCGCGAAGCAAAGATATAGTGATATACTCTGACGGAATTGGTCGTGGGCTAGGAAACCGTCTACAAAATCGATCGACGAAAAACATCATCAACATCTGCAGCCCTGGCGCATCATACGAAGAAATTCTGCTGAGTTTTTAGCAAAGATACGGCATCTTTAAATTCAGTAAGAGTTTTATTAATAGGTGATAACCCAAAAATGGGACGCTTAGAATTCAAACTTTGTATACAACTACTGAACGAAATTAGCAAAATGCAAAAGATAGTCATATGTACATTACCTTACAGTCGTGACAATAAGTATAATGAGAACATTTATATGTTTAACACAGATTTTTACGAAATGACTTCGAAAAATGACAATATTCAGATAGTTAATGTTAATTGCAATAATGACCATTTCCAATAAATACAACACCAAAGAGAAATGTTTAAATACTAACAAGTCATTGACACCACACGGTGCAAGGACAGGGATTTATTTTTGTGTTGACTCATCCACATCATGCATCAGGTGCACTATGCACCAAAACATACAAGATAAAGAAATAGAGATTAGCTTATTTCTTGAGAAATTTAATATTGACATTCTTTGTTTGACTGAAAGCTGGCTCAAGAAGTCTCAGATGCAATTTAGTTTCAGCCAACAATGTGTTTAACATTGTTGGCTCATTTTTTGACCGCAAACTCGCTATTATGGGTGGTACAATTATATTAATTAAGAAAGAACTGAAGTATAAAAATAGAGAAGATATCTTCTCTCAAAAACTTGCACTTTAACTTTGTAACATTTTTAACAGTTGCTTAGGAGAAAACGTATTC
This sequence comes from Hypomecis punctinalis, assembly GCA_949316475.1. NCBI lineage: Eukaryota > Metazoa > Arthropoda > Insecta > Lepidoptera > Geometridae > Hypomecis > Hypomecis punctinalis. Next base: position 4,322,852 of record OX438805.1, read on the forward strand.
CCAGATATGCTAATGTGCTAAAATATTGCCCCTTTTTAAAAACGAAAATACTTAAAAACCAGGCAACTAAAGACCGATCTCGATTTTGCCTGTGTATAGCAAAATATTCGAGAAAATACTACTAACACAGCTAAGTGATTTTTTTTAACTGTAAAGGGTTTCTCTGTAGGGATCAATTTGGGTTCACCAAAGGTTGTTCTACTACAGATGCTGCAACAACATTCGTAGAAAGTATTTACAACGCATGGGAACATGCTCAAGACTTTATAGGCATCTTTTGCGACCTGTCAAAGGCTTTTGACTGCGTGAACCATGACATACTTCTAAATAAACTGACACATTACGGTGTTAGAGGGGGATCGCTGGCTTTGTTGAGATCGTATTCATCTCAAAGAACTATGAAAGTAGATATAAATGGTGTACTGTCCGATGCAATGACTGTGGATGTAGGTGTTCCACAGGGATCTATACTGGGTCCGTTTTTGTTTCTAGTGTATATAAATGATCTGCCGTTTTTTGTTTCTAGTGTATATAAATGATCCGCCCTTTTTTGTCCAGAAACACGCTTAAAATAATATTATTTGCTGATGATACTTCTTTTTTATTTAATATCAATCGAAAAACCACATGTACCGACGAGATAAACACAGTACTTGACAGTGTCTCAAAGTGGTTCAGTATAAACAATCTTGCCTTGAATGCCAAAAAAACCAACTGCTTATGTTTTACTCTGGTAAACAATAGATCTTTAGATCCGGTTAAAATTGACAATAGTTCTTTAATTGTCTCCAATGAAACTAAATTCCTAGGTATTATGTTGGATACCAAATTACAATGGGGACCTCATATAAAGGCGCTGTCAGGGAAATTTCAAAGTTCTGCAACATATGCAGTAAGAAAGATAAGAGATTGCTCTAATATTGAAACTGCCAGAATTGTTTATTTCAGTTATTTTCACTCCCTTATGAGTTACGGCATAATACTGTGGGGAAATTCGTCTTATATTAACTCTATATTTGTATTACAGAAGAGAGCTATCAGAGGCATTTACAGGCTTAGATCTAGTCAATCCCTGAGAGAACTTTTCAAAACCATAAATATATTAACAATGCCTTGCCAATATATTTATGATTGTATTTTGTATTCAAGAAAAAATCAACACAAATTTGAAAAACATAATTTAAATACACGACTAAAAAGTAAATTTGCATTGCCAAAAACTCGCTTGACAAAAATTCAAAAATCGTTCGTTTTTAATTGTATACAGTTTTAGAACATATTGCCAAAAACGTTGATATGTCTAAAGGTAAGGTAAGGTTTGAAAAAAGTCGTTGAACAAAAGTTGTTAGTTTTGATGTACAGAATAAGCCCCTAAAATAATGATACTTGTTTACCTATCACCCTGTACATATATATCAAAAAGCACAAATAAACGTTTTGCAAGTGTATACAACTAACTACACAGTCTAATCATGTTCTTTTGTTTACACTCCACTACAACAGATACGCTAACTAAATAGACTCCCATAACACTACTACAAAAGCAAACAGTTCAAGGTACATCTCAGCTGAACACCTGCTCACACTCTACAGTCTACACGCTGTTATCTCCACATTTTCAGCGCAAGTTTAAAACTACCAGTACAATATTCATAAAACAAGGTTAGTTGCTTCAAATTCAAGTGAAAAGTGTACGCGCGTTAACTTTGTACGTCATTAAAGTTTAAACAAAGTTCGTGCTTGCTCCCGCCCCGCGCCGCCCGCCTCACGCTCTCTTCAATCTCAATGAGATCTCGCGAAATACCAACATGTTTTCGTATCAACGTACAACATTTCGCTGTTTAAAAAGGTCTTCGATCTGTTTATCGTCGAGTGGGTAGATATAGAGCTTTTGCAAAGTATTGATTAGAAATTCAATCGCAGATTCTCATCTTATGCCCAGATTCCGCCAAAGTGGAGTGACGCGGCGATAAGTAGAGCTGAATATGGCGTTGTAGTCCGAAACTCCACCAAAATGAAGTCGAGCGGATATAATATGTATAAAGGACAGAGTGTTATAAACCGTAAGACCATACTTAGCAGACGAGTTAATTCCATATTTTCACAAAATATAGTCACGAGTGGAGTGAAGCTGTGTTTTGTTTTTAGCTAAGCAAATATGGTATTTCTGCAATGAGTTTATAAACTATCGCAGGTTACAGCTTCACATGTTTCCGTTACGTTCTGCTTTGGTAGGAGCTGGGCCTTAGAGATTTGAATTCATATTCCGAAGATAGACTTGGTGCAGACGCGGAGCGCAGAGTGACAGTGGCAAGTGCAGGGAGATTGGATTGCAGGAGCATGAGTTTCTGACAGGAATGCAGATTAATGCAGAACGTGATGTCTAATATAAAATTGGCGTTGTCAACGATATAGGAAAATACTAGTCCTTTCTAAGTCTTCTATGTGTTATTTATTGTCTTAGTGCTTGCAATCTCATCATTTTTTAAACGCAGGTGATGTGGTAGTATTCTTAAGCCATGTATGTACGTCTGGGGTGGTTCAAGTTTAAATAGTGCCCACAGCTGCTACTCTTTTAGGCATACAAATTAATGTACTTATGACAATTTGTAGTAGACATAAGGTTCTTAGTTATGTGTGTTAGTTGTATAACTCATACCGTAACAGATACGTCTACAATTCATGATAGTTGATCCATATCCACTTACGATTAACTCTTAACTGGGCAAAAAGTAGTGTAAAGTGTTTTACTTTGTAACTACAACACCGTAAAATACACCTATTCCTCGCCAAGCCGCCGCTACATTGAGCCGCGCTGAATGAACAAGTCTAGTTCAGAAACAAATGGTGTAAAAAATGCAAAGCGCAACATTTCAGCGGCGGTGCTCCAGCCTAGTTTAAATGTAATACGCCGCTGTAAGAAATGTTGCCACATATACGGATTTTCTCGTATGTAGGTATACGGATTTTTGCTGTCCAATACGGATTATATGTGGATAGGTACGGATTTAACGAACAGGGCAAATAATAATAAGCAATTCAAGAAGGCAGGCTCTACTCGGGGATCCATTTGCCAGAATCGCAATACTGAGGGGTTGGGAGGGATGATTTGGCGGAACGATGATGTCTTGGGTGATGCGATTCTGGTGAGGAACTGTGGTGAAAACGAAAAAGAAGGCCAGAATTCGCTGGGGGAACCCCCTCTAGAATTATGTTTTTGGCGAGGACCTTTGATGAAGAGCAAGACCGATATAGTCTAATGCTGATTTTATACGGAGTATTTGTAGGAAAATACCGTACGGACGGCATGCTTTATTCAAATGGTAACACTGGCTGCAAGTCTCGCCTTTTAACTCGCACGGCAACATTATTCACATCACTTGAGTGGAATCCTTTTGATTATTTTGTAACGTCTGTGAATGGAGCTACTGCCAAAAATAAAACAACTGCTTTTCATCTCTTTTAAGTGTAAAGCTGCTACATCTCTTCTAACTAAATACGAGTATTTGTACAAGTTTGAGAGTTCCTATTTTTTATTTTATAGTTCGAGCAAAAAGTACTTAGTGTGTTAGATATATGCGTGGTGTATATTTACTTGTTTTATTGCAACATAGATTTTTAACATGAAAGATCAGCTTAGGAGAAATGAGGGAGGCCTTTGGCCTGCAGGGGGATACAACAGACTAACAACAGCATGTTATTGTAATACACAGATAATATTGTAATAACATCTATGGCGTGCGTCATTTTCATCATTTATAGGTTTACACATATTTATTTTAATTTTTAAGTCTTGTAACAAGCCCTTTTATAGCAACTGCATGTGACTAAGCTCTGTTCTACTCTACTAATTAGAACACAAAACATCCGCCAAAGCTGAAACCAGCGTGGATATTTTTATACGGCATAACCTTTATACTAGTGTAATGCAACAGTCTTGTAAAATTTGGACACCACGATAAAAAGATAAAAATACCAAAGTATTTGCGGAGGCAGTAAATAGGTACAACGGAAAAATGACCAACTTGCACTAGAATAAATAACAATGAAAAAGAGTCAACTGTTTAAGACATATTGTCGAACACCTACTGTTTAAACAGAACAACGGGTTAGTTGTTTTTGAGGATCATTTTCTTATGGTAAGTCTTATAGCGAGTAATACTAGAAAATGTCCATGGTTATACGGTAAGGTGTAATTGCAGAGCGTCAGCGAGCTGAGCCTCCTAACCGGGCACGTTTCCGTTTTGAACAATGGAATCATTTGCAAATCCAATCCTGATTTATAGTCGCAGTCGCTTAAAATGATTCATTTTGTGATTCAGTTTCAGTACTATCCGGAGGCCGACAAAAGTACGGAATGAAAATAGAAAACTCACAGAGAGCCTGAAACAATGCGCATTGCACTGGAGCGCGAGGGGTAGAGGGGGTGACAAGGGGTGGGGGAAGGAAACCGCAATTGAAATTACATTTTCAGTGCCTGATGTCGCGGCCATGCACCGCACATACTTCACGCGCTGCGTGCACTATGTCGCTTTTATAGATAGTTTGTTTTTACTGCCTTGAAATACGGCTCATATCCCAAACGCATAATATAGTTTCCTTTTAAGTTTTGTGCAATAAATGCTATATTTTCTATCAGTTTTCCTTTTATTCTCATACTACGGAATTCATCACCACCCGTCGGGAATCACCCTTCGTGGGTAGGCCTACGTCCTGCAGCGGACTATTAAAAAGGCTAGTACAGTACAGTACGAAATTCATCGCACACTTCTTCGTCGTATCAATGGTTCAACAATTCTTCAATGTATAATTAAGTAGGTTAATTTTAATAGTTATAGTTTATATATAATATTATTTTCTCCAAATGCCACTGTGACCCCGCAGGAAGTAATCTTTTATTGGGCACTGAAAATGGGAGTTAAATAAATACCTTATTATTCCGAGTTATAAGAAAAATGTGCTCAAATCGCGAAACTTTTAGAATCATTTTTTAAAAAGATTACTTTTGTTCATGGCATTTACCATTAGAAAAAGAATACAACCAATACAAAGATGTCTGTATTTAGGTAGTAACTTCTCTGAGAAGTGTATCTACTTGTGTCTGACGCCAATTTGTTTACGTTCATATAAAAGACCGTTGCTCAAACAAATTGTTATTAATGTATGCTAGCTTCATTTACCCAATTACTTACCCTAACTAATAAAACCAAAATACAAATACCGAGAACTAAAAACACAATCACACCTGAGGCTTGAACATTTGGATTATCTTTAGACCTTCAAGGGTTTGTGGATGATCCAATTGCTTGTTATGTAGAGGTAGTTTATGTAGTTTTAGATTATATAAGACTTGTATTTAATGGTTGTTAATAAAGATGGTTAATAAATTGGCTCTTGACATACAGTCTCTGGCTACTTTGGGAGCCTTTGGAACAATGTATCTGCACATATTTATTGTGTTTTTATGTATACGAGTAACTCGTTACTTTTCAGTTTAGATATGTGTTTTTTTTTAAATAATTTATTTGGCCTTTGGAACAATGTATCTGCACATATTTATTATTATGCCAAATAAATTATTTAAAAAAAAACACATATCTAAACTGAAAAGTAACGAGTTACTGATCGACGAAAGTATAGAACATTTACCATTTGAAATATCAAATTTCGTTTAAGTTCATAGCAATTAATCAATCATTTTTATTGATATAAAATGTACAAAGATGCGTAAATAAAGTAGTCTGGTTCCAGTATTAGCCACAGACCATGCTGCGGGGACTATCATCTTCTCCTATTTACGACATGAATATAACGTACCTAAGTGTACCCAGCAAACTCCATCCATCGTATTCATTCATATCGCAAACAATAACATGAATATATCATAGTAAATCAAAAAGTACTTATAGATCTAGAGATATAACACAAATCTATATGTTAGTCCCAACAAACACGCCATTAGCGACTCGAAGACTTTTGACAGTATTATTTATTCAGAACGCCCTCCCGCGTAACTTCGGTAATTTTCTCGTAATTAAAGCAATGGAACGCAATCACAAACTCGATGCGAAACTCTAATGATAAGGGCCCGAGTTGTGTTTACGCAGGCATTCCGCGAGATCCGAGCGTGATACACGCACCTCTCTTTGTATCTGTTCACCTCTCTAGGTATAGAGGCAGAAAATTAAATCGTTATTCGAGTGTCTGTTTGTTTACACGCTTATCTACTTCTTCTAAACTACGCAAAGTCCACTAAGATAAGACGAATCTGAACTGAACTTTATCTACCTTTATTTAGATAAAGTATTATCTAACTTTACTTTTTCCGTCTTGATAAATGTCAAAACATCACAATGCTTTTTCATCACATCTATTCGAAAAGGACTACTTGGTTCGCCTTTAAGTGCGCCCAAAGGAGGTGTTTTCTATAAGGAACTTTATAAGTGCGACGGAATTATCTTTGCCGCACACTTTTTGAATTTGGAACAAATAAGTGAGACGGAGTGATCTTTGCCGCGCACTTTTTGAATTTGGAAGTATTTGTAATGTTAGAGTTCAGCGCCAAGAAAATGAATGAAAAGAATGTAAATATAAGTTTTAATTTGTTTTATTATTAGATACCATTTAATTTCAATTTAGTTGTTACTCTATGTTTTATTAAATAATAATATATGAGGTACCTTTTGTGTTTTCATAGAGGTGATGAAAAGTAGAGTGTACCACTCGGGCGCAATATATATTTTTGGGTCGGGCGACGTACTTTGAACCCCTCACTACGTTCAGGATTCTACTAAAAAATCCCTCGCTACGCTCGGGATTCTACTCTAGAATCCCTCTCTTCGCTCTGGATTAAAAAAAGCGCCCTCGCCGTAAAAATATTATTTTGCTCCTTTATGATACAATCTACTATTTTACGTTATCAACAGTAACTTGATTATTTGTGGCATAAAAAATCGTGTAAATATAAGTACACTTTTCAGTTGAGTTACTTTAGTTGCTGAATTAGGGCCAAGAGATCAGAAAAAAACGCACTTGACTCGTATCTATAGTAAAAAGCAGACTTTGTTAAGTTGTTTTATAATGTTTGTTAACATGTTTTTTTCTTTTCAATTTTTTTTACCATTGCGGGAAACAATTATATTATGAAACTATGAAACACTAGTTTTTACCCGCAGCTTCGCCCGCATACGCAATATATCATTATAATTTATAGCCTATGTGTTATTCTAATATATAAGCTATAGTATTGCAAAGTTTCATCTCAATCCGTTCAGTAGTTTTTGCATGAAAGAGTAACAAACATCCATACATCCATCCATCCATTCATCCATACATCCATCCATCCATCCTCACAAACTTTCACGTTTATAATATTAGTAGGAAGTAGGATTTCTTCTGAAAGATTTTCCTAGTTTGTCTCCAGGCGGGACGAACCCCTTACGATCTTTTTTATAATATAAGGTTGATGATTTTGGTATAACGTTTTCTTTCATGCATAGCAATAGCAATAGCCTTTTTTTATAATTTCAGGAAAGTTTTACGAATATTAACGCGGTCGAAATCGGGAGCACAACTAGTTGGTATTTGTTAGTGTAGCTTATTACATATGTATGTTTGGCATAAACCTAATTATTTCACAACAACCGAGTTAATGAACATTCAAATGGTATTTACTGATATTTACTCGTAATCAAACATTATACATGCTCGTATTTAGGCAGTATTGAGTATATTCAACTCAGGAGTATAATAATTCACATTAAGACAAGCCCCAGTTTAATACAGTAACTCAGTTAATACAGCAATTCAAGTCACGTCTCTGTAAAATGCTGGATACTGTACAGGAAGTTGCTACCGAGTTTTGAACACAATCTGAAGATACATTTTGTCGCTTTATATAATTTGCATGAGTTGAAGAATACTTAAGTACTTAAATTGTTACACATCAAAATCATACGAAGATTTTAAATACAGTAAGTGCACAGAAAAAAGTTTCTTCTTGATTTTTTACGAGCAAGTGTCATTATTAATATTAAATAAATAAATGATTTATTGGCACCAATTACAAATCACTATTAAATTTAACTTATGTTGAAAGTTCCTAAATACTAGTCGTAATTATACAACATCCAGAATCAAACATAGATTACATAAATAGCTCATGAGTCTGGCTGGTGCCTATATTAGTAATTAAACTGTGGTACTGGCTACCACAGTCAGGCGTCCTCCGAGTACAGGACTAACTACTGATTATAATACGTAGCAATATTTACCGCAAATTCAACATAATTTGAAGGAAAGAATTTAAATTTAATCACAATTACTCTATTTTTATAGTTCCGACGTGATTGAACACAGTCATATATAAATACGGAGCTTTCTGATTTGTCCAATGTCTGCACTATAAAACTAGACTATAGGTATGTTAACGAACCTGACCACTTTTCAACATGTTACGATAATTAATCCATAATTATCGATCATGTCATCACGAGTCGCTAGTTTTCAACACATTCAATAAATTTTATGGAATGAGATAAATTGACCAAATTGTTGTATAAAAGAGCTAATTTATCAAAAGTATATACTGTATTTGCATTATACTGTTAGCCGCAGACTCGATTCGCCAAATCGAGTGATAGCGGTACAACCCTAACGCGCGACGGACGCGCTGCACAACACTAGCGACGCTACAGTTTGAACAGGCAATGCTCAATGGCGCGCGACCGTATCTTTTAATATTAATAACGATTGGATTAAAAGTGTAGTCAGTGATATATCAGTTTATAATACGCCCACGATCGACCACTAACTAAATTAGGGGAAGCAGGAACATCCCCTTACAATACATAGATCTCACGATATGAGACATGTCATCTCTATCAAGCGGAGTAAAAAAGGCCTCTCTCTAAATCTCTACGTCAACATTCATTACTTGTAGGTGTAGGTACCTAAGTAGGCTCAGTTACTGGCATGTATGCCGTTCCTCTAGCTAGCTGTACTGGTAGGCTCACAATGAAACAAAAAAGTTAGCAAACACGCGCGTCCGAGTCAGCCTTCGCACAATACACCCTGATACATGTTCTACACGCAGTAATTGTACCTGTACATACATGTAGAGCGTAAACAAATAGCTCAGTCAGGCGGACTCACGCCGCACTGTAATCTATTCTGTGACTCGGGGGAGCCTAGGGTTACCAGCTTACCAGATAAATTTAAGAGACCGGTGAAAAAGACAGTTGTTTTTTAAATAATTTTATGATTTTTAGAAAGTTACAATCTTTGAAGTGGGTATGTTTCCAAAGGAGCAGCGATCATGTACATACATGTAGCAAGCGTAAACAAGTAGTCCTCATGCTGCACTGTAATTTATTCTGTGGCTCAGGATGTTAGGATTACGATACGAGAGGTAAAATTTAAGAGCCTGGTTTATGTAAGCAATATTTAAGAAAAAAGAAATACATCTTAAGCTGAGGAGGGAGTTATTAGTGAACTTAGATGATATAAATATATGCAGTACATAGACGATGCACCAGTGGAGCTTGATAAAACTACTTTTTCATCACATCTATTCGAAAAGGACTACTTGGTTCGCCTTTAAGTGCGCCATAAAGGTGGTGTTTTCTGTAAGGATTTTTTTAAGTGCGCCGGAATTATCTTTCCCGCGCACTTTTTGAATTTGGAACAATTAAGTGCGCCGGAATCATCTCTGCCGCGCAGTTTTTGAATTTGGAAGTATTTGTAATGTTAGTGCTCAGCGTCAAAAAAATGAATGAAAAGAATGTAAATATAAGTTTTCATTTGTTTTATTTCTAGATATCATTTAATTTCAATTTAGTTGTTACTCTACGTTTTATAAAATAATAATATTATAGGAAAATATAAGGCACCTTTTATTTTCTCATAGAGGTGATGAAAAGTAGAGTGTACCACTCGGGCGCAAAATATAATTTGGCTCGGGCGACGTACTTTGAATATCTCGCTACCTTCAGGATTCTACTCTAGAATTCCTCACTTCGCTCTGGATTCAAAACTGCGCCCTCGCCCTAAAAATATTATTTTGCTCCCATATGATACAATTTACTATTATGATTATGATGCGAGCATAATGGGGACATTTGGGCGGAATGCACTTTGTGGGGGCTTGTTTGACTAGGGAGTTGTTGACTCTGGTCAATAACTCTCTTGAATAGACATATTAGTGTTTTTGTATTGCATTGTATAATTTTACGTTGACATTAGTTTAAAGAATGAGAATAAACAGTAATATTATGATTATTCATCAAATCTAAAATTCCTTAGATTTACCATATTTTCAAATTCCAATTGCACTTCTTTAGGCCTCCTCAGATTCTATCTTTTATTTTCAAAGCGTCAAAAAATTCAGATATCTTTCTACGTATCCTGAGATATGGTAACCCTAGGGAGCCCTACTGTTGCAGAACAAACTTTGCACCGCCGTTTTATGCTAACATTAACAATCTGGACGTCACGTGCATGTATTTGTACAATTTTGCATATTCTATCAAAACCTGCTGTCAAAAGGACAAACGCTAGCACTTTTTATTTTTAACAGAAAATGTTATATAAATTAAGGATACACTTTTTATCTGGATGGCCGTTATTAACCACAAAAAATACAATAAATCCACTATACTATGACCGCTTATATACTATGAGAAGCTTGATAAAATTATAACCATATTACTTTTTTTTAATATTTGGCTTGGCAGTCTTTAATCCATAAACTCTAATACGATATTTATAGCAATACGAGTAGGTGCAAAACCGTTGCTCGAGAAAATGCTTCTCTTACACATACATTAAAAGAACTCCAATCACAAAAGCGACATATCTATTCTTCTTAATATTCGTTTTATTTGTAAAATCTTTAATAATTTTCGAGATATGAACCTGGAGTGATGCGATGAATACCTGTGGTGAAATGGGGACATGCGTGGGCCGTGACAGGCGGAAGGCGACAATCAAGCGCCGCACAATAACTAGCAGCATTGTATCACCGGCTCTGGTGGATTGGTACAAGTGATCAAAAGAAAACGTTTTAGAATTAAAACTGTCAAAAAGCCTTCAAAATACAGCCTACCAGGTTCGTAATATGATATTTACTGAAATATGAATACTTAACTCTTGCGTAAGAACATACGTCTAAAACAAAATATTCTTCCATTGAAATTCTAGCTGCCTTAGAAGGGGAAAGTTCCTCATAAGCAACTAGTACCGAACATCGGTTGCGTACGCGGCCGAAAGCAATTTACTCGAGCGTTAAAAGAACTGAAATCACGAAAGCGACATACCTACTTATAGTTTCCACACTTTTTGCAGTATCTTTAATAAATAATAATCTTTGAGGTAGCGCGATGAATACCTGTACTGAAACGGGGACATGCGTGGGCCGTGACAGGCGGAAGGCGACAATCAAGTGCCGCACAATAACTACCGTCATTGTGTCTCCGGAGCCGGTATGTGATCAAAGGAAATATACACCTCATCAAACACATTACTCTTTAGTGAAGTCCGGAAATTGTTCCGCAAGCACACAATCGGACAATGTCGTTGTCTACATAATGTACGCACAATACAATGTTACACAACATTGTGTATATACATCAATAACTATACTATTAAGTACGCGAAATAGTACCTGTGCGTGGATTTCAAGTGATATTGTTAATGTCATCGTCGGCCCACTTCGTGCATGAACTTTCTATGAATAGTAAGCGTTTGAAACTATGGACTTCTAGTGTACACGTAAATGTATTAGTTTGGCATACAAAAGTACCTATTCCATAGCTGTCATCTTGTTAATTTGCAATTTACCTACTTGTTTGTGTATGAGCTTGTAGTGACCTAAGAGCAAATAAAAAATTCAAGAGAGAATGTTGTGAACAAACAAGTGAAGCCAACCAAAACTACGCCTCGTCGTGTACAGACAATTACACACGTACATCCACGTACAACGAAACTACGCATTGGCTTGTCAGTCGAACTATGTCGGCGCCACACCGACGCACACATGTTTAAAAAACCGGCCTCACTTGACTGTTCAACGACGTTCCCTCTTGTTTTTTTTTTTCTCTGAGGTAGTGTCCCACTGTTAAGCGAGTTATTCCGTTTTGTGCAGATCCCTGCCCATATAAATCAAAGTTGCCAGTTTACAAAATTATGACGGTAAAAACAAATCATAACTGGTTTTATGTGTCTATTCTATGTTCAAAAATTGTTTTGAACATAGAATAGACGAAATAACGAGTATAAAATAAAAGAGACATTGGTCTCTTTTATTTTATACTCGTTATTTCGCATAAATGCCTACAGCGGAAGATGCAAAAATAAATATAAACACTGCCGCTGAGTTTACTGGAATTAAAAGTTAGCATACGTCATCGTCATTGTGTTAAAGTGATTGTCGTTGTGTTGCGGAGTCAAAAGTCTGGCTAACTCGATCCCAACTTGTTCAGAACTGCCCGGCCGCCGCGTCGCCCGGCAGTCCACGCTTTGCTGCTAATACAATTCCAAACAGGGAAACTTTCTTCAATTATGCTGTCTACTCAGCAGGTTAGTGATATTGCAATTGCACTTATAACAAACATTTTTCAAATTACAACCAGTTGATTTGCTGGGTTTCGAACCCTATATATTTCAATAAATTTTGTTTCTTTCAAGTCCTTTATTTTAGATTCAATCCTAAAAGAATCCTGCTTTGCATTACATTCGAACATTAAAATTAAACTTTGGTTTAGCAAAAATACACCTAGATATAAAAGAAACGTTGAAGCTGTTGAGTTTACTAGAGTCAGCATACGTCACCGTCATTGTGTTAAGTTAAGTAGTACTAAAGTGACGCTGTGTTACGGAGTCAAAAGTCTGACTAAAGGTGTCTGACCACTATAACGTAGCATACAACGACCTTGCTAGGAATGTGTTTGACACGTAAAACAACACGGTACGCCCTACTATACCCACTACAACGTACCATCAACGTACTTCTATAATAGTCGTCGTAAAGATATTTACGACGACTATCAATATAGAAGAAAAAATGCCAAGTCGATGATCTTGCCGGTGCCGAAACGCTCCGTGCATGGCACGCGACGGCCACGGTGACGGAACGGTCTAGAAAGCATAGACTCATACTTTTTAATAAATAGAATATTTTTTGCCTGACACGTTCCGAGCACGGTCGTGATATATATGCACGTTATAGTGAGCAGACACCTTAACTCGATCCCAACTATTTCAGAATGGCCCGGCAGTCCGCGCTTTGCTGCTATTACTTTTCCAAACATCAAAACTTTGTTCAATTATGCTAGTCTGTTGAGCAGTTTGCATTTTGCGCCTGTTATTCACACAATTCGGCAAAATTGAGATGATCTGACTAGTAAATATAATTTTACTGGACAATAAAAAAGTCAGTATGAAGACGTTTGGGTATCTATTGTTTTGATTTTCCCTGTGAGCCATTTTCTAATTATTTTTCTTGACTACAGAATAGACAATAGACAGATATAGTGACCTTAGTTTTATTATTGTCACAAATGCAACAAATTCGTATCTATTATATTTTTTTCCCTTTGGTACATTTTCATAACTATTTATAATAACAAGCTACGAATGTTGTTTTTAAACTTTCGCGATTTGAACACATTATTATTTTATACTACGGGACTAATTGAATTGGCGGTACCAGCTGTTGCACATTCCAGTCTACCCGTGACCACGGTCGATGCTACTCGGCCGAAACGTCGGGATGAGGAGGTATTTATTTATCTCGTAATTTTAGTGCGCGATTCGTCCCGTAGTATAAAATAATAACAAGCTACGAAATAGGAAATCCCTTTCACTTTCTAAAAATTAGTTATTAAATATGACTCTTTTGTAACTAAGTCGTTATCGAACACGGAAGAAAATTTCCTTTTTCGTAGCTAGTTATGAAAAACAGTTATGGCAATGGACCAAAGTTATAAACCTGATACGCATTTGTGATAAAAATAATACTTTGGCCACTATACCTGTCTATAATACCTACTTATCAATTATATTCACCATACAAACGTTCTTTTACAGCATTATTATTTAAGGCTGATTACAAACGAGCGTTTTATCAAATTTACCAACTCCATTTACAGAAGAAAACGCAGCTGCTAACCAGTACCGTGGAAAATGTACGTAAAACGTCGTAAACGCACGTTTACCGTGGCACTAATAGTTACCGCGTCCAATTTATAGGCGACCCACTACTCCAATCAAACCCGGACATTGGAGTGTAGTTCACAGTTCACTCCACTATAAGAGCACAGAGGTACAGGATGGAGAGCTGAAGCAAAAATCTAATCAAATCTCATATTTGGCCTTCTGTTTTAAAGCCAATATTTTGAATTTTAAAAATAAAACTATTTACTTAGTTAAATACAATTTTCAAAAACTTCATTTTGGAGCAACTTGTATCTAAACAGCGATTAGCTATTTTGATTAGTCTAATGACAAAACAACATGAATGAGTTCCTTATAAAGTTATGCTGCCTAATTACTTCCTGTATTTATTATTTATTTTGTGTGAAAATGTTGTTTTTTTTCCATTTGAGGATTAATTTCTTATTGGTTTTATGATTACTGGTTACTAGTAGATACCTACTACATGTGGGCCAAGGTAACGTCGACGTCAGTTCCCCACCCTGTATAGTCAGACATGGACGTTCGTGCCTAGACAAGAGTCAGAATATTGACAATTAAAACTTGACAGAAGCCTCTCGCTAGTCTATTGCTTTGTTAATATTTCTAGTCCAACTAACCGCAGCACTGTAAATCCTTTGAGTGTATACGAACATACCCGTTCTCACCAGCGTTTTAAGAATACGCATCTTTGTACGAACAACCAACTTTTCATATTGAATCGGCCAAAAATATTTACTACATATTTTCTACTCCGTCTTAATATAAATAAAGCGATAGTAGCTCGCTTATTCAGTTTTTAAAATAAGTCGGTTGTAAGGTACAGAGCCGGGTCGTGCGACGTCGGTCGCATACTAATCGCGACGCACGCGTCAATTCGAGCTTGAAAGAACGCATTTATGCGCACGTCGCACATGCTATTGTGTATTGTACGAGACGAATATGGTTTGGGCAGGATTTCTAAACTAAGATAAAAATCCTTTTATTATAAAGTTGCGCCTTGTAGTTTTAACCTCGTGATTCACGCCGGCTCATGTATTCCTAAATGTCTTCATTTGTCAGCTAGAGGAATAGATACTTGTAACAACTTAGAATCTATGATAAGGTAGACTGTGCGTGAAACTGTGGCTGAAACGTGCTAACATTTTTGTAAAATGCTGCGGACGTAAAGGCGTGGTTCCACCGGAATTGCTAGTTACGTTACGACCCACTATGTTGCACACTGTTGAGCACTCGACGTGAATGTTTCTCTTGGTGAAAATGGATAAGAACTTTAACTTTGAATTAATCTACACTCAAATTACGGCTTACTGTTGAAGTTTCTGCAAACATGTTGTCAACGAATGTAGCGAAAAAATTTTCTTGTGGAACCGCAGCTTAAGGTATCCCTTTATTCCTATCAATAAAATTGTAAAACAATCATGGCTCTAAAAATAATGGCTACCAACGGCGAATGTATCAACGCAATTAATTGTAGATACTTTATATCATTTATTGCCGTTTTATATCCGCTTAGGTTTAATATATTGTCGCGGATTGTCGCGGTATGACCATTTTTCATAGCGTTGCCTGACAAAGCTCGGTGTCAAACGTCGATGACAAATAGAGGTGTTGTTTATTTCCTCAGCACAGAATAGACGATAGTTTTAGAGCAAATATCACGTTTTCATGCCTTTGATGAAATATCAGTAAGATAAGGTCACCTTAAGGATCACCTGCTAGACTGTGTCAACTAAATCTCCATTAAACATACCATGCAGTTAGTTTGTATTAATAATCAAAACAAATTATATTCATTAAACTGACTTTGCGATAGATTCACTTTTTACTTTCCATATTTTCAAATGTAAGAAAGCAGTGACGTAAATAGTTATTCTACACTGCTACAGACAGACACAACGTATACAATTTACTAAATGCTCAACTAATATACAACTATATTCATCCATCAGCTGTGAGACGTCCACTGCTGGACATAGACCTCCTCTAATTTCCAATAAGGCCGGTGGGACGCGGCCCGCATGCAGCTCGTTCCTGCGGTCTTAGTCCACCTGGTCAGAGGCTGTCCTACACTGCGCTTGCTGGTGAGGTTGTCTTGAATGGAGACCACGTACTAGCACAACTAATACGTCTATAAAAATGACAATCAAAAGTTATTAATATTTCATTTCAACGTTTACCACTATCTCTGCGGTATAATCTTTATACGAGTTATTAGGTAAAACATCCTACAGAACAGTACATAAATACTAAACACTATACATAATAATATACTAAATATATAAATATATATTTAAATATATACTTAGAGAGGAACTAGCCACCGCGACACAGGGAATCCTACAGCGGCGGCTAGAGAATATAATGATGGATAATAAGGTCAAAATTAATTATCATACTTGAACATTCAAATGCAACTACATATAGTAGTATCTTGAAATTAATCATATATTTGTAATTGTATAAAATCAAGTTTAGTTTTATTCAATATCTTTAAATTGTTATTTTTATGTCACTTTGGTTAAGACTAAAATACTATGTTCAGCACATTATTATTAGTTTCAATAAATTATTATTATTATCTTTCCATAGTGGTGCGATATCCACTGAGTATCTTCTCAAAGCCTTGGACACAGAATAATCAGTAGTAGCGAAGCAAAAGATCACGCTCAGTAGCGATATATTACGCACCTCTACGACTGTTCTCTAAATAAAGTATTACTTTCAAATTGGAATTGCCATCTCATATAAAATTAAATCTAGTTACAGCAAAGAGAAAAGAAACGAAGAGAAATGTTGAGAGTTAAAGCTCAGACGCAGAGAGTCCATAATGGTGCATTTGATGCTATACGAAGTATGTCTCTAGACGATGCGGTCGGACATATCTAAAATGTTATTGTAACTTTAATTCGTGACCATAGAACGTCCACAGCTGGGCGTAGGCCTCCAATTTATCTTCAATAATATCACTCTCATCACTGCATCTAACTTTTATACATTTTACACTACGTATAACGGAGCCGTCTCGCAATGCAATGTGCGCAATGTGTGCATTGCGAGACTGCTCCGCGTGCTAGCACTCGCCAACTTGAGAAAGGTCGCCGAACGCGACCGGTACTATATTCGTTGTTATGACTATCCGTACACGTGAGTTTAGTCCCGTTATATATATTATAAAATGTGTGAAAATGACGTTAATTTCCATAGAAAATGTTTTGTACATGTAATATACTTAAGGTACTCACAGGGCAGGATTTGTGAAACCGAGTAGACAGACATCTAACAATATTAAATAGACCACTGCCTGGACGTTCTCAGGTCTACTGTGACTGGAGCAGGGTGACTGGGGAGTAACTGTTATCTAATCTGCTCCGGTCGTAGTGCGAAGTCATTAGCGTCTGATTCGTAGGTTTTCAACATGGGTATTAATCACCCCACTGTGTATTTCGCAAAGGAAATACGGTTAGAACAGGTTTTTTTTAATTAAATGAAAACGCACAAAACAATCATGTACAACCTTAGGGTTATCACGCTTAACTACCAGTCTCCCCAGGGTCGTGGTATCTATAAAGGATTTTCCTGGGTAAAAAAGGGTTAACACGCCAGATGCAACCCATTTCAAACATATTTTATTGGAAATCCATAAGATGACCTCGATATGGAGTTGGCGTTGTCGGTAAGAGCCAACATGCTGGCCCGTAGGTTTGCACGTTGTACTCCTCAGGTTAAAGCCACGCTCTTCAGAGCGTTTTGCCAGTCCCTATACACGTGCAGCCTATGGGTCAATTATACGCAGAAGGCATACATCGCCCTACGTACCCAGTACAACAACGCATATAGAGCGCTGATGAGGTTGCCAACGTGGTGTAACGCATCGGGGATGTTTGCGAACGCGCATATAGACGGTTTTGCGGCGATCGTGCGCAAGCGCGTGGCGTCCCTGATGCGCCGCATTCGCGGCAGCTCCAACACGTACTTGCAGCTGTTCGCCTGGCGGATGGACCTGGACTGCCCAATGATGCAGCATTGGACCAAGCTGCACGTTGAGCACTCCGGTTCCACTCGCAGATATAGACTAAGATAACCTTGATATAAATGTACCTAGTTCTGTGACATGTAATTTATATTTTTGACATTTTATATTTTTTGTAATTTTACTTTTTAATTTTGGTATAACACTTATATTAATTTCAATTTTAAAGTTTTGTTTATAAATGTATTTGCTCAATTTTGATTTCAATTTTAATTTGATTTGATGATGATAAAAATGGATTTATAAATCTGGATGTAAAATCTGAAATAAATGAATTTATTATTATTATTATTTCACTTTATTTGATATACATCTCTCGGGCCAAGCCCGGTATTTTGATGGGCATCAGTGGAGCCGAAGCCAACACTGAGAGGCCCTTTTTAAACATCATTTAGCTATGTTGTAGGGGTGAAGGTACAAGGAGCCTATTGTGAGTAATGAATTGAAAAAATAATGGGTTATTGCGGTGAGCTTCTGGGTGTTATACAAAACTGGATTATGGAATGAGGTGCGGCACCCGCCAAGTAATGCCTCATTTCAAAATATTAAGGCGGGTGGTGACTTGCCATCCACTAAATGGGCCCCCCATAAAGGCTACCGCAAGTTGGCGCCGGAGGGGCAACATTGGTGTGGACGGCTAACCCTCAGAGAGTGCAGACTGTCTCTGTAAGCGTCATCGAACCGAGTGGAGAGCCCGCTAGTATTGAGTGGCGTCATTGGAAGCTCTTAGCTCAGCTGTGATTGGGGCGATGCTGCGAGTCATTATTATCCAATGCAAAGATTATCAACGTGGGAGACCACGCCCCTTTGTAAACGCTTGAAATTTATTATTATTATTATTATTATAAGCCTATGTCCAGCAGTAGACGTCCTACGGCTGATAATGATAATGATGACCAAGGTGCAAACATTTATTCTTGTGACATGAACACTGCACATCAAGGAAACAAATTAGGGCTTGGTTAAATCAATAAACCCTCAGAGAGTGCAGACTGTCTCTGTAAGCGTCATCGAACCGAGTGGAGAGCCCGCTAGTATTGAGTGGCGTCATTGGAAGCTCTTAGCTCAGCTGTGATTGGGGCGATGCTGCGAGTCATTATTATCCAATGCAAAGATTATCAACGTGGGAGACCACGCCCCTTTGTAAACGCTTGAAATTTTCCGGTGGAAAGAAGATCGATATCTATCGAAATGCGCAGATATAGCTTAGAGAAACATATATTCGTACACAGCTTAGGTATAAAGGAAAAACACAATTAAATAATTATTTTTCGCAAAAAAACAGCTCCATTTCGCACAGATTGATGTATTTTTTTACATTGTTGTTGATTTATCAGAAATGGCTCAGTCGATTTTTATAAAATTTAAATGAGACCTATTTCGAAGTATACTCTTTCCAATAAAAAAATAATTATCGAACTCAGACTACTATGTAAAAAGTTATGCAGTTACACATATAAAAAAAACATTTACGCGTCATATTGAGTACCTCCTCCGGTCCGGTTCGTTGGTCAAAAATAGAAGTTCAATCACAGAACGTCTCAAATGGAAAGGCTCGTCCGCGCATCGATGATGCGGTTTAAGGACGTCTCCAGTGTTACAGTTATAAGCGAAAACAAAACATAAGTATAAAAAGAATAGCCTTAGAGCAACAGAATATTTTCACAATCGGCACGGAAACGGGTAATGAAAAATAAAGTTGAGAACCTATGGCCTATGATGAGTTCAATTGGCCACTGATCAAACACACCAGCCAAATTGTAGCCGCTGTCTCAATCACATGCAAATTAATCTGAGCCATCAACGGCTAATTACATTCCCGGCAGGAATATCGAATCTCAGTATCTGTTGGATCTCTGAATCCCTAGGAAACTACTGAGGGATGAGAAAAATATACGAGGTAATCCAGAAAGGGTTTACTAGGCAGAACTTCTACTATGCAACCCAACTGAAGTTTGAGAAAAAAATAGCTGTTTCATAAGTTTTGCATTGTTGCAATTATCCAGCCCATATATATAATTACTAGCTGGTATTCACCCGCGCAGCTCACAATTGTGTTAGGTACAATACTGAGTAAAATATCTTAGTGGCAATATAACAATTAGGTAGGTATATCTGAAAAGCCGTGGTGGTCTAGCTGCCCACGACCTCACGATTGTAAGGCGGGTGTTAGTGACACCCGCCGTACAATCGTGAGGTCCAAAATTGTCCTTCTACCTACATTACGCGATTTGCATTTGTTGACAACAGGATTCCACGACGCCGAAAACTTAAATCCATCCTCCCGGTTGAAATTCTTATGTTTTTTGATTTCCACCGCTTCACGAACTATTCTTGAAAAATAGTGTCGATCCATGGAGAGGCCTTTTGGGTCGTGGAGCTGGCGGCACGCCTTTCGAAGTAACCCTGTTTAATCCGTCACGAATATTTTTTATTATATTTATAATTATTACTATTTATACTATCTTGGAAAGTTATGGCACTACTGTATCGGCATTTCAATAGTCTAATGCTGATAATATAGATCTATTTACAAAGGGCGATTGGGCCATATCCAACATGCTGGTCAAGAGCAGAATGGACTTTGTAGCTAGTTCAGAAATATTCAATGCAATTTGTAGGACATTTCTCACAATTTGAATTTATAAATGAACTGTTTTTAACAACACATCTTCGACCGGAACTAACAAAACCAGCAACAAACATCGCGTGTGACAATAGCGATGCTTATCATTTATTCGCGTATACTGTACTCGCTCTGTTCTCTTCCCTGCTCCCTTGTTTATCTAACAAGGCCGAATTTAAATGTAGAATACCGTCACGTCGTAAGTCTTTACAAATGAGCAAATTGACGATATTGTATTTTTTGGAGCTTCGAGCCGAAAACCGTCGGATTAAATTGGAGTAAATGAAGCCGTATTCACAATTTAGTCGATTTAGTCCCGTCGCTTCGTTTCCCAGTAATAATCAGGTGGGTGTGCGAGTAGCGGTCATTTGTCTCGATTTGTGCGACAGCGGACTGGACGCTACAAACGGTCACGCACTCCTTGGGACATTAACGAGAGTAGGGACATCCTCCCCCCCTGGCCGCTTGCTCCTACCCCCTCCTTCCGCGATTTTGCTTTCATTAGACCCGATATGGATTACGTCCTCGGGCCCATATCAATGGTGTACTTGTATTTTATTTGTATTGCATATCCTTGTTTGAATTTGAGATCAGTTCTGGAGTTTGATCTTAGTTGCCAAAAGTAACATAATATGGTATTACTATACAATAATACAAAACAATGAATATCGTTTTTGTTTTAAAACAATGTTCATTTAATTCGTAACTAGCGACTCGCCCCGGCTTCGCACAGGTCTATTATACATATAAACCTCCTTTTTAAATCACTCTATCTAAACACCGCATCAAAATCCATTGCGGAGTTATTAAAAAATAAGCATACATAAGGACAGACACACCGGGAAGCGACTTTGTTTTATAGTATGTAGTGATGATGGTGATGATTTCAACAAATCAACATAATTACAATTAACATCTACATTGATGTATGTAATATGCAATAACAATATGTCTAGTGTAGTAGTACTCCATAAGACTAGTTTAAAATAATGTACATATAATTGCCGATAAAGACGACTATTGCACTTTAATGCCTGTGCGAAGCCTATTCAAATGTCACCGTGAACGCTTGTCGTAAAGAAGGATTGCGAGAAGCCTCCAATCACGTCATTGTCCGCTCTCAAGAGCGCCGTGTAGTGCGGCGCAATCAACGCACCAATGCGGGTAGTTAGTCGCCGCCACTCGCCACTCTCTCGCCGCACTTGCCGCCACTTGCCGCTCTCTCGCCGCACTCGCCGCACGTCGTTAGCGCCTCTCCTCGAATCTCTCACGCTCCACTCCTCCCCACTCCACGCTGAATGCGTCCAAGTCGCTCGAACGCCACTTTGACCGCGTGCCAACGAATTACTGAAGGCAAAGGGATAATTTATTACACGCCACTGAATAATGTATGAAAGGTTATGTAGAACGTCATCGCAGTTGTAGTAAGAGCGGCGATATAAGATTGTTCGAGAGTGGAGTGGCCGAGAACAATATGGAGCTTAATCTTCTCGGGCGGTACATCTGAGCCAACCAAATGATTTAGGTAATATATTTCAGGAAGCTTACGTTGCTGCTTACGCAGTTCCATACGTCTGTTTCTTCTACTTCATCATAACATAATAAGTTGTAATAACTTGGCATGTTGACATGATATATCCAGGCGCTGATGGAGCCAACTTTCCAAATCTGTATCCTTCATTTAGTTTCATTTTCGACATCGTTGACTTGTTGTCATAGACTTGGGAAATTATTTTATGACATCTATTGCAAGTTGTTTGAGAAATCGCTTTGATTGTAGGACGTGAACTTACAAACCGTTGTATTGCACAGGTAGATATAACTACTTATCGATTTCAATCACTGTTACGGCTATTCTAATGTTATACTCGTATGTAGTCGAAATTCATCTTGTTTTTTTTGCATAAAACTTGTTTTCTTATTGACCGACGAACCACCGGAGGCGGTATACAATTCGACGCGTATATTTTTTTTATGTATAAACACGCATAACTTTTTTCGTAGTAGTCTGATTTTCATACTTTTTTGTTTATTGGAAAGAGTATACTATGAAGTCGGTTCCTTTTAAATTTTATCGAAATCGGCTGAGCAATTTTTGATAAATCGAAATAGTGCTAAATATTCGCGAATTCTGTACACGGGTGAAGTCGGTCATGCTACTTTTTGCAAAAAATAATTATTATTGGTGCTATAAATCTGGTTCCATATTAAAAAGTAGTAAATATATCACGGATGCAGATCAAAAACTTGTATTATGTGAAATACAAGGCAAAAAACGTTCCATACCACCTCTCCAATTGTACATGAGTAGATTAACAAGATTACTGATCTGAGCAGACGTGAGCATCCCGCGCTCCACGTCACCCTTCCACATTCTTTCATTTCAGATTGTAAGAGCGTATTGCACGAGTATGTAATGTATAATTCCGAAAATACGCCACGGAACCCCTCGTAATACGATAAAACTTTCGCTGACAAGATCGCGTATCAGTAATAGGGAAAATTCACAATATTATAGAAGGATATACCGGGTTTGCGAACATAAGTTTGTTTCAATATTTGACTTTCTCTTTGTGCGGTATCAGTTTCGCTGGCAGCCAAACTCGTGGCGCGGAGCGCTCCAAGTAATAAACAATTTGTGAACGAAGTTAATTTAAACAAGTTTTGTTTGGGAACTATTTAGATGGTTTGCTGGAAGTGTGAAGTGATCAGCAATTTGTGAATAGGCAATTTACTATTTGGATACCTGAATGATATTTATCTACCTAAAACTATTAGGTCCTTGAGTTTTAAACAGCTTAGTCTGTTCTATTATTATGTTTAACAAGTCTGTCTCAGGGACATCGACTTTTATGTAAAATCAAAAATGTCTGCACCATGTTACTTAACGGTGGGTGTAGTATCGTGGCAATCATCAATGTGCAATGATATATTGATATTTGTATGTTTTCTAAAAAGACTTTTTATTTAGGATCTTAAAAACATTAAAAGAAAACAAAAAAAAACAGACACCAAGTAACTAAACATAAAGATGTTTGCTCACCGAAATTACGGATCTATTCTTAATTCACCTTTTTTTTAATTTGTCAAGGGGAGATTTCATCCTTTGATTTTACTGCCGACCACGTAATCTTCTGCAGTTGTAAAGTGCAGTCTAAAGAAAGATATACTGTTTTAATTTCTGAAATACTCAAACTCCACATTTCACAAAAAAGTTTTTGAGAAAATATGAAGTAGAAAATAATTGTGTTTTTATGGTGCACCAAAATGGCGTTCGCTTCCGCCTGTTTAATGCTCATTGCGGCTTATCAAACCAAATAAAGTGCGGGAAGTTTTACGAGGAGCGTTGTTTACGAGACGCGATACAGCGGCCGCGCCTTGCGACCGAATTGTCGTGATGTGGTCGGTATTCCTACATACATGTACTTACTGTACAAGCCAATGGATTAGTTTAACGATTTTCAACTGAGTGTTGCTTATGCTCGGGTGACACGTTAAATTGTGGGTCCACTCCAATACTCTATACTAAAACTCTAGCTATCTGGCCTATACGAATTTACGTACTTTTGCCAATTACGGTTTAAATTATCCTGATAAGCACCTACTTTCATGACAAAAGAGCTACGAGTTACTGTAGCGGAAATATCAAACTCTTATAAAATTTGACGAGAACTCAGATCGTGGTATTATGCGGACACAAACGTAATGTTGCATTTTGATGTCATATAAGGGCTGATTATGACTACTGCGTAGACTCGCCTCATGCTAAGCGACGTTATGCAACAGCGACAGATAATAACAGATTGTTATTCAGTGTCCATTGTTAAAGTAATGAATCTTCTTCCGGTATATTTAATGGCTTATTTATAAAACATAATTCTATTTATTTGTAGCGTTCATAGCGTAGTTTTTCTTTACTATGACACTTTAAGTTGTGGGCCTCGGTTGTTTTAACCGTTCAGTCATGTCAAAACTTTCAATGTACTTAGAGACTCAGACACCAATGTTTAAATTACTTTTTAATTACAGTAATAGTGCTCAGTGTTTTCACTAAGCCGGGGCTCGCTAGTTACTGCATAAAATACTTCGAGCAAGGTCGCCACGGGAGCGAGTTTCGGGACGGTCCCTCGTGTTTATCACAACGGACAGGTTTAGAAGAAATCGGCGTCGGACATCACTCATGGCACGGCCGGGGGTGGGGGATGGAGGGGCCACTAAGACAAGTGGCCCCACTTCACTCTGCAGACGGATTTGACCAGATATAAATAGGCTACCTTAAATTGAGCACGTGGTTTCACTATGCAATCACGCTGATGTGTTGGAGAAAATTCTGTGTACGTGTTTCTAATTAACTTCCTGATGGTTGAACGGTTTACGATTAATTGAGTGTAGAAACTAACTTGCTCTTGGCCGATAAAAAGTCATTGAATTTAAAGTCCCTTATCAAATTTTCACTGAAGATCTTTCGCTCAAGAAGCTGTCAGCTACGATCACATTTGTCAGGTGACAAATATTGAGGGTCAAGTACCTACAATAAAAACCTCTAGCAGGCTCGTGCTCGGTTTCACCGGGAAGTAGGAGTCAGTCATAATAATTGTGATAAAATACATTACGCGCCCCTACTTAGTTTATTTCGTTATTGGCTTTGTAATAATATTATTTATAACATAGGCAATAAATAGACTTAGTCATTATGAACAAAGCGTAGCACATAACAATCTGCGGGACAACTTGTAGCGCATAGCTACATACGTAGCGGTTTGTAGCATAATCGTAGCGCATAAGCTAGTAGCGGCTTGTAGCTACGTTTGTAGCACAAAGCGTACAAGATAAAGTTTGACTCCTCGACAACATAATGTTATTTGCTGTAAACAAATCACAGATGCAGTAATTTGTATAACAATTGTCAGGAAAATCGCGGTCTTAATTGTAAGGCCCGCAGAATTAATTTCAAACCATTATTATGGATATTCCGGGTGCTCTCACTCAATATCTTCCGCAAACTTCGCCCGGGAAAGTTCACCGCTTTACAAACAAACAGACGGCGATCCGCTTCTTTACTTTTGGAATTTAATTATATCATTGAGGATAATTCCAACTTTCTTGTTAAAATTAATAAGAACTCAGAGAATGGAAAGAAAAGGAATCCCTGTTATTGCGAGCCGCCGGGCGCGAATCACATTTATAATCATTTGTTTAGGTAGTTGCCAACCGGGCGGCTGACAAAGCTTTCATGGTGTGAGGCACCATAAGTTCAAAACATTTTTAACGAGAAGAAAAGGAGGGGTTCGTAAGCTCTATTTATTATAGAATACCCTTTATTTACTTTACAGTCCTTGAAAACAATATACGGGATTTGGTAAAAAAATATATAATTAATTGTCTTTCTTAGTTAGTTTCTTAGTCTTACATAGACGTCTTCAAATAAAATAGTACATTGTACACCGAGGGGAGAAAATGAAGCCTAAGCAAAAAAGAAAGTTTAAGTTTTAAGACTCGAACAGAGTTTGAGTTTAGGAAGTAAGTTATTTATGACTTCTTGGGCTGTATTTTATATTTCTGGTGGCGTCATCTTTACAAAATCGTCACTTTTACTATCAGATGACATTTTGGAAAATTATTTAGAAAATTAAAAGCTAGGTACTGTTAAATTATCAATTTAGTTAAAAACAAAATTTAGCGCAACGAAATAAATTGCCGCGTTTTTTTTTTCGCATTGCAGAATAAGGTTGCCATCCTCATTTCATTAAAAATAGAAAACAAAAAAATCCGCCCATTTTCTCCAATTATTTAATATAAAACCTTTTTGAGATTTGAGGTTTGTATGTCTCCCGCCTCTTTTTCTAATTATTTCATACAAAACCTTTTTGAGGTTTAACGTTTGTATTTTTTTTATGTTCGCTGCTAAAAAACAAAAGAGAGCTAGCCGGGTAGTAATGGATTTTCATACAACATTCCTGCCCTGCTTTGGAGGGCAGTAATAAAATTTCATATAACTTTTCCCGAAAAATTAGGGGAAGGGAGAAATTACGAACTTTGTAACCCGTTTATGAACGAGTAATAAGACACTTTCCGAGTGGGGGTGGCTTAAATATAATTATGTGTACTTAGGCATGCCAAGTCATATTTTATTATTATTACCTATAATAATAAATTTATTTCAGGCTCAGAACATTTTTTTTATTTTAAAATAAGTATTTTTGTGACCAAGTAATCCAAAAATACTTCACTCATCTCGTATCATACTCATAAACCATTTAAGCTTCACACTCACCGAACCACCACAAAAACACTACCCTTTTTTGGGATCGTCGGATGCAAACGTATATCGGTATCACGTGAAAGTTCCCGATAAAGATAAGAAGGATTCATCCGCGGAGATCCGTGGAGCAGCCGGCTGGCCACGCTCCATGCATAATGCAGACCAGCCTTTACCTTCCTCTTATTTGGTATTCACGCCGCCACCGCGCCTGCAATCTTTATAAATTATCAAATACCTACTGAACCCTGGTTATTGCTGTTTGTGGCCATACAACGCATAATTTACTGCCATTTGCAATTCTTTCCTGGACTCCCGATCAAAGATTTCGTTAAGGTTGACGGTTTAATGCGCCGCTAACCGGGTCGTACGCCATGCATTATGTATTTACGAACATAAAACCGTTATCGCTTTCGCATATTTTCAGATAAAGCTGTGTACATGCGGCGACTCATAAAAGCCCACTTTGTTACCGGCTCGCGCGAAGCTTCCAGATTTTCGGCGTGTATTTACAGGCGTTTATGTGCGTGCTGAAATAAACCTCCGCCACCTGCGACCGGATTACTGTCGCGACGAATCGCGCACTTGCCAGCGAGCGGCGAGCGTGAGCATCGGCCGACAGCAGAGAGCATCAAGCTTTTAAGCTTATAGTAACTTGTGAGATGTGATACAGAGAGTGACTGATGGATAAATGTAAAACGACAGTTACTGTAGTAAGGATGATCACTAAAAAATAATTCTTAAAAATTTAAAATTCCGCGTGACGTCACGAGAGTCAAAATTTCGTGAGAGACGTGACGTCACGACCCCCACCCCCAAACTTTGACAAAATTTATCTTTACTATTTGTTCTTTTGTCAACAAAAGAAAAAATAAATGTCCAATATTTTTTGATAATCTAACTAACGGACTAATTACCTATACTAATGTTTTTTTTTACCGTCATTATGCCTGATGTAAGTATTGTGCGTGCTAAACTGAAACCTCTGACATCTACGACCGGATTATTGTGGCGGTGGTTCGCGTACTTGGCGGCGAACGGCGACCGCAAGTAGGTATCAGCTATCAACAGCGAGCATCAGGTTTCATGATGATATTGACCTGTCACGCAAAGAATAACGAGTAGGTAAATGTGAATCTGAGATGGTTTGAAATGAATTATTAACAGGTGTATGTATATGCGTTTACTGCAACAAAAATCTTCCAATACCTCCAGATGCGAGCGGCGAGATTCGATCATTAACGAGAGTAATGAATACGTTTACTCTCTGACTGCAATAAGCTTACTACGATATTAATACTTCTTCATAAAAATAGTACTAGCAGTGTTTCGTAAGATCGATCATTTTTACCAAACGAAACGGAGGAGATTTTAATTAAGTATAGTACAGGTTTTACTCACGCTATATTTTAGTAGAAACCTGCTACTATAGTTTCAATCGCATTTGGCGATCGTTCTCAAGGTTGGAGTACTAGCACGCGGGCTCGTCTCGCATAGCACTAGTAATACCTGTACTTTACTTAATTAAAATGTGCAAAAACCACGCTAGTTTCCATAGTGAAACGGAGAAGGTTAATAAGTCAACGCGTATATTTTTTTAAAGATTATAGGCTTATGTTTGACCACAGTTACAGGTTGATCCTACAAAGTAAAAACTTAGGTACAATAACTCGGTCAATAACCACTCAAATCATATATACCCACACACATAAACATGTTTACGCATTTAGCACCCACACCTAATTTATACCCAAGTGCGACGATATGATACAATACTATGAATACATTATTAGGAAAAAAATATTTTCCTTTCTTCGTTCCTACGTAGGTACCTAGTTAGTAGTGAGAGATGTGACATGAATAAAACCACCCCTGAACCCGCAAAAACCGTTCGCCCGAAAATAGGTTTACGGTGAAGCCTATCGTGACATATTGTAAAGGTTTATTGCTCTCTGCGTCGGGTATTTGCTCCCAATATGGGAATATGAATCCGGCGAGAACGGGCAGCATTCAATAACGCTCGCCGACGGGCTACAGACCGACTAGTGATACCAGCTTAAAGATTTTACCTTAGATGCCGGGATGAAATATAATACTTTGTGTGCTCGCTTTTTATTCAACAAATCGAAATTCAATGAGGCGTTTTCCAAAAAAAAAAATAGTTGACAAAACTTACTAGATGGCGTGATAGTCATATAAATTGATCTGTCATTATCAACTGAAATAGGGTGTGAGAGAGAAACCTATATTAAAGTCTCCAATACTTTACTGAGGTATGGCTTGGACTACGTTTGGACTTGACCGCGACTTTATTGGACTATGACGTGACTATTTTGATAAAATATTACTAAAATTTTAATACTTGATATTGGCAAATGCACAACAAAGCGACGCCAAAACATAAAAAAGAAGAAGAAGACATCTTGACAATGACAATACGATTTCCATAGTCAAAGAATCGACGATTTCAAACTATTGTCGCCATCTATTGGATACTTTTGTCACAATTTTTTTTTTAGAAAACGCCTCGTTCAAATGTACTTTTTCTTTACTTATATTTATTTTTGCATGGCAAAAGATCGAATATGGCGGAAATACGGGAAGGGTATTTCGGCCATTCGGATGATGATGAATATTTAAAAATAATATTTTTTAGTTTTCAAACTGATTTATTCAAGTAAAAATTTAAATAAGCGACTGGTATTTGCTCACAATATGGAAATATGAATCTGGCGAGAACAAACAGACTGGTTGGTGTCAGTTTTGAGATTTTGACCTGGGATTCTCCCTTTTGTATCAAGTTTTATCTTTTTCTGAAAGAGAAAATAGGGGGACGCTATGGCTAATATGATTGTAATTATTTTTCAGATGTTTTTAGTTTTTTTAGTGGGCAAAATTGCAGTGCCCTTACTTTTTTTACTTTACTACAATAAGATACAATACTACTTTAAATGCTAAAACTACCTACACTACTGCTATATAGAAAGCAATTGGATCATCCACTGACCCTTGAAGGTCTAAAGATAATCCATTTGGATTATCTTTATAGCTCAAGCCAATTTTTTAGTTAGAAGTTTGATTTATTCAATTAAAAATGGAAACATTTTATGACTTTACAAAAACAAATATTCTTTAGATACCTAACGTTATTTGTTACAATTAATACGTTACACTTCATTTTCATATTACAAAAAATATGTAACACAGATGTACCTATGTACTTGACAAACATTTTGTTATAGTTAAAGGATATGAAATATATTTTAAGGAAATTATATTTACAAGGGTTAGCAACACTACGACCAACTACTCTCTACAGGTAGGTGAAAGATAGAACTCATAAAAATAAGCCTACAGCAGTCGAAATAGTTCGGGACAGCGATAGCAGCGCTTTAATACACGGCACAGGTATTTGGTTAATATTTTCGGTTATTGGAATTCAAACAGCCCTTTACTACTTACGCATTTATACGTTTACCACTAATTCAATGTTGTAGACCCTGACGCTACCATTGTTTCCGTTGTTCTTCGTTTTATTCTTCGCTAATAAGCAAATATGACATTTCCGCAATGAGCTTACGGACTACAACGCTTTACTCAACTCTGCATATCTGCGCTTAGGTGCTTAGGCCTTTTGAGATCTTGTAAATCGAATCGAATGGTTCTATCATATATCGGTCGTACTTATTAATATGCCCTAACTATTCAGATAATGTTCGTTTACATTATGTAGGTATAACTATTTTATAATTTTTGTTTAGGCACATAATAGTATGTTAGTTAAGTTCGTTTGTTTTTTGTTCGTTTATTTATGACCTGACTGTGTATAAACAAACTTTATTGTTTATATAGGTATATTATGTACTATTTTATAAAAAATATTGTACGCTCGAAATGGGCAGGCTGTTGAAACCAATTCTTTGTAACATCTTTTTACACGGCTTAACTATTTTTATTCTTATGCTGTATGTAGTTGTATTGAGATGTTGTAAATCTAATGTTGGATGTAGGACACATATCGCGGAGGACTGATGACCGATGGAGTCGAAAAGTTGAAATGGAGACCACGTATCGGTAAGCGCAGCGTAGGACGTCCACCCACTAAAAGGACGGACGACCTCATCAAGACTGCAGGATCGCGCTGGATGCAAACCGCTACTAGGAGATCTTTAGGGGGGCCTATGTTCAGCAGTGGACGTCTCATGGCTGAAAAGACGATGTAGTTGTAAGAAATACATAAATTGTATCCTTCGTGAGAAGTAAAATTATGCTATAAAGTTAAATAATCCTTCTTGGTAAAGGTGGAAATGCAGTTGAAGCATTAGTAGAGTTGTCGTCTCTGCTATAAAAATCACGCATGATTAACATTTGTGTTATATTCTAAATAAACAGCGCAAAAACCACGCAAGTTTTTATAATCAAATCCCAATGTAAAAATAACTATGTTACTACTCTTAAAATTAACACCACCTGTAGAAGTGAGCGATGAAAAGGCGGCACAAAAGAGTTCCTAAATTAACACGAGAAAAGTCTGAGTTAGTAAAAAGTGCCCGCCGTGAAAGATCCGCCGAAAACAGCTCACGCACTTCATCGCTATCAGCGGCTTTATGTGCTTCCGCCGCGATACCTACCTCTTTTCTCTGACACCCCCACCCCCACACACGTAGGCTTTCTTGCTGGGGACGCGATGTACATTTAAGACTCTTTCGATATAATAGAACAAGGATATACTGTTGTAAATAAAATTATGTAAGAGTTGTAATCGTGGCGTGGAAAACAAAATTGTTTCATAATTCTGAGACGGTCAAGCGGCTCATAGGAAGCAATTTATTGTAGATTCTTGCTTGAGTCATGCATGGCCGTCATCAAGCCAACATTGTAGACGGTCGATACCGTTAGCTCAAGTGAGAATCTACGTCCTTGCCATCAAGCTGCTTAGCCGTCTTCAAAGCCATTGAAAGTGTCTGCTCACTATAACGTATCATATCATGGTCACGGTAGGAATGTATCAGCTCCGGATAACAGCTCTATTATGCCCACTACAACGTACCATCGGATACCGTGGACCGACGATATAATTAAGACCACAGGAACGCGCTGGATGCAAGCAATTCAACCGGGATTATTGGAAATATATAGCGGAGGCTTATCTCCAGCAGTGGGTGTTCCACGGCTGATAATGATAATGATGATGAACGTACCATCAAGGCATCAACGTCAACAATAGACGTCGAGAATATTTTGCCGGCACGGAAATGTTCCGTGCTTGATATGTCGTCTAGTGGACATAGTCTCATACTTTCAAGCTTTGCTTAGTTCGGCGTCAGAGACCGTGCGTAAGATGTTCCCTGATATTTATTTATTTCTTTTCAATCTCAGATCAAATAAAAAAATCAAGAGTGTGTTGTGAACAAACAAGTGAAGCCAACGAAAACTACGCCTCGCCGTGTACAGACAATTACACACACATCCACGAACAACGAAACTACGCCTTGGCTTGACAGCCGAACTATGGCGGCGTAACACCGACGCACTCACACATGTATAAAAAACCGGCCTCAATTGACTGTTCAACGACATTCCCTCTTAAGTTTTTTATTTGATCTGAGTTTTCAATATAATTAATACTTCTTTGCCGGATATATGATTGCGGTCATGCTACATTAAAGCGGTACCTTAAATGCCATATCTGATTAAGTACATTAATGTATCCGATGCCCTAGTTGAGCGACGGGGCTCAACAACGCAAACAACTAATGTATAGTACGTTGTAGTGGGCAGGCACCTTTAGTTACACAAGATTTTGCACGTCCATATTGAAATTGTTTATTTCCAAAAACTTATGAACTATGTACATATTGGTTAATAGTAAAATACACAAGTAAATATATCCTAAATTAACGTACATACAAAATATTATGTGCATTGCAGCCCACACTAGGGTGACCTGTGTCGTGGGCTGCATATCTTCATCTATTTTTTATCCCCTCGGCGGGCGATGTGCCCCGAATGTAATGTCTCAATTATTAAACGATTAGTTTTATTCCGGCGCCCGGCCCGATGAATAATTTACTGGTCGTGACTCGCGCGGCGACCTCTTCAATCGTTTTACGGGGTTATTACTCGATGATAAACAGTTTTACTTGCTTTTATAGTGAGTTTTGGTCTTGTTCATTGGTAAATTAATTAAAGGAAACCATAAAATGACAGTGGAATCAATGGGTCATGGACGCTGAACCATGAATGCAAGCCGCTTTTTTCCGCCGCGCAAACTTTTTAGTAAGCTATACCTATTCGAAGCCAGTTCTAGCAGTGGCCGTCATATGGCTGATGATAATAATAATTAAATATAGGTATCAAATTAACATGCCTATCCTGGTATACGTCTTTTTAGAATCTGAGTATCGGAACACCTCATCAAAACTTACGGAACAATTAATTTCCAACTTTAGAATAGAAGCCCAAGATACCCAATTCATTGGTACTGTTGAATTAAGCCACTTTAATATTAGAGAGGATTTTATTATTTAATTTCAATAATTCTACACTTTTGCTGAGATTTAAACTAAGTACTTGCCTTAGCTTAATTATCTTCGTCTTCATCTCAGCTATAAGACGTCCACTGTTGCATTGGCCTACCTACATAGATCGCCAAAAAAACCGGTTGATAGCGGGCATCAAAATCTGTTCAGTATGATAAGATAGAATCAGACAGACACTTATGACAAACATTCCCCTTTTACGGGTAATGGATTAAAACACAAAGTCAACAGACGACGACGAATGAGAAACTTTCACCTAAGTAACAACACAAACGGGAACAAAGTACTCGAGTGAAGAAGAAAAAGTTCCACCATACATTTTTCACGAAGGTTTGAAAGTCATAAAATACGCAAGTTTTCTTCAAATATGTCATTTTCCCCGATAAGATATTGTCTGAGATCAACGTGAATCGCGCACTTTTCCTCGGCTTTGTTAGTTTTGTTTCTCTACGAGTAGGTAAAGGCGGACTCCACCAATACGGACCGAAAATTTGCTAAAATTTAGATAAGTATATAAGAATTTAACGAACAGATTTACAGGGCGTTGTGGATAGTAACCCCTTTGCAGTTATATTATTTTACGTAGTGAAAAACAATAGTGACTGAGTGTTCGTTTTTACCAACTTGCAAAAAGGAGGAGCTAGTTCGACAGAATGAATTTTTTTGTGTGTGTGTTCATCAATATTTTTGTTAATCGTGAACCGATTTAAAATAAAAAAACATTTTTTATTTCAATAGGCTCTCGAGGTGGTCCCATTAATATATATATATATTATCTATTAGCAATAATGGATGTCACAACAATTCGTGCAAACTATTTGAATTATGTGCATAGTAGAAGACGATGGTGGCATTTTTTTCGAAAAATAATCATTGTACTTTTCAACGGGCCATTAACAGGCCACAGCTGTCTCACTCACATATTTTATTATTAATGTTAATTAGATTAAAGTAAAAGGCTAATACTTTCTTATTCTTTTATATCCACTCCCTGAAATAAACGAAAAATACTATAAAACTTGTGTAATTTTTTGCTAAACAATTGCTGAATTTACGCGAGCGTGGTGAACGCGGCCTATAAAATTCCCAATGAAATACGAATGGGTAGTTCGCATATTTCCGCTCCGCTTTGCTTAGGTGGAATCTGGGCTATAGTTTTGTTTTTCCGAGTAATCCGGTAAGGATCGGGCGTAAGCCTCTTCGCTCTCTTTTACTTTTTCTATGTTTTGTATCGCGTGTTTTGAATGCCCTAATGTGTTAGGAATAAGGTCCAGTATCGGAAACGGACGCGTGTTTCGATCCTAAAAAGAGAATAATATATGTGGCTATCTAGAGAATAATGTAAGTGCTCGGTGAAAAGGCATTTAAGGGCCTTGTTTAGGGCCCGAGAAAGCTGTCCTGCCTACCATGAACAGGTATAATACTAAGAGGTATCAATTACTGAGAATTTCACGAAACTGAATGTTGTGTTAGTGTTATCAGGAATATTGCAAAAAAATACATGTTCATTTGGAATAATTAGCTTGCTAGTGTTGTATGAGTGGCAAAAGTTCATTCGAATGTCCTTATAAAAACTAATAAAATAATTATAAGTCTCTGTACTAAATCTTGATTTCAGACTCTTAGTTAACTAACCTCCCGGTGTCAGTGGTTAAAAACGCTAAGTGCTTTTGAATAGAATCTGCATTACAATAGTACATTATGGTACAAGTGTGTAATGTTGGTTGGTGATTACCGCTGAGGCGCCATTGAGACCCGAGCCCCAGGCGAGGGTCTTAAGAGACCCAAGGACGGTAATCATCAATACAGTACAAGTGTAGCATACCACGTTTTTATAAACACTTGTGAATAAAATAATACAAATAAAATATTTTCAACATTGAAAACGAGTTGTGAAAAATGTTCCGAAATGGCAGGAAGAAATAATCAGTTTTCCTATGCGCGCGCATTGGCAATCAGCCATAGACTAAAATAATGAGGGTTCATAGTTATACGTACCTACTAATGAACACGATCTTTTTTGTATCGAAACTTTTTTAAGAACAAAGCAACTCAACCAATAAAATAAAATAAAAACTCTATAACTCACTTGTGAATAATAGCAATGAAAAGTCACAGTTTGATTACAGTGTGTCTAATTGCGGTGAAATTAGAGCCACTTTATGAGCAAGTGGGTTGAAAAATATATTACAGTACTGTGCTTACTCATCGAACATGAAAGTTTTCTAGTAACTTAGAACTAAAATATCCAAATAGCCAGTACTATTCCTGAGAATTCAACGTATGCAAGTGGGGCAGGCGAGCGGAACTGGTTGCAGCCGCCGACATCACCTTTGATAGTTGGCGACATGCGGCGCGTGCCAAAACTCAGCGCCGCGACATGTTGACGCGTTTGTCCAGGTTGTGTACTTGACAATAGTATTGCATGTAAACTGTGCTAGAGGACAGCTGTGTGTAAACTGAACTGAGCTATATTGAAGCCAGGGATTATATTTTGAGACTAGAGCTGCAGGTAAAAGGAAAACGAAATAAGTTTTGAGTTGCAATTTCATTTGTTACGTAATTAAGGAGTTTGTAAACGCCTCGCGCAAGTTAAGCTCCCTGATGTGAGCTTCAGTCGAGATTGGGCTATCCGCAGTTTGTAGCTAACATCACAGCCGCCAAGTTGTGTGATTCGGCTTACCTACCTAAAGAAATTCATGGCGTTTCACTAAAAATGCTTGTTTTTGTAAGGAATAAAATAAAAGTACTGATTTGGATCAGCAGCAATAGTAATTTTGTATTGGAGGAAAACGTCATGTTATATTCTAGACTAACTACTTTACAACAATGTAAAGTAGTTATAATGCAAATGGAGTAATGAATAGAGTATGAAAAAAAATATGAGCACCTAAAAGATTTCACTACAGATGCTAATATGATACAAAGTTTTCAAATTTAACAAGCGAGATATTTACAAAAAGTGATTTTTGTGACCTTCAAAGTTTTGAGACGCGGACACAGGATCTAATGAGACTTTTAGCAACTTTTAAAATACCAAGAAAAAGTTGAAATAAGTTTCTAATTTGTCATTTTTATCATCATTCCAAGTTTTAGTGGATATGAAGAATTTTGAATGCTAATCGCGTTTGAATAGAACCCAACCGCAAAGTAAAATACTTACATCGCCTTTTAAATAGATTTCGACCAAACATTAAATAAATCCAAGACAGTGAATTCAAAGCATGCAACTGGGGCACGTTTGTTCACATTTTGTAGATACTTGACAATACTGTTGCATGTTTTACTGTAGACTATATTGCTAGATATCACTATCACGTGCATCAGCGAGGTAACAAAGCCATGCGATAAGGCTGGAATAGTTATTTGTTATACCTACATGAGTGCACAATTACTTTTTAACCGCGTGCTCAATTTTGATGACCGAGCAAGCGAAGGATTCTAAAATTAGAATCCTGAGCAATTCTAATTTTAGAATCCTTCTCTTGCTCGGTCATCAAAATTGAGCACGCGGTTAGCGAGGGAATCAAAAGAACACAAGCTGAAAAATCTTTACTCTCGAGTGCAACACATTACTTTTCATCCCACTTTAGCGAGGAAATAACTAAATTCGTCTACGTATCGTTTTAAATACTTCTCGCATGATTGTTGAGGGAGCATTATTAACAGTTACAATCAGATCCATTGGTGTCAAACAAATTTCCTCGTCGCTAGAATCACAAATTTTAGGTTTTTCACTTATTTCCAAGTTTTTAACAAAAGGCAAAGAGTTTATTTACACAAGATTTTAACAATATGACACGAAAAAAAAACCAAAGCAAATTAAAAAAAAGTACAACAATCCTCCTTGTTGTACTCGTTGTACAGTTGTTGTTCCGAGTCTAAGTTTTCAAGAAATTAAAAAAAGGTTGTATTATAACTCCCGCCCGTGCCTCCCTCGCTCCTCTACGCCTTTGTACTTCGCGCCGCGTCGTTCTCTACAGACGTTAATGTGGGTAAATTTATTATATTATATTTATGGACGCGTATACATACATTATATTCTCTATAAGAAATGTTTTATTTTATTTTCAAGATTTTTCTGTAATAATCCAATAATCCGAACATTCAAATCATCCGGCACCCCTCTGGTTTTTAATAGTGCCGGATTAGTGCGATTACACTGTAATATGAATCTATAACTACAGATCAGCAACATGGAACCGAAGCGTCACAAGGCAGCTCACCGCCGCAAGGCATTAATCGCTTCAATTAACTTCAAACTATCAAAGCTACTATTACACGCCTCATAATGCTTCACCTTCGCCCGGTTAAGCGGGGTTTTGTTTCACTGAATTTTCCCTTCACCATTTATTATTCTTTTGATCGTGGCCGTGCGTTGATTCAGGTTCGTGCCTCGGCGGAGCCTGCGTCGATTAATTTCCGGCAATAGCGTTGTTTAAGGTTACCGCTGAGGTCCTTTGATTATTCATCAATTAAACACCCCACTGAGCTTCGATAGTTAATATTAAACGAATGAACCGTGAGCGTGATATTGAGTAGAAAGATCATAGTTTCAACACGGATAAGCTCAATCAGGGTGTTATTCATACCTACAGTGAAATCTATGGTTAATTGCTGATTTGTATTAGATGTAGTATTGAGTACTTAATTGGAAATCGGTGCATTTTTTTTCGAATTAGCTTAAATATTTTTGAGTATTCGAAACACTTTTTTTATACAAAATACATAAGGTTTTAGAGTAAATATTAATCAATTTACATGTCAAATATCAACTTAGTCAAACAGGCCACCCCTATTGGTGCCCTGGCCAAAAGTACCCATTATACTGTCGAAATACTTTCCAAAATATTTAAACAATAATACAGCTATTCCTGACCTAATAAAAACTAAAAAAAGTTATTAACACACAAAAAGTTTCTAAGGATAATAGGCAGGATGACGGTAAGGGCGCAAAGGAAGTCCCTTTTTATCATATAAGAAAATCATCGCTTGTTACCACAGTTCCGTGATAACCTCGAACATTTTGCACACATTCCTAAGTAAGCCAATGTTCCTAAATTTGGAGTCAATTTGAAAGGTCAGCGGGAAGGTGAGGTCCGGTGCTCGCTCGGGCGAGGGCCATTCATCTCGGAGCCCTAATATCCGCCTCTCTCGAGCACCTCTCCATTTTGTAAGCGAGGCATCTTTCCGCTTCCGATGCTTAGGTATTTACTGTCAGTCCACCGTCATCAAACTAACGCTGTGAATAAATACATCAAGCACAATATTAATTCCATCATAAAATCTTCTGAAAAAGTTCTGACCGAAATACTTTCGAAAATGTTACCAGTGTCGGTCTAGGTACATTCTGGTTGTTGCATTTCACATAGGATTATCAGTCTTAGTACCGATCAATGGTACTTTTTGACCGACGAACCACCGGAGGAGATATACAATTCGACGCGTATATTTTTTTTTTTATGTATAACCACGCATAACTTTTTTCATAGTAGTCCGATTTCAATAATTATTTTTTATTGGAAAGAGTATACTTTGAAATTGATTCCATTTACATTTTATCGAACTTGGCTGAGCCATTTTTGATAAATCAACAATAATGTGAAAAATGTTACATGATCCGTGCATAATATTTGCGTTCTAGCGATGCGGCTTCGCAGGTGTATTATACATATAAACATTTCTCTTGAATTACTCTATCTATTAAAACAAACTGCATCAAAATCCGTTGCGTAGTTTTAAAGATATAAGCATACATGGGGACAGACAGCGGAAAGCGACTTTGTTTTATACTATGTAATGATTTTGTTGGGTGAAGTCGGTCTGGCTATTTTTTGCAAAAAATAATTATGATATAAAGGATACAATTCTGCGTCGCTAGGACCATTAACGCTACTAGTGTCGTAAAAATGTGTCAGTAATCATAAGAATACCCCAGTCCTTTGAACTCAGTCATTTGAGACATGCTGGAAGAGATGTATTTAGTTGCTTCCGATAAGACCGACCGAGAAAAGAACCCGAGTGACTTTTTATTTTTATTTTGATAGATAGCATAATGTACCAACATACTCGTACCATGTACACATACATACCATATGTAGCGTTTTCTTTAAAAAATGAGCCTGGTGCAAAAGGTTTATTATTTGTATGTTTATGTTTTCCATATAAATGTGTATGTTTAGTTTATTGATTGTAACACATTTCATAATATACTTAAACTATGTTTTTGAAAGACTTTCGGAGGCCCTGTTAGCCTGATAAAGTCATTTGTATAATATTGTTGCATACAAATTTTTAAGACTGTCTAGTTTGTACGTACTTTGTAACTAGGTATTTTTTCTGATCAATAAAGAACTTTTAAAAATCAAAAAATCAATGTACCAACGGGTGTCTCGTCTCGACTTGCTTAGTTACGTATTATGTTCAGAAACTCAAATGGCACATCTTTCCATGCTTTTGATGTTTTTGATAGTAATGACGATAGATTATGACCATTTTTGTGGAGAATATTTTTTTATTTTATTTTATTTATTTGGGATAACAAACAATAGCACAATTTACAATACAAGAAAACAATTAACCAAATACATTAATAAATGTGCCACCAACTACATTATCCACCATTTACTAAATAGCAAGTGTCTTTGCTGGCATGGTTTTCTAAGTACATACATAAATATATTTCAGAAATAATTTTGAAAGTAAATATACCATATTTAAACAAATATAAACCAAGTATTTCCTTTTAAGTAAAGCTACCTATCACAGCTTTTTTAAATCTAGTTTCAGACAAAGCAAAAATATCTATATCTACGAAATGTCTATTGTACGATTCCACCAACCGGTGCAGAGGCGCTCGTTTACCAGCGTTGGTTCTTACTCCAAGAGATTCAACACTAAGAAGTGGGTAGGAACGTGTGCTTCTACGCGTAACCGTTCTAGGACAAATATAATACAATTGGTTGGTGAGATCGCAGCAATCGTATTTATAATTAATTATACCATGTAAAAACATTGCACCGAGCAACAGTCGACGAGAGCCGAGGGACATAATCTCATATTTCTTCAGTAAAGATTCGTAATCAAGATAAGAATGACAACATCTATAATTTACAGAACGTAAGAACTTATTTTGTACCTTTTCAATCATATCACTGTATTTGTGATAAAAAGGGTTCCATATTTGGGTGGCATACTCAATACGCGGTCTGACAAGAGACGTATATAAAGTCATATATGTGGAGGGCTTTATGAAGTTCTGAGCACATCTCATCACAAAACCATACATTTTAAGTGCAGATTTAATTATATTATCTGTGTGTACATCAAGGCACAGCTTAGAGTCTAGTGTGACCCCGAGATCTTTTACGAGCTGTACCTTGGTTAAAGGGTTGTTGCAAAGAGAATATGTAAACTGGGATAGCTTTTTCTTCTTACTAAAGGTGATACTATGACATTTTGATAAGCTTAGGTGTAGTTTATTTTTGATACAGTACTGTGATAGTCTCTCTAAGTCTGATTGAAGAAGCAAACAATCATTCATATTTTGTATGCGTCTGAAAATTTTCAGGTCATCTGCGTAAAGTAAAAAATTAGAGTAATTAAAACAAGTACTAATGTCGTTAATGAACAGAATGAATAGTAGAGGACCTAGAATGGAGCCTTGAGGCACTCCAGACGTAACACATATATAATCAGAGCAGTATCCATTGATGACAACTTTTTGAGTACGGTTTGTGATAAAGGAGGCAAACCAGCGTAAGAGATTACCCCGAATTCCGTTAAAAGCAATCTTAAATAAGAGAAGTTCGTGGTCTACCTTGTCAAATGCTTTTTGAAAATCAGTATATATTGTATCAGTTTGGTGCCCATGTCTTTAAAAAGCTGATCCAAAAAAATGGTTAGGTTAGTTACAGCAGAGCGTTTTTTTATGAAACCATGCTGTTGAGTTATGAAAAGTTTATGTAAAAGTGGATAAATTTCATTGTGAACAAGTTTTTCAAAAAGCTTCGACAAGACAGGCAAGATCGATATAGGCCTGTAATTTTCAACATTGTTTTTCTTGCCATTTTTGAACACCGGTGTAATATTGGCCTGCTTCCATACTTCAGGGAAGCAACCCTCCCGGATACATTTATTGTATATAATGTAAAGTGGAAAATACAAGTGGTCAGCCGTCTGCTTAAAAAATAAGGCTGGTATGCCATCAGGACCTGCGCCTTTAGAGATGTCTAGTAATTTTAGAGCTGTTAAAACTTTTTCAGGACTGATATAAATGTCCGTTATTACGTCACAATTGTCATGAAAGTTATCAGGTGGTTTCCAATTATGTTTATCAAAGGAAGATTCCTCGTATACTGACTTAAAAAAATTAGAAAATAGATCACATATGTCTTTGGGATTTCCACTGGAGACATTCTTAAAATGGACTTCAGAAGGGATCATTGTCTTATTTTGTTTGTTAGAAATGTAACTCCAAAAAAATTTCATATTAGTGTGGATTCCATCTTCCACTGATTTACGATATTGTGCAAAACATTTGTCACATTCTTTATCAAAAATACTGCGAAGACGTGAAAATTCCACATAATCCGACAAGTTACTATATGTTTTCCATTTCAGCCAAAAATTACTTTTTTTTTAAATAAATTAATTAAGTAAGGGGTAAACCAAATAGGAAAATTATTTGACCTGTTTTTAATTAAGGGAACTTGGACTTTGATAATATTGTACAAATAGTTATAAAAAGTATCTACTGCATCCAATGCACTTAAATCATTTAGCGTAGTTTGCCAATCAATATCAGCCAAGTAAGCATTAATTTGGTCGTAATTAGCTTTTCTATAATTATGTTTAAATGTTGGTTTCTTTTTCATGCAAGGTAATTTTATATCAGGAGATATTATCACATAGAACGGAGGATGGTACACGTCAACTTTTAAAAGCGTGTCAGTCGGACGCTGAAGGGAGCAGTCCACATTAGAAATAACTAAGTCAAGAATTCTTCCCATGAAGTTAGGAAACAGGTTATACTGCGTAGCGTTCAATTCAGTGATGAAGTTTATCAAATGTTTATGGCTAGATATCTTTTTACATCCGGGATTTACAGTAAAGCTGCCATTAGTAGACCAGTTGAAGTCAGGTAAGTTAAAATCGCCAATGAGATAGAAGTTTTGAGTCTCGTTATTATTTAAAATTAACGTCAAATATTCAAAATATGACTCATAAACGGAATCAGCAGTCCAAGGTGGCATGTATATACCACCTAGAATGTGGCTGCGCATAGGATCAGAACTAGGTAACTGGAGAAATACATGCTCAATGTGAGAGTCGAAGGATTCGCAAGTAGGAAAATTAGTAAAATTAAGCGTTCGTAATACTGCAATAAGGACTCCACCACCATCTCGTTTACGAGTACTGGGTCTGTTACGGTCACATCTGTAAACTATGTAACGCTGGTCAATAAATTCACTGTCGGAAACTTCTGGCACTAGCCATGTTTCCGTCAGGATTATACAGTCATAGGAATTGGATAGTATAGACATATACAATTGCGAGAGTTTGCCACGTATACTATGACAATTTTGATAATATATGGACAAATTATCCATAATCAAAGGTGCAAATAAATAAATTGATTGACTTTATATTGATTGTAGAGATTGTTGTCATTCTATATGGCCCACTCGGCTGCTCTCGGAATCTAATTGATATAAAATATCTCGTACGTAGAAGGCAATACAACAAGCTGATAGAGTATGTCCAACTATTAATTATATTAAGAAGTTTTCCGACTGACGTCATTCC
This sequence comes from Hypomecis punctinalis, assembly GCA_949316475.1. Lineage (NCBI taxonomy): Eukaryota > Metazoa > Arthropoda > Insecta > Lepidoptera > Geometridae > Hypomecis > Hypomecis punctinalis. The sequence goes on from OX438805.1 coordinate 4,366,309, forward strand.
GAGACTCCGCCGCGAGTTTTTGTAGGTCCGTATTGGAACGGACGGCGACCACTGCAGACGTTTCGGATTTACGTGCGAGGATGGTAGCGTGCTTGACCCACACGTATTTGTATCCATACTTTTGGGCTGTTTTACGGCATTCACGAAATAACAGCTTTTTCTTTAACGTCAGATGTTCGTTTAAGTATATAGTACAGGGTGTGCCAGAGATACCAACCTGCTCCGATGTCAAGCCTTTTTTCTTACGGTATGCTGCGAGTACATTATCGCGAAGAGGAACCGAGGAAAACCTGACCACTATATTTTTGGGTCTACCATCAGTGACTGTCATTTGAGGTATCCTATGGACAGCCACTATACTGCCACGACCAATGGGCAGGTTAATTTTAGATCCTATTGTCTCCAATAAGGTGATCAGGTTCTCACCGCGTCTCTCAGGAACATTACAAATTTCGATATTGCAAGCTCTAGCCTGCTGTTCCATTATGTCAATTTTCTAATGACTTTATAGTGTCACTTGCTTGGGCTAGTAAAGTTTATTTATGTTCCAATGTAGCAAGCTTAGTTTTGAACTCTTGATGTTGTTCCTCGATGAAAATCTGCCTCGCCTCAATTTGCGAGACCTTATTGTCAAGTGTCTCCTGCAATTTCTTGAGCTTGCTGAGATCCTCTTTTATGTCCGCGGAGGTTTCTGCCAATCTGGCCATGTCCAGCTTCATCTCAGACAAAGTGGTGTTAATTCCCACCAAACTAAGTGATAGATTTGCTAATGTAGCTTTTATGTCGCAGTCTGGTTGTTTTCTTTTTCTCCCTCTCGTGCTAGAAGAGCTGGAGTCAGAGTCCCCTGCAGTGGTGGTCAGGTGTACGCTTAGCAGGTCTTTAGTAGGAGACGACATGTTGACAATGTTAAGCGTAAAGGCGCTTAAACCGATTTCGTGGTACCGGGTGCGGTAACTAGATCCAGCCAGAATAGAATAGAATAGAATAGAATAGAATAGAATAGAATAGAATAGAATAGAATAGAATAGAATAGAATAGAATAGAATAGAATAGAATAGAATAGAATAGAATAGAATAGAATAGAATAGAATAGAATAGAATAGAATAGAATAGAATAGAATAGAATAGAATAGAATAGAATAGAATAGAATAGAATAGAATAGAATAGAATAGAATAGAATAGAATAGAATAGAATAGAATAGAATAGAATAGAATAGAATAGAATAGAATAGAATAGAATAGAATAGAATAGAATAGAATAGAATAGAATAGAATAGAATAGAATAGAATAGAATAGAATAGAATAGAATAGAATAGAATAGAATAGAATAGAATAGAATAGAATAGAATAGAATAGAATAGAATAGAATAGAATAGAATAGAATAGAATAGAATAGAATAGAATAGAATAGAATAGAATAGAATAGAATAGAATAGAATAGAATAGAATAGAATAGAATAGAATAGAATAGAATAGAATAGAATAGAATAGAATAGAATAGAATAGAATAGAATAGAATAGAATAGAATAGAATAGAATAGAATAGAATAGAATAGAATAGAATAGAATAGAATAGAATAGAATAGAATAGAATAGAATAGAATAGAATAGAATAGAATAGAATAGAATAGAATAGAATAGAATAGAATAGAATAGAATAGAATAGAATAGAATAGAATAGAATAGAATAGAATAGAATAGAATAGAATAGAATAGAATAGAATAGAATAGAATAGAATAGAATAGAATAGAATAGAATAGAATAGAATAGAATAGAATAGAATAGAATAGAATAGAATAGAATAGAATAGAATAGAATAGAATAGAATAGAATAGAATAGAATAGAATAGAATAGAATAGAATAGAATAGAATAGAATAGAATAGAATAGAATAGAATAGAATAGAATAGAATAGAATAGAATAGAATAGAATAGAATAGAATAGAATAGAATAGAATAGAATAGAATAGAATAGAATAGAATAGAATAGAATAGAATAGAATAGAATAGAATAGAATAGAATAGAATAGAATAGAATAGAATAGAATAGAATAGAATAGAATAGAATAGAATAGAATAGAATAGAATAGAATAGAATAGAATAGAATAGAATAGAATAGAATAGAATAGAATAGAATAGAATAGAATAGAATAGAATAGAATAGAATAGAATAGAATAGAATAGAATAGAATAGAATAGAATAGAATAGAATAGAATAGAATAGAATAGAATAGAATAGAATAGAATAGAATAGAATAGAATAGAATAGAATAGAATAGAATAGAATAGAATAGAATAGAATAGAATAGAATATCATTTATTGTCATAGTATATCATTTACACATTTTTACTTAGTAAAATAAATTATATAATTGGTTCTACCATGGACTCGTCACAATTACAGTAATTTTATTTAAGTACTCTTATCTACCCTCACAACAAGAAAAAAATATAGCTTGGATTAGATCAGAGAACGAAACAAAAACAAAAATATTAGTTTTAACTTCCATGATTCCCTCATTGGACAATAGGTTTGATCATAATATAATTGTTAGTTTTTGAACATTGTCAGACATTAATAACAAATATGTAGGTATTGTAGGTACACGAATTCACTATATACAAATAAAATCAAAATGACTCAGCTCTGTCCAGAGGCATCGTTAAATTATTATCACAATAAAATAATATTTAAGAAATTCAGTCCTATAATTTAAAATAAATATGGGTATACACTTTAATTAATTTTGGCAAATAAAAATAATTTAATTTAAAAATGTCAGCTGTAAAGGAGAGAAAAGCCGTCAGCCGGTTAAACACATTAGATTCCTATTCTTGTGACCCTAATATCGTAGTCAGCCATTCTATGACTACAACTTTTATTAATAAATAATTTATATCATCCTATTTCATTACATGATTTAGCTTTGTGGGATAATGCTTCGTTTTAAAAAATACTTTTCAAACGAAAACATCAGTCAGTTTTCATTCCCAGAAAGCAACGTGAGAAGGTTTACAACTCTGTAGATCAAAACTAAGCCGCTGTCCGATGAGAACGCGCAATAAGAAGCCCTCGGCTTTTACTAAAGCGTGAAATTTCTCATTTTGCGGCTGCTTGTGACGTCGAGCGCGAACGAAATATAGATGCAAACACTAAAGAGTACGCTCCTTAGCGTAATCTTCTCAAAGTTATAATGACAATGCCAAAGCGATGTGCGATTTTATAGCGCGTTTTAGGGTCGGTTCAAACCGGGGCTCGAAGTAACGCGACGCGACGAGAAGTATGCTTGAAAAAGTTATGCTACGTTAACAAGCATCGCGCAGTTGTAAGCCGCTTCATGAAGTTACATAAAAAAATAGTATTAATTACTTATCGTGTGTAACACACTGAAACGATTCTAAAACGGTTCGCGTAAAACTATGGGACCAAACAAGTGAAACCTATCTCCGACAGTTACCTTTCACAGTTATCAGCAATCTGGATGTCTTCAAGACAAAAGTCAATAAGTAGATATCTTTACGCCTACATACTCCATCATTTCTAAACAACATAACTTTCCAGGAAGATCAAGCAAATTGGTAGTTATATTTTTAACCTTCTTCACAAAAGGAGGTTATCAATTTGACAGTATGTTTTTGTGTGTATCTTACGCGATTTCTCCACCAGTTATGTACCGATTTTGATGATTTTATTTTGTTTAATAGATTATACTTCAAATGTAGTTTCTTTTGAATTTTATCCAAATCGGTTGAGATTTTTGTAAAATCAACAATAATCAAAAAATGGTATACATCGAATCAATTGAACTATTCGAAAATTGTACCATTGTGGGCGATTTTTTTGAAATTTCGTTGATAAATGTGGAAATTATAAGGCTTTGTATTATTAGGACGGACGGACGGACGGACGCACGGATGGACGGACACAACGAAGTTATAAGGGTTCCTCGTTATACTATGGAACCCTAAAAATAGGAACCCGGAAAGAAATTATTTCATCCTTTATATGAGGACTATCAGTGTTAAAATAAAACCAACTTTTTGGCACATTTCCCATGGTAATCCCGAAACTAAAAGTAATTCTCGCTGCAGTCGAGTGTCGCGGAGGATCGTCGATATGGGTCAGGGGCGGGGTAAGGGCGGGTCGCCGGGCCGCCGCATTTTCCGCGACGAACTAATGCTATCCTTATAAACGGGTATTAGGCCCAGACTCTAACAAAGCGAAGCGCTGTGATATGCGGAAATAAAAATAAGAGGAGCGTTGTAGAAAAATGACATTTGTTTACAAATGACATGATTAAGCGGATCGTGAATCGACCACTGTTTTAGCGGTTTTTTTTTTTTCATATCGAGAAAATGTTCTGTATAAATGTTTGAAAAAATGTACGTTCCGGAAGAAAACTCTTTGCACCCCTTAAATTATAACAAAATGTTATATTTTTTGTGTCAATCGCTTGAGTAAAAAATATTGCATGCTCAATCTCTTATTACATTTGATAGCGGTAAGTGACGTTACGCGGAATTTTAACGCGCTATATCTTCATTATTTATTGTTAAATTGAGAAAAGAAAAAATACGTGTCTAATATTTTTTGTCAATCTATTTGACGGATTAATTATTTTTTTTTAGTAAATAGGCCTATTCCTTAATTAACGAACCAAGCTTGACAATAGACATTTCTGCTGTTAGCTTTTCATTTATAAGACTCGACCCAGCTTACATCTCCGCTTTGCTTCACTTTGGTGGGTTCCAAATTCCTGGTACGTTTCCCGACTTCGGTGCTCTGTTGATTGGGGGACCGTGTACACTAGCAAGTGTGGCATTATTAAGACTACTACTTTTGTAACTAGGTAGATCGGATCGACCGCGCACCGCGGCTCGATTGTCCTTAATTAGGACCTTTACTGCACCCATCTCTTATTTCTATATCAGACTTAACAGTCGTCAGTTATACAAGTTTCTTTTCCCTAGAAATTAGGTCAAATCCACCACGCTGGCTCAATTGAGAGCTAGTAGATACGCCATAAAATTTCTTTTCCAGAAGTCTCTAGTTATTACACCGCCCGATTTCCCATATCGGATCGGCTAAAGTAATAACCGCTTTACCCGATAACTGCGTCTATTCAGTACTCTCACACGTGTTAAGGTGAGGGTTTTCTGGAGATAAGCGGTTAAATCGGCTGCCATCGCCGAGGGCTGATGATGCACAGTTTTCCATTGTTGCTGGCTCCGGGAGCCGTAAGATAGGACTGGGGCGATAGCCGCTCGCTAGGAGGATATGACGTACTAAGACGTGCGCTATCTACTTAGAGTAAACGCTGCTGTTACAAGATTCTATGTAGCTTCTATTTGTAAGGTGTCGTACTCAAAAATTGGTAAGCGAGACCCTATTATCGAGGAGCTAGTTGAATTGACGGTGGAAAAAATCATCGCGAAGCAATAGTTCATAGTGAATACGTCCATAGAAGAAATTCGATGGCATAGGTATATAAATATACCAACCTGCAGTGGACCAGCGTAGTAGATATGGCCCAATCACCCTTCATGGGTCAGCCTATGTTCACAGTGAGCTATTAAAAAGACCGGTACAGGTACAGTAGTAGTAGTTGATTTGACTAACATGCGGAACCCTATAAAGCGAGGTTTTAGTCGCTCGTAGTTAATTTTATGGCCTAGATTCTTCAAACAAATCGTATATTTCGCTTAGTTGCTTTTGAAGTTTTGTAAAGTTCAGTTCAATTTAGACTGCCTTGGTGGCTCAGTGGTTAGTAACCCTGACACCTAGATCAAAGAGGCGTGGGTTCGATCCCCACCCAGGGAAACTATTTATGTGACGAATATTGGTGTTTGCTCTGTGTATGGGTGTTATCTATCTAGGTACTATCTATATAAGTATGATTTGAGTTTGAGTTTAAGTATTTAAAAATATGTATATGTAGTATATCAGTCTCTGGCAGCCATATCACAAGCTTTTCTTAATTTGGAGTCAGAAACCGTGTGTAAGATGTCCCCAAATATTTATTTATTTATTTATTACAAGTTAGGTACATTTTGAGAGTTTCAATATCGGTACCATATTTCTCTTATGAATCAGTAACATTTTAAACAACAACAAACGACTTGGCGTAATAAGCTTGATTCATTCACATCTTAGGATTCACATTTACGGACTCTATCGTGTCATAAAATTTCAATAAAGGTTTAGCGGAGACAGTTAATTAATTAATTTGTTTTAAAAGTAAATAATAGGAACACTCTCTCCTACGAGATCACCGAAGTTAAGCAACGTTCGGCACAGTCAGTCTTCGGATGGGTGGTCTCGGTTAGTATACATTTACAACTGAGCGCTACCGTATCTTGGTTGACACGTTAAATTTTAGGCCCCGATAGTTTAACAGTTATTTCGTGACAAAGTTTTGCTGGCGGGTGACAAACTCTGACACCAGGAATACTAAAAAAAAACATATTTTCATCCCCCCATCTCGGAAAGAGTATTTTTGCGCTTCGAAATCTTAGTGCAAAAGCCGTTTTTATCCGATAAAGGGTAAAGTAAAATTGAATTTAGAACATGATACAATCCGGTTAACGTGTGTACTAAGTATGTGAATACACAACATTATTAAACCTATTTACTTCTACCTCCAAGGTGCCGAATTTATCATACAACCTTTTTTAATTTGTTCAAAACTCAGACACGGAACCTTCTTGCTGTACTTTTTTAATTTGCTTTGCGCGCGCCATTTTACTTATCATGCATATCGTATTGTTAAAAGTTTTAAAAATAAGAAACTTAAAAACAAGTGAAATACTTAAAATGAGTAAATGTAGCGTCGAGGAAGTTTATTTGATGAAGGAATTTGATTCCTTCCTCAATGATTTGATGTCAACAGAATTGACTGAAACTGTCACTTTGACTTGACTTTAGTCATTTCCTCGCTGAGGCATTGAGGAAGGAATCAAATGGAGTTGCCCTAACGACGAGAAAAACCTGGATACCCACCGCACATAATACGGCGGATTAGTGTTGTTACTACCACACTACACTTATCGATTTCCCCGTACCTATCGATAAAACTATCGACACAAAATAATTTTAGCCGAATCAAACATAATGGCAAACTTTTATTTAAAAAATTACAGATGTCAAGGTTGCAGCTGTCATATTCAAGAATCCACACTAGAATGGCAGGACAAGTTTTTTGGCGGGAACGCGGAAAAGACATGTCGCCTCATTGTATTATTTTGTTAAAGTTGTATTTTTATCAGTGATAATTAGTGAAAATTTGTGGTATTTCATTGATTATGAGCTGAATTACGTGCATGAGTGTGCGCAAGTGATATAATGTGACGTATCATGTCGTTCCGTGTTGTTACCAAAACTCCATAGACACCTCTAGAAAAGTCTCCACTGCTTTACCTACTGAGGTATGACTTAGAATTAAAGTGATAGGACTTAATAAGAACTACGTATCGGATGACAGCTGTCAAGCTTAAAAGTGGAATATCTCCATAACTATCAATTATAGACCATTGCTTCCTTCACTAAACTGATATGAGATCTACATTTCGGATGACAGCTGTCAAACTTAAAAGTGGATTATCTCCGTCACTGTCGATGCTAGACCATTGCTGTCTTCACAAAAGTGATAAAGCTCAAAGAGAGATATGATATCTTTCAGATGACAGCTATCAATATTACGGAAATAATCAACTTTTAAGTTTGAGCTGTCACATCAAATGTAGATCTTTTTAAGCTCTATCACTTTTGTAAACACAGCAATGGTCTAGGGTCAATAGTTACACAGATTTTGCACTTTAAAGTTTGACAGCTGTCATCTGAAATGTAGGTCTCGTTGAGTTCTATCACTTGTGTCAAGTCAGCAATAATCTAGCTTTAATGGTTACGGAGATATTCCACTTTTAAGTTTGACAGCTGTCATCCGAAATGTAGGTCTCGTTGAGCTCTATCACTTGTATCAAGACAGCAATAGTCTAGCTTTAATAGTTACGGAGATATTCCACTTTTAAGTTTGACAGCTGTCATCCGAAATGTAGATCTCGTTGAGTTCTATCACTTTTGTGAAGACAGCAATAGTCGAACTTCGATGGTTACGGAGATAATCCACTTTTAAGTTTGACAGCTGTCATTTAAAATATAGATCTAATTGCGCTTTGTCACTTTTGTGAAGTCAACAGTAGTCTAACTTCGATAGTTACGGAGATAATTCACTTTTAAGCTTTGACAGCAGTCATTAGAACAATCTAATAGATCTCATTGAGTGTTATTACTGCTATTAAGACATTAATGGTCTAGCTTCGATAGTTACGCATAATAATACTTCTAAGTTTGACAGCTGTTACTTTCACACCTGTCATACCATTTTACTTGTATTAATTCTGGAATGACAGTTGTCAAATTTGACATGTTTGTGTGAAATGAAATAAAAATTAAAAATTTTAGCAAATCAATAACACGAATAAAAACTAACCAAAATATCGATAGTTTTTTTTTTATATAATAAGAACATCGCTATTGTTTTTCGACTCAATATGGTGGACCAGGCACGCGCGACAAGTCACGAAAAATATAGACACTATAGCGAAACTGTGCTGTATAATGTTGGTCTATTCTTATTACGTACATTTGAAAGAGACGCCTATATGATTATTATTTCGGTTTTTAAACTATTACATGTCAAAGTATCTAAATGTCATTACACCATCTCCATTTGATTCCTTCCTCAATGCTGAGGTGAGATGAAAAGTTAGGTACGTGTTGCACTCGAGTGCAAAGATTTTTTACCTTGTGCTCTTTTGATTCCCGCACTAACGCTCAAGATTCTAATTGTTGAATCGTGATTCAATTTTAGAATCCTTCGCTTGCTCGGTCATCGAAATTGAGCACGCGGCTATAAATCAACTTTGCACTCTTGTACAACAAATAACTATTTTAATAGTGTTTGCTTATTACACGATCACTACAATTTTAATGGCTCAAAGGGGAATAAACTGCGTAATAAATTACACTAATTCCACTGTGCACTAAATCGCCAGTGTAATATCATGGCGGCCAAAATGAAATTAACTAACGAGACAAACCAAATGCGAGTTGAACCCCTCGAGGGCGATGGTTACGTATACAATGCGTATACTAGCATTATGTTTGTGTTGTTAATTACAATTGATAATTTTGTATACAACGATCGGTGCTATATTTTTCTGCCAACGAAACTGATACATATATGTTGTTTTTCGAACAGAAATACTTCTAATTCACTCATGTGGCATGGCATGGCAATAAATAAAATTGGGAGCTATTATGCTACATTTAATAACGACGTATCTGTGTATCTTGGTCACGTTATGCTTACTATTTCTAATTGTCAGTTTTAACAGAATGAAATTAGTTCATTATCTTAGATTAATATTGTTTTGCGACCGTTTACTATTAACAATTCCTCTCTATACGTAAATTCCACAAATAAACGATCAAACATAAAAGTAATCTCAAATTATATTAAAATATATCGCTGTAAAACTTGCGGACTTTTAATTGTCTTATATAATTCTCAACCTCAATAAAATCAGCTACGTCGTAGACAATCCGTAGCGATAGCGTAGCATACGTAGCAAGAAAGTTGAACCGGATTGTATCATTGTCGTAGCACATCGTAGCGTAATCAGTAATACTACTCATTGGCATGCTAACGGCACATCAAAAATCCATAGATCCTGCGATATGGAACATGTCTAAAAGAGAAAAAGTCGGGAATAGAGGTATTTATTTATCTTGTGTTCTATTGAGGAATAAGTCCCGTAGTATAAGAATAATGGAATATGTCGCCTCAATCAAATGAGGGGCCTAATTTTACTTGAAACTCTCTGCTTAAAATCCTATCTTAAGTCTACAACGTATAACGCAAAAAATAACACAATTATGTATTACTTACAGATCGCAAAACATGACATATTCATAATATATGTACTCTCACAGTACAGTACCTATTCTACAGTGTATGGTTTGTAAAGGTGCGTTTTGTGGTGTATGATTATTTGCTACGTATAAGAATTTCACTCTCAGTTAAAAAGAAAACCTATCTCTAGATATCCATGCAAGAAACTCGATCGCTCTATGTGTGAAAGGAATGTATCTCATTCGTATATCAGATTGGCACTGTCCACTCTAGATAGAGCTACAAATCTGAGTGTTAGTTATACGACGGTGGTTCTAAGAGACTGGTCGTGTGGTCTCGCTATGAATTCATTCCGGTTCATTAGTGGATGCCTATCGGAGGATATGCAGCCGGCCGAAGCTCGGTGATCCAATAAGACGGGCATCTAATACTGCGCTTTATTAACCACTCCTCGAGCTATGCGCCGGATCTTCATTAAGTTCTCCGATTAAATGAAGACCTGGGCATGGTCTGCGAGAGAGAAAAATAAGGGTCTTATTATGTCAAGCGCATTTAGGTAGATGAAGTCGGAGTGCTCGGCAAATATGTATATCGGATGGAGCCAAAATATACAAAACTGGCTGTGTGGGTAGACGGGCAAATTTTAAAATATCATTATCCGCTACTATTATTAAACAAAAGGTGGCCTATGCCAAGCAGTGAGCTATAAATGGGCTGATGATGATTATTTTTACACTTATTGTCACGGTCAACTTATATTAAGAGACCAACCCTAAAATCACGGAAGGGTCTGCAGTTCCATGTAAAGAGTTCATTGTCTTGACAAAATCTATCAAATAATTATTTTTTATCACGATTGCGGCTTAGGTAAGGTCGTTACCTCGTTTAGTGCATTACCTTTGCTCAAGTTTATGATTGAATGCTTTAAAAAGTCGCCGTCTAGAAAACGTGTGAGAATAGAAACTTGTTTATGCCTCATTTAAAATATAAAGCAAAAATAAAAGTATTCGAATCGGGAGATAAATCAAAGTTGTCCCTCAAAACCTCAGTGCCAGCCAAAAAAGATTCGTTGAACTAAACTACCCAATAGTCCATAAGTTAATGGGCGAATCGTAGTGAGCGGGCGTAGAGGCGCGGCGCGGCGGTGCGGCGCGGTGCGGCGCGCGGCGGCGACGCACGACGCGCGGCGGCCGCGGCGTGCGCGGCAGTCGTCGGCGCGCCCCCGCCTGACCAGCCCGCGCCATGCCCCGCGCGCGCCCCGCTGCAGGCGCGCCCTGACCGGACCCGCCCGACCACACCGCGCGACCACTGACTATAATGAATGAGTGACCCAGTGTCGGCACCCCATTCGCACGCGCAAGGGATACGTTCCTTCGGTGACCAGCTGGTAATTCCTTACTGTGGTAGTGCTCAGGAGTGACGGCAGCCTCTGCAGCAGCAACACCACGTGGATCGAGATGGCGGTGGATTGCAAGCGCGGTCGGAACTGACCCCATCGGCAAAAAAAATCCAACATGGATCTCCAGGAACATTACTAAATAGTTTTGCACCTCTTTTGGCCAAATCTTGAAATCTCTTCGTTAGGTTTAAAATGAACGAGAGATTAATAGACAAAGAAAGCCAAATTGTGTCCGCTTGCAGATTCATGCACAATTCCATTCTACGACAAATTATTGCATTTTTACTTTATTCCGTTGGACTCTTAATACTTAACCATCTAATTGTTTTAAATTATCTAACGATTTACAGTATGTAAATAATCATTGATTTTAAGAATTTAAATAGATACTGAAATAAAAAAAAAGTTGAAGTTACCATGAAAGGCCAGCTTGGCAGCCTAATACCTACTGGGACATATCATATTATTATTTTCTTAACAGTATTATATTTTACACAAAAACCTATACATACATTTAATGATTGCTTTTCTTAGATTAATTTACTATGTTGTTTTTCTGTCCCGTAAAAAATACTTAATGAGAAGCTTGACCTAGCTATTCCGACAAGTTTTTATTAGTGCTATTTGTCAAAATCAAGAATTACATAAAAAAATAATTACCCTTTTTCACAAAACGAATGATATTATCTAAGTAGATATGCCGCGAATAAGTAAAGTAATATGCTCGTCACAAATTTTAGTTATCTACTGATCGCCAGCCGTCGCTGTTGCAGCTTTTAATAATTAACGGCTTTTCAACCGGCCACAATTGTCTCATTTGAATATTTACAATTTTCAGTAGTTAATAGGTATTTGAATTCCTAAAAATCCTATCATAAAACGATGAATGACGTCTTTAATGATCAATCATGATTCCAGACGTTAGTGTAGATAGCTTTTGATTAAACAGAAGTGATCAAAAAATGTTATTTTGGTTTAGATTGATCTACTCTTTGAAAAGAGCCTACAACAAAGCGTGTGAAATTCTATGATAAACAAATACTTCATGTAGTTTTTATTTATTATTAAACCATTTTAATCGCACAAAAGCGAAGTGGAAATAAGAAATCCCTTTGATATAGAATCATCACTATATACTAGTGTAAAAGAAAATCGCTTCCCGCTGTCTGTCCTTATGTACCTATGCCTTTATCTTTAAAGCTACGTAACGAATTTTGATGCGGTTTTTTTGTGATTCAATAGGAAGGTTTATTTAGCTAATTATTAAATGCAGTTGCTAATTTTGAACAAGTGCAAAAATAGATTAGAATGGCTAAATCAATCCATGACATACTTTTTTTTTTTTTTTTTTTTTTTTTTTTTTTTTTTTTTTTTTTTTTTTTTTTTTTTTTTTTTTTTTTATTTGATAAAGTTTATATTGACAATACTACATTACTACTACATAGAAAGCAATTGGATCATCCACAGACCCTTGAAGGTCTAAAGATAATCCAAGTGCTCAAGCCCACTGCCAGTTGGCAGCGTGCCCAGCATGCTGGCAGCATTGCCACGCTGAATGGCAATGCTTATACGTTGAGCCAAATAAACACCAGCATTTTGGTCACGCGTCGCGTCCACCAGACGCTCAGAAAGACTTTTGAAAACGAGATGAGCTCCCGGCCCCCACGGACCCAAAGTCTCAACTCCAAATGGCTCAAATATGTAACCACTGCCGAGGTTAGCATATTTGCGCCGCTTGTGCTGCTCAGCCGAATTGGCCGCCGCTCCAGCCCTACTCTGAGTCTCAGGAAGATGTGACGGTGCCAAAGTATCGACGCAAGTTGCGTCCCATACTAAGGGCCGTCCACACTTCCATGGGACCAGCGTCATGCCGTCAGGCCTTTTGCCATCACCACGCGCCAACCCACTCGGTTCGAGTACGGCTGCGATATTGGCGGTGACAAAAGCCCTGCGTATGACATCGTTAAGGCTGGCGTGGCGTCCAATCCGACCAGCGCTTCTTGAGCAAGAGAGACCGTGGTGACCGAGCTGGTCAACTGCAGTACCACACTGACAGCGATGGGCTTCACAACACCTTGCACCCAAGCGTAAGCTGACAGCTAGACGAAATGCAGTTGGGTCTAAAAGGTTACCAGTATTGAAAGAGGGCAATGCTTGCAACCAAAGACCGGACTCCCATACAGAGACTGCAAGGATACGAGCGCGATCCGCGACGCTAGGACACGTGTCTAGAAGAGATTTCCGTGCTAGTTCGCAGATCGGCCGATCCCACAGTCTCTGCGACGATAAAGTCTTTGGAAGCTCGGTATTTGGGCAAGCGACCCTCCAAGCATTCGTTGCCTCATTCAAATGAGCTACATCTACGCCAGAATGGCCTAAAGAAGGTGCGAGGATTTTTTCAATCAAGTTCTGAGTACTATGAATGGAGGACAAGAAAGCTGGTAAAGCAACACTTGAAATTTGGCGGACCCCTAACCCTCCAAGCCTAACAGGCAAGGAGGCTTGTAGCCACGCCCTTTCACTCATGTCAATATTCAAAACCGATACTAGGGACTGCTTTACAACATCGTCTAAGCTCAAAAGGAGCTCATTGTGTTTCCACAATGGACTACATCGTAAAGCGTACATAAATTTTGGAACAAACAGACAACATCTTATAATGGTAAAAGCCATGTGGGCGTTAATTTTGAGTAGCCTATCAGAGGCACTCAAAAAATTTTGAATTTTTTCTTGAACGAAAGGCGGAAAAGACTCATCTAATATCGGCGAACCTAGAAGGCGAAGAGAACACTTGTCTACCGATTTGATGTTAGGTGCCAAATCATTAAATTTGTTAAGTATCAAATCTTTATCCGGACATGAGTCGCAAACGAAAAGTTCGCATTTCGAAAAATTTAGCTCCAAACCAATTTGACGAAACTCGTCAATAAGAATTTCCAAATCACGTAGGACTGTGCTCGCATCGCCACCCAAAGTCCCGTCATCCAGATACCAAACGTTGAGTTTAGATTGGAGACGTTGAACAATTGGATGAATGGCCAGGCTGAAAATGGCTGGTCCGAGAGGGTCACCTTGTTGACAGCCAACGGAAGATAGCAAAACATCATTTTTGTAAATTAATTTAGTGGGTTTGCCGTAGCATTGCCAAAGAAAATTGAAAAGATCGGGAATTTTGTCTTTGACCTGTGCCAACAAGGCGTCTCGATTAACCGAATTGAAAGCATTTTTGACATCCACCTTAAGCAACACCTCTCCACAATTTTGACCGAGAAAAGTACGAAGCGAATGAACAGCAGCCTCACATCCACCCCGCGAACCAAAGCCAAGCTGTATTGGTTGAAAAAGGCTACTCAAAAGAGCAACCTTTTTTCCACAACCGGCTTTGGCTGCGAGACGACGATATGTGGTGCCAACAGCAATAGGTCTGATGCCACCATCTTTTTTGATAAGTGCGCATAGGTTAGCGCCATACAAGACTTCGATAACGTCATCATTGACCTGCCCAGATAACATGAGATTTGCCAAACCCGTTAATTCTCTCAAGAGAGACTCAGCCACCTCACCAGAGCTAAAAGATAGAAGATCTTTTAGATGTTGAGGCGAGAGACCATCTAGGCCTCCGGCTGAGCCGCTCCGAAAAGAAGAAACGGCCGCTGCAATCTCCTGAGCTGACACTTCAATGACAACGTCATCAGGGTGTGGTGGCTCAGGCAGGTGGAGACATGCTGCCGGCGGATGCTTGTCACGGAGTGACTGGACCGTATCGGGTGTGTGGGGGGCAATAGTGTCGCTGGAGAACAGGACTCGTGCGGCGCCTTTGATATCGCCATCACTAATTTTGCTCTCTACTATTTTAATGGTAACCGAATCGTCTGTTTTTTTAGAATTTGGTTTATTCTGCCTTGTTGGCGGAATAAAGCTTTCAAAATCTAAAGAGTTCTCTTCCAATGCGCTGTACTTCACGCAATTTTCCTTTACCCTAGTGGTAAGGGATTTTTTGTTTGTTGGGTCCGAATGTACGTAAAGCACAACGTAGGGAAAAGTCAAGAGGTGTTCCCAGGCGACTAAAGAATTTTTAGAAATAACATTCCGAATAGCAGCAGATAAACACTGCGCAACCGAAAAACGTGCACCACGCGGGATGCGTTTTAAAAAAGGAAGAGAACTTTTGAGTGAGCTAAGAACCTCCCAAAGCGGTTTGGAAGGAGCAGCAGCGCTCACGGGACTGCTGCTGGCTCCATCAGAGCCTGCAATAGGGGCCGAAAGTGTAATTTGGCTATTTTTATGGCACAGCGTACGGTGAATTTTGAGGCCTTTCTGTCCTTTAAAAAATCGCACTTGGGAACACTCTAGGCACTGAATCATGTCCCCCTGCGACACATTAACGTATTGGGAAACTGCATTTGGCCCGGCCGGGGCGCAAAATGCCATGAATAACAATGACATACTTAGACGTCAGATCAATGTTAGCAAAAATAATCGCGAAGTTAGGCCAAACTTAACTTGTCTCCTGTAAGATTTGACTGTTCATAGAGCTGCAGTTACATATTCTATTCTCGTGTTTCTCTTAAAAATAGTGTCTCGGGTTGAATACTAAGTACTAATATTAAGTACTATACTGTGATCAAATCATTAGACATAACCAAATCAAATTAAATCAAAGTTCTATAATATTGGATAAACCATCGTTCGTGAAAATGAACTTAAACATGCTAACATAGTAGCAATGATTACTATAATACAAATTACTGTTTTTGTTTAAGTCATTAGCTTCGCTTGATTTTTTGTCATTTTGTACTAAGTTCTTTCGATTTAAAGCACGAAAATAATTTGATTTTTAGTAAATCTGATTTTGTTAAATGCTTCTCTGACAACGCCATCTTTTCACCCGTAATTTAAATTAAATATTTAAACTTTTAAGGTATTTTAATAATCCATGTTGACTAGATTAGTTTAGTACCAACACACGTTAATCGTGAAGTTTAACTTAAAATTCGTTATTTATTGTAGCTAAACTAACAGTCTAAATCTTATTTTTATCTAGATATAATTTAGTCATGTCTATCTTAACACAAAAAAATCGTTAATTACACACGTTCTCATGTTGTATCAAAATAAAAATACGTAATCAAATTCGTCGAATATTTCATGTTATTTTTGGCTCACAGTAACTTAATGTGTGAAACCTACCTATTCTTGTAGGTATAGTACCTAGTATACTTATAATATTTATCTGCATAGATGTAAAAACTATCTTTATATAAAATAACTATACAAAAATAATAATAATTTGACACATAACGTTCCAAAAAAGCAAAAAGTAGTACCTACAATATTACTATTATAATATTACATTATGGTACAAGTGTGTAATGTTAAAATAATAAAAAAAAAATATTTTCTACGGTGAAAATGAGTTGTGAAAAATGTTTCAAAATGGCGGGAAAAATTAATCAGTTTTAATATGCGCGCGCAATGGCAATCGGTACATTAATTTATTTGTACCTACACGATCTTTTTGTATCGAAATATTCTTTAAGAACAATGCAACCCATCCAATAAAATAAAAAAACTATAACTCACTTGTGAATAATAGCAATGAAAAAGTCACAGTTTGAATACAGGTGTCGTTATGTGCCTAATAGTGGCAAAATTAGAGCCACTTTATGAGCAAGTGTGTTGAAAAATATCTTACTCAATTCAGTATAATGTTCAGCTGGATTCAATGCATTCAACTCCTAGTCGGTGCAAAATAATAAATAATTAGTATTATGCGTGTACAGCGCGTATTCTGTAGATAATTATTATTATCATCACATCATAATTATTAATAATCAGAGTACATGCTGCAATTCACATTATCAATTTAAAGATTTATTTCAATAAATATTTATTACAACCAAGCATTTAATGACTTTAATCATCCTTTCTAAACATTTAATAACTCTCTTTCCTCATTCTTTCATGAACCCATTGTAAGCAAGATTCAATTTAATTGTAAATTATATCAGGGAGAAAAATTAGCTTCAATCTTGTTCCGTAATTGCACTTGGCGTGATTTCCACGACTCGGGCTAAAGCTTGCTCGTAAAAACATGCCTTTTTACTCCGCATATTGTGTCTTTGCTAAATAAGTAACTCTTCGCAAATAAGCTTGTGTTGCTGGAAGCATTACATTAATAAATTAGGTATAAGTATAGGGTTATTGAGAAAATAGGCCCAATTTTAGAGGCGCCGTCGTAATTATAATAGCAATTTAAAGAAGCCCTGTGGGTAAACCTATTGATCAATAAAATTCTAGTGATGTCCAGTTAGATTAGCTTTTGTATAATATATAAAATTATTTTTCACCAAAAATGCCATAAATGACTTCATCCGTGTACAGAAATCGTTTTAATCTGTATGTTGTTGCTGATTTTTCAAAAACGGATATCGAAAAAATTAAAACGGGACCACTTCGGGAGTAGGTATAGTAGGTGTACCGGTTGTGGCCACTGACCCGGTTGTGGCCATTAGGTGTCAAAATTATTGCATAAATGATAATTATAAACAATGTAATACCATAAATATTGTTTGTGTGAATCTGCAAATGTTTCAAAATTTCTTTAAAAAGATTAATTTAACATAGAATTGTCTTTTCAATCGTTAAAGTTCAAAGTGGCCACAAATGGTACTAAGGTGGCCACAACCGGTGCGTCTACCTATACTCTTTTGAAATAAAAAATCGTTTTCTAAATCAGTTCACAATAGGCGAAAATATCGATGAACACAGATAAAAAAAATACATATATAGTACTTCCTCCTTTTCGGAAGTCTGTAAAAAGTGGATTAGATTAGCCTTAAATTGAATAAACAAAACAAATAAACGAAATATATAACCACTGCCAACTGACAGTAGGTACGCTTCAAAAGTCAGATTATCGCTAGATCTTCAGTGGTCTGATCCACATCTTTATATATAATAATACTGTACGTATGTATGTCTCTGAACTCCTCCTAAACGGATGGATCGATTTGAATGATTTTTGTACGCGTTTGGGTGGCGTCCTGGATGGTTTACAATCAGAAATCTGCCCGGCAGTGAAACGAAATTCGCCGGGTCAGCTAGTATTATAGTTTTTTTTATAAATGGTGTAGATACTTAACTAAAAAGATCAAATTCATATCATCATTATGAACAACTTTTATGGACTTCTATCGAGAACACGGGATCCGAGAAAAAAATCATTGTATGAAATAGCAGCTTTTTCTCGAATTCAGGGTCTGGGTGGTGGGACCATAGTAAAAAAATTCTTCTCAATGGTCTGAATTACATACTCGCTTATGGCCATGGATTTATCATATAAACAGGATTGAGTACTGGCAAAGAAAAACGTGCCGACAAGGATACCACATCAGATGATTGTGTCTCTTTTCCAAGTAGGATGACCAAAACATCTCGATCATCTTGGGATATAATTTTTCTTTGGAATGTTACTGCACGCAGGAATCGCAGTTATCTTACCCCTAACTCGTCGTCCTTCGTCATCGTCGTCGCTTTAGCAATAAGACGCCTACTGCTGGGCATAGGCCTTCCTTGAAGATCTCTATAAAACCAATCCCCATAAAAACAAGGGTTTAGAATTAATATATACGGAGATAATTCAGTTTCAAGTTTGACAGCTGTTATCGGAAATGTAGATCTTGAAGAGTTCTTTCACCTTTGTTAAGACAGCAATGATCTAGAATTGATAATGACGGAGATAAACTACTTTTAAGTTTTACAGCTGTCATCGGAAATGTAGATCTCGATAAGTTCCTTCACTTTTGTGACGACAGTAATGGTCTGGAATCCATATTTACGGTGTTGAACAACGTTTAAATTTCATAGATGTAATCTTGACATATATCACGCAACCCGTGTCAGTACTTAACCACGAAAAATTTTTTCACAAAAACTTTTTCACGGAAAACTTTGTCACAAATAGACCTTATCACGAAAAATCTTAATCACGAAAACTTGTCCATGAATATACTTCCGTAGTTAACAGAATTTTAAGGCTTCCGTAGTAAACAAGGCATCCATTTTGAAATAAAAAATAGCGGTCTCACTTTTTTGAAAATGTCGTCATGGGTGTAGTTTTCGAGGTTTTTGGGGGTGTATATTTCAAAATTGGCATCCATTTTGAAGTAATGTTCGCCATCTTCAATTCCAAAATGAATGCCAATTTTGAAATAGAAACCCCCGAATTCTCAAAAAATAACACTTATGACGACTTTTTCAAAAAAGCAACATCTGCTATCTCTAATTCCAAAATAGATGTCATTTGTAAAATCTACACCCCCAAAACTACACCCATGTCGATTTTTCAAAAAAGTGACGTCCTACATCTTTAATTCCAAAATGGACGCTAGTTTTGAAATCTACACCCCAAAAACCTATTAAACGACACCCATGACGACTTTTTCAAAATAGTGACGTCCGCCATCTTTAATTTCAAAATGGATGCCATTTTTGAAATCTACACCCCCAAAAACCTATTAAACGACACCCATGACGACTTTTTCAAAATAGTGACGTCCGCCATGTTTAATTTCAAAATGGATGCCATTTTTGAAATCTACACCCCCAAAAACCTATTAAACGACACCCATGACGACTTTTTCAAAATAGTGACGTCCGCCATGTTTAATTTCAAAATGGATGCCATTTTTGAAATCTATACCCCCAAAAACCTATTAAACGACACCCATGATGACTTTTTCAAAATAGTGACTTCCGCCATCTTTAATTTCAAAATGGATGCCATTTTTGAAATATACACCCCTAAAAACCTCAAAAGCGACACCCATCGCGACTTTTAGCAAAAAGTGTTGTCTGTCGTTTTTGATTCCAAAATGAATGCCAATTTTGAAATCTACACCCCAAAAAACCTCGAAAACTACACCCATGATTTTTTCAAAAAAGTGACGTCTGCCGTTTTTAATTCCAATATGGATGCCAATTTTGAAATCTACAACCCAAAAAAATTAAAAATGACAACCACGACTATACACCAGCATGTTTAAGAAATACTTCCAGCATAGTCACCCTACTACACTTCTTTGTATACACCATAGTACGCCATTTGCAATCGACGGTGATACTCTAGTCAAAAATAAAAAAATAACCGTTAATCATAAAGACGTAGGTATATTCATACAAAATAAATATCAAACTCTGTTTATTGGCATCTATTCGCAATTTAACCTAAAATCTTAACAAACTACATTGTTAAAAAAACTAAGAAATGGTTAAGACAGTCGCGGCTTTACAGGTAATAATTCTACCATATATAAGTGTCGTTTCGAAATGGCAATAGTGCGAGCGGGACAACTTCATCACTTTGGGAAGTCTCACTCGGCACAGCGTCTCTCTTATGCCATTTCAAAGGAATATATGTTTTGTTGAAACGCATTAAGGTTGAATTTTCTTAAACTAACTTTGAGCCAAATTTCGTCTGTGCGCAGTCCAGATAGTATACAAAGTCCTTGCTTATGGCTTAGTATATCTTATACGAATGACCCTGTCTACATTAATTTTTAGGTTCTACTTACCTACCTACTCAAAACGTTTGACGAGGCCTAAATTTACAATATTTATATTTAGGTAAATATCAACAGAAATTGTTAAATCTAAAACTAAGGTTTATCGAAAAAGTGGTTGTACAAAAGCAATTTTCATTATTTTGTTAATTCATGAAGATATTAGGTACTCACTGGTTCAAAGGCTTAAGTTCTTTAGAAGATAAGTAATATGATTTTATAAATATATATTATTAGACGTGGATTTTCGATTGAAAGATTTCGTTGCTTTGGCTGTGAAATGATTTTAACTTAATTCGTCAATTAATTTATTGTAATTTATGAATTGTTGTTGTTTTTAACACAGACAGCTGTCATTAAATATAATACTAATGATGAAGAATTCATAAAAAACCCTTGATCAAATATTTTAAGTAAAAAAAATCATCAAAATATGTAGACTCGCCCAGAAAATGTTTCCGGAGTAAAATAAAAAACACACGTAAAAATACATTACGAGTCCCTTCTCCCTTTTTATGTCACCTAAAAACAGCTATATTTTACGTATTTTATTGGTTGAAAATATTAGAAACAATATCTATCTTCCAGAAATTGTAATGATCACTCTACATTAAACGATGAATATATTCTAAGACTTCGGTGTTAATGGTAAAAGTAAGTCATAATAATGATTAGAAAGATATTCTAAATTGATAGGTTACATCTGAAAATAGAGGGATTATTTTTAAAATATTTCGGAAAGAGAAAACGTAGATGTCTAAAAGGGTTTGCTAACCGTAGGTGTTTCTCTATCTGAAATGTTATTAAAATAAATGCACACGACCACTCCCTCGGCTCCCTGTGAGCTGACTGAGCGTCCTACATTCACTCACAATATTCTCTTGCCTTCCAAAGAGCTATTCTGAGCTGTGGAGCTATAAGCACTTAAGCAGTTCAAAACAGCCTCTACCTTCTTACTCTACTTATTATGAACAATTGAACATAGAGACTTAACCTTTGTTACCTTACCCTTATTTGATTTAATTCGATTTGAATTTCTTTTTGTACCTAATCTAATTTGAATAATCGACCAAGTACAAAACTCACGCACATAGGGTTCTGTACCATACGGAAGCCCCCCTTAAAATATTTTATTTCTTTATTTATGAAAGAACTATACAATATAATTTTCTGTGAATATTTCAAGCCTCCTCCTGCTCAGAGCAAATAAAAAAATCAAGAGAGAATGTTGTGAACAAACAAGTGAGGCCGACCAAAACTATGCCTCGCCGTGTAAAGACAATCACACACACATCAACGTATTTGGCTTCACTTGACTGTTCAACGACGTTCCCTCTTGATTTTTTTATTTGCTCTGAGTTCTCCTGTTGCAGTTACGAAAAAATCACATTTCATATATGAGAGCCCCCATATATTTTTTTTTGTTTAATTTATTTATTTATTTATAAAGTGAACATGGAATTAAATATTATGTGAATATTTTAAACATCTACCTGTCATCGTTATTAATGTCGAGCGAAAAACGGCTAAAATTCCGGTTTTTTGTTTGGGAGCCCCACTAAAATACTATTTTTTTACTAATTTTTTCTTATTTTAGTATATGTTGTTATAGCGGCAACAACAATACGTCATATGTGAATATTTCAACGTTTAAGCTATCACCATGAGAGTTCATGAAATACAGCCTGGTGATAGAAAGCGGAGTCTTAGTAATAGGGTCCCGTTTTTACCCTGTTGGGTACGGTACCCTAAAATGACGTGTTTTGCACATTTTAGCACTCAAACTATAAATTGCACTTAAGACACACATTCATTGCTAATTTCCCGTTATCATATAAAATGTATTAATCCAATTTGATGAACCGAGCTTAAAATAAACTGTTTAGTACATTCAAAACTTAAACAGCTAAAGGCATTTTGAAGCACATTAAATATCCTCGGTTGCTAAATATGGCTCTCATCATTTTGCTAATGAGATGATTAAACTCAAGTAGGCACACAAAAACACGCGCCGCTGAAATTGTTTTTGCGCCTTACATCGTTATAAGCTGTATGTCAGAGACAGCTTAAAGACTTTAAACATTTCCAGGTACTTGTTCATTATTATTTGTAGCGGAATTCGCGTAAATATCTTCCTATGTGTGAATAATCTAATACATATACAATGTAGTATATGTATACACAGTCTTTCACGTCGATTGATATTGGATGAGCGTTAAAAATGCTCTCTTTTCAACCGACTTATGCAACGAGTAGAAGATTTTCAATTCGTCTTGTTTCTTTTTTATTCTGATTTTTCCTCATTTCTTCGCCAACTTATATTATGTTTTCTATTTTAATCCGCAGGAAATTTTAGCAAAATGATCTCATAATAAATCATTTAATTTAGTTTGTCAGTAGTAAAGTACGTTTTGTTTAAGCTCGATCGTTAGATTCGTCTCTTATTTTTATTATTATCTTTTTTGTTTTATTTTTTTTATTTATGTTTATTTTCTCTATTGTGTCTCACTTCTTCTAGCCTCATCGAATCAAACTTCTTGGCGGCTTTGAAGTTAGTGACAAGCTGCACGAATCCCGTGAACTTCCTGAAAAATACACAACTATATAATTACATTTCGAAAAAACACTGACCTAACAAAACACTTAGTTCAAAGAAGATATTTAATAATAGGTACTACGCTTAGGTATGGATAGGTATATAGCTACAGCATGTCATTAAACATTATAAAATTGACTCAAACTTTGATGGAATACTTCCAAGACTGAAAGGGACAAAATTATGTGACAATAAAGCTTCAGGTGGCCTCTTTAACCCCGCCAACCTATAAACAAAACTAAACCGCGTGCTGAGTCTTATTGGGAAGCTCGTTTACCCCCATCAAGAGAAACCGAGAGGCTGCACAAGGGCGTACTTATTGCCCTAACAAACAACACCGCTGATCGCAATGATCCTGCGTATTTATTATTCATCTAGCCCTGCTGTTTCACCCGCTTTTCTACAGGGACCGTAAATAATTCCACGTAAAAAGTAGCTGTCTTAAATTTTTGATACAGGAAATTGGAAGCCTTACATCCGAATCTATTCAGAAAAGTAGCGATGCGTACTTTTATGGGTTTATTAATAATTGTTAGCGTCTCACCTTGACTTTGTTAGTGTCGATAGCTTTATCTTATTACATATTCATCGTTTTACTATCATATACTTAGAAGATTAATATCATCTTTTGAAAAAAAAACCAAATAAGTAAGTAACTCATTTGATTCCTGATGCTACTCAGCTAATATAGACAATATACAAACCAAATTAATGTACCTAGCTCTTGTGTGTTTATTGTATTAATTGCTGATGAATGACTGCTGGTGCTGAAATTGAAGTTCAAACTTCAAATTCAGCACCATTGAAGTTTAATTGAAGTTCAAACTTCAAATTCAGCACCAGCAGTAATTCATAAATATACTGAAATTGAAGTTCAAACTTCAATTTCACCCTAACGCCACGACGGTTTTCTTCTTGCACACAATCTACGCTCAACGAAAGCAACCTTCCCGCCTAGGTATATGTTTTTGAAAATCACTAAATAAATTTATTAACACTGCATAATACTTAGTTCTCCGAACGTTAGACCTCGCGGCTCATATCTTTGGCTGAATCTTAATAGGCCTATGTCTCGACTCGTTCTTGCTTTAGCTCATACTCGCAAATATTGCCAGGATACTAAAATTCCTCTTTTTTGAGTGTCCTGTAGCTGCACTTTCTAATTATGCAACAAAATGATTTAATTTAAAGTCCTATGATTTCCAATAGGACAATAGTAAGCGGCTTGCATTCACACAGCGTAGCTTTCATTAAATTATATAAACACTAATAAAACGGTATGATGTGAAACAAAGTGTAATAAAATAAGCTCACACGAAACGGGCCACAGACTGGCCTATTTGCGGAAAATTTCCTTTCCAGTGTTGCCAAAACTTATGTTTTAACAGTAGATTTGCGGTTTTAGATTGATGTCCCTGTTTTCCTTTTTACTCCTAGTTTTTTCTATTATCGTTCAGCACCACGTTGTACTCTATGTGCACGACGAATTTTAACAAAAATATATATCACTAGCTGACCCGGCGAACTTCGTTTCACCTGCCGGGCAAATTTGTGAATCTAAACCATTCAGGGCGCCACCCAAACGCATACAAAAAAAAACATTCTAATCGGTCCAGCCGTTCAGTGACGTACAGTAAAATTATTTAGGTACCTACATACTTATATTTAAAAAAATTAAAAAGGAAACTAAGTCTGAAATGGATGTGGAAAATAATTTTACTTTGATTTTTTTTTGTATTATATTGTAGTCAATCTTACTTCTTACTTTAATTTTATAAACGCGAAATTTTGTATGTACGGATGTTTGCTACTCTTTCACGCAAAATCTACTGAACGGATTGAGATGATACTTTGCAAAAATAATGCTTATATATCACAATAACACATAGGCTATAATTTATAAAGATATTGCGTGAAATGAAATTCACCCGATCAGCTAGTATTATCATATTACAATGTGAGACCTAGAAACTAATAAAAGTAGGCAATTGTTTTAATTACATTAGGAAAGGATGAAATCTGCCTTTTTTAACTTTGTCTACTATTTCTACTGCTTTTTTATTGGTGAGCGGCTGTTTTTTAGTTTTTTGGGGTTGGCAACACTGGCCCTCGGCCCTCGCCACGAGTAACAGAGTAACAAATTGTTTTATGTGCTCCGTAGAGATATCAAACTGATAGAGAATCGTACGAGTACTCCACGACTGAGATAAACTCGCCTTGCGGAATTCAGAACACGAATGTAATACACGATGAAATCAATTTCTACTGGATTCATTAACTGTATGTAGTTCTTGTTGCTTATTCCTGAACTTGCAGGAGCACATAGGTAATTCTTCTATTTTATTTACCGACCGATGTAACTCTGTTGAAATGTCTTAATGAAATAATGAGGTATTAAAATCAATTAATGCGACAAAAATATATTTCCTATTTTCAATGCGCAATTAGTCCCTTAATATAAGAATAATATACTTATATCTGTTTTGAACCTAAGGCTGTATCATACAACTTGGCGGATATGATGTAGGTAAGCTACAAGCTGCCGATATTTCCCAATCCTCAGTGAGTTCCAGTCAGGATTGGGCTATCCGCAGCTTGTGCTTAACGTCACAGCCGCCAAGAACTATGTTTCGGTCTTTATCAGAAACAAGAAAAAGAACACTAAAATGCAGTCTAATAAGCAAGATTTAATTCTCAATACAAGGTTAGAAAAGAGTGACACACGCGTCTGCTAAAGTTAGTTCGTATTAGCAGTGAGCGTTACGTACCGTAGCAGCTTTATAAAACTGCGTCTAGCTACGTAGCCGAAAAACTGCTCTTTGCAATGTCGAAAAACCCCTACTTATAATAACCTAGCTACGCCGCGTCGCGCTCGTTCGTGGCTTTTCTGGTTACCAAAAACCAAACTGTTTCGTTGCAACCCACGCGACACCGACGGCTACGCGGTGACGGTCCAGAACTAATCACGGCTACACTTAGTGATGAACGAACTTTAATTATTATTGCTTTATACTTAAAGGTTCAATTTTGCTTGCTCTGAGAAATGCAGTTTTTCCATGGTTATGCCGCCATGATAATGTGACCTTTATTGCGACTAATTAAGGTTTATTTTTACTGGAAAAAATAACCGGTTACTATGAAAAACCGGTTTCGCGAGCGGCTTTTCAATCAAAAGAAGCGGCTACGTTTGGCTACGCAGAAATCGAGCTACTACCCATGTTTAGTTCGTATTATTATGCCGAATGGCATAATTAATGCATTATGAAGGCCTCTGACATAGCTAATTAGTTAAAACCTGAGAATAAGGACTAAAATAAAAACATTGCTAAAGGAGTTGGTAAACTTTTTATATGGGAGGCGGTCCTTGAAAACCGGCAGCGATGCGAGCTATATTAATGTTTAGTGCCATATTTAAGAATATTATTTCACGCAAAAACATATTTTTGTGTATCGCCGTTTTATTATAATATCTCTTTTTTGTTTCACTAAGTAGAAAATATTTAGACTGAACTGGTAATACTAAGAGGAGGTCTACGTAGTCTACGTATCAGACAGGAATCTTCAAACAACCAATAGCGGGCTGGTATTTTAGAGTTTGACATTTATTTTTTTTTTAAAACATGGCGACCAGCCCTCTATTGGTTGTTCAATATTGACAATGTCATTTCCTTTTGCTGTTTCTTAATGTCACTGTCAGGTTTTTTTTTTCAATTTAGGCTTAATGCAGTTATTTGGTGTAGCACATAGTTCATTTTTCTAATGTTTTAGAACCCATTTGAAAATTAAATGGCGATGAAAAAAATTCTAAAAAATATGTCTTTGAAAAGATAATTATGTAAGCTTTTTATTGTTATAACTTTTGTTTCTGCAAGATTTCAAAACCCGCATCTTTTCCATATCCTTTTACTCAAATAACAACTACATTACAGCTGTCTTGTATCTGGTCATACAGCATACGCAAGAGTGAGTGGAACAAAATAAACGCATTGTCTGTCGTCAAACATCAAAATCACAAGTTGGAATGTCATAATGGTTGAAATTTGGTTACGTACGTTTAGTTACTTAACTTCGATGATCGGTACGAAAAACCTAGTCAAACTACGCTATAAGCTCGACTAATAATAAAATTTTGATGTCATAGATCTGTAAGTGTTAATAAGCTTCTTTTATTTACATAACCACAAAATTTAAATGTCAATCAAGTTACAATTTACTTATTTTACTTTTTTCAGTAATTAAAAAACAGTTTTACTTTTAAATATGAGCTTGGAACAAAATGCTCATAAATTAAACTCAATTGCAGGTAGATATAGTCATACTTTTTAGACCGTCATGTTATCAAAATTTAATTTAACCCTTTTAACAATTATTTTGTTTTAAAATGACCATATAGGTGTATTTAGCCTGAGAGTCAAACTATATTTTTAAGTTGCTACTAGTATTAGACTGTGTTGTACTTAGTAGTAAAAAAAATATGCTGATAATAAAGAATTTTTAAAACAAACAAACAGTAATTAAAATACCTATTATTAACAACTACAACAAAATACACAGGCATAAGCAATCTTAACTACCTATTTAATCCATTACGTAGTACGTAATCTAAGTTTAAGTTTGTTTGTTGTGTGCGAGTTTCACAAGTACAGTATATTTAGTTCTGTGATCGGCGTCAGACGAACACACTTTCTGCGGATTATTGCCAAACACCTCTATACAATTACTACAAATAGAGTAGTGGTTTAGCGGGCGAACACTCATCTTGGAATCATGAGGTCGTGATTTCAAAATTCAGTCTTGTACCAAAGAATTTGTGTTTTTTTGTTTTGCGAATTTTCTCGCCACTTTTAACTTTTTGGTAAAGAAAAATATTGAGACGAATTCTCCCTTTATTCACGTATTCGATGGCGTATGTCACCAACACCACCATAGATGGATGGATTGCGGATGGTACCAACCCACACCGGACTAACGTATAGGTTCTTCAACGGTAGACCTATGTTCCATGCTTATGAAGCCGTTATTGTAAGTTACGTCTCAAATGTGTTTGTTTGCGTGTACAGCTGTGGGAGGAGGGCAGGCGTTGGCCGCGGCGCGATGCGCTGACGCCATGTGTCGCGCGACATGCCGCGCCGCGCCGCGCCCCTCCCCGCGGCGCGCCTGCTGCTCTCGCTCGCCCTCGCACTCTCGCTCGTCGGTGAGTTTTTTTCTCTCTCACCCATGAAATGAAATGAAATCCACCCATGACTAGTTATATTCGACCAAAACCAAAAAAAAAATCAAGTCGATGATACCTACAGACCAAGTGGCTAACCTTCAGGCTGCACTTATCAGCAAACAGGAGACCTGGAATACGCCGCTAAGCATACCGGGTTTTCCAGAACTGGTGTACTAAGCCGAACGACAAGAGGTGATTCAGACCATATTAATGAACAACTATTACTATGAGGCCAACCAGGAATTCGAAAAAACAAATCTGCAGTATCATACATACAAAAATATTTGAACTGGGAGAAGAATGACGCAGGCCGAGGTAGATTGCACTATAAAATTGAGACCAATATTAATGTTTCTTTGTATGATGATGATGATCCATTTAAAAGTCTGTTTAGTTTCCAAATTCGGTATGAATGATGATGGTGTTTTCCAGGATGCGCCGGAAACCCGGATGCCAAGCGTCTATACGACGACCTGCTCAGCAACTACAACAAGCTGGTGCGGCCCGTGCTCAATGTCAGCGACGCGCTCACCGTGCGCATCAAGCTCAAACTCAGCCAGCTCATCGACGTGGTTAGAGATCTTTTTCTTCTTTAATCTTTCGTTTTTGGAAATAGGCCTCACCCACTATACCCCATGCTGCACGGTCTGCTCAGTATGCGTCTTATAAGCTATTGCACGTCGGTCGTCTACCCAATCGTTGTGACCGGCAGCCTCGTGGTCTGGTAATCGCCCAGTGCTATTAACTATTATTCTCTGCCTTGTCTTGCCTGCATTACTTTACTTACCCCACCCACGCCGCTCACCGTGCGCAACGAACTCTACTCAGCCAGCTTTATCGACGTGGTCAGTGAACCACTTTCCCCTCCCCTGTCTAGACTACAATGCCTAACTTTCCTCTTACGTGGTCAATGCCATTAATCACTATCCCTTACCCTATCTAGCCTACAATATCTTACTTTCCTCCACATATGTGCACACTGTGCGCATCAAGCTTAAATTCTTCCAGCTCATCACCGAGGTCAGTGCTATTAACAACTATCCTCTAATCAATCTAAACTACATCTTACTTTCTTTCTTTACATCTTACTTTCTTCCACCCGTGTATTACCAACTAACTGTGCGTGACGACATGGTGAGTGTACCATAGTATCAAAAAATGAACAACGCTAGTCAGCTCTTTCAAAATGCATATTAACCGTTTATTTTTACCGTTATTTTTTATTCCTTGTAGGTTTGCGTTTGACTACATACTGCCTGACATTGAGCAGATATGGGGTCTAGGATGTAGCACGCTTACCTAGATGATACCTATTTACTCGGGATTTGAAGACACCCACGTTATACTTTAGCGGGAAGACAGACCCAGGCAAAGCGTTCCACATTCTGGCTGTTTGTATGAGGAATGAGGATTGGAAACGCTTTGTTCTAACGCGCGGAATGTCCACCATAAAAGGGTGGCGCTTTGGTCGCGTCTGCCTAGCCGTACGATAGAAGAAAGGGGCAGGTGGGACCAGATTGTGCAACTCAAAGTGAATCCGATAAAAAGCCGACAAACACGCCACCTTACGTCGATGCTCAAGATTTTGCAGCTGCGACTTAGTCAAGGTGTCGTTGTCAATCAGCCTCCTGGCTCGCCGCTCAATCGACTCCAGAGCCTCCATTTGATATTTGGCAGAACCATCCCAAAGGTGACAGCAGTATTCCATGCAAGACCTGACTTGTGCTTTATAAAGGCTAAGTAGTTGATCAGGTGTGAAGTACCGTCTCACCTTAGAGAGAACACCAAGTTTTTTGGACGCTAATTGGGCTTTTGACTCTTTGTAAGAGCCAAAGTTAAGAGTCGATGAGAGCGAAACTCCTAATAGTTCCAAGCTGCCAGTTACAGGAACTGAGACACCACGGAAAGCGGGAGACAATTGGAAGGGTCTCTTTTTGGCCGAAAACAAACAGCCTTGAGTCTTCGTGGCATTAAACTTGACCAGGTTAGCATCACCCCAGTCAGACACCGCCTCCAGACTCAAGTTGAGCCGTTCGACCATGGCCTCTCTGAGTGACTCGATCACCGATGACCGTTTTTTTATATACTCAATCTTTCGGTATCTATCATAGATTTAACTAATGCTTAAGACTAGCGATGCCCTTAAGATGATAATTAGACTAAAAGAATATGTATTTATGGTGCAATAAAAACGATTGAATTGAATTGATGCGTAATAAATAACATACTTGAGTAGATACTTTATTTTCTACTTACTCTAGATTCGCAATGTTAGCGATGTCGATTAATACACACAACAACCACTGCAACAACAAACACAAGTCACTGATTGGCAACTGACATGACCATTTACTTATACTACTCTCCTAAATATTAATCCTTTATTTTACAGAACCTCAAGAACCAAATTATGACAACGAATCTGTGGGTAGAACAAGTAAGTGTCGATGTTATGTAATATTTACAACAAATTTAATTATTGTTGCATTGTCTTACGATAAAGTATTGATTCCGTTCCTCAGAGTTGGTACGACTACAAGCTGTCGTGGGAACCGCGCGAGTACGGCGGTGTAGAGATGCTCCACGTGCCGTCCGACCACATCTGGCGGCCCGACATCGTGCTCTACAACAAGTCAGTTCATTTATTGTGTTTGTAGTAATGTTGATTAAAGTTAGTCTATGTCTATCTATGTCCATCTGCTACGAAAGCCGTGCGAGAGTCCAACATAATTCTCTGCAACAAGTCAGTTTATTGCTTGTTTTAAAGGAACGTGTTCTTCATAATTGATACGACTGACTATAGGTACACTGTATTTGGAGTCACATTTAAAAAGTCGGTGTAATATTTCCATGACACTATATCAATTTTTCCCATATTTCAGACTAGTTATAGTCCTAAGAGAAACACTTCACATCATATTTATCATGTATTGAATTACATGAAACGAAATAATACACGTACATATGGCACTTAACAATGTAACTACAGCACAGTAAAACAGCACAGCTACAGCACTTCAAAAATATGTAGTATATCAGTCTCTGGAAGCCATATATCTAGCTTTGCTTTGTTTGGGGTCAGACTCAGATCTCGTGTGTAAAATGTCCGTAATAAAATTATATGTATAATACGATACGATATTTTTATCATTATGTGCAGTGCGGATGGAAACTTCGAGGTGACACTGGCGACGAAGGCGACGCTGAACTACACGGGCCGCGTGGAGTGGCGCCCGCCGGCCATCTACAAGTCCTCCTGCGAGATCGACGTCGAGTACTTCCCCTTCGACCAGCAGACCTGCGTCATGAAGTTCGGATCTTGGACTTACGATGGCTTTCAGGTTGGCACACTTTGATTTAATTCATCTTGATATCTAAGGGTTACGGAGACCTGCAGGAATTTATCGTTTGTGGTGTTTGTATATTATTTTCTCAACCAGAATATTTAAATCAGAACCGAACTCCTTAAAATAACAGAGCACGGCTTTAGGTTAGCATACCTTAACATACCTGTTTCACCCCTGTGGCATTAGGTGTACTGCTTTTGAAGAGTTATTGTACGTCTTCGAGGAGTCCCCATCCTTTTGTATCATCTATATCTATGGTTTTGCAGCGCTATAGTTTACGCTCGCTATTCTTAATCCCGCCACCTCATTTGCGTCCGCCCAATACTAATTAAGTTCGTATAAGCTAGATGGCTGAAGGCCTCTGACATGGCGAAACGGTTAAAACAACCGGGACCTACAATGTAACGTATCCTCCGAGCCATGTTATCGCTCAGTTGTAAAAGCTATCCGCGGTTACCCATACGAAGACTGACCGTGCCAAACGTTGCTTAACTTTGGTGATCGCTGACAATTATCTAGTCAAACTACGTTATGAGCGCTACTGAATGGTCATATTTGTGTGTTCACAGGTAGACCTGCGACATATCGACGAAGCGCGAGGCACCAACGTGGTGGAGCTTGGCGTCGACCTTTCAGAGTTTTACACATCCGTCGAGTGGGACATCTTGGAGGTTCCCGCCGTCCGGTGAATTCTTTGTCATATTTTATAGATCATAATTACCTCTGTTAGTATTGAATTATTCTGATTACTCAAATACATTTTGAGAGGGTCATTAAAATAGGTTAGAGATTGGCCCACTTCTATTTAAATGTTTGCAGTGATTTACGGCTTCGGGCTCAATTTAGCTCGGTCTCGAAAGCCCGAAGCCGAAAAGAAAATAAATTTTGTTATCGGTGTTAAATAATTATATAGGGTACTATTTGCTCTAACATAGATTTTAAATACTCGCTCCTGCTCTTACTCGCTTTGTGACATTTTATTTATAACTTCAAACTGGTTACATCGACATAAGGGATGGCATTGGTCATTGTAATTTGACAGTATTGTCGCTACTCGATTTTAGTAACGCGTTCAATAATGTGGATTTTGATATTTTGCTGGCAATCCTTCGCTCTCTTAACGTATCTCCAACGGCAATTGACTGGTTTCGTAGTTACCTGTTTGGACGCCGGCAGCGCATACGTATAGATGACTCCTATTCTTCTTGGTGTAATATATCTGCTGGTGTACCACAGGGCGGCGTTTTATCTCCACTTCTCTTTGCAATTTTCATTAATTCAATCTCAAAACAGCTTACTTCTTCCTATCACCTCTATGCAGATGACTTGCAAATCTATACACAGGCTCCTTTAGGGCAGCTGCATCAGGCGATTGCAGTCACCAACAGTGATCTTGCGCGCATAAGGGACTGGAGCAAGTCATACGGCCTTACAGTTAATCCGGCAAAAACCCAGACTATAATCATCGGAAGTTCCCGTATGATTTCCAAAATCGACTGGTTCCATCTCCCGCAAGTAATGTTCGACGGAGTTGTTATACCTATAAGCCAAACTGTAAAAAATTTAGGCATACTTATTGACAGACAGTTATCTTGGCATCCTCAACTGGCAGAAGTAAGTCGCAAAATTTTTGGCTCTGCAGCGTCACTTAGACGTCTGCGAAACTTCCTCCCGATTACTACTAAAACTGCGCTTGTGAAATCGCTCCTGTTCCCAATATTGGATTACGCTGACGTCTGCTATCTTGATTTAACCGAAGAGCAACTCGACAAGCTCGAACGTTTACAGAACTTTTGCATACGGTTCATATTTGGCCTGCGCAAATATGACCACATCTCCGAATTTCGCCAAAAGCTCAAATGGTTACCCATTCGATTTCGCCGTAATAGTCATATCCTTTTTCTTCTATATAAAATCCTATTCATTCCTTCGACTCCTATGTACCTCAAAGAACGCTTTGAATTCATTCAGGGTCACTCCAATTCTTTGAGGTCCGCCCGTGCGCTGAAACTAAAATTCCAATCCTCCCACTCCAACCTATCCTACACCAAATCCTTTACTTTGCGAGCTGTCCTGCTGTGGAACGAACTGCCTGTTGCTATCAGACAGGCTAAATCCCTCCCTATATTTAAAAATCTAGTTTATCAATATTACCTCTCCTTGTGCTAGTTATAATTGGTATAAATTATGTATTTATATATATGTATATATTTATGTATTTTATATGTATTTTTACACGTTATTAGTATATTTATAAGATATATAAGTATAATATTTGTCACAGTATGTATACACCGCCGACCGAATTCCTATTATTTAATTTTTCTCCAGTCCATCCAAAGGTTGCCTGGTAGAAATCGCCAAAGGCGATAAGGCCGCCATTGTACAACATCTGAAAAAATCTAAATTAATGTATCTGTTATATGGTGTACAATAAAGATATTGTTTGTTTGTTTGTTTGTTTGTTTGTATACCCGGTTACTGCTAATCATGCTAGCATCCTTTTAGGAGCTTATTATGTACATCAAAACTTTTGTTCTGTGACTTTTGGCAAAACTAAAAAAACCGCTGTTACATACATTGTATCGAGATTGAACGATATTTTTATTTAAAACAACATTTTTTTTTACATTTGATAGAAGTCATTGAACAAAAGTTGTTAGTTTTGATGTACAGAATAAGCCCGTAAAAGGATGCTAATTGATTACCAGTAACCCTGTACATTGAGCAAAATGTATTTTTATTTTCACAGAAGTGACCAGAGTAAGACAGCCACATTTTGTTTCCAGAAACGAGAAGTTCTACACGTGCTGCGACGAGCCATACCTAGACATTACTTTCAACATCACAATGCGGCGCAAGACGCTGTTCTACACTGTGAACCTGATCATCCCGTGCATGGGCATCTCGTTCCTGACCGTGCTCGTGTTCTACCTACCCTCGGACAGCGGCGAGAAAGTGTCGCTGTCCATCTCCATTCTACTGTCGCTGACTGTGTTCTTCCTGCTACTTGCGGAGATCATTCCGCCCACGTCGCTCGTGGTACCATTGCTCGGAAAGTTCGTGCTCTTCACCATGATTCTCGACACGTTCAGGTAAATATCCTCATCTGATTCCTGACTGTTCTCGTGTTTTTCCTACTTTCAGACAGCGCAGCGGCGAGAATGAAAAATCTCGCTGTCGAGCTCCATCCAGCACGGGTAGCATGGCAAAGGGACTAATACTCTTTCCACCATTAAATCCCCTCGAAGAGGAAATAAAGTATAGATTGACAATGACATCTGAGATTTTAAAGTGGATATAATGGTTTTCTCCCTTTGCCGTGCTACCCGTGCTGCTGCCGTTATGTTTTCTTTCTGTTCTTTCCTAAGATATTGTATAAATTTTTCCTACAGGCAGATGCCCTCGCGACTTTTCCTTTCACCAAAAAGGCATGTGACAACCATTCAGTTTCTTAAATAAAAAAACTTATTAGTCCTCGCGATCCGGCTAAGCCACGCGATATGCAGCCTTTTTTATTCGATGTGGGGGTGATAAGCCCCACACTGACGTCCCGCATGGGGTGTTTTGTGCATTTCCCTTTCCAGTGTTTACCCGAGCCAGCCCAGCTCCTTAAAGTAGCGGAGCGTAGCTCTGGGCCGCTAGCATAACTGCTCCATTGGCTTAGGTAGTGAATAAGATAATGGCGATGTGGATGACAAAGCTAATGATAATGCCAATGCCTCAAACCAAATACTTACCTACTTGATCTGAGGCCAATGCAGAAGCGTCATGCAATCCGTTTGCTATTCTAGTATAGAACATGCTTTACAGTTTCGTTTTCTTGCAAACAGCCACGACAAAGTGAGCAGTCAGTGGCTCCCAGTTTATACAGATGACTATTTAAATTGCAGTGATCAGTTATTAGGCCCACCAAAAGTCGGAGATCTTGTTGCATGCAACTGTGCCTAGGTTCAGCAACGGTCCCGTGAACGTTAGCTTTGTGTTGCAGTATATGCGTGACGGTGGTGGTGCTGAACGTACACTTCCGCTCGCCGCAGACACACACGATGGCGCCGTGGGTGCGGCGCGTGTTCATCCACGTGCTGCCGCGGCTGCTCGTCATGCGTCGCCCGCACTACCGCGTTGACCCGCACCGGAGCCGCTTGTTAGTATATTACACACTTATACACTTTACGTATTCTGTAGAAACCAAGTTAAGGAGCCAACATACTCATGTATTGTAATTATGTACTGGTATCCTTTAAATAGCTCTGAACATAACAATTTAGGAAAAATGACTCGTTCACTTTACTCATTTTCTTTCCTATAATCAAACCCCTTGTATACATACATATACGTGCTTCTCGATTCCGCAAAAACATTAGTTCTGCGAGATTGGTACCAGTTCCATGAAAATATAGTCGATTCCATCCCTGAGATCTTAATATTTGGTTTCCGAGAGTTGATAGGTTCGTTCCATGAGATTGTAGTCGGTTCGTAGGATCGAGTGTGGGTAAGTTGGTTTCGTAAGAATGAGGTTCGTTCTTTGAGAGTGTGAATGGCTTCGTGATTGTGATTGGATCATTGGATCTATGAGAGTCTGCCATACCCTATTAGCATGATCGGTTGAATGAGTGTGTAGCTAGTAACTTCACTACATGCCGCGCCACTACATACTACATCTACTCGCGCCTCGAGGAACTAATGTCAGCCAATGACAAGCTGAGGTCTGCATCGTGCAAAACAAAATTCACAACGACAGCTGAACCATATCAAGATCTAACGTTACACTGGCGAATAGCTGTCCCCAGGCACAACACCTCGCCTTGAGGAGAACTTTTTTGTAAGAGATTATCTTTCCATCATCATCAAAATTGTCATGTTGCAGCGCGGGGCTAGTGACGGCGGCATGCGAGAGCTCGCCGTGGGAGGCGGGGTCGCCGCTGGCGGGTGCGGGCGCGGGCGCGCCGCCGCCGCCCGCGCTGTCGGCGTGCCGCGCGTGCCGCGTGCACGACGCGCCCGCGCTGTGCGAGGCGCTGCGCCGCTGGCACCGCTGCCCCGAGCTGCACAAGGCCATTGACGGCATCAACTACATCGCCGACCAGACTCGCAAGGAGGAGGAGTCCACGCGTGTGAGTCTCGCTGCCCGATCACAATAAGCTTAGATGACTAAAAAATATCATTAGTCCGTCAGACAGATAATATAAGTAGATAAAGTTCTGCGTTACGACAATTCTACGTGAACAGTATAACACTTTTTATCTGTTTTTCATTATTCTGAGCTTTTTACATAGAAGTGACGTCCCGAACTCTCCCACTCCTGAACTTTGGCAAGGTTTATCTTTGTTCATTTATTGTTTGATTGACAAAAAAAAAATATGTGTCCAATATTTTTGATAATCTAAGTAACGGAACTAATAATATTTTTTACCAAGTCATTGTACCGCACTGACTCAATAGTCAGTGCGGCCATAAATAATGCTCTAGGAAATGAAGTGATTGCGGTTGTTTAAACCATTTAGTCATGTCAGAGACCTTCAGGTGGCTTGATAAATTTATCACGAAGGCTTACCTTCCAGCCAATACGACTTGGAAATAAAATTTAATGGTTACTCAGAGAGATGATTTTAAGCTGGAAACATACTATCGGACGCGGCTGACGGACGCGAGTGACAGCCGCGACTTAGCAGTGTGTACAGTCTTAAAACATCTGGCGCGCCAGATCTCTCTCGGACGTCCGAATGCTCAAGGTCAGCCCAAGGTGACGTCCGCGACTTATATCCGATAGTGTGCACGGCTCAGTGTACATTCATTACCTAGATACCTATCAGTCGCGGCTGTCAGTCGCGTCCGTAACCCGCGTCTGATAGTAATATGTTTCCAGCTTTATTTATTAAGTAATTAGTGATGTATGAACAGTAATTTTGTCAAAACTTGCTTTATCATACTTTTCACCTCTTAATCATAAAAGTAACACTTAAATAAATATTTAAGTAAGTATATTCTATTTTAAATTTCATAAAATTCACAAATTGTCCTATTTACCAATAAAAATCTTAATCCATAAAATGATTTTGTTTTCAAGTTTCTACGTTGAAATGTTTTCTTTCCTAAAGTTTGAGAGGTTAAAATTCAGTAAAATTCAGGTAAAAATAAGGCTCAACAACGTACTCGACGCTTAGCTGTTCCGTGTCCGTGTCCTCAGGTGAAGGAGGACTGGAAGTACGTGGCCATGGTGCTGGACCGGCTGTTCCTGTGGATCTTCACGCTGGCCGTGGTGGTGGGCTCGGCCGGCATCATCCTGCAGGCGCCGACGCTGTACGACGAGCGCGCGCCCATCGACGTGCGCCTCTCGGAGATCGCCTACGCCACGGCCAAGCCACGCCCGCCGCCCCCGCGCTGACCCCACTGCCACGCCACTTATACACTATATTGTAAATAATTATACATAAAAATAGTTTGTACTATAAAACGACACGTTTAAAATAAGTTAAATTTCTTTTGATAGAAACGAATAAAGACAGTTGTTTGTATTAATGTTGTGTTATTTCTCGACTGAGACCTAGTATGGTTTTTTACACAAAAATACTGAAACGCAAACTATAATCGTTGTCGTGTGACTCCATACATTTTTGCTAGACCATCCTGGTTTACCAGGATCACTTTATAATAATATTTAATTTATAATAATGTACATACAATAATTTATAATGTATAATAATGTACCTTACTAATATTATAATTCCGAAAGTGTGATTGCGGAGAGCGGTTTCGCCAATATTTCACAAACATTTTTCATTTCTCATTATTTCATTTATCACTATGTGCGGAAGCCTATCACACGTGTCTCAAAACACGCCAAATAACTTACTATGTTATAATTTTAAACTACCTAAATCCAATTCGTTGAAAAATAGTTTAGTTTGGCAATAATTTATTCTTAGTCAATTTACTATTACAACCTTCCTGCGATTGAATTTCATACAAATCATTACTCAACGTGGAACAATTTCAATTCAATTCAATTGAAAATTAAATTGCATTATGAATAGAAAACCTAACTCCCACTCTCAATAATCGCTCTTGTCAGTGAGTAGTATACATGCACCAGTTGTGGAATTAGTGTATTTGGCCACATTATTAGTATTTGTTATTATTATTAGGATATTTAAGATGTTACATTGTTTTAAACTATTTATGCGATAACTTTAAAATCAATTGCCCAAAACCGGGACAATAGTAAGAACCATGAAATCTACTATATTTATAGATGATGGATCTATTCCAGGATATCATTGTACTTACTCATCACTATGACCAACCTCGAAATCGCAAAAAAATCAGCTGTTCCCTATAAAAAGTTCATTTAGTCTCGATAGTCCCATAGTAAATGTTTGTCGATAAGTATTCTACCATAATATCCTATATTATATCCGTCGTCTAAACAAGGTTAGTATAAACACTATCAATTCAATTCAATACAAAATTCATTTATTCCATTGACATATCACATGTGCTTAGAAAGGTCATTACAAAATAAATATCGTTGATTAAATAAATAAAAGATTAATAGTGTTGATTTATTTTCATGAATTTACAAGTACATCCAACCGGTACCGGGATAGGTTCAAGCGAGGCGCTATCGTTACTCGGATCGTAGACATAAATGGAAATAGTTGTTGTCAGCTCTACACATCTTGCTATCGTCATATTATTGTTCGGAGAAATAACATTTACGAAACAGGGGGTTTTGTCATCATTGTATCTGAAAATATATAAACAATGGATTCATTTTTAATACGTACAATCTCTATGATATAGGTTTATGGTGTATATGATAAGTCCTGAAATATGTCTGTAAGAACATATTTTTATTTCGTTTTGCCGATGAATATTAATAATTATTAGTAACGTCCGAAAAAATCCAGGCATTCAGCTTTAGCTGTTGATTAATATAAGGCTCATTTCAGAGCTCGCATTTGGGGTACGGAAGATTGCTGCGCGCATGCCATAGGGACCGCATGCTGGAATCGTGTAGTGTGTAGTGTACACATACGCAATCTCATTATAATTTATAGCCTATGTGTTATTCTGATATATAAGCTATATTATTGTAAAGTTTCATCTGAATCCGTTCAGTAGTTTTTGCGTGAAAGAGTAACAAACATCCATCCATCCATCCATCCTCACAAACTTTCGCGTTTATAAGTAGGATATTTACATGTATTCTAATCATATTTCAATTTTAAACATTGTAGGTATGAGTAGAAATAATAGATATTGCAAGGATAATATCATACATACAAACAATGGGTAGGTACTGTATAGGACTACCTACAACGTGTAACTAAACCCCTTACCTACATATATATAAACCTACCCTTATACTAACCCTTAACCCAGTTACCCTTAGCAATACTCAGACTTAATTTTTTTTTCGTAATATTAATACTATTAAGGGGCTAATTGTTAACTTTCCACTAATGGCGCTTCTCCCATACTGCTTAACCCTAAATTAGTAACCATGAACCTAATTATCCTTAAAGAAATAATCATAAGATTATATTTAATTCCGTTATAATTAAAGAACTTAAAGCTAGGTTTGGCCAATGATCGAATAGTGTGAACCCTACATTATGTATCGTAGAACCCTAATGGTTTTGGAGACTATACTTACGTAACTATATGTCAAAGTTATAGAATTGATTAAAATATAATACAAGAAGAGGTAGAAACAAGATTACTGTTAAGTTAGTCTTAGTAATTCTAGTAGCTATTTTTGTACAGGCTTTTCGGAGGTTTCTATACGCAATGATAACTAGACAGAGATAATAGTGAATGCACATAGTCTCAAATAAAATTATATTTGGATTTTTATTTATTTTTCATGACTGTCTGACGATAGATGCAAATACAAGTTAAAAATAATTTATATTCTTTAAATAAAATTATTGTTTATTTTATTTGGTAGTAGCAATGCCAAGAATAAAATATTATTTATTTTTTTTGGTAGTGGCAATGACTAAGAATAAAATATTATTTATTTTTTTGGTAGTGGTCTCCGTTCCATCCCCATACAACCACCCTCTTCTCCAACAGTGGCATTTCTTTTTTCTTAAAGTTATATCTAAAAGTTAAACAAAGCTATGTTTTTGCTTTGATAACTCTCAGTATCAATTATACTAGATAATTCAAAATTCAATCAACAAATCGATTATAATTGGACAATAATAATAATAATGCCATTCAGGTTATTCATAAGATAATATTATAACCATCATATTAAGAAAAACTATTTACTTAGTCTTTTAATACAACTGGACTGAATATGAAAGAATCGAATAACAATATTTGATTTGACTATTATCAGACAGTCAGTTTATATCATTCAGGTATTATACACCAAGCCTGATTACTAGATTCATTTATGAACTTTTTTAATGAACTGGACCTTAAGGGTCAAAGCTATTTACTGGACTGGTTGATACCAAATAATCTTAATGTCTGTCAAGTATGTCATATAACAACATAGACGACTAGGTACATTCACAATCATTAAAATAAACATGAGTTCTAATTAAAACTACAACACATATTTTTTTATTAATCCTAGATCTTAAGACAATCTAGATTCTACCCAAAGTCTCCCACTCTAAACCTATTGCAAGTAGTCGCCTGAATGTTTATCAACGGCGTTCTAATTAAATTTTGATTACATTCTTTATTAATTGGTTTAGGTATAGAAAGACTTTACTTAATAATGAATTAGATTTTGGATTTGATAAGAACAAGCCAGTGTTTCGACGGCAAGTAATAGCACTCCTTGTGTATAGTGTTGTTTCACCCACCTGTTTTTCAAGGATCATAGGTTAATTTAACACATTCGAAACGTCAGTTCGAAATAAGGGGCCAAATCCTTACATCTAGAAACCTCGGCTTAATTCACTCAGCTTCAGTGAGCAAAACCCGATATAACTATGTTACAAAATATTTGGATAAGCGAAGTCAATTCTAAACCTTTTGGATAGAAAGATCTGAGTAATATTCAACCCTTGAGGAACATCCAGGTTTCCTACATACATAAGTAGATATTCCCTAAATTTTAGATTAGAAAGTATCACTAACATTTCCCATTTTAGACATAAAATGAACCGAGTAAAATATTAATCGTAAACACTAAACAGTCTAGAGTAATTCTGAAAATAATATACCCAAACAGATAACAAGAACATAAGTGAGCTTGACGCAAGTTAATAAACCAGGATGTAAACACATTATGGATACGGCAATAGTCAGACGGTTAAAAGCAATGGTAAAAGTCGATTAAAGGCTCTAAAGCAGAAACAAGAAATATTCAGTAAAAATCAAAACACACAAGTAGTAAGCTTCAAAAACACAAGTACATACATGGACTATACACATAAGCATTTAGAAATAAAAGTACTAAGTAAATAAGTGTCGTAGTCATTATACCTACAATTCACAGAAACCAAGAAAAGTACACAGGTAATTCTCGAGATATGACACGACGGAAATACGAAATCACAAAACCATAACATAAACAGTTAGAAAACACACACAGTAAAATATAGAAGCAAGTAAAACACATAAGTATAATTAATCAACAAGACACGAAACCACACGAAATAGTAATCCAGTAATAAAAGGTAAAACATAGAATAATTTTCGAAATAATATGTAATCACACGAAACCTAAATAAAGTTCATAGAATTAATGATCAGCGGTAAAGACGGCTTTGCTTTATGTAATACAATACTCTGATACCACCCTTTTCCAATTACTATAATTATTCTAAATTTAAACTGTATTTCTCTGTTGTTCAATAACTTATAGAAGATATTTAAAGTTAGGCGAGGTACTATTTTCAACTCGTAATATAGTCCAGTACTAAAAAGGATTAGACCAACAATAGTTTCCAGGTTTCATTCTAAAAAGAAAATAATATTATTTATCAAAATAACTGGATGTCGGAAGGCCGAGTCCCGACAAGAATTGAAATAACCTTTTAATTAAAAGTACATTTAATTTTTAATTATTTAAGTTTCAGAGTATTATTTCACAAATACAATCACCACGATAAATTGGAAAGGACTCACCGGATATTTCTGCACTCACACTAAACACCCACTTTTAAAACCCTTAAAATATTCACATAAATAATTACAACACTTATCTCTAAAAACTACAAGTTCACCGAATTTATATGTAAACTGTCAGGGATTAGCACTGCTCATCCCAACGTTCAGAATTCGACTGTCTCCCCTCTCCCGTCCCCATACCTTTTATACTATTTACTGATTGTGCCTCCTGTTTGTCAAATAGCCTGTTATTTGCGAAAAAGCCTCCTGTTTGAGATATAGCCTGCTATTTTCGCTTGTGCCTTCTATTTCCCGGTACGTCAGTTACAGTTTTCGTCCAATCAGCGATCTAGGTTCCATGTGTAGAATCTCGTGTTTATGCCAGCCAATCAAATCCCTCAAATCTATGTGATCGCATAACTATCCAAAGTTACCAGTCGTATAATCATATTTGTTAACAAGTATTTCTACGGATTTTTAGAAAAGATAGGAATAAAAATCCTCCTTTTTTTTTTCGTACTTTAAACTAGAATAATAAACTTCTGTTCAACTAGCTCATGATTTATTTAAAATTATCCTTTGTATTTCCTTGATTATTTTTTTCTTAGTCTTTGAGGAAATAATCATTTCGTTCTATAATTTTTCACACCACGATACGTATTATTCATCCTGTACTGGTAATACTAAGTATGGAATCTCTTCCGTCACTATTTTATGTAAACAATTCATATTTTTGAATTTAAAATGAGAGTTTTTTTTTCTTGGATAACAAGGAAGTTTCTAATAAAACCAAATTCGGCCACAGTGTCTGTGAGATTAGACAGTGCATCAAGTCAGTGCAACACGTTAGATGATGTAAATACCTTAAAGAATAACCTAAAATCGTCAACTAAATTGGTTGTTTATTTTTCGGGTTCGCTGTCTCAAAGCCGAGCAGAATC
This sequence comes from Hypomecis punctinalis, assembly GCA_949316475.1. Lineage (NCBI taxonomy): Eukaryota > Metazoa > Arthropoda > Insecta > Lepidoptera > Geometridae > Hypomecis > Hypomecis punctinalis. The sequence goes on from OX438805.1 coordinate 4,410,370, forward strand.
TCAGCTTCCTTTTATTGGAACATAACTCAAATCTTCTCAAAGTATCTAGAAGGATTCTTGATAACTTTTCTGGAATAAATGCAACAGGATAATCTCCAGTTTATTGCAATGCCGCACGGCGATCAAAACACTACGATATCGGTTGAACAGGTAAGTTCAAGTATTTGTTTCTTTTCTCATCTTACTGTCATTGTCTGTAACTTTTGAGCCCAAAATCTTATTGTTATTATTAGTTTGCAATGGCAAGCAAAAGCATGTCTTTTAAAGTATCTTATGATTGCAGAACAGTAAAGCAAGTAAGGTTTTTAATGCATCCATGAATATTCATAACAATTCAATGGATCTTTACTAGAATGTAGCTTGTTAATCTCCTCAGTTTGTTAAATAAGTATTCAGCAATCTGTAGACAATTTGTGTTGTCTCCAAGTTGTGTTGTGTGTATTCCTGTTCCAAAAATCTTTCCATTCTAGATTATCATGGCTGAAATCAGATACTTAATTGTACTTCTGATCTTTTCCAGCATGTGTCTTCGCATTGATGCCTACAACAGAGAGCTGCGAGCGTTTCAAGTACCAAATTCTCCGCTCCAACTTGGTGTGTTCATCCTTCCACAACGGGTGAAGTGACGGACAGGAACATTAGTTTTGTAATACAAATGATATCTAGGTAATCTTTTACACAGTATGTTTCAGCGAATATTACTAAAATAATTGGAATTTCTTATCTAACATTCCAATGACCAAGTTATTATGCAAATTTCTTACTTGACCTTGTTTTTAATAATTAATTAAATATAAATATGATCTAGCTTGTAGGAGACTTTTACATATGAGATAGATTTTTTTATATGTGGTTATGGCGAGACCCTGTATCGGTACAGCAACCCCCTAAATTTAAGTAGATTAAGAATTACTTAATCGAAGTAAATTTAACATTTTTTTTTTTTTTTTTTATTATAATAATTCGTTTGTTAGTGCAAAATTGTATTTGTCAAGACACGAATTTCAGCAATAAATTATGTGTATAAGAGTGTGTGTGTTTCCCTAGTACAATATGAAAGTGTATTTAAACCAAAATAGAGACAAGCTTTTCAGAATCCCAACTCAAGGCTTTTAACAAATCGTTCATACGCAAAATTTCCACTTTCAACTGCACTTTCAGCGCCTGCAGGGGAACTTGGTTGTGAGTCAAGTCTATTCTAGTAATACAGAATCGACCAGGTCGGTAAATCAATCTTCCATTTGCCGAAATTGTCAATTCCGCCCCTCCAGATTCCAGGAGTGGTAAGTTTCAGAAGAAATATTCTGCACGAAGCCAAAGTCCCACTATGAGCTAGAGATAAAGATCAAATCATCTCTAAGTTGGAGCATGTGGAGTGTATTAGGTCGAATGTTCGTACATTGTAGAGTGAATGAACTCATGGAGTCAACTTTAAAGGTTGACGGGACTGCATGCTTGCCTATTTACCTAACAAATTCCCTTCTTCCATAGGTCCATTTTGTGAAAGTGTTTTGCCAGAATCGAGTGTTGACAAACCGCTCATAACCTCCAGCAATGCTTTTCTCTACAGCTCTGTCATTCTCATTCGATTTTGCCTTGATTCTACGTTTTTCTTTTTTTTTTTATATTTGTTTTCACCCACCTTTCATTCAACCTCTCATTCCAACCTGCATTTCCATCAACCAAACCCCTTTCATTTTCACTCAAAGTATCTTTCCTCTGATGATAGAGCACTACCGTACTTGCAAGACTAAAAGCGTTCCAATATGCACAAACCCCTTAATAAATTCCCCGTGCCATCCACATTTACAAATAATTTTCTAACAATAACTTATCAGAATTATACTCTAACAAAACCTAATTGCATAATAATATATACTATAGCAAAAAATATATTAACGAGCCTTAATATCCTATTGGACAAAAATGCGATAGAAACCTAATGATAAGCCTGTACAACTTAAACTATTACACCTTTTCAATTAACGTACCTAAACTACAAATCCTTAAATCAAACAGTTACAAATCTTAACCTATTAAACACCAATTTAGTATCGATTTTAAATTCGTACAAAAATTACTTATAAGTTAGCAACCTTTATATCTCACCATCTTACCGAGAATGCTTCCAGATAAATACAACAATTAAGTTACTACAAGGATCACGAATAAGATTTCCTTATTTATATCTACATATTAAACCATATTCGTTTAAAATACCAATGATAAAATTACAGGTAAATTCGTCCAAATTAAATACAATAGAATTACAGGTAAGTGAGTTCGTTTAACATATTACAGTCGAACTACAGGTTAGTAGGTAAGTCCGTTTAATTTGGCTACAATGGACGTCCAGGCAAGTCAATTCAATTCCACCACAATCGTAATACAGGTATATTCTTGTTTTCTTTGATATGTTAATTAATTTTTTTTTTTTTTATCGAAGACAAAGGAACCTATTTTTTTTTTTTTTTTTTTTTTATATCAATCCAGATTATGTTATGTAAATTTAAGACTGAACTTGCCTGCACGACTATTACTGCAGAGCCCTTAACTATATCAAAAATTATTATCTTACCTACTGCTAAAGGCAAGATAATAGTAAGAAATAATTGAAAGTTATCAACATGAGCAACAATGTGATAGCTTAGTTGCGATAAACTTAAACAACACTGAAATCATAATAAAACACAACCAACCATAGTCTAATACTAATTTACGAGTATATCATTCACAGGTCTTGCAATCTTTGCTTACTTCACCTAACGGGTCTGAACATGTTCTGAAAATTATTTAAAATACAAATCAAGTAGCTTACATAAAACATGTTTGCTCTAATAATTAATTTTACTTACACACAGATATAAATGTAAAGATTGATTGGCACTATTCCGTCTGATATCACTTTTTCAGCGCTAACAATCCGGAAATTCTTTTATTTACGCGCAAATGCGTCTACTTGCCTTAGAGTATTGCGTTGAATTGGAGATGGAAACGCGAGAAAATACCCATTGCCATAATTTACGCATTGCCATACTAATCGAGTGGCTTGTGAAGTTTACGCAATGCCACGCTAATGTGCTACGCAAAAGGTTTTACGCGTTAAGCTTCGAACACGCTAAGTACCTACTACCTTTTCAGAATATAGTACGCCACAAACGTTACGCGCTTATTATTATTATCTTATTATTCTATAAATATGTCACTAATTTACTAATTCGCATAACAGCCTATAACAAAAGTTTCGTGTCCACTGACAGTAGTATTCTTTTAACATATGTCAAGTCGTTGAGGATTCAGATCCCGATATCGCGGCATCGAGCTATCCGAAACCCAAGCACAAACCTTCACGCCTTTGACTGGAGAAATTCATAGAACATACCCCGCTATCACTTGCTAATCCACCAACCCGTACCGAGTCAGCTCGACGGCCACTGCCCGATTACTCTTGGTAGGTATGCCCGTTTAGTGAAACAATACAGATACACAGTAAAATTCAGTTCCGTTACTTAAAATGACCCCGCTATCAAAAATGCAATAAATAATTAAAATAAAAAAATAATATTTAGAAATAAAAATTTACGTATTCATACCTAATCTAATCGCTTTAAAATTACAGCCGTTCGAATCTCCCTCAGTAGCGCCACGGTCAAATTCGAACGCCACACGCCAGCCCCGGTTTCAGCAGACTACAATATCCTGTCTTTATTATGTCCGAATTCCGTTGATTTCTTCGGACTGGACAATGCCATCTATTTTCACCTTGCGTAACTTTTTTCGTCTTCTAAGCGGATTGTTCAGAAATTACCTTTTCGCAACCAGATATAAATCGTTCGTGCTTCTAATAGTTTAAAATAAATTATTATTTCTATTCACTATATTACTATGTATTATAAAACTAACAGTCTCAACATAAATAAATAGGTACCTACAAAAATTTCTCCAGACAACTTTACAGCAAAATAAATGATGTAACAAATAATATCTATAACTTTAAAGAAAATTAAAAACCTGACTAATTAATGTCTAGGTAACTCATAAAATCCGGAGAAGGGTAATATTGCCAACATTTTAACCAACTACAAAAGGTAGAGGTTTTCAACTTGACTGAAAGTTACGCGATTCCTCTGTCAATTATAAACCATCCTCGGTAGTTCCTTTTCCGTTTCCGTTAAAATCCCCTCTTAACTTTCGGATGCCCTGTAACTCATGAACTAACATCTACCTACCTAAAATGTAAGGTACTAGACTACCCCTGACTACATGTTATGGGCTTGATAAGACCTGTAGATGGAATAGTACAATGTGAAACCAGCATAATATGTCAAACTTGTGCTTTGCAAGATTAAAATTACTGATTGCCTAAAGACCCAAAAGCCAGTCCAATCCTCTTATTGATATAATATTGGAACTATATTTTTATTTATCTCTCTCCGTATAATAATGCTGATTCTTAGAACAAAATGTTATGTATTTTTCGCCTGCGCAGCTAAGAACACAAAAGTTTAACATATCAGCAAGTAACGACATTACGAGTACTCACTATCCAACCCTACCTCTGAAATTATTTTTGTATATTCAAATCTCATTAAAACACAACAGTTTAAGTAGGTACCTAAATCCTTCTAGCACTTGCGATTGTAGCGACAATGACGCATGACGACACTGAGTGTGTCCTAACTAGGTTTATTCATGACTGGTTTAAATCTAAAGATTAGGTTGGTTCTAAATGCTACAATCAAAAGAATAAGGTAGGTACATGTTCAACACACATTTATTTATAAAATCCATGTTAAATAAGTAAGGAACTTGTATTAGTATCCTAACACTAGTGTGTTACTTACAATTATAATATATAGACTAAGCCATTATGGTTAATATACATATAAAAGTCAATTAAATTCTTTTATTTCGCAAAACACGGGTGTTACAATTATCATGTGTTGTAATCAATATATACAAAGATCGCCATGTTATAACCAGTATGGCATGCAAAATTACAAAATGTGCATTGCTAATAATCCATCAAATTAGTAATAAGTACCAAAACTATTTGGTTATGAAAAAAAATAAATAGAGTCACATAATTACATTAATCACACTTAAGAAATGTTATAATATAGTCACATTCTAGGCCTAAAGCAAATCATTACATATATGCACCTAAGTTACAAATATCTGTGGTTGAAATAGATTAGCCTAAAACTTAGCTAACATGACTAACAGTGAACTTATAATAGTAGAATCGAACTAAAACCAGATTAGCAATAGTAGCCTAAACAATACTAAATTAAGTCATAGAAATATCAAACCGGATTATGAAATAAATGCCTTTCTTTTATTTAAATAACTATATTCTAACAGTTTCCTTATTTTAATCTGTCTTACATAAATGCTAGGTACCCTGAGTCTTATTAATGGTTATAAAACAACAGTAACACTTGTGAGTTGAGTCATTTTTTTTTTTTTTTATATTTGTCTTAAGAAAATACAAGAAGAGATTGACTTTTCTAACCAACTTGACTATTTTTTGATAAAATATACTCGTAATTTTATTCACAATTATGCAAACAAAAACAATACCTATTTAGACAAAATAGGTACCATTTCATAATGATAGACATACCTAATTGATGGATATGTCAATTATATTAACACACTGCTATGGCTATATTGCGCTTCCACCCCATAGTCAAATGAAAACATTAAGTACTTATTATTTAGCTAATAAGACCTAGAAATACAAGTAAAATTCTTACACCTGAGCCAGTTTTCCCATTAATACAACCTTATTTAATACAAGAACATATTACATATTTGTATATCAATCATAAACTAGGAACTAAACAAATCGAATGCATATTTATCAGTAGCTTTTCATTCAGATGTCTAAGGTGTCGAAATAAATGCAAACTCCGGAGCTATTCATTATTGCTTGATAATCTAGGTATTATTATTAGCATTGTAGGTATCTATATCTGCATATTGTAATGTTAATAGGCTATAAGTGAAGTACTTTAATTGTAATGAACAACTATTTTTATTTTTCTTTGTAAATGGTTCAATAAGTTAATTCAACCCCCATTTCTTAAGACTAGAAGAACATATTTACAGGATATATCTAGACACGTTAAGGCGTTATGTTCATTCGGTCATATAGTTTTAATAATATACAACCCCCAACCTTTTCATATTTCAATCATCAACCCCCCGACAACCATTCTGAAAAACCCTGATTAAAATATCAAAGATGATGATTAAACAAATATACTTTTACTATAGTTATTGATTATAAATAAACATAGTACCTATTTGAAATAGTCTCCAAAACCGATTCGTATACATGCCACGGCCCAAATTGCCCGTCAAAAAAGTCCGAAAACTTGTTCCAACGGGCCTCTTAATCTAACAATAATTCACTATCAAACCTATATACCTACTGCTAGCACGGGAATACTTGTAATTCTAATGTATTAAACAATTATAACGATCTATCCTCTAAATCATAATTATACATAATTATTTTGCTTGATGCTATGGCTAGTTTCATCTGGAAACCAGTATTACTCTTTATTAAATAAAGTGTTATAACCATAAAACTTTACAAGAAACGACATTTACTCTAACACTCTTTCACTCTGACAAGGAACTTGAATTCTTATTAAAATTACAACTATACGCAACAGTGACAATTTTTTAAAATATCAGTATTAATTTTTACAAAGTATGTTTTTCAGAGCATAAATATCTAGGACATAGCAAAGCCTTTCTCTAGATTTCTATGGTTACAACAATAATTATAGCTAAATATTAATAGGTAGTATCTATTTATAAAGGAACCATTAATATAACACAATCACTATGGATTCACTATAATATGTCCTTTGTCCATGTTGCACTTATTTTCATTGAATAAGATATTTCAAAATTTCCAAGTGTTACATCCTCGACTCTGTTCCATATTGGGGCTCCAGGTCCTTGATAGTAAGTTCTCCTGAAATGAATATAATTTATTTACTTAACATTATGTTGACAATTTATAGCAATTGTAACATGATTGATTTATTTATTATTTAAATTCAGCAAAGTGCAAAAATAGCGTAACAAATTACTTACCCATTGCAAGTACGCATATATTATGTACAAAGAGACGACGTATTGTTTCAACAAATAAGATAAATAAATTAGCTAAAACCAACGAACAGAAATGTGAAATTGAATTAATTTTGTTATAAACAGTAATCAGTATTGCCAGACTATAACCCAAAGAATTCTGTCTGCGTCTATAAAATTAATATATGAAGAATTTGAATTGCCTATTATTCTACTATTTTTTTGAACGGAAACTTATTAATAGCTTACTTAAATCTAAGGTTAGGATATGTAGTGTATTTCTACTATTTGGTTACCTAAAATAAATAATTTCTATTGAGATATCGTAGTCAATTTGTATTTATGTTTTTAGATAAATATATTACTCTATTTTTCCTATTTTGTACATATTTATCATTGCTATGAGATATTATTATAAATGGGGCAACGATAAACCCACTGAACCTATTTTACCAGAATCTTTGTGGAAATTACCTGCTTCTGGCATCCCCACATTCAATGAACTACGTCAAAACTATGTGTCAAAACACCGAATCCTTTTTTTTTTTTTTGGAAACTAGTGTCTTAAGTCTTTTATTGTTTTTTGTTTTAATTTCAAACTACAACGTAAAGTTTGATCAGAGCTTAATTTACCTAAAATTAATGCTATTGAACGTTCCAAACAACGTTGTAAGTAAATGATAAAGTAATGTCTTACGTAGTTTATAATAATTATGTATCATAATAAATTCGATCAACCCCCAATCTTTTATATTATTATTGCGTTCGTTAATCTAGCAATCCTATGAAAACCTAAAAGTTAGAAAACCCTGATTTGAGCTATAAAACTAATTTCCGGAAATCTCGTTATAGTTATTTTTAAAATTCCTAAACCATCTCACATACGTATTCATATTTCATGAAACCCAACCTGAATCGCCTGGAAATACCCAAAATTATTTCATATATTAAACAGATCCTAGTCGTCCATGCTACAGCCTATATAACTATCAGGTTCTGAGATCCTAGTTTACTGTATCTATATTGCACTGAAACTTTTTCCAGGCAACTTTAGATGTACTTAATAAAATAAAATTCAAGCTTATTCTTATTGAACTAAAATCCTGTTTGCGTTCTTACAATAGTTTTTATGGACTACTTTTGCAGACTTAGCATTGATAAAATATAGGTATGATTCGTACGAGATACTATGTAGCTAGCAATTAATTGATATAAGATATAAAAATAATCTAAAAATAAGGAATTTACTTATAAAGGTTCTTCGTCATCCTGGTCACGGCCTGCAAATTGTAACTAAACCCCTTACCTACATATATATAAACCTACCCTTATACTAACCCTTAACCCAGTTACCCTTAGCAATACTCAGACTTAATTTTTTTATAATATTAATACTATTAAGGGGCTAATTGTTAACTTTCCACTAATGGCGCTTCTCCCATACTGCTTAACCCTAAATTAGTAACCATGAACCTAATTATCCTTAAAGAAATAATCATAAGATTATATTTAATTCCGTTATAATTAAAGAACTTAAAGCTAGGTTTGGCCAATGATCGAATAGTGTGAACCCTACATTATGTATCGTAGAACCCTAATGGTTTTGGAGACTATACTTACGTAACTATATGTCAAAGTTATAGAATTGATTAAAATATAATACAAGAAGAGGTAGAAACAAGATTACTGTTAAGTTAGGCACATGCCACACGGGCGTTGACGCCGCGTAATTGCACCGCGGCGTCACCGCCGCTGCACCGCCGCGGTGCAGCGGCGGTGCTGAGCGTCGTCGCGGCGACACCGCGGCGCCCAGTGTTGCCTTAGACACTGATGACATCTAGGCAGTTAGCGGAAAAAAAGGTTTTAAGGATAACCGGCTGAAGATAAGTAAAATCTCTCATATACAGTCTTATTTTGTGTGAGCCAACCGCAGAAAGAAAGTGTTTTGTTCTTCGTTTGATATATTAAAGAAATAATGTGGCCGATCGATAAAATCTGAAATAGATGCATTGATTTGTGCAAAGTGACATGAAAAATATCTCATAAGCCCATCGAGTATGGACTTGTGTGATTTGTCACGACGAGTGGCACAGTAACAGCTGTCCAAGTGACAGCTGTCAAACTTTAAAGTGATTTATCTCGGTCATTATCGATTCTAGACTACTGCTGTCTTCACAAAAGTAATAGAACTCGACAAGATCTACATTTCGGATGACAGCTGTCAAACTTCAAAGTGAGTTTATCTCGGTTATTATTGATTCTAGACCATTAATGTCTTCACAAAAGTGATAGAACTCAACGAGATCTACACTTCAGATGACAGCTGTCAAACTAAAAAGTGATTTATCTCGGTTATTATCGATTCTAGACTACTGCTCTCTTCACAAAAGTAATAAAGCTCGACGAGATCTACATTTCGGATGACAGCTGTCAAACTTCAAAGTGAGTTTATCTCGATTATTATCGATTCTAGACTACTGCTGTCTTCACAAAAGTGATAGAGCTCAACGAGATCTACATTTCTGATGACAGCTGTCAAACTTAAAAGTGATTTATCTAGGTTATTATCAATTTTAGACTACTGCTCTCTTCACAAAAGTGATAGAACTCAACTAGATCTACATTTCGGATGACAGCTGTCAAACTTCAAAGTGAGTTTATCTCGATTATTATCGATTCTAGACTACTGCTGTCTTCACAAAAGTGATAGAGCTCAACGAGATCTACATTTCTGATGACAGTCAAACTTAAAAGTGATTTATCTAGGTTATTATCAATATTAGACTACTGCTCTCTTCACAAAAGTGATAGAGCTCAACTAGATCTACATTTCGGATGACAGCTGTCAAACTTCAAAGTGATTTATCTAGGTTATTATCGATTCTACACTACTGCTGTCTTCACAAAAGTGATAGAGGTCAACGAGATCTATATTTCGGATGACAGCTGTCAAACTTCAACATGATTTATCTCGGTTATTATCGATTCTAGACTACTGCTGTCTTCACAAAAGTGATAGAGGTCAACGAAATCTACATTTCGGATGACAGCTGTCAAACTTAAAAGTGATTTATCTCGGTAATTATTGATTCTAGACCATTGATGACTTCACGAAAGTGATAGAGCTTAACGAGATCTACATTTCAGATGACAGCTGTCAAACGTAAAAGTGATTTATCTCGGTTATTATCAATTCTAGACTACTGCTCTCTTCACAAAAGTAATAGAGCTCAACGAAATCTACATTTCGGATGACAGCTGTCAAACTTAAAAGTGATCCGAAATGTAGATCTTGTCGAGCTTTATTTTTTTTATGGAGAGAGCAGTAGTCTAGAATCAATAATTACCGAGATAAATCACTTTTAAGTTTGACAGCTGTCATCCGAAATATAGATCTCATCGAGCTCTATTACTTTTGTGAAGAGAACAGTAGTCTAGAATCAATAATTACCGAGATAAATCACTTTTAAGTTTGACAGCTGTCATCCGAAATGTAGATTTCGTCGAGCTCTATTACTTTTGTGAAGAGAGCAGTAGTCTAGAATTGATAATAACCGAGATAAATCACTTTTACGTTTGACAGCTGTCATCTGAAATGTATATCTCGTTAAGTTCTATCACTTTCGTGAAGTCATCAATGGTATAGAATCAATAATAACCGAGATAAATCACTTTTAAGTTTGACACCTGTCATCCGAAATATAGATCTCGTCGAGCTCTATTACTTTTGTGAAGAGAGCAGTAGTCTAGAATCGATAATTACCGAGATAAATCACTTTTAAGTTTGACAGCTGTCATCCGAAATGTAGATTTCGTCGAGTTCTATTACTTTTGTGAAGAGAGCAATAGTCTAGAATCGATAATAACCGAGATAAATCACTTTTAAGTTTGACAGCTGTCATCCAAAATGTAGATCTTGTCGAGTTCTATCACTTTTATGAAAACAACAGTAGTCTAGAATTGATAATGACCGAGATAATCACTTTGAAGTTTGACAGCTGTCACTTGGAAAGCTGTTACTGTGACATTCGTCGTGACAAATTACACGATCTGATTTCTAACGTTTACGAGTGATTTTTCTCATCTTCAGTTTAAGATTGAACGGATTGATGAATTCAAAACCTTTTTTCCCGCTAAAAATTCATAGAATACTCGAATACTCTAGATTTAATGTCTAAATCGCTACCGGCAACACTGGTCGCCGCGGTGACGCCGCGACGACGCTCAGCAACGCCGCTGCACCGCGGCGGTGCAGCGGCGGTGACGCCGCGGTGCAATTACGCGGCGTCAACGCCCGTGTGGCATGTCTGTTAGTCTTAGTAATTCTAGTAGCTATTTTTGTACAGGCTTTTCGGAGGTTTCTATACGCAATGATAACTAGACAGAGATAATAGTGAATGCACATAGTCTCAAATAAAATTATATTTGGATTTTTATTTATTTTTCATGACTGTCTGACGATAGATGCAAATACAAGTTAAAAATAATTTATATTCTTTAAATAAAATTATTGTTTATTTTATTTGGTAGTAGCAATGCCAAGAATAAAATATTATTTATTTTTTTTGGTAGTGGCAATGACTAAGAATAAAATATTATTTATTTTTTTGGTAGTGGTCTCCGTTCCATCCCCATACAACCACCCTCTTCTCCAACAGTGGCATTTCTTTTTTCTTAAAGTTATATCTAAAAGTTAAACAAAGCTATGTTTTTGCTTTGATAACTCTCAGTATCAATTATACTAGATAATTCAAAATTCAATCAACAAATCGATTATAATTGGACAATAATAATAATAATGCCATTCAGGTTATTCATAAGATAATATTATAACCATCATATTAAGAAAAACTATTTACTTAGTCTTTTAATACAACTGGACTGAATATGAAAGAATCGAATAACAATATTTGATTTGACTATTATCAGACAGTCAGTTTATATCATTCAGGTATTATACACCAAGCCTGATTACTAGATTCATTTATGAACTTTTTTAATGAACTGGACCTTAAGGGTCAAATCTATTTACTGGACTGGTTGATACCAAATAATCTTAATGTCTGTCAAGTATGTCATATAACAACATAGACGACTAGGTACATTCACAATCATTAAAATAAACATGAGTTCTAATTAAAACTACAACACATATTTTTTTATTAATCCTAGATCTTAAGACAATCTAGATTCTACCCAAAGTCTCCCACTCTAAACCTATTGCAAGTAGTCGCCTGAATGTTTATCAACGGCGTTCTAATTAAATTTTGATTACATTCTTTATTAATTGGTTTAGGTATAGAAAGACTTTACTTAATAATGAATTAGATTTTGGATTTGATAAGAACAAGCCAGTGTTTCGACGGCAAGTAATAGCACTCCTTGTGTATAGTGTTGTTTCACCCACCTGTTTTTCAAGGATCATAGGTTAATTTAACACATTCGAAACGTCAGTTCGAAATAAGGGGCCAAATCCTTACATCTAGAAACCTCGGCTTAATTCACTCAGCTTCAGTGAGCAAAACCCGATATAACTATGTTACAAAATATTTGGATAAGCGAAGTCAATTCTAAACCTTTTGGATAGAAAGATCTGAGTAATATTCAACCCTTGAGGAACATCCAGGTTTCCTACATACATAAGTAGATATTCCCTAAATTTTAGATTAGAAAGTATCACTAACATTTCCCATTTTAGACATAAAATGAACCGAGTAAAATATTAATCGTAAACACTAAACAGTCTAGAGTAATTCTGAAAATAATATACCCAAACAGATAACAAGAACATAAGTGAGCTTGACGCAAGTTAATAAACCAGGATGTAAACACATTATGGATACGGCAATAGTCAGACGGTTAAAAGCAATGGTAAAAGTCGATTAAAGGCTCTAAAGCAGAAACAAGAAATATTCAGTAAAAATCAAAACACACAAGTAGTAAGCTTCAAAAACACAAGTACATACATGGACTATACACATAAGCATTTAGAAATAAAAGTACTAAGTAAATAAGTGTCGTAGTCATTATACCTACAATTCACAGAAACCAAGAAAAGTACACAGGTAATTCTCGAGATATGACACGACGGAAATACGAAATCACAAAACCATAACATAAACAGTTAGAAAACACACACAGTAAAATATAGAAGCAAGTAAAACACATAAGTATAATTAATCAACAAGACACGAAACCACACGAAATAGTAATCCAGTAATAAAAGGTAAAACATAGAATAATTTTCGAAATAATATGTAATCACACGAAACCTAAATAAAGTTCATAGAATTAATGATCAGCGGTAAAGACGGCTTTGCTTTATGTAATACAATACTCTGATACCACCCTTTTCCAATTACTATAATTATTCTAAATTTAAACTGTATTTCTCTGTTGTTCAATAACTTATAGAAGATATTTAAAGTTAGGCGAGGTACTATTTTCAACTCGTAATATAGTCCAGTACTAAAAAGGATTAGACCAACAATAGTTTCCAGGTTTCATTCTAAAAAGAAAATAATATTATTTATCAAAATAACTGGATGTCGGAAGGCCGAGTCCCGACAAGAATTGAAATAACCTTTTAATTAAAAGTACATTTAATTTTTAATTATTTAAGTTTCAGAGTATTATTTCACAAATACAATCACCACGATAAATTGGAAAGGACTCACCGGATATTTCTGCACTCACACTAAACACCCACTTTTAAAACCCTTAAAATATTCACATAAATAATTACAACACTTATCTCTAAAAACTACAAGTTCACCGAATTTATATGTAAACTGTCAGGGATTAGCACTGCTCATCCCAACGTTCAGAATTCGACTGTCTCCCCTCTCCCGTCCCCATACCTTTTATACTATTTACTGATTGTGCCTCCTGTTTGTCAAATAGCCTGTTATTTGCGAAAAAGCCTCCTGTTTGAGATATAGCCTGCTATTTTCGCTTGTGCCTTCTATTTCCCGGTACGTCAGTTACAGTTTTCGTCCAATCAGCGATCTAGGTTCCATGTGTAGAATCTCGTGTTTATGCCAGCCAATCAAATCCCTCAAATCTATGTGATCGCATAACTATCCAAAGTTACCAGTCGTATAATCATATTTGTTAACAAGTATTTCTACGGATTTTTAGAAAAGATAGGAATAAAAATCCTCCTTTTTTTTTTCGTACTTTAAACTAGAATAATAAACTTCTGTTCAACTAGCTCATGATTTATTTAAAATTATCCTTTGTATTTCCTTGATTATTTTTTTCTTAGTCTTTGAGGAAATAATCATTTCGTTCTATAATTTTTCACACCACGATACGTATTATTCATCCTGTACTGGTAATACTAAGTATGGAATCTCTTCCGTCACTATTTTATGTAAACAATTCATATTTTTGAATTTAAAATGAGAGTTTTTTTTTCTTGGATAACAAGGAAGTTTCTAATAAAACCAAATTCGGCCACAGTGTCTGTGAGATTAGACAGTGCATCAAGTCAGTGCAACACGTTAGATGATGTAAATACCTTAAAGAATAACCTAAAATCGTCAACTAAATTGGTTGTTTATTTTTCGGGTTCGCTGTCTCAAAGCCGAGCAGAATCTCAGCTTCCTTTTATTGGAACATAACTCAAATCTTCTCAAAGTATCTAGAAGGATTCTTGATAACTTTTCTGGAATAAATGCAACAGGATAATCTCCAGTTTATTGCAATGCCGCACGGCGATCAAAACACTACGATATCGGTTGAACAGGTAAGTTCAAGTATTTGTTTCTTTTCTCATCTTACTGTCATTGTCTGTAACTTTTGAGCCCAAAATCTTATTGTTATTATTAGTTTGCAATGGCAAGCAAAAGCATGTCTTTTAAAGTATCTTATGATTGCAGAACAGTAAAGCAAGTAAGGTTTTTAATGCATCCATGAATATTCATAACAATTCAATGGATCTTTACTAGAATGTAGCTTGTTAATCTCCTCAGTTTGTTAAATAAGTATTCAGCAATCTGTAGACAATTTGTGTTGTCTCCAAGTTGTGTTGTGTGTATTCCTGTTCCAAAAATCTTTCCATTCTAGATTATCATGGCTGAAATCAGATACTTAATTGTACTTCTGATCTTTTCCAGCATGTGTCTTCGCATTGATGCCTACAACAGAGAGCTGCGAGCGTTTCAAGTACCAAATTCTCCGCTCCAACTTGGTGTGTTCATCCTTCCACAACGGGTGAAGTGACGGACAGGAACATTAGTTTTGTAATACAAATGATATCTAGGTAATCTTTTACACAGTATGTTTCAGCGAATATTACTAAAATAATTGGAATTTCTTATCTAACATTCCAATGACCAAGTTATTATGCAAATTTCTTACTTGACCTTGTTTTTAATAATTAATTAAATATAAATATGATCTAGCTTGTAGGAGACTTTTACATATGAGATAGATTTTTTTATATGTGGTTATGGCGAGACCCTGTATCGGTACAAACGAACTTCTTTTTTTAAGTCGATTAAAAACAGAAACAAATACTCACATGCATTTGGTATAAGCAATCGTTTGTATAAATTTTGGTGTTTGGAGAACTGTTTTCCAATTTTCTCCATTAGTAATAATCACGTAAGGTGTACGACTCTGTAAAAATTAAAAGATATTTAAATATAATAACTGATGCATAATCTATGAATATAGATATAAATAAATTTAAAATAGGCACTTTTAGCCATGAACGAAAAATTATATAGGTGCGATTTCAGGAGCCACGTGTTGTTCATGAATAATGTTGTGTGAAATTATTGTCTTCCTTCGAATGAATAAAGACTTAGATACTAATCTATTAATATGTTTACTAAATACGAATAGTTTTTAGGGTTCCGTACCTCAAAATGAAAAAAAAATATCCTATAGATTTTTGATAAGTGAATAATAAACACAACGCGTAAGCGAGATCACAGCATACTCGTACATATTTTGATAGGAATGAAAGAGTAGAAATTATTATTTTTCGTTCTATTGCCATAGTTTCTGTTGGTCACAATTTGATATGTGACCAACACGCGTGTTCTGATTTGCAAAAATCGATTTATACTAACTAATTAACAAAACCGGTTTTCACTTACGTACCTATGTGTATTTTAATCAGAATCAGAATAACAATACTTAATAACTGAGCACCCACACAAATTGCTTGGACTGTGTACTACAATGTTAACTGATAACATTAATTGCTTGAACTTTGTATAAATATGTACAATGAAGTGAGTGCACGATTGACGTTAGAAAAATTGAAATTCTTAAACGTGCACATAGCTCAGAGGTCATTGACTAACCGAACCTAACCATCTTATGACATTTTAAAATCGGTTATTATCATCATCATAATCATCGTCACAATCTACGGAAGCCTATCATATGCGTGTCTCGCCACGCACTAACAACTTATTACTTATCCTTGAATCACCATCATTACATTAACTACAGAATAAAACAAAGTCGCTCCCCGCTGTCTGTTCCCATGTATGCTTATATCTTTAAAACTACCTAACGGATTTTGATGCAGTTTTTTTAAATAGATAGAGTGATTCAAGAGGAAGGTTTATATTTATTATACACCTAAGGGAAGCCGGGGCGGGTCGCTAGTTTTATTTAAAATCATAACAGAAGTCCATATGGCATGTTCATTACGTTCCATTGCACTTTAAAATAGTTAATTCGTATTCGTGGTATTAACCGACCAAATAAGTAGTAATCTCAAATTATCAATTTATCAGAGAAGTTAGTTACTCGTATGTTCTAATTTTTATTCTATTGTGAACAATACCAAGTTGTTTTTTGAGTACAGTGAGGTAATAACAGTGTCCTGGTTTTGTTCAGTTTAAAAAGTAGACTATTCAACGCTGGAACAAAGTCTGTCTTTGAAATCGAGAAAAATAAATCAGATTTTACTATGCAAATGAGGTAGGTTCACTACCATTCTATTTGTTTCTGAGAGAACACGATATAGCTACATATCAGAGTCCAATTTTGAGTGAGATAGACAACTGAAAAACTTATTACTAAACTAGAGAAATAATATAGGATAACAATTGAACAAGTTCATTTGAATGATTCATTCGTGGACTACGTTCACACGTCTATTCCGTAGCACCCACAATACATGGTTTCTAGAAGAGAAAAAGAATGAAAAGTATATCAAAGGTCAAATATAACTATCAAAATACCATTACCTCGGGTTTAGAATAACAGTTGTTTTCATTCCCAACAACATCTCCCATGCGGTCTTCGAGATTTAAATTGTCCGAACCGTCGTATTGTAATCCAGTTAGTTTCTATAAACAAAAAAAAAACATTTTTCATCTTGTATTGAGTCAGCCGAATCAAACTAATGGAGTGTGAGATGTAAGCTACAAGCTGCGCACATCCTCACTTCTCGTGGAGCTGACATAAATTTGTTACTGGGTAATGACACGCTTCGTGTTCACAGACACCATAAAGTTCAATTCGGCCTATAGGGAGTTCGCTAATAGAATATGAATTGAACTAGACCCACAGAATCGTCACGCAGTGAGTGTCTAATAAACAATGCAGGAAAAGAAGGCATAAGAGACGAACTCAACTCATTCGAGAGGAGTTGGTTAGAGGTTGCATGACCTATACCTACCTATATTAAAAAATGGCATTGT
This sequence comes from Hypomecis punctinalis, assembly GCA_949316475.1. Lineage (NCBI taxonomy): Eukaryota > Metazoa > Arthropoda > Insecta > Lepidoptera > Geometridae > Hypomecis > Hypomecis punctinalis. Next base: position 4,428,156 of record OX438805.1, read on the forward strand.
TTTCTTCAAAAGAGTGGAACAAAACCTATTGGAGTGGGACAGCTTATAGGTCTAAAAATGGATTTAATCGCTCTCAACATGATTATGTATTGACCTACAATCTTGGAGGATTTAGCAACGAGACTAGAGACAAGATTAAACCTACGGTGCTAAAACTTACGATAAATAATAATTTGAAGTCAGACAAGCAAAACTTCATTATTAGTCACCTTAATCTTAGTTGCGAGGCTTTCCATTTGTTCCGCATAATCTTTATGATTTTCTGGTTCTTCCGTGATTATAGTAGTTTCGCCAAATGTGAGGCTTGACAAGTTGCCGGCTGAAATACCAAATAAATAAAGAAAAGTAATAAGTAACATATTTACAAAAAATGTAGGAGGTCCGAGTTACAAGTACAAGTTCAATATTACTTTTCTTACTAGTAAAATATATGAACTTTGATATCTCGTTGTCTGGGTGCCGTTAAAAGTAACTTCTCTAACTTCAGTCAACTAACTTAATTAACCGTTCAATCAACAGCCTAGCCCCTACTAAACAGCGCCGTTTAACTATACCCTATAAAATTTAACTTGATCTCTGCGACAGCTGTAAGAAAAATCACGCCTATGAAGTCCTGAATTTCTTAATACACATTGACAGTACCTGTCAATGTCATACTTTATGGGCATGCCGATTAGTGATGGGCGACGAATGATCGTGACCACAGAGATTTAGATAGAGTTTTAATTAAAATATCGATAGTTTATACTGACGATATTTTAAATGAAACTTAATTTATCATTCATTTTATTGTATTTTTTAATATCATAACATTTTTTACATGTGTAATTAAATTAAACCCAATTATATGTTACATTAGCATCGATAATAGTAAAAAACGTCGATAAATACTATCGTTACATTATTATGAGTATTTAATTAAAATCATAACATTATTTACATGTGTACATACTTGATCTTAAATAATAGTAAGTAAATAAATCCAATTTCTCACCTTCAACTACTCATTCGATTTCATTACAACATTGTTTGAAAATCGATTTTTTCCACCACTATCTCAACTCTAAAAATGTCGATCTTCTATGTCAATGTCACTGTCGCAGATATCAAGTTAAATTTTATAGAGTAGGTAGGTATAGCGGCCTGAATAATATTCAGCCGTAGCGTTTGTCACGGATTAGGAGCTTTACGACTACATCACCACATTTAAAAACGGATAATAATAAACTGGCTGGCTAATGCTTAGGCCATTCGTGCGATAACCTGACCATGTGACAAATAAAAAAGATGAAACACCTGACATAAGAAATTCTTTATTTAATATTTTAAAATGTAACATATTACTGTTCAATGGAAAATACGGGAATCATGATATCAGATGCTTTAACTGTGTAGTAAACACATGTAAGTAATAATAATATTATTTGTAACCACAAGTTAAACTTCCATGGAATTTGGATCTGCAAAGAACTTTGTTTTTAAAAGAAGCACATATATTATTGCGACATTGATTTAGAGCAGGCTAAAATTTTTTATTTTGGAATCTCTGGCCACCGAAAAGTGACTGACTTGCCACATCCTCTCACACCATTTTGACAGTTTGGAGAGTTTCGGCGCTAGGTGGCGGACAGTGGAAGTTTTCATTTTATTTTATTTCCAAGGGTTCCAAGTAATGAACAGGCTAGGCAAGTAATGAAACGTCATAGATCTACCTAAGTAATTTTCCGAGCTGTTTGATCAAATGGCTGAATATCATTCAGGCCACTATACTCTATAAAATTTAACTTGATCTCTGCGACAGCTGTCAGAAAAATCACGCCTATGTAGTCCTGAATTTCTTAATAGTACAGACAGTACCTGTCAATGTCATACTTTATGGGCATGCCGATTAGTGATGGGCGACGAATGATCGTGACCACAGAGATTTAGATAGAGTTTTAATTAAAATATCGATAGTTTATACTGACGATATTTTAAATGAAACTTAATTTATCATTCATTTTATTGTATATTTTAATATCATAACATTTTTTACATGTGCAGTTAAATTAAACCCAATTATATGTTACATTAGCATCGATAATAGTGAAAAACGTCGATTAATACTATCGTTACATTATTATGAGTATTTAATTAATATCATAACATTATTTACATGTGTACATACTTGATCTTAAATAATAGTAAGTAAATAAAATCCAATTTCTCACCTTCAACTACTCATTCGATTTCATGACAACATTGTTTGAAAATCGATTTTTTCCACCACTATCCCAACTCTAAATATGTCAATATGTAACTGTCGCAGAGATCAAGTTAAATTTTATAGAGTATAGTTAAACAGCGCTGTTCAGTAAAGAGGCTAGGTTGTTGATTGAACGGCATAGGTTAAAAGCTAGTTGACTGCGACATTTATATTGCTATAATCTTGAGTAGTTAGTTTATGCTATAATTAAATTAAGGATAATGAAGTTAAGCTTACCAGTTGCATATTTAATCGCCAGGACAACCATCTGTAATAAAATAGTATCATGTAATGATTATGTTATTTTCCGAAAAATAAATGTTATCAAAGAACTATTATTAGTTTGTGTGTCGTCGCTTTACAACTACTAGGAACATTCAAAGGTAAGTATTGTATATTGTATAGTTACTCTTCATTATGAACACGTTTTGCTACCGAACCAGCCCTGATATCGCGAAAAAAATCAGATGTTCCATTCAAAAAAATCATCGACTCTGCTGTACTACATTATGTACTGTTAGCGTGATGTACTGTTAGCGTGTTTGATCCCACAATTTAAGTTATTCATAATAATAAGTAAGTGAGTACCTATACTCTAGAAATCACCCTACGTGGGTAGGTCTACGTCCTGCAGTTGACTATTAAAAAGGTACAGTACGGTACTATAAAAACTTCTGCATTTTGAAAAAGAACGCCTTTTTTACATGTATATCCTACCTACCTACAGCTTTTTAAAGAAACTTGCAATATACATTATAGCTAAATAACAGTTACCAAATCAAATATATCAAAATTGTTAATTGTCTTACATTACATACGTGTACTATATCAAAACGACAGTATAAGTTTTTCAATTGAATTAAATTAATTTCGTAGATATCCTCATTGTCTTAGATAATGTACTAACCTACCTTATGATAGTAATATGTTAATTTTTTCAAAATACCTAAATAGACGAAAGATATGTTCTTAAATAAATCTTAACTTACCAACAAAACATTGATTCGTTCCATATTTGCGTATTGTGAAGCTATTATTTTCTTCAAAGTACTGAAAATATTACGACTTCTGAACTATGAAAAGTTAAATGTTTATTAAATACCACTAGACGTTATATGTTAGAGAACACTAGAATTAAAATGTGTGTCATAATAAATTTCAGCTGAAATATATACTTCGCAATCAAAAGGTATACCTAGCTTACAGGATAATGACGTAGGAGTACGACTGTATTACTCAATTTTGTGATGCACATAGGTAAGAACAACCTTCGTTTTTTCCCGTTAATTAACACATACTTAGCTTATCAGGCCACAATGACGACATAACCATAAATAGGGTTACTGGTAATCAATCAGCATGCTTTTAGGCGCTTATTCTGTAACTTTTTTTTTTTAATTAAACCTACTCATGACCATGGATACAGAGTCCTTCAGTCGAAGTCTTAAATAATGCTTTTTTTCAACTTCTTCTTCTCAGTAAAGCAGTGGAGACTTTACTAGAGGCGTCTATGGAGTCTTGGTAACAACACGGAAGAACATGATACGTCACATTATATCACTTGCCTACACTCATGCACGTAAATCAGCTCATAATCAACGAAATACCACCATTTTTCACTAATTATCACTGATAAAAACACAAGTTTAACAAAATAATACAATGAGGCGACATGATTTTTCCGCGTTCCCGCCAAAACTCTTATTCTGTAACTGTACTGTTGGTGTTGCCGGTTTAGTGAGTGTGTATCAACTAGGGAATGCAATCTCGAGGGATCAGATGTTCGATCTCGGCGAGATCTCGGCATTTTCAATGCAATGAAAGTATATCAGAGGATTTCTTTCCGAAATTACGATATAAGCCCCATAGTAAATATTGATCCCGATGATGATTCGAGTACGTTGATATCCAAAAATATGTACGTTGCGTAGAGAGTAAACATTTATGAAAATCTTATACCTATGTTCTTTAAAAAAAATATTTCAGAACAAAACATGAGAACCAAAGTAATCGTCGCAGTGGTCATCTTCACTCTAATATTGTCTATATGTTCAGCGAGGATCATATCACAAAGTGCTATCAGTTCTATCCTCCAAGAGATCATGTCACCAGCAAATACGAAAAAAGCAATGCAATTAATCAGCACAGCAGCAGCACGAGCAAACAAGAAGATTGCCATCCCTGGCACGGCATTTGCCGGGAACGACTGCGGTATGTCGGCATGGACTGGAGATTTGCCAGCAATTGTACTTGCCAGGATCCTATTAGAATTGCTAATGACATATTGCCTAGAGTCATTGCCAGTAAAGATATTGCGCGATTGATAGCTGCTAATGAACAAAGGGTGCTAAGCCCTGACTTTATTTATCCATTCCAGCAGAAAGCAGTCAGGCAAGCTGCAAGAGATTTTGTAGTTTTACCACCGAATAAAAATGATTTGACGCAGATATATGAAACTACTCCTATTGGTCTGCCTCGAGAAGTTGGCTGTCCTTGTCGCACATCTGCCCCCAGCCTATATTTTCAAACCGGGTTAACAAATCCTTTCATGCCTGTCAATACTCCGGCTCCACCCTAACCCTTATCAAGAAGTTGCCGCACCCAACCCATTTTTGCCAGGGACATCGACTTTGCCAGCAATGCCTTCGCTTTTACCACCGCCAACGCAGTCAAAGGGGCAATTTTTGCGAAAAATTCCTATGATGTAATTTATGTAGGTATGTTTGCCGTAGATTATAAATATTTATTTTATATGATATTACGTAAGTAAGTGAATATATAAATAAATAAGACGTACTTGAAATAAGAAAAAAAAATTAGAGATCTCGAATGGATTTCGAAAAGTATGGTTTAAATTAAATAACTGAAAATTATTCGCCCCCCTGTGCGATTGCCTAAAGAAGACAAATTTTATTAGTATTGTGCCTATAGATATACCTACCACGTAATATAGGTATAATATATACTAAAAACAAAATAAAATAAATATTTAAGGATCCCATACAACAAACCTGAATTTTTAGTCGTTTTTCGCTCGATATTACTAATGGTTACAGGTATAGATGCTTGAAATATTCACAGAATATTAAGTTATATATCCACTTCAATAATAAATAATTATAATAAAATAAATATTGGGAGCTCCCATACAGTACGGAACCCTCAGTGCGCGAGTCCGACTCGTACTTGGCCAATTATTTTTTATTTCGTATAGGTTTGTGTTTGACTACACACTGCCTAATGTTAAGCAGATATGCGGTCTAGGGTGTAGCACACTTACCTAGAAGATACCTATTTACTCGGGATTTGAAGACACCTACGTTGTACTTTAGCGCGAAGTCAGACTCAGACAAGGCGTTCCACAATCTGTATGTGGATTCGAGACGCTTGGCCCTAACGCGCGGAATGTCTACCATAAAATGGTAACAATTTTGTCGCGTCTGTCTAGCCACACGATAGTGTGGACATTTTATATTTGGTACTATTATTATATTTTCTTATGACATGAATTTTTAACTCCATTATTTTTATTATTGTTACATTGCAAATAATTTCTTATTTCACTGTGTAAAAAAAAGATGTTTTTGTATTACATTTTATGTAATATTTTTTATGACGTGTAAATTGTCATTTTATCAATAAATACTTATGACTTATAGAAGAATGGGGCTGGTGGGATCAGATTGTACAACTCCTGGGCGCACTATCGGAAGTGACTGGGTGGAAGTGGTATCCTACGTCGACGCTCGAGAGTTTGCAGCTGCAACTTAGCAGGGTTTCGTTGTTTATCAGCCTCCTGGCTCGCCTATCAATCTACTCCAGAGCCTCCAGCTGGTATTTAGCAGAGCCACCCTAAAGGTGAGAGCAGTATTCCATGCCAGACCTGACTTGCACTTTATTAAGACAAAGCAGTTGCTCAGGTGTGAAATACCGTCTCACCCTAGAGAGAACACTAAGTTTCTATGAGGCTAATTGTACTTTTAACTCTATGCAAGAACCAAAGTTAAGAATCGATGAGAATGTAACGCCTAATACTTCCAGGGTATCACCATGAAAAGTAGGTCTGTTGCTACACATGCCAATATATTTTCTACATTCGAGAACTTTAAGGCCTCATCGATCATTCGATTCAGGAACTTTTGTGTCCTTTAAACCTCCTACCACTACAACAGAAAATATTTATGAATAATCAGTATCTCTGTACCGTTCCGTTAATTTTAATTAGAAAGAAAGAAAAAAAGAAATTTATTTATTTGCAACAAAAATAAGAGGTAAGATACAAAGGCTACAGCCGAAGGATCCAAAAAAATACAAAATGTATTCTAAAAATTAATTTATTCACTAATTATTACAATTTATAACTTAAAGTAAAAGGTTTACTTAATCGATGAATGATTGAAGCAAAAGTGTGTCGGTGTCCGATGTCGGGCGTCGCACGTCGCCTCGGTTGCCGCGCTTGCGCAATGGTATTCCGCTGCGGTGGCACACGTGTAGCTGGGCCACGCGCATTGTCTATTGAGGTCGATGTTGAGTCAGCAATGCACTAAGGTTGTACATGTGTAACACCTCCCCCCGTTGAACGGCGACTATCGCAGAGCCGGGTCGAGATGGTCGCTGGGAAACATCCTGGGTCAACCCTTATCTGACTCGGGTTGACATTGCGGATTTCTGGGACTGCATATGTTCCTGCTGGAATGCTGTTGTCGGTCTCTGTAGCTTCTTTACTTCTTTTGCGTAGCCGGCGATATAACTTTGTGAAGATGAATGCTCCTACTGCCAGGGATGTCAGTAGATATATAGGTATTGTGGTGTGATATATGGCAGGATCGGTGACGTCGTCCAGATGTATTGGGGACTGGGCTATTACGTCTTTGTTCAGTGCGTGGAGTTTCTCTAAGCTCAGTGAGTTGAGGGTGAGCTTTGAACGATCTTCAGGGCTGGAGTCATTGTGTCTTGGTATTTCCAGTATTCTTATGACGTGACCTTTTATGTGGTCATTGGTGTTGGAGATGGTGAATGATGGCGTTTTTAAATTGCAGCTCAGTGGAATGACGGCCAAATAGCTTCCTTGTAGAGTCCTATATTGTTCTTGTCCACAGGATATCTTAACTTTGGTCGGAGTGGGGAAGTTTATGGTGTAATGCTTGTCATCCAGTGTTTCCAGGGCTTCGTATGTCAGGGTCACAGATGTCATCTTGCAGGTTGGCTGGAGTTCCTGGTGCTTGATTAGGTGTTGTACGCAGTCTGTCTCGTTCTTGATCACGATACTGGGTTTCGCTTCGCATAGATACAGAGAGTTCAGCTTCGGACATTCTGTCTCTATGTACCTAGTGTCTTGGCTAGAGAGCGCTACAAAAGGTGAGGGTGGTATAAGGACTTTATGGTCTCTATTGGGAACAAGGGATAACTTATAAAAGTCAAAGGTGTAAGGAATGACGATCGGTACCTTAATAACTACTACTATCTGTTTATCTAAATAGAAGTATCCTAGTCTGATTATTTCATAAAAGTTCCTAATTTCTATATCAAGGATTTCATTACTTGAGTATAAAATCCTTAGCTTGTCTAACATATCCCTAACATTACCTATACTTGCTATAGAATAAGGAGTGCTCGATGCACGAATAAAAGCTAACGCGTTCTCTAAATTCTGTAACTCTTCACACAAATCTTCTATATTATCTCCTAGTATTAATAAGTGTTGTGCCAGATGGGCATACTTAACCATGTCCGTGTACCTAGCATCGCTATCTAGTATAGCATTAAGTGCCCTACTCATCTTGTCTTGGTTTGTGACTATATTGCTTATTAGTTTAGAGCTCTGAGAAATAAATTGCTTATTAAGACTAACGTGATTGTTAAGTTCTAATTCCAATTTCTGTTCGTTGTTGCGCAAGATATTAATGGCATGTTCGTATTTTAATGCGTCGGTGTAATCTAGGTTACCGGATATGCTTTTTATTACGGAACCTAATCCGTCGATGAGACCTCTCTTGTTGCGGACTGATTCGAATATACTAAGTTTGTCCGTGATTGATTTAATTTTTTTACTAAGATGTTCTAGGTGAGGCTCAAATAGGGAAAGTGTCTTATTATTCAATGAAGGTCTTAATTCGTCTGTCTGCAATTTCACCGATTCTATTTGAACACGGATATTTTCTAGGTCGATATGACTTAGGAAGGAATGGTAGTGTGACACAATTTTGGCAGTTCCTAATTTGAAAGGGAGTAGTCCGGGTCCAGTGTCAAGAGAGTCAAGCGTCATTTCTTGTCCCAGTGCCTGGTGCGTCAATGTCAGCCATAGTAGTGTCCTGCAACAATGTGGGAACTTTAGGGCTTCGCTTAAGGCGTGATTTAGCTACCGGGCCACGTTTCTTCATGGTGTAGATATGTATGGGGAGATCTGCTAGGACTGTGTCCTGCGTGAAACGTGGGGCTAGTTTCTGTCGGGCTGCTACCGGGTTGCGTATGAACACTTGTTGGTCAGGGGAGTAATCCTTTTCAGGCTCTCTGTCTTTATTACGGTTCTCAGTCAATTGAGTCCTGTCGTGTAAAGAGGTCTGGTTTATGAGATCGTATACTTGAGTCATTTGTTTCCTATGGTCCTGGGAATATTGCTGGTGTAGATGTTCAGTTAAGTCGATGTCTATAGGATCACGCGGGTCAAAGTGTCCTGTTATTAAGTCGAGGGGTCTACACTTTGTGAAACTATGTATAGAACTGTTGTAAGCTAGGATGGCATAAGGCATGAGGTTAACTGCGGGTTCATTGCGTTTCTCGAGTTTCAATATCCTTAGATGTTCCAGTATAGTGGAATGAAATATTTCTACTATGCCATTGTCATTAGGAGAATGTGCTAGAATTTTATGGTGTTGAATCTTATGGATTCGCGCAAATTCAGAGAACAATTGGTTGGTGACCTCAGGGCCTCCGTCTGTAACGATAGTGAACGGGACGCCATGGTGCGTACAGAATACAAGAAGCGCTTGCACGACACTTAAGGCAGTACTATCTCTGAGGTGGTAAGCCTGTGCGTACTTTGAGAAGGCATCCACTATGGTAAGATATTTCTCGTTTTGAGCAGTGAAAAGGTCAAGGTGGACTGTTTGAAATGGCTTTTTAGGGGGTGGAACGATCGAGAAACGTTGTTTGATAGGATTTCGGTCGTACTTACCCTGTCCGCAGATGCTACATTCGTTAATGTACTTCGCTATGCATTCTTTCATTTTGGGCCAATAGTACTTGGAAGACAAAGCTAAATAACACTCGGTTATTCCACGGTGGTTTGTCTTGCCTTCATGATATTTTTTTATGATTTCTTGCTGCCGTAAGTATTCCTTAACGTTTTCTATTTCAATTTTGGTGAGGACGAGATTCATAGAAGAACTTCTAAAATTTTCTTGTATGATAGGGATAATCTTATACATTGCGAGAGGTGGGTGAATGATGATGCCTGTTCTAACTTTAGGGTTGACGAATTCCTTTATGGCGTTAACCACGTCGTGAGCCAAGTTGGATTCGGAAAGTTGTATAGTCGTTCGAGTATGAGTCTCAAAGGGTTTCGTCACGGTCGGTCGTTTCTTAATGTCACCTACTAGTACAAAACATATTTGTCTATTGAATCTATTTAGGGGGTCGTCAGTAATCGGGACTTCTAGGATTGGCATTTCATTACTAGTATGAATGGTTTCAGTTTCTGAGTTACTTTGCTGGGGTGAAGTCTCGTAGTTGTTCGTAGGGGCTGTTAATGTTTCAGAGCCTGCTTCCGAAGGAGGTTTCTCGGATACATTAACTACTATGGAGTTAATGTCCTCGTTATGAATTTCAACGCGAGACAAAGCGTCTGCATTGGTATTTTGTTTGCCTTGCTTGTAAATGGTGGTGAAGTTATACTCGCTCAGCTTTAGTCTCCAACGAGTAAGTCTAGAGCCGGGTTCTTTAAGGCTCATTACCCATTGAAGGGGCCTATGGTCTGTCACTACCTTGAATTTTCTCCCGAATAGGTACGGTCGGAAATACTTGGTAGCCCAAACTATGGCTAGCAATTCTTTCTCAATTGTACTATAGTTGGTTTCACTCGAGTTCAGAGTCCTGGATGCGTACGCTATTGGTTTGTCCTGACCTATTGGTCCTTGAGACAGGACAGCACCTATTGCGAAATTCGAAGCATCAGTTGTTAGGACAAAGTCTTTTGTAAAGTCAGGGTATTGTAGTATTGGGTCGTTTGTCAAGAGCACTTTACATTTCTCGAAACATTCGATGTACTTAGGGTCATTATAAGTCACTTTTGAGCCTTTCTTTAGACAGTAAGTCATGGGTTTTGTAATACGCGCAAAGTCCGGGATAAATTTCCTGTAATATCCGAGTAAGCCAAGGAATCGCTTAATCTCGGTGGCTGTTTTAGGAATCGGGAATCTCTGGATAGCTGATATTTTATCAGGATTCGGTTTTATACCATCCTTACTTATGATATGACCTAGGTACGCGGTTTCTAGCTTAAGAAACTCCGACTTGTCCATCTGAATCTTGAAGTTAGATTCCCTAAGTCTTTTGAAAACTTTTTCTAAGTTCACCATGTGTTCTTGTAAGGAGACGCTGAACACTATGATGTCATCCAAATAGACCAAACAGATGACGTTTTGGAGGTCTCTGAGGACGTTATCCATCACTCGCTGGAAGGTGGATGGAGAATTTTTTAGACCCATGGGCATTCGCAAAAATTCGAAATGTCCATGTTCTACATTGAAAGCCGTCTTGGGAATATCCCGTGGGTCCATTTCGACCTGGTGGAACCCACTGGCAAGATCTAATGTCGTGAAGTAATGACAGTTGCCAAGCTTATCTAGTACGTCATTGATATTGGGAATAGGATATTTATCGTCGATAGTCTTTTCATTGAGTTTGCGAAAGTCGACGACAATTCGCCATTTGGTTTTGCCAGATGCATCCGATTTCTTTGGGACTACCCATATGGGGGAGCTCCAGGCAGATTGAGAAGGGCGAATTATACCCTGTTCGAGCATTTTTGAGATCTGCTCCTGAACCTCCTGTCTGTGAACGAAGGGGTATCTATAGGTCTTAGTGTAAACAGGTAGTTCATCTGTGGTATTAATTCTGTGCTTAACTTGATCAGTGAAGGTGAGAGGTTCCCCTTCAATATAAAATACGTCAGCGTATTGCGCGCAGAGGGACTCTAAGTTAGCTCGCTCTTCTGGATTCAGATGGTTAGTACGTAATCGTGAAAGCACTTCAGTGGCACGATCACTGAGTTTCTGAGTACGCGTACATTGTTCGTTAAAAAGCTCTGCACTGACGGGTCGGTCCATAGAAAATACTACGTCGTGCTTTGTTGGGTTGGTAACCTCTATAATACCACGGCTATTCTTAACAGTGGTGATGCAATCCTGTATAGTACAGTTTGATATGAATTGTTCTGTAACCAAGGCATCGCCGTCGTGGAAGTTTATTGGGACTCGAATCATTTTGGATGTATTTGCAGGTATACCTATATATCCTCGTAAAGGTTACAGTTACGTGAATCATACATTCGCAAAGGGTTGGTGGATTTTCGGGTAACTAAGACTTTATCTTTTAAGTCTATATTGGACTCTAGCTTCTCTAGTAAGTCTAGGCCAATCAACCCATCAAAATAGTTATGAAATTTGTATACAAAGAGTGTGATGTCGCGATCTTCGTTAAATTCGTCAAAGCATGGTACGGTTATCGAGTAGTTATTACGGGTGGTCGCGTGGATGTTAGTCACTTCGAACGGTTCGTAATTACACGGAATATTTGAGTAGTATTTATCTACTGCGTCGGGGCTGATAAATGACTGGTTTGCACCTGTATCAATTAATAATTTAAGGGGTGGATTTCCTATCTGTATAAAAGGAAGTTGCCTTTGCGTTTGCAAATTAATTTCTATTTTTGCTTGTCTGATTTCGTGCTCTTCTGAAAATCCTGCTGTTCTGGGGAGGCTTCCTCAGAAGTCTCCTCGACATATGCGGGAATATATTCATAAGGTTGTTCATACGGCGCAACGTCATAAGTCATCTCGTAGTAAGTCGGCTCATAGTCGGGATAGCTAGCACTGTCGTAGTCATAGTAGTTGTCAAATTGATCATAGTATTGCCCGTCATTAAAGTTCAATTCCCTTGTTTTAAAATAATTGCTCGGAGGCGGATTCCCTTGTTTTGACCAATCATGTAGTATTCTAGCCGGGGGTGCTGGTCTCGAAACATAATGGCTTACTCCGCTCATGGGCTGAGGGCTCATGCCTGAAGGGCCTGGTTGTTGGTAATTTGGTCTGTTCTGACCCAATCTAAAAACGTTACTCTGTGGCCTATAGTTAGGCGGAGGGGCAGAGAACATTTGTTGGGTTCTTGATGGGCCACGGTTCATAGGCATTTGGGGTCTCCAAATTTGCATTGGCCTTGGTGGCTGGGCAAAGCTCGAAGGCTTTGACGGTCCTGCTGGTGAGAAGTTGAAAGGGCTAGAAAAGGTTTGTCTCGGCTGTTGCGAGTTGAAGTTAAATGGTTTGTTCATATTATGGCTAAAATCAAATGAAGACGTCGACTGCGTTCTCCGATCTGGAAGATGGTCATTGCGTTGCTGTAAGTACAGGGTGTTAATTTCCTCCTGTACATATTCTAACGCTTTTTCTAGGGTGTCTGGTCGCATGCAGCGAATCCTTGATCCTAACGGTTCTTTTAAGCCGCGAACAAAAGCTTGTAAGGTTAACTTCCTATAGAGGGTGCGTTTTGCCTCTATGGTGGTAGCTAAAGTCTCGTGCAAGGTTACATAAGTCATTATAGTGCTGAAAAGACTTTGGCACTTTTCGTAAAATTCCTGTGGGGACATATGTTTCTGCGTCAAAAGGGCTAGGTCATTATAAAGAGCGGTCTCATCCCTCTGGTCTGAAAAGTTATTCACTAAAGCGTTTCGAATACCCTGCCAGTTATCGGGTATTCCGTTCGAATTTATTGTCCTAGCAGCATGCCCGGTAACTTTATTTAAGATTCCGTTTAGTAGAGCTAGGTTACTTAGCTCGAACCCGGGCTCTGGCCTTATAAATTGCACGACCAACTGGTCGCACAAATGTATGAATCTGGTCAATACATTAGGATTGCCGTCAAACTCTGGCAATAGGCGGAGAGCCTTATAGACCTGGTCTACTTGTTCCGCGCTCATTGTTATTTCACTTTGATTTGTTCTACCTAAATCTAACGGGTCTCTTAGTATAATACTATCCTCTAAAATAACTTCTAAATTTCTATTTGCGTCGATTCGCACTAACCTACTATTCCTACCTCTAACCTGTGAATTTCGTGGGTGGAAAATTTTGGAAACTTTCTAAAATTTCGAGGAAATTAATACACTGCTAAATTGCACAATAATATAAAATAAGGTAACAACAAGGACTAAAAGATAAAAGGATAACTAAGGTTAAGGAAGGAGAGCGACTCTAGTAAGATCTAGGTACTCACCACATTTGTATCTCTCTGGTGTATCTATGTCTTGATACTCCTCCTGCTGCAGCTCTCGTAGGTTCAGGATACCCGCGCCGGTGATCGATTCACTGACTCTACTGTTACAGGTATCCTACCGACTGCGCCAGATACAAAGGCTACAGCCGAAGGATCCAAAAAAATACAAAATGTATTCTAAAAATTAATTTATTCACTAATTATTATATTTATAACTTAAAGTAAAAGGTTTACTTAATCGATGAATGATTGAAGCAAAAGTGTGTCGGTGTCCAATGTCGGGCGTCGCACGTCGCCTCGGTTGCCGCGCTTGCGCAATGGTATTCCGCTGCGGTGGCACACGTGTAGCTGGGCCGCGCGCATTGTCTATTGAGGTCGATGTTGAGTCAGCAATGCACTAAGGTTGTACATGTGTAACAGGTACAATAACAACAATATACAACAAAACAAATCATGAAACACAAACAAAAACAACAGTATTATACCTAAAATCCCTGTCACAAAACTGGTCCCAACTCAGCGTAATGTTGGTTGCACTTGCGAGCAACCAGCGCTGGTATTCTGTTGGAACCAGCAAGTGACATTATGCCCGAAATAATGCGCGGACAGCAAGTAAACAAACAAACCAAAAATAAAATACTAAATCAGTCAACAACAAATTACATACCTTACATACACATTTTAAGAAATTGTTTAATACTACACCTAAAACCATGTACACTTTGCAGGTTCTTAATGGGTGGAGGTATGTTGTTCCAGCACTTTGTCGCTGCATATCTGAAGCTGCCCCTAAAGACAGTTTTGCTATGACGCTCTGTTCTGAGCAAAGACAGCTTCTGACATGTACTGAGTGAGGATTGCGACCTTTCTTCCACGATAACTTATCGTATCGATAAGTTATCGTGGAAGAAAGATACGATAATCCTACTTAATATTATAAACGCGAAAGTTTGTGAGGATGGATGGATGGATGGATGGATGGATGGATGTATGGATGTTTGTTACTCTTTCACGCAAAAACTACTGAACGGATTGAGATGAAACTTTGCAATAATATAGTTTATAAATCAGAATAACACATAGGCTATAAATTATAATGATATTGTGTCAAAAATCAAAATATCATGCGGGCGAAGCCGCGTCCTACTTATAATATATAATATAATATTATAAACGCGAAAGTTTGTGAGGATGGATGGATGGATGTATGGATGTTTGTTACTCTTTCACGCAAAAACTACTGAACGGATTGAGATGAAACTTTGCAATAATATAGTTTATAAATCAGAATAACACATAGGCTATAAATTATAATGATATTGTGTCAAAAATCAAAATATCATGCGGGCGCTAGTAATATAATATAATAATAAATAAAATAATTTAACTGGACGCCCTGGATAGGAGGGTCCGTCGACTGCTCACTTTGCATCGCATGTTACACCCGCGCTCGTTTGTCATGAGACTGTACATTCCGCGGAAGTGTGGTGGCCGAGGCTTTTTAAATGCCAAGGACCTCCACAACCGCGAAGTATACAGTCTCCGGGATTATTTCCGAAACAGTGAGCGTGGAATGCATTGCGATGTGGTGTGGTGCTGAGCACCGATCGCAAGGCGGTATGGAAGAGCAAGGAGCTGCACGGGCAGTTCTATCGGGCCCTAACAGGACCCGATGTGGACCTGCTCGCGGCGGTGGCCTGGCTGCGCTTCGGTGACCTCTTTGGGGAAACCGAAGGTTTTGCCTGTGCAATTGCGGACGAAGTTGTCTTGACGAACAACTACCGGAAGTATATCCTGAAAGACGGTACGGTCGACATTTGTCGGGCATGCCACCGTCCCGGAGAGTCACTCAGGCATATTACTTCCGGTTGTTCTCATCTTACCAACGGCGAGTACTTGCACAGGCATAACCAAGTAGCCAGGATTATCCATCAGCAACTTGCTCTTCGATACGGCCTCGTCGAGTCTGTGGTGCCGTTCTATAAGTACGCACCGGCGCCAGTTCTCGAAAATGGTCGTGCGTAGCTCTACTGGGACCGCTCTATCATCACGGACAGGACTATTGTCGCCAATAGGCCTGATATCGTGGTGATCGACCGGTCCCAACGCCCGCCGGACGTCACCATCCCACATGACGAGAACCTCGTGAAGGCCGAGAAGGACAAGCTCAGCAAGTACCTTGACTTGGCTCACGAGGTTACTGCCATGTGGGATGTGGACTCGACGATCATTGACCCGATAGTCGTTTCGGTAAACGGTTTAATAGCGAAGAGTCTCGACCACCACCTTAAGAGGCTCTCGCTAGACGGTTGGGTCAAGGGTCAGATACAGAAGGCGGTCGTTCTGAACACGGCGCGCATTGTCAGAAGGTTCCTCTCTCTGTAGGCCCACCCACCGGTAGCTTGAGCCCCGCCCCGCTGCCGGCGGCACTCTAGGTTTAGGTTTTTTTATAGTATTTTGTTCTTTTATATAAATATTGTAAAAAAACTTAGATATAAGACAATAAATGAATATGAGAATAATAAATAATAAAGATAATGATAATTCGTACAAGGATCAGAATTTAATCTCAAAAGGCGGTAGCAAAGGCAGTTGCAGCTTGCGATTGTAATGTACCGCGTATTTGTAAAAAATCGGGAGCGAAGGCGGCTCGAACACGGAACCGCCACGCCATCTTGTCAACGGGCGAACGATATACACCTTATTGATATTTATTGCTATAACGTTATAAACTGTTTTGTGAATTTATTAAAACCAGTTAACCAGTGTTGTGAATGTGATTTTGAACTATCACGGTTTTGAATAAAAACAAAAGGACATAGTTTGGTGCTATACGCCGGTGGAAGTGTCAACGTAGCCGGAGCAGACCCAGGTACGTGGTGCATGAATATTTGCTCCGCTTTTCCTTCTGATCTTTCAAAAATGAAATGAAATGAAAATGTTTATTGTCCAGACTTACGAGTACGTCCATTAAAAACAAATTACAAATTATAAAACATTACCTAACAAAATTAAAATTTACAATACAAGAATGATATTAAAAATTATACAATAATAATAATTGAAAATAATCGAAAATAATTAAAATACTTGAATATAAAAATTTTAATGATCTATGTAATGGGAGCGTGGTATGCTCTCCAAGTTTTATGTAAGGAACTGGAGTCCCATTCTCGTACCGCCGCCACCAGGGAGTTAAGGCAATAGCAAAGAGTCGTGCGAGTGGCTGCCGAGCGCGCCCGCAGCAGCGCCTACCAGCCGGGCGCGCGACCCGCGGCGAACATGCCGCTCGCGCTGCACCACCGCGGCAGGCGGAACATGGCGCGCCACGCGTCATTGTACTGAACCCTCATCTCGTTCAGCGCCGCTTTCGTGTGGTTCGTCCACAACTCCACTGTATAAACGCTCGCACAGTAGCTAATAAAGAGCTGTGTTTTACAGAGTCACTGCATCAGTAGAATCTTCTGGCCAACATGTTCGCGCGCACGGCTATAGCCCGTCTTTGCCTCTCTATGTCGGCGTGATCTGATAAATCAGAGGAGATCATGTGCCCGAGGTATTTGACTTGCTCGACTCTCTCTAGCGTGGTGCCGGACAACACGAGAGGAGGTAGCTGTGTATTCTGGTTATTCGCAGCCCTGAACCATGTATACTGATTTATCAGTATTATATCGCATATTATGCTCTTCTGCATACTCCTCTCATATTTTTAGTAGCTTACGCATTGCCGATACGATAGAACAGCCCACGCCTGATTGTATGAGTCGTTCTGATAGCCCATCCATGTACAAATTGAAGAGGGGTGGGGACATCCCCCCATCCCTCGTTTACCACAATTTAGTCCAGTAGGAACGGAATACTCATTTTTCCATCTTACTCGGTTTCTTTGTTGTTCGTACCACTTCTTAAGTACCTGAACTATTTGTCCGGGGACTTTTCTGTCATTCAGTTTCTTCCAGAGCAAGCTGGTATTAACGCGGTCGAAGGCGCTGCTAAGGTCGAGGTAGCAGGCTATAACAGAAGTACTTCTTTTCTTATAGTACCCTGAAACCTGTTTTAGCACGTAGATAGCTGTAGTGGTTGATACTTTACTTTTGAAACCATACTGACCGTCGGAGGATTCTATGAAGGGAGTAGCGTGCTTATATAGTAAATTGAGTTGTGAAGCAAAAGTGGGGTTTGGGGTGCCTCAAGGCAGTATACTGGGCCCAACACTTTTTTTGATTTATATAAACCAACTATGCGACATACAGCTTCGACAAGGCAAAGTAGTCACTTATGCTGATGATACTGTGGTTTTATTTCATGGGAAGTCGTGGATAGAAGCTCAGGAGCTTTCAAACGAAGGCTTGAAAGCAATATCAAAATGGCTTAGACTTAATTTATTATCCATCAATATTGCTAAAACCAAATACATAACTTTCACAATTAACAATTCAACACAACCTAAAACTCCCTTAAATCTGAAAATACATAAATCTACTTGCGAGATGGATCAAAATTGCGCCTGCGATAATCTAAACCAAGTAGCAGAAATAAGATATTTGGGGATCATATTAGATAAACATTTAAATTGGATCGCACACATTAGGCATTTTTCAAGTAGGCTGAGAAAATTAATTTATATCTTTAAACAACTTAGACACGTCCTGAAATTTAATCCACTTATTAAGATTTACTACGCCTTAGCCCAATCAATCTTGTCCTTTTGCATTACAGCATGGGGCTCTGCTGCTAAGACGTACCTTGAACGATTGGAAATATCACAACGAGCCCTCCTCAAAGTAATGACTTTCAAACCTAGGCTTTTCTCCACAAAACAATTGTTTCAAGAATGTGCCGTACTCTCAGTCCGACAATTGTTTATAAAATCACTGATAGTCAGGCAACATTCACAAATCAGCAAACAAGATATCCAAAAAATTAATATTCTTCTTATGTTCGCGGATGATACTGTCCTTTTGTTCCATGGTAAATCGTGGGAGGACGTTAAACGTACGACGGAAGTGGGTCTCGCTTTGGTCACTACTTGGCTAGAAGATAACCTTCTTTCACTCAATACCACCAAAACTAAATATGTATGTTTCAGTAAAACTAAGACCTCAAAGCCAAAAAACGACTTCACTATTAAAATCCACACGTTTCCATGCAACCGTTCTTTGGCCCAACATCCTACATGTTCATGTGATGCACTGGACAGAGTCAACAAAATTAAGTACCTCGGTGTTCACCTTGATAATCATCTCAGATGGGACTGCCAAATCACAGCTTTAGCTGCCCGTGTTAGAAAGCTTATTTATGTCTTTAAAAATCTCAGATCCCTCGCAAATCATAAATTATTAATCCAAACATATAAAGCGCTTTGCCAGTGCATCATCGAATACTGCATTTGCTCTTGGGGCGGTGCTGCAAAAGTGTATATGATTAAAATAGAGCGTGCACAGCGAGCAGTACTCAAAGTCATGCAGTACCTTCCTTTCAGACACCCCACAACTGAAGTGTATAAATTAGCGAATGTACTATCTGTCCGAAAACTCTACTATTACCACACTATACGTAAATACCACCGTTGTAATGTACCTCTTCTACCAAAACATACCAAAAGAAGAGATAGGTGTCCAGTGCTAGCTGTTAGGTCTACAGTTGCTCAAAGGCACTATCTACATATAGCTCCACTACTCTACAATATTTTCAAAGATAAGAATTATAATTGTAAAAATATGAATAATCATCAAATTAAGAAACTTATAGCCGAGTGGCTTGTCGACATGGATTACGACGATGCTGAGAAACTTTTAATAAATCATTAAAAAGTAACACACACACACACACACACACACACACACACACACACACACACACACACACACACACACACACACACACGAGTGACACTGCAAACCTTGGCTCTCAAGAGATCTCGCGTATTGCAGTGTTACTCAGACACACACACACTCACACAATATAATTGTTTGGTAATATTTGGTCAACTCAGTCTACGTTAAAGAAGAGGCTGGCTGTTGTAATACAGGTTTTTAACCTAGCACAAGAGTCAGAGAACTTGTTGTTGTGATAATTTAATTTTGTTGATCAAATAAATGTTTTATTATTTATTATTATTATTATAGTCTTTGGGGCCGTTAGTGTACAATGAAATAAATAAAATACTAAAAATTGACAAACTTAATAAATTCGAATGTACCCAATCCATAATAAAATATTTACTGTCCCTGGACTATGAACAAACAGAAAAACTACTAGAAATAATAAAATGATATGGTTATGGATCAAGTAAATCAAGTTTCGAAGGGGGATGAACAAAGGAATTACCTACACACAACAAACTGAATATTATTATGTAAGTATATTATTTATGTATATTAATATGACAACAAACTGAATATTATTATATAAATATTATTTAAGTATGTAAGTATATTATTTTATTATCCAAGTATATTATAAAAACAATTTCACAAAACATTGTATATTAATTAACTTTACTGACTAGACTAATGAGTATATTATTATTAGTGTTACTTATATAGCATGTTAAATAGTTAAACATACCAACTATTCACTTCACACACATTATTATTATAAATAAAGCTCGTTAGAAATTAACAATATACAAAGTGATAACTTGTAATTATTAGTAGGTAACTTTTAGTTCTTTCTTTATTCTTATTTTTTTATTTATTTATAAGTATCTGTGTTCAAATTAGGTTACTTTAGCGGTCAAAAGACCTACAGAAAAAATGTACCCTGCTATACAGGCTCTTACGAGACCTAGTGTAAGGTCCAAATACTTTAAAGGTACTTTTGCGATTTTCTACCGCACCTTATTTTTAAGATTGTTTGTAAGTACCTCCACATGTTGTAATACGTAATAAAATATTTTATTATTATTATACACATATTCATTTATTTTCTTAAATCTAAGTTTTTTTACAATATTTATATAAAAGAAACAAAATACTATAAAAAAACCTAAACCTAGAGTGCCGCCGGCAGCGGGGCGGGGCTCAAGCTACCGGTGGTTGGGCCTACAGAGAGAGGAACCTTCTGACAATGCGCGCCGTGTCCAGAACGACCGCCTTCTGTATCTGACCCTTGACCCAACCGTCTAGCGAGAGCCTCTTAAGGTGGTGGTCGAGACTCTTCGCTATTAAGCCGTTTACCGAAACGACTATCGGGACAATGATCGTCGAGTCCACATCCCACATGGCAGTAACCTCGTGAGCCAAGTCAAGGTACTTGCTGAGCTTGTCCTTCTCGGCCTTCACGAGGTTCTCGTCATGTGGAATGGTGACGTCGACGAGCACTGCCCGGCGTTGGGACCGGTCGATCACCACGATATCAGGCCTATTGGCGACAATAGTCCTGTCCGTGATGATAGAGCGGTCCCAATAGAGCAACGCACGACCATTTTCGAGAACTGGCGCCGGTGCGTACTTATAGTACGGCACCTCAGACTCGACAAGGCCGTATCGAAGAGCAAGTTGCTGATGGATAATCCTGGCTACTTGGTTATGTCTGTGCAAGTACTCGCCGTTGGCAAGATGAGAACAACCAGAAGTAATGTGCCTGAGTGACTCTCCGGGACGGTGGCATGCCCGACAAATGTCGACCGTACCGTCCTTCAGGATATACTTCCGGTAGTTGTTCGTCATGACAACTTCGTCCGCAATTGCACAGGCAAAACCTTCGGTTTCCCCAAAGAGGTCTCCGAAGCGCAGCCAGGCCACCGACGCGAGCAGGTCCACATCGGGTCCTGTTAGGGCCCGATAGAACCGCCCGTGCAGCTCCTTGCTCTTCCATACCGCCTTGCGATCATCGGTGCTGAGCACCGATGGCCTGCGCCAGTTCTCCTTCGCCAGGGAGAGCGGGGTGAGGCCTGTGTCAACTGCCACCACATCGCAATGCATTCCACGCCCGCTGTTTCGGAAATAATCCCGGAGACTGTATACTTCGCGGTTGTGGAGGTCCTTGGCATTTAAAAAGCCTCGGCCACCACACTTCCGCGGAATGTACAGTCTCATGACAGACGAGCGCGGGTGTAGCATGCGATGCAATGTGAGCAATCGACGGACCCTCCTATCCAGGGCGTCCAGCTCAGTCTGAGTCCACCTCAGTATGCCAAAGGAGTACATCAGCAGCGGCATGACCCAACCGTTGAAGGCGCGCACCTTGTTGCCGCCGGACAAAAGACTATTTAGTACTTTTGTCAGACGACAAAAAAAGCGCTCCTTCACCGATTTCTTGATGTCCACTGCCGATATTATACCCAACGACTCTGACATACCGAGATACTTGTAGGTCTCGGCTTCGGAGAGAGACCTGATAGTCATCGTCTCAGAAAGTTGTAGATTCGGAGAATCCACAACTTTCCCACGCTGTACATGCATGACCGCACACTTATCTACACCGAACTCCATCCTGATAGCCCTGCTAAAAACTTCAGTGGTTTTTAGCAGCTCCACCAGGTCTTGGTATTTCGGTGCAAACAGCTTGAGATCATCCATGTACAGCAGGTGAGAGATAACTTCACCCTGTCTGCGAAGCCGATAGCCTAGCTCTGAATTCCTCAGCAAAGTGCTGAGAGGATTCAGGGCCAGGCAGAACCACAATGGACTCAGACTGTCACCCTGGAATATTCCCCGCTCAATCCTAATCAAGTCTTGCGGACCAGCGGAGCCGTCTCTACCGCCAGGTTGACGAAGGACCGTGGCCCATTGCCCCATGCATGACACTAAGAATGATTTTAGAGTTGTATCGATTTTATACAACTCTAAAATCCTCTCGAGCCACGAATGAGGCACAGAGTCATAGGCCTTCTTATAGTCAATCCAGGCGGCAGAGAGGGCTCCCTTGTTCCGCCGGACTTGCTGGCTTATGGCCATGTCTATGAGGAGGAGCTCCTTAGTACCACGGGACCCAACCCTACATCCATTCTGAGCGAAAGCCAAAACGTTTTGCGCAACGACGTGCGCGTTAATTTTGATGCTCAGAATGGATGTGAGGAGCTTGTAGATGGTAGGCAAGCACGTAATGGGTCGATAGTTCTTTGCTTCCGTGGTACTACCGGACTTATGGAGCAGGAAGGTGACACCGGTGGTGAAAAAGCTAGGTAGAGAACCAACCTCAAGGGCTTCCTGGAATTGTGTGGCTAAGCGGTCATGCGAGCATCGAAACCATTTTATCCAAAAGTTGTGCAGCCCGTCCGGCCCAGGACTTTTCCAGTTCTGAGCCGTACGGATCGCACAACTAACGTCTACGGGATCTATTAAAACAGATCCCATAGGTTCGATAGTCTCGCATTCCCGCTCAACCACACGCATCCAGTCACCCTCCGTGTGTTCGACGGGCACCGACCAGATGCCGCGCCAGAAGTCATTCATGGCGCTAGCATCCGGCAACTGCCCGTCGCTCACACGTTGGTCGGTTCTCTCCCAGCCTCGGTACACTTTCCTTTGGTCACTTTGGAAGAGGCGATTTAGCCAATATCGATCCACACGCTCTCTGTAGCGACGAATGCGGTTTGCCCACGCATAGACTTTCTGTTTCAGATAGTCTATGCGTTCCGTGACACTGGCCAAATAGTGCTGGGGTCTGATACCAGTCCCGGCAAAGGCCTGTGTCACGAAACGCATGACTCGGGGGCGGTTATTCCCCCGGCTGAAACAGATTAGCTTTGCTATGAGAGTCCTGAACGAGTCGATACGCCGCTGGATCCGCATTTGCCACGCGGGCACACCCCCGGCGGGTCGCGATGCACGGTTAGTGTCCGGAAACTTAACACGTGCAACGCGACACGCCGCGATGGCGCCGCAGTACAAGATCGAGTGGGTATCGACTAAGCCTTCGCTTGCCCGTAAATACGGGACTAGCAAAGGGTTCAGGGCTCCCATAAGCGCCAAGTTACGCCTATGGGTGGGAAAACGTGGCAGTCGCGGCCTAGAGTCAGGTGCGAATCGATACTGGGAAATTGCGTCTTCCAAAGCCCTCCTCAGTTGCTCACTCACCTGGCTAGATACGCTCATACTCGCGTCATCTGCCTCGTTGACCGCAGGACCCGCCGGTGATGTCGCAAGTGTCGCCGCCGACATCGGCACTGAAGCCATTGTCGGGGCTGACGACGCGACAAGTACGGGCGGGTCCTGCGTCGAAGAAGCAGTGGGGCAAGCAGGCAGCGCCTCCAGGCGGAGCCGATCAATGACGGACTGATCCAGCAGTTTGCACCGGTGGATAGCCCGCACTTGGTCCGATAGTCGTTGGGCAGTCACGGCCACGGTCGGTTCAAGGGCCTGAAACAAAGGCAGCATTCTGGCACAGTACGCTGTCATGTTGGTTCCCCCCTCTGTAGCCCCAAAGTACGCGCGCATGCAATTCTCATTATTGGTTTGAGTCCATCGCATGCGACGCACTATGCCACCGGTAGCGGGAGCGGAAGGCGGGGCGGGATGCCCCACAGGCCCCAAGCGTGCCGGCAGCGGTGGACGGCCTCGTCGTCGCGCTGGTGGTGGTGGCGGCGGCGGCGTCCGTGGCCCGCTCGTGTCGCTCGACGAGCCGCTCGTCTCGTGGGTGGTGTGGAACTCATCACCCGACGATGCGCTCGGAGCTGACGACGAGGCGGGCGATGGTGGTGGTCGTGCGCCTGTTGTGTCCGCTGTTATTTTTGCCTTTGATCTTGTAAACATTGTATTCTAATTGGATTCTGATATTTTCTTGAAGTGTGTGTCATGTTGAATGTCAAATATTGGTGTCGGAGTTTTCTTTCTATTTTTCACAGTTTCATTGTAAAATATATCTGAATCTGAATGAAATTATAATCTGGTTGTTGTTCTTTTTGAAATACTGCAGAAAAATACTAGAAAAACTAATAAAATACAATATTTAGAAAATTTGATCTTAAAAGACGTCTGGTCTGTCAGCGGTTTTTTTTTTTTTTTTTTTTTTTTTTTTTTTTTTTATTATTATTATTATTATTTTTATTATCTTTTCCAGCAATCTACCATATTAGCGAGTGCGACCGGCCTATAATTGCTGGAGCTGGAAACGTTCTTTCTTCTGTTTTTGCAGATGGGGACGATAACCGTGTCTGTTAGATCTGTTCGAAGATGTCCTGATTTTATTATGGCAGTAAAAAGGACTGATAACACATGATACATTCCTAGTCCTCCATACCTGATATGTTCTATGGTCAAACCGTCCAATCCCGGCGACTTTCCGCGGGCTGTTTGTTTCACGACATATACTATATCCTGAGCAGATATTATTATGTCAGTCAGACTTTGCGATGACTCACTAACCGGTTGCCTTATAGGTGTTTCAAATTGTTAACGAATTGTCCTAGAGTGTAACGAAGTATCTATTTCGGTTAAGGCGACGTTACAATGTCAATTCTCCTAAGCCAAAAGAGGGGTGATTATGATAAGGTATTATGGTGATAACAGCAAATTATTTTTTTGGCCCAATAGTAAAGGATGTACGTAATGATGGTCTTCATCATTACGAATAACCTTTGCTATATTGGGCAACTATTGGGCTCGGATGACACTTTAAATTACTAAAATCATAAGCGATCATTACGAATAACCTTTACTATTGGGCCGTTTGAAAATTCGAGAAAAAATAATAATTTGCTGTTATAAATATTAATATGCTGCCCTATAAAAAATTGCGATTTGAAATCGACAAAACGTATGAATCAGACGATTATTTTTTTGAAAAAACTGGGACAGTGGCTACAACCGGTGCAACCGGTACACTTATAGATTATGAATCAATACTAGGATATCATTGTACTTACTCATCAACTATGACTTACTTATACTATGAGACCGACCAACCAACAGCTTTTTTTAAAAGTCGCAAAAAAACAGCTGTTCCGTATAAAAAGTTCATTTAGACTCATAAATCATAAATCTTTATTGTGCAATACCGTGTAAAATGAAGGTGATTGTATTGGTATCAACGGTGTTGAAAATAGTTTGTATAGTTTGTAACTGTCAAAGTCTTTGCTACCCTAGCAACTGATATAATGATGTCACTTGTGTCGAAATAAAAAACGTTTACAGCTTAATCAAAAATTCAGCTTTATTTAATTTATTATACCTTCCACTGTGTAGCTGCAGGCCCATTTCCATCAGGTTATGGGCCCAGCTCATAGCTGAATGATTAAGATTTAAAATTTAAAATATACAGACATGCAGAGTACAACTTTTGTAAAGTTGTCCGGACAGTCCAACTATGGGACTTGGGCACTCGCCATGGAAATGTTCCTCATCGACTGTGACCTCTAGGACTTCATAGAAGGTACTGTAACTGAGGTACACGAAACCACAAAGAAGCGTGATGCCAAAGCACGGTCCAAAATCTGCCTCATGTGTGCTGTGAGCGTATACTCCCTTATAGTCAATGCCACAACAGCTAAAGAGACGTGGTTGGCTTTGAAAAATGCATATGCAGACAGCGGCTTAACGCGGAGGTTGTCGCTTTTGCGAAAGCTGTTTAGCATTAAGCTAAATGACTACCAGAACATTGAGGCTTACTGTTCAGACATACAGGCTACTCAGCAAGCCCTCCAGGCGATAAAGGCAGGTTTAGAAGAAGAGTTTATAGGGATTATTATGTTGGCTGGACTGCCTGAGACATATAATCCATTAGTTATGGCTTTGGAGCATTCGAGCGCAAAGATCACGTCGAGTAGCGTCATGGCTGCACTTATAAAGGAGGGCCAACGCAGTGTACACGACAAGTGTGATTCTGTTTTAGTATCCAAGTATAAAACGGAACCTACGACTAAGAAGAAGGTTATAGTATGCCATTTTTGCAATAAAAGGGGACATTATAAATGGCAATGTAAGCAGTTCAAAGATTTGAAAAAGAAGAATACTGCTGCTATGACTATAAAACAAAATTAAGAGAGAAGCATGAGTTGTGCAGAGATAACGGTTGTTGCAGAACATTTAGGTCAGTGGATATTAGATTCCGGTGCTTCGTCGCACATGACGTCTAAGCGAGATTTATTGATAGATGTCAAAGTTTCAAAACATTTCATAACTACAGCTGGAACTGAAAAAGTTGTTTCTTCACTACAAGGAAATATGAAGACCACTGTAAGGAATGAAGGAGGACCTGTCAATATTAATTTTAGAGATGTTCTATTTGTACCGTACATATCTATGAATTTATTATCTGTTAATAAGATTGCCGCACGCGGTCATATTGTTATTTTTGATAAAAACTCTTGTAAGGTTTTTAAAACGGAAGATGTTTCTCTAAGTGTAGGTAACGCATTGTTAACAGCATCAGTTAAAAATGGACTCTATGTATTAGATCATTGTTCATAATGATAAGTCGACCATGGGTGCACATGAGCTATGGCACCGGAGGCTTGGGCATCTTTCGAGGGTACAAATGCGTAAGTTAAAACCTTTGGTAAGTGGACTTAACTTCGAAACAGAGAACAAAAAACCTTGTGGAACGTGCTGTAAAGGAAAACAATGTGTTAAGAAATTTCCAAAAGGGACAGCTAGTAGAGCTAAGGACTTATTAGAAGTAGTACATACTGACTTGGCAGGACCTATTGAAACGTCATGGGGCGGAGCTAAATAGTAATGTAGAGGACAATAACTTGAGCTAATAAAATTAAAAGAGCGCACAAATTTAAGACACCATCACTGTATTGAATGTAAAGCAGAAGTCAAGACAGGAAGAACAAAAGAAAACTAAAACATTCTACTTGTTAAAAAATGGCATAAAAAAACATAAAGTTTACGGAAAAGTATTTACATTAAAATACAATAAAGAGATCGCCAACATGGCCCCGAGCGGTGTGAAACACCAGTTTAAATAGTAAGGCGCACCAACTTTCGTACTGGCCTACGCAGCACACCCCCTTTGGTCTTTACATCGACGACCCGAGTTATTTTATCTCTACCTTCAAATTTTTTAATTACTTTCCCTAAAGGCCAATGGTTTCGTGGTAAGTTCCCATCTGCTATCAGTACCACGTCTCCGACATCTACAGCTTGATGCGACGGTACTGCTTGCCTCGGAGTCAGAAGCGGAAGACATTCTCGAACCCATCGCTGCCAGAAGTGATCAGCCAATCTTTGAGCTTTTCGCCAGTCCACTCTCCTGATCAAGTCAGCATCTGTGAACTCACACAGTTGGTGATCGTTGCTGGATGTTCCAATCAAGAAGTTAAAAGGAGTAATTGCTTGATCGCTGTCAACGTCGACTCCGACATGAGTAAGGGGTCTGGAATTGACCATGGCTTCTACTTCTAAAAGCAGGGTGTTCAAAACTTCGATTCGTGGAGTCCTCTCTTTTAAGGTAATTTTTAATGCCGTTTTTACACTGCGCACCAAACGTTCCCAGCAGCCACCCATGAATGGCGAGGAGGGTGGGATGAACTTCCAGTTTATGCCCTTGTTTATGGAAAAGTCGTAAAGGTCAGGTAGGATGTTTGAAGCACCTACAAATGCAGTGCCGTTATCAGAGTAGATGCATGCAGGGCAACCACGACGAGCTATAAAGCGGCGGAGAGCCATCAGTGCAGAATCTGAAGTCAATGATTCAACAATTTCTATGTGTATTGCTCGAACTGTTAGGCACGTAAATAAAGCGATCCAAATCTTCATTTGACGACGACCAATGGAGGCTTGCAGAGGCCCAAAATAATCCACCCCGGTGAAAGTAAAAGGGCGTGTGTGATGAGCCATTCTGACATCAGGTAAATCTCCAATCGGTGGTATAGATGGTTTCGCTTTGAGATTACGACAGAGTTGACACTGCTTTGCAACGCTTCTTACAGCGGGACGCAATCCAATAACGTAAAACCGTTTACGTAGTTCATTAACGACGAGTTCATTGCTTCCATGGGCGAATTTCACGTGGTGAAAGTGGATCAACAATCGAACTATTTTATGTTTCCCGTCGAGTAGTATCGGATGTGGATCGATGTCTGTTGATGCTCCAGTACGGCCTGATAATCTAAGGATCCTATCATCGCCTAGAATTAATGATATATTCTTTAACCTACTCTTTTTACAAACGGGGCGTGCAGCGTTAATTTCAATATACTCTTTCATAAACGAATCTAGTTGAACACGTTGAAATATATGACGTTCAGCTGATAAAATAAAAGACATCTCTAAAGGTATCAAATCACGTTTGCGGTGAACGGGTGTTAACTTAGAATTTTGAGCTGAATCCCGAAAAAGGAATATCGCTTGATGTACCCGCGCAGTAGCGCGAACGAAACGTAACCAAGCGCTAAAACGTGGATGATCAGCAACCACCGGTGAAGGTGGTTCACATGATTGTGTGATTGTTAATCCTACCAAATCTTGATTTTTCTTGCACTCAAGAATTGGTACAACTTCAATATTTGGTTCACAGGGCCATTCTTGTGCTGGTAAAAGAAGAAATGATGGCCCGGTAAACCACCGTGAGGAAATTGTAAATTCATTTTTAAATCGTGTAGCATCGTCTGCAACGTTGAAAGACGAAGGCACGTAGTTCCAATCGGAAACATTAGTAATTTCACAAATTTCACATACTCTATGCGCAACGAAAGATCTTAACACGCTTGGGTCTGAACGCAACCACTTAAGAACTGTTTGAGAATCTGACCAGAAAAATGTTTCATCTGGCTTGCGTTTATGCGCATCGATCACGTAAGTGGCTAGCCGTGCTGCTATTAAGGCTGCCTGCAACTCCAGTCTCGGAATTGTAGTAGGTTTTAGAGGAGCAACACGTGCTTTACTACCAATTAAAGCTAATTTAATGTTTCCGCTTGAATACAAAAAGCGCCAGTAGCCAACACATGCGTAAGCACGCTCACTGGCATCCGCGAAAAAATGAAGTTGACAAGACTCTACTTGTTCCAAAGACTCGACGTAACAACGAGGAATCGAAATATTTGAGACTTTTTCTAAATCTTTGATCCATTCTAACCATTCTGCCACAAACTTATCAGGTAGTGCTTCATCCCACGTAGTTGCCATCTTCCACGTCTTTTGAAAAAGCACACGACCTTTTATTATTAAAGGAGTAAGATATCCCGCCGGATCGTAAGCTTTCATTAAAATCGAAAGCACATTGCGCTTAGTAAAAGTTTTTGGTAAATTTTCAGAAGTGCAACATGGCAAGGAAAGTGAGTCGGCGGCTACATTCCAAGTAACGCCCAGTACACGTACTTGTGAAGCAGAAACTGATCCTACGCTTACTTCAGTAACCTCTTTCGCACACAACTCATCTGGTAACATAGAAAGAGCCTTAGGGGAATTCGATACCCAAGATCTCATCTCAAAACCTGCAACTGTGTGAATTGCAACAATGTCCGCACTTAATTGTGCTGCTTCTTGCTCAGAATCGCAGCTACCTAAAAAGTCATCCATATAAGTGTCACGTAAGGTTGCAGCTGCCGCTTCGGGATATAATTCTTGCTGTTCAATAGCATTCCTATTTTTAACATATAGAGCTGTACAAGGAGAAGATACCGCACCAAATATCATAGAAGACATTCGGTACTCTACCAGTTCATTACCATCTCGCCAGAAAAAACGTTGAGCATCTCTGTCTTCTGGCCTTATTTTTATTTGTGGAAACATCTCTCGAATATCTGCTGACAGAGCAATCCGACCTTCCCTAAAACGCATCAAAATTGCTAGAAGTGGTTGAAGAAGATCAGGGCCAGGTAAGAGCATTGAGTTTAAACTTACCCCTTCACACTTTGCCGCAGCGTCGTGAACCACACGGAGTTTCTTTTTCTGAGGATGCATCACACTAAAATGTGGAAGATACCAAGTTATTCTGGTAGAAGAAGGCTGGACATGAGGACATTTCTCAGCGTATCCCTTGTCAATCATGGCTTTAATATTCTGTCTATAATTTTCGGCATATGCAGGATCCTTGAACATTTTTCTTTCAAGGGATCTAAAACGCGACAACGCTAGATTACGACTAACTGGTACACGTTCGATATTATCACGCCATAATAAACCTGTTTGAAAATTACCTGAAGATAAACGTTGAGTTGTCTCTTCCAACAACTTAAGTGCTCTCTCGTCGTCAGTGGAACGGCAATCCTTTTTTTGTATACCAATGGATTCTAGCCTGTAGTTTTCTTTTAAAAGTTCATCTAACGTACGGTCCACTGTAATGTTGTCCAACGTGACGTGATTAATAAAGTCCATAGGCTTTGTTTTGATTGTAGAAAACCCATATAAAACCCAACCTAATGGAGTTAAGGCTGCAGCAGGTTGAGATGAAGTTCCACTACGAATCATTTTAGTGTAAGTGATATGCCAATTATCAATTCCTATTAAAAGTGTAGGCTTTGCATTTTCATAGCATAAAACGTCGCGCAAATCGTTGAGATAGTCAATGCCTTGAATTATTTCGGACGGCACAGACTGACTTGTTATTGCTAAATTAACAATAGATCGTACAACAATCGTATGAACATCCGAACTGTGGCAGCCTTTCACTTTGATATTTACATAACTTACCTCGCATTCTTTCGTAAGACCCCCGATACAATTTACACGAAGAGACTCTTTGGGTCCCACTGCGCCAATGAAGTCCGCCACAGCCTGGTCAATAAAAGAACCGGTGGCTCCGTCGTCCAACAGAGCAAATGTATCTGTACTACCTTTAGGTCCACTCACAGTAACTGGAACAATTTTGAGCAACGGCCTATTTTCTTCCGGTTGAGAGCTGTGTGAAACAAGTGCTACCTCTGGCTCTTTCAGTAGACTATTTTCCGGTTCGTCGACTCCATTTTCGACTTCTACCGTGACGCAATTTGAGTCTACCGTTGACCTGTGTAAAAGTATGTTGTGTCGTAGATGACACCCGACGACTTTACATACCTTTTTACAAGCATTATATTTATGTCCGCCTTTGGATAAACATCGATAACAAACTTTATTTTTAGTTACCCAATCC
Organism: Hypomecis punctinalis; assembly: GCA_949316475.1. Taxonomy (NCBI): domain Eukaryota; kingdom Metazoa; phylum Arthropoda; class Insecta; order Lepidoptera; family Geometridae; genus Hypomecis; species Hypomecis punctinalis. Next base: position 4,459,851 of record OX438805.1, read on the forward strand.
CAACGTTCGTCCATTGAAAGTGATATGAACTTTTTGCATTCTCCAACCTTATGAGAATCACTCAGACAGTATTGACACTTGTTGGCAGTTGTCAAAGAAGTTGTGAATATCTTTTCTTTGCTAGGTTGCCTAGTAACTGGGACTGGAAAGTGTTTGACATATGTCGGATCAGAGTATGACAAACCAAATCTTATTTGTTTTGTAGATTCAAAATCTAAGAAATCTGCCAAAAGTTCGAGTTTGGCCTTACCAGAGTCATGTAATGCAGCATAATCCGCCCACCTATATCGTAAAATCGGCGTAAGCTTACCGACGATAGTCTGAGCGAGCTCAGGTGAAGCCATATACTCTGGTTGGTGCAGATCTCTGATCACTTCCACGGAGTTTCGAACTCGGCAAGCAAAAACGTTGAGGTCTCGTACAGAGTCCTGAAAAGTTAACCTTGGTAGGCCTCGTAAAACGGCGAGTTCATGGAAGATTATAAACTCCGGCCTGCCAAAGCGAGTTTCTAAAGATGTGATTATCATACCTGGATCCGCGGCAGTCATCAACAGGGCAGAAACAGCTTCCTTAGCAGGACCTTGTAATGCCGCGCTCAGGCGGGCCACATTTTCTTCGGGGCTGAATCCGGCCTGCGTCCTTGCGAAAGTCCTTTTGAACCGCAGCCACCCTGAAGCGTGGCCGTCGAAAGAAGGAAGTGTACCACCAACCTGCATCCTCTTGCTAGCGACGTCGATAACTTCCGCCAGGTGTAATAAAGAATTGTGTGTACCTATCATATTACTTTTATTTGTGTTCTCAAAACATTCATCGCGTAAATTAGCGTGGTGTGTGCCTGAAGGTAATGCGTGAATAGTGTTTCCTTGTCTTAAGGCGCCACCCGGCGCTGGAATCGCGCTAGGGAGAGGGGTGGCGCATGTATTCTGCACAGGCACCTGGACACACTGCTGTTGAAAGGTATTTTGCGGCGTAGCACCATAATTATGTCGCTCTAGAGGAGCTGGAGTGGTTAGTGGGGGTTGGAGATCACTGCAAACATTTTGATTATTTTCCACATTAAAAGTGTGATCGTCACACTCTATTAACCACTTTTGTGTTGAGCTGCTACGCATCGATGCTGAGGACTCTAAAACAGCCAGCTCAGCTTTGAGCTCTAAATCTGCAACTTCTTTCTCTTGTTTTACAAGACGCGCAGCGGTCTGGAGCTCTAAAACTGCAACTTCTTTCTCTTGTTTTACAAAACGCGCAGCGGTCTGGAGCTCCAAATCTGCCAGCTTTTTCTCTTGCTCCGCTATACGGCGGGCATACTGCGCTTTTAGAGTGAATTTTTGCGCTTTTGTAGATATATTACTTCTGAGTGATGCCGGAGCGACAGAAGCGGAAATAAGAGGCGCTATGTCTTGGGTGGGACCAACTAACTGAGCCGACGTTGGCACCAAAGGCGCACCAAGCAAAGGAGCATCGGCATCAGACGGTCCCGACACAGCGCTGCTCGCCGCACCGGGTTGTGTTTTATTAGCTTTTGTTACTGACCTTGTTATGGGCATCTTGGTTGGACACTTCTGAAGTAATATATCTACAAAAGCGCAAAAATTCAAATTGCCTCATACTAGTGGACAATTTCAGTAGAAAAGTTTACTTGCTTAAAACGAAAACTGAGGTTCTGAGCAAGTTCAAGGAGTTTAAAGCTTTAGTGGAAAACGAAGTAAACAAAAGAATTAAATGCTTAAGAAGCGATAACGGCACCGAATTCACGGGGAACGAATTTCAAAACTTTTTAAAGGAACATGGGATTCGACTCAAGACAAGCGTAGCACACACACCTTAACAAAATGGAGTCGCGGAACGTACTATACGCACTGTTGTTGAGATGGCGAGGTGTATGCTTCAAGACGCTAATTTAGACAACCGTTTTTGGGGAGAAGCCGTTAACGCAGCAATTTATCTTAAGAACCGGTCACCTTCAATGGCAATTTCGACTGTGCCTGAAGAAATATGGACAGGGAAGAAGCAAGATGTTTCACACCGTAGGATTTTCGGAAGCAAAGCGTATGTCCTAATCAAAGACCCTAGTAAAAAGAAAAAGTTTGATGCTAAGTCTACGGAAATGAATATGGTTGGCTATAGCGAAAATCAGAAGGGATATAGATTTGTGGATGTAAGAAACAATCCGAGGCGAGTTATCATAGCTCGAGATGTTGTGTTCATGGAAGAAAATTCACACAACACAGCTACATCAAATGAATTAACACCACAAGTTGTTGATATCACAGATATATTAGCAAGAGGATCTGAACCAGAAAATAATGAGACTCAAACAGATTCTCAAGCAAGTGATGTTGAAAATTCAGAAAGAGAAATAAGAAGTTCAGAATCAGAACAGGAAAGTTCATTAAGATAACAAGAAAGTTCTATAAGAGAGCAAGATAGTTCAGGAAGAGAATATGAACATTTAGAGGGGGTTCCAGTGGGGGTAGACGACGCTGACATTTTTCATGATTCAATAGATGCAGTTCATGTAGAACCAGAAACGTATGTCAATGAGCGCCGTTATCCTTTGAGGGATAGACGTTGAAAGGAAGAAAAAGACAAGGTTTATAACTTCCATGTTTCTGACGATCCGGATCCTGATCATGATCGGTCGACAGGACTGACAAAGAGCTATGGTATTTAGCAATGGTTGACAAATATAATTCTTTGATTTACCATTTGTAAATCGACCATTGGACAAGAACGTTGTTAAATGCAAATGGGTCTTCAAACTAAAAGTGAAAGTGAAAATTTAATTTCCTGGCATTCACGCAAACAGCAATGTGTTGCGTTAAGTACTGCGGAATCAGAGTACATTGCTCTTTGTGAGGCCGCTAAAGAGATAGTATTTATGAAAGGGCTCTATGGAGAATTGCGTAGGGATTGTAAATCTGTAATTGTGTTTAGTGATAGCCAAAGTGCAACTAAAATGATGTATAACCCTGTAACTCATAAAAGGAGCAAACATATTAACATAAGATTCCATTATGTTAAAGAGTTAGCTGATGCCAAATAGATTATTATAAACTACTGCGAGACTAATGCTATGCCAGCTGACGCTTTAATAAAATCAGTTCCTAAGAGATAGTATGATTATTGCTTTAATTCTATGGGTTTACGCAGACTATGAACTTAAGTGGGAGTATTGAAAATAGTTTGTATAGTTGGTAACTGTCAAAGTCTTTGCTACCCTAGCAACTGACATAGTGCTGTCACTTGTGTCGAAATAAAAAACGTTTACAGCTTAATCACAAATCAGCTTTATTTAATTTATTATATCTTCCACTGTGTAGCTGCAGGCCCATTTCTATCAAACGGATTATATCCTTGAGGACATACAATAATTTTCTTAAGCTAACTATACCTGCGTATATGAGGGGTCCTAGGGGTCCGGACCCCCTCCTCGGTTATTACATTTTCAAATAAATTTATAAGTGTATCCTAGTAAAAGTATTACTCGATAATCCCATAGTAAAAGTTGGCCACATTAATAAGTGTTGTGCCAAAATATCCTTTATTACATCCGTCTTCAGAATAATACCAGCATAAATAGGGATAAAGAAACGATCTTCTTAATATAGATTAATTTTCTTGAATTTACAAGTACAAGCGACTGTTACATTGAAAGGTTTGTGCTTGGCGCTATTGTTACTCGGATCGAAGACATAAATGGAAGCAGGTGCAGTCAGCTCGACACATCTTGCTTGCGTGTTTGGCGACAGAGAAACTTTTGTGAAACAGGGGTTGTCTTCTTCATTGTGTCTGAAAATATATAAACAATGGATCCATTATTTTTGTTTATGTACAATCTCTATGATATAGGTATATGGTGTATGACACCTAAAAGTCTGTAAGAACATATTTTTATTTCTTTTTGCCGGTGAAAATAAATAATTATCCATAACATCCGAAAGAAATCCAGGCTTTCAGCATTATTAGCCTTTAATAATTATGTTTTTGACGAGGCCGTGTATACACGGTCAGACAGCCAAGACAGCCAAGCCGCATATATTATTGATTAAGGTGTACAGTTTGTAAAGTAAGTACTTGTAGAGTTAAGGCGTGTAGAATTAGAAGCTTGGCTCTACATAGATCTGACAACTTTTTAAAAGTGCGAACTGTGGTCTTGGCTATATTTCACATGAAAATCCTTTTGTTGGATTTCACTTCTTCTTGTAGAATATTTATTACAAGAAGTACCTACTTTTATCGATTTTCAGATCCCTAGCTTCAAAACTTGCGGAAGTCTTATACCAACTTTTATCCCCCAGTTTTAAGGGTTGGGGGGTGATTTACTAAAAATTCTAGAGGACTTGTTTTATTATTTATAACATAGAGTGCCTTTATTGTCTGAACAAGTAGCATCAAATTTTGCGAAAGTCTCATGCAAACTTTCATCCCCCAAGTTTTAGGGTTTGGAGGGTGACTTATTAAAATCCCTGAAATACGTATTTTATTATTTATAACAAAGAGCCTTCATATCAATTTTTAGACTACTAGCATGAAAATTAGTGAAAGTCTCATACAAGATTTCATCCCCTAGTTCATGGGGTTGGGGGGTAAAAGTTCATATTTTTAGATTTTTTCATTGTATTTGCGTAATAATCTACCTTGGTGCCAAATATCAAGTTTCTAGGTCATCTAGAAGTGGGTTAAGTTTTCGATCTATAAGTTAGTGAATCAGTCAATGAAACCCCGGTTTTTAAACGTTAATATATCATTAACTGTTGAAGCAAAATTAACGAAATTTTGTATTCTAGGCTAACTAAATAACTTTAATAAATAGGCTAAATTTCATAAATTTAGGTTAAATCGTTTTCTAGTAATATGAAGGGGTCAAAAGTGGCTATGGTTAGTGTAATATTACACACGTCGCGTCGCCAGTTCTTTTTTTTTAGTCTTGGCTGGACACGCTTCCGCGTGTCTAGATTATATTAGAGTTCGTTTTTACTTATTACAATTGACGTATCAATTTTCAATTTTTTTTGACATTTTAATTTTACAACGCTACAGTATGATATACCTAGTCATGTTAATATATAGATATATTATGCTCGTATTTTTATCAATGTACCTATAAAACAGAATATTGAATGCACTTATCTTTGTTGTGAAAAATTAACATTGACGTGTAATATTTTTCTAATAAAACGAATATCAATATAACACTATAACCCTTGGTATTTTTGAGTCCTGAGAATTAATTCCTAATTATTTTTGGCCAAAATGGCATAACTGACTTCAACTGCGTACATAAGTCCAATATAGTTCACACGAATGAATGTATCATCGAAATAGTAATTTTTAGATTTTTTGTAAAAACGACCCAGCCGATTTCGATAAAATTAAATGGGACCACCTCTGAAGTATGATCTACCAAACAAAAATATAATCATCAAAATCAGTTCATAATACAAAATATATATTATAAGAATATAGAGGTATGTAGGTACAGTATACAGGTAGCGGCACGCAAGTCTAGCGCTCAGAGTACTGAGGAGGGGATGGCTGCGCATGGTGGCCGCCATACTAAACCCATGCGCAGCCATCCCCTCCACATTTCGCTCAGCGCTAGACTTATATGCCACGACCTGTACCTACAGTCGAATCGAGAACCTCCTTTTTTGAAGTCGATCAAAAACAGAAAAAATACTCACTTGCATCTGGTACGAGTAATCTTTTGTACAAATGTTGGTGTTTGGAGGGCTGGCTCCGATTTATTTCCAGTAATAACCACGTAAGGTGTATAACTCTGTAAGATTAAAAAGATCAAAGTCATAGTCATATTTTTTTGTTTAAATAATTTATGTTAAAAGGTGTTTAAATAATTGATGCTTAAATTCATAGAAATAAATTAAAAAACTTTTTTCCATTGAAACTTAAAATATATGTTCGAACGAAAAATTATTTCGGTGCGATCTCAAGAGAGTCACGTGCAGTTCATGAATAAAATTGAGTACAATTATTGTCTCCTTTCGAATGATTATAGTATATATATATATATATATATATATATATATATATAGTCATATTCATTCGAAAAGAGACAATAATTGTACTCAGTTTTAAGGGTAGTACTTAAAAACAAATCTATTGATATTTACTAAATACGAATAGTTGACTATATAGTCTGTGGTCACATCGCCTCCCAAAGTCCCGTCGTCCAGATACCAAACGTTGTGTTTAGATTGGAGACGTTGAACAATTGGATGAATGGCCAGGCTGAAAATGGCTGGTCCGAGAGGGTCACCTTGTTGACAGCCGACGGAAGACAGCAAAACATCATATTAGTAAATCAATTTTGTGGGTTTGCCGTAGCATTGCCAAACGAAATTGAAAAGATCGGGGATTTTGTCTTTGACCTGTACCAACAAGGCGTCTCGATTAACCGAATTAAAGGCATTTTTAACTTCTACTTTGAGCAACACCTCTCCACAATTTGACCGAGAAAAGAATGAAGGGAATGAACAGTAGCCCCGCGAACCAAAGCCAATCTGTATTGGTTGAAAAAGGCTACTCAAAAGAGCAACCTTTTTCTACAACCAACTTTGGCTGCGAGGCGACGATATGTGGTGCCAAACGCATAGGTCTGATGCCACCATCTTTTTTGACAAGTGTGCATAGATTGACACCATACAAAACTTTGATGACGTCACCATTGACCCGCCCAGATAACATAAAATTTGCCAAAGCCGTTAGATCTTTCAAGAGAGACTCAGCCACCCCACCAGAGCTAAAAGATAGAAGATCTTTTAGATGTTGAGGTGAGAGACCATCTAGGCCTCCGGCTGAGCCACTCCGAAAAGAAGAAACGGCCGTTGCAATCTCCCGAGCTGACACTTCAATGGCAACATTGGCTGGGTGTGGTGGCTCAAGCAGGTGGAGCCGGCGGATGCTGGAGTGACTGGACCGTAACGGGTGTGTGGGGGGCAATAGTGTCGCTGGTGAACAAGACACGTGTGCGGCGCCTTTGATATCGCCATCACTAATTTTACTCTCTACTAACTCTCTATTTTAATAGTGACCGAATCGTCAGCTATTTTAGAATTTGGTTTATTCTGCCTTGTTGGCGGAATAATGCTTTATTGCTTGAAATGTGTACAAATGTACAATGAAGTGAGTGCACGATTGACGTTAATTACAATGGTTCAATTTGTTTTGTTCGTAATCATGGTATAATATATTATAAATTAGGCGGCAAAAGTCGTTGTAAGCTGAAATCCGAAAACAGAACCTTTAATTTATTTTGTACGAAAGTACGATTTTTCTTAAAATTTTCCTTTAATTATGGCATATTCATTACGTTCCATAGCACTCTAAAATGTATGATTAAATACATAGAGGAAGTATACTATAAGGGAAATTAAATAGTTAATTTTTATTCGTGGTATTAACCGACCAAATAAGTAGTAGTCTCAATACATAGTGAAGTATAACTAGACAGGGCCCTAAATAGTAATAATTACAAAAGTAAGAGAAGGCGAGATGTGCAAGTATAAAGAGTGAACAGGACGATAGTAATATCTTTTGTCTCTATTTGCGTATACGTTTTTTTTTGTCTGACTACTACTCACGGCCTAGACGTTGTAGTCAGACAAAAAAACTACAGTTGAATTTTTGATGAGATACTTAAGTAAATCAACATATTTATGAACTATTATCCATTTTTCTATCACTTCTATTAGTATTATGCAGGTTTTTACTATTATACAGAGTCTGAATATGATAAAAACATTATCATCTTTTTTCTCACACCCTATTCGCTAGTAGCTTCTCTAGTAAGTACATACTTGCTCCAAGTCTCAATATCATTTTATTAGAAACAATTGTCACTTGAGGCAAGTCTCAAGCACAAAAATCACATGACGTTAGGTATTTTTTCACTCGTGCATCGTGATGTACCTACCTAGTTAGAATAGGTTCTAACAACATTTTATGTAGTCATCTTATCCTAGTTAATGAGAGACGACAAGTGATGACGTATTCAAGGATATCACTGTACTCATCTGTATGATTAACTTTTACTACGAACCCATCTCGGAATCGAAAAAAATAAATCAGTTTTTTACTATGCAAATTCACTACTATTCTACTTATTTGTGAAGGAACACGATATAGCTACGTATCAGAGTCCAATTTAGAAAGAGATACTTGGATTATTACAAAACTAGAGAAATAATGTAGGATAATAAATGAACTAGTTCATTTGAATGATTTAGTCGTGGACAACTTTCACACGTCTATTCCGTAGCACCCACAATACATGGGTTCTAGAGGAGAAACAGAATGAAAAGTATATCAAATGTCAAATCTAACTATAAAATACCCTTACCTCGAATTTAGAATAACAGTTGTCTTCATTCCCTACAACTTCTCCCATGCGGTCTTCGAGATTTAAACTCTCCGAACCGTCGTATTGTAATCCAGTTAGTTTCTATAAACAAAAAAAAACATTTTTCATCTTCTGTTGAGTTGGCCGTATCAAACTTAATGGAGTCTGTGATGTAAGCTACAAGCTGCGCACAACCTCACTTCTCGTGGAGCTGACATAACTTTGCTACTGCGTAATGACTAATGACACGCTTCGTGTTCACAGACACCATAAAGTTCAATTCCGCCTGTAGCGAGTTCGCTAATGGAATATGAGTTGGACTAGACCCACAGAATCGTCATTGAGTCGAGAGAATCGCAATGAGTGTCTAATAGACAATGCAGGAAAGGAAGGCATAGGAGACGAACTCCACTCATTCGAGAGGAGTTGGCAAGAGGTTGCGGATCGTGACCTATACAGGGTTTTGTTGTTTATATACCTACTTTCGCGATTTGAACACATTATTACTATATACTACGGGACTAATCGCGCACTAAAATTACGAGATAAATAAATAACTTATTTCCAATCTCGTGTCTAGTAATAATCTGCACAGGGTTATTTCCAATCAATTAGCATCCGTTTCAGGGGCTTATTCTGTACATCAAAATTAACGACTATCGTTCAAAAAGTATGGAACAGCTGATATTTTTTTTTTTAGTTTGGCCAAAAGTCGCAGAACAAAAGTTGTTAGTTTTGATGAACAGAATAAGCCCCTAAAAGGATGCTAATTGATTAGAATTAACCCTGTATAATAAAAATAAAAAATAAATAGCATTTTTTTCTCCAATAGGGAAGACGACTACTGGACTGGGATAGCTTATAGGTCCAAATATGGATCAAAATCGCTCTCAACATGATTATTAATTGACCTACGATCATGGAGGATTTAGCAACGAGGCTAAATCCTTGAATCCTACAGTGCTAAAACTTACGATAAATAATTATTTGAAGTCAGACAAACAAAACTTCATTGTTAGTCACCTTAATCTTAGTTGCGAGGCTTTCCATTTGTTCCGCATAATCTTTATGATTTTCTGGTTCTTCCGTAATGATAGTAGTGTCACCAAATTTGAGACTTGACAAGTTGCTACCTGAAAAATAAAAAAAATACTATAATAATAATATACAAAAAAATTAAAAGGTACAAGCTCAATTTTAATTTTCTTACTCGTAATATAAATGTAATTATAAACTTTGATACCTCGTCTTCAGGGTGCGTTAAAAGTACCTTCTCATTAAGTATTACATTTGTATTACTTATAAATATTATTACGGAAAAAGAAGTTAAACGTACCAGCTGCATATTTAATCGCCAGGACAACCATCTGTAATTAAATAGTATCATGTAATAATCGTGTTATTTTACGAAAAATAAATGTTATCAAGTAACTATTACTGTGTGTCGTCGCTTTACAACTTCCACGAACATTCAAAGGTAAGTATAATGTATTACTTACTCCTTATTGGAGTAATTAATTACCAACTACATGGTTTGCTACTGAACCAGCCCTGATAATAAGTTCATCGACTTTACCTAATATACTGTTAGCGTATCTGGTCCCACAATATAAATTATTCATAATGATAACTACCTAATTGAACGAGTATACTCTAGAAATCTCTACATTTTGTAAAAGAACACCTTTCTTTGCATGTAGGTATATCCTGTCTACCTACCTACAGTATTTTTAAGAAACTGGCAATATGTAAAGCTTTAATACCGTACAGTTACAAAATTAAAAATATCAAAGTTGTTCATTGTCACACATTACATACGTGTCAAACTATCTCAAATCGACAATACTGCTTTTTTAATTCAATTTATTTCGAAGATATCTCATTGTCTTGGTTAATATACTAACTAATACCTAATCATAGTAATAAAAGTTAAGTTAATAATAAGTTATCAATTCAAAATACCCAAGTAGACAAAAGCTATTAAAAACATTTTAACTTACCAACAAAAAGTTGATTCGTTCCATATTTGCGTGTTGTGAAGCTTTTATTGTTATCAAAGGGCTGAAATGCTCACAGGATTACGACTAGTAAACTATGTGAAGTTATATATTTATTAAATAAACACTAGACGTTGTATGTTCGAGAACACTAGAATTAATATGTGTGTCAAAGTAAATTTCAGCTGAAATATATACATCGCAATTATTATAGCTTACAGGATAATTACGTATGTATTACTCAATTTTGTGACGCAAATAAGTAGGACTTTATTTTTTCCCTTTAATTAATGCACATAGTTAGCTTATCAGGCCACAATGACGACAAAACCATATATGACTATGTAAGATAAAATTATGGTACCTATTACTACGCGAATGGACCTACTAGTTGCGTAATATATATTAATTTGTTACCAAAAAGTTTGAAAAATGGCGTAACAAAATTAAATTTAGTACTACAAAAAAACTACCTGTTTACCTACTTACAAAAATTAATAAAAACAAGATGAATTTGTTACCACCTGCTAGAAAATGAGCAATCATAGTAGATTATGCGACATGGGGACAAAGTACTGTCATGTGTTACAGGCGATATATACAACCATAAGCGTAGCGAGACTTAAAAAATTGCTTTTGCGATCGGAACGTAGCATAAGCAATTTTTTAAGTCGCGTGGAGTGGTAGGATTAAATAAGATGTTATAAGGACAGAAAGAATGTGAGCATTACGTCGAAGGCGAATAGGCAACCACTTGAGCTTCTCGTGGAACTGAGACACGATCTTTGCGTATGCCGTAAATGAATCTTATGCAACAGTTTTGAAGCCGCTCAAGTTTATCTATCTGATCCTCGGTAAGATTGAGAAAGCAGGCGTCAGGAGAAGTGTTTGTGCGAGTGCAACTTCAGAAAAGTGTAAAAAAAAAGGAGTAAAATATTCCGAAGCCGTCTTACGGAACCATCAGACGCAAACAGCTTGCAACTGATGGTTTCCAAGTGTACGTCCCAACTTCAAGTGCGGTCAAACAAGAGACCAATATTTTTTACAGAGTCGTAAGGCATTAAAAATAACGTTTGGAATATTAGCCCAATCAGTTCTGGATACCACACAAGAATTGCCTATTATTATTGCTTGGGACTTGCAAGCCAAATGATTTGTTCCATTCGATGATTTTGTGCAGATCAGTATTAACAGTGGAAATGGCAGTGTTCAAATTATCGAGTACCTAGAGCTTGAAAATAAATTTGGAGATCATCTGCATAGAGGTGGCAGGAAGAAGTTAGACACTTGGAGATACGAGTTAATGAAGATTGCAAAAAGAAGAGGAGATAAAACGCCGCCTTGTGGTACACCAAGAAGAGACAGTGTCTTCGAGGCTAATACGTTGCCGGCGACTATACAAGTAACTGTGAAGCCAGTCGATCACCGACGGAGATATGTTAGAGAAGCGCAACAAGGCTACGATGGAAACGAGATTGGAAGGGATTGAGGAGATCATTTTCAATATGGAAATTGTTCATTTGCGTACAAGCAAATGAACAATTTCAACAAGGCGATCCAGAACTTTGGATAGAAAAGGAAGGATCAAAATAGGACGATTTTCGGAGAATGATTTATAGTGGTGATTCTTAGGTAATGGTATAATTTGCGCGTCTTTCCATGATGTAGGGAAAGTACCACTGGAAGTGGACTTGTTGAAAAAGACGCATAGGATGGGAAAGACGATGTCTCTAGCATAGGCAAAAGCATGTTCCGACTTAGGTCCTTCGCACACGTAGGTAGCACACACGTAGCGTAGTCTTATCGTAAGCGTATCGTAATACGCGCCTACATGTGCAAAGGGGGTAAATACCTCCTACGATACCAGCACCGCTCCGTGAGCGGAAAAAGCGGCAAAAGCTAGTTTCTATAAAACATATGTATTGTACGAGTATCTATGTTACACAGAGTAGAATGAAAATAACTATTGCTAGTTGTGATTTACAGAATTTCCGGCTATTATGATGATAAAAAGATGGCCTATGGGATGAGGAACGATACACCCCATATTATTGCCTCAATACAAATGTCGTGGCGGCTGGTGACTTGCCATCTGCTAAATGGGCCCCCCATAGTAGCTACCGCGTATTAGCGCCGTAGGGGCAATATTGGTGTGGACAGCTTCGGGTGTCGAGAGGTGTGTTGCGATTTCACTGGACGGTACTCGCGGCGTGTATGCCCTTTAAAACTTCCACCTTGGAGCTTAGGTAGGTAATTAACTCTTGTGATTTCCACACCTAGCCGGCCGGTTAAGGCAAACCAGGGGTAAGTGGCATGGGCGTAGCCACGGAAGGGCAGGATGGGGCACTTGCCCCACCCTGGACCCCTGGGCCCATGCCAATTTTTCAGGTATCTTCTTTTTCTTCACTTAAAATCTCTCTCTGGCTGGATACTCTCTTCGCAAGTTTGAGTTTATATTATACTTTATAGAGATATGTACCTAATAAGGAAAGCGCTATCTAATTCTTTAACTTGTTTTTTGCGAAGTAACTTAGCGGGATTTTTATGTGACGGAATAGGGAGGGAAGCTTTGAAGCGCAATTTACCTGTAGGTAACTACCTAGAATAGGCATGACTAAAAAAATATAGTCCGTCAGATAGATTATCAAAAAATTGGTTTGTTCCCAGTGTTACTACCATTCTTACTACCAGTAGTAAGAACGGTAAACGAATGACTCTTCTTACTACTAATTTGAAAGTTGTTAGAACAGTAAAAAAATTACTCGTTGATGATGAGCTCCGCGTGACGTCACGACACGAGTCCACTACAAATGTATAGACTTTTGTCAGAGAAGTGACGTCACGTCCCTCCACGTCCAAACTTTGACAAGGTTTATATTTGTAATTTATTGTTTGATTGACAAAAGCAATGATATATTAGTTCAATGGACAAAAGAAAAAATACGTGTCCAATATTTTTTGATAATCTTACTCACGGACTGGTTATAATAATGACTTTTTACCCAGTCATCATGCCTGTTGATATAAAGTAGGTACTTACTACAGGCTGTTACTATGCAAACTGCAAGTCTCACTCTCTGTGTTAAAACTTGCACTTACGTAGATTACTAGGTACAATTTATAAAACTAGTACTTAGTTCTCCGAACAGTTGACTTTTTAAGTAAAAAGTCGCAATTTCGAGTTATCTGTTCTCAAAAATGACAAATTTTGCAAATTCTTCTCCATTGCGCTATCGTTGAAAATATTTTTGACTAATAAAATATTGGTAAGATTCAATTTCACGTCACTTCTCTGTACCTGAATCTTCATAAGCCATGTCTCGAATCGCTCTTTATTGATTTTGTCCGTATAGGTATATACTTCCCTTGGTCCTCCAAGGTTGGGTAGTAGTCTGTGCAACGCACCTACTACCCTCGTGATACGGGGGACGATATCTACTGTTGAAGTGTTCCTCGAAACGCCAGTGACTATCTAGAGTCAGTCCGAAATATTTTAAGAACTGTCCTACCGGCACTTCAGTGTCACCAACGAGTATGACGAAGTTTTGCTGTTCTTTTCTTCTTCTTCGCTTGTGAAACCAGATAGGCTCTGTTTTATGTGGTGTAGTGTTGTGTGGTGCTGTCCTTAGGCCCAGCTCATGTATTTTTGCCACGTCTCGCGCTACTCCTTGCTCAGCCAATTCTTTAGCTTACATACCTAACTACGAAAAGATTATTATGTGCAACTTTTAATAAGTTACACATAATAATCCGTACATGGACATAGCCGTGGTGGCCTAGAGGTAGGGACACCCGCCTCGCAATCGTGAGGTCGTGGGTTCAAATCCCGGTCCCGTACCAATGAGCTCTTCGAATTTATGTACGGAATTTCACACCACTGGCTTTTCGGTGAAGGAAAACATCGTGAGGTTGCCTCACGATGTTTTCCTTCACCTTTGCAGGTTGCTGCATATGAAATGAAATGAAATGAAATGAAATGATTTATTGACACAAATACAAATAAATTACAATTTTGCTAATAAACATAAAATATATAGAATTTAACATTAATAACTTAAATGACTTATTTATTAGCTACTATATTTGTGAGCTATGGATTGCCGAACTAAGCTTTAAGCTTGTGTCTCGGAAAATCCGTATGTCCGTAGAAGAAATTTGATGGCGAATGTGAATCCACCAACCCGCACTGGGCCAGCGTGGTGGATATGGCCCAATCACCCTTCATGGGTAGGCCTTCGTCCTGCAGTGGACTATTGAAAAAAAGGCTGATATATATATAATATATATATATATATATATAATAATCTTTTCGTAGCAGGAATTTATATGAGATTATTCGAAAAAATGTCGTGGTGTTCTAGTGGTAATGACACCTGCTTTACAACATTGAGGTCGTGGATCGTGGATAGAAGAAATTCGATGCCGTATGTGAATCCATCAACACGCACTGGTCAACCATGGTGGATATGGCCCAATCACTCTTCGTGGGTAGGCCTACGTCCTGGACTATTAAAAAAGTTGGTACAGTATAGTATTCGTAAACAGAAACCACAGTAGTTTTTAGTGGCTCTATACATTTCTGTACAGCGCCCCCGGGGGAAACGATGAACTAACAAAAATCAAATATAATAAAATCAAAACAATCGAAATGGAAATAGTACTACATGGTACTAAACAAACTCCTAAGGTTTATATGTATACCTTGGCCCTGATGTGCAATAGAATACGGCATTGGTATCCCCCATATAGGTATACAATATACCTGTAGTAAAAGCGTACTAAAAAGGGACCTCTAGGCTCGTGGAAGGTTTAGTAGAGATTAAGCCTCTTGCCATTCAATAAAAATGGCCCGAGGAGAACGACAACGTATGTGGCCACATTGTTGTTGAGGACCGTCAAGCCTAGGTAGGATCGAGAAGTCAAATTATGTCCTAGGAGCTCCGGTGTGTTTCCCTGGTGATCCCGGTGGCTCCCAAAAGCACACAAAGACTGGCTACCGAGGGGGGTACAATAACACATAACCCGGCTGGACCCCAAAGCATTCGAGCAAAAAAAGGCCTGTATACGTACACCTATCCATGATCTTTCACTGTAGATATTTTTAGTAAACTCAAAGCTGCCCATTTTGTTATGGAAATTGCTATGTTCGGAGTCTCTCTACGTGGTCGAATCAGGAATGAGGAGATTCATGGAAGAACCAAATATGACATCAAAACCGACATAGCCCAGCGGATTAAGAAATTGAAGTGGCAGTAGACAGGGCACATAGTTCGAAGAACGAATAGCCGATGGAGCCGTAAAGTTCTCGAATGCAGACAACATACTAGCAAGTGCAGCGTAGGACGTCCACCCAAACTCACATTGTCGAATGACCAATTATTTATCTAATTAAGGCCGCAGGATCGCGCTAGACACAGATCGCTTCTTTCTGGTCCTTATGTACCTACCTAAATTCATAGGAAAGACTTATAACTAGCTGTGGACGTCCTACGTGGTAAATGGTGACCTAATCACCAAATGTTCCAGGCTAATCAACAGGTATTATTATCCACAGTCGTTAGTTTTCTAGTTATTATTATATACTACGGGACTAATCCCGCACTAAAATTGCGAGATAAATAAATGCTCCTCATCGGTATATAATAATATTGTGTTCAAATCGCGAAAGTTTAAAAACAACGTTAGTTTTTTAGGTTCGTAGGTAATGTAGGTCGTTTTGTCACTTATTGTAAAAACCACTCAATAACAAAGGTATCATATTATTATTGCGGTACCGACGCTTAGGTCATATTACGTTAATTACTAAGGAAAATGTTATCATAATTATTGGAAATATGGCAATAGGTAGGTAAATGATATTAAAATTATGTTGTCAAGCATCAATATTTTACAACATCGCAGAAAGTATTTACAACTGAGCGCTACCATGTCTGGGATGACATGATATTAAGTTTTAGGTACCGGTTGGTTGAACCCTTTGGTTTAACAGTTAAACTTTAACCATTTAGCCATATCGGAGGTATTCGGGTGGTAAAAAAAATGTTGACTTTGACTTTCTCACGTTCAGCTTTCTCGAATTCTGCATTGGCCCCATAGTATAGGTATAAGATTTTCACAATGATGGTCTTAATCACTCTATTTCGGCTTTGACAGGGCTAGCAGATAACCCTTTACCCTACTAATATTATAAACGCGAAAGTTTGCGAGGATGGATGGATGTTTGCTACTCTTTCACGCAAAAACTACTGAATGGATTGAGATGAAACTTTGCAATAATATAGTTCATATATCAGAATAACACATAGGCTATAAATTATAATGATATTGCGTCAAAAAACAAAATATCATGCGGGCGAAGCCGCGGGTAACAACTAGTACATAATATACCAGTACAAAACTCTACACAACATCGTACGACACTGCTCATCAGTAATCACGTTAAAATACCTATCTATAGGCCAAATCATACAAATCGGTGGATGTGGAGTTATACTCTATAAAATTTAACTTGATCTCTGCGACAGTGACATTGACATAGAAGATTGACATTTTTAGAGTTGAGATGGTGGTGGAAAAAATCGATTTTCAAACAATGTTGTAATGAAATCGAATGAGTAGTTGAAGGTGAGAAATTGGATTTTATTTACTTACTATTATTTATGATCAAGTATGTACACATGTAAATAATGTTATGATATCAATTAAATACTCATAATAATATAACGGTAGTATTTATCGACGTTTTTCACTATTATCGATGCTAATGTAACATATAATTGGGTTTAATTTAATTACACATGTACAAAATGTTATGATATTAAAATATACAATAAAATTAATGATAAATTAAGTTTTGTTTAAAATGTCGTTAGTATAAACTATCGATATTTTAAATAAAACTCTATCTAAAACTCTGTGGTCACGATCATTCGTCGCCCATCACTAATTAGCATGCCCATAAAGTATGACATTGACAGATACTGTCTGCACTATTAAGAAATTCAGGACTTCATAGGCGTGATTTTTCTGACAGCTGTCGCAGAGATCAAGTTAAATTTTATGGAGTATAGCTACAAGCTGCGCAATATCCAATCCTGACTGAAGTTCCCACAAAGCTGCGCGTTGAATAGATATTGCGCAGCTTGTAGTTAACTTCACATCCGCCGACTTGTATGATTCGGCCTGTAAGTAAAAGATTTGCTGCTCTGAAAACCCACTGGGAACATTTCCTTTTCCATTCCATCACGCTACTGGTTAAAGTCTGAAAAGTCTAAAGTGTCTGGCTGGTATAATGGATGGATCGGACTCTAAAATCTAAAATGTCTGGCTGGTATAATAGATGTAAAAGTCTAAAATGTCTGTCTGGTATAATGGATGGATCGGACTATTCGGACTAAACCTTCGAGCTCGAAGGACTAAACACAAGAACTTCCATTCATCTATCGGCCATAGGACGTACTCTGCTTGACATAGACCTCCCCTATAGATCTCCAATAAGATAGGTCGGAAGCGGCTTGCATCCAGCGTGATCCTGCGGCTTTGGTGAGGTCATCTGGGTGGACCTCGTGGGTAGACCTCGCTGCACTTATCAGTACTTACGTGGTCTTCACTCGCAGACTATTCGACCCCATCGGTCATCAGTCCTCCGTGCTATTTGCCCTGCACTCTCTAAGAGTTTAGATGGAAAATTGGAAAATAAAATTAAATAAGATAAGATAAAATAAAGTATTCAAAGATTATGTGAAACGAAACGTGATATTGCTTGTGGTATTTCATTTTTTAATTTCTGACACCTAAATTTTTTGAATAAAAATAAGCAGTACTTTAGGGATTATTTATACTAGGACCAGTGGCGTAGCTACCCAGGGGCTAGGCGGGGCAGTGCCCCGGGGCCCTCGAATCCTTAACAGGAAATCTCGTTCAAACTGAACTTTTGAAAATTTCTCCCATTTTTGAAATAAATATGACAGGACCCTACTTAAATTATGGGAACTCAGTTGAGTGAAATTCGAAAATTATACCAGGGAATTCCATTTTTTTTTTTTTTTTTTTTTATTTCGAATAGGTTTGCGTTTGACTACACACTGCCTGATGTTAAGCAGATGTGCGGTCTAGGGTGTAGCACGCTTACCTAGAAGATACCTATTTACTCGGGATTTGAAGACACTCACGTTGTACTTTAACGGGAAGACAGACCCAGGCAAAGCATTCCACATTCCGGCTGTTCGTATGAGGAATGAGGATTCGAAACGCTTGGTTCTAACGCGCGGAATGTCCACCATAAAAGGGTGACGCTTTGGTCGCGTCCGTCTAGCCGTACGATAGAAGAAAGGGGCAGGGGGGACCAGATTGTGCAACTCCTGGGCACACTCTCCGAAGTGTATCCGGTAAAAGACCGACAAACACGCTACCTTGCGACGATGCTCAAGACTTTGCAGCTGCGTCTTAGTCAAGGTGTCGTTGTCAATCAGCCTCCTGGCTCGTCTCTCAATCGACTCCAGAGCCTCCAGTTGATATTTGGCAGAGCCATCCCAAAGGTGAGAGCAGTATTCCATGCAAGACCTGACTTGTGCTTTATAAAGACTAAGCAGTTGCTCAGGTGTGAAATACCGTCTCACCTTAGAGAGAACACCAAGTTTTTTGGAGGCTAATTCGGCTTTGGACTCTATGTAAGAGCCAAAGTTAAGAGAAGATGAGAGTGAAACGCCTAATAGTTCCAAGCTGACAGTTACCGGAACGGAGACACCACGGAAAGCGGGAGACAATTGAAAGGGTCTCTTTTTGGCCGAAAACAGACAGCCCTGAGTCTTTGTGGCATTAAACTTGACCATGTTAGCATCACCCCAGTCGGATACCGCCTGCAGACTCAAGTTGAGCCGTTCAACCATAGCCTCTCTGTATAACTCGATCTGTGGCCCGCTGGTTCTTGCATCGGATGTGTAGCTCTCCACGACTGTACTGTCATCTGCGTACCCAAAGATCCCGGGCTTAAGCAGATCGTTGATATGCAGTAGGAAGAGTGTCGCAGAGAGCACAGACCCCTGAGGAACACCGGCATTGATAGCCATTTGGTCTGACGAGCAGCCATCAACGACAACTCGTATATACCGATTCCTCAAGAAATCTGTGCAGAAATCAGCAGGCAGGCCGTAAGATGGAAGCTGGCCAATAAGGCTCTCGTGCCAGACCCTATCAAAAGCTTTGGAAATGTCCAGAATACAGCCAGCGCCTCCCCGTGTTTCTCCATGACCTCACTCCAGATGTGTGTGGCGTACGCCAGAAGATCCCCAGTAGACCGGTTTCGGCGAAAGCCGTACTGGCGGTCACTGAGTAAGTCATTCGCTTCCAGGTAGGCCAGGAGCCTGTTATTTAGAACACGTTCCATACTCTTACAGAGTATAGACGTGATCGAAATTGGCCTGTAGTTGGCAGGGTCGGCACGGCTGCCCTTCTTGGGTACAGGTTGCACGTTAGCAAGCTTCCAAGATTTGGGCACTTGACCTGTCTTCAGAGATAGGCGAAAGAGGCGAGTCAGCACAGGCGACAGCTCAGGCGCACAAGTCCTCAATACAATGGCCGGAATACCATCAGGGCCACTGGCTTTGTTCACATCTAGACTGCGGAGAACTTTGAGGACCTCCTTTTGCCGGATGTGTATTTCACTCATTACAGTGTCACAGTTTGGCAAAGTTGGAGGTCTCGCACTACCGGGGTCTAGACGCGAAGACTCAGCAAATTGAGATGCAAATAAATTTGCTTTCTCCACCGCGGTATGGGCCAGTGAACCATTGGGTTTCAGCAACGGAAGCAGTGAGGGGCGGCAGAAGTTTGCATCAACCGATTTAGCTAGGGACCAGAATGCCTTGCTACCCGCAGGGTAAGAAGCAAGCTTGTTTGCCAGGTATGCCTGATGCTTTTGCGCTTCGGCGCGTCCACATTCAGGCCCAAACCAGGGCCGAGCTTTGCTAGACAGAGGCACGTCCGAAAATGGGATGAAGTATTCCATGGCGGTACGAAGCACATCTGTCACGGCATCCGCGCACGCAGAAGGATCATCGGAAGAAAAACAAACAGGCTGCCAAGGATAAGAAGCAAAGAAACACCGCATCTCATCCCAATCTGCTGACTTGTACCGCCACACGCGCCGTGACCCTTTGGGACTGGGGTCTGATGGGGAGTAGACGGATACAGGTTTCACCAGACAGTGGTCAGATGTACCTAACGGTGGGGAGATCGCCACTGAGTAATGGTCTGGATCGGTAGTCAGCAGAAGGTCCAAGCAGTAGGCCGTGTGCGAGTCAACATCAGGTACCCGTGTGGCGTCTAGAACCAGCTGGGTGAGATCAAGTGTCAAGGCAAGCTTGCGCGTCTCAAGCCCAGCATGGTTTGTGTCCAGGTATGGGTGAAGCCACTCTTTATGGTGGCCATTAAAATCCCCCAGGATCACTAATTGGGCCGAAGGGTAGCTGAGCTGAGCAGCATCCGCCGCCTCACTAAGGTATTCGGTGAGTCTGGTCGTCTCCTGGTCTCCGCTATGTGATCGGTATACACAGGCGTAGATAATTTTCTCTACGCCAGTGTCCGCCAAAGCCCAGAGCATGGAAAATGAAGAGTCTTCAAACCTACGAAGGCGCAGAAAGCAAATGTCATCCCGGGCGTACACGCATACACCCGCACGTGGTTTGAAACGGTGCTCCAGGGAGTACCCTGGGTAGGAAAGATACGACACGTCGGATGGACCAGCAATCTGCGTCTCCGTGAGAAACAATAGGTGGGGACGATCTGTCTCGAGATGATGATGGACAGGCGTGAGATTGGAGTGCAGGCCCCGAATATTGCACAGGTGCACTTTAAGTGAGAGGGAGTGCTGCCGCTGTGTACACGTTCTTTTTCTTCTAGTGTTTCTCATGGTTAATGGCGGAGTAAAGTAGGTAGAAAGTCGGAAGTGGAACGAGACGTCACTCTGCAGATTCAGTGGTACAACACAAAAATCACACACATCCACGGTAGACTAGCCTGGAGACCGCGGGGACGCCCGAGCCCCCCCAAGGATGTCCATCGGGCCCTCTCGTCCGGTCGCCAACCGGCACGATGGCGCATCCCTGGGATTTTTCGACAGATGGCGGGGCAGCCTTTCGTGAGTGGCTAGCTCACTACTTGGGCCCCCTACTATCTGCGGTCGGCCAGCGACAAACCGTGCCTCGGATCCCGCTGCCCTCCTCGACTAGTCAGCCGATGCGGAAATCAATGTGTGCACCGTATTCGAATCCCCAGAGGACGCTACTGTTCCGACCCGACTCCCAGAATGGCGTCACCAGACTTCGCGCCGGAACACGAGCTCGAGAGAGTCGCTTGGCGGCGTGGCTTAGTCTGGTGGGTGGTCTCTCGCCGTGGCTATAGCCTACCACCAGTATGGTTGCTGCCTGGTTAGCACCACCCAGGACCACGTGTGGGGGACAAAAAAAGGGTTCCTACCCACGGACGAAGGCAGCTCGGTCCCATAATTACCGTGGTTCGTTTCGGTCAGAGCGTGAAACACAAATATTTCTGGGTTTTTTTGACATTTACAGACTAAGTTTACGAAAACTCATTTAGCGACCATAAATAGAAAGCATTTACGTTACATACTCTTAAAAGCCAAATAACTTTTTTCTTACACTATCGCATTAGTTTTTAACTGTAATGGTAGATGTAATTTATGAAATAAATGAAATGAAAAATAAGTGGCCAGTTTATGTACGAAAGTGCATCAACCGATTTTCACCTTAGCTTTTAATTAGTGGACTCAACTGGACTCTTATGCATAAATAGGCCATTATTTTGGTTTCTAAGTGTATATACTCTTTAAAGAATAAAAAATACTAACCCTACCCAGCCTTTAAATATTAGAAGCAGCTTAATTCGCCAGAAAACACCCACACCGGCCACACCTATTCACTTCCTCAACAAACGCTAGACGCCAAAACCAACTAGTAGCACCCGAACCATTACTAGAAATAGTCAGGAAAGGCCCAGAATACATGCTAATAAAAATATTCAACTAGCTAGGTACCTACCAAATAATATCAGGAACGAAACAAACGAAAAAAAAATTAAAAGAACTAAAAGAGATTCTTATAACCAAAAGCGATTACTAAATACAAGATTTCCTAGACGAAAAACGTTTCGACACCGCAAACTAGTAAAAGTAAATTACGACATAATACTTAGCTAACGTTACCATTACTTTTTAGTGGTTAAGTTAATTGCAATACCCAAATACAGGGTCCATGAGTATGTAACTTTAAGTTTATATAAATGATCCATTTATAAATTAGACTAAGAGAATATGTATTTATGGTGCAATAAAAACGATTGATTGATTGATAGGTATACCTCGTTAAAACTACCTAGGTATTCATGGCCGCTAAATGCTTATCTGTAAAATAATGCTAAAAAACCCAAAAATATTTGAATTTCGCACGCGACTCAGTGAATTATTTTTGTGTGTTGGCAGTGTTGTCAATTCGACAGATAGCGATAGCGGTATCAAAAGTAAGAAAGCTAATGTCAATAAACTATTTAGTACCGACTGGTAAATACATAAAATATAGTGGTTCAATTTTATTTGATTTTAGTACCACTCATATTGAAGAACTCAATTCATGCCCGCGTACGAGGATATCATTCTTGGTCTCGACCGTTAGGTAAATGTGGTAGCACTAGCCACTTGAACTCAAGGATTTTGTCTTGGAAGAAAACGTCCCTGGATTTTGTATACTACGATAAATCCACGCTTGAACTTTAAAGAAAAAAGGTACCTAAGTAAAGGAAAGTTAAAAAAAAAAACATTTTGATGAACATATTT
The DNA here is from genome assembly GCA_949316475.1 of Hypomecis punctinalis. Lineage (NCBI taxonomy): Eukaryota > Metazoa > Arthropoda > Insecta > Lepidoptera > Geometridae > Hypomecis > Hypomecis punctinalis. The sequence continues at coordinate 4,483,057 of OX438805.1, forward strand.
TCATCAGCTGCTGATCACGAGGCTCCATCAAACACAGGCGGTACGAGCGGTAGAGCGGTACGAGCGGTAAAGGGCGGTACGGCAGTACCGCGACCGGACCTGTGTGAGCCCTTCTTATATAACCAGTACAATACAGATGCCCGCCCGTCTGCTATACCGCTCGTACCGCCTGTGTGTAAAGGAGCCTTATTGATGACACCAAATTGTACGGGCTGGAAAGGACGGCCCGTATTTCATGTCCCATGCTACCAATTATCAGGCTGTACAATACGTGTCGTACAATACTGGCCGGACATTATCACCTCGTGCACATAATGTATAGCCCGTATTTTGTGACACAATAATGTACAGCCGTGATATAACGTGTCCCGAAGAAAAGGACATGAAATGTCATGCTGTACATTATTGTGTCGCAAAATACGGGCTATACATTAATGGCACGAAGAATATTTGCACCTATTGGTTGGTTTGTCTGTGACTTCTGTCAGTTCCACAGAGATATACTAAGCGCCACACAAGTTGGCGGATAAGAAGTTAGCCGCAGATGACATTGCCGTGATTCGCTAATTATTGCGCATGTGTGCACATTGCCGACGCCGCGTGGCGTAGTGTTGAGCACGGGTGTAGGGAGCACGCGGGGGCATGAGGTTGGCGGGCGGGTGTGCCCTGACGTCTTGTTTCTCTGGCTCCCACGCATACCTCTAAAGTATCCTTAACTCGTAATAAGGACAGGTTGTCGCTGGCGCTTCGCCGGCCGCTGCCGCTATTGCACAGCCTGATACTCCATGGCCAGGGATACAAATTATCATGCCGCACAATATCAGGCTGTACATTATCATGTCGTAAATGACTGAGTCGTACATTATTGGCTCCCTTTCCAAACAAATTGCTTTGAAATAAGCAATTTTAGCAACATTTTAGTAATATTGTTCTGGTAACATATACAGAAAAAAATGAAAACTGCCGCACTGCTATCGTGTAAATAAAATAATTTATCTTGCGGAATTATCGAAAACCTTCAATAATGGATTACAATTACGAGCAAAGCAGTGAAATAGAAGCCTTGGACTCCATTTATTATGGAGATATGCAAAGTAAGTATCGATACTCGACGACTGCCAGAATCACAAGTTTGTTGGTTATGTACAAATTCTGTTAACTTTGTTCATAAACATGAAAGTTAGGGTTTGTTCATAAACATGAAAGTTAGGGTTTAGTTAAGTACGCAAAGTCTACTTCTTATTATTTAATGGATGCACATATAATAATGGAATATATAATCATGTACTGTAAATTTTCTTCAGTTATAGAAACGAAACCCTTCCACAAGTTCAGTATACCAATCAAATCAGAAGGCTTTGACGATGGGGAAGGTCTGGCTTGTCAACTAGTCTTCACATACACATCTAAGTACCCGGACGAACTGCCTGAAATAGAAATAGAGAATGAGGAAAATTTCGATGATCATGTTGAGAATGAAGACTTACTCTCACATTTAGTGGAACAGGTAATATGTGATACTTTTCCTAGAGATAGTCAAATTATACTAGTATGCTTGGTATGTATTTGTAATTTGATGTCCATAAACATTTTATTATTCTGTTTACTTTTGATCGAGTCTGCAAACTTTTAAAATTGTGACAGGTATTGGACTTGCGCATTTGAATCATCTTTAGTGGCCTCTGGATGATGCAGTTGCTTGTTATGTTGTAGTAATAGTAGTAGTAGTTTGTGTAGTTGTTAATAAAGGTAATTAAAGATTTTTAATACAGTAATACCCCAGACTTACGCGATAGAGCGACAGTTGCGTAAATCAGGTCAACTTTGCATGTATAAAGAATGCATCTAAATACATTTTAAATTGTTGTTAACCCAATGTGCACTACCTGTGTAAAACAATTCCATGCAAAACACGTTCAAATTTATCGTAATTAAATGCCGATGCACATAAAAAATAAAACTGCATATCTCCGAAACCGCGTAGATCGGGGCAGTATAAGTCGTGGTTATACTGTATATAATTGTTTAATTTTTATATCTAACAACTGACTTAATAATATGAGGCCACAATGAACAACACACAAAGACCTCTCAATGAGAAAGAATAACTCACTGCTAATCAATCAAATTTAAACAGAAGAAGCACTAGTTTGTATTACTAGTTAGTATTTTCAAATGATATAGGTACTAAAATTAATCAAAATTTTCAAATATTGTAACATAATGAAACATACTTTTAACAAATTGAATTGCACTTGTTTTGTCATGAGTGTAATTCAGTTTGTTTTGGTACAGAGCTGTAGGGCATGAATTTATATTTAATTTTCAGGGCAAAGAGAACTTAGGAATGGTAATGGTGTTCACTCTAGTCTCTGCTGGACAAGAATGGCTCAACGAGAAGTGGGATAATGTGAAAAGAGAAAGAGAAGAGCAGATACTGGCTAAACAGAAAGCTGATGAAGAGGCAGAAATGGTATATATTTCAGAACTTTACACAGAAAGTAGAAAAACTACTTTATCTATTGTTATCATAGAACTCGGCAGCTACAAGCTGTGGATAGCTCAATCCTGACTGAAGCTCGCTTAACAGCTGTACGAACATTGGGTTATCTGCAGCTTGTAGCTAATATCACAGAAAAAAAAACAAGTTGTATACTATATTTTCGTAAGAAACAGCAGTTATAACCGGACGGCTGACTGCATTATACTGTGTATGAAAACTGCAATTTCTTATTTTTTTCTCATACAGCTGCCAAACCGTAACATTCGCATAGAGCATATGTGGCCTAAAATTTGTCAACTTTCATATATTTGTGTTTATAGGAGACCAGTATATATGGATGTGCAATGTGCATTTATAAATCAAGCAGTGTCGAATAATAAAAAATTAGTGTTTAAGTAGGTATCTGTCAAAGAATTTTTTTTTTTTATTGTGGTTAGTGACTCTAACTTCTGGGTCAAAGAGACGTGGGTTCGATCCCCACCCAGGGCAAATATTTATGTGATGAACATGTGTTTGCTCTATGTCTGGGTGTTATTTAGTTACTATCTGTATAAAAATAAGTTAAAATAAAAATAGCCTTTATTCACTAATATATACCTCTTCAAAACATTACTCTTATTTATATTTCTTAAATATTAGGTTATCTACCCTGGACATAGGCCTCTTCTAGAATTTGCCAGAGCTATCTAATTAATATTTATTTACTTACTTTAAAGTAAATACACTGATGACGGAAATTCAATGAAATCAATCTGCTTGATATAGGCACACCAGTATACACTGCACACCTATAAACAAATAGGTACGTAATTAAATAGTTAATAAATGGTATCCTCATCGTTACAGAAAAGGTTTGAAGGCACAAGAGTAACAGTGGAATCCTTCCTAGCTTGGAGAAAGCAGTTTGAAATCGACATGGGCATCCCGGCCAAGCGGGAGAGGGAAGGCAAAGACAAGAACAAGCTCACCGGGAAGGAACTGTTCCTTAGAGACACTACGCTCAATGAATCTGATCTCAAATTCCTTGATGACGGTATGTATGTTAGCCTTGAACTCAAATCGCTAAAAGTTTATTAACACTTGGGCTGTGATTCTTTATTTAGCATGATATTTGTGCCAATGACAGAGTTTTTAAATAGCCTTAAAAACTAAAGCTATACAGGGTTATTTCTAATCAATTAGCATCCTCTTAGGGGCTTATTCTGTACATCAAAACTAACAACTTTTGTTCTGCTACTTTTGTCAAAACTCAAAAAAAATCAACTGTTCCATACATTTTGTGAGGGTGAATGATATTTTTTCTATGGATCATTTTTTTGGTACTTGATAAAAGTCGTTGAACAAAAGTTGTTAGATTTGTTTTTTTTTTTATGAACGTGTGATTTTATGTGACGATAGGTGGCCGATATACATATTTAGTATAAGTTGACCCTAACTACCTGATCTCAAGCAAAGATGCGGTCTAGGATGTAGCATGCGTACTTAGAAGCATAGACACTCATGAACACTGCCAACCTCATGCCTCCCGCGCGCTTCCTACGCCCGTGCTCACCACTACGTGAATCACCGCTTGTGCGTCGCAACTTGCGCAATAATTAGCGAATCACGGCTGTCATCTGCGGCTAACTTCTCATCCCCCGATTTGTGTGGAGCTTAGTAGATGAAATATGTACCTGTCTTTAACATCGTCCGGACCAATATCGGATATCGGAGCGTATATGTTTATTTCATACATTTTACTTACTCCGATATCGCTTAGGCGTCCGACATCGTTATTGAAACTGATAATTTGAAAACGCTCTGAAGCGAGTGTCACTCTTGGAGGATTTAGCTACTGAAGGAAAATTCAGCGCGCGCACCCCTCTCATGGTATAAGAAAAATTGTACCTACGAGTACATGTGAACGAGACACCAGACAATTCATTGCACAATTTTACACTTAAGCGCCTAAGCAATTAAGGCGAAAATGGATTATCAGCAATTGGGTTGCATTGTTCTCGCTCGCTCCGCTATATAAACCCGTCACCCGTTAACATTTGGACTTTATTCCCATATGTATAAGGTCGAAACTTTAGTAAACACCTCCTCCCCCGCGCTTCACGTAAAACTGACAGAATAATATAGTGAATGCGAAACGTAGTGCGTTTCTAGTCCAGAGATAAAACGTCCCTGCTACCACTAGACTAGAGGTTACCAGTAAAAATATATTTTCAGGTGATGCGGTCAAAGTGGACGAATCACTGTTCCAAGATCTGGACGACCTCGACATATCAGACGAAGACGATGAGGATTACGTGCCTGGGCAGAGCAGCGACGACGACTAGATGTACCAGGCTCCTTCTATACCACATTGCTCTGCTGGCTCCAAGTTAATGTCGCAGCTTCCGAGACATGCCACGTAAAGCTCGCTACATATACAGGGTTATTTCTAATCAATTAGCATCCATTCAGGGACTTATTCTGTACATCAAAACTAACAACTTTTGTTCTACGACTTTATATTAATTCTCAAAAAAAAGTTGTTGTTCCATAGAAAAATATCGTTCACCCTCGACAAAATGTATGGAACAGCTGTTTTTTTTTTAGTTTTGACGAAAGTCATAGAACAAAAGTTGTTAGTTTTGATGTACAGAATAAGCCCCTAAAAGAATGCTAATTGATTAGAAATAACCCTGTATAAGCGGGTCGGTATCGATCGGCACTGCCGGGGGGCCGTAAAATAGCAGATTTGCCTTCACTAAACCCTCAGAAGAATGACAAGTAATAGTAATAGAAACCTTGCTAATTTTACTGCACACTTACAGCATCTTGGTACGGTACGTACCGCCCGGCTTTGTCGAACGTCTGACGGAAAGCCGTTAAGATTATTTCCCGAACATTAATTTACAAATTTTCGATTTTATCGGCCGGTAGAGCCGATCGATGCCGGCCCGCTTATCTACTCTATGGAACTTACGTTACACACCTTGGCACGGACCTGTTATACTTTTGTGGACTCTCCTTTATTTGTTGCATTTTACTAAAAGATATTTACATAATATGTGTTCATATTATGTAAAAATACTGAAGGTATTTAAGGTCATAGCTCATTAGAGTCATCCGGCACCCGATGAGCATTGCCTCGTTGCTTGGTGTCATTGTGGTCGACAGGTGGTTCACGAATGGAAGCCGCGTGTCAACCACTGAAGTCCGTATCTCTCCTATAAGTTTTTCTTTATTAATTTTGAAAACAATATTACCGATACGTTCCAAACAAAAGGTAAAGCAATGAGTCATGGGTAACGCAAGACAAGTTTGCATTCAACGAGTGGCCCACTCGCTATCTGCGCGCTGCTAGCCCGCAGGAAAAACGCTGCGGAGTTGGTATAGTGAGCGTGTACCCATAGAAATCCGTACAGTCCCCCGACCGCCTAAGCAATAGCAATCGTTTATGACTTCATTTTAGTCATTTGGCACCGCCTATGTGACGTTAGCCATCAGTTGTTCATTCAACGACTGCTTTCGCAATCAGCGCAAAGCAATTGATGGCTAACGTCACATAGGCGGTGCCAAATGACTAAAATGAAGTCATAAACGATTGCTATTGCTTAGGCGGTCGGGGGCTGATCTGTTCACTCACGAAGGCGCGCCCCTCCATATTTATTGAATGTAGTTGTACGACAGTGTAGCCCTCTAACCTAAGTAATCATATTTTATATTTTTTTTACTATCCGTACTATTAGCCTCTACACGCGCACTAAGGCGTTGTGTACAAACGAGGTCTACGTGTATAAATGCAAACCAATAATTTACTGTGGAGGGGCGCGACTTCGTGAGTGAAACGGTCTGTATCAGTCGCGTCCGTAAGCCGCGTCCGATAGTATGTTTCCAGCTTTAAAAACTTGTATGATTCGACCTATACTAATCGCTATAGGCGTGATTGGAAGCAGCGCGCCGGATGAATCTAATGAGCTATGATCTTTCTTATCAAGTAAGTTACAGCGGCCTAGGTAAAACGCATAGTTTAAGAAAATAATATACCCAGCACGTGGTTAATAACTAAAAAGGCTGAAGATGATGTGTGTATATTTGTCTGTTTATACTTCTAATAATGTAAGTGCGAGATGTTGGTGCATTCTTTTACAAAATGGCATAGCATAGGCTATACGCTATATTTAAGTTGGGCTGTTTTGTTTAATATACATTTACCATAACGTTTATTGTTTAAACCACTGCCACTAAATCTTCCGTTTATTGTAATGTTTGTGATTGTCAACGCAATTTTATCTGTTGGATTAATTCAAAATATATTCACAAATAAAGATAATTCGACTTAAGTTATAATTCTCTAATATATCAGTGGCACTCATGAGAAAACGGAGCCTTGTTTTTGTAGGCTTTGAACCGCTATCAATAATGGTAATTTATTTATTTTAACATATCTATGAAACCTTAAATCGTGAGCGAAAGTGTTACCTGTGTTGGCTTCGAGCAAATATCTATAGAGTCACAATCGTGCAAAAAAGTGTCCGAGCCGAAACTGCCTAAGCTACGTAGTGGGCAGACTTTTTAGTTAGTCGTAAGGCAATTGTAATCCGACTACAACGCCGCGCGATGCCAGTGCTCTAGTTTTGAGAATACGGGTCATTGTAAATTATCTAATTCGGTAGGTATGTATGACGGCGCTCGGGGAGTTTTGGCGGGAACGCGGAAAAATTATGTCGCCTCATTGTATTATTTTGTTAAACTTGTGTTTTTATCAGTGATAATTAGTGAAAAATGGTGGTATTTCGTTGATTATGAGCTGATTTACGTGCATGAGTGTAGGCAAGTGATATAATGTGACGTATCATGTTGTTCCGTGTTGTTACCAAATCTCCATAGATGCCTCTAGTAAAGTCTCCACTGCTTTACTGAGGTATGAATTGGACTATGATTGGACTTGACAGCGACTTTATTGGACTATGACGAGACTACGACAGTGACTATTTTGATAAAATATTATCAAAAATTATTAAAACTTAATTCTTGACACTGGCAAATGCACAATAATGCGACGCCAAAACTAAGAAGAAGAAGACGGCACTCGGACATTTTTATACTACTGTCACTTAGGGACTGTGGCTCTGTAAATATTTGCTCGAAGTATGTTGGTGATGAAATTTTCAATAAAATACTGTTATACTTGGAGAATATTTTATTTACATTTCCGTCACTAAAATAGGTATTTACAACCGACAATTAGTGAATATAAAGAAAAAGCGACACAGTAACAACATTCAATAAAGCTTTCCTCGCATGCTATTTTTGCCTCTATCAATGGTTTTTATTTTGCAGTAAATAATGACTTGACGCGTTTAAACGCTTTTAGCTGATATAATTAAAAATGGCTGCTGATAAAATACATCGTGCTATAAAACATGCAATTGTCCTAAAACATAACCCCGGGGCAGTCTAGTAAATAGACACAAAAATATCATGTACTTACTTAGCTGCAAAAAATGTAGGCTAGTTTAAACCAGGGGCCTTATTGTGTAAACGCTCTGACGTTCGGCTTCGCTTTTCCTCCCGCTCGCTCTCGTGGCGCGAGCAGGAGAAAAAGCGAAGCCGAACGTCGGAACGTTTGCACAATAAGGGCCCAGATCCTAGAAACATGAAAAACTAGCCACTCTTTTTTCCGCCTTGAAGCTTTGTATAAGCCGTGAAGTGAAGTTAGCCTCAAGCTGTGCAATATCCAATCCTAACTGAAGCTCACATAAAGCCGCGCGTTGATTGGCTATTGCGCAGCTTGTAGCTAACTTCACATCCGCCAAATTGTGTGGCGCGGCCTATATCAGTGCGAGATAGCGGATATCGTCTCGCTCTCACGCTGATACCATGGGCATATCATCTAGATGTAGGAAGATGCGCAATTTGCAGTAACTTTCAACTATTTTAATTAGAATATAACACAGGTGTTACTTACGTGTTTTATGGCAGTCAGAGGCTGAATCACACAAGTCAGCGGATGTGAAGTTACAGGATGCGCAATATCCAATCCTGACTAGCTCACATAAAGCTGAGCGTTGATTGGATATTGTGCAGCTTGTAGCTAACTTCACATCCGACGACTTGTATAATTCGGCCTATTTATATATATAATTGAACTCCGACCGTATACATAACTTCGAGGAAAGTATACTGACCTTTGACAGATTGTTTGGGTTTCCGTAAAGTTCTGCATACGTATGCGTTCTAGCCGTTCAAAAGTAAATTATATATCCCCAGGAAGCTATTCATAGTTTCGACCGCATTTGGCGATCTTTATGAAGATAGAGGTTTACATGCGGTGCTTCCTTCAAAAGGTGACGCATTTATCTTAGTTCTATGTTGTAAGTTAAGTTATATATTGTAAGTGTTAATGCAGTTATCAATGTGAAGCCTAAATAAATAAATAGAGACTGAGACGTGGACGTTACGAGAAATCGAAAAGAAGAAAGTAGATACGCTAGAGATGTGGTGCTGGAGAAGAATGCTTGGGGTATCGTGGACTGAATTTCGTACCGATGTCTCGATACTACAAGAACTCAGCATCAAGCAGCGTCTATCATCCGTAGTACAGTCTCGAATACTCGCTTACTTCGGACACGTCTCACGGCGAGGTAGTCAGTCCATAGAGCGTCTTGTCGTCCAGGGCAAAGTTGAGGGCACAAGACCACGCGGAAGGTCGCCCATGAGATGGACCGATCAGATCAAGTACCTATGCTGTGGGCGGGCCCGTGCATGAATGTACCAGATTGACGTCCAATAGAGAGAGATGGCGAGACATCGTGAGGCGCGTTACATCTGCCCCTACCAATAATAATACTGCGTGATGACCACGACCGTTCTGTCAAGAGTGCAACGATCAAGAAGATGAAGATAGAGGTATTAGCGCTCGCATAGTGCGAGACGAGCCCGCGCGGTAGTAGGTATAAGCCGCGCCGCACAAGTTGGCGGATGTGAAGTTAGCTACAAGCTGCGCACTATCCAATCCTGACTGAAGCTCAGATAAAGCTGCGCGTTGATTGGCTATTGCGCAACTTGTAGCTATCTTCATATCCGCCAAATAGTTTGGCGCGGCCTACCTATACTCCATCTTGATAAAGATCGCGAAATGCGGTCGAAACTATTTGCTATCTGCCTTAAAAAAACAACGCTTGTTTCCATAATAAAATAACTCGGCTAATTCTGAAAAAACGTCGCGAAATAGGAAATCAACTCGTAGGGATATCGTTTTATAGACTTCATTCGCTACTTCACCATCGTCTCTCCAAATAGCATTTCCATATTACATACAAATTCGCACCATCCATACATCAATTTATAAAAGCTACAACATTCATAATAATTAAATTCGCGACCATAACTTTGAGCAAACAAAACATAACCGATATGATTAACACACAACGTAGATCTTACACTACCTAAAATACAAGGTAACTAATAAAATGAGTATCACAAAATATATTTACAATGTGCAGTCTTCAAATAACGAATTAGTGAAAAATCAATATTAACACTAATGCAATAATTAACCATGGATATGTATTCGATTAAAATTAAATAAGTAAACGTGTCTTTGTGCCTGCTAGCACTTCGAATCGTTTCCTCGCCAAATCAACAGGCATGATTACTAAAAAAATATAATTACCTATGTTGTTTTTAAACTTTCGCGATTTGAACACATTATTATTTTATACTACGGGACTAATCGCGCACTAAAATTACAAGATAAATAAATACCTCCTCATCCCGACGTTTCGGCCGAGTTGCATCGACCGTGGTCACGGGTAGACTGGAATGTAGAACAGCTGGTACCGCCAATTCAATTTGAACTTGAAAAATTGTAATTTAGACACACAACACTGACGGTATCTAACAATGTCCTTCTACCTACACTACGCGATTTGCATTTGTTGACAACAGGATTCCACGACGCCGATAACTTAAATCCATCCTCCCGGTTGAAATTCTTATGTTTTTTGATTTCCACCGCTTCACGAACTATTCTTGAAAAATAGTGTCGATCCGTGGAGAGGACTTTTGGGTCGTGGAGCTCGATCCAATGACCAGTACCTCCGTCAAATGCTCAGCTATAGCAGACTTCTGTATCTGGCGGTTTTTGACTGCCGCGATATGTTCTTTGATCCGTTCAGCAATATTACGCTTTGTTTGACCTATGTAGGAACTACCGCAGCTGCAATCCACCTTATACCGTCAGTGTTGTGTGTCGTAATGACAATTTTTCAAGTTCAAATTGAATTGGCGGTACCAGCTGTTCTACATTCCAGTCTACCCGTGACCACGGTCGATGCAACTCGGCCGAAACGTCGGGATGAGGAGGTATTTATTTATCTCGTAATTTTAGTGCGCGATTAGTCCCGTAGTATAAAATAATAATATAATTACCTAGTCCGTCAGATAGACTACCAAAAAATATTAGACACGTATTTTTTCTTTTTTCAATTAAACATAAATTGATGAAGATATAGCCCGTCAAAGTTCCGCGTGACGTCACAAGTGCCATACAAATGTATAGACTTCAGTACGAGAGGTGACGTCACGACCTCCACTCCCAAACTTTGACAAGGTTTATCTTTGCCATTTGTTGTTTGATTGACTGAAAAGAAATCAAATACGTCCAATATTTTTTGATAATCTAACTCACAGACAAATTGTGTTATTGATTTTTTTACCCAGTAATCATGCCTATTGTATGTTCTGGATAATTAATTACTTTCATTGGCATATTCCTTAATTAAAACATAGCCACAAAATCGTGTCATTGGCATAGCCAAAGATTTTCTGAAGGTGGCGTAGCTAATATTACCCAAGAACAAGATTATTTTTTGCAAAAAATAGCATTTACCGACTTCACCCGTGTACAGAATTCGCGAATATTTCGCACGGATCGATGTAGCATTTTTTCACATTATTGTTGATTTATCAAAAATGGCTCAGCTGATTTCGATAAAATTTAAATGGGACCAATTAAAAAGTACCTATACTCTTTCCAATAAAAAAGAATTATTGAAATCGGATTACTATGAAAAAGTTATGCGTGTTTAAACAAAAAATACGCGTCGAATTGAGTACCTCCTCCGATTCGTCGGTCAAAAATGGAAGAGTCTAAGGGAGACAAAAAAATTGCTAAGATGGGGAATTTTACTTAATTAAAGACTAAGCTTATCTCCACAATATCTGAAACTTATGTTGTAAAAGATTTATTCCGTTTCGCGAAATCTCAAATCATCACTTGTTTGAACTTCATCGAACGTAGCGTTAAGCGGTAGCTGTAACCTTAGAACTAGGTATAGCTGCTGTAAAGCCTCTGATCGATGTACAAAATAAAACCGCGATTTTATTTTGTACGTTAGTTATAGTTAATTCGATGGCGTATGTGAATCCACCAACTCGCACTGGGCCAGCGTGGTGGATATTGCCCAATCACTCTTCGTGGGCAGGCATATGACCTGCAGTGGACTATTAAAAAAAAGGCTGGTTCAGTTATAGTTCTAAGATTACAGCTATCGCCAAGTATAAGCATCACATACGCATCTTCTCTGTGCTTCTTCATCCCTGGTTAACCGAATTATCATGCACTAAGCTTGATAAATAACTTTAACATTGCGTGTCTCAATATTTTTGTTCTTTGGTAACAAAATGAGTTGTATAATTATCCAGAACATGCAAGCACCATCTTACCGAGCATATTCGAATAAATCGTCAGTCCATTTCGACAATGCCCAAAGCCTGTATAAGCACCCATTTACAATATTAGGTATAGAAACTGTAACTGTATTATATAAACTGTAGTAACTGTAGATTGCATTTGTAACTTTATTGTGTATGTTTAGTGATGTAGAATAATTTATAATCAGCTGCATACTAGCAGCAGCTAACCAGGGGACTCATTTTTGAACTTTGAATGCCTAGGAACGTATACGGAACTTTGACAGATTGTATGAAAACACTATATTTTGTCTATGGATGTTACGAGTCCTCCATACAAGTTCCGTATACGACCAAGGCGTGTGAAGTTTGAGTACCAAGAGCCGAAACTGAACTGGAAAGTTCATGAACCTTATTCAATATTCATATTTTCGTTCCCGAGATGTGACAATGCGTTTCAACTACAGTTGTTAACGTAAAACGTTATGTCAGAACAACGGTTACAGTTCAGGGGCCTTAATTTTCAACTTGTATGGAGCATTCGCAACTTCCATAGACATAATAGTGTTTTCATACAATCTTTCAAAGGTCCGTATACGTACCCAGGCGTGTGAAATTGAAAAATAAGGCCCCAGGGGAGCGTTTTTTGAACTTCGCACGGTTTGGTCGTGTACGGAACTTGTATGGAGTACTCGCAACTTCCATAGACAACATAGAGATTCTCAATCTCAATCTGTTAAAGTTATAGACGTTTAGTTCAAAAAACGGTCCCCAGTTCAGTTTCACCTCACATTAGCTGAGTTAGCGGCAGTCGCAATAGGTTGTTTTTACTGCAACACATTTTACTGATTTATTAAAAACATAACATTGTAAATGCGTACTTACATGTATGCTGGATACATTTCCATTGAGCAAACTAAGTACATTCAAAATACACATTTCGAGATTCATCCGAGTAGGCAAATATTAATATCTATTCAATTTATAAATTAATAATTATTAAACACCAAATACAGAACAATAGTTTTACATTATGACAACAAGTTCATGTTAAATAGTTAACACACAAACCTACAACAAACATTTTATTATAAGGATCTATTCAGGTGGTGCTAGTAAGAGCACGAAGTTGTACATTTGATTTTCTAAATAGATATTAACACAGACGATATTTTAATACATTTTTACATTAAAATCTAAATTAGATTTACTGAAAACATGGTCACAATCATAACATAAAACAGGTAGAAATACTACGTAATCTGGGTAATAATATAAAATGGAAGACGTAGCAAATAAGAGTTATTTTAAAAACTGAGATGTCCAGCGGTAATAGTGCATTTATAAAAGTAAAATACTAACCAAGGCGTTTCAATTACTTTCAAAGTTGAAATAGTTTCTAAGCTTGATTCACTTACATATAAAACGGATTCTAAAATGGCAACTATATGTTATAGGCCAACATAATTTACTTCTAGCTAAGCTTATTGGTTTACAAACGTCTATTATGGCAATCATGTGTGTGTTGTGTAATTGCTATAAATCTGTACAAAACGTTGATTCAGGACTTACATAACAACACGAATATATTCATCAATAGTAGAGGTAAACAGTCAGACACACTAAAAATACAGATAGATTTTTAAAACTAACTGCTCATAAAATAATTATCATTCTGAATACAGTATCAACTAGTTCAGCTAGTAAAACCAAGAGATTTCAGAAAAATACTCGATTTATACTTGATATATGTACTTTAAAATAATCATCATTCTTTGGGAGCTACGAGGCCACTGCTCACAATAAGGAAGTTTCCTTTCTCATAAAAATTACAAAAAAAATGAAAATGATTTTTTTTTTAAATTACATTCGTTTAAAGATGTTAGAAATGTATGTTACACGTCAGACTCATAAATCCGTCGCGGGGCTTTTTTAGTTTCGTGCGGTCATGTTTAATAATTGTCAACTCCGTCATTTTTCAAGATAATTAAAAAATATTATTACTAAAAATATATTAAATACTAGTTTTTAGCCGCGGCTTCGCCCGCTTGATATTTTGATTTTTGACGCAATATCATTAGGTATAATTTATAGCATACCTATGTGTTATTCTGATAAATAAGCTATATTATTGCAAAGTTTCATCTCAATCCGTTCAGTAGTTTTTGCATGAAAGAGTAACAAACATCCATACATCCATCCTCACAAACTTTCGCGTTTATAATATTAGTAGGATAATATAATTTACCAAGTCTGTGGTGCGATTTACTAAAAATAGAACTGTAAAATGGGAAACCTCCTTATAATAGGCTGAATCAAACTTCTTCGGGGCTGTGAAGTTTGCTACAAGCTGCCCGGAACCCGATCCTCGCGCGGCTGTCGCACTTGAGCTTCAGCCAGAATTGGCCCGAGACAACTTTTGGCTCCCAATGATTTGAGTGATACGCACACTCTAATAAGATATCGAAAAAAATATTTCAAAAAACCTGTTTACCTCTGCCACTGACATTTAACAGTTGCTAATCTCAGTCCTAACATCCAGAATATTTGTGTGTAACCTAAAATATAGTTTTTATTGTTACATGTGAATTAAACACGATTATTATCTTGAAGTGATGGTCCATTCGACTGAATTTTATACTTTACAAAGCTACCTATCTAAGCCTGTGTAAAAATATGTATGGGCGACTCACTATACGAAAAAATTTGCCTATGTAAGCATATTTTCAGCTATGTATAGCGCTCTACTGCCTCGGTACAAGTACCGACAAAATATTTGTGAGATCAATGTGTTGAGTTTTGATAGCTTGTGCTTTGGGTAGGCTCGCCCGGTTTTCACGCAGTTTATCCAAACTCTATACAGACGCCTACAGTTTCGGTAACCTACTCGTTGAAATATAGGTATTTACAAGCAGATGTTTTGCAACGTTGTCATATTTACAGATGTTATATTCATCGGTATGAACCAATTTTGATATGGGACCAACCCTAGAGTCGCAAAAACAATCGTACATTTTGTAAACGTCAATGAACTATTCTGTTCCAAGTTTGGTTTAGTATACTCGTACTGAACACTGGCTTAAAGACAACAATCTATTTATATAAATGTAAATAAAGTTTTATTCATCAAAGAGTTCCCATGGAAATTAAATAAACTAATTTCGACAGATCATGTATGCTAGTTTGGCGTTCTAATAACTTCGCCGAGAACCGAACTTGGGTGCTTACTCCATCATACACTTATCAAAATTAGAGGAGCAGCAAAAGGTATTGAAGGGAGGTAGGTACATATAATCATACCTCCCACCAAACAAAAGTCAAAAAAACAGTCGAAAAAAAAATTTGGACCCCCCACTTCCCCCCCTTGCAGGAGCTATGTATACGTCCGTGGTCCAATAGCAATAGTTATGTTATGCATGACGATGAGTTTATCTACCTGCGTAAATATGGCAAAGATCTAAAACAACAGCTTATATATCTAATTCTGATATCACCAGACGCTAGAAATATATGTTTCAGCGCGGAACTTAAAATGATTTTACTGTTAGGTATATTTGTCTTCCGACGTTGCTCACGTAAACAACCCATCTCTATAAATGCAGCCTAAAGAGAACTGTATTGAATAGTGGAGTGTATGCCCGCAGTGCGCGGTCAGGCGGGCGCGGGCGCAGTCAGACGGACGCGGGCGCGGCAGCGCGTTCACTTGAGCCGCTGCGTGACGTTGGCGAGCGCCACCGCGAACGCTTGCAGCGCTGAGAACGGGTACTGGAAGTCTAGGGTATACGCGTTACCGTCTATCCGCCCGAACTGCATCACCTGGAACAGAGAAATAAACCGTCAGTATTAAATCTTCTGATATACCTGGATGGTCACTGATATAACTCTGAACCTAGCAACACTAGCCACCGCTATTTGTCTCGAACCTGTCAACACTAGACGTCCTGCGTGACGCGCCCGCCGAAGTCGAGCTGGTAGAAGGCTCCATCAAACACAGGCGGTACGAGCGGTAGAGCGGTACGTGCGGTACGAGCGGTAAAGGGCGGTACGGCAGTACCGCGACCGGACCTGTGTGAGCCCTTCTTATATAACCAGTACAATACAGATGCCCGCCCGTCTGCTATACCGCTCGTACCGCCTGTGTGTAAAGGAGCCTAGACTTGGATGTTCTCGTTCCGCATGGGCGCCTTGTAACTGGTAACTCTAGCCACATTTATGTCATACCTGTTTGTTGTGGTACTCGATCTGGAAGTTCTTGGCCGACTCCTGCGTGACGCGGCCGCCGAAGTCGAGTTGGTAGACCTGGCTGTTCTCGTTCCACATGGGCGCCTTGTTGTGCATCACCAGCTGCCGACGCGTGCCGCCCGCGCCGCCTGCGCCACCGCCGCCGCCGCCGCCGCTGACGCCGCTACTCGCGCTGCTCGCGGTCACGCCCGCGCGCTTTAACTGCAACAACGGATTCTTAGTTTGGATGCCATTTCTAGTAAATTTGTATATATTAGACAGGGTGGCTCGTCCTGGATACCTACAATTTCGAACTTTCAAACGGCTATGACGTACATGAAACTTTACCGATATTCAATACAATCTGTCGAAATTTCGTTTACGCCCTAGCTTATCGAATGATCAATTAATTTGTATAGATCCCCTGGTATCAAAGTAGCTACCAGAAGGCTATTCTCGTAGCTAATCGGTGAAAACAACCAGTAATTTTTAGTAGGTACCTATATCTTTTTATTGCGAATAAGTTCGCGTTTGACCATTATCTCACCTTTATTTTTTTTGCTACCAATATATTATGACTAACCCCCGAGGAGTAGGTGCCCATAAGGTGTAGGTACAAGGGGGTAGCCAGGCGTAGCCATATTTAATTTTTTCTATAAAAAGTAGTAATTAGCAAAGAAATCCAACAAATTTACTAAGCGCGAGCGCAGCGAGCGCGTATACTTTGAGACGTTTTTGACAAACTGTTTTGGATTTTGCAGCGTGAGAATGCACGGACCTATAATATTTTATATACTGCATAATGCAGGAACCCAGTCTAATCAAAATCAGAGACTAACTAGTTGCGTTGTAGGTTAAGAATGACCAGTGTTTTCTATGATCAGGTGTAGCTACCATATAATCTAAGGTAGCTACCGATCTGGAGCAAACTGTTTATATATCGAAATACTAGATTGACTGTGCAGTAGATCTTCATAACTAGGTGTCCCGGTATTGCAATCAAACTAAACTTTTTATTTTACAATTTAATCATTTGGCTAAAAGTTACCTGCTAGCCAAAAACTTCTGTAGGTATTTTTCTGCTCGAAAGACATGAGTTAATTTGTGTAAAGAAATTGAAAGTAAAGAACGCTTAGCTATAAGTGTGTCCACCGTCCATCTATCATAGACGTGCTTTTTGTGCACTTGTGCAGGAAATCTAAGACTGCCAGACCAAGTATGATATATGTTCATTATTGGTATTGTTGCTAATTCCATCAGCATCTACTCTAACTGGTGTGAGATAGGCGGTATGCGAGTATATAAATGTGTGCAAGACATTTGTACGAGTATCAGGTACCTTACTTGCGGTATTTTTTTACTTCATAAAATGTAGTCAATTTTAGTTGGTTCATCCAAAATTAAATATATTATGTATAACTTATTAAGCTACTATCGAGAAGAAAATCGAAAGTAAGAATTTAAGTTAAAAACGTTGGATAGCAGTTTTTGCTTTGGCTGTGCATATTTTGGTGTATAGCTTACATTTGTTACAGCATCTAAACATTTCGTAGGAGTGCGATTATAAAGGCATCTTTTGAGCTGATGTCGCGTCAACACCCAGGGTTGCCGATGCCCTTTTGCGTACCTAATTTTCCAAAAACCAAAGTGATGTGTGGAGATTTCTCCACTTATAGTTTTGTATGACTGAAACCGGTAGGTATACTAAGCGCCACACAAATCGGCGGATGAGAAGTTAGCCGCAGATCACACTTCGCTGTGATTTGCTAATTATTGCGCATGTGTGCTAAATTCCAACGCCACGTGTCGTAGTGGTGGAGGCATGAGGTTGGCGGGCAGGTGAGCCTCGGCGTCTTACCTCTCTGACTCCCGTGCATACCTATATTTCGGCTTTTGCGCAGCGTTCTGCGCATAACTTCCTATCCGTCGATTTGTGCGGCGCTTAGTATATCTAACTTTAAGCATGACTAATGTAAGTTTTCAGCAATTCTAGGTTGTCAGCGCAGATCCCCACCTTGCTAAACCATAGCGTAAAACCCTATCGCAATTTTTTCATATCCCCAATAGAGGTCGAATTCCCGGCAATTCGGGGAATCCCTCACAAATCGGCAACCCTGTCAACACCTGCGCGACCAAGCTTTAGCGGAAGCGTACAAATGCAAGTACACACCTGCTCGTTGACAACGACGGTCTCGCACTGAAAGACAAGAGATATACTCGCGGACGTTCGGACTTTACATTGGAAATGGTCGGCCAGTGCGGGCTACTGCTATCGTGACATTTTTCTCTATAGGTAGCCATCTAAATTAGCATTATATGTATTGTAAATGTCTAAAATAAAATAATTATTTACCTACCCAATCCTGCTTTGATAGAAAGTGTTAACGTGTAAAGAATTTAGTTTAGATAAACTCAAGCCTCAAACTAAAAATATTATTGCATGTTTATTCAGTTTTAGTTAAGTAACCCTTAACCCAGGGCTGTCCAAACTACACATCTTCGAGGGCCAATTAAATTTACTACAAAAGCTACAGGGCCGCAGAAAAAAATATTTTCGTTTTCAAGTAGGTAAAAAAATGTAATAAACATTTTTGGATAAAAAAATGTATTCTTAGTTATTATTCCCGTTAAATATCGCGTAAGAAAGTTTTTTTCCTATTCTCAATGTACCCAAATCTGCTGGATAAATCGGGAAATCCGTTAAGTTGGCCACGCTGAGCATACATATAACACACACCAACAAATACTCACTCTACAAAAACAAAATACTTTCGTGGAGTTATCCAGGGAATGATAGCTTCACTTTTAAATGATGCCATGCGAATAGATTGTTGCAAAAGCAAAGATAAATTATACCAAATATGTATTGATTCTGACAAAGAATTTTACTATTGAAACTATTTACATATGTCCAAATTTATTTTCTGATTAAAACGTGTTATTTGGACAGCCCTGCCTTAACCAATGGTATAATTTTTGAATGAATATGAAAAAAAGTTTTGGAGTGGAAAGTTTGTTAGGTTCCATGTCAAAGCCCCGGAAGAGTTGTTTAAATTTCTATATCTAAAGCAAAAGCGACAGTTCGAGAATCCTAGTTAAAAATTACCTTATTCCTAAGCTGTGCCTTCTGGAAGCTCTCGAGATCCCTATAGTTCTTGCCGTTGACCTCGCTGTACCCTCCGCCCGTGGAATATTCGTCGTCGGAACTTTCTGACGGCTTCTTGTTTCTTCTCCGGTTCAGCAGCGGGGAGTTTAGCAGTTGTCTGTCGGATCAATGAGAGTTACTTCAAGAAAATGAGAATTAAAGTACAATTACAACAGTGCAAATCGAAAAAGCGAGAAAGCTACTTAAATAAATGTTATACAGCTGATCGACGAATTCTAGGAGAAAAACTAGAGGAAAAAATCGCAAATGGAATTGTAACCAGAACTGTAAAAAAAAAAAAACAAAAAAGCAGGATTTTATCACAAACACTTTTATGTGTGTGATGTGAATCAATCAATGTGAACCGTAGCTATATAAAGCTTTATACAGCGGAAAAAAAAATCAGTAAAGTGCGACATTCTTGTACAATAATATCGAAACATCTTTACCTACCTATTCTAGGTATACCTAACCTAATCGGTCATTTTTGCTGAGGCGTTGGGTCACAAGACTTTTAAATTATTTTGTCTCCTTCGGACTTAGGTTTTAGGGATGTATCACTGTTACTTTTAAGACCCAACAAATACATTTAAAATGACGACACTCATAGATGTAACTAAGGGCACATGGTGGGCGGTAAAACCACCCTGAAAACATCTTTATCTACTCCAGAAAACTTGAAAGTATTTATACGTTCTAATTTTCTGAGGTAGGCGAAAATAGTCAGTTGCCCTAGAAAAAAACTCTAGCTACGCCAATGAACGTACAGGCCGATCAAACTTCTTGGCGTCTGTGAACAAACACGAAGCAACATCATTGTGCAGTAGTAAATTCGATTTTTTTTCGTTATGTCAGTTACACGAGAAGCGGGGATGTGTGCAGCTTGTAACTAACTTTACAGACGCTAAGAAATTTGATTCAACCAATATTACAACATTCAAACACATATAATTGTTGATGTCTACAAGCATAGTTACGTCCCGAATAGCATGTCAGCGGTGTAGTGGTGAGGTGGAGTCTCCCCGCGGTGCGTCCCGAGTGCTGTAATAACACAGTCGTCGTATACCTGAAGACCAACCTGATAGGCGAGGCGGAGGCGTGGCGCTGGCGGGGGCGAGGCGCGGGCGTGGCGGGCGGGGACGCGGGCCGCGAACGTGCGGGTCGGGGGGACGCGGGGGCCGAGCTCGTCTCGCGGCCGCGGGACTTGCGGCCCGCGCGGACTGCTAGCAGCCGGAGCGCCAGCTGCTCGAGGGAACCTGCGCAACAACGGCCCGCGGTCTTATGTCTATAGAGGCGCGAGCGCGCGGGGCCTGGGGACGCGGGACTTGCGGCCCGCGCACGGCTAGCAGGCGGACCGCTGCTCTAGAGAGCCTGCGTAACAACGGCTCAATGGCACGTTTTTATGTCCATTGTGGCGCGCGCAGAATTTCGAACGACTATGACGCCTGGTCTGAAGGGCGAGTATCTATCTGTGCGATTCCATACGTGTTTCATATGGTTCGTGCGTCGTAGTCATTTGAAGTAGTGCTCTACTAGTTGTTGTCATGCTCGATGCTAGTGTTGACTGTTACGATTGGATTTTTATGTGACCGTAGTTTTTGCATGCCGTGCATAGTGTGACTCATGTGGCTTTCACATTTCAGGAGTGGAATACTATAGATTGCAATTTTCGTTTCGTACTAGTAGGTACGGTTCGGTACGGTATGGCAGAAAGTTTTGTAAATAACTACGTTTAGAAGCCATTTCAAATCTAATCGCTTACTGAAGTTTACTAAAGCGTGTCATATACATAGCACGTATTCCAAATCGGCAATGGAATACGCCGCGTGGAATTTCACTGTTGCATTCCTCAGAGGTGCAAAGTACGGCACGAAGTAATTCGCCGAGCGCTCCACGCTCGCCGAGGAAACGCGCGAATCGGTGCGCTACGGAGGCGGCGTGCGCGGGGTCGGCGCGAGAGTCGCGGAAGGTGGAAAGCAACTAATTCGCTACTAACTATAATACTTGCTGTAGTCGGAGTCGCTGTCGGTGTTGTGCGCAGGCGCGGGGGGCGGGGGCGCGGGCGCGGCGGGCGGCGGGCGCGGCGCGGGGGGCGGGGGCGCGCCCGCCAGCGGCAGCTCGCTGGAGTCGAGCGAGCGCGACTTGCCGCAGCGACGCAGCGAGGGCGCGCGCGGCGGCGCGGGGGGCGTGCGCCGCGCCGTGCGCCGCCGCCGCCCCGCCACCAGCACGAGGCGGCGCGGCGGCTCGCCCCGCAGCGCCGCCACGCTCACGTGCGCGTGCAGCGGGTCCACCAGGTCCAGGTAACCCACGGAGCAGGAGCGCGGCATGCCGTGCGGCGCGCCGGCCGGCGACACGGGCACGGCGCCCGCGCGCCGCGGCTCCTCCTCCTCGCGCGCCTCCTCCCCGCTGCGCGCGCATAGCGACTTGAGGATGCGCGCGTTCACCTCGTACGCGTCGGCGCGCCCGCAGATGTTCTTGCGCAGCTTGGAGAGGCAGCCGGCGTCGGGCGCGGCCAGCTCGAGCGGCGCCTTGAGCGCGGCGAGCGCGTCGCCGGCGCGCGTCACGTACTCGGCGCGCGCGCAGAAGTCGCCGCGGCCGCCGCACGCCACCGCGGCCGGCGAGGGCCGCTCGAAGATGGTGTCGGTGGGCGCGACCGCGTTCTTGGGCGACTGCAGCGCGGGCACGGAGGCCTCGCAGCGCAGCGGCGAGATGGCGTGGCGGCCGGGCGCGGGCGCGGGCGCGGCGGCGGGCGGCGCGGGCTCCGTGTCGATGTAGGGGAACTCGTCGTAGAGGCGCGGGGCGGGCGCGGGCGCGGCGGGCCGGTCCACGAGCGTGAGCTTGCGGCGCATGTTGTCGTGGCGCGCGTGCCGCGGCGACTCGGCCGCCGAGTCCGCCGAGTGGAAGGCGTCCTCCTCGTCCTCGGAGAAGAGGTGCGGGTTGAAGGGCGGGTCGGGGGGCGCGGGCCCGGCGCCGGCCGCCGGCGGCTCCTCGCGCAGCTCGGTGATGGCGAGCGTCATCTGGCGCGGCTGCAGGTGCAGCAGCGACGTCTTGTACGTCACGGCGCCGAGGTTGGCCGGCACGTGCCGCGCCACGCCGTGCATCTTGAACTTCGTGCCCCAGATGTTCGATGTCACCTCCACCAGCCGCACGTCCTGTAACATTGCACATTCATGCAAGTGACTTTTGTTTATGTCAACCTGGTTGAGCTAACGTCTCCGTGTCATGCGACATCGTTACCTCGGGCAAGGAGTCGATAGGCTGGTTGTCCGTCGTCTCCTCCTTATCAGCGGCGGCGCGCGCCTTGCGCCGTTCGCGCGCGCGTCTCCGTCGCTGCAGCCGCGGCGACCCCGAACATCCTGTACACACAGTCATTATATGAACCACTATTGAATATTTTTGAACCAAAAACCAAATTTTCTTCTTCTTTCACATCATGATACACGTCTCATAGAGTGTACCGGCGCTGTGTGTGACATACCTTCCTCCCGCTCGGTGTCGGAGGAGGAGGTGTGGTGGGAGGGCAGGCGGCGCGGCGTGCGGGGCGCGCGGGGCGAGGCGCGCCCGCCCGACCCGGAGGAGGAGGACGAGGCGCCGCCGCTGCTGCTCTCGCGCCCGCCACCGCCCGCGCTCGGACTGCCATTTGGGATCAACACTTTCTCTGCAACACACGTTTATGAGTATCATTATTTATGTCTCAATGCCATAGACATAGAGTGATAAAATGACTCAATAGTATCAACATAAATACAGCTCGTACCACCTTACTACGGACCTTAGTGAAACATCTCATTCCATTAAATCCATCCAGGTACAAATACACGTACCTACAATGAGGTAGAAATATTCCAACAGTGGGTCGTACCTTCCGCCTGCGGGTCGAATATGACGAACTCGGGTCGGATCTTGCTAGTCCGGCGGCCTTTGAGGAGCGGCACCAGCCCGCCGAGGTGCTCGAGGTAGAGGGTGTAGGCTGGAGCCTCGTCGTCTCCCAGACGCAGCATGGTGCAGTGCAGGCGCGCGCCGCCCGCGGGGGGGCGGGACACGAATACACGCAGCTCCTGGGACTCCGGCACGTTGCACTGTACATCGTTACCAACACATTAACTGCTGGAAAACACGACGCGTGTGTTTTATACAATTTTACGGAAAATCACACACACGTGTGTGTTTTCAGGAGACATATAATCAATCAATCTCCAAGAGAAAAATATGATGATTGTACATATTTACAAGTTTTGTAGTTACAGAGCTGCTGAATATTTCATGATATTGAAACTGAATTGAACAGATTGAAAAAGTGAAATTAAAAGTTTTGCTTTATTGTGAAATTTATAGGTTTTCGAAACACAAGATTCCAAAGTTTAAAAATGTGATATCTCAAAATTAATGTTATTCAACAAATTATTTTTTTCACTGGGGGTCTAAACGTTAAGGACTCTCCGTTTTCTTTTTTATTATTTTATGATTATGTAAAGCGAGAAATTCAAAAGAAAGTTGTGACATGTAAAGAGCATAAATGGTAATTGGTCGTTACCCGTATAGTGTGCGCGAAGAGGTTGTTGAGCGCGGGCTGCAGGCGCGGCGGCAGCGGCAGGCGCGGCGCCAGGCGCGGGTGCAGCAGCGCCTGCGCCGCCCGCACGCGCGCCAGCAGCTGCAGCGGCGCCACGGCCCGCCACACGCGCGCCGTGCACACGCGCCCGCCCACCGACACGAACACGCGCCGCGCCGCATGCCCCCACGTCAACGCCGTCACCGCCGCCTGCGACACGCGTCGTGTTATACCGTGTTACCTATGTGCCATGTTATACGGCGATACGTGCCATGTCATACCGCGACCAACCAAGCAGCACAAGGAAGCTGTTTAAAGACTGCATAACGGCATGCGTTGAAAACATGCCCCCACGTCAGCGCTGTCTAGGCAAGGACAAGAAGGGACGCTAGAATAGGCAAGAGTACAGCGACCCCCAACCCAACAGAAAATAACATGTCAATATCGATACAAATACGCGCCTGTTGCTGCCGCTATGTTGGGTGCCACACCAGCATAGCTACTCTCCCGGGATGCGACCCTAGTAGATATTAATAACATACACATCTATTCTTCTCTTCGCTTCTACAGTTTTTTCTCAGCCATTTTCAATATACAATGACTCCTGGACACTTGCTAGTGAAGGTACCCAGAGTGGCACTTTACAATAAGCACAAGAAATAGCCAATGGGTAGATACTACCGACCTGCAGCGGCACTAAATATATGGACAAGTATGCCCGTTATATGGCCTGTCGTCAGATTCATCACTTGTTGCCGCTGGGCGGTAATAACGTTGGCGCTTAGTTCTACAAAAACATCCATACATTTTTATAGTTCTTTGCTAAGATTTTTAGGGATTGTACCCTGTGTTTGAAATATTAAATAATGCTTTTATTTCAAATTCAGATATATTTTAGATCACGGGCTCCCAGAACCAGGTAGGTATCTCAATTTTATTTGTTTTCCCCATACACTAAACAAATATTATGTTACTCTCACATTGTTGCAGGGGACTGTCACCGTGTAAATCAGCACCCCGGCGTCCGAGTAGAACTTTACGACGTTCTTGTAGGGCGGAGCGTCCGGCGGCTCGTCGGGTTCTGTGAAGATATACAAACGGTATACTTAGTGTATACGGTAGATTGTCTACAAGTCTCCACAATTCATACTTTAGAAAAAAATACAGATTAACCATAGATTAAATAAAAACGCAACATAGTAATTATATTAGACGAGCTTTATAAAATATATCAGCTGAAGCCCCACCAAATCTCGCGAACTACGGAGTATAGAGTTATACTCTTTTGGGTTTGAGGGTGTACCTATAAAGAGTGAAATCATGTGATAATAGGAATGATGATTATATCTATATATAACTGTACTGTACCAGCCTTTTAATAGTCCACTGCAGGCCTACCCACGAAGGGTGATTGGGCCATATCCACCACGCTGGCCCAATCCGGGTTGGTGGATTGACATACGCCATCGAATTTCTTCTACGGACGTATGCAGGTTGCCTCACGATGTTTTCCTTCACCGAAAAGCCAATGATGTGAAATTCCGTACATAAGTTCCAAAGAAACTCATTGGTACGGGACCGGGATTTGAACCCACGACCTCAAGAATGACAGGCCAGCGCTACAACCACTAGACCACCACGGCTATTATATCTAACTACTGTTAGCCAAAATAATTGGTTGTCTGTAAAGTTGGTTTACGGACGATAATTTTACGTGATAACACCATAAGAAAACATTGTTGAATCAACAACTGAATCAAGCCGAACGGTTAGGCTGATCGTGCCTCTCTATCACTTGCACGCTTGGCTCAAACGAAACGTGACACTTTTTCAAGCGTTCAGCCGGCGTTCATCAATTTATAAGCCGTCAAAAGAAAATGTTGGCAATAGTAAAATTTAAAATGAGTGAGAAAATGTTAGCAATAGTAAGTGCGCGTGCGCCAGTCGACGGGAGCGAGCGCATTCCCTGATGAAGGAGTACTAGTTTTACTCCGAAACCGGTCGGGTTTCCCAGCGGCCCGGCCGTACATCATACGTGAGTGAAAACCGGTGTTTTATTTAATATTTAATAATAGTAAAATTGTTCAAAAAGTTGTACTTAAGATAACAGACGGAGTTCATCGCAGAATATTTAAATAAACCACCGCACAATTTAAAGACTCGTACAATTTCATTTAAAGATAAGGAAAGAAATACAGAGCGATAAAATTGAAGAAGGGCTCTTATTATAGCGGCAATAAAATACAAGGGCACTTAATTTGTTAAATTAACACAATACCTTCGGAGTAAATTGTCCTCGGCGCTCGCAAATTAGCTGAAGCCCGAGAGACTGTTAAAGTACCTCAGATACTCGTGCCAAGGTTTTGTTTTGAATACAGTTTTATGACCATCTCATGACAAAATCACACGGGTGATTAAACAACAGTTCACAGAAAAAGTAAGCAGCGTTTAGGTCACAAAGTAGTCGGCCGAATAATAAGTCGGTGAAGTCAAGCTACAAACAGCGCGATAATCAATCAATGCGTAACTTTATGTGAGCTTCAGTCAGGATTGGATATTGCGTAGCTTGTAGCTAACTTTAAATCCGCTGACTTGTATGATTCAAGTGAGAACCAAGCAACCTGTGGACGTAGGATACTAACCTAACTATACGTTCGCGTTTTGAACTTCGAACCACAAACGTAAGTAAATAATTTTTCACCAAAAATGACATAAGCTCCCGATTTCAACCGTATACAGTTTTCGAATATTTTGCACGGATCGATGTAGTTATTTTCACATTATTGTTGATTATAAAAAAAAACTCAGCCCATTTCAATAAAATTCAAATGGGACCACAAAAAACAGCTTTTTTTTTTAAATTGGTTAAAAAGAAAAATATTTTTGGCTCTACCAAAATTTTAGAAGAAATCATCAAGTATTTACTATTGATCTAATGCTATCTTTGTGAACAATCAAATATCAATCAGAAAACAATATCTTTGTGAACTTCGACAAGTTTTTTGTACTCTTGACTTGAGTCATATATGTAACAACCTTGACAAGTTCACCAATTGATTGTTGCGTATCATGCTATGACATACAGGTACTTGAGGGTATTGAGGAAAGATAAAGCTTTTATTAAAGAAAATTGTTTGATAATTATAGATTCGCCAAATTACAATGAGAGTTACGGCAGCGTAATACGTCCACCTACAAGGTGGAAAGATGATCTCATCAAGACCGCAGGGTCGCGCTGGATACAAGCCGCTTCCAATCGGTCTTATTGAAGGTGGCCTATGTCTAGCATTGGACGTCTTATGGCTGATGGATGGATTGATGGTTGACAATGAGAGTAAGTAAATTACATAGTTGCGTTTCAATAAAAATTTAACTCCTGATGTACGACAATGATATCCAACAAAATCATAATATCTCTGCAAAACAGCATTATTTAAACGAAAACTTGCACAAAACCTACAGAATTAGTCGTCAATATACTGTACCGACCTTAATAGTCCACTGCTGAACATAGTCCTATCAACATAGGGCAATTGAGTCCTATCTACCACGCTGTCCCATCGTTTATATCGATTCTTACACTCCATCAATTTTTTTCAACGAACGCGCGAACGTATGACAAAACCTCAAGACGTTTTCCTTCACCAAAAAGTCAGTGGTGTGAAATTCCGTACATAAATTCCAAATAACTATTACAGGGCCCACGAAGCACGATATTATACTGCAAAATATATAGGCACGACTAAGTTATCGCAACCCAGTAGTCAAGCCATCAACCCCAATGGCTTTATGAAGAACAAAAACGATCTCATCATTTAGATTTGCCAAAATGCTTTCTCAAGATCCAACAAATTTATCTTTCAAAGATTAAAATATACTTTAGTGAGCATCATCCACCTGCTTTCCAGAGATGTACTTTAGCTTTAATCTCGCTTTTAGGGGCGAATTAATCCCCTAACTGTTGATAATTAAGATCCAAATTCATTGCCCAGTAAGAAGATTGTTTTACGATTATATATCTTGTTTACTTCACACGTCCCTTGCGATTCGCTTCTATCCTATCATCGTATATACGTCTATGGTCTATAAAATTTACTATGTCGTAAATAAAGGCTCGGATTGAAAAGGAGCCACCCGTTTCTTCATGTATCAAGAGAAAGCAATTCAAAGTAATCTTTTTGATAACTTATTTTCACCTATGTTTTCAAATTGTGCGTTTCAGTTCTGTACATAAAGTCAAAACTGTTTTACGAAGAATTCAGAACAATGGCTTGAAACTATGTCTTCATAAAATAACACACACAATTTACGATGGAATGGAACTATAGATAAATCTAGGGGAACATGGTTCGTGTTGACTTTTTTCTACGATTACAGAGTATCTTAGAAAAACAGATGAGAAGAATATTTAATACAAAGATTTTTATAGTTCACCTGAGTCCCTATCAATCTTCGAAATATTATTATGAAAGTTTTTATAGCAGAACATTTCAGTTACAAAATATTTTTATCGTCATAGAAATCCTACTACTCAGCGCAATAACGCGACATTGTAAGCTAATTCTTTTTGCTCACATTGTAACCCTGCCATTGGAACTAGGTACCTACTCACTTTTACTTAATAATCTAAAGATACTTTAACATTAGAAATGAAAAGATTTAGTTTAAAATGTTTCTAAAACCTAAAACTAAGGAACGAGTGAAAAACAAACGAAGCGTCATATTTTACTGCAATGATCAACTTCCATTCCAGAAATAATCTGTGTATGTATGTAAGTAGTAGTCTATGTAGGCTTATTTTTATTTTATTACTGTTTTACAAATCCTGTAATAATAACCTGGCAATAAGCCTTGGTGGTCAAGAGCCCTTACAATCGTGAGGTCGTGGGTTGAAATCCCCGATCCCGTACCAATGAGTTATTTAGAATTTATGTACGAAATTTCACACCACTGGCTTTTCGGTGAAGGAAAACAGCGTGAGGCAACCTGAAAACGTCCGTAAAAGAAATTGGATAGCGTATGTATCCACCAACCAGGGGCCTTATTTTGTAAGCGCTCTGGCGTGCGGCTTCGCTTTTCCTCCCGCTCGCTCTCGCGGCGTGAGTAACTGGCGCGAGCAGGAGAAAAAGCGAAGCCGAACGTCAGAGCGCTTACAAAATAAGGCCGCAGTACTGGGCCAGCGTGGTGGATTTGGCCCGGTCACCCTTCGTAGGTAGGCCTACGTCCTGCTGTAGACTATTAAAAAGGCTGGTACAGTAAACACACCCTGTCGTCTAAACCTATTGTTAATCCTTTCTTAGTAACGTTTGCCTGGAAAACAATGCTTATTAGCGATAAGGCCACAGATCGTTGAAGTAGTTATAAGTTTGTTTTCCTAGTTTATTTAAATTTTGATGTCTACAATAAATAATTAATCAATCAATCAATCTAATAGTCTCTACATAATAATGATTGAGCTGGCAAAGGCGTACTAAATATTTTAAAAGCGGACTTTACAAAAGAGCTGTACTACTACAGTCCTATCGTAAGTTTTTTTCTTCTATAATGAATTAATGACCATACTTTGTAAAACGGTTCAATAGTATTGAAGCAGAATGCCTGTCAAAACATCATTACACCTGAATACATTTTAATGTACGCCTATCGACAGCACAATCGGTAGAAATACTGAATCTAGTTCACCGGGTTAAATACCTAGTAATGGTCGCTCAAATTAACTTGGGAGGCATTTTCTACTCGTATTCTTGACAAGTTTTCTACCGGTCAACGTAGCCACGGTGATAATATCGCGAAATGATTTACGATTTTCGGATGTTGCTTTGAAAAGAACATCGATAAACAATTTGAACGAAATAAGAACGATTTGTGTGAAAATCTCCGTCCAGATGGACGTCCTATGTCTGATGGATGGATGGTTGGTGTGAAAAGCATAGTTAATAGCATGTTATCATTATTATGTTTTATTAAGAGAACTTACCAGCTAAGAGGGTCCCAGCAACCGCAAGCAGTTCTCTGGAGTTAGCCCACTCCATAGCCAGTATGTTTCCTTGTATACCGGTCGCGACCCGCACGGGCTAACGTCATCATTACTATGTCACCGATATAGAGCAACCGCCAGCACGTACCATGATACGTGACGACATAATTTTGTAGAGAACTTACCAGCTACCAGATCACAGCAACCGCAAGCAGTTCTCTGGAGTTAGCCCACTCCATAGCCAGAGTATTGCCTCGCATGCCAGTCGAGACCCGCACGGGGCTGACGTCATCATGGCCAATCATCATACAATCTAGCCGTTCCCCAGATCAACCACCAACACGTGCTGTTATATGACGACATAGTTTTAAAAAGAGAACTTACCAGCTACCAGTGTCCCAGCAACCGCAAGCAGTTCTCTGGAGTTAGCCCACTCCATCGCCAGCGTATTCCCTCGCATGCCCGTGGAAAAACGCACGGGACTGACGTCATCATGGCCCGTCATCATCACAATCTCGCCGTTCCCCAGAGCAACCGCCAGCACGTGATTGGCGTTGCTCTCAGTATCGTCGCCTTCCTCCATTTTAAATTTTTCGCACGACCATGCCATCGATGTGATGCCTCCTTCGGCTACTAGTTGGACCTGTCAGCAGAATTCTTTATATGAGTATTCAGCCAAACATTGAACTCAAAAAATAGATAGGTACCTAGTGTAGAAAAAAAAACTACACAATCTATTTAAATATTTTCAGGCATTCGCCGTGTGAATATGAACATACTTTTTAAAGTGTAAACTTTTTTTTGAAGTGGGTAAAAGATAAGATAAGATAAGATAACGTTTATTTTGCTCAAAAAGTTACAGGTTTTGGAGTTAGTAAATCTTGATGATGCTTAAAGTAATGTTAGTAGGTAGGTACTTAGATTAAATTTACAAACTTCCAGAGTGGAACCCTAAATCTCACACTAGGGTGGTCCTGTGTCGTGAGATTTAGTCTCTTCCGCTTTTAGATAAGACATCTATCTCATAATTATTACCTAATGTAATGAAAAGAGTGACTTAACAATGAGTTCTTAGTAATTTACTTAAATAAAAGTACAAGTAAGTAATTTCCATTTTTCGATTGCGTAATGTTTGTGTGTAGCGTGCATGTTGGTGTGTGAGTGGGTGTATGTTGCGAGTGTGTCTGTACAGTGAGGGCTTTGCTTAATTAATACTTTGAAGCAACTGGCGTGTTTATTATTATTATTATTTTTTTATTCTTTATTTTAATAGATGTGGATAAGGTGGGACGAGATTTTAGTGTTTTTTAAGAGTGTCTAACGTGGCAGGTATTCCTATGGAGTCATTTTTAGAATGTTTTCGGTTACATATTTATCTATTGATTATTAGTATGTTTTCAGTTGCGTTGCGATCTAAACAAGACAGCCATGTCTTGATTTTAGTTTTGCAAACAAAACGCGTTGTATGCAATATTTTGAGGGAGCTGTCGATACGTTGGTATAAGAATGGTCCTCTAAAATAAAATGAACGCTGCGCAAAAGTGGTTCTTGTTCGAGGGGTTGACCATACATTTCGTCGCACTGTTCTTGTTTGGGAGATCGTGTTTAAGGCTGTCTTATAAAACCGCAAAGCTACTGCAAGAATGTAAAGCTGCCGAACCGTTAAGTATTTAGTCTCCTTGTATAGTTCGACTGTTGGGTAAAGGAATGGCTTCTTGTATGCGACTTTAAGTATCAGCCTCTGGGCACGCTCAATTTTTATGAACAATGTTTTGTTCGCGGACCCCCAACACACTATGCAATAGTTTAGAATAGATTGACATAGAGCTTGGTACAAAATTCTAAGAGTACTGGGATCACACACTCCACCTATTTTCTTAAATATATGTGACATTTTTCGTAATCGAGCACTCAAATTTGGCTTTCCCAGTTGAGTCTATGGTCGATGGTAACACCAAGATATTTTATTGCTGTAACTCTCTCGAGGTCTGGACAAGTGCACGGCTCGTTGGCATGGGGGAAACAAGAGTGAATTCGAAGTGAACTAGAGCTTGGATATGTTCGCTGAGTAATACAAAAGGTTATATACTTTGTTTTGGTCGCATTAAGGGTTAATAGGTTCTTTTGCAAACATTGGGCTACAATTGATAGTCCTTGCTGCGCTACTTCCATAGTCTCCGTCCAACCTTTGCCATGGAAAACTAGTGCTGTGTCATCAGCGAAGGTGAATAGTTTGGCCTGGTTGACCTTGAGCTGACAGAGTTCATTAATATAAATGAGAAAAAGGGTAGGTCCGAGGACACTGCCCTGAGGGACGCCGAAAGAGATGGAGGTATAGTCGCTGTAACTATTCGATAACCGAACCCTTTGTTTTCTATTACAAAGATATGAGTGGAACCAATTTAGCGTTGAGCCACGGATACCAAGAAGTTCTAATTTCCGGAGCAGTATTTTCCAGGAAACCGTGTCGAATGCCTTGGCCATATCGAGAAATATGGCTACACAATTTAGGTTTCGGTCAAGACATTCGGTTACGTGATCAACTAGAGCCACTACTGCATCTTCAGTAGACTTATTTGAGCGAAATCCGTATTGGTTTGGAGATAATATATTGTTCTTCTCCAAGAAACTCAGGAGCCTTTTGTTGACTAGTTTTTCTAGTATTTTTGACAGAGAGGGCAGTAAGGATATCGGCCGGTAGTTTGATACTGTCGCTTTGTCACCAGACTTGAAAATTGGACAGATGTCTGCGATTTTAAAACAACTCGGCACTACTCCCTGGGACATACTTAAATTGCAAACATGGGCTATTGGTGTGGCTAAGACATGGCTAGCACGTTTAAGTAAGTCATTACTAATTTTGTCGTGGCCTGGAGCAGATTTTGGCTTAAGGCCAGAAATGATTTTAATTATTTCAAACTTGTCCGTGGGTGCGAGAAAAAATGAATCGACGGGAGAATTTTCATTGACAATTTCATTCATTGACATTGATAAAAATGTTCAACTCGCGTCAGGACACGTGACCTGGTCGAAAATTCGTAAGGCGAAGGAAGAGTAGACCGCCGTCGCGGTGCAGGAGAGGAAGTAATATCTCACTCTCTTTCTACCACGCAGCGAAAATGTATGGCTGCTTTTGTTTCTTTTAAGCGGCGCAGGGCGTTTGCGAGAGAGTGCGTGTGTGATATCGTATTTTACTACATAAATGATAGTACTTTAAATGTTTAAGTTTTCACTTCTGCAGGCACTCCCGGAGTGCAACTCTTTATTTTTTTTTACCTTACTTTCAGGCATATGATAAGTGAAATTAGTTATATATACATTGATAGCTATTGATGTTAACGAAGATTTAAGTTCCCAGAATGGCCTGTACCGAATGGTGTTATAATCATTGAGCAATGGCGCCCAACGTGGGTCTGAATGCAAATCGAGTCGAAAGTCTCTCTTTTTTATTTTATCACGATCATGCACGGCACATTTTAAGACAGTTAATATAGCTTAAACCAAAAGTTAGCATTTAAGAAGCATAGAGAAAATGATCCAAGGAATGGTGCTCACCCAAGACAAAAGATTAGCATTTCAACGGGGCAAGGTGACTAACCTTTTGGGTTCACGACCCGCGGACGGTGACTTAAAATCAGTTTTTTTAAATTAATTACAAACATTTTTATGTCTTATTTATTTACTAAATATCTAATTCTTGTACATAAATAATTCGTCAGGAAATCAATCCCAAAAACGTGGCATTGCCTTGGAACATTTTTCCTCCTTACACGTATACCATACAATACATTATTATACAGATAGTGGTTGAATCTTGATTTGGTTGATTTCCGCTACATCGTGGGGATGCCTCTACGCAGCAAACTGATGTATAACGCAGCAACTTCCCGTCCGGAAACTAATCGACAAACTGAGTTCGATGGAAACAAGTTAATGAGCCAGTATTTATGTAAGTAGTTATTGTTCTGAGGCAAAGTACCTAGTTAGTAGGTATAGACTAGGCAAACCACGAAACCACAAAACAAGTTTGAATAATAATTTTCAAAACCTCTTTCAAAGAGTACTTACAACATGACAAAACACACAAACTCTGTTTTGGACAGACTATAACTTTTCTACACAATTTGAAACCGTCGAAAAAATTGTAAAATCTCTGACACCAGGGCTAGCAACCCGTCCTATACGAGCTTACTTTACAGTCGAAAACTAGCATCATCGGTCCAACTCTAGTCAATCTACTGTTGGACATAGGCCTATCCATTAACACACATTTCTTTCGATCCTACCAACCCCATTCACGAGGCCCTTTTGTACCCTAACGTTAGAAAACATTACATATTGTTGCAAGCAATAACTGAGTATTGAGTAAAATAACTACGTACTATAATTGTAATCACCTTTGGGATGGCTCTGCCAAATATCATCTGGAGGCTCTGGAGTCGATTGAGAGGCGAGCCAGGAGGCTGATTGGCAACGACACCTTGACTAAGACGCAGCTGCAAAGTCCTGAGCATCGTCGCAAGGTAGCGTGTTTGTCGGACTTTTACCGGATACACTTCGGAGAGTGCGCCCAGGAGTTGCACAATCTAGGCCCCCTGCCCCTTTCTTCTATCGTACGGCTAGACGGACGCGACCAAAGCGCCACCCTTTTATGGTGGACATTCCGCGCGTTAGAACCAAGCGTTTCGAATCATCTCATTCCTCATTCGAACCGCCGGAATGTGGAACGCTTTGCCTGGGTCTGTCTTCCCGTTAAAGTACAACGTGAGTGTCTTCAAATCCCGGGTAAATAGGTATCTTCTAGGTAAGCGTGCTACACCCTAGACCGCACATCTGCTTAACATCAGGCAGTGTGTAGTCAAACGAGATCCTATTCGAAATAAAAAAATTACACAACTATATTTATATAATATTAAATAAAACACCGGTTTTAACTCACGTATGATATACGGCCGGGCCGCTGTGAAACCCGACCGGTTTCGGAGTAAAATTAGTACTCCTTCTTCATCAGGGAATACGCGCACTCCCGTCGACAGTCGCACGCGCACTGATATAGAAAGTTATATTTATATAACTTTCTATTCATTTGCGGTGGAAGAAACACCAGCGTAGCGGTTAATTATCTCTATTAATAAGCTCATAGACAAAGGCTGCGACGACTTGACCCATTTCTCGAGGTGCGTTAATTAGGGGCCGCTGTACACGGGACGGGAAAACCTCGCGGCTAGCGTTGTAATAACTTTATCATAGTTTCTTTACAAGGAAAAAAGATAGTGCGTGGAGTCCCTCCGCGCGGAGGAAGTGAAACTTCGACGCAACAGTGCTTTCATACCCCCTCCATGGTAGCGTTAAACGTTGCTGGAATTCGCATTAGAAGTTTCACTTTAAAAAGTATTGAAATATCTCATTTTATACTAATGTCATAAATGCAAAAGTAGCAATCCGTAATACCTAGATAGTAGCTACTGCCAGGTTATTTGTTTCTTGAATCACTATAGTATAAAACGAAGTCGCTTCCCACTCTCTGTCTGTCCCTATAATAATAAATAAACATTTATTTCAGGCACACAACCCATATGAAAAGACATAATTACATAATAGAAAAGAATAATATATGCTTATATCTTTAAAACTACGCAACGGATTTTGATGCGGTTTTGTTAATAGATAGCTTGATTTAAGAGGAAGGTTTATATGTATAATACACCTGTGCGAAGCCGGGGCGGGTCGCTAGTGATATAATAATACATATATGAAGATCTTAGTTTTTAAACATTATAAGCATACTTATAATCGCATATCGAGTGATACACGAGACCGAGCTATCGGTTCAAAAATGCAGCCCCTGAGTGAATAATGTAGGTAAGTCGCCATGCGTCTAAATCTAAACTTCTAAACTAAATTCTTCACCTTAGACCACGCTTTCTATCAGCTGAGTTGGCGATCAAAGGTTGATTTATTCACAATAAATAAAAGGGGCTGTACAACCCCAACAAAGACGAAGAAACGTGAAACTAGACGTGTTGACAGCATTGCGCATAAAACTAGCAGCTGATGAGGACGAAGGTTCTTAAATAAAGACCATGTGAACAGACGAGCCAATCAAGGCCACTAGAACACGCGAGGTAGAAGCCGCATCCAACGGATACCTTTAAAAATCGGGAAAGAAACAGATGGTCCTCTAAGCTAAGTCATCCTAGGTATAAGGTATAACTGGGTGTTATAACTCTGGGCGAAATCTGGGCCCATGAGACAAGCTTTCAAATGATCTGTATTATCTTGGTTAGATTTTTCTCTGAACAATATACAACGTCTCTTTAAAAGAAAAAAATACGCAATTTCAGGGTAATGGAAAACCTTTATGATAGTGATGGATATCATGATTTTAAAAGAAAGTCCCTATAAAAGAAAAAAATCCGCAATTTCAAGGCCATGAAAAACCATAATGATAGTGATGGATATCATAATTGTAATAGAAAGTCTCTTTAAAAGAAAAAAATACGCAATTTCAGGGTAATGGAAACTTTAATTATAGTAATTTTTTTTTTTACAAATACAAATCATTTATTAAGCATATTGTTTACATAAACCTTAAAAGTAACTTAGAGCTAGACTTTAGAAATGCTAAGTAGAAGGTTGCAGGTTGATGGCGGGCCCTGCACTAGGAAAATCCTGTATCGCAGGGTCCAAAACATAAGCGATTACCAAATAAAGGGGTATAGGTGCGACTTTTAAGTTAAGTTACTATTTTATTGGGTGATTTATACACAATATAAAATTAAATTAAAAAGTGACAAAATAACACAAGAAGCGCCACAAAACGATTGTGTGTGTGTGTGTGTGTGTGTGTGTGAGTGTGTGTGTGTGTAACACCGCAATACACAAGATCTCATGAGAGTCAAGGTTTGCAGTGTTACACGTGTGTGAGTGTGTGTGTGTGTGTGTGTGTACATGCGCGCGCGTGTGAGTGTGTGCGTAGGTGAGAGCGTATGAGTTCATGTCAGGTGGTAACTTTTAGTAATTTTTCGGTGTCGTCGTACGAAAGGTTGCTTAAGAACTTTATTAGGGCAGCTTTGCATTCTCTTGGTGTTTTAGAATATATCGAAAGTTGTTTATTGATCTTATTGTAGATATAAGGAAATCTGAAAAATGGAAGACGTTGTGCAAAGGCAGATCTAGTCGGTGGTTCATTAGCTCGGAATAGACGCCTTTTTGATGAGCTGGAGACAGTTTCACAGGACATTTTCCTATGAACAGCCAAACTAATCTTTAGAATATACAGTTGGCGAACAGTCAACACTCCTGCTAAGGTGTAAAGGTCTTCCGTCGGGTGCCTATAGGGCAGCTTAAGCATCACTTTGAGCACTGCTCGCTGGGCTCTTTCTATTTCTATCATGGACGTGGTTCCAGCTCCTCCCCATATTGTTATGCAGTAGCATAATATAGATTCGCAGAGAGCTACGTAGACCAGACGTAAAGTTTTTACATTAGCAGCATGACGCAGGGCTCCCATAACATGTATAAGTTTCCGAACTCTCTTTGCCAAAGTGGAGATATGCATTTTGAACGATAGTTGCTCGTCAATTATGACACCCAGATATTTAATGGTA
This sequence comes from Hypomecis punctinalis, assembly GCA_949316475.1. Taxonomy (NCBI): domain Eukaryota; kingdom Metazoa; phylum Arthropoda; class Insecta; order Lepidoptera; family Geometridae; genus Hypomecis; species Hypomecis punctinalis. The sequence continues at coordinate 4,520,734 of OX438805.1, forward strand.
GGAGATCGGAAGATTATTTCACAGTTGCAAGACGATGTGTTACATGCGGAGTGGATTTTGAGGACAAGACGTGGATCTGGCGCTGAAACTTTTGTCTTATGGAAACAGAGGTACTTGGTTTTTCCCAGGTTTAAGGTAAGTAAATTCTGGTCTAACCACTGTTTGATGCGAGTCATGCCGCTTTCAGCCCTATTGAGTGCTGATTTCCACGTGGTACCGTGAAATAGAGCAACAGTGTCATCGGCGTAACAAATAAGATCTGCGTTCTCACGGCATGCCGTGTGTATGTCATTGACATAAAGAATGAAGAACGTCGGACCGAGTACGCTGCCTTGAGGAACTCCGAAGCATATAGGCTGTGTGGTGCTGATAGTAGTGCCTATTCTCGTACACTGTCTTCTCTCGCCAAGGTAACTGGAAAACCATTGCAGTGCCAGCCCTCTAATTCCAGATAGTTTCATCTTTTTGATTAGAATTGCCGCTGAAACGGTGTCGAAAGCCTTGGCGAGATCTAGGAAAACACCTACAGTTTTATGACCTTTATCTAGGTTAGATGCTACTTTATTAGTCAGAAGATCCACCGCGTCTTCCGTTGATTTTCCTCTCCTAAACCCAAACTGTTGATTTGAGATAATACCTCTTTTATCGAGGAAGGAAACAAGACGGTGATTCACTATCCTTTCGAGAACTTTAGAGAAAGAGGCCAGGAGAGATATCGGTCGATAATTTTCGGGAAGGTTTTTAGGACCACTTTTATGTATCGGTGTTACGCTTGCCAACTTCCATTGCTGGGGGAATGTGCCTGTTGATAAGCTAAGGTTAAATATGTGAGTGAGCGGTTTTAAAATTTCAAATTTTATGGCTTTGATCAAAGAAGGTTTGAACCCATCGAGGCCAGGCGCGCTATCTGGTTTTAATCTATCAATGAGTCTTCCAACTTCCATCTCGTCGGTCGGCTGCATGAAAAAAGAATCAGCGGGTTTCGTACGTACACATTTGTGGCTTGTATCTGCAGCTAGCTCTTTCTCCTTTTTATTCAAGGATGTAAGCAGCTGACTCGCGAGCTGACTCCCTACATTTGCGAAGTACTCGTTGGTGTAGTTTGTAGATTCCTGAGAAGTAGATTTGCATTTTAGCAGGTCTGATGCTGGTGATGGTCTAAGTGGGCAGTCAATTATGTTTTTGATCGACTGCCAAAGAGATTTCGGATCATTTTTGTTGGCTTCTAATTCATTACTTTCATGGTTGCACTTGAGTTTGCGTAGTAAGTCGTTACAGAAGTTTCTATACCTGTGATAAATATGTCGTTTTAAGGCATCTGTTGGATATTTTTTTGTGTCCAAGTGTAGTTTGTCACGATGTTTCATGCACCGGATAAGGCCAGGAGTAATCCATGGCTTTAAAACATACTGTGACCTGCTAACTCTTTTAGTAAGCGTGTTTTTATTTACGGCTGCAGCAATGACTTTATCTAGTTCTTCGACTGCGTCGTTGACATTTTGCTTTTCTAAAATACTAACCCAATCATTGCGGTGTAGCTCATCGACCACGGCACCATAGTCTGTTTTGGTAATGAACCTATTTCTTTTTACAGGTGTATTTTGTGTAGGTAAGACTAGGCCTAAAGCAACTAAAGCGTGGTCAGTTATGTCAGTTTTTCCAACCAATCCTATTATGTTTTTAGATTTCGATCTTATGAAGATATGATCGAGGCATGATTTGTCTCTGGTGGGTTTCGTGATTGCTGGCTGCAAGTTCAGTTCAGACATCATACACATATACTCATTAGCTGATTCATCCAGTGGACTCAAAATGTTGATGTTGACGTCTCCTCCTACAATGACAGGGACACCATTCCTGACCATTTCGATTGCGTTGCTGAGAGAATTACAAAACTTCTTTAAACTTTTAAAAGAAGGGGAGCGGTATATAGCAAAGATTGTAGCGGTTTTGTCTATTTCGATTTGTAGACATTCTGATTCTTCAAACGCTGGTTCATCTACTGTAGCATCCCAACAGTCTTTCACATAAACGACTACACCTCCGGCTTTGTTTCGTACGTTTTTCGTGGCAAAACTATTATACCCCGGGATTTGCCCTATTATAGGATCACTGTGAAGCCAGCACTCTGTTAGGATAATTAAATCTATATTGAGGCGAAGACGTTGAAACGCTATTAAAAATTGTTGGAAATTTTTCCTAATGCTCCTAATGTTAAGCGCAATCATTTTAAAGTTGTAACTGTCATTGAGAATCACCGTGCACTCCTCTATCAAGTCGCAAGTCTGGCAATCGATGGAGAACGTTTTATCAATTTCATTTACAGTATCGGACACCGTGTTCGCCATCATTAAGATGCAATGTATATAATATTCTGAGATTTGTAGAGGTTGCCAGACAGGCTAGTTGACGAGAGAAGTTGATAAAAACTAAGAGGTATTGAAGTTCCTTGGTTAGCAGCGCGCATGTTAATGTATGTGTGTGAAATACGTACGTGTAAAAACAGAGAGTGTATGTGTGATTGTGTCGTATTTGTGTAAGTGATTTGAGCGCTTCGATGTGTCATTGCTAAAAATTGCATTGAGTTAAAAAATATTACAAAAAATATTACAAAGAATAAGAATCTGATGTAAGAGAAGGGTCGTGTTTTACGCAGTTCCTGACTTCGGGTCTGCTCCGTGTGAAGGTCCCACTCGCTCGTTAAGGTCGTCATACGATTGGATAAGTACCGCAGGCTCTTTCTCTGATTGCCGAACGTATATCGCGCCATTTCGTGGCCAACAGAAGCGAAAGTTGTGCTGTTGAGCCCGAGCTCTTGCTTCTTTTAACAGAGCACGATTCGTTTTTGTGAGCCTTTCGTTGACATACAGTTTCTGCGCAGTTCCTTGAACCACTATGTCCGAAGTTAGGTTACGTCGAGTCTTCGCTGATTTTAGAAACTCGTCACGTTGCGAGCGTCGTAAGAATTTCACCACAATCGGCCTGGGCATCCATTCCTTGTTCGCGATTTTAACTGGGCGTTTAGGGCCTGCTCTCGTAACGGAGTCAATGTCGGCTGCAGTCAACTCAACACCAAGCCGTGTTGCAGTCACCAATACGGCATGTTGCAAGTTCTCGCTGTCGGCTTCCGGAATTCCAGCAATTTCTAATTCATTCCTCAGGGCATTTTGTTCGTGCATATTGAGCAATGATTGCAAGCCGTTGAGAGACTTTTTTAATAAGGCAATTTCGACATCTTGAGCATTAATTTTATTTTCGTAGGAAGCTATTTTTATAGGTATAGTTAAGAGTTGCTCTTTTAGAGAGTGAACATCTTGTCTCAGCAAGGCGATTTCTTTGCTCGACTCCTTCATTTCTTGCATCTCTTCTCTGAGCTGCTTAATTTCAACAATAAGCTGAGATACTTCGGACTCAGAACCACAGAAGAGAGTCGGAGTGGCTACCTGACGGCGATTACCGCGCAAGTGGTTGACGCGGTCTAGTGTAGTGTTGGCGCGGTCTAAGGTATTGTACGTGGAGTTCAAAGGACCGGCCGGGCTTCCTATTGGGGTGTGAGTGTTATCTACTTTCGGCCTCGAGCTTGTACACAAAGGACAGACCCAACAATCTTTCGCCTCTTGCTTTATATTGTTAAAGGTTCCAGCTTCCATTCCCAGGCACAGAAGGTCATAGGTTTCTTGACAGGCAGAGCACTCTAAAAATTCTAAAGATTGGATAGGCTTGCCACAACCACTGCATTTGGTAGACATTGTAGCCAAAACAAACAAAACGACTGCAAAAATAAATGCTCGAAGCTGGTTTCGATCGCGCGCAGATACAATCTGTAGGCTCGGTTCTTATCCCCTGCGCTAAGTGACCGATAGCAAAGGTGTCGAAATTAGTAATGTGTTATTACACAGCAAATATTTTAAGGCGTTTAAATTCGGGTAGATACTAATTTATTATTCAAGTTCCTTCGCCCAGAATTCACGATTATTGCTAATTTCTGCTCTAAAAATGGATATCATGATTTTAATAGAACGTCTCTTAAAAAAAATACGCAATTTCAGAGTACGTAATGGAAAACCTTAATGATAGTGATGGATACCATGATTTTCTTAAGTTTGCAAAATATTAAACCAGTCAACCCGTACCGTCTTACCTATATCAAATTTAAATGAAAACTTCCTGCACTGGGTAGAGATTGAACAAACGTGTAGGTACATCGAGCCCAATACAGGCTTTCCGAAGCTCTACAACTTTCGCTAACTCCCGACAGTTCGCAAGTAAATGGAAGCTAACTTAATAATAATAAAGTTCATTCTGCTGTTGTACATGGGTGTGCTTTACCGGCGAAATTAATACAATACAGTTTAATTGTTGTAGTTTGTTCCCTGTTCTAGGTAATAGGAGGCGAAAATTAAACGTGGTTTAGAACTTAAATACGTAGGTAATATCGTCTAGGCAAACTGCTAAGTTACAAAACGTATTAGTATCTACGTAGCCATTAAGTAGACACTAGATTAGCGTAATAGATAATTTTATAGCATATAAAATGTAAATTACCTACTGAGCTATATTAACAAAATAGGCGAGAATTTAATATCTGAATATACAATCTAGGTTTAAGACATGTCTGTACAACTTAAGTTGTAAGTAGTGTTTGTTCGTCACATGATATTCAATGAAAAGTAACTACAATACAGTATCATTGAATAATTGATTGAATGTTGCAGAGGTTCACTCACATTCATAATGTTTTAAAAATATGACGTCACTTCGTAGCACGTTCAGAGTCAACTCGTGAATAACTTATGCACGACTTATCCGGCTGGTGCACTTATCCCTACCGAGCTATCCTGTCTACCTTTTTTTACTAAGATATCTGAAACTATGGGCACGGTAATGATATCTTATTGCCGTGATATGGGTGCCGTGACATCCATGACGACCAGTTGCGCTGACGCGGTTCCGAGGTAGACCTGGTTGTCGTTTGACGTCCAGCTACCGCAGGTTATCCTCGCGTCCAGAGATAACATAGGACGACCAGTGCCTCTGGCCGTCCACTGAGCATGCCTTTTTCACCTAGGAGTATTTACCTGTGAAACCATAGCGCCGTGGACGTCCATGACGACGAGTTGCGCTGATGCCGTGCCGAGGTAGACCTGGTTGTCGTTTGACGTCCAGCTACCGCAGGTTATCCTCGCGTCCAGAGATAACATAGGACGACCAGTGCCTCTGGCCGTCCACTGAGCCTGCCTTTTTCACCTAGGAGTATTTACCTGTGAAACCATAGCGCCGTGGACGTCCATGACGACGAGTTGCGCTGATGCCGTGCCGAGGTAGACCTGGTTGTCGTCTGGCGTCCAGCATCCGCAGGTTATCCTGGCGTCCAGGGATAACATGGACGACCAGTACCGCTGGCCGGCCACCGAGCCCACGAGGACAAAACCATCCTGGGTAACCAAATACAACCGTTAGAAGAAAAAAAACTTATAAAACTTATCGACGGTGAAGTGCCAATGCCTTCTATCTGACATGACTGTGACCATTGATCCACATAATTATTCAACATTGTAATAACAATAATCGCCTAAAAAGTGGATTGGATATAAGATATTGTCACTTCACCGTCGTTGTAGAAAAAGATAATGTACAAGAGTATTTTTTAAGAGAGAGATACGTAAGACTAGGCTTTTTAGGAAAAAAATTATTTGCTAACTAAATCTACGAGTTTATTTAACACGATCTAAATATAACGCCAGCAAAACTAGAATAAATGAATTACGCACCCAGATAGTACAGTACATGAAGTACTGAACTCCCAAATATCTCAACGTTTTCAAGTAAACGTCGGGGCATGATCCGATCCTCTCTAAAAACAATAGGTACCTAGTAGAACAGTGTTACCCCACATCGAAGCTATCGGGAAACCATAAAACGTCAACAGAAACCGCACGGTGGCTCGCCCCTGCCGAATTGGGCAAAAACAAATTCGCCACATAGTTGAGTGAGTGCGACCTACATAACAGCTTCGTGACATTGACTGGCATTGGGAATGCGAGACTTGTCTCCGTATGGCAACTTACACCGATCCGAAAACTATGTGACAGCCGTAATAAGTATTGGCAGAGGGGATCTCTTATGGAATGTTTGGTTTTCTTAACATTTTGGCAAGGCAAAGATTGTATAATTCTTTTAATGTGGTTTTGACCTTTGCAACGATGACACTGAACGAACGTGCTTTGCTATGAGCTTTATTAGTACGCTAGACTGCTCGACGAGCTATTGAGATAGGGGAGGGCTACGCTCGCAGTATTTCTAAGAGATCGAATCAGGAATGAAGTTCAAAGACAAAACAAAGTTACCAACATAGAGGGTTAACAAGTTGAAGAAAACATAGGTAGAAAGTCGCAAGCATCGCAAGCATTGACTTAATTTTTTTTATTCATTGATGGATGACTAACATTGACTTAATTTTTTTTATTCATTGATGGATAACTAATAGATGTTTGCCACACATATTGAAAGCACGCCGCAACATGATAACAAAAACACATTGAGCAAAGGAGCAAGCCACCTTTAGCCGGTCTTATTTAAAAAAATATAGAGCAGGATCCGAAGGCCTATATAGGTCTAGTAGCAAACTTACTATTCTTTACTTAGCTGAAATTCAACTATAAAATCTAAAAATAATACAGATATCTTTTACAACTTCTTTCAAAAAATAATTGCTCTAACTTTAATAACATTGATGTGAAATCTCTCGTTAACGACTCAATTGTATTTTTAAAAAAGGTCTGCGACGTTGAAAAATAATGAGTCTGCGATGTCCAAAAAACATTTCTGATACAATTTTATATCCCAAATCCAAACTAGACTGGCCAATAATGCGTAATGGCGCGACAAATGTACCGTGTCATCCCTCCGTTGACACGACAAAACGAATGAAGGCAAATAGCCGCGTAGAATAGGCTATCAATCAGATTGTGGCAATAACACGATATAAATCCCGAATCAGCCTCAAGATTTCTCTTATAAAGCGCCGGCCGTGACCACGCAAACGTTATAATAAATTGGATTGGGTTCTCTCCGTGCTCTTCGCCCGGGCACCACTATATTTGTCGTCTAACAGATTTCTCTGACGCAAATTGAAAATCTTTGAATTTCTCTTTATTTAGGTACGTAAACTTGCAAATCAGCCTTCTGAGAGCTCTTTTAGACTGTTGTATTCTATCTTAGGGAATTCAATTTTGTCCTTTAATACTAGGAGTAGGTAATATTAATCAAATCTGGTCGAACTTTGGAGAGATAGATAAGTAAATCATTTTTTATTTATTTATTTACCAATTCAGTAACTGTTACTCAAAGCTTGTATTGAAGTAGATAATAGTCGGTCTAGCTTCATGTAGTATTCGTTATACACGTGTACAGTACACACCTCCGCAAAATCAGGCACACCTTTCTTAGCCCATTTGAAGTGTTTGTGTTCAAAGGCGTCACGTAACATCGGCCGACCGGCCTCACGGAGAAGCCTTTTAGCAAATTGAAGCGACATTTTGACGGAAATGTCCCCGAGCTGCTCACGTGCGGTGACACATGGCGCACATCACGCAGATGGAACGATTCGACAGCCGTGACATCCATCACCCGCCTCGCGACACGAGGCTTCAAACCCTCCGAACAAATCTAACAAACAAAACCATTCTCCGCTTATTTGTCAAGTGAGCATTGATATTGAAATTTTCGGATCCTCCCGTAATTAAGCCCCTTCTATTCTGATCCAGTTTGCGATGTGCCTGACACAAAGCGTTGTTTGCTGATCGTTGTCGATGTTATGTAATATTTGCCATGTGGATACCGAAACGAAATGTTCGATTGAATTGCAAATATTTACGAATATTTTTGTGGATTCAGCTTTGAGCGTATGTTGGAAGCTCGGTATTCCCGAGCCGGCTATAAATAAGTATTTTCTCGTCGTCCTTTCTCTACAGTAGCCTTTTAGGGAGGAATTTCGTCGATACCCCGGAGAGAGAACGTCAATCATAATTTCTCTTCGCCACACCCTTTACCGCTCGAAAATTCACAGCTGTGCACTATTAATCAACGGGGAAAATATAGAGCACTATGCTTACCTTTTTCGCTTGCAGGTTTGAGTTGAAGATATTTTTGATATCGAACAGATTTACCTGGTAACATATAAGCGCCATCCGTCCATCGTGGGACCACGAAAAGTGCGTGACCGGTGTACTTCTGTCATTAATCAGCTCTATGCTCCATCGTCCTTCGTACTTGATCCACACAAAGATGACTCCGGAGCTGTCACATGAAGCCAGCTTCTGATAAGGCTCGTTCCATTTCACAAGGATCACCTGCGCAAATATATAACCTTTAACTATAATACTCCTCGTAAACTCCCAGGATTTGTCCTAATATTAAACTAAATTGACCGAGATTAGTATAGCGAAAAGCCGCTTTGAACATGATAAATCTGCGGTTTAGGCCCCGGCTGGAATGAAAATTATTTCGACGACATTCCACCTACTAAAAGGGGCAACCGCAAAACACCTCTCGGTTAGCGAGGGTATATGTTCTCTGAAAATGTCACAACACCGTTAGACAGATTTATGAAGCTTCACTTACCTACGCATGCCTTAACTTTGTTGGCATAAATAACGCGTATAATCCTAAAGGACTAAACGTGACCTTGCCGCTATCAGGTGGGTCGTAAACATGCGTATACCGGGAAAGTCTATTAAATTGGGTGGGAATAAAATCCATATAAATGCTCGCTAAAGCTACCGGGGGAGGCATGTAGGCAGAGCGTTTACACAAGTATATCCAGCTGATCCCAGCCGCTTGTTATTACACATTCCTCGTGTAACTTAGTGCCTTAGACAAAGCAGACGGGATGTGAAGGAATCCCGACAGAAACGTCAGCATGTGCGCAGAGCATTCGCGGGAGATTACGTTTCGCAACGAGTTTATATCGTCCCTTATTAAACTCGCAACGTGTTTCATTTTCGCTTGCGAAATTGTTTAATTCAAAGACGTAGGAATGAAAACCGCGAGATCTTTCCTAAATTAGCTAGTGATTTACAAGCTATAACAGATTTAAGCAAAACGGTAGCCGCAAAACCCGGCGAAATCGTAAACAAAAGAAACCGCGCTTTCCCGAAAATGGCACGAGGAAATATGGGCTGACGCGGTCGTCTTTATACGAAGCTAGACTGGAACAGGATTGCCTAAATGAAAATGTTCTTTCTTTTTCATAGAGAAAAGGTAAATAATAGACCTATTGTGTTATTTTTTGAGAAAAGGAAATAACCTTTTTTCATCTGTTAAAAGCCTCTGGCACGTAGTAATGTAATGAGTAAGTAAAGAATTCTTAAATGGGGTTAACCTTAAATAGACATACTAATAGGTAAAGGATTTACAGCTAACAATTTGTAGTTACATTATACTTAGCTCTTCTCAATTTATGTAAAACATTTACTTCAAATCAAATATCTCAGACGCGTTCGGCACATCATCAACATGGCTTACCGTAGCATCAGGTAAGTTTGAAAGTTACACGATTTCTTAAAAGCCTTCCAATGTTTCTTTAAAAATGTGTTTGAACTCGAGAACGATAGCTTTTAGCGCCAACTCTCCTATTTACATTTAAATACAAAAAATAACTTTTTCAATCTCGCCACAAAGGTCAAGTTGGTGAAAAAGGCGTTTCAGTATTATGTATGAAATTTCTCGGAGCGAATAATTTTATTGTAGTAACAATTTTTCTTATTTTCGTGATGAAAAGATGCTTGGAGTATCTCGCCGGTTAAGAGATATCGAAAATGTTACAGGAATAACTTCAGCGGATTTTTAAGCGGCAATGTACCTAGTATAAAATTTGATATTAAAAAATAAGGATGTCCAACATCGACTTGGATTTTTTTCTTTCCATATTGATGATCCCCAATAACATTTTAGACAACTGAAAATTAAGTAAATCAACACACACCTAGTTACCGCCTTTTGAAAATGAAAGATTGGCTATCTAAGTTCTCAGTACCTACCTACTACAGTTGTCTGTAGCGCAGTAGCGGATTTACCAGCAGGCTGAGTAGGATGAAGCCTAGGGCGGCAGATTTTAGGGGGCGGCAAATTTCGGACCATTAATTTTATAATTGACAAAAATACAAGATTGATTTGTATACCTAAACATTATAAAGTCTACAGAGAAAAAACAACATATATGATTAGTTTTACAGCTTAGTATCAAACTGGGGTAGCAAAATTCAACAGCCTTCTCACGGCAAATACGTAAATCCGCCACTGCTATAGCGTTTAGCCATGTCAGCGGTTAAAAAATCTGACACTAACAATGCGAATTAGGCTTACTTATACGAAATCACCTACTTAATTACAGGTACCTACTTTCGGTACACCATTAATGGTTTTCTTTAATTATTTTCAATACATATCGACTCTATTCTTGGTTAGCGGCATTTGAGCACGCTGAGTCACAAACGAGTTACAGAATACATCTGTCCGATAGATGCTGACATAAAACAGTATCAGACGGACCCGAATCAGTATAAGCCGATTCCGATTCGATTAGTTTGGGGAGACCGTTACGTATGTACAAGATAGAGTCGTCAAGCTTTCGTATTCTTAACTCGATTGGAAAAGGTCGAATACGATTTTCTATTCGTACTCTCCGTCTCTCTCATCTCGCTTCTAGCAAGTAACGCAAAAGAAGAGACCGAGAACATAGAATCAATCAAGAGTTAGTCTTCCCCTTTTTTTTTGTTGTTGCAGTTAGTATTACTAATAGAAATACAGCAAATTGCTTTTCAAAGCACCTGCACTAAAGTATGGTGATTTCGTTTAAATAAGTCGTGTTGGTCTAGTGGTAATGATACTCGCCTTACAATCGTAAGGTCGTGGGTTCAAATCCCGGTCCCGTACCAATGGAATTTATGTACGGAATTTTACACCACTGGCTTTTCGGTGAAGGAAAACATCGTGAGGCAACCTGCATACGTCCGTAGAAGAAATTCGATGGCGTATGTGAATCCACCAACCCGCACTGAGCCAGCGTGGTGGATTTGGGCCAAAAGCCCTTCGTGGGTAGGCCTACGTTTAAAATGGCTAATACAGTACAGTACATACAGCTTTTCGAAGTGTACAGGCAATGTCATTTGACTAACTTTTACTATGGTATCAACTCCAAAATCACTGAAAAAGAAACAACTGTTCCTTACTTTTTTTGTCTCTTCACTTTGCAAAGCAACATACCTTAAACTCATGCCTACCTACTTGCTCGTAAAACTAATTTACTAAAATAAAACTAGTAAAATAACAACACTAATAGACAAATAATCAGTCCAAGTATTCCAGTCTATCTCCAGGACCGTCCCCGGGGGATAGAACGGAAGAAAAAAATTCTCGTCTGTCCCCCGGTTGATCATCGGGAGACAGACCGATTATAATTATTTATTATTGATTATTTCACTCAACAGACTATTAGTATCGGTATTTCACTAAATTAGTTGGAAGATGTCACGATTTTAATCGATACTTTTCAGATCGAGTTCCAAATAACGACGCTGCTGTCCAAAGATAACTTGATTGAATCCAGAAACGAAATCGAAACAGCGAACATAATCTGGTTAACGAAGGATTGAATCAATTGACAAACCAATCTCAATCGAATCGCCATTCTGTTGCGAACTTTGTAATAACATCAACTAGGTATGTGCAAGTTGTTTTGCGTCCCCGCTATATTCCCTGAGATAGATGAACTTATTAATCGTTATGAGCAAGTTCACTAACCTGATAATAATATAACAAAGTAGGTATCCTACAGGTGTTTGCGAAAATACCTACTTAACCCTAGATAGCTAACCTTCGGACGTAACCTGTTTAAGCTAACCATCCGTCGAAACGACGGGTAAAAGTAAAACATATTTTTTTCAGAATCTGTCATGTTTATACAATTATTATTTTAAGTTATTGTTAGTTGAAAAGGTTTTGAACAAAATACTATTAATAAAATTTGATTTTATTTATTTATTTCTAAACAACAGGAACTTTCCTGAGATCTCTCAAAAAATCACGATTTTTCTTATGATAAACTGTAACATGCAAAATCATCCATAAAATAGACAAATATTTATTTTTTTGACATTATATGGCACATAAGACTTTTATTTCATAAACAGACTATTGTTTTTTCGTACATGTGGCACAAAAAATCTACTTTATGTTCACCGCAAATTGCTACCTTACTTCTGGTGCAAACACTTCTTGTCATTCGTTGTTTTTTTTTTAAAATGACACTTCCCGCATTTTTTTCTTTTACAAGTTTCTCCTCTTGAAGACGGTGACGAATCTTCTTCATGTTCTAAGTCCTAAAGAAGAGCATGACGAGTCACCTGCTGGGTCTGCTCAGTAGGCGAGTGCGCTGAAATAATGGTCCTGATTTTATCTTTCACTTGCGTAGGCATCCATATTTTTTGCAATCTCTCCTTTAGCCAGGGTTCTACAAGTTGAAAGTGTAGTTTCTTTATGAAGTCTTTGCGTGGAACTACTTTTGTCCAGCCGTCAATAAAGAATTGCGTCCCTTTGTAGTAGCCCAAGCATGACGATTTTTACCTCGTATGCTCCTTTGAGGCAGTTGAATAATACTGCTTTGTGATGTTTCTGGAGGAGAAGTCTCGGAGTCTCTTAAAACAGCATCTTCCACAGTCAAAAACAATATGTCAGGTAAACGAAATTGTCTTCGGAATCAGATGGTTTATAATTTTTATCATCTTCCACCACAAAGCCCTCAGTCTCGCTGGCAGAAGCCTCAACATTAAGGTTTTCAGAGTTAAGCTCCTGTAGTGCATTTAATAAACCTAGCATCATCATAATTATAACGCAGACATTATAAAGACCTAAAAGAAACCGAAATAATGGTAAAAATATACACATTTACTCAAACAAAAAAATGACAGTAAAGCTAACCATCCGTCGAAACGACGGGCAAATCTCAAGTATCTCAAAAACCACAACACTTACCTGCAAGATGTGTCTACAGCTGGCACGACCTCGCCGGGGACTAAGTTGGCTAGCAGAGACAAAACACTAACACGCATCGTTAAAAAGAGAGAGCGATTTTACTTGGCCATGCCCGTCGATTCGACGGAGGTTAGCTATATAGGGTTAAAACCTAATACCTTGTAAAACATAGCTTGATATGAGAGACATTGAGTTACTGAATAGAGTCCGACTATACCTTGTACAACATAGCTTGATACGCGAGACATTGACATTGACATACGCTTAATGACTCACGCACGTCAAGTACCATATTTTTTATAGTCAAAAAAGTTCGGCAAAAATGTTCACGGCATTGTGTAAATGCTTATACTTCATGATCGAGATGCACGAGCATGGAGTGCAACATTGTGAACCGAACATTTTGACTATAAAAAAATGGTACTTGATTTGCGTGAGTCATTACGCGTATGTCAATGTCTCGCGTATCAAGCTATGTTTTACAAGGTATAGTCGGACTCTATCCAGTAACTCTCTACGACTCACGAAAGCAACATTCGGCACGATCAGCCTTCGAATAGGTGACCGCGAGTGGCATTTGCAACTGAGCGCTACCGTGGCTCGGATGACACGTTAAATTGTAGTTCCTGGTTGTTTAAACCGTTTAGCCATGGCAGAGGCTTTCAGGCGGCTTAAAACTCAGACATCACGGCTAGCCACCCGGCCTATACGAACTTACGACTCCCTCTAACTAGACGACTGGCATTTTTACTATGAGGCCAAAATAGAAATCACAACAAGATTATTTTTTGCAAAAATTAGCATGACCGACTTCACCCGTGAACAGAATTCGCGAATATTTCGCACGGATCGATGTTTTTTTCACATTATTGTTGATTTATCAAAAATGGCAAAGTCGATTTCGATAAAATTTAAATGGGACCAATTTCGAACTATACTCTTTCCATTAAAAAAAAAATATTAAAATCGGACCACTACGAAAAAAGTTATGCGTGGTTATACATAAAAAAAATATACGCGTCGAATTCTATACCTCCTCCGGTGGTTCGTCGGTCAAAAAAAAACAGCTGCTCTATCCAAAAAGTTCTTTGACTTCCGACAAAATGTATGAACAGCTGATTTTATGTTTCGCGTTTTCAAGTCAACCTATAGTAAGCGTTGGTTGTACCTAATGATGAGTATCTGACTTACAATGTACACGGTGTACAAAAAGTGATAAACAAAACAGAGTGTGTGTAACACTCCACATACTCGTAGAGTTTGATTTATTTTTAAACTAGCTAACCCGGTGAACTTCGTTTCACGCAATAAAATAATCTTTATAAATTATAGCATATGTGTTATTCTAATGTGTCCATTACATTGCAAAATTTCATCTCAATCCGTTCAGTAGTTTTTGCGTGAAAGAACACACATCTATACATACAAACTTTCGCGTTTATAATATTAGCAGGTTGCACTTTAGCGCTACACCACATTCTACCTAATTTTAGTAGGTACCCCCAAAGTGATTCACATAACGCTTGACAACTAAGTCGCCACAAACTTGTAAAAATGTAGTTTTAAAGTTAATCATTTTGTAAACAACAAAATTCTCACTGGCAGCTTTCCAGGCAGTTTGGATAGCAAAATAATTAATTTTATACCTAATTTAAAAGTTTGCAAGTCTAAAAAGGTCAGGGTTTAGTTAGGAATTTTCAACGCTGCGTTCACTTAAGTATCAAAGCATACTCGCCTAAACACAAATAATACCTACTGTACGTACGTAGAATTATTTATTATCTGACGCACTGTGCCTGCTTTTTAATAGTCATTGCTGAATATAGGTCTACCAACGGACGGCGATTCGGTTATATCCACCAAGCTGCCCCAGTGCGAATTGGTGGATTCACAAACGCCATCGAAGTTTTATGATGATGACTGGGTAAAAAGTCAATATTACAATTAGTCCGGGAGTTAGATTGTACCAGCCTTTTTTGATAGTCCACAGCAGGACGTAGGCCTACCCACGAAGGGGTGATTGGGCCATATCCACCACGCTGGCCCAGTGCGGGTTGGTGGATTCACATTACGCCATCGGATTTCTTCTACGGACGCATGCAGGTTGCCTCACGATGTTTTCCTTCACCGAAAAACCAGTGGTGTTAAATTCCGTACATAGATTCCAAAGTAGTCATTGGGACGGATTTGAACCCACGACCTCACGATTGCAAGGCGAGTGTCAATACCTCTAGGCCACCACGGCTGCCACGGAGTTAGATTACTTCATTAAAATTAGGGTTTGTATGAGTCCGGGAGTTCAGATTCTCAAAAAATATTGGACACGTATTTTTTCTTTTTTCAATCAAACAACAAATGACACAGATACAGCCTGTCAAAGTTTGGGAGTGGGGGTCGTGACGTCACGTCTCTTACCGAAGTCTATACATTTGTATGGCACTTGTGACGTCACACGAAACTTTAACGGGCTAAATCGTCATCAATTTGTGTTTAATTGACAAAAGAAAAAATACGTGTCTAATATTTTTTATTCATCTATCTGACGGACTAATTATATTTTTTAGTCATCATGCCTATTTCCTCACTATGCTTTCTTCATCTATCGAAAAGGCAATGGTGTGAATATCCGTACAATACGTTCCTAAAAACTCATTGGTACGGGAGAGGGATTAGGACGAGCTTAAGATATTCCGATTTCATTCACGGTCGAAGCCAAAATGGTAGCACTTGCGTTACTTAGTAACTACTATACTATAATCTGAGCTTACGGTGAACATATTATTATTATCTAGATATCGCAAGTAACAACTAAATAAACGTGAAGTTCTAAGAATTGTAGCTAATCCCGCCAAGCCACAATCAACGCATTCAAGAGCGAGATTGCAACGGATAATAGCCTAGGTTCTTACCAGTTCCTCCACCACTTCTCCAAAATCGATTTGTATGAGTTTTAAGAGTACTGTATGTCTAAATGAGCAAATTAGTCGGTTATAAACGACAGGGTTCATCGTAAAAAGTTTCACTTTTTTTTTGATGTGTGCTGAGTGTGCTGCAGCGTTGAGTCTTGAAGCACGTGCCAGTGGTGCAGGCAGGTTGCTCGCGGTCTACAGTGAGTCGAAACCGGGCGGGATCCACGGTGAGTCGGGATTGAGCCATCCACAGTGAGTCGGGACCGAGCGTGTGCCTGGTTGCATCAGGATCCAGGAAGCGCGGTGCAGCCTTCGGCTTGTGTGTGGTGGCGCCACATGTAGCGAAGTTAGTCGCTACACCAGGTAATGGAAATACCATGCACGCAGTATTAAGCGGATAAAGGATTCGGATATAAGCGCCTTACCACTTGTACCTCTGGGCTCGGGATTAGGCGGGAAGGCGGTAACCTCGCTCAGCTCGTGGAGAAACTAGTAAGAAACTATTATACGGTACGATCCCGCTATTGAAGCACTGACTGTAGTCCGGCGGGATTAGCTGCAATGCTTTTACGTTTGCGTACTTGTTATTTATCAAGATGATAGTCCATATTACTTTGGACTATGTGGTCGTCCATGTCGAGATGATGATGATAGGATAACATCTCGCAAAGGAGTACTCCACCGGGCGAGGTGTTGTGCCCGGGGATAGCTATCCGACAGTGTAATCTTAGGTCTTGTTATGGTTCGGCCGCCGCTGCGAATTTCGTTTGCGCGATGCAGCCCTCGGCTTGTGATTGGCTGACGCTAGTTTCTCGAGGCGCGTGTGTGGTGGCGCCACATGTAGCGAAGTTAGTCGCTACATCACTCCCCCTTCCAGACGAGTAGTCGATTTGTGTTTTTGAAGCAGGAGCCAAAAGTGCAGGCAGGTTACTCGCGGTCTACAGTGAGTCGAGACAGGGCGGGATCCACGGTGAGTCGGGATTGAGCCATCCACAGTGAGTCGGGACCGAGTGTGTGCCTGGTTGCATCAGGATCCAGGTAGCGCGGTGAGTCGGCTGCGTTGGAGCTGATGATGAGGCTGGAGTGCTGGCTGGTGATGTGTCTGCTTGATGTAGTTGCTGATGATGATGATGGAGAAGGAGAAGGTTGCGTCTGCCTGATGATACTGCCGATGATGGTGTTCTTCGTCTTAGGGTCACCAATATGGACTATGTGGTTGTCCATGTCGAGATGATGATGATGAAAGGATAACATCTCGCAAAGGAGTACTCCACCGGGCGAGGTGTTGTGCCCGGGGATAGCTATCCGACAGTGTTAATTTTAGATCTTGATATGGTTCGGCCGTCGCTGTAAATTTCGTTTGCGCGATGCAGACTCTGGCTTGTCATTGGCTGAGGCGCGGCGATACAGCTTGTGATTGGTTGGCGGACGGTGCGCGTAGCTAGCGCCATCTTGTAGCGAATGTAGTGAAGTTAGTCGCTACACTGGCATCATCTTTGACCTTTAGCAACTTAACGGGAAGAAGCTGCTTATGGTATGGAAGATCGATTCCTATGAGTTTTTTAGAGTAAGTATTGACGGTCAAGAAGTGTACAGAATGTAAAGTTTTGCATGATAGTAGCAGAATTATTTTCAGTGGGGAGCATCTGCATATCAGTGACCGCAATCCTAGGGGGAGGAAATGTCCCAGCGCAGAGCCTCTGACGTCACCGTCTTCCAAAATCGCAATCCTAGGAGGGGTATATTGGGTACCAACGATCCTACACATGTTGTCCGTTGCCAATTTACCTTGGTAGCAATTTATCTAAACAACAACTTTCATCTGATCTGTGTCCCCTTAGGTTTTAGTTGGTCCGCAGAGGCGTCTCGTGCGGGCGTAGTGCGTGTGACGAAATGAACGTCACACCGACGATCCCACGCACGTTGTACGTCGCCAGTCATCTTTCGTGAGTCATGATAGTAGTTGATCTGAATAATAACTTACATCTGATCTGTGTCCCCTGAGGTTGTAGTTGGTCCGCAGAGGCGTCTCGTGCGGGCGTAGTGCGTGTGACGATATGAACGTCACACCGACGATCCCACGCACGTTGTACGTCGCCAGTCATCTTTCGTGAGTCATGATAGTAGTTGATCTGAATATTAACTTACATCTGATGTGTCCCCTGAGGTTGTAGTTGGTCCGCAGAGGCGTTTCGTGCGGGCGTAGTGCGTGTGACGATATGAACGTCACACCGACGATTCCACGCACGTTGTACGTCGCCAGTCATCTTTCGTGAGTCATGATAGTAGTTGATCTGAATATTAACTTACATCTGATCTGTGTCCCCTGAGGTTGTAGTTGGTCCGCAGAGGCGTCTCGTGCGGGCGTCGTGCGTGTGACGACGTGAACGTCACACCGACTACGCCGCGCACGTTGCCAGTCGCCAGCCATCCCTCTTGGTAGTAGTTGTTGCGGTTCAGTTTCCATCCCTCTTCCTGTTAATACACAAGAAATTGTTATGAAATATGAATTTATAGTATAACATATAAATAGTAGTACCAGTAATGATTATAAATTGTAAATAATAGCAGACATAATGCGCAAATCAAATAAGGTACCCGAGAGAAGCTCGTAAACTAAATAAATACCTAGACTAGCTAAACAGACTAGTCTTAATAGTCTCATCTCAACATAGCACAGAAAGAGGTATGTTTTTGCTGTAATGGATGATTATGATAATGATTTAAATTTATACTGTTTCTGTACTGTACTGTATTAGCCTTTTTTTTAATGGTCCACTGCAGGACGTAGGCCTACCCACGAAGGGTGTTTGGGCCATATCCACCACGCTGGCCCAGTGCGGGTTGGTGGATTCACATACGCCATCGAATTTCTTCTACTGACTTATGCAGGTTGCCTCACGATATTTTCCTTCACCGAAAAGCCAGCGGTGTTAAATCTTGTGTTAAACTCCAAAGAACTCATTGGTACGGGACCGGGATTTGAACCCACGACCTCACGATAGTAAGGCGGGTGTCACTACCACTAAACCACCACGGCTTCGCACACTAGAATTTATTTCAAAGAAATGTTCTTATTATAAAAAAAAAATTAAAATGTTTTTAACAAGATTATTTTTTGCAAAAATTAGCATGACCGACTTCACCCGTGTACAGAATTCGCGAATATTTCGCACGGATCGATGTAGCATTTTTAAGATTATTGTTGATTTATCAAAAATGGCTCAGCCGATTTCGATAAAATTTAAATGGGACCAATCTCGAATAAGCTGCACGCATAGGTATGTAAGTATATTATTATATCACGTGACAATGCAATAATATGGTAGCTGATCTGATGATGGAGTCGGAAGGTGGCCATAGGAACTTCTGTACTAAACAGGATAGATGGATATTTGGGCTCGTTGTCTCGGCTAGCACTCTGCTGCTGCTACATGATATCCAAGATCTCAAAAGCTTGTATTTTTAACAAGTCATATTTTTATAACAATTTATTTTTACACTTGTTAGAAAAAGTCAAATAAATAAGATTCGCCTCCAAAATTTCATTTTCATAACATAATTAACAATATTTTGAAGGTAGTTCACACGTTAAACGTGTCAATTCAGTTTACTAATTGCCATGTAAGTAATAGATATGTTTACTCGTATAAGTTCAGAATAGCCTCTCTATGGCCTCCAACTTGGAACGAAACCTTGACCTGCTATATAGAAGTACTAACGATACAACCAATTAAGGTTTAGAGAAATAGCAATTTTGCAGTGAAAAGGTACAGGGTTGCTAACGAAGTTTTTCACGGAAACCCCTTGATTTAATTAATTCTCGGAATTGGAGAAGAAACATCGCTTGCCGAAGAAACTGTTCAGTATTCAGCATAGTGTTTTTGCGCTTGCACTTTATCTATCGAGTGCAGGCGAAATGTTCCCAGAAATTCAATCAGCTCACGAACTGCGAGCTCGTCTGTTAGCGCCAAACTTGAAACGTAAACTCCAGTGCGGTGCAAGCACGGATATATAGGCATTAGTTCTCAAGTCACTCGTCTTTGTAAAATAAGCCTCTTGTTAAGATTGCCGCTACGAGTATATTGGAGACTAAAGAGATTTTTTAATACTTAGTTCACATTTGACTACAATCTACTCGTACCTGATGTTATTAAGATGTTACCTTGATTATATTCCTACGTACTCTAGATTTGAAGTCGCCTAAATTGTTCTTGAACAAGATAACAGAACCAGGCAAAAAGTTACACATTCTAGCTTTCTAGCTGTATTACTATTAGGAATATGGAATATTTATTTAAGCTGTTGCTTTCTAAGTTACTCGTATGTGTAGTTTCAGTAACGTACTTCTGAAAGTCTCTGAACTTTGCAAAGTATCTCCTAGTGTACCTAGGTATACTTATAGTGAAGTAGTTTCTATTCGTTTTGGGCTTCGAGCAAATATCTAGAGTCACAATCGTGCAAAAAAAGTGTCAGAGCCAAAAAACTCTGCCCAAGCTACGTAGAGGGCAGGCTTTTTAGTTAGTCGTAAGGCGATTGCAAGCCGACTACATTGCCGCGCGAAGCCTAAGTTCTCGGTTACAAGCACTAATTAAATGACATAAGGTCGAGATTCGAGAGAGAAAACGGGTCATTGTGAATTATTTAATGTACCTAAATATCTAAGTCGGTACGTATGACGGCGGTCGGACATTTTTTTACTACTTTCACTTAGGGGCTGTGGCTCTGTAGATATTTGCTCGAAGGTTTTAAGACAGTAATTTAACCACAGGGCCCCAGTAAAGTTGACGTCCATAAGTGGTAGGTACATAATATTATTCAGAGAAAAATCGAACCAAGATGATATTGTCATGATTTTTAATCGTTGCACCAAATTTAGATCTGGTTTTTAAATATAATATGTCGAATGATATTTTCTAGTACTTGTAAGGGTAACATTTCTCTGGTTTATGATTGGCCGATTTAACTACCAGCCGCATTTTATCCAATAAGAACTGCTTCCGGCGTAGTTTTAAAACAGCCAATCAGGAAACGAGAAAAGAAACTGAAGAGATGTAAAAATATTAATCTTTCGGTGAGATCATTCTCGATTTGCGCCTCGTGGCGAAAGCACATATTCTTAGTCAACAAGAACTGTGATAATTATTTTAAGAAACTAATGTATCATATTTTATAGTGACCAAATACACATGAAAATGGACTTATTAGTTTGATTCTCCACATATCAGAAGTGCAAATGTAACCTGCAGACCCACAATATGGTATGTACATTTATATTTATTAATATTTCATATCGCTGTCTTGGAAGCAACATTGGTACCGATTCCTAAATCTGTGATGTAACACTGTTTTAAATGACGCAACTAATCATATGGTATTATAATGGTCAGGTCGCGGCAAAGTTGACCAAACGGATTGTGAGTGATTGTCTTGATTAGATCAAAATTCAATCTTCGGAGTATTACTAAACTGTCCTAAAACTGTGCGCTTATTTTATTCCTACCTACCTACCTGCAGAATAATAGGCGTGGCATTTGATTAGTGTAACATGTGGCCAGGAACTCCTAGGCCGTGTTAACCTGATTGATTACTGGTAGTATCTTGGCTGAGACACTTCTCAACAATGCTGCTACCAAGTTTATCAAAACTGTGTGCATATTTTATTATTCTTACCCAGAGGCGGACTAGCAGTCTGAGCCGCCCTAGGCCAGCTTATCTGGTATCTGGTTA
The DNA here is from genome assembly GCA_949316475.1 of Hypomecis punctinalis. Taxonomy (NCBI): domain Eukaryota; kingdom Metazoa; phylum Arthropoda; class Insecta; order Lepidoptera; family Geometridae; genus Hypomecis; species Hypomecis punctinalis. The sequence continues at coordinate 4,542,405 of OX438805.1, forward strand.
TTTGGTCCATGCGACCTAAAGCGTTGCCTTTATTTTTGTCAAATGAGCTCGTACCACCGTTAAAAAAAAAACACGGTCCACAAAAAACACACCCAGTGATCTTGGAGTATAACCTAACCTAACCACTTTCTTGAAACTATTTCACCGTTCAAATGCTGGCGTTCGAAGTAAAGTAAAGTAAAGTAAAGTAAAAATTTATTGCACAAACTGTGTAAAATGGTGGTACAAATTTTCTTAGTAACAACAGTCTATCCTAGCGGACATGCAATTTTTGGTAACATACATTTTAGAGTTTACCTGTCTAAGTTAAATTATGTTACATTTTCTATTTAAGTTGGCATTGTTAGAGATTCTATCACCAATAAACACACATTTTATTTACAAACAATCATAGCCAACATTTGAAATCATTATATTTAAATAAATCTACCTACGTTACACTTACATTCTAAAAACAAAATATAAAGTTATATATTTCGCCCATTCACAACGTCTTAGCATTTTATAAAAGATATATAAGTAAAAACTTGAACAGCCTATATTATGTATGGTAGGTACATATTTTATATTACATTACTCAATATGAAATCACTTATTCTAGATTTTTATTTTTTATAGTATAAATATGGACCGGACCCATGGGTACATGCATAAAATTCCTTCATGGTGTAAAAAGTTTTCTCGATAAGCCATTTCTTCAAGCTTTTTTTAAAGTTATTTCCACACAAAGCCTTAATATGATGAGGTAAGTCATTAAAAGTATTGATTGCCATCATGTAAGTACTTCTGTGAAACATTTCATTATTTGCTTGTGGAATACTTATATTGAATTGATATTTACGACGTAAAGATTCTGAGCGTACTGATTGGTTTACTATAAAAATGTTTGGGTTGTTTTTTACAAACAGACAAATCTCAAATATATAAATACCGGTAAGTGTTAAAATACCGTTATTTTTGAAGATTTCTCTCACTGAGTCCGTACTGCGGAGTTTAAATATAGATCTAATGCAACTCTTCTGTATTTTGAATGTGCTATCCATGTCTACTGAGTTTCCCCAAAATATTACTCCATACTTTAAATGTGGGTAAACATAGCCATAATATGCATTTTTTGCTACGTCTTTTGAACAAGTATTAGTTAGAATCGAGAGTGCATAGCGATATTTGGAAATTTTGGAGTTAATTTGACATACATGTTCCTTCCAGTTCATGTGACAATCAATTGTGATTCCTAAAAACTTTGATTTGTTCACCTCACATATTTGTATGCCATCATAGGAAACATTTAGCTGTTGTGGTGAAGTTTGATGGTTTCTGAATTGTAAAATCTTTGTTTTATTTAAATTAACTTTTAAATTTATTGAATCCAGATTTTGAACTAGCTTTTCTAACGTTAGTTTTACCTCGTTTTCGAACTCTACTGCACTTAATTTATTTTGAGGTATATAAACTGTAGCATCATCTGCAAACATGATACAGTGATGTTCTGTTGCTGAAGGCAAGCTGTTTATATAAATTAAGAAAAGTAAAGGGCCTAAAATGCTCCCTTGCGGAACACCTAGCGATATGTTTTGAAGATCGGATTGTATTTTTTTAATAGTTTTGGACTGGCGGTCATAAAAATCTATACTTGTGCGTTGTTTCCTGTTTTGTAGATAACTTTTAAGTAAGTCTAAGGCTATACCTCTAATTCCTATGCTCTCCAATATTTCTATTAATGTGCTGTGTACGACACAATCGAAAGCTTTTGAAAGGTCTAGTAGTATTGCTACACCTTTTATTTTGTGGTTTATATCTTCCCACACCTGCTTAAGGCATTTAAATATTGCTGAAGTAGTATTTTTTCCCTTCTGGAAACCAAATTGATTTCCATTTAAAATGTCGTTTGCTTCCAAAAAAGACATTAGTCTAGTGTAAATAGCCTTTTCGAAAATTTTTGAAATGCAAGGAAGGATGGCTATAGGTCTATAGTTCCCAATATCGTTTGTGGGCCCTTTTTTATGTAAAGGTCTTAAGATGGCATTTTTGAGATCACTGGGGAAGCATCCAGTTTCTATTGACAAATTTATTATATGAGCTAAAGGTTCCGCTATGTGATTTATTGTACTTTTTATTGCTTGTATCGGTATATTGTCGTGACCTACACTTTGTTTATTTTTTAGGTGGTGTACAATATTTTTTATTTCTCCTATGGTAACTGGATGCATAAATATGCTTTTATTATTTTTCTGAATCGAAAGTTTTGGTTTTGAATATTTGCTATTATTATTGTTTGAATTTGTGAAGTATTCATTAAAGTTTTTGACTATTTCTAGATGGTCTTTGATTTCTTTGTTATTAATTTGTAGACTGTCTATAGTTGTTGGTAATGTATTGGTTTGAGAAGTATTTTCTTTAATTACTTTCCAGGTAGCCTTGGTTTTATTTGTACTGTTGGAGATATAATTTGAATTCGCAATCTTTTGTGAGGCCGATATTATTTTTTTCATTGTTTTACAATATTTTTTGTAAGCGTTTATAAATTCATCATTTTTAGTTACTAAAGATTTTTGGTATAGTTTCCTTTTATTCTTACTTGATATAGTAATACCTTTTGTTTTCCAGTTGACCTTTTTTTTATAAGTGACTTTTATCTTTTCAGTAGGAATACATAGATCAAAAATCAGATTGAAAAGTTCAATGAATTCTTTATAAGCTTTCTCAGCATTTTTGTGTTTAAATACTTCAAGAAAACTTACTTGATGAACATATTTGACAAAGATTTCTAGATATTTATCTACGTTCCGTTTTTCCACGTACCAATACTTTTCGTAGAAACTCATACAGGTTGGTACCCTAATCACTTGAGCTGAATGATCAGAAAAATCCGATTCCACGTCTATAATTTCTGTTTTGTACTTTTTTATGTTAGTTATAATGTTGTCAATACATGTTTGAGATTTTTTATTTATCCTTGTTGGTTCATGGATGGTAGGGAGTAAATTAAATGATTGTAATGTGTTAAGAAACACCTCTGTTTTGGAGTTTTTTTCTAATATGTTTATGTTAAAATCTCCTAAGATAAAATACTTTTTTTTACTATATCTATTTCTTCTAGTCAGTTTTTGCAACAATATCTCAAGATTTTTCATGAAAAGTTCGAAATTACTTCCCGGTGACCTATAAACACAAATGACGATACTATTGAGTTCGTTAATACTAATGCCACATACTTCGAAGTGTCGCTCTATACTCAAGTCAGTTACCCAGTCTAATTTTGTATATTTTATAGAATGTTTTATGTATATGCATACTCCGCCTCTAGTTTTCTTGTTTCGAGAAAAATGTGCAGCCTTTTGGAAACCATCTATTTGTAAGACATCAGCTTCTTCTTCTTTTAGGAAAGTCTCGCTTATGCAACAAATATCTATCTTATTTTCATTCGCAAATAGTTCTAACTTATTTGCTTTTCTTCTAATACTTCGCGAGTTTAGGTGCATTATTTTTAAATCATGTTCATTTTTAGTATCGAAAAAACTGAGGTGTACTTGTAACTGGTATAGATTTATTTTTTGTGTGATTTTGTTTCTGAACTGTGTAAGGTTTGGAACTATTTACTTTGACCTCACTAATATTTGCAAATTGATCATTTGTTTTGTTTTTGGGACAAATCACGTTTGTTTGCGTTTCCTGCTTTTTAAAATAGTACGGTATTGTGCCCGGTTTATATTGAAATTCATGTTGTATAGCGTTTAAATTCAACTTAATTTTATTTTTTGACATCCGTGCTATGTTTGCACCTAAGTAGCAGTTATTGTAATCATGCAAGTTGATAACGTGATTTATATTTTTTGGATTGATATATGGCATATATTGACAGTTTTTTAGGCTGTTTGCTATGGCTTTAATGTTATTATTTAGTTTACTCTCATCTAAGTATCTATTGTAGGTAACACCCGATACAATAATTTGTGGTTCACTGTATTTCTTAAGTAATGAAGATAGCTCTATGAAAAACATTGTCGTATTTGTATCGTTGGCTCCTGCTGATAAAATAAGCCAGTCTTCTTTATTCAATGAGGGCACAGTAGTTTCAGTTTTATGGACGATGTAATCTAAGCTTGCGTTTGGATACGTTTCGCAAGTGACGTTGTATTCCTTGGCATTCGGATATTTTGTACGTAATCGTATGAGTAGTGATGCTAAGTTACGACAACTTTGATCGCCAATAATAATAATTCTTGGGTGGGTAGTTTTCTCCGGTTCATAGTCTTGATCAGCCTTTTCGTCTATAGTGTCTTCATTGATCATGTTACTAATGGAATTTGTTTTCTGGGGTTTTTGTTTGTTCCGCTTTTTCCTTTTTCTTGTTTCGTTTGGTAATTGTGAGTCACTGTTTCCGTCTTCTTTCTCAATTTCAATATTTATTTTCTTGTCTTCGTTGCTGCATAATTTATTTGGTTCATCTTTACATTTACAAGACACAATACTTGTTTTGGTCTCAAGGTTCTCTAATTTATTTGACAGTTCAATATTTGATGTTTGGAGCTTTACAATTTCCTCTTTAGCCTTAATCAGTTGCTTAGTCAATTCTTCAATTTCAAGCTTTAAATGATGTACTCCATTGTTTGATGTCAATTTTGACGATTCCGATTGGCTAATGGAGCTGTTGCATAGAGTCGCGCATTCGGAGTTGTTTGACATATCAGACGTGCTTGATTTTTGCATTGATATTTGTGGAATTACTCTAGGTTTTCTACGTGTGACATTTTCGCTATCTTGTAAATTTTTAATAAGAGCTTTTGTGCTAGTTGTTGATATTTGTGCGTCATCTGATGCTTTAGTTCTGCATAGATAGTTTTTTCGCAGGCACCACTGGCATTTCCAAGCAGTTTTGTGTTCGCGCGTCATTCTCAAAAATCTTACAATGGCGACATTTCCGCATGTTAGGTCATACGTGATATCGCACAATGTGCATATTAAAAACTCTCTATTTAGAATTTTCGCAGAGCAAACATTTTGTCAGTGCGTTCACCCTTGCAAAAATAATTTTCCATATTTTGATTGATTCCGTGCTTACATTATGTAATCCATAATCAAGCGTAAACTCGTTAATAACCCATTTTGCAGGATCATCGACTCCATCAGCAGAATTCAGCACGTGTAAATACGTAGAAATTTCTTCTTTCATTTGACTCATTTTTGGAGTGTTTTCGCTGAAGGATACTAATACACTTGTTTTGATCGGTTATGCAGTTCTCAGAATTAGTGGAAGTTTTTCTAAAAAAATGTAATTTTGCTGATTTTCTAATCACATCTTTTTGTTTATCATTCTTTTCCTTAGCCCGTTTAAAATACTCAGCTCCACTTATTCTTATTTTTCCATCAATTGATAAAGAGATGTTCAAAAAATAACTATTTTGGTGTTAGCACTTAGAAAAATTTGCACTCATAAAGTCCTGAGAATATTTTTTAATGTCTCTTTGTTCACTAGGGTGTATTGACTAAAGTTATTGACTTATAATTACAATTACACAATCCGAGGCACATAAAATCTGTACCTCATACTTGGTTGAAAACTGACTGAGATACAATATGGAGCGCCGTTGACCATGCAGTAAAAACCAATGAAATCCCTCTTGGTGGATTATTTAGAAAACTTTCAAAAGTACGTTTTATTTGAAAGACAATCCTTTCCAGAAATGTTTAATTTTCAGCTTTATTTCTAGAATCCTAAATCCATAAATTATATGATAACGTGTTTAGGTAAAGCAAATGTTAGACACGTGCTGAAGAACAAGTGCGAGATATACTGCCCTCTCAAAAAATACAAAATATTGTAAAACCCTCATAAAATTCACAAAGTGAAAGATTAAGGCAATTGTTAGCAACTCTTATTGTTATATGGCTCTCCAATCGTAAATTATTGTAAAACGATTACGTATTGCCAACTTGGGTATTGTGCAACGAAGCACCCCAAAAATTATAAAGCTTCATTTCTTGTGTTAAAACAAACAGCAAAGTATTTCCGCACACGTGTGTCCCCAACTACAGCAATAAGCATCGAGCTAGAATGTGAACTCTGTAAAACTTGCCTTAAAGAACATTTTTGCATTTCAATATGTTGAGTTAACAATCTTCACTGACCGCCCGCTGATAGGGCAACTAAATCAACTCCACTGTTTTTGTGGAATATTTTTCAAAGGATGGGATAGATGAAACAAATATATTTTGCAGTAATGTGACAGTTTTGTTAGTGTTCTTTTTATAATTCTATTATGGTACACACACGTTTTTGGCCGCCCCTAAAATCCGGCCGCTCTAGGCCCGGGCCTAGTCGGCCTTTAGGTAAATCCGGCACTGTTCTTACCTACCTGCAGAATAATAATGGGCATCGCATTTGATTGGTGTAACATGTGGTCAGGAACTCCTAGGCCGTGTTAACCTAATAGATTACTGGTAGTATCTTGGCTGAGACACTTCTCAACAATGCTGCTACCAAGTATATCAAAACTGTGTGCTTATTTTATTCTTCCTACCTACCTGCAGAATAATCATAGGCATGGCATTTGATTGGTGTAACATGTGGCCAGGAACTCTAAGGCCGTGTTAACCTGATCAATTACAGGTAGTATCTTGGCAGAGACACTTCTGGACAAGGCTGCTACCAAGTATATCAAAACTGTAAGCTTATTCTATTCTGATTGCCTACCCGCAAAATAACAATAGGCACCGCAATTGATTGGAATAACATGTGGCCAGGAACTCCGAGGCCAAATTAACCTGATTGATACCTGGTAGTCGAGACACTTATTATCGACAGTTATGATACTGGGTGATTATCAAACTGCGCATTTGTTTTATTGTGCGGGTACGCAATATTGTGATGTGAATTCTATCATTATCGATAATACATATGTATAGCCCCTGACTGTGTATAGACCCACAATCAGAATAGGTTTATTCAGATATGTGTGCCGTGCCTGGACTATGACTAAGGCTTTTGTATGCCACCAGTGAAATAAGTAGTTCTTTATAAAGACGCGTACCATCGAAAGTACTATAGTTCTGCCATACTTTACGCGGATCGTTGACAAGACAATAAGAATGTTGCGTAGACTGCAGTGGTACCAAATTTGATTCCGTTTGGTATTGTAAGCAAAGAAAATGTTTTACCGGAGACCCAGACTTTATATCACCTTTGCTCCAAAATAATAAAAAATATAAAGGGTAAGAAATGGCAGACACAAAAAAAATTGACATTTAATAGTCATATTACTTTGTATAAAAATAATTTCTGAATTTATATTGGTTCGTATAGCCGCCAATTTTTTAGAACAATGTCATAATAATACTATCAGAATTTATTTCACTACGTTAACTTTGGCCGCTATTAATGAAAATATGTACATAATAGTAAAATCATTTTCTAGCTAATATTAACTTATTTAGTACGCTACAAGGTCATTGTACATTTTTGAAATATCTCATTTTAGGGGAGCGTCTTTACTCAATAGTTTTTGATATAGGTATGGAGACATTACCAGTCTTATTCCAAAAAGTTCATTGGTGCCAGACTTAAACCACGCATAGCATATCCACGGTTGTTACGGTATTAGAGTTAATACAAGGATTAAAACGCGTCCCTATTACAAATCAAGATCTAACCTAGGATCAGATAAACCAATGATAGTCCATGGTTTAAGCGGTAGCCACAGATAAAAAAAAATATGATTTACAATCATTAATTCGTTCTCGCATGTTAAAACTTTTTAGAATACACTTCGAATGCTTAAATAACTAAATACTAATACATTGTTGTTTATAAGTATAAGTATTCAAGTATCCATCTTTACTTCTTTAAGTATCCATCGAATACAAAAACTTAATTATTTTAACAATTTCTTTGTTGGCAAATGCGAGTGTATGTGAAGCCAAAATCCAGGCAAGAAAAAAGGCGAGGCTATGTTGTTGTCGTTTTGGAACTTCATTATTCTTATATTTCTAAATTCTAATTTATAATAAGAATGCCGAATGAAATAATTTAAATCAAATTGTAAACTAGAATTCTTTTACTACCGAAGTTTCCTTAGTTGGTCCGTGGTCTAGTGATAAACTTCGTTTTATAATAAAGTTTTTGCTAGTCCATGGTTTGAGTTCAGTACTTAAAGTTAAACGTATTTTGGAATAAGACTGCACGGGTCTGTGGTTGTTGTATACTTATTCTGTATCGTTTATTCATCTTGATTCAGTTTCCTTATGAAGTAAAGCAATGGTCAAGTTTGTTATTAAACACAGAATTTACTTTGAAATACCTATTTGTTACGTGAATACCCTAAGTCCACTTCCTCTTTAATGTCTTATAATGTTTACTAAGTACCCTTGGACTCGAATCACGATTTAAAATATAATAACGTGAATTATAAATTACATGTGTAACCATTGATGTGGAGCAATATATTTTTGACTGGGCTATATGATTTAGGCTATGTATGCCACCAGTAAACTAAGTAGAAGCTCGGAGACGCTTATAGCTATTTACGCCATAGGCGAGCATGCTACACCAGGGTTCCAAGTAGAAGCCCGTGAATGCTTTCAGCTATAAGTACTTATGCTGAGGGTGGGCATGCTACACCAGATAGCCCAGATATGAATTCAAATGAAATTCGGACCAATTAGATAGCCCGGAGACGCTTACATTTGTAACGTACTTTATTACTTACATACCGTAAGCGGGCTATGTCGGTCTACAAGAATATCGTGCAACGTGCGTCGATAAAATTAGTCGCAACGTGCGACTGGGCTACGTACGCCCTACGAGAATATGGCTCCGACTGGTTCATATGGTTATGGAATATAGTTAACATGTGTGACCTAATTCAGCAATTTATAATAAGTTGAATTATTTAACCTTAAATGTTCTTTGATTAATTTCAACGAAATATTTGAAAGGTTAATTCCTCATTGAGTTAGGAAATTTTCTATAGATACGAAAATAAAATTTGTGTTGTAGACACGGCCAGCTTACATTAATTGTTAATTTGATTATTGGCTTTCTTTAGCTGGACAACAAAAACAAAAGTATGTGCAAGCTAGACACGATCTATAATTTGTATACATCAACTAGCTGACCCGGTTAACTCTATATCACCTATCACACTTATCCGGTCGATTCTAATTTTGATGGTGTTTAATGCCACCGAAGATTAAATAGAAGAACATTTATGAAGTTCATTTTTACAATTTTAAAACTTTTAATGTGTAATAGATATGTCTATTATTGAGACAGAACCTTTTAGATGACGTTCACAGAAAACTATGATTAGTAATGTAACAACGAGGGTAACAGCATCTATGATATCTACCGTCGAGTGTGTCATAGACTGACATTAGATTGCGATTTTATAGCCTCAGAAAGAGGATATACTTGTACTGTAGTTGAACTTGCCTTGACAAAGTTACATTCATAACATATCCACAAGTTAGATATTAGAATCATCAAGACCGATCAAAATATTCAAGAGAGGTTATAGTTATTGTGGTTGTGCTACAACTGAACCATACGCGTTCAGGTTACAAGCATAGACTAAGTACCTACAACACGCTGGAATTGTTTCTTTATTTACCCGACTGCCAAGGATGGGTATTGTTTTTCGCGCTTATCTTGTATGTTTGTTTATAAATATTTTTATCAAATTTTAGGCAACATTTCAAATTTTACATTATAAATTTTTGTTGCCGTTAGCCATGATGCAATGTTATAACTAGTAGAATATTATTTACAAGTACATTGTTACAACAGCGTTTAGTTGGCTTACGATTAACATCAATCAAACGCTGTTGTATAATTATTTGATTTGATTACGATTCACGGTCACCCGTGAAATAATAATATGTTTACTAATGAGTATTTCTCTGCCTTTCCCGGAATTATGCTACGAGAAAATGATAAGAAGACCCAGCTACAGTGCAAAGGACATATACCCCGTTGTCTCCACGAGAGTTCTTTGGCAAATTACGTAAGTCACCCCAGATGATTGACCGCAGTTGGTGCTACATATGCTAGCATATGCTAGCTTTGTCATCACTACTACGTCGCGTTGGCAGTCTATGGCATGAGATTTATGGTGAAGAAGTCACAAGTGCTCTGAATTTGGCAGCCAAATAGAGGCTTCAAATAAACTCATTCCAGTTGATATAACCTGTGAAACATCTATGGTCCAGTTAGTGCAAATTGAAAATGAAGTGAAATTAAAGTGAAAAATAAAAGTTTAAAAAAATGCAGTGAAGAAAAGTTTAAGTTCAAAATTACATCCCCAGTGTTGTGCGTAAATTATGCGTATATAATATGAAGCGACCGTTCTATTTCGCATCCTCAAGATGAATGTAAATTGTGTGTTCTATACTAAAATACTTTTACTTTCTAGATAAGGACCAAATTTTATAAAAAATGCGCATCCTACATAGTCATTTGTCCACAATAATCAGACAAGCCAGATTACTGTAAAGATCATTCCGATTAAATTAGCTGTAGAAACTTAGAGTCAGCATGATACATTATGATTAGGACACGTGACTAGGTCAGATGCCATAAGATAAGGTTAGCCCATTAAAACTAAGATAAATATTGCATTTTGTTTGAACAAGAATAGCTTCAGAAACGATAGTAAGTAATATGAAAACTTTCTGTAGTTTTTAAATATTTCGTCACTGATTGTAAGCGCAAAGTTGATATTACGTAATAACTACGTAATGATGAATGAATAAAGCACATGATATCTGTTTTTGACATTTTATGATTTTGTTATTGACATTGCATAATTATAATTTGCTCATGCTTGCTCTGTTGTGAAATTGAACCTAATTTTTGACATTGTATCTGCTGATTTTTTAATTTGACATTTTACTATTGATATTGCATGATTATAAGTGATTCATGTTTATTCTGTTTTTAATATTATTTTTTGATTGTATTTTTTGATTGCGTATTGTATTACTTTTGCTTGTTTTGTTGTTAACTTATTTTAATATTGTGAGGCACATGTTTGGTTGATTCATTCATTGATTCTGGTCGTTTTAACCTCAATAAAAAAATGTATTTGTATTTTGTATCGTACCAATTTCAAATAAAATCTAGATTTTCTAGTAGCTTTTCTAATTTCAAGTTGTTTATCGAACAAATATGTCTATTATACTATAATTATACGTCATTTATCTTTGTTCAAATTCAGTCTTGCTGGTCGCACTTTTTAATCAAGTTGTGCATTTTTTTTGTTTGTTTTGTTAAAAAGATATACTTGTCACTATTTATCTATATTAATTGTTGTGTTGATCCATTAGAACACAAAAATATTTAAAAAAAAATGTGCCCGGATATAAGAATCGACGTAATACTCTTAGCTGCTAGTTAAACTTGTATTTTTTTAAATATGTTGACCGTTATATCTTCTTTAGTGTTGTGTATGGTACACGTAAATAGTAATTGTCTATTTTTATGTGTTTAATAAGTTTCGTAACGCGTTTTTGCTTGAAACAATCTATATTTTTTTTTAAATTTTGTGAAGCATTTATTTGTTATACGTTATTACGTACATACACACAGACTAATCAAGGATAATATTTTTTTAAAATGAAGATTATCCATGGTCTGTAATGCAGTTTTCTGAAAGGCAAAATTCCATTTATGACTGCGTGATGATAAGCCAAATGTCATGAGTTAAAATTATAAGATAGGTTTATTTCAATGCTAAGTAGTTAAGAAGTAATAGGTAATCTATTTATTTGTAAAGTCGTATAATTACGTTGTTTTTTAAATTATATTATTCTGGGTGCACCAGGAGGTAGCACATGAGCCGGATGGCCGAATGTCATGATTTTTAATCGTTGCACCAAATTTAGATCTGGTTTTTAAATATAATATGTCGAATGATATTTTCTAGTACTTGTAAGGGTAACATTTCTCTGGTTTATGATTGGCCGATTTAACTACCAGCCGCATTTTATCCAATAAGAACTGCTTCCGGCGTAGTTTTAAAACAGCCAATCAGGAAACGAGAAAAGAAACTGAAGAGATGTAAAAATATTAATCTTTCGGTGAGATCATTCTCGATTTGCGCCTCGTGGCGAAAGCACATATTCTTAGTCAACAAGAACTGTGATAATTATTTTAAGAAACTAATGTATCATATTTTATAGTGACCAAATACACATGAAAATGGACTTATTAGTTTGATTCTCCACAATATATACATCATTTGAAGGCTTGATATATGGGCTTCTCAAAAATATTTAATTTTGTTTTTTTTTATCCCTCCATTTTTATTAAATGTGAAAAATAAATTGTATGAAAAATAATAATACAGCTTTGTATTTTTTCTAGCTTAGCAATAATAAAGTACTTCTATCGTTATTTTACTTGCATTCGTAGCTTATTCTTCCACATTCATCTCTTAATTTACTAAAATTAAAAATTATAACCTACCAGTGTGACCAGTTAGTAGGTACAATGTGACAAAAAACACTTAAAAACTGTCTAATTGGTAATAATGCTTCCATTTAACAATAATGGAGGTTACTTAATCAGGGTTGCTAGAGATAAACTACCTACCTATTGAGCCAAATATATTTTTTTATCCTAATATATTCAAAATTAATTTAAAAAAACGGAAGGCTCCTTTTTGGTTTTAACTGATGTAATAGACTCAGAAAGATATGAACTTTCTCGAAATGAAACGAGTGTTGTGGTTAGAATTTTTGATTATTATTATACCAGCCTCCATACATTTTGTATACATGTCTTTTACGAAACACAACTTCAAGTTTTACAACCTTAGCGCGAATTCACTTCTATCATCTATCTTACATCCATGGGTGCAAGATTAACGGGATTAAGCGCACATGCAAAATGATCAACCAGTTATCGGCATAGCTGTAATCTGCTTATCTTGTATGTTAAATAAAGGGCGCGGTAATAGGAAGCACGGCCAATTAGCGCGCACGTAATGGTGCATGTCCTGTCCCTCCGCCGGCCGGAGATCGAACGCGAAATTGGCAATTAAACGCGATATTACGGCAGCCTCTGCTTCCATTAACTTCCTACATTTCGGCTGAATTCCGTATACAGAGTGTCTGCCGTCTGGTTTTCAGCCCTAGGGCATCTACTGCTGAAAATAGGCATCCCCGACACTATACATAGGCATTACCAATAAGACCTGTTAGAAACCCTTTTCTACTTCGAAGTACTAAAAATATGTACTTATTATAGTATATCATTGTACTCTGCACCAACCATAAGATCGGGAAAAATAAGTTCTTTGCTTCTAAAATGTCTTTATTTGTTAAACTACTGCTGTGAAAAATTACAGCTGCCGAAGCCGAAGGCCCGAATCACACAAGTCGGCGGATGTGAAGTTAGCTACAAGCTGCGCAATATCCAATCCACTGAAGCTCATATAAAGCTGCGGTTTGATTGGATATTGCGCAGTTTGACTTCAACTTCACATCCGCCAACTTGTATGATTCAGCCTATAGTTCATTGGGTGTTTCCCATCAGATCTCTGAGTAGGTACATTTCAGTAGCTCTAGAAATCAATGCAATTTGCAAGGCAACACCTTGTATAGCCGCCGTTTGGGCGCATGCGACGGAGCTCCATATCGAAGCTCAATCAACAGGTCGGGAGCGTCACAAAAAAGGGGTCTTTATGATTTTCCATCGAAGCGCTTAGGAAATGGCATTTGTCATGATGCTCTCTCCTAAGATCGCTATTCGTGTTCGTGTATTTGTCTTACTTCCCCAAATACAGCAATGTGAAGTGATTCGTATTCGTCTGTATTTGCCTATTCGGATTAAGGAGTACGAAACAGATACTGTTGCGAGAGACATGTCTCCGTACGTGTGCTGAAGAGAAGGTATTCGTGTGTTTGTACAATATTTAATGTTAGTTTAATTGGATTTTACATGTTTTGTTCTTATTGTTAGTGAAGATGGGTCAGGGCCGGACCGTGAGTTTAGGTGGCCCTGGGCTAATAGGTACTACTTAGGGGCCCATCTGATTATCTACTCAAAGTATAGGGCATAAGACAGGGTCCGAGAGGGAAACAGCGGAGCACGATCGAGATCGAATAAATGTGTAATGGCTGCCGAACATTTTACTGTCAGCTCTAAGTACCAACAATGGCTGCCGAACATTTTAACTGTCAGCTCCAAATACCAACACCTGAACGTAGACTTGGAGTAAATAATTTGAGGGTTTGATTAATCGCTGGATTTGCAGGGCTGCAAACCATACGATTTAAAATTATAGATTTTTTTTCGCATTATCGTCTATTTTTTACTTTGATTTGGCTGGGGGACTCAGCCATTGGAATTCACGGGGCCATGGCCTGAAGTCCAAAAAGCTATATGATAGATCCGGCCCTGATATGGGTACAAAAGCCTGAAATAAATAATTTTTATAAATTTGGGAATTCCTGTTTCCGCCGGCTAGTGTGGACGGTGTGTTCGCGATATTCGTATAATTATATACCTACCACCAACGACATTAATCCTACCACCACAGAAGAGAGCAGGAAAGATTTTCCTTCTCTTTTCTGTGCCGGTTATAGGCCTATGCCATTTTTGATCTCGTTTTATGCCAGGCAAAAGCATCCCACATTCCTTCCGGAGTTACTCTTGCTATGCAAATTACTTCGAAAAAATTCACGAACATCGAATATCGACGTGAGGACCCAGCATGAAAGATTCTCCTTACACAGTTTCGTCGCCAACATTTGATGGAGTAAAAACAACTTTTCCGATCATAAATCAACATCGGCGAGTCGACTAACTTATTCCTTTGCGTCTGAATTCAAATTAGATTAGGGAGATTAATGTGAAAACATGTCAAGCGCGTATTAATTACTTTCGGAATTCAATCTTCGTTTAAATAAATTAAATAGAAGTTAATTTAATCGAATGCATTGGAGCAAGGTAAATTACTAGATGAAAACGATAACTTTAGATATCTAGGTAGGTATCTATAATGAGACAAAAGAAAAATCACGTAGAGGCAGAACGAGCCAATAAAAGTTATCTGTCAGCGACACGACGTCCACTGGTGGACATAGGCTTCCTCTAAGGCAGAACGAGCCAATAAAAGTTATCTATCAGCGACACGACGTCCACTGCTGGACATAGGCTTCCTCTATGGATCTTCAAAAAGTCTGATTAGAAGCGGCTTACATCCAGCGCGTTCTTGATGAGGTCGTCTGCAATAAAAGCAGCTTGTACTAATAATTACACACAGACTAATAAGTCTTGAATATGTTTTTGCATGGAACAGTTAACTTGAGATTGGCACAGAACAGGGACAGTTGGCGTAAGAGGGAGGAGGCATATGCCCTGCAGTGGGCCGAAATAAGCTGATGATGATGGAACAGTTGATTTTTAATACGCTTTTATTAGTTTCACCTGTATGTTTGCTTGCTTGCTTGCTTGTAACCAACCCCTTTGAGCTCATTTTGACCTACTTTGAGCGATCAAATTTTCTCGAAACTTTGCACACCTATCAAAGACCGATGACAATGCATTATTTAAAAAATATACCTATAGGTATATTATATTTTTTCGAGTTTTGACAAAAGTCATAGAACAAAAGTTGTTAATTTTGATGTACAGAATAAGACCCTAAAAGGATGCTAATTGATTAGAAATAATCCTGTATATCCTAAGCGTGTTTTTTTTAGTTTTTTTTAACTATATTTATATTATTTACTCGTAGGTATATGTATTTATTTACATCTGAGAGCCAAGACCTAAGAATAAATCTAATAAAGCTTCGATATGCTTTTCCTGTTATATGAATAGATCTCAGAGCTAGTTGCTTGGTGCTTAGATTTAATGGTTAGATGTATCCAGTAGTGGACAGGACATCCTACAGGTAGCTAGCTATTATGATTTGATGTAATTATTACTTAGGTGAGTAGGTAAACGTTGTAGAGTGTAGAGGGCAGGCAAGTGAGCAAATTCTATACTATGACCTCAGGAGGGAGGGAAGGTACTGGTGTGATCACTAGTACCTGCCGTCCGTCAGGAATAGATATAGGTCATCGTGGTCTTAACGAATAGAAAATAAGAAATTTCAGATAACCCAGGTGCAACCGGCATGTCTAGATTTTCCGAACCATATAGGTAGGTATGAAATTTCATATTCAGCTCTCGCGCTCTCCAAAATAATGTCTCCTGTTGTGCATGAAAAGCAGGTGCCACGGCTCTCGAGCGCGACACGGCTGGTGTTCTAACCATTTCACACAATTTGTAAGCAAACGCCTTCGGGGCGGCCGTCGAGACTTCCCATTAAGAATTCAGTTTGTTTTCCGAAGAGCACGTAGAGTCGACCGCAAAAATTTTGCATTTCCTCGGATCGACACAAGAATGGTTTCCTGAGCTAGACGTTGAATAGGAATGAAATTAAGTAGGTCAGAAGTCGTGAAGGCGTGGAAAGGTTAATTGAAAGGGACTTGGAGTCTGGGCCCTCAGCTCCGGCGTCGTTACGGAGATTACGAGTGTGAGAGTGCCTTGTGTAGAGCGGCAGCCGGCGATAGACGTCTAAACCTTTTCACTCGACGATATCCACTATCGCTTCTAATGCAGGAACTTACAAATGTCTATATTAGTAGAGCTCTTTAAAGACTGCCCGAAAACGTATGTTAATGTCTGGCTTTATTAAATTCCTAATTAATAATATATTTATTTGCATATTGGGACGACACAGAAGTGTATAATTTTGAGCGCCATATTATTATCTTCCCGCATATTCTGCAAGTCTTTAAATTACATTACGTAGGCATTTTTTTAACTTGTATAACTGTGATTGTTAGGAAGCTGTTTGTTTTTATTGTAACGCAAAATAAAATAGATTTTTGTGGTACCAAAATTGTTCAGTCTATTGATAGGCTTCACAAGCTTGTTGAAGATAATATGATCAAGATGGAATGTTGAATACTAAGAGTACAAGTAGCAAAATAATGGTAATAATGATTCATAATCACAATGTAATAAAATGCGCGGTCAACAATTTACCATCAACAGTTAGCAACTGCCAATAAAATAGTACAGAAATTACTAGCTACGTGGATTGTGCAAGTTAATTACTTACTAGTAGGCAGGTAAGAAAAGTACAGGTATAGGTAATGTTATAGGCACAGGTTCCAGATATTTGCATACACTCGCTCCGACAGATTTCCTAGTTCGACAAAGCAAATAATATTTATGCCCTCTTCTACAAAACCCTGACATTTATAAAATCTAAAAAAAATCATTTGAGTTTCTCAAAGGTAACACACAAAATGAATACTCTGCAAAATATTAATTAAACAGGCGAAAAACGTCGAGACTATATGAAAACTCAATGCAGCTCGAGCAGCGAACATAACAAACTAGTTCGTTAGGTAACTGGTACGGCCGCAGTGCTATCGATGCTAAATTTAAACACTGTCCTCTGCCGTCGCGAATATTTGCGAGCGTAGATATACCTAGTTCTCAAGACAAAGTAATAAGCGGGTTCCACTCACCTCGGGCAGCTCATCGGGGACCTTTCCCATCCACGACAGAGACAACACGGTGCAGTCACATTTCGAGTTGACGTTCCTTTCGAAGTGGAGATGCATTTTGGTCAGAACTCAGAGGAACATGGTCACTGCGGCAACTCGCGGTACACTTTCGATATTGTCATGCACATTTTCCGTCGGTGTTACATTTGCGAATGGAATGTGCGCGGCGAGCGGTGGTCGCGTCGGTGACGTGACGAGGGTGACAAGCGAGAGGCTCCGGTGCGCAGGTATCGATTGGCAGGGGCGGGGGCGCGCGCCCGCCCTCTGCCGCCGCCGGCTCGCAACCCGGGAAAACCGGGGAAATACGCGATCAGATGGCGCTCAGATTTGCAAACAGTCCAGCTGGAATGTCATTAGGCTCTGTCCCCTACTCCATGATTGCGCGAATGCTGATCATACTAGCTGTCATTGCGTGATGTTATCCGTCACGAGTCACGACCTTTAGTTCACAATCTCGACTATACCTACATTTCAGCACTGATATCTTCATGCGTAACTGTCTGGTGTTAAAAACGTTACAAATAAATTATAGAAGGCCGAATGCGTTTAGCGACGTATGTTTTGGCAAGAATGCACTGCGACACTTTTAATTCGCGGCTTATCCCCGACCTCGGTTTCGTTGGAGTGACGTAAATTAATTTAGTACATACAGTAGTTGCTATTATGCCGTTTATTCGTACTTTGTATGCAGTTGATTCCACTGTTTTTAGGGTTCCGTACCTCAAACGGAAAAAACGGAACCCTTATAGGATCACTTTGTTGTCCGTGTGTCCGTCTGTGTGTTGAATGTCAAGACTAACGCGTAGTCTTGGGAACGCGTAAAGATATCGAGTTGAAAATAAAACTGTATACGTATATCTATGATCTCTTGCAGTTGTGTAAAAGAAAAAGTTCTCAGTTATCGTATGAAAAAGTTAGAGCCGTTTATGTCGTAAAAAACCGCAAATTTCGATACTCAACAAAAATCAAAACCTACAGGGTACCTACTTCTTGTTGACATAGAACTATAAAATTTGGCGAGAAGCATTGTCTTAGAGTACACATATAGGAATAAATCTAAAAACTGTACATTTATATTTAAATCATAAAAAATAGGGCCTCAAAATTCACAAAATATGGGTTCAAGTGAGTAAATCATATCATGTAAGGTATCATATAAAAGAGCTTCATTAGCACATGCTAAAGCAGGTTTTTAATTATTTTAACAATGTGTGATTTTCGATTTATCACGAGAAAAGTGAAATAAAAAAATTTTTCGATGATTATGAGATTTTAACAACTTACTTCCCAATTTTGTGAATTTTTCTGGATTTGTACGGAACCCTCGGTGTGCGAGCCTGACTCGCACTTGTCCGGTTTTTTACATGAAAATATGCTCCGATTCGGAAAAAAGCCTTCATTTCTGCAGTTTTCTTTCTCAATTCTTTACTATGCTAAAACAATTCAGTCAATCAAGATTGCAAATAAATAATTGAAAAACATTGTTCGAATATATCATGTATCGGTATATTATTCCTCAATCACACATACAAACAATATCACAATAAGATCACAGATGCGGAAAATACATACACATTTCAGACTTGAACTTCTTTCAAAGTACCCCAAGAGTACCCACATTTAACTTTGACCGGCAGAGGCACTTTCAACGAGACGGTTCTTTCCATTGCCTCCTTCATGGTGTTAATAAAGTTTTGTTTGTATTGTTCTGGGACTTCGTATATAAGTTCGTCGTGCATTTGGAGCAGGAGTTGCGGCTCGTAGGATGGGTTTGTGTTGGTGTCTATAGCGCACATGGCTGCCTTGGCAATATCAGCTGCTGATCCTTGGATCGTAGTGTTTACTGCCTGTCGTTCTGCTGTACCTGAGTCGAAAGAAACTTATGTTATTGTTCTTCTTTTGTAATTTGACTTGTAGTGCATTGCTTCTAGCAAAGAGCTACTGTTCGTTCTAAAGCTGCGATCAACACATTGGGACGATTGGCGGAAGAGTGAGGGTTGCAAAGCAGCCGGTTGATGATGATAAAAAAATGTGATTTTTAAAAATTAATTACAAAATAAAACAATGTCAAAAACAGGTACCAGTCTTATAAAAAAAAGACATTGAAATTTGGTTAATTTATTAAGCCTACTACTAGATACTTACATATTAACTCATAGGTCCCATTTGTGGCACTATTGTGAAGGTCCTAACACCCAGCAGTGATGCTATAATATTGATGATGACGACTATACCAATTGAATTAAAGCCTTGTGTGAATCACGCCATGCAAGCGATGGTGGTCTAGAGGTAGTGACACCGGCGTACAATCGTGAGGTCGTTGGTTCAAATCCCCAATCCCGTACCAATGAGTTCTTTGGAATGTATGTACGGGATTTCACACCACTGGCTTTTCGGTGAAGGAAAAAATCGTGAGGCAACCTGCATACGTCCGTTGAAGAAATTCAATGGCGTATGTGAATCCACCAACCCGCACTGGGCCAGCGTGGTGGATATGGCCCAATCACCCTTCGTGGGTAGGCGTCCTGCAGTGGACTATTAAAAAAGGCTAGTATAGTACAGTGAATCACACAGCCGGCGATACAAACACGACTACTTTATCAATCAACTATCGCTTTGAATTACAAAACAAAGACAAACAGGAAACTAAAAACTTTGAGACAGAACTTACCTCTCATACCCAATAAGATAGCATTAATATCAGGCAAGTATCGTCTTCTCTTCATCAGCGTTTCCACATATCCATTTTTCCGGCATTCCTCCACGACCCTCCGCGTATATTGCCTTACTTGAGGAAACGTCTTGTAAAAGGAGTCCATGAAGAATGCCGCCTCTAGTTCAGTGACGTCGAGGTGTTGGGAAAGAGTTCTGTTCCCCATGCCGTACAGAATGCCGTAGCATAGTTGTTTGGCTTTTTGCCGGAGATCATCGTCAACCTAAAATGAAAAGTAACTGAGCATTATGGATTTCTGTTTTACGATATTGGAAGCAATGTAGCATTATCTTGAAACGGTAATTGTAACGATAGTTGGGAAAGTTTTCTTCGCTTTGAATTTAACAACAATTAAGCGCAACGCAAGAAAACCACGGCACGTCAAATCCCTGCCACTCATCACTGAGAGATATTTAGTTTTTTTTAATAAAATTTTTAAAGAGCGGCTGTAAAATAATGTCAGTTTTGTCAAGCTAGAGCGAAGTTGTATTAGTTAGTAATGGACGTAGAAATACAGTTTCTATCTTTGTATTGAGACAGTGAAAGTGTTAAATTCTATTGCCCTGAAAATACTCTGGAAACATTCTCCGTAATAATATCATAGGTCCACCTGGGTCGGTGGACGTCCTACACTGCGCTTGCCGGTGCGTGGTCTCCATTCGAGAACTTTACTGCCCGATCGGCCATTAGTTCTCCGAGCTATGTGCCCTGCCCATTGCTATTTCAACTAACTAATCCGTTGGGCTATGTTGGTAACTTTGCTTCGTAAACGTAACGAACAACTATAGATCAGTAATATTAAAATTAAAATGTTTACAACACAAAGCAATAGACATTAATGAAACGTAAAATATAATATGCGGCATCACTAGCAAGATATTAATTTGAACCTAGTTCGCAAAAATATTATGCCTAGAAAACTAAAATCAACGAGCCATAAAGTTGTATTCCTGTAAAAGAGCACTACAAAAGTTAACTTTCAATACCTTGAAGTCTTCGTTATAAAGCTCAAAATCTTTCCAACTTTACCTTCAACCGATGTTAGACCATTAAAAAACAAATAACATTAAACTTTAGTGGAGAGTTAAAGCGAGAATCACCGCCGTGTTCCAACACTGCTAACATTGTCCCAATATTAAAAACACAGCGCTGAACTTCCAAATGGGCAATGTTTGAAAGAACATTACATCAATAGCCTGACCCGAGATATGAAACATCAAAATCACATCAGCCGGGCCCGGGGTCGCGGGAAAAATGGGACAATATTACCAAACTTCGCGATTGCAAGCCCTAAGTAAATAAGCCCAAACGCCATTGTTTTTTGTGCTACACAAATACTAAACAGTAAGTAGGTGATTACTAAGCAGCGAATTTTTCAACAGCTTTATGAATTTTCTTTGGGATTGGTTTAAAAGAAAATTAACGCACAGTCTACGTCGTAGACTCTACGAGAGACACTCTACGAGACTCATAGCCAGAATGCTTTAGCCATATTTTGTCAACTTTTAATGTGGTATATAGATGTTTATAATAAAACAAAATTCCGAGACCGAGAAATGGGTTACTATAATAGGTAAATCAATGTAGGTATAGGCTGAATTACACAAGTCGGCGGATGTGAAGTTAGCTACAAGCTGCGCAATATCCCATCAACGCGCAGCTGGAGCTAGTAAAGATGCGAGTCACACGCGTAAGTAATATGCGCAAGCTACTTGTTCAAGTTACTCGCTTGTACTTGCTCATGGTGCAAACAACTGGAGCAAGTAAAGACACGGGCTACTTGCGCAAGCAGTACGCACAAGTTATTTGCTCGTGGTCATGCGCTGTAACATTTCTAGGCCAGTTTTGTGGTGCACACGTAGTTCGAATCAACCTCAAGTAACAGGCGCGAGTGACCAGCGCGCGCCACAGAGCACGCGGATTAGTTGCGCGGGTGGCTCGCTTTGGTACGAGTACTTGCTCGAGTCGCTAGACCCGCACATGTTTTTGAACGTTAAGTTTACGATGCATATAACCCGCGCAAGTGCCTCAACATGCGCAGGCTACTTGCACCGTGTACAAGTACCCTAAGTAGCGGTTATAATGTTTTTTTTACCCAGTCATCATGGCTATTATATACATTGCCGAGTATATAGGTATTTCCAAGTAAACATATTGTACTAATTAACAATAAGTTATCAAAGCTTCAAAGCTTGAACCCAATAAGCCAAAGTTACGGGACTATTCTTCGGGATTGAATGAATACGGCTTATTTGAGTTATTGGTCTTACAAATTCCATTACACAAATTAATATGTCAAATCGATCAAAACCACTTACAGAAGCCTCCAGAACCCAATCAAATTCACAGTTGAATAAGTATATGATTGGAACATAAATAACGAATGAATACAATATGCTTTACTTATTCGTTATTAAGATTGAAGGCCGATTTGAACGAAGAGAATTACTTAGGTAGACTCAGTCCCCCTTATTGATAAACGCAGAGTAACTTTGGATAGGTAATTTAAAGCGTGTCTTGTCGTTTACTTTCTTTGACAATTTTAATAGGCAAGACGACTAGGTAAATAGTCCTCTAGTTAGACTGCAAAACAATATTGGAAATGTATTTTATAAAATAGCAAATATAAAGCGAATCGTTCGGGCAAAGAAGATAATATAATGTTCGGGTGTGGGGGCATGTGACGTCACTAAATGGTAAAAAGTCTAGCTAAGCGTGACGTCATGCGGAACTTTAACGGGCTATATGTATATTTTTAAATTTTGGTTCAATTAAAAAAAAACGTATTTAATATGTATATATTTATATTTTTGATAATAAAACTGACGGACTAATTATATTTTTTATCGTTGTGCCGATTCATTTGTAAATATATTATACATAATTATTTTTTGCAAAAAATAGCATGACCGACTTCACACGTGTACACATTCGCGAATATTTCGCACGGATCGATGTAACGTTTTTCACAATATTGTTGATTTATCAAAAATGGCTCAGCCGGTTTCGATAAAATTTAAATGGGACCAATTTCGTATATTCTTTCCAACAAAAAAAAATAATTATTGAAATCGGACTATTATAAAAAAGTTATGCGTGGTTATACATAATATATATATATAATTTATATATGCGTTGAATTTGTATACCTCCTCCGGTGGTTCGTCGGTCAAAAAGACGGAATAACTACTCCGAATTTACTGTGCGTTTCTTGATAAGGCGAGATCCGAGTAATGCAGAAAAAGCTAGTAGATCCATAGCGATATAAAAATTTTGCTGTACTATAAAACTAGCTTTTTTTGCGAAAATATTCAGAACAAATGGTAGAATGAAAAAAATCCATGAGGGTCAAGTTCTAATTCTATCCAAGGTTCTATCTATGACTATATCGCCGTCAATCGTAACTGATTGGGACATTAATATTTCATGAGTTTCTGTCTCATTCGGATTGATTGAATTTTTTTAACCTTTTGGCATTATCAAAATGGGAATGAGAGCTCTGGGAGTTTCATTATTTAACCGATAGCACGATAAGATGTATTACTATGCGTAGATGATCACGAGCGAGACCGAGTTAGAGTAGGAACTGTACTGTACTACTGTACCAGCCTTTTGGTAGCCCACTGCAGGACGTAGGCCTACCCCCACGAAGGGTGATTGGGGTATATCCACCACGCTGTCCCAGTGCGGGTTGATGGATTCACATACGCCATCGAATTTCTTCTACGGACGTATGCAGGTTGCCTCACGATGTTTTCCTTCACCGAGAAGCCAGTGGTGTGAAATTCCATACATACATTCCAAAGAACTCATTGGTACGGGATCGGGGATTTGAACCCACGACATCACGATTGTATGCCGGTGTCACTACCTCTAGACCACCACTTAAGTAGAACAAGCATTGAAAATCTATGTTAGTGCCGGGATAGCATAACATGCAATATAGGTATACTAAGCGCCACACAAACGCTGCGCAAAAGCCGAAATATAGGTATGCGCGGGAGCCAGAGACGAGACGCCGGGGCACACCCGCTCTCCAATCTCATGCCTCTCGCGCGCTCCCTACGCCCGTGCACGAATGCGCAATAGTTAGCGAATCACGGCGAAGCGTCATCTGCAGCTAACTTTTCATCCGCCGATTTGTGTGGCGCTTATACTCTATAAAATTTAACTTGATCTCTGCGACAGTGACATTGACATAGAAGATTGACATTTTTAGAGTTGAGGTAGTGGTGGAAAAAATCGATTTTCAAACAATCTTGTAATGAAATCGAATGAGTAGTTGAAGGTGAGAAATTGGATTTTATTTACTTACTATTATTTAAGATCAAGTATGTACACATGTAAATGTTATGATATTAATTAAATACTCATAATAATGTAACGATAGTATTTATCGACGTTTTTCACTATTATCGATGCTAATGTAACATATAATTGGGTTTTATTTAATTACACATGTAAAAAATGTTATGATATTAAAATCTATTATATAAAAGGCTTCCCTGAGTGACTGACTGACAGACAGCCTACAGCCCAAACGGCTTAAGATATAAACTTGAAATTTGGAACATAGGTACATTGTACTACTTAATGGAGCACTAAGGAAGAAAATTTTGAAAAATCGATCTCTAAAGGGGTAAAACGGGCCCTTTTCATTTGTATGTAACTTTTTATTCCCTGTACCGAATGACTTGAATGTTTGTATACATGCTTTCTAAACAAAATAAAAGTTACGTTTTTTTCCTGTTTTTCCGAATTTTCTTCATCTAAGGGGTCAAATAAGGTCCCAAAGTTGGTGAAAAAAGTGTCAATTACATCCAACCAGCTGAACGGTTATGGTTGAAATCTGGTATGAAGGAAGCATATAGTATGTTTCAATACAGGAACTAATAATACCCAAGAAAATTTATAGGGTTCCTTAGGGATAGCAAAAATTAATCAGTTTAGGCTACAACCCAAACCGCTGAGGATATAAACTTAAAATTTGGAATTTACGTACATCATACGACATAAAGAAGCACTAAGGATGAAAAACGTACCCAACTCTAACTTACGGGCCCTTTTTGTTTCCATGTAACTTTTTATTCCCTGTACCAATTGACATGAAACTTTGTATATATGCTTTTGAGACTAAATAAAAAATAAGGCTGTACCTGTTTTTCTGAATTTTCCTTAAAAAAAATCCTTAGAGGTCAGATACGTCCCAAAACTTCAATGCGTTTTTTAAATAATGTAGTATCTAGAATAGGATTAAGATAATGATTTATCCTTAAATGGGGCTTATAATGGGTCCCCAATAGTTTACGTTTTTTTTTTTGTGAGCCAATAGTCTTAAACTCAGCGCACGTACGGATCTTCCATACATTTTGTCGCGGGTCAATGAACTATTTGTGTTGAACAGCTGATTATATTCACGTGATTTTGGGGTTGATACCATTGTAAAAGTTAATCAAATTATGAGTATAATAGCATCCTAGAACATGCCTGACGAGTGACGTCTAGATATACATTATGGGTTTCTCAAATAAAATAAGATATAGGTACCTACCTGTGTGCCATTTTTTCATTTGCCTAGAAAATAAAATTTCTAATGACTTCATGAAACATGTCGAATACCTGTACCGGCCTTAATTAAATAGTGCACTACTGAACATAGGCCTACCCGCGAAGGGTGTATGGGCCATATTCATGCATCACGCCGACCGAGCGCGGGTTGCTGAATCCACAAACGACATTGATTTTTTTCTCTACGGACGTACCTATACAGGTTGCCTAAATGTTTTCCATCAATGAAAAGCCAGTAGTGTGAAATTTCTTAAATAGTTACTCATACAATTATTATTATTGGCTCCCTCGGTGGCTCAGTGATTTGTTAACCTGACTCCTGGGTCAAAGAGGCGTGGGTTCGATGCCTACCCAGGGCAAATATTTATGTGATGCTCATATGTGTTTGCTCTGTGTCTGGGTGATATTAATGTATTTTATTTATTTATTATTTAACACTTTCTTGCGCACTATTTGTACAAAAGGAAGACTTTACGCTAAATAGCATTATCAGCCAGTCAACTTACAGGTACATGTATACGTAGTATATCAGTCTCTGCCAGCCAAATCACAAGCTTTGCTTAGTTTGCGGTCAAAGACCGTGTGTGAGATGTCCCCCAATATTTATTTTATATATTTATTTATTATTGAGTTAATTTCAGAAATTCGGCAATTAATCATCCAAAAATTCACGAATAAAACAATAAACTTTAGATACAAGTAAATTAAATAACCAAATACTGAGACAATGCAGGCCAATCCGTGGGCTGTTATCATTTTAGGCAAATACTGATACAATTCAGGCTAAACCGTAGGCATTATCGTTGCAAGTAATACGAT
The DNA here is from genome assembly GCA_949316475.1 of Hypomecis punctinalis. NCBI lineage: Eukaryota > Metazoa > Arthropoda > Insecta > Lepidoptera > Geometridae > Hypomecis > Hypomecis punctinalis. The sequence continues at coordinate 4,569,076 of OX438805.1, forward strand.
AATAGGCTCAATTATGAAAGCGCCATGGTAAATATAATACCAACATAAAAAGTGTTCTCTCTATTGAATGCTTAAAGTGAAAAAGAAACAGAAATAATGATGCTAATTAGCTATTATAATTACGATGGGGCCTTCATAATCGAGCCTAATGCGGGCCTAACCACGAGCTACTATTATTTTAAGTAAGTGCCAAGAAAACGCAGGTCAAACTGTGGGTTTTTATCATTTTAAGCAATTACGAAAATAACGCGGGCCAGACCGTGGGCTATATATTATCATTGCAAGTAAAACAACAACGCAGGCTAAAGGCACGCTATTATAATTTTAAGGATTTATTAAGACAACGCGGGCCAAACCGCGGGCTATTTTCATTTTGAGCAAGTGCTAAGACATCGCAGTCCATGCTGCGTGCTATAAATAACCATCTTAAGCAAGTACTAACAATACGCAGGCCAAACCGTGGGCATTATACTTGCAAGTATTAAGACAACGCTGGCCAAATCGCGGACCATTAGATATTATTATAAGCAAATAAACACAACGTAGATCAAACCGCGGGCTATTTTCTTCTTAAGTAAATACCTATGTACTAAGACAACGCGGGCGAAGCCGCGGGTTTAAAGCTAGTATACAATAAAATAAATGATAAATTGAGTTTTATTCAAAATATCGGCATTATAAACTATCGATATTTTAATTAAAACTCTATCTAAAACTCTGTGGTCACGATCATTCGTCGCCCCTCACAAATCGCCATGCCCATAAAGTATGACATTGACAGGTACTGTCTGTACTGTTCTTGTACTATTAAGAAATTCAGGACTTCATAGGCGTGATTTTTCTGACAGCTGTCGCAGAGATCAAGTTAAATTTTATAAAGTATAGTGCTCGTACATAAGTCATTTTTAACGGTTCTAAAATTGAGTTTCTCTAGTCAGTCTGGATTGGGTTATCCGCAGCTTGTAGCTAGCATCACAGCCACCAAGATATTTAATTTGGCCTGTAACGGTAGTATAACTTCAGTCTCCATCACCACTGCTATAATTCTTACGATCTTTTCTTACGATTCCAGACTCCACCACTTCAATATGTACACTCTTGAGCACAGACGTAAAGTAGCGGATATTGTGTTTCTGTACAAGTTGGTAACCGGGAAAATTGACAGCCCTGAACTGCTCGCAAATTGTTATCTCAAGATTCCACGTTTTAATAGCCGTCTCGTTATTAGAAGAACATTCAGCCTCCCTACTAGCCGCACTAATTACTTCCAACATTCGCCCATGTATCGGATATTTCTCTCCTACAATAACATCTGCCATAACTTAGATATTTTCCATACTTCACCAGTTCAAATTAAGAAATACTTTGACTCTTTACTTAGCCTCTCTTAAATTTGTTTTGAATGTCATATTAATTTTATTAGTTATAACTTTTGGATAATTTTTTTTTCTTTTGTGAAACACAATAATTATACGCATGTTGTGTTTGCTCTAAGAAGGTTGATCAGCTTCGCAAGTAAATAGTTAAGATTTAAGATGTAAAATTATGTATGTCATGCATCAACCCGTTTGCAAACCTATAAAAAAAAAAAAAATAATAATTAAAATATCGATATGATCCTCACCTCATCTTCAGGCACGTTGCCCCACGACGAAGCAATAGACCTAAAAACGTCCTCCCCACTGCGCATTATCCTCATCAACACCGGATCTTCGCTGAAATGGGTCAGAACCCGCATCTCCAGCTGGCAGTAATCCGCCGACACCATCACAGAGCCCGGCGACGCTTTGAACACATGTCTGCAGTTGAACTCGACGTCTGTCGTCTCCTTATCGTCGAGGAATGTACGAGGAACAGAGAAAGTTCGAGGAACGTTCTGTAAGTTCGGCTCGTGCATGCTTATCCGGCCGGTGCAAGTGTGCATTGTGTAAGTGGGCCGTATTCTGAAAATTGGGGCAAATATTAATGGTACGTCGACTTTTTAATAAGTGTAGGTAATACAGTTTTTACACAACAATTTCAGTTGACGACTAATTCGAAATCTTGACGTTTTGGGATTAAGCACTCAATAGATAGCACACGTTGTACTCAGTATATAAGCTGTTATTATTCAGTAATTAATAAGACATTAGGCCCAATTATGTAGGCGCCATCGTAAATTAAATAGCAACGTAAAAAGTGTTCTCTGTATCGAATTCCTAAAGTGAGTAAGAAACAGTAATATTTTAAATAGCTATTATAATTACGATGGCGCCTTCATACTATCCTGTCCCATTTATGGTATACTGGCAAAATAACTTATTTGCTGAAACAATGTAGGTGTTATTACTTAGTTATAAAAGTTATTATTTAAAAATAAGTATAAGTAGTAATATCAGTCTCTGGCAGCCATATCACAAGCTTTGCTTAGTTTGGGGTCAGAGGCCGTGTGTAAGATGTCCCAAAAATATTTATTTATGTTATTTATAAACGTTAATTTTACAAATTGTTGCTTTGCAAAATACACAGATTTAGACTGGAATAATTCGTACAGAGAAAGATACTTAAGGACAATTCTGCAATCACAAAAACAAACGTAGTTCCATACATAATTATGGTCAGAAATCGATATTAGTCAGAGTGTGTACGAGTATTAATATGTAGGTTATATCTTATAAGTCTGCGTGCTTTTGCCTTTGACCACAATGGCGCATACAGGCGAGTTGACGGTCAAACGCGGACTTATTCGCGATAAAAAATAATGGAACACCACATTGCACCTGTACAATGTGTGCCACAAGGTTGAGTGTGATCCATCCATCAGCACAGAACATATAGAACAGAAGATCAGACTGCTGGACAGAAGCCTCCCCTATGGATCTCCAATAAAACCGGTTGAAAGCAGCTTGCAACCAGCGCGATTCTACTGTCTTAATGAGGTCACCTTGTAGATGGACGACCTACGCTGCGCTTGCCGGTACGTAGCATCCACAAGTCGTCAGGCCTCCATGCTACGAGGTGCATTCAATAAGTACCTAGCCTCATCGCCAGAGGGCGCTGTAGTTTCAAAAGAGTTTTACCACAGTGTAGCACATTCTTTTTTAATTCTTTTTTCAAATTTTCATTCCAATCCCTTCATTTGTTTTAATTTGACAACTTATGGAAGCGAACGTATCGATCGGTTTTACAAAAATGGAAAAAGAGCAATATCGTTCGGTGATTAGATTCCTATTTTTGGAAGTGAAAACGCGCATCGAAATCAAAGAGCGCTTGGATGCTGTGTACGGTGACTCTTCTCCATCGATGGATGGTTGAATTGGTTCAACGAGTTTGCACGTGGCCGTACGTCGGTTTTTGATGAACCACGTCCAGGTGCACCGAAAACAGCTGCTACGGAGGAAAACATTAAAAAAATCCATGATCTCGTATTGGCAGATCGCCGATTGAAGGTTCGGAAGCTAGCTGAGACTGTAGGCATTTCAGAAAGAACAGTGTATCATATTCTTCACGAGGAACTCGGCATGAGAAAGCTGTCGGCGCGATGGGTGCCGCGTTTACTCACACCGGAAAACAAGTGCAACCGTGAGACCACATCGGAGACGTGTTTGGCGCTGTTTAAGCGGAATCCAGCGGAGTTTTTGCGTCGTTTTGTGACCGTCGATGAAACCTGGATCCACTGGTACACACCAGAGACCAAGGAGCAATCAAAACAATGGATCCAGACCGGGGAACGTGCTCCAAAGAAGGCGAAAACTGTAAAATCGGCCGGAAAAGTTATGGCCACCGTTTTCTGGGATTCACAAGGTGTGATCTACATCGATTACCTCGAGAAGGGTAAAACAATTACAGGGCTTTACTATGCCGATTTATTGGGCCGATTCGACGCCGAATTAAAGAAAAAACGACCCCATCTGGCGAAGAAAAAAGTGCTGTTTCACCACGACAACGCACCGGTTCACACGTCTGCCGTTGCCATGGCCAAATTGGTCGAATTACGCTACGAATTGCTGCCCCATCCACCGTATTCTCTTTCTGTAGATATGGATATGGATCAAATGAGGAGGTCATCGCCGCCACGGAGGCCTATTTTGCAGAGTTTGACAAAAACTATTTTTCGGACGAATTAAAAAAGTTGGAGCATCGCTGGGCCAAGTGTATCGAACTAAAAGGAGACTATGTTGAAAAATAAATTGCCACTTTTCCAAAATTTTCGTTTACTTTTTGTAGGCTAAGTATTTATTGAATGACCCTCGTATATACTCTATCCACCGCCATTTCAACTTGCTAATCCGCTGGGCTATGTTATAAGGACGCCCCCTCTAGAAGTTAGTTGAAAATATCTAACGTCGAGATTTTCATGCGTTTTCTCAGCCAACGCGTATAGGGTCTTAGTGAGTATGCTGTGACTGTGAGGCTTTTCCCAGTACAACACGATGGTGGCCAATTGATTACTACGTTCATCTATCCGAAGACTGACCGTGCGGAGCGTTCCATAATTTCGGTAATCGCTGACAACCACCAAGTCAACCTATACTACATCTGGAAATTAGAAATCAGTAGAAAATATGTACCTATTTCCGTCGTGATTCTCATGCGCCTTTTCAGCCAACGGGTAGAGGGTTTTAGTGAGTATGCTGTGAAGCTTCCTCCAGTACATCACCACACTGGCCAATGGGCTGCTGTGGCAACTCAGCACGCTCTTCTTAGTGCTCACTTTGCCCTTCTTTTGCATTCCTAGAGCCTGAAATAGATCACGGTTTAGGTCCAGATTCCATCGAAGCGAAGCGAAGACAAGGATAGAACGTCCAAATTTTATAGTGAGTTAACCCCGTAACTTGTGTGATATCATATGAAAAAGCTTCATATATAACGAGATAAAACAGATTAATTGGATTTAAATGGTGTTAATTCTCGATTATGACGAAAAATGAAAAAAAAATTGTCCTTTATCAATAACACGCTTTATCCTCAGGGTTTAACAAGTTAGTTCTCGGTGTCGTGTGATTTCCAAGATTTGTACGGACCTTAGGAGGACGAATCTAACACTCATTTGACCGGTTTTAGTGATACTATGCCCTATAAAATTTAACTTGATCTCTGCGACAGCTGTCAGAAAAATCACGCCTATAAAGTCCTAAATGTCACAATAGTACAGACAGTACCTGTCAATGTCATACTTTATGGGCATGCCGATTAGTGATGGGCGACGAATGATCGTGACCACAGAGTTTTAGATAGAGTTTTATTTAAAATATCGATAGTTTATACTAACGATATTTTAAATAAAACTTAATTTATCATTAATTTTATTGTATATTTTAATATCATAACATTTTTTACATGTGTAATTAAATAAAACCCAATTATATGTTACGTTAGCATCGATAATAGTGAAAAACGTCGATAAATACTATCGTACCATTATTATGAGTATTTAATTAATATCATAACATTATTTACATGTGTACATACTTGATCTTAAATAATAGTAAGTAAATAAAATTCAATTTCTCACCTTCAACTACTCACTCGATTACATTACAACATTGTTTAAAATCGATTTTTTCCACCACTATCCCAACACTAAAAACGTCAATCTTCTATGTCAATGTCACTGTCGCAGAGATCAAGTTAAATTTTATAGAGTATAGTTGAGTCCTACGGAGATAGTCTAAAGAAACTGAGCTGACTCACTCACACATTTGCAAGTTTGAGCACTTACTTAGGCAACGATATGGAATTTGGCGTATAAAATCCTTCCAAAATCATTTTTGGAAACAAAGAAAGAAATTTTTGGCTTTATTGGCAAAAATCTGTTATGCTGTCTTTCTATTTTACCTTGGCTACCGCCTTAGAAGAGCTAAGATTGATTCCCCTGCTGCCGGACATTTTGTCAGCTTTTTTCTGAAGGGTTTCCAGAGACGCCTTCACGTCCAGCAACATTTGCGAGGCAAGCTGTCGGTCCACCGTGATCCCGTGGTGTTCGCACTTCGCCAGGATTATTGCCACGTGGTTTTCTATATCTGACCGTAGGTGAACAAATTTCATGATTTAACTAATATCAAAAAGAAAAGAAAATGTAATGCAATATTTCTCTGGAGAGCTATAATTAGAAGAAAGAATCTAAGCCGTAAAGTATAAAAGCCGTTCGGAAGTCCAATTCTTTTCTAGATAAAAAAAAATCATCAAAACTGAGAATATGCACTATTATGAATATGGGCTAAAATAAAGACTAAAAAGCATAAATTAGTAACGCTATAAAAAATAACATACTTTTAGTATTCTGAGAGACTTCATATCGCAAAAATTGGTCTTGTTTCTCTGTTATCATCCAAATGCACCAGGATTTCATACACGCATCTATGTGCGAATCATCATTCCCGAATATTTCTTCTTGATTTTCAACCGATACTGTCGACAAATCCAGCCCATAATATTTTTTCATCTGCAATAAATCAAATTTTAAAGTATTATATAGGTACCTAAATGAATCAAATTGTAGTGTATCCTAATTCTTGAAAATATTAATTCCATAAATTTCTTGAAATATTTATTTCTACAGTTTGAGCTGCTTTCAATCGGTTTTATTGGAGATCCATAGGTAAGGACTATGTCCAGCAGTAGACATTCTATGGCTAATAGATGGATGATAGATTATTTTATTACTGCAGTTTTGTGATGCAAATGAAGAAGACAGCTTTCAGACAAATGCGTGTAAACGTACACGTCGTGTTTCCTTACAAAGTACAGGGACTTCCAGAGATGAGATGTCAACTTTTGTTATGAGACCCTGTTGCGAAATCCCAATAAAAGTCAGTTGTTTCATACAAAAAGTTAATTAACTCTCGACAAAATTTATGAAGCGAGTTGCTCAAACGCAGACTTATTCACGATGAAAAAATATTTTGATATTGGTCCCGCAGTAAAAGTTGTTTATAATGACGAGTTTTTATTGTGTCCTTTACTCACCAAACATTCAATATTAAGCGTCTTTTCACAGCTGTCTATCAGCCATTCAGTTAACGAGACATCAACGCACGAAAACGGCAATGAGATGTCGACTAATTTCTTCAAGTTCAGATAACTCCATTTCGAGGAGAATGTTTTCAATTGAACTGAACCATTTTCAAGCCATGATTTAAGCGTATTGTTTTGTAAAGTTTGTTCGTTTGCTGAAGACGTGAGTTCAACAAATACACACGTGTCAGGTCCCAGACAAAATGCTATTCCGTTAACGGTATGTCCCATATCTGTTTCAGATTTTTGGACATTTAGAATATTAGCGCCTATAACGTCGTTGTTATTGTGTGTTTTCTTTGGCATACTAAGGTAAAAACAAGCCGTTTTTGAGTTTTCCAATACCTGAAAGCTTTTATATATTTCATCCTTTTTCATCACAAAACAGTTAAAACGATGAGGTTTTATCTGAATACACACGGAATTTCCGATATTCAGAGTGGTACCGATAGCTTTACCTTTGACACAGTCGTTGAGCTTTTTCTTCTTTGCTTTATAATTAGAGTCTTCAATGTTATTCAGTCGGCGTTTAAAAGGACTTTCGAAGCTTTTGGTGTATTCAATGCTTTCTTGCGAACAATTGACTTCATCTTCTTTTGACAGATTACGGACATCTTCTTGACTGGCATCATCATACACTAATTTGATGTCTTCATCCTCTTCATTTAGAACAAGTGGGGACTTAAAAGCGTTCAGAATTGTATTCGAAACTGTATTTACAAAGTCATCAGTGGTTTCTGGCGCGCTTGAAGATGTTGTGGAACTTTTATTATCAAGCAGCTTACTTGGTATGAGATCTAAAGGCAAACTTTCCTCGAAAATTGAAGTCTCACCATCAGTTGAAAACAAACTGACGTCTTTAATGGACACTTCTTTTGAAGAAGCATTTCCTTCTAGAATGTTCAATGAAGCGGCACTTTTATCTGTGTCTCCGAAACTTATGTTTGGCGAGAACATTTTCTCTAATGATTTAAATTTTGTTATGTTTTCAATACCTGCTTCTGTAAAGTTCAAAGAATGCCAGACAATTTCTTCTTTAACTTCATTCGTGCTGTGTACATTTTCAGAGACAGGAGTAGATTCTGCTTGAACGAAAATATCGTTTTTGATGATAGATTGACTGTGCTCATCAACTTCAATTTTGATATTCTCTTCATAGTTATTTATTTCAAATTTTGTATTATTTGGTGTTTTATCAAGTTTAACTGATTCTCGAATATCTGTGCTAATAGAGTTACACGTAGTTAAATCGTCAGAGCTGTTTTCTAATAGATTGACTGATATTTTACGAGATTTATTTGTCTGTGATTTTGTATCTACCTCTGCATCATTTGCGGTCATAAATTTATCGAATTTTTCATCAACAACGCTCTCACATTGAACATTTGTTTCATTGGTATTTTCTATATTTACAGAATTTGCAGATAAGCTTGTATTCCATTTTATAGCACTTACGCCAATTTCATTTTCAAGGTATTTCCTAGCTTCAACAATCAGATTTATGGCTGCTTCCTTGGCTGTCATTCCACAGCAACCAGTTATCCATATGGATTTCAGTTTTTTACGCTTCTTTGCATCATCACTATCATCATCCTCTCTTTCTTTGTCGCTTTGGAAAGGAACAGCCTTGTGTAAAATATTTTCTATTACATTCCCATCAGCAGATGCAATACTAGATATTGTTTCAAAGCCTGAATCAAACAAAGCTCGAGCCCTGACACCATTTAAGGATGATAATTTCATTAATTCTAATAGCTCGGAGTGTATACCGAAGTGCAATCGATCTTGAAACTGTGAGACTAATATTTCCATGTTCTTCCAACCAAGCTGATGGCAGAAAGCTGTTACCATACCTAAAAATAAAACTTTTTATATGTATGTACTTAAAAAGCTTGCATAGCATATACCCCTATTAGGGCATGGGCAGTAGGCAGTAGGTAAGGGCGGCGCCCACTCTAAAAAGTAAAAACTTCTTTGCCTACTTTATTATTATATACTACGGGACTAATCGCGCACTAAAATTACGAGATAAATAAATACCTAATACCTCATTTTAGTGCGCGATTAGTCCCGTAGTATATAATAATAATGTGTTCAAATCGCGAAAGTTTAAAAACGACATTCTTTGCCTACCCCAGAAAACATAATAGTCATTTTATTTTCCTGGGGTGGGCAAAAAAGTTAAAAACTGGGGTGTAGGCTTTTACAAATTACTTTAAAAATATTTATAAAATGGTAAACTGTGGGCACACCATAAGTCCATAACTAAAGTTGTAGAATTCCTCTGTTACCCTGTCTATTGATGTGCATTGGACCTATTATACAATAAAACTATATTTCTCACCTGCAAAAGTAGCTGCAGCTTGCTGTAAGCTTTGCAAAAATCCGCGAGCACATTGGAATTTCGAAGCAACTTCGGAAAGTGGCACTTCATTTACCAAGTCCTGTAAGGCTAAAGCTGTGTAAAATCTGAAACAAAATTGATGAAATAGTAGGTTTGTAAAAATCTACAGGACATTGAAAATCCAGCACGGCTAGGCTGTGCACCACAACATAATTTCATTGACATGAGAAAATGTCACAGATATATCTATACCCATATCTTACTAAAACTTTGTCTTGTTTTGATACGTCGATAACATTACGTCGTGATGCGTACGTTAGTCGTGCAGATGTGATTTATCATAAAAAAATCATACCTTTTATGAATGTTCAATTTACTTTGAACATTGTTTAATTTGTTTGTGCCCCTTAAACAGCGAATTATAAAGCTTTCTTGCACCCCTACCAACTCGCCTACCCTTTTCATAGCTTTGGTCAAAGACTCCCATAAGGTTAGCAAATGCAGCCAATCAATTTCTGCCCATTGGCTGCTGACACTGTAAGGTGTCACCAGATAAATAAGATGAAGATCTGTCTCAAGAACCAAACATTGGCGTGCTTTTTGCAATTCTAAGAAAAGTGATAAGCCATCATTGGGAGCCATGGATGCGGATAGACAAGCCTTCCCCAGAGGTGTAGCAATATAGTGCAACTCTGGACCATCCTCTTGAACTCTGACCAACTCAAAATTCTTGAGTTCTTTCAAGGTAACATCCATCAAGCGATCCTGTACTGATTTATCCTCCTGCTGAGCATAGAGTAAAGTGCATTTTGAATACAAATCCAAATCTTCTTTAGAGCACAGCACTTGACTTGCAATCATCTCCAAAACTGCTCTCATGTACTTATCCTCTGATTCTATGCAACTCTTCACTGGGTCTAATGCTCCCATCATCAAATCTAGTCCAATTTTTTTTTCAGCATCTGTGCATATAAGTATACTCTCTCCTTTGGTGTCTTTACCCATTCTGCCAGCCCTTCCAGACATTTGCTTGTAGGTCAAAATATTGATAGGTTGTCTTAGGAATACAGGAGATCTAATTATCACCACTCGAGCTGGCAAGTTAACGCCAGAGCTCAATGTAGATGTCGCTACAAGCACTCGTATCGCCCCAGATTTAAATGCTCCTTCTACAATGTCTCTTTCATCAAAGGTGAGTCCTGCATGATGGTAAGCAACACCAAATGAAATAGTTTTCATCAAGACTTGATCCAAGCCAACTGGACAGTTTTTTAGTTGTTCTAACACTTCAGATATACTCTCAGTTTTCAATTGTTCTCTTAAAACAGAACCAGCTTCACACTGTTTACACCCAAGACTGTAAAATGATGATGCTAAAGACTGTGCTAAGTTCTCGCATCTATTTTTAGTCATACAAAATATAAGAATGGAGCGACTATCTTTTATTGTACCCAAACAAATGTTTAATACATGATCACTATCATTAGCTAAAGAACTCTGCACATTCAGAGTGTTGATACAATTGCCAGTTTTGTCAAAAAACTTTCTCCCGACCAGGCAATATTCGTCAAGTGGAATGGGTCTAAATTGAGTTATGAATAGTTCAGCACTCAACCAGTTAGCGAGTACTTCTAAATTAGGTAATGTGGCTGACATTCCAACAATTTGAATTTGGATGCCATCTGATTTTGAACAGACATACTTTATCTTGGTCAGAAGTAGCTCTAAGATGTATCCTCTATTTGGATCTCCTAAAAGATGTAGCTCGTCAACAATAACCGCTCCTAAATCTGAGATATTACCTTCGTCCAGGAGTCTGTTGACTAAGCTGTTAGCTTTCTCTATGGTACAGATAGCCACATGCACTGCTTGTAAGCCACCTGGTGGTGATTGGGATCCCATAAATCCTTCGACTCTAATTCCCGAGCTTGACAGAATATCTTGCAAATAGAACATCTTTTCTCTCACAATGGACACAAATGGTAAAATAATAATCACCTTTTTCTGACGTTCCAGAATAGTTTTAATAGTCAATATCTCAGCTACTAACGTTTTTCCAGCTGACGTAGGAGCTGAATACACCAAATTGGAACAATCAAGCAATACTTTTGGATTTGCCAAACAAGTTACTTGCCATTCAAACATATCTGTTATGCCTCTTTGCTCGTATTTTTTCGCTATTTCTTCTGGTAGACCCCATGCCTTCAGATTTTTATTTATAACATTTATTCTAGAGAGCTGAGTTGTCGGGATCGAGGCGGTCGAATTTAGTACACTTTTATTTAATACAGATGCTTTTAATTTATTATTTAATCGTCCCTTGACCTTTTGTAATACATTAGGGCTACTAATTTCTTCGATAACGTATTCTTTCACAGCCACAAGTGAAGATTGCAAATTAAAAGAGTTGTCGAAACAGTTGTCCAGGAACTCGACATGTTCAGCTATAATTTGTGAATCTAAGGCATCATCCATTTTGAATGTACGATAACAACATCAAAAATCCATATATGTTGTTTGGCTAAACAATAAAACAGTAAACGTAATACTTTACTCAGATTCAGATTCAAATACAACGAAATTAAATTACGAAACTGAACAAAAAATTGGGCAAAGGTTATTCACACACACTCACGACAATAAAGTTGCCAGGCTTAGCGCTTAAAATTTTACTATGAACCCAAAATTTAAAACGGCGTAGTGTACTTCCAGGTGTCATAAGAAAATATAACGTCTCGGCATTTCCTGGAGTTTTTACGTATCTACACTTTCGAAGTGATGATTTGTTGTTAAAACTCAAAATCTCAATCGCGATATAAAATTTAGGCATTGAAAAAACTACTAATTAAGTAAGGTAGCTCTAAGCTGACAACACTGGCATGTGTTGTACCACAGATCAAAAATGGAAATAAACATGTTCGTTCACCACAGCTTATAAAAGGTACAGTATTCATCAGTATTGCCATAGAAAGTAGTCACAAATAAAAACGATTGACTATTAATTGGTTTGGGGTCGTCTACTAGTCATGACTTATTTTTAGCAACTTACGAATTTTTCAACTAATTTCGATGAAACTTGGTACACAGGTTTCATATACTAATGATTTTTAGAGTTCCGTACTCAAAGGGTAAAAACGGGTCCATATTACTAAAACTCAACTGTCTGTATGTCCGTTAGACTGTCTGTCACCAGGCTGTACAAATAGCGGCACGTATCTCATGAACCTTAGAAGCTAGAAAGTTGATCACAAATGACGTATTGATGTTAACCATAACAACAAATAGCAATAATCGGCTAAGTGCGAGTCGGTCTCGCGCACTTAGGGTTCCGTGTCGTACGTAAGTCCCCGTTAGTATATATAATTTTAATTTAATTATTTATTTGTAGAGGAAATATCCAATTTAATATTCTGTGTATGTCTCAGCGTTGTAGCTATCACTATTCATAAGATACAGCCTGGTGACATACTGACAGACAAACGGACAGCGAAGTCTTAGTAATAGGGTGCCGTTTTTACCGTTTGGGTATGGAACCCTAAAAATGGAATAAAATAAATATTAAAAAATTATATCCAACAAACGTGAATTTATGTATAGGTATATTGACCTTAATAACTAGTAATTGAACTAAAATATATAAAGGGGGGTTCCCATAACCATCAAAGACAAAATTACAGTATCAAATCATGTTAACGTACGATGTCAATATGATTTATTGTTTTAGTTCGCAAAAAGCTATTAAATAAAATAAATTAAATTAAATTCATTTATTGAGCTCATAACACGCCAAAACCAATTACATTACAGCTACAATAAAATCTCATGGGCGTTATGGGCATCAATGCGTCAGGAAATTATTACCTAACAATGTTAAAAAAAGCCATTAGCGAAAATTACTCGTAGCATTTGATCATATCCCCTCTTGTGAAATTCCGTTTTTTTTTTCCGAACCCTCTCCACCCTCCAGACCCTTTCGAGTAGTTTCGAGTTTCACGTAATTAATAGATGATCCCTTTGATGGGAAACATTTTGTTTAGTTAATTTTGCAGAATTATCTAAATATTTTTTACTAAAATTAATAAATTAATTAAAAACCATGTAGGTAACTGATACCTCTATAATTCTTCTATTGTTAGTCATGTCATTTTTGTCCAATAACCAGGATAATTTTGCTAAAAACATTTACAGATGATACTTGTTTCCGTAACTTGGAACGTAATCTTATCTATGTACACGGTATTGTGATTACAGGTACTACATAGAAACATTACAAAAACCATACGATAATGCACCTATTGCGCACCATAATGAACTCTATGCCATCGACACAAGATCTGACAACATGCACTGCATACGTTGGTGTTGTGTGTGAATAGTCAAAACAAACCACATTGCGTGAGCAGTTCGTGTCACACATTGACAAAAACGTCAACACATTGAAACAATGTGCACCCACACTTCGCTACAGTTATTTTTTAAAAGTTTTAGATATTACCAGTAAAATCCAAAATAATTGCGTCCATATTATGTTACTTTTGTCAACTACGAAAATCGATAAATGTCGCAATATTTAATTGAATAACCAGAATAAAACAATTCTCAAGTTAGTTTGTAGAATGAGAATATTTTTTATTGTTAATGCGGAGTTAGTTTTAGGCAAGTTTTAGAAGACCTATGATATAATCGTGGGTCTATCAACAGACCCTATTTTGAACGAATAATTTGAGTGAACATTTTACTATTTAGGGTGGGTCTATCAACAGACCCTATTTTGAAAGAATGATTTGAGTGAACACTGTGTTATCACTGATTATACCTATTATTTTACTGATTATTATTGCTCCCTATCACTATTCACAGTAAATAAGTTGCAAAAACTATCTATTTCTGGCCTGTACTATTAGAGCGGCCCGAAATTTAAATATATAAGTGGCAATAAAAGACAAGTATCCAGGACAACATTATATTTAAAAAAAAACCGGAAAGTACGAGTCAGGCTCGCGCTTCGAGGGTTCCGTACAAATCTAGAAAATTTTACAAAATTGGGATGTAAGTTGTTAAAATCTCTATACTGTAATCATCGACAAGATTTTTTTTTTCACTTTTCGCGTCATCCATCACACATTTACACAAAATTAGACATTGTTAAAATAATTAAAAACCTGTTTTAGCATGTGCTAATAAAGCTCTTTTATATGATACCTAACATGATACGATTTCTTTTTCTTCTTGATCGTTGCGCTCTTGACAGAGCGGTCGTGGTCATTGAGTAGTACTATTATTTGTAGGGACAGATGTAATGCGCCTCACGATGTCTCGCCATCTCTCTCTATGGGACTTCAATCGGGTACACTCATGCACGGACCCACCCACAGCAGACTTGATCTGATAGGTCCATCTCATCGGCGACCTTCCGCGTGGTCTTGTGCCCTCAACTTTTCCCTGGAGGACAAGACGCTCCAAAGACTGACTACCTCGCCTTGCGATGTGTCCGAAGTAAGCGAGTATGCGAGACTGTACTATGGCTGATAGACGCTGCTTGATGCCGAGTTCTTGTAGTATCGAGACGTTGGTACGAAATTCAGTCCACGATACCCCAAGCATTCTTCTCCAGCACCACATTTCTAGAGCATCTACCTTTTTATTTTTAATATCTCGCAGCGTCCATGTTTCATATACGATTTACTCTCTTACCTACCACTACTCTAACCCATATTTTGTGAATTTTGACCCTATTTTTTGTGATTTAGTTAAAAATGTACAGTTTTCAGATTTATTCCTATATGTGTACTCTGAGACAATGCTTCTTGTCAATTTTCATAGTTCTATGTCAACGGGAAGTACCCTGTAGGAGTGTCGAAATATGCGGCTTTTTACGACAAAAACGGCTCTAACTTTTTTATACAATAACTGAGAAGTTTTTTGTTTACACAACTGCAAGAGACCGTAGACATACGTATACAATTAAAATTTCAACTTGACATCTTTACGCGTTCCCGAGATAAAGAGTCTTGACATACACACAGACGGACACACAAACAGACGGACAACAAAGTGATCCTATAAGGGTTTCGTTTTTTTCCGTTTGAGGTACGGAACCCTAAAAAATGACAGTTTGTGACAATAGCCAGTGCGAAAAAATTGAAATGAAAACAAAAACAAAGGAACGACTGACACTGACATTTATCTGACTGCACAGCTGTCAGTCAATTTGTCATGTGTTGCCATATGTATGAACCACAGAAATCTGAATAGGGCACAGGAATAGGGTATATTTTAAGGATCTACGTCTAGGTCATTCAGCGCGAGATATTTTTTTTGAGACAAACTATCAATAATTATCATTATAAGTTTTTGAAAATTCATTAGGCGGCTATAAATAGGTAGTGTTTACAACTCTAAAACACTACCTACATAAACCTAATAACTGAATTGTGGTCAGTTTGATTTTTACCTTAATTTTTAGTTGGTGAACTCTTGTGCCAAAAATTAAGGATTAAATTATTTATTAATTTAATCCCTAATTTTTGTGTTGTGCATAAACTGGCCACCATTTTAGTTTCTATATGTAATATTTGAATATATACCTCGTGTAATATCTCCTTAGTTTGCGCTCGTGTGAAATTTTATGCGACCCTCTATATTTTTAATAGATAGACATTTAATGCACCAATATATGACCAAAGTAGATTTAAAAACCTTAATATTATGATTTTTAAAAGGCAAATAGTAGTTATAAAGTCTCGTTATATGACTAAATTATTTGTTGGGTAGTTTGATGAAGAAATGAAAACGCCATAATTCTGTAACAACTTGATTACCGTATATTTTTAATAACAATTTTCTAAAGATCACAGCATAGGTACTAGCGTGAAGGCATCATGTCATTGATATAAGTTTATAAGTACTGTGCCACGCACTGTATCATAATGAGATTTTTTGCGCAGTAGGCTCTTTACCCTCAGTAAGTGCTCTGGACTCGTGTATAAATGACGCGTATGAAACACCCTGCAACAAGTCAATATTAATAAATTAATTAAATGATTTTTTATTTTATTTAACCTGTACTGTTACATTGCTGGGCAAAGGTCTCCCTCATTTAATTCCACTCATTTCTGTCCAGTGCTTATAATATTAGAATTAAATAATATAAATATAGTTTTTAAAAAAAAAACTAAGCAAACACACTGAGACATCAATTTTTTTTTATAAATGCATTGTCATCGGTTTGATAGGTGTGCAAAGTTTGAAGAAAGTTTGATCGCTCAAAGTAGGTCAAAATCGAGCTCAAAGGGGTTGGATACAAGCAAACATACAAGCAAGCAAACATACAGATAAAACTAATAAAAGAGTGTTAAAAATATATTATATATATTTATAGCCCAAATCAATCGTTATGGCATTACGAAACACAACGCGAGTCGTTGCGCAGTAGCAAATTCATATGTCAGCGGCAGTGAGGAGTGGGGATTTGCGTAACTTGTTTAGACCGAATCAAACATCGTGGCGGCTGTGATGGTAGCTACAAGCTGCGGATAACCCAATCTTTACTAAAGCTCACTTAACAGCTTCTCGCACACCACAACAGCATATACCTATATTTAAAAATACACATAAGAATTTCATTTTGACTCGACTACTTAATAAAATCACATTTTATGTATTTTTATGTACCTGTTGTAGAGCTGCTCTCACAAACCCTTCATTAGCCGACACAGTCAAAGCTTTTATCCGATGTCCGAAGTTGAAAATGATCTTCGATCTTTGTCGCACGTGTCCTCTCACCGACAGAGTCTTTCTCATATCATCGTCTTCACCTGAAATTGAAAGTATTTAGATAATTAAAAAAAGATAGTATTAACTAGTATTAAGTACATAAAAGGCCAAAAACGGCACTACTTCAACCGTGTATTCAAAAACGATTCAGCCGACTTCGAGAAAATTTAATTGGGACACCATAACCATAGTACGTTTCCCATTAGTGAACACGTGCGCTGTGGTCGAGCTCACGGCGCTGACAATATGTAGTGTGGCCGCTTCAACACTATAATTATCGTGTTTATCCTTTTGATCGACCGCCGCTGGAGTTATCGGCCAATATTAACGGCGTTGTTAATGGCGTTGTCAAATGAACGAACTGATTGGTGGCCACACCTATAAAACGTGACAATTAACGCGACAATTAACGGCAATATAGCTCGAAACATACTATCGGACGCGTCTTACGGACGCGACTGACAGCCGCGACTTAGCAATGTGCACAGTCTTAAAACATCCGGTGTGCCAGATCGCTCTCGGATGTCCGAACGCTCAAGGTCGTCCGAAGGTGACGTCCGCGACTTATGTCCGATAGTGTGCACGGCTCAGTGTACTTTCATAGTTTAGGTCGCGGCTGTCAGTCGCGTCCGTAAGCCGCGTCCGATGATGGTATGTTTCGAGCTTAAGTGTAGCCGTAGCATTAGAGATGTGTGGCGTCGCGAGATCTACTATTCGGAGAACTACTAGTATATACTAATGACGCTATTATATTCAGCCATGGCAAAAACCGTGCCGTGCCGTTAGTGCCGTGGTGGTCAAGAGGCAGTGACACCCGCCTTACAATCGTGAGGTCGTGGGTTCGAATCCCCGGTCCCGTACCAATGGAATAATTTATTTCACATGTTTTGGAATATGGTTTAGCTCATAGTTCTTATCACTACAATATTTAAGCATATTATGACTGTATTCTGTTTTGTGTACCAAATAAATAAATAAAATAAAATTAATGGGTTCTTTGGAATTTATGTACGGAATTTCACACCACTGGCTTTTCGGTGAAGGAACACATCGTGAGGCAACCTGCATACGTCCGTAGAAGAAACTCGATGGCGTATGTGAATCCACCAACCCGCACTGGGCCAGCGTGGTGGATATGGCCCAATCACCCTTCGTGGGTAGGCCTACGTCCTGCAGTGGACTATTAAAAAAGGCTGGTACAGATACAGGTGGCAAAAACACGTCTGTTTAAAAATTATGGATACCTGCATAATCGTCTGGATATATCGTCACCATTTCTTTGAGAGCCTCCATTCGTTTCATCTCGTTGGTTCCGCCGAGCGTGTGGACAATTTTTTCAAAATCGTCCCATGCTGTTTTGCAACACACCAATGTCTTTCCTGTAAATAAATATTGAAATAGAAATAATAGGCCAAGTGCGAGTCGGACTCGCGCGCGGAGAGTTCCGTACCGTATGGAAGCCCCCTTAATATATTTTATATTAATTTACTTAATTACTTGTGAAGGGAATATACAACTTGATATTCTGTGAACATTTCAAGCATCTTTCTGTTGCCGTTATTAATATCGAGCACAATCACGTATGTATCTTGTATGAGAGCCCCCCTCTCCAAAAAGATCTCCAAAAGGAACGCCTGGTAGTAGACCAGGCTTGTACGGTCCTGTACGACAGCGTTGCCACACACGCTGCCGTCCTTCTCGGGCCCGCTTGAGTGGATGGCCAGAGCCCTAACTCTGACCACCCACGAGCCCAGGGGTCCCCTTTTAGTAGGCTCTTACTACAGGCAAGGGATACCGATGCCGTATTCTAGTGCCCCGGCATAAGGGGTACCGCAATTGAGACGGGCTGCAGTGTCGTATAGGAGGCACTGCAGCAGAGGATTGGAGGCCGCGGCGGGAGAAGACTACTGGTGTTCATTACCACTTTCCCTGCATTCCGCGGCCTCGACAGGGTCGCTACCGTTTTTGATGGCAGACGCGGTGGAGCTGAATGGCCGCTCTCCCCGTAGTGGCAGGCGGGGGGCCACTATAATTGACCTATTGCACTGGGGCCAGGGCTGTCGGATACGGGTGCTGTCCAACACCCATTGCTGCTTGGTCCCGAGTAGTGAATGACGATGTGTGGTGTTCCGGCACAGGAGCTTGTGAAGTTAGCTACAAGCTGCGCAATATCAAATCCTGACTGAAACTCACATAAAGCTGTGCGTTGATTGGGTTCGCGCAGCGTGCGCACACGCAGCCGCCGAGAAGTTTAACTCAGCATATATAGTGGAGTTATTAGTGCAACATGTACTCGTAGTTGTAAAATACCTTCAAATAACCTTTCCAGAACTGGTTTGACGGGCCTCGCAGCTTCCCACTCACATTGCTGTGTGAGGACTTTTTGTTTAAACACATAGTTACAGTGGCCATTTGTCATGTTACTGATGTACGCCATCATGGCGGTCACATCCAAGTTTAATGTATTGATTTCCGGGTGCTCTTTCATTGATGCTAGATCGTCAATGGATTCCTGGCTGAAAGAACAAAGGAATTTCATTTTTAATTCTATAGAAGCTAAATAACTCACTTTATATTTTGTATAACTACGGAAAGTTCATAAAGCATAGAAGTCCCAAACCAATAATGGCATAATACATAAATGGGCGCAGTAGTAGGTACATATTTATACTACTTATTTGATAATTATTTTTTGCAAAAAATGACATGACCGACTTCAACCCTGTACAGAATTCGCGAATATTTCGCACCGACCGATGTAGCATTTTTCACATTATTGTTGATTTATCAAAAATGGCTCAGCAGATTTCGATAAAATTTAAATAAGGCCAATTTCGAAGTACTCTTTCCAATAAAAAAAGAATTATCGAAATCAGACTAGGTGCTATGTAAAAATGTTATGCGTGTTTAAATAAAAAAAATTATATGCGCGACGAATTTAGTACCTCCTCCGTTTCGTCGGTCAAAAAGGTTTGCAAATAAAATAAAAAATGCAAAGCAATAGCTAGTCACTAAGTTATAAGCCGAATCAAACTTTCTTTTAAGACTGAAGCTTAAAGGCTCCATCAAACACAGGCGGTACGAGCGGTAGAGCGGTACGAGCGGTAAAGAGCGGTACGGCAGTACCGCGACCGGACCTGTGTGAGCCCTTCTTATATAACCAGTACAATACAGATGCCCGCTCGTCCGCTCGTACCGCCTGTGTGTAAAGGAGCCTTAACCCTAGCGCAGGTGTTAATTCAGTCAGGATTGAGTTTTATGCAGCTTATAGCTAACATCACAGCTGCCAAGAAGTTTGATTCAGCCTATACCAGACAATCATTAACTTTAAAAGACGCTAGGACTATGTCAAACCTTATCTATAATCCTACCGCTTAACTTAGTCCTCGCCGGCGCAGAACAGGGCCGCCGGGTGAGACGTCAGAGAGGACTGAGACAGGTGCGGGCAGCGGGAAGTTATACGGTAGGATTATAGCTTTAATAGTGTTATTAAAAAAATATAAGACAATTTACACAATGAGCTTACTTCGTATTATTATATTCATCTTCTTCATCAGACTCCGATTCACAAGAGGACTCATCATAACTGTCGTTCTGATTGGAGTTCGGCAAAATTTCACCTTTGACTATAATTCCAATTGCTTTCAATTTGTTCGCCAAATGTTCTTCTACTCCACTCATTAATTCAAAAACAACCTGAAAATATACAAACATGGAAACTTTAATAGATATGTCCTGTTGTTTTGTTTTCTTTATCTATGGGCAAGCATCTTTGGCAAATAAAACAACTATGTAGATCATCCTCAAACCACTCAAGGTCAAGAGATAATATTTTTTTTATACATATATTATATATATATATTTTTTTATTGTTCTGTTCCACATAAATCTACGATCAGTTTCACTTTAAGTAGATGATTTGGGTGTTCGGTTGACATGTCAAGTGTGCTCTCCAGTGAGTGCATCTCCTCTTATTGATCTTATTCTAATCGATGACAGGCTTTCTTTTTAGCCTCGGTATATATCCTTGCTCTGTGAGTGTCACAGCCAGCTCATTGGGATGTCTTTCTAGCCGATGCTTGTATTTTTTGCAGGTTCCTAATATCTCTTCTTAGACTGTGCTCATTTCCAGGTTGCTGTGGATTTCAGTATTGGTAGTGTACCAGGGCACTTCGCTTATTGTTCTCAAGATCGTGTTTTGCATCCTTTGGATTTTTGAGATTTGCGAGTTACAAGCAGATCCCCACACACATTTTTATATATAATGAGAAAAAAATACAAACAAAAATAATCTTCTAGCTACTCAGAGATG
The DNA here is from genome assembly GCA_949316475.1 of Hypomecis punctinalis. Taxonomy (NCBI): domain Eukaryota; kingdom Metazoa; phylum Arthropoda; class Insecta; order Lepidoptera; family Geometridae; genus Hypomecis; species Hypomecis punctinalis. The sequence continues at coordinate 4,590,504 of OX438805.1, forward strand.
TTTCAAGACGATAATTATATTTGGAGAATTTGGCCAATATATCACTTAATGCGCCTTTCTTTTAAGACATTTTTCCAAAGAACAGAGTACAAAAAATATTTGTTTGTTTACTTTAAGGCTCCATCTAATATTTCGCTTCCTAAATGGGCTCCGTCACCAAAAAAGTTTGAGAGCCACTGTACTAGAGCATACATGTATCTAAACATTTTAGCAACATTCAGTATGGTCTGTCTTTAGATAGGTGACTGCAGTTATAACGGAGCGCTATCATGGCTCGGATGACACATTGACTATGTCCTAGTAGTTTTAACTGTTTAGCCATGTCAGAGGCTTCCAGGTAGCTCAAAAACTATGACTTCTGGGCTAGTCTACCGGCCTATATGAACATACCTACTTTATTTATTTATTTGTTTATAAGCGAGCAGTGTATACTGATGTGCCTAAATCAAGCAGAGTCGAATAAAATTAGTATTTATCTGTTAAAGATTTTTATTCCTTCTATATCCAAAGGTCCAGTCTATTCTTAAATAACCATTAACAGTTATTTCTTTACCTGACAAATGAAATTCCACTTGTACTAGTAAAGCTTGTGCAGCTGTGTTGCTTATAATGTAAATAATAGGCCCAATTTTAGAGGCGCTATTGTAATTATAATAGCAATTTAGATTAGTCCTGTTTCTTTTCAAATATATGCAATTGATAGAGATACCACTATTTTATGTTGCTATTAAATTTACAATGGCACCTTTGAAATTGGGCCTCATAGCCATTTATATTTACAGACATACTTTGGGAGTTTGATACATGCATGGATATAATTTAGCACACTCCATGTAGTCTTCTGCTTGGTCGAGTATGGAGCGAGCGCCGTATGACGCATTACCAGAACTAAGCGCTGAGAGGGATCTTGGGTTTCGTGCTATTACTGCAAATAACAAAACAGAAACATAACTAATAACCTTCTAAAATAACTATAGTATTGTGAACAAATTTAGTAATTTTTAATTTACACTATGCACTTGCTAGCTTTATGTCTGTTGACGAGAGTCAATGTTTGAACTTTAGATGAGACTTTCAGCATAAGACTAGCCAACTTCAATGAAACTATTGCACAATAAGCAAAGCTATTTCGTTATGTTTGTATTATGGAAAAACAAAATGTTTTAGTAAATTGATGTAAAAATAAATTATGTATACCTTTGGTCCATGTTTTTCCTTGATCGCTGACTATATCAATAAGTAATTTGTTATTACTGTCCAAATGGAAGACTTTGCTCACAGCTACGATGCCCGGCCGTCTGGCACACTCTACCATGGCACCGAGATGCCGAAGATTAGAGCATGATAACTGTTCCGGCTTAAATTTATTGGTTTTTTGTAACTAAAAAATTAAAACAGGTTTCACAACATTCACAGGCCACATAATCAATTATAATGTAACTTTACTTCGCATGATTCACTCACTCTTTTTAGAAAATCCACCTCTTGACGAATTTTTCGTTGCAACTTTTTAATCCCATCTATTTCTTCTAGAGGCTCCAGCTGAAGTATCAGATGTTCACCGTAAATAATTTTTTCTTGTAACATATTTGCTAATCGTTCCAATTCTTCCATTTTTGCGATTCCACGCAATATTTTTAACCGTTTTAACTAGTTTATCCTCTGAGCCGAGGCTCAATAATCAACATACAGTATCAGCAGTAAAGAAATAAAATACATTAAATCAATGAGTATGAAATACGACAAAAAATCCCAAAAATACGAGTCCCAATCTATTGAGCAAAGTTTTCAATGGAGCAAAGCAGTGTTAACAGTATGATTTCCCAAAAAAGGACGGTGACTTTCTGAAAATGTACGGTTTTTAACTTCTAGGTACGGTTGGATACTTCTGCCAAAGAATATATAATAATACTACGTGCTTCTGCAAAAACGACTTATTTAAATTCTGGTATTCTAATCAATTAAACTACGTTAAATGGTCGAATGGGGAATCTCAAATGTATAAATTAGAATGTGGAGTTAGACAAGGGGGGATAACATCTCCAAAATTGTTTAACTTATACATGAACAAACTGATTGTTGAACTCAGCAGCATGCATGTAGGGTGCTCTATTGATGGACTGCAAGTTAACAATTTAAGCTATGCCGATGATATGGTGCTGCTGAGTCCATCAATTAGTGGATTGAGAAAGCTTGTCCGTACATGTGAATTGTATGCTGAAGGACATGGCCTTCAATATAATTGTAAAAAGAGCGAAATTCTGGTATTTACAGCAGGAAACAAGGCGCCAGGTCACGTACCTCCGATATTTATGAACGGCGTCGCCCTCAATATAGTAAATAAATTTAAATATCTGGGGCATATAGTTACATCCGATTTAAAGGATGATAACGACATTGAGAGAGAAAGGAGAGCATTAGCGGTAAGGGGCAACATGATTGCTCGTAGGTTTTCTCGGTGCTCCATCCCTGTTAAACTCACACTTTTCAGGGCATTCTGTCAGTGCTTTTATACAAGTAACTTATGGGTTAAATACACACAGAAGACATTTAACGCCCTCCGAGTACAATATAATAATATTTTCAGAATACTGTTAGGGCTACCTAGGCATTGTAGCGCATCTGGCATGTTCGCCGAAGCCAGGGTGGATGGGTTTCCAGCCATTATTCGAAAGAAAATAACATCTTTACTCAACAGAGTGAGAGGCGGCCACAACATTATTCTGAACACCATTAGCTATAAATATGATTGTCCCATAATAAAACATTGGGTAAAAACCATTATACCAAAGAGTAATAGTTCCCTATATTTAAGGTAATAAGTTGTTTTTGCATGTCAAATATTATATTTTATTTTAGTCTATGTTTTTGTGTGTCAATCTCATGTACTCGTATAATTATGTATAGTATAATATTAGTTGTAGGTAATGATTTAAGATCTTTTGTGCATTTCTGTGTAATTTTGATATGGACCAAGTTGTCTGAAATAAAGTTTTATTATTATTATTATTAAAAACTAGATCATTTTTATTAGGGTGCCGTACCTCAATCGGAAAAAACGCAACCCTTATAGGATACTAGAGGTAAATTGAAGAAAAAAAATGAGACAAGCAGTGCGACCACACCATGAAGTTATAGGTATTTTTTTTACCTATAACTTCATGGACCATACTTAATTTAAAAAAGTGATAGGTAGCTTAGTCGCCAGATTCTGCTATAATTATATTGAGCATATCCATAATTATGTTAGCTAAATAGCATAGTTCTTTTTTTCACTTTAAGGCTCCATCAAACACAGGCGGTACGAGCGGTAGAGCGGTACGAGCGGTAAAGGGCGGTACGGCAGTACCGCGACCGGACCTGTGTGAGCCCTTCTTATATAACCAGTACAATACAGATGCCCGCCCGTGTGCTATACCGCTCGTACCGCCTGTGTGTAAAGGAGCCTTTAGGCATTCGAAAGAGAGAACACTTTTTACATTAGGTACTATCGCTGGCGCCTCTGTAATCGGGCTTAATATCCTTGGTAAAGTTATCCTCGGAAGAGAGAAGATAATCGACCATGTTACTATCCAATTATCCATCTGCGTAAAAATTAAAAATTCTGATATTTTGTTATTGATGTTCTGTTACCAAGATGCAGCCGCAGGCCTTAGCTGTCTGCGAGATGCTTCATGCTTATTTTCATGATTGAAATCGGCAGGATTTGGAACATTGCCAACCTCATCAGAACTGACAACTAACTTTTTCGAAAAACTGATGGGTGGGAAACAATTCTATTGGATGAGGTTATGTCTCTAAAGGACAAATAATCATCAGTTAGCTTAGTTCTAGCTATGGCGTGATTGGTTGAATGATATATATTTTTCTAATCGATACTGAAATGTTTTTGATATAGGTATATTTTCATTTCAATCAAATTAAAACCAAATCATCATTTCAGGCTTTGAATATAAATTAGTTTCTTAATATGTGATATTTGTGATACCATATGCAGAAATATTTGAGTATGCGATTGTTTAATTAACATATTTTTTTGTTTAAAACACTTTCAACAAAAAATATTTTTAAAATACCCGCCATTCTATGATTCGTTAAACCTGTCACGTGACTGGACATCAAAACTACCAATCGGAAACCATGTACGTTGCTTGCCCAAAATCTATCTACAAATCTGAGAAATGGCTGACGACAAAGAAGTGGAAAAAACGATCGCAGAAGACTTGGTGGTAACCAAGTACAAATTAGCGGGACAAATTGTGAATCGTAAGTTCTAATTCCATCACCAGGCAATGCTAAAATATTACCTAGCTTAGATATTTCTATGTGCGCAGGTTGGGGGTGAATGGACGCGTGTCATCGTTCACCGCCATGCGGCCGAGCTGGGGCTTCGTATGCCCTTTTCTGAAAGATCTCTCTGCGTTAAGCAGAATTTCATGACAAAACCTAACGTTTGTTTCAGGTGTTCTAGAACAACTTATCGCAAAATGCGTCCCCGACGCATCTGCGAGGGAAATATGTGAATATGGTGACCAGCAAATATTGGACGAAACCTCAAAGGTGTTCAAAAAAGAGAAGGATTCGAAGAAAGGCATAGCATTCTCAACATGTGTATCTGTAAACAACTGCATTTGTCACTTCTCGCCCATCCCTAGTGAAGCAGACTATATTCTGAAGGCCGGAGATTTAGCCAAGATGTAAGTAAAGTCATCCAGTATTCTGGGATCTGGTAACTTTATTTTAGCACTTGTGATTTTAAGTGAGTTATATGTCCTTAGTACCTCCTGATATGTACTATGAGCAATAAATTTGTAGATAAGATTATGTGTTAATTCTGGATTTAACACTAACAGTTGTCCAAAGTACAACCAAAAAAGCCATGAACAAACAAATGCACTAATTCATCTCAGTTTAATAATTATATTTAATATCTAAGGAGTAAGTGGTATGATAGGTGTAATTTAGATATCATATAGATACCTAGGTAACCTCAAATCATCTAGCCCAGCCATTCTCAAAGTGTGCTCCGCGGAGCCCTAGGGTTCCGCAAAGCCTCTGTAGCAGCTCCATGAGAATACTGATAGTAATGATCCATCAAATGTGTGTTGATGCATCATACAAATATACCACATTTTGTTTATAACAAATATAGGTATCATAATAGTTAATTTTGTTATAAACAAAAAGTATTCTCAAATAACATAAACCTTAGGTTTTGTGAAGTTTTAAAATGAGGGAGAAATGAAACAGACATTATTCTGCATTCTTAAAAACTTGTGTTAAAAACCTGTATTGTGCTAGAAGTGCAAGCTAGTCAGTGCTCTGACATGGCATGTGCTATAAATGCTCTAATAGATTATTTTCATTGTTGCATAATAACACAATCTGATTGAACAGTAACAAAGAACAAAATTCGGTTGTAACTGGAGCAGTTTCTTGTATATTTAAAATTTCATTTCAAGGTAATCTGTTTTCAAAAGTATTTTATCCAGAATAAGTTCACTACCAGACCTACATTTGACCTTGTTTACAAGTTTATAAGACAACCACAAGAATAATACAGTCTTATTTAAATGTGATATATTTGTAAAACTGTTCATAAATAACCCATGCGATAAATTCAAAGTGAGATGATAAACACATCCTACGCTTGTTGCCATTGTATAAAAACCTGTATATTTTTAATAATTCCTTATAATCACTACATAGTATAAAACAAAGTCGCTTACCTATCTGTCTGTTCCTATATATGCTTATATCTTTGAAACTATGCAACAGATTTTTATGCTGTTTTTTAAATTCAAGATGAAGGTTCATATGTGTGCGAAACCAGGGCGGGTCTCTAGTACATAAATATAAATAAAAGTGACAGTAAAATTTTCCAAGTAGCTGTGCTTTATTAGTCACTTTTATAAAATAAATAGTCACATTGCTGAACAACATCTCACAATTAGTTAGGCAATATCCACAATAGTGGCCCGGTGCAAGTTAGTGAATTTATATCACTCCATCTAATTTTTTTAAGCATGTGTAGGTTTCCTAGAAACAAATTTGTTCTCACAACCTCAAATTTAAATAGTCCTAAGACATCTTGTCATAATAAAATAGTCTACATACTATGAAAATAGTAACTCCTAAATACTTCAAGTAAACTTACAATTGATCGTAGACCTCTATAATTGTTTATATTCTACTTAATGAAAAACAGAGTTAATAAGGTTTAATATAGGCCAAATCATACTTCTTGGCGGTTGTAAAGTTAACGGTAGCTCACTTAACAGCTGTGTGATGATTGGGTTCTCTGCAACTACAAGTTGCAAGTGTGCTAACATCACACCTGCCAAGTAGTTTGATTCAACCTATGGAAACTTTTTGAGTTGGAAAAATTAGAAATTATAATTCACAAAATGTCAAGGTTTTTAAAGAGACACAATTATTTTTCTTGCCTTTATACCTAGGTAGCTAGCATAGATAAAGTTTTTTAAAACTACTTTATTTATTTATAAGAAGAAATATCTGTTAGTAGTATTTTATAAGGAATGGCAACCTCTAGTGTAGAGTTATTCAGGCTACCTCTTAGTTATTCATATATAAATATGGAACTGAAGAATCGCATTTTCAATTCCAAAGAGCTGTATGTGGCTTGCAAGCCGCAGGTTGTCGACCCCAGGCCAGTGTGACCGCTAAACCATGTAGACCAGTGGTCGTCAAACCGCGGCCCGCGGGCCGCTTGCGGTGTTTGATGCGGCCCGCGGTTCAGGTGAAGGTCATAACAAAATTGTTCATACTTGTTGTACACTTAAATTTTCTGTTTTGAAATTAATGAAAAAGGTGAAAATTAAGGCGGTCGCTCATAGTAGTAAAGAATCAGTCTGCTTTGCTCATGTCTGTTTTGAAACTACTGAATGAACCTAAAAATATCGCGCTCGCTTCGCTCGCGCATTTTTTTTCCCTTTGCGTGTTCCTAAGGTTACGCGGTAACCTAAAACAACATCGGCTATTACCTATGTTATTATCAAGTTCATCAGGGTGCGGCCCGCAGTGATACATCGCACTGTCCAATGTGGCCCTTGACCAGAAAAGTGTGACAACCACTGATGTTGACTACTAAACGTAACCAAATTTTCTACTGAAATCTACTGATGTAATTGTTTTTCTACTGATTCTACCGCGCCGTCCTCCGAAATTACAATCCTAGGGTGTCCAGAGCGGAGCCTCTAATAACCATCGTACCTTGTTGTCTTTCAAAATCCTTGCTCCCAGCACGGAACCTCTGACTTCACGAAAAGTAACTCGCCATCCTAGGGAGGGGCGCCTCGGAACCTAGGTCTTCAACACAAGTTCCTCGCTATGCTTCAAAATCGCATTTCCAAGCGCGAAAATCGCATTTATTAATTAGCTACCGAAATCTTTTTTTTGAAACTGTATAGGTTTGTATTTGACTACATACTGCCTGATGTTGAGCAGATATGCAGATCAGTGATTCAGTGGTTTTTAAAAGATTACTGATCTTTCGAAAACCACTGAAAATCTACCGTACTACCAAAAGAGATAATACAAAAATATATTGAGCTGAAGCCATTACCTTGTACAGTATTAAATTATTTGCTTTATTTATTTTATTTAATGGAGTTTGTTGTTGCAGCGACCTCGGCGCGCACATAGATGGGTTCATCGCGGTGGTGGCGCACACGGTGGTGGTGGGCGGCGGGGAAGTCACGGGGCGCGCGGCCGACGTGCTGCTCGCGGCGCACTACGCCTCCGAGGCCGCCCTGAGGCTGCTGCGACCCGGTAATGAGGTATACAACCTCTTGTGACATTCACTACTCTTTTGATACTCAATGATGGACTCCTCAGTGTTTATAGCTTGCATTTGACGCAGTGTTTCCACTCAATTTTTTTTTTGCCTTAAATGTAGGAATTTTCATCCATGAAAATAGAGTTGGAGTTGACCTGGCGCGGAGCTTGACTTCATCAAAGATGTCTTGGCTAAATCAAATTTTGAGGTTATCGTAAAATTCCATAGAAACCCTGTTGTAATAAAAAACGCTCTAAATAGGTATGTGAAATAACGTGTACTTTCTTCATAAAATAGAGCAAAATCCCGAAAGGTGGAAACACTGATTAGACAAGCAAAAATCGTTTAGCCCATGTACTTATAATGAATCCTCACAGTTAAAATAATATCAATATACACCATCGATTGCCATAGATTGGCTGTAATTAGCACCTATGGCTCATAGGGACGTCATGCCGCGCTGGATTTGATTGCCATTTTCGAAAATAATGTATTAAAATATGAGTTTTTAAGAATAGGTTATTTTGCTACGGTGATAATTTGATGCTGTACCTAAACTATCAACTAAAAAATATTCCAAAAATTATGCATTTTCCTTCATCATAACCTCTCATAATATATCTCAATATTGAAAGCAACCCTGAATTCTTTCCAGTCCACAATTTCCAATGTGGTTTCTGGCAGTACTCAGGGAATATGATATAGTAATGTACTGAACTGTTTTGGTTTTTACATCATTTCAGTTTTATAAATTACTGACAATATTGCAACCATACAAGAAATATTTTTTTTATATGAAGTGAAATAGGTCACTTATTCTAATGAAAAAAGTTCAATGAAAAGCATTATAAGCTGCATAAAAAGCATAATTATTATAATTGAGATTAGTGTTCACCATTAAACGGTTATCATTCTGTTTTCTAGAACTATGCTATCACTGATGCCATACAAAAAATCAGTGCAGAGTATGGATGCAAGCCGGTGGAGGGCATGCTCTCACACCAGCTCAAGCAGTTCCGGATCGACGGAGAGAAGAGTGTGATACAGAACCCTTCGGAGCTGCAGCGCAAGGAACATGAAAAGGCCACACTGGAGACTTATGAAGTTTACGCTATGGATGTGCTCATTTCCACGGGAGAGGGTGTTGTGAGTAGCTTGCTATGTTATTTTGTATTTTGCTCACCGTCATAAAAAGACAATCTAAAACTGCTAGATTTGCACATTACGCATGGACCATCCATAGATTGGACAATAGTTTGTATGTATGGCATAGTGATAAAGGCCGAATTATACAAGTTGGTGGATGTGAAGTTAGCTACAAACTGCGCAATATCCAATCCCGCTGAAGCTCACATAAAGCTGCGCGTTGATTAAATATTGTGCAGTTTGTAGCTAATTTCACATCCGCCGACTTGAAAATTCGAACTATGTCTTGCTGCATTTAAATAGATTTGACTGCCATTTTCAGAAATTATTATTTTTGTATGATATGAGTTGTTAAGAATACGTTACTCTATGATTTCACAACATGTACACCTTGAAGGAAACTATGCGCAATAGCAGACGCCATAAATTTCTTTTACAGCCTACACCATCACACCAACACTGCACACCACATCCTCTGCAATAGAGTTGTCTACAACTGGAATAGGGTGCCTGAGGATGTAATCTCAGCAATAACTATATACACATTTAATAATAGACTGGACATTTGGATAAAGAAGGAAAAAAAATCCTTGATGGATAAATACTAATTTTAATCGACTCTGCTTGATATAGGCACATCAGTATACACTGCTCGCCTATAAATAAATAAATTATTTGATAATAATTATAATCTATCTATTAAAAACAATTTTAAAAAATGTATATCATATATCTCAAAGTTCCAAACAACCCTGAATTCTTTCCAGTCAACAATTTCCAATGTGGTTTCTGGCAGTACTCAGGGAATATGATATAGTAATGTACTGAACTGTTTTGGTTATTATATCATTTCAGTTTTATGAATTACTGACAATATTACTAATAAAATACTCCCATATTTTTAAAGTATTATAATCATTAATCACCCCAATACATATTTTATATCAGTCGCCTTTTCGTGCGTCTGTCTGAGTATCGACTTAGATCTAAACTACACAACAGATTGAAATGTGGTTATCAACATCTTTTAATATTTCATCTGGAAGAAAGCGGGATGGGCAGCTAGTTACTAATACAAGAACTTTTGCTTTAATCTTCTACATTTTAATCCATATATATATAAAAAATGAATGTTTGTAATTAAGCATTATAAGCACTTCACTTATGTTGTTTTTAAACTTTCGCGATTTGAACACATTATTACTATATACTACGAGACTAATCGCGGACTAAAATTACGAGATAAATAAATACCTCCTCATCCCGACGTTTCGGCCGAGTTCGTCTACCCGTGACCACGGTCGATGCAACTCGGCCGAAACGTCGGGATGAGGAGGTATTTATTTATCTCGTAAGTTCTCTTATTTATTTCTTTATTTATCTCGTAATTTTAGTGCGCGATTAGTCCCGTAGTATATAGTAATAAAGCACTTAACTATGCATTCGATCATGTGGTCTTTAGCAAAGTTGTTAAGCATGAGATAAAATTGTCATTGTCTGTTTCAGGGTCGAGAAATGGACACAAGGTGTACAATATACAAGAAGACAGAAGAGGTTTATCAACTCAAATTGAAAGCGTCCAGAATGTTCTACAGTGAAGTATGTTGATCAATCTTTGTTCGTTGATGTTGATGTTCTTTGAACGTTGATACTATCACCCATTGGTGTGCAAGTAACAATATGTCACTCAATGTTGACAAATGCTGCTTTATTAGGTTTTCACGTAAACAGTCACCATTTCCGGCAACTTATACAATTAAAAACAAGCCTTTATGCGAGGTCGATAGTGTTCGTGATTTAGGCGTGATGATGGACAATAAGCTCTCCTTTCATAGTCACTACGACCATGTAATAAAGAAATCTATGAAAATTGGTGGGTTTGTTGTTAGGCACTCTAAAATATTTCGTAATTCCTTCCTCTCTATCAGACTCTTTTATAGCCTAGTTCGTAGTATTTTGGAGTATTGTAGTGTGGTCTGGAATCCTGTATACAATGTACATGCTGATCGGCTGGAAAGGGTCCAATCCAGGTTTCTTTACCACATAACGTATACGGATCAATTGTGCAAATCACTTAGATCATACGATTCTCGACTCCAGCATTACAATGTAATGTCGCTTGCCAACCGCCGTATGGCTAGTGATATTGTCATGTTGTATAAGATATTGCATGGCCTTGTTGACTGCCCCGAACTCCTTGAAAGAGTTACGCTCAAAGTTCCTCGTTCTGGAACGTATTTATCTGCTAGTAAACCTACATTTGCTAGACCACGGTGTAGAACCAATCTCCTTATGCATTCTCCAATATACCGTATGTTCAACTCCTACGATAAGTTTAAAGATGTCATAGATATTTTCAGGTTTGGTTCGTTGACCTCTCTAAAACTGAACCTACTTAGAGCAATGGAATGATGTAGGGTTATCTTGATACGTTCTCATAAGTTATGAGTTGTGTGTTTTCTGTTTTATATATATATATATATTTTTTAATGTATTTTATGCATTTCTAACTTATTATTTGTTTTGCGTTCGAGCTTAATTTTAATTTTTAATTATTATGTTTATATTGTATAAGAATGATTAGGTAGACAAATCAAAATTTAGTTTCTGTTTGTATACTAGTAACATATCTGTTTTTGTTTTCTCGTCTTTGTTTATAACTTGTAGCTAGCTATTACTTAACCATGTTAGGACTACTCCTAGAAGAATGAATGTGCTCGTTAGCTATTATTTTTATGTAAGTTATTTATGTTTTTTAAAATGTTCATTCAGTTTTGTAGTCTTTCAATAAAAAAAAAAAAAAAAAAAAAAAAAAAAAATCTTTTAGAATTACCATTTTATGTGTAAAATCTGATTTAAATCACCTGTCCTTTATAAAAATCTAATTGATCTGTATTAAAATGTGACATCTTAGTCAGTATTTGGACAAAGCTAAAAAATAACTGTTCCAGAAAAATATATAACTTTATACATATATTTGACTGCCTCGGTGGCTCAGTGGTTAGTGACCCTAACTTCTGGATCAAAGAGGCGCGGGTTCGATTCCCACCCAGGGAAATTATTAATGTGATGAACATAAGTGTTTGCTGTGTCTGGGTGTTATTTAGTTACTATCTATATAAGTATGTATTTAAAAATAAGTATATGTATGTAGTATATCAATCTCTGGCAGCCATATCACAAGCTTTGCTTAGTTTGCGGTCAGAGACCGTGTGTAAAATGTCCCAAAAATATTTATTTATTATATTGGGTTGACTGGGTTAAGCAACATTTAACTCTACCAGTCTTCGGATGGGTGACCGCGGCATTTACAACTGAGCGCTTCCATGGCTTGGATGAGACGTTACATTGTAGGTCGCGGATGCTTGTCGCCTTGTCAGAGGCCTTTAAAAATAAAATAAAAATAGCCTTTATTCACTAATATACAAATACCTTTCGAAAACATTACTCTTATTTCTATTTCTTAAATATTAGGTTGTCCACCCTGGACATAGGCCTCCTCTAGAATTTGCCAGAGCTCCCTATCTCTGGCTTTCCTGCGCCACCCTGGCAGCAGGTCGTCGTCCCACCGTTTTTGAGGTCGTCCCCTGAATCGCTTCCCGTCTCTTGGGTACCAGAGCATGACCTCTTTGGTCCATTTATCTTTTTTGCTTCTCAGTACATGCCCAACCCAACGCCATTTTAATTTTTTTATTTTTGGCTTACATCTGCTACGCCTGAGGCCTTTAGGCGGCTTAAAAACTGATAGGGCTAACAACTTACTGGGTAAAATATAGAATGATTGTTGTAGGTCCGCAACAAGCACGGCTCGATGCCCTTCAACCTGCGCAGCTTCGACAAGGAGACGAGCGCGAGGCTCGGGCTCGTCGAGTGCATCAACCACAAACTCATCGAGCCCTTCCAGGTAATTTTTATAATGCTCAAACCTTCCACCTTCTTGCTTCTTTTGAAAATTATAGTTAACTTCTCAGCCGCCAAGTTGTTTGATTCGGTCTATACAGGCTTAGCCTAGTTTTGGACCCATTAAGAAGAATGTAGCCAATTTTGATGTACTGTACTGTACCAGCCTGTTTAATAGTCCACTGCAGGACGTAGGCCTACCCACGAAGGGTGATTGGGCCATATCCACCACGCTGGCTCAATGCGGGTTGGTGGATTCACAGACGCCATCGAATTTCTTCTACGGACGTATGCAGGTTGCCTCACGATGTTTTCCTTCACCGAAAAGCCAATGATGCAATGATGTGAAATTCCGTACATAAGTTGCAAACAAACTCATTGGTACGGGATCGGGATTTGAACCCACGACCTCACGATTGCAGGTCGGGTGTTACTACCACTAGACCATCACGGCTTATCGATTAATTTTGATGGCACCATCGTGAATATAAATTATTCTCTCCTTTAAATGCAAATAAAGAAACAGCAATATTTTTAAGTTGCTATTAAGTTTACGATGGCGCCTTCAAAATTGGCCCCTATGTGTTTCTAATTACATATTATGTATAAGCCGAATCATATAATTCGGCGGATGTAAAGTTAGCTATACAAAGAGCGCTGCGCAAAAGCCGAAATATAGGCTCCGACTGGAGTCAGAGGAGCCAGAGAGACGAGACGCCGGGGCACACCCGCCCGCCAACCTCATGCCTCTCGCGCGCTCCCTACGCTCATGCTTTACACTTGCCACTTGTGTCGGCATTGTGCACACATGCGCAATAATTAGCGAATCACGGCGAAGTGTCATCTGCGGCTAACTTCTCATCCGCCGACTAATGTGGCGCTTAGTATATAAGCTGCGCAATATCCAATCCAGACTGAAGCTCACAGAAACCTGCGCGTTGATTGAATATTGCTCAGTTTGTAGCCAACTTCATATCCGCCGACTTGTATGATTCGGCCTAATATTAGTAGGATTTTTTCAACTTTTTACATTTTTGTTACTTTCGTAGGTGCTGTACGAGCGGGCGGGCGAGTTGGTGGCGCAGTTCAAGTTCACGGTGCTGCTGCTGCCGGGCGGCACGCACCGCATCACGGGGCTGCCCTTCGACAAGACCTCCTGCAAGAGCGAGCGCTCCATCAAGGACCCCGAAATCAATGTGAGACTCATTAGCAAACTTCTTCTTAGTCTGGACAGAGCTTATTTATACCTTCTACTACACAAGACTTCACGAGCTAGAACTTTCCAAAATTCGGAAAACATGACGCGAAATAAAATTTCTTGTCATATATTTTTACTATAACTGGACTTATGGAACTGCGCATGATACGCATTTCCATCGAATGCTGTTATTCAACATTAAATCAGCCAGTAACGGTAGCCAGAAGTATATATTTGTGATACTCAGTTGGTCATCTCCCTGAAATCTTTCGTGGCACACTAGTATTTCGTGTGACTTGAACAAGCACAGGGTATATAAAAAGTGGTGTTTTTGAGCCGATTTGATTAGTTTGATCACTTTGGTTTGAACCATTACGACAAAATTCATTTGCCAAATTTAGTGAAACTCTGTAAGCCGAAACAAACTTCTTGGCAGCTGTGAAATTAGCCACAAGCCGAGCGAAATCCAATCCTAGCGCAGCTGTGAGCTTCTGTGAGGATTTGGTTTTGCGCAGCTTGTCACTATACTCTATAAAATTTAACTTGATCTCTGCGACAGTGACATTGACATAGAAGATTGACATTTTTAGAGTTGGGATAGTGGTGGAAAAAATCGATTTTCAAACAATGTTGTAATGAAATCGAATGAGTAGTTGAAGGTGAGAAATTTGATTTTATTTTCTTGCTATTATTTAAGATCAAGTATGTACACATGTAAATAATGTTATGATATCAATTAAATATTCATAATAATGTAACAATAGTATTTATCGACGTTTTTCACTATTATCGATGCTAATGTAACATATAATTGGGTTTAATTTAATTACACATGTAAAAAATGTTATGATATTGAAATATACACTAAAATTAATGATAAATTAAGTTTTATTTAAAATATCGTTAGTATAAACTATCGATATTTTAAATAAAACTATCTAAAACTCTGTGGTCACGATCATTCGTCGCACATCACTAATCGGCATGTCCATAAAGTTTGACATTGACAGGTACTGTCTGTACTATTAAGAAATTCAGGACTTTATAGGCGTGATTTTTCTGACAGCGGTCGCAGAGATCAAGTTAAATTTTATAGAGTATAACATCACAGCCGCAAAAAATGTTTGATTTGGCCCATATTACAGTTCAAAGAACAACTTGTATATCCTGGTTACAGGATACTGAGTTGAAACAATGATTGTTTTTATAGTGGAAATAATACAATTTGTGTTGTTACAGTCCCTCCTGAATTCATCCGCGAAAGCTAACAAGAAGAAGAAAAAGAAAACTGGGGCTGAAGAGCCCATGGAAGTAGAGGCCGCGGTTGCCTAGCAGCGCGCCCTCCCAGTACGTAATCAGACGAAAACTTCCCGTTTACACCCTTCTTTGGACATCATCTTTTGATAGAAATCAACAGATTCTTCAAGTCCCAACTAGTTAAAATTAAATTCATTTATTGTACATGTATGATCTATTAGTTCGAAGTTGTTCGACAAAACTTGACGTAAACAAATTAGATGATTATGTACAAAGCAACTGGCCTTTTCAAGTGGGATTGTAGCTATAATTGTGCCTCAAAATTAACATATTATTGTAATCCATCTCAGACACTAACCGTTTCAGTTCATACGTAACTTCT
This sequence comes from Hypomecis punctinalis, assembly GCA_949316475.1. NCBI lineage: Eukaryota > Metazoa > Arthropoda > Insecta > Lepidoptera > Geometridae > Hypomecis > Hypomecis punctinalis. Next base: position 4,606,185 of record OX438805.1, read on the forward strand.
TATTTTTTGATGAAATAAAATTAATTCAACATTTGTAAATACTATTCCAATGTTTCCTCAATTTGGCGAGACGATCGACTTCGCTACATGGAAGTAGTAATAATTAAAAGCATAATTGTAAAAGGGATTACAACTCAGACCATTCCTATGTGACAAGTTTGCAATTGTATCATTGTGTAGTGCACAAACTATTCGTTCTCACATATCTTCATTTGTCTGTGCAATCTCAATGTGAAGTACCTTACTTGATGTAGATTTGTTGGAGGAATTTTAATCAGGTGCTCCGAGTTTATGTAATGTTAAATATAAATAGAGCTTAAATATTATGGACGCGTTTAGCAGCCATATTATTTTAGAACCTGATATTTCATATTCCTCATTTTATGTATTTTATTCTTGGAATGTGAACTCCATAAATATGTTAACAAAACCAAGCTTTTTGCAATAATCAAATTGAAATTGCCACATTAGTGTGATTATTTTATGGGTGCCAGTGTGGAAGTTATTTTTTGAAGCTTGGAAATGTTTACACATGTATGGAGTGTTTGCTGGAAAAATGTTGAAATTTGTGACACTGTGAGAAATGAATAAATCAAACTGCCACAGTTGTGGGCTGGTTTTGTAATAACATATTTTTATTTATGCTAATCTTTAGCTTTACTTTCTATCTTTTATATTGATTCTTGTCTGTACTTGGGCAAATATAAATAAATCGAAACTTAGACACGAGAAGACTAGGGCACACGTGTTAAAAAAAAATGTACTGCGACCTTCGAGCAAATATCTATAGAGCCACAATCGTGCATAAAAAGTGTCCGAGCCAAAACTCTGCCTAAGCTATGTAGTGGGCAGGCTCTTTGGTTAGTCGTAAGGTGATAGCGAACCGACTACAACGCCGCGCGATGCTAAAGTGCTCTGTTACAAGCACTAATTAGGTGGTATAACGTCGAGATTCGAGAAAACAGGTCATGGTGAATAATTTAATGTAAATATCTATGTCGGTATGTATGACGGCGCTTGAACATTTTTTACTATACTTTCACTTAGGGACTGTGGCTCTGTAGATATTTGCTCGAAGCCTGCGACACCCCACACGGCGGCAACACGCGACGCTCACTCAGCGCGCGCGTCTTACACGAGCGAAAAACGCACGCCTAATATGGGAGGCCTAAACTGGTCGCGCACTATAATAGCCAGATACATTAGTTGCTGTATTTGACATACGACACATTCAACCCGCTCTGTATTAATATGATGTCTTAGTATTTTTCTTTTCAACAGTACTTTCTAAATTACGAGTTGATCTCAACAACGAGAAAAAATGTTCTAGTCTAACCATCTGACCAGTGGGAAACACCCCTAACGTCTGCATGTAGCACTTAATTTCTGGAGTCACTTCAGAATATCCCGCAATGTTCCTCTACTGAATTCGCGAATTGTCTGGCATACAAGAGAAATTGAATATCATCGAAACAAAAAGAGAGAGGCGAATTATGGTCTCCCTCCTTTTTTCAAGTCGGTTGAAAAGAGAACACTACGATTACGCCAAACGAGAGCGCGAGACTGAAACATGGAAGCATTGAAGAATTATGACCCAACACCTCAATAATGATTCAGATTGATGGCACTGGGTATACTACGAGTACGTCAAAGAAGATATAATAATACTACGTAACTATGTGCCACCAAAGATGAGACTTGAGAAACCACTTTGGTTTGTAATAAATATACTAATAGATATACAAACTACAAAAAACGTTTAATAGATATACAAATTCTGGATAATTAGTATGTACACGACTACCTGCGCAAGATCCCCCACCACTGACGCTCGTCAAGTCTCATCTTTGGTGGCACGCACTAAGCAGTGTCAGGTATACTAAGCGCTACACAATTCGGCGGATGAGAAGTTAGCCGCAGATGACACTTCACCGTGATTCGCTAATTATTGCGCATGTGTGCATAATATGCCCGATTATAGAGGCGCCAGCGTAAATTTAATAGCAACGTAAAAAGCGTTCTCTCTATCGAATGCCTAAAGTTAAAAAGAAACAGAACTATGCTATTTAGCTATTATAATTACGATGGCGCCTCTGTAATCGGGCTTAATGCCGACGTAGGCGTAGGAGGCATGAGGTTGGCGGGCGGGTGTGCCCCGGCGTCTCGTTTCTCTGGCTCCCGCGTATACCTATATTTCGGCATTTGCACAGCGCTTTGCGCATAACTTCCCATCCAATCATATTTATTTAGATTTTTTTATCACTCCATTTTTTTTTAAATGTGAAAAAAAATGTATGTATGAAAAATAACAATACAGCTTTCTATGTTTTCTAGTTTAGCAATAATAAAGTGCTTCTATTGTTATTTTACTTGCATTTGTAGCTGATTCTTCCACAGTCATCTCAATTCGCTAAAATTTAAAAATTATAACCTACCAGTGTGACCAGTTTGTAAGTACAAAGTGACAAAAAACACTTAAAAAGTGTGTCTAATAGGTAAAAATGCTTTTAATTAACAATTTGGATGTCTTGGATTACTTAATCAAGGTTACCAGAGATGAACTATATAAACCTATTGAACCAAGTATATTTATTTATTCTAATATTTTCAAAATTAATTTAAAAAAATTGAAGGTCTCCTTTTCATTTTTAACTGATGTAATACGACTCAAAAAAATATGAACTTTCTCATAATGTAACAAGTGTTGTGGTTAGAATTTTTGATTAATATTATACCAGCCTCCATACATTTTGTGGACATGTCCTTTTTACTAAATATTATTCCAACTGTGCACAATAGTTTAATAATTTTAGCAAAGTATGAGGCAAAAGAATCAGGTAATAATGCAAGTAAAAGAACGGTAGAAGCACATTATTATTGATATAAAAGAGAAATTAGCTAGCTGTATTTTCCTTTTTCATTTATTTTTAAAGAAAAATTAAAATTATATTTTTAAAAAGCTATAAAACAAGCTTTCAAATTATGACTTGGAAGAGTCTCTTTTGGTAGGTACAATTAAAGTCTTACTAATTTGAACAATTTATTACTAAACAATAACCATGACTAAAATATTACTACTTCATTTCTCGGTATTGGAACTCGTATTTTTATCAGTCGCATCAAGAGAAGAGGCTACAAAATCATAGGATTTTTGTGCTGCATCACTGGCATGAGTTGGGAGATCCACTAGAAACTTGAAGGTTGACTTAACACCGTTGTTCCAATAATACTTGAAGAGATAGGACACTCTGTCTTGTGTGGGCAGAGGTGGCAACTGCAAAATATGCAATGTATTAAAATTGAAAATTAGAGGTGTGGCTGCAGAAAATGAGATGCATGATGACACTTGGTGGTCTGAAACTAAAAATATTTTTTGTTCCTTTATGAAAATAAATGTTATTTTCTCAGGAATAAATAAATATTCTACCAACTTACAACACAACAATAGGCTTACCTCATAGGGTATTTGCTTCTTCAGTTCACCTACATAAGGTGATACTCCCTTTTCTAAGTCTTCGTATATAGCATTCGTAGTAGAGCTATCCTTCCAAACTCCCTTATCGATTGTGTAGTACACAGCTGATCCAAGAACAGCAGATTTAATACCAAACCTGAAATGCAGCTTAGTTTTTACATGATCTCATAATGGATGCACAACAATAAGATTTTTTAAAGAACTTATCTTACTTAAGCATATTGGTAGTTTTTGATCATCGATACTTGTAAAAAATTAGTTTGGTTTAACGTTTATTTTGTGAATTATGTAATTTTTTTCGATTTTTTATATACCTAATTGTTTTTAAGGTTAAGTTTAGTTTAGTGTTGTCGAGATCGCGTATCGATAATGAAGACGAATGACGTGAACTGACGTGCGACGATAGATTTCATACATTCGCACATTAAGTACCTAACCACATTCGCAAGATTGAAGCGTCTCGTCGTCCGCGCGTCCTCCTAGTGGCCTAGTGTTCGACCGATTAAAAAATCCTGAAATTCATTCAGTCAGCTCACAGAATTAACAGTAACAAATAAAATTAATTGACACGGGGCGCCGCGCTGGTGAGACAAAAATCGACATCGGGACAGATGAAAGCAAAATCGTGTTGAGGAAATTAATTGACCTTCGCTTCACTTCGGTCAATTAATTTGTGGCAAATTATATACGCAAGGTAGTTTATATTGATTTAGTATCAAATACGCCCGTCACCAGCATTCACAGTCATTGAAATCCGATTTACCAGAGTGCATAGCATTATTAGCATTACAGCTCGCACAGTAATAATCATGGTAATAGCCACAATGCTATTACAATTACAGAGATAGCGCTGTTGTCACTTGAGACAATTTTCACTTACAAAAATATATGGAAAATTTGGCTCAGCGTCGTCAAAACTGTCAATTATATGTATTGGAATTTGACACTACTGAGACAAAAACACGCCAACTAATCACTGAATCGAGATATTTATTGTTTATTTCTAACTCATGCCATATTACATCTTTCCCTCTCATTTTTTCTTTTCTCAATCGACCACGTTATCCCTCTGGTATCTCTGTGGTAATAGCCGAATCAAACTTAATGGTGTTTAAGAAGTTAGTTATAATTTGCACTTATCCTCACTCCTTGCGCCGTTGACATAATTATGAACAAATTGCTACTGCCTACTGCTACTTATACACACCGACTCGCCTCGTGTTTAGACGCCATAAATCGATTTAATTCGGCTACAAGTAAGACAATCAACTTTGTGACTATCGATAGTTCGTAGCCATAAAGTTAGTCAGCACTATAGAAATATCATGTCAACGTGATGTCAACCGTCTGGCAAGTCTTTTTTTTTTTGACAACTGGAAACTTATTATAAGATGTCGACAGGTATCGACCATAGAGATCAGATTTCCATCTTTAAACTCGAAACATATTATCGGACGCGGCTGACAGCCGCGACTTAGCAATGTGCACAGTTTTAAAACATCCGGTGTGCCAAATCGCTCTCGGACGTCCGAACGCTCAAGGTCGTCCGAAGGTGACGTCCGCGCCTTATGTCCGATAGTGTGCACGGCTCGGTGTACTCTCATAGTCTAGGTCGCGGCTGTCAGTCGCGTCCGTAAGCCGCGTCCGATAATATTGTAACGCAGTAGACACCCGTTGTAGGTATGGAGTGCGGTGTTTACGTGATCCGGTCCTGGGAAGCTCTATTGTACTGTGAAGCTTTATTGTGTTTTTATTGGTGCCTTTTGTATTCAGTTTTATGGCTTTATGACTCGAGTTTATTTGTTTGGTGTTTACGTATTTGAAAAACAATAGGGATTCTCGAACTTTCAAGTTGTTTACTTGTTAACACAATGGCGTTTATTGAGATCGAGTAATGTTGCGAAATATCTCGTAGGTTCGAGACTGTAGGTAATAACGGATATAAATACGGTGGCCGACCCTTGGGGATCAGTTTATTCGTTTACCGTCGAAGCGATAACTACTCGGGTTAGAGTGCGATACCAGTGATTGTAAAGTGACTAGCTTGTGTGAATATCAGTGCCAGTGTAAAGTGTTTGTGCGAACCAGTTGTGTCGTGTGTTTTTGTGATTTTTGTGAAGTGGTTGTGTGCAATAAAGTGCAAAGTGAATAATCGGCGTTTTAACTGACTATCCAAGAACCCATCTCGCAACATTTGGTGTCAGAAGGGTGGATAGTTGAAAATGCCGGTAACACCATACGACGAAGAGACCCCTCGCACAAGGAGTCAGCGCCGACAGGAGGAAGCGCGCCGACAAGAGGAGCAGGAGCGCCGCCAGGAGGAGATCGACCACAGGCGCTTTGGAAATAATTCGCTGTTAATGGAAGGCAGTGAGTCCGAGGCAACCAACGACGACTCCAGAAACCCAGGAGCACCTGCTGCGGCACCTTCTGTGGTACCTGCTGCACCACCTGCTGTGGCACCTGCTACATCACCTGCTGTCCCTGTGGCATTTGATATGGCTGCTTTGATGTCCATGATGCAGTCGATGTTCGATCGCAACAAAGAAGACCAGGCTCGCCTTCTGGAAGAACAGGCCCGCAACAACAGAGAAGAACAGGCTCGTCAACTGGAAGAACAGGCTCGCCAACTAGAGGAGAACCTGGATCGTGGACAAGAGGGTCTGCTTTCAAGCCTACAAGCGACCATGGGAAAAGAAATAAGAGAAATGAAAGAAAAAATGGACCAGCACGATACCAAGATGAAGGAGTATGAATCTCGCATCTTCGAAGCGGAAACACAAATCGCCGACGTAAGAAAGACCTTGAACGTCATTAAAACTGGAAGTGGAGCCATTCCATTTGCAAACTTCTCGCCAGCCTCACAAAAGATCAAAGTGACGCCTTACGACGGGACATCATCATGGTCAGCTTACAAAATTCAATTTGACGCCGCCGTTCAAACCAATGGATCGAACAAGGACCAAGCCAAGAACGCCCTCATCATGAGCCTTCGTGACGAAGCCCTGAGTATTCTGGATGCCGTGGGTAAGGAAGTGACCTACGATAAATTAATGGAAACGCTGGAAAGTCGCTATGGTGATGAGCACCTGGAACGTGTGTACCGAGCGCAGTTGAAGAACAAGGTGCAACGTCGTAATGAAAGTCTTCAACAGTGGGCCGCCGAGGTGGAGAAACTATTCCGGAAGGCTTATCAGTCCGCGCCATTACCTAACGACGAACATCTAGTGGAAGCGTTTGCTAACGGGATAGCAGACTTCGAAGTAAGAACTGCAGTGAAACTCGGGCATCATAAAACACTAAAGGAAGCTTTGGCTCAAGGCTTAGAAGTCGAGGCTGTACGAAATCCAGCGAAGGGTATCCAACATATAAGGGAGGTAAAAGACGCATCACTTCGTACAAGGTTTGGCCCTAGATGCTACAACTGCGACGAAAGAGGCCATTTATGGCGGAATTGCCCAAAGCCATGCCGAACCAGGGACGATCGACTATTGGAAGAACGGACGGATCGTGAGGCGACGCATTCACTATGGAGGAATAAACGACCTGCTGAAGAAAGCAGAAATTGGCGAGTGTTAACCAGGTCAGAGAAGCCAAAGATTTTGATATCACAAGCTCACGATGGGAACAGCCTGATCATCAATGGTGCCATCAACGGAACTTCGTGCAAGCTGACATTGGATACTGGAGCCTCTCGCACTATCATCAGTTCCCGTTTGGCTAAGCGCTTTATTCCGAACTTCGAAAGCTGCAAAACAGTTCAACTTCTGACAGCGACCGGTCAGCACATATCCGTCCAAGGACAGAAGCTGGTGGAGTTAAAGTTGGGTGAGAAAACCTTCCAACATAAAGTCATTGTGGCAGATATAGTTGACGATTGCATTCTGGGTCTTGACTTCATGCGAGAACATCATTGTGAGATTGACGTCAACCAAGGAATCTTGAAATGTGGAAGAGAAGAAATCTTCATGGAAGGCGCCATATCAGGAAAGGTTTATTGTCTGCAGAGAACAGTCCTTCCACCTAGATCGGAAACCATTGTGGCAGTTAGATTACCGCCAAAGTTGGGACATCAACAACGATGTGTGCTAATAGAACAATCGGAAGGTGATCAACCATGGTTAGTGGCCCGAACTTTGGTGAGGACTACTAATACTGCTGTGGTGCGTGTGCTCAACACAAGTAACGAGGAACAACTCATCAAAGGAGGAACCCCGATTGGTACATGCGAAGAAGTAGACTGGATGCGCAGATGCCAAGAACAACCAAAGGAGGAATACAACTGTGCTGGGAGTTGCAACGTGTCAACACTATTGGAAGATTCCCGGAAAGATCTCTCTGAAAAAGAACTTCTGATGGCGAAGAAGATGCTACAGCGCTTTACCGACATATTTGCCCTCGATGATGCTGTCAACGGGAAGACTGGCTTAGTGAAGCACACGATAAATACAGGAAACGTGCCACCGATACGACAGCGGCCAAGAAGGATACCAGTGGCTCGAGAAAAAGAAGTTGAGTCAATGATCGAAGACATGGCGCCAAATGGTGTGATAGAACCTTCATCCAGTCCGTGGTGTTCGCCAGTGGTTCTAGTGAAAAATAAGGACGGCAGTATGCGGTTTTGTGTTGATTATCGACGACTCAACGACGTAACGAAGAAGGACAGCTACCCTTTGCCGAGGATTGATGACACGTTGGATACACTGACGGGCATGAAGTGGTTCACTACGCTGGACCTGAAGAGCGGGTACTGGCAAGTGGAAATAGACCCTAAAGATAAGGAGAAGACCGCATTTTCTACGGGAAAAGGCCTGTGGCAATTTAAAGTGATGCCGTTTGGGTTGTGCAACGCCCCCGCTACGTTCGAAAGGTTAATGGAGTTAGTTCTTGCGGGACTAATTGGTGACGCATGCCTTGTCTACTTAGACGACATCATAATTGTGGGAAAAACCTTCGAAGACCACCTGCAAAACCTGGAAAACAAAAATACGTGCTGCCAATCTTAAGCTGAGTCCGAAGAAATGTTCCTTCTTCAAGAGGCAAGTGAATTTCTTGGGACATGTGATTTCCAAAGCTGGTGTACAGACGGATCCAGGTAAAGTTAGTGCTGTGAAGGATTGGCCTGTGCCAAAAGACAAGACGGAAGTCAGAGCATTCTTGGGTTTATGCTCCTATTACAGGCGATTCGTGAAGAACTTTGCTGACATCGCTAAGCCGTTGCATAGACTGACTGAGGAAAAACGGCCCTTCCTCTGGGATGAAAATTGCGACGCAGCTTTTCGAGGACTAAAGGAGCGACTTTGTAATACGCCTATTCTCGGTTTTCCGGACACCGAGAACGAGTTTATCGTGGACACTGACGCCAGCAACACCGGCATTGGAGGAGTATTGTTGCAAAGAAAAGGAGACCAAGAAGTGGTGATTGCGTATTTCAGCAAATCCCTGTCCAAGCCAGAACGGAACTACTGTGTGACAAGAAAGGAGCTACTTGCAGTGGTGAAGACATTGCGTCATTTTAGCAAATACCTGCTCGGGCGAAAATTTCATCTGAGGACCGACCACGCTGCTCTAAAGTGGCTACTGCAGTTTAAGGATCCCGAAGGCCAAGTGGCAAGATGGATTGAGCAACTACAAGAGTTCGACTTCACCACGGAGCATCGCAGTGGAAAATCTCATGGCAACGCAGATGCACTGTCAAGGAGGCCATGCTCAGAGGACTGCAAGCATTGCTCAAGACAAGAGTCGAAAGATCCAGTACCTGTCAGAATGCTCAAAGCTGACATCGGCGACGAATGGAAAGAAACCCTTCAGGCTGAACAAAAAGAAGACGTCGACATCAAGCCGATTCTTGAATGGATGGAATCAGATGCCCGTAAGCCTGACTGGAGTGCTATTGCTTCACTGAGTGTTACGACAAAGAGCTATTGGGCGCAATGGGATATCCTGGTGCTTCAAGAGGGAGTGCTGTGCCGAAAATGGGAAAATGCTCGAGGAAACCAGTGCCATCTCCAAAAGGTTGTACCCAGAGCAAAAGTTCCCGAAGTTTTGAAGCTGTACCACGAAGGATTTTCGGGAGGACATCTGGGTGTGAAACGGACACTGTTGAAGATTCGAGAAAGGTTTTACTGGATCAACTGCAGAGATGACGTAGAAGACTGGGTACGGAAATGCACGAGCTGTGCATCAGTGAAAGGTCCGCATACCCGCAGCAGAGGAGCACTAAAGCTGTATAATGTTGGAGCACCATGGGAGCGAATCGCACTGGATGTGGCCGGACCATTTCCTGTGAGCGAAAGTGGCAACAAGTACTTCCTTGTCGTCATGGATTACTTCACCAAGTGGCCGGAAGTCTTCGCAATTCCAAACCAAGAGGCATCGACGATAGCAGACAAATTGGTCCATGAAGTATTCTGTCGTTTTGGAGTACCATTGGAAATCCATAGTGACCAAGGAAGAAATTTCGAATCTCAACTGTTTCAAGAGACGTGTCGGCTAATGGGTGCACACAAAACAAGGACAACGTCATACCACCCGCAATCAGATGGAATGGTGGAGCGATTCAACCAAACTCTGGAGAGATATCTGGCAAAAGTAGTCGAAAGCAAACAACGGGATTGGGGCAAGCATATCCAGCCATTTTTGCTGTCATACCGAAGTGCTGTTCATGAGAGCACCAATGTCACTTCCGCTTTTGCCAATTTTGGACGTGAATTACGGCTACCCGCCGACTTAATAACTGGTGTCCCACCGGATTCTCCACAACCCATAACTGTAAAAAAGTTTACCATAATGTTCTTATTTGCCTAATCTGTAGCTTAACATGTATCAAAGAAGATATAATAAGACTACTTAAGCTGGAAACATACTATCGGACGCGGCTGACGGACACGACTGACAGCCGTGACTTAGCAATGTGCACAGTCTTATAACATCCGGTGTGCCAGATCGCTCTCCGCGGACCTCCGAACGCTCAAGGTCCGCGACTTATGCCCGATAGTGTGCACGGCTCAATGTACTTTCATAGTCTAGGTCGCGGCTGACAGTCGCGTCCGTAAGCCGCGTCCGATAGTATGTTTCGAGCTTTACAGTCCATGTCTTGTACCAGTGTGATGAGAATCCAGAATTTTTAAACGGTATTTTTTCGGTATCTCTGTCGACTTTTATCAGAATTTTAGTAGGCATATTTGAAGAGGTCGTTTTTTTTAATTTTTGATATTTTGGGAAATATCTTTGTAAAAAGATTTTTTTGAGCATGTCTCGGAGTTTTTTTTGTAAAATGTATAATTGGCTTGATGACAAAAAAATATAAATAGTCCGTCAGATAGCTTATTATTAAATAATATTTGACACGATTTTTTTTCAAGGCATTGGACTAGTTTTTGGAAATCGTTTTAAATTATTCGTTAGTACATTTATATTTCTATTTCCTACATTTGTATTTCCGAGAGATCTACTGTATTAACAATGAAAATCACACAAAATATCAGGCCGTACAATATCGGGCTGTGCAACACTGCGTCGGACATTATCAACACAGGCCGATAATGTACGGCCTGTATTTCACAGACCAATATTGCACAGCCTGATATTCCATAGCTAGTGACAGAAATTATCTTGCCGTACAATATCAGGCTGTACATTATCATGTCGTGAATTACTGGGTCGTACATTATTGGCTCCCCTGACAGACAAGTGACAACAGTGTCTCCATATCCTCCTGAGACCCAGAGTCAATGATGTTTAATGTCTAGATAAGCAGACTCAAACAACTGCGTTGCTAGGCATGGCGACACATTAACCGCCCGAATATCGTTGGTAGGTAATCAAAGAATCATATCTCTATCCCTGTTACACTAGTTGCTAAAGTACGGTAAGACGTTGAAAATGACAGAAATAGCAATATTTTTAAATTTAGTCGGACAATGCCTACTTAGGGTGCCAGTTCATTAGATTATAATTTCCCCAAAATGTTACGATATCTTCTCAATGTCAGTGATACAAACCGATATTTTTAATAATCAACATTTTAGAAATAACATTATGAATTTGAGTCATTAATCAAAATCAAATATAATATGATGTAATTATGAATAAAGTTATAATACAAAGAATATTTTATTCATTTATCCGACCAATATTTATTCGTTCTTGATAATTAAAATAATTATCGCCATAATAATACTTAATTATCAAAAACGTGTCATATACAATAGGACAGGATATTCCTTAAGAAAATTCGAAAGCATTGCATGAAGAATCTACAATATATTGTTTTGAAAATTGCAGTTATGTTTTTTTTATTCTGGAACCGTTGGAGTAAACAATTATAATAAACAATAATAAATATAGCAGACTAACAGCTAGCATAGCCACACCGCCACCCGCGCCCGAGTTCGTAAGCTACCACGCTACCACTAGTTACGCACCCCGCACAGCCCGCGTGCAGTCTGTGTCACTCATACATACCTATACCACGCAGCGCGCGCTTTTTCAGTATCTCTGTATCACGTAAAACCTCTTTGAAAATTGTAGCCTAATATGTTATACTATACCTGTACTTCAATCTCCGGACATAGATACGTACCTGTTGCCGTCGAGCTATTTGATTAAACTAAAAATTACAAAACGTAACCTATTTAAGCCTGATTCTGCTGCTTGATTCATAACTATCAATAATTATAAAAATAGTAATGATTATTAGTATTATTTAAAATCGCTGTAGTCGTTAATGCCGCCCATTAATCTAGGTACCGGATTTGTTATTATCTTTGTACTCTTGTATTTTTAGTATTTATTGAAGTTATATTGTAATCTATTGTAATTTTACTATTTCACTATTTACTATTATTATCCAGTCAGTTTCTTTTCGTAATATTCTAATGGCTTTTATCCATTATTTATCGTTATCTTTACGTATTTTGTCTGCGGATATCCTATAGTATCAAAAAAGTAATTATCAATTAGTCGAAATCTCCCATAATTATGGGGAAACAAAATCATGTTTCACCTGGCATCACCAACTGTAAAATTATTTACTTTTAAAATCATGATAATATATGTGATAGTTTCAATTAATACGAATAGTGTAAACCGTATTTACTTGTGGAAATAAATTCCAGAAGCTTTATGAAGAAATTTAGAACGGGATTAAGAGGTTTTGACTACACATTTCCCCATTTTTAATTTTTTAAATAATATTTTGACGTCTGATATTCAACCATTTTGTTGAATCGCGACTAAGGCCGGTCGGCGCGCTTCGCCGGTGTACGCCGGCAGTTGGCTGACGTCGTCATAGACAACAATCTTCAGTTCTCGTGTATTATACTTCAATGCCCAGAGTATAAAAAATCCTACGAATTGTCTGATTTTTAGTTTAGGTGCTATTGTGAGTATCAGGATTATGTAAAAAATAGTAAAAAAAAATCCTCCCCCACCCAAATCGCCAAAATAAGAGGTATCACCGGTGATACCTTGGGTCTCAATCAGATCACTACCGGTAGAATTTTTTTTTCTCAATAGTATTTCAAGTGGATAAAAACCATAGAAACAGTTCAAGATAACATATAAATATGGAAATATATACCATTGGAGCTGATGGAGCTTAGGTAGATAACACTAAGTGGTCACCATCACATAATTAGTACATATTTTAGTACAATTTGTAAGGAGCGTAATGTATGAATTATACAACTCTATGCTTTTATAGATAAAAGTATATATAACTACTGATTGTGAAACATCAAGTATATAGTAATTACTTAGGTTCCAGCTGCAGGAAACTCACTAGACATGAATTATTCTTCATGGGTGCTACTTGAATTGGCTGACCCTCGGACACCTTTAATTTAGCTAATTTCTGTGTTATCAGACCTATGTAAAGTTTTTTTGTTCTTCTACTGCATTATTAAGCTCTTACTATTCGCAGAATACATGCTTTCTTCTATTTCGTTTTATTCTGTTGTACTAAAATCCATAATAATTATTTTTTTTCGGGAAAATTATTCATGGAGTTATCTTACTAAAAACCATTATACCAATAGGAAACCTTGACCCAGAGTGGTAGTAAAAGAGTTTCCAGAGCGTTTTAAAGCTAAAAACTGATAATCTCTCTGCCTACCACAAGATTTGAACAAAAAAACGCCTAGAAGCTTATATACCAAATTTTCGTACTACATGGCCAGCCATGAGCCATTGAACCTTCAGCAAGACCTTCGTGACTTAGTAGCAGACTTCTTCTCGAAATATTATTGCTAATGACTACTCTTGGAGATAATAATTATTGCAAGAAAATTAAAATTTCGATCATAATCTAAAAATTTAAAATGTGAATTTTAATGTCGTAAGTGCCCAAGGTATCACCGGTGATATGAAAAATAAATCGGGTTTTTTTCTTAAATAATGATATTTTTTTTAATTCGTTTTTTATGACGAATGATTAACTTTTTAACTATTCGATTAAAACAACAAAGTTGGCAAAAGCCAACGAAAATAAAAAAATATTTCCTATCATCGACGGGTATGTCACTGTTTTCAAAAAACTTAATCTTTAGTACAAGAAACTCAGTATGAAATAGCAAAAAATTAATTCTTTACCATATTTAAATGAAAGACAATATCATTAAGTATCTAAATTAATTCATAGTTCAGACTTAAATCTTTTGAAAAAGCAGAAATAATTTTTTTTCGCAAGGTATCACCGGTGATACCGGGTCTCAGGAGGATATACATGGTAATTACCGTAGATACACCGTAATCAAGTCGTTATCTACCGTCAAGGTAATAATGGTATTACCGTGTCATAAATCACCGTATTACCATTATGAATTAGTTTGTTGTATTTAATGTAACTAGACATGTTATAAGGCGCCCAATTTTAAATTGCGCCCTGAAATGTGTATGTTGGCATCGGCTGATGGAAGGTTATCCACATTATCGACGTTATTTAACATGCTGCCACGCGTTAGTCCTAAAAAGCGAGATAAACAACAAATACTAGATAACGAATGGAGAAAATTTTCCATTAATTGCAGCACAACTAAAAGACATACAGGCACTGGCTGTAACTGAAAAACCTGATGTATTTTGGTACAAGGTTGGATATTTTAATTTAACTGTTTTTTTTTCTATTTATTTGGACGTTAATATGATATTACTATGTATGTACTTATTATATACATACACAGATACAGACGTAAATAAAAAAATTAAAGAACTTCCGCAATTTATGCTAGGTGTGCTTGCTTTCTCTACCGCATTCAAATGCTGAGTACGAGCGTATTTTCAGCCAGCTCAATGATATTAAGACGAAGAAAAGAAACAAACTGCTAATCAAAAAAATAAATAAAAGGGAACATTTTCACCCAGCAGTCCATTAAAAGAAATGGGAAAAACTGTGTTGATTTCAGGCCAACCAAAAACATGTTGTCAAAAATGAATTAATCCATTTACGAAAAGATACTGTTGTGCTAGGAGACTCTGATTCAGAATAATAGTAATTTTGTTAATCATTTAAAATGTAAATATAGTGTTTTGTGGCATTTCATAATAATATTGTTTTTTTTTTCTTTCAAAAATTACACGGTAATATACACGGTACACTTTTAGTGAATTCACCGTAATTTGGTCTAGAAACACCGTAATTTTTACCCTAAAACACGGTAACTCTCGATTTACATATGGAGACACTGAGTGACTAGATTGTTTACAGAGTTTTGGCGGGAACGCGGAAAAATCATGTCGCCTCATTGTATTATTTTGTTAAACTTGTGTTTTTATCAGTGATAATTAGTGAAAAATGGTGGTATTTCGTTGATTATGAGCTGATTTACGTGCATGAGTGTAGACAAGTGATATAATGTGACGTATCATGTTGTTCCGTGTTGTTACCAAAACTCCATACACGCCTCTAGTAAAGTCTCCACTGCTTTACTGAGGTATGAATTGGACTATGATTGGATTTGACAGCGACTTTATTGGACTATGACGAGACTACGACTGTGACTATTTTGATAAAATATGTTTGTAAATTGTTTATTATTTAAGACTTCGACTGAAGGACTCTGTATCCATGGTCATGAATAAATAAAAAAAAAAAAGTTTTGGCGGGAACGCGGAAAAATCATGTCGCCTCATTGTATTATTTTGTTAAACTTGTGTTTTTATTAGTGATAATTAGTGTAAAGTGGTGGTATTTCGTTGATTATAAGCTGATTTACGTGCATGAGTGTAGGCAAGTGATATAATGTGACGTATCATGTTCTTCCGTGTTGTTACCAAAACTCCATAGACGCCTCTAGTAAAGTCTCCACTGCTTTACTGAGAAGAAGAAGTTGGAAAAAAAGCATTATTTAAGACTTCGACTGAAGGACTCTGTATCCATGGTAATGAATAAAATTTAAAAAAAAAAAAAAAAAAAACATTATTTACATTTGGTATTGTTGGATTGTTGGTCACAGATATCTGTAAAGGTGGCCATACACGGTCAGTTAAACTGATCAGTTTTCCGCGTCACTCCAAATGGGAGCTCATTCAGTAAATTATTAAGCAGGAATTGGTGGTTCACGATTTGAACCACTACCTGAAGCTAGGTTCACACGATGCTATGATCGCATCTGTTCATCAGATCAGAGCAGCGGGGGCCTACTGTTGATAACTATTGCTGGTAAGTAGTTAATTGAAGAAATTAAATGACACCACTATCTTATCCGAAAAATATAGATCATACAAAAAGTCGATGGGAATCCAAGTTGTAGAAAATCAAATTTTCAACAACTTTTATTCCGATCATTTCTAAGGAAAGATAGAAATAACATAAGTTATTGAAGAAATTGGTCTTAAATTAATTATTGGTTTTATATTAATGATGATCGACTCTCACTTGGCAGAGTCTTTTTATTTTTATGTGCTGTACAGTAAAATAGATAGGTATGCATGTACCTATGTTAAGTAGGAAATTAACGAACACAAAGACAGGCAAAGCGGCAACGCAGGCCCTTCCGAGGCGGCACGAGTGGGGATACGGCCGCCGCCCCCCGCTCGCCGCTGCAACAGCACCACATACCCGTAGCCTTCTTTTAGGACCAATTTTTTTTTTACTTATTACATATTGTAGTTAGCAATAGTAATCACGATTTCAAATTACATAAAATAATCAAAATAGGTAGTTAAATATTTTGATTAATAACTAATGATTGTAGTTGCAATCACGATTGCTCAATTACTTTTTTATATACCTACTTTTAAAAACTTACTAATTTCAACCTTAGTCCAATGTTGGTACTGACAAGGTTGGAACAATTACCTACTCGTATTATATTTTAATTTGCATCGAGTGACGTCTAGAGCTCAGTAGTGATCACTATCTCTACTAATCTTAAAAGTTCTACTGCTTCATACCTACTCACATGTACTACATGTATAGTGGTAGTTAAGTTTACACGAAATTAATTATGTTGTTATGATTGTAGTCATATCTGGCGCACCATACCAACATGAATCTCTACCGCTAGTGAAACTAGGAAAATCGTCTTTGCCTGATAATGATAATTCGCCCACGGAACTTCACTAGATTAAGGAAGTTTCCTCTTTTCCAGTTTTATTATTAAAAAAGTCTGCAATTTATCCTCATAAGCACTCATGTACCAATTATAGAATTAAAAACTTAGTAGTCAGTAAAGCCGAGACTTTTAAGACAAAGTAGTAAGTTTCGCCGGACGTACCTCCAAAGGAACTAAAACTTTAATGCTATGTTTATATTCACAAAATCGCGCCAAGTCAAAAATAAATGTCTGTCGGCTTCAACTATTGGAATTTATGCATCAGAACATAATTAGCCTAATAAACTAATTAATGTTACCTATGTTAAACACAATCTTTTTCTGCCAACATGAATCAGAAGTGAAAACGTGGTGACTTATTATATTAACGTGGCGATATTTTTCTTGTAAGCGTAGTTTTACATGTAGAATAGGCTCGTAGTGTTTAAGTTAAATAACTGCATAACAATCGGATATAAAACTTTTACATTTACGACGAAGTTTTGTAACATATTTATTTGGTTGAATATTAATTGTTCTGTGCAAAGCGCATTCGGTCCAGATTGTGTAAGTAATATCTATGTTTTTTGTCAGTATTTGTAACGCAGGTATGTTCATATTTTATTTAGCTACATTCTATACGTAGGTATAAAGAGTTTAATCTATTATATAAAAGGCTTCCCTGGGTGACTGACTGACAGACAGCCTACAGCCCAAACCGCTTAAGATATAAACTTGAAATTTGGAATGTAGATACATTGTACAACCTAATGGAGCACTAAAGAAGAAAATTTTGAAAAATCGATCTCTAACGGGGTAAAACGTCGTACCCTTTTCGTTTGTATGTAACTTTTTATTCCCTGTACTCAATGACTTGAAACTTTGTATGCATGCTCTGCATACTAAACAAAAAAGACGTTAGTTCCTGTTTTTCCGAATTTTTCTTATCTAAGGGGTCAAATAAGGTCCCAAAGTTGATGATAATAGCCTCAATTACATCCAACCAGCTGAACGGTTATGGTTGAAATCTGGTATGAAGGAAGCACACAGCATGTTTCAATACAGGAACTAATAATATCCAGGAAAATCTATAGGGTTCCTGAGGGATAGCAAAAATTAATCAGTTTAGGCTACAGCCCAAACCGCTCATGATATATAAAACATGCCCTTTTCGTTTGCATGTAACTTTTTATTTCCTGTACTGATAGACATGAAAATTTGTAAAGATGCTTTTGATACTAAAAAAATGGTTCTTCCTTTTTTCTGAATTTCCCTTATAAAAACTTCCTTAGGAGTGATCAGGCAAAGCCTTCCCTCAAATAAAAAAGTGGCATTTTGATATTTTGTTAGAGCTGTCACTCTGACAGTTCTCAATTACTAAGACTCGATTTTAACTGCGTACTAATTCTTAATTCTCCTTCAATACGTGAACACTGAACAAATCCGAAGAATTCATTGTAAAGCAGTAAAATGTACTTACATGAAATAAATAACTCCTAACTGCAAGCTGGATTTCAATCGGCCTACGGCCGAAACAAGGGGCATATAGGAATAATAAAGTTGGTGAAAAAAGCTTCGATTACAACCAACGTGCTGAAAGGTTACGAATGAAAACGGGTATGTAGAAAACACACAACATGTTTCAATACTGGAACTATTACTATCCCGGAAAATCTACAAGATTCTTAGGGATAGCAAAAATTAGTCAGTTATAATTATAATGTAAAGCTAAGTTAAAATGGTTAAATAAATTCTAAGGAAATTTGGAACGAAGCTAGACAATAACACAAATTACCACTTAGAGTACTGCTATCCTGGAAAATTTGAGTAGGTCCTACGGGATGTCAATTTCTTAAAACACTAATAACTGTTTCAAAATTTCAATGAATTCAATTTTAAGTCAAAATAGCCACCACCATTTTAACTAATAAATGACTAACTATTGACGTTCTGGGAAAAGTCCCGGATTCCTTGTGTGCTAAGCCAATCGTAACCCTGAATAAGCGTAAAAAATAATTACAAAGTTTTTGTTTTAATAATAAAGTGAAATATCTAGAATGGAATTAAGATAATGATTTATCCTTATTTGGGGCAAAATGGGTCCCTAATAGTTTACGATTTTTTTATTTTGTGAGCCAATAATCTTAAGCTTAGGGTGCATATGGGTCAATATATGTACTTTACTATGGGATCAATCCTAAAAAGCGAAGATTACCTACCTATTCCATACATGTTGTCGCGGGTCGATGAACTTTTTGTGTTGAACAGTTGATTTTATTTACGTGATTTCAGGGTTGGTACCATAGTAAAAGTTATTCAAATGATGAGTATAATAGCATCTTTGAACTGACTGACTGTCTAGATATACACTATGTGTTTCTCAAAAATAATAAAATATATTTTTTCATCTGCCTGGGGTCATACAACGTCCGAAAGGCCTACAAGTGTCTCGATCACTTTTAACTGGGTGAACGGTTTTGGGCGAGATTGTCATAATATCTCTCGGGAAAAATAAGTTCAGAATAATCGAAATTAAACTTCTAATGACTGAATGAAACATGTCGAATACATGTACCGACCATTAAGGCCGGTACATGGTAATAGTGCACTACTGAACGTAGGCATACCCGCGAAGGATGATTGGGCTATATCCACCACGATAGCCCAGTGCGGGCTGGTGGATTCACATACGCCATCGAATTTCTTCTACTAACATATGCAGGTTGCCTCGCGATGTTTTTCTTCACCAAACACGCCAGTGGTGTGAAATTCCGTACCTATTTAAATTCCAAAGACCTCTTTGGTACTGGGCCGGGATTTGAACCCGCGACCTCACGATTGAAAGGCGGGTGTCACTACAGCTAGACCACCACGGCTTTTCAGATATACCTACCTAATTGTTAAATTGCCACTAAGACATTTTCATAATCGTGAGCTGCGCGGGTGAAACTGAGGGGCGCAGCTAGTATCTAATATAATATCATTCCAATTCAATAATTGAATCATTTAAGAATTTATTTTCAAAGAACTATCGGTTTTCAATGAGTGCATATTGTAGTGTTGCAGTAGGTTTGGTCCCACGTTGGGCGCCTAACTGTGGTGTTGCAGCCAACTTTTCATTTTTACCACCTGACGATCATATTCATAGATCTTACTCATATACTACTATACTATACTAGGTATATGAACATTTTTTGTGTGCCTAATACCTAGTGGATATATAATGGAACTGCATTTATAACTATTATTAATAAATATTTATGGAGCATAATTTTGTAAAAAGCTTACACTAACTATTACTTCTAAGCAAAAAAAACAACTTCCATATTTTTCATATTATAGTCAGTAATGCCGAAATGTTCTCTTAAAATAATTTTTAGTACTCTGCAAGACAGGCTCCTTGGAGACCTAGTGCAGAGTGGGGAGCCTAAGCGTCTTTTTGGAACAAATACATTATTATTTATTTGTCTAATTATAAAAAAGAAATTAACCTCTGTGAGTGATTAATATTATGTTGATTTTATAGATTTTACTTTATTTTATTTTCATTTTAAAACTGTGATTATAAAGGCAATTAAGAAGGCATTTTTTTAGTTAATTGAGGAAGACTGATAAAAAATTAATATATTGTTGATTATAAAAATGTGTATGTATTTTATTTTTAAGACTTTTTCATACATTTTTATTGAGGTTAATCGAATTCCCGACTTCTCGGGAGTTCCCGGGAAATGGTGCTCGAGAATTCTCGCTATCCGGGAACAAAAAAATAAATAACAGTTGAATAACTAGGAATATAAAGTTTTTTGTAATAATGTTCTCGACATTCATTGTAAAAGTATTCTAAACTAAAATCAATCAAACTACGTAACTCCAAAAAAGTGACGTACAGCACCGAAAAAAAATCATAAAGCCGTTTTTTTTACTTCGGATAGAAAATCTAAGAAATAAATTATAAAATTTAATTTCTCGATCATTTTTACTACAATGTTCATCATTACATTGAAACAATTTACGCCCATAGTGAAAATAAACATTATTTACTCGCTCCTGTAAAATTCATCAAAATGGAGTTACGCAGTCTGAAAATTAAGCCGACGACATCTTTTATCCTCACACCCTATACGCTATTGCGGATTCTAGATTAATACTTGAATATGGTGCCGAGTAACAATACTGCTCCTTCCATAAAATAAACAATACTGTTACTTCAACTTCAAATCTTGTATGTGGCTTATGTGAGGGTATTTCACAATTTCGCCAATATCTTGTGTAGTACTGCAATCAAACGTAGATAATATGTACGGAGTCTAACAACCCTGGTTAAGTAACCTCCATTATTGTTAAATGGCAGGAAATTTAACTCCTAATGCATAGAGAATAGAAGTTAAACCATCCTTTAAACCATAACAATAACCATTAAACCATATTTTTACTGAAACCAGTTAAATTTACGACATGTACATGTTTTTATACTATATATAACGGGATGTGCACTGCAATGCACATGTACATTGCGAGACGGCTCCGCGTGCTAGCACTCGCCAACTTGAGAAAGGTTGCCGAATGCGACCGAAACTATAGTCGTTACGACTATCCCCACACGTGAGTTCAGTCCCGTTATATATATTATAAAATGTGTGAAAACCACGTTAATTTCCATAGTAAAATGTACTTGTTTGTTGTTTATATTACTCATACGATAAAGGACGATTTAAGGTCTGGCTATGTATCTGTCCTTCCCTCTGTGAGACCGTGCATCCATCCATTCATCAGCCCCAGGATACTAATTCGGGACATGGCTTCGTCTATTAATCTCTAATACTTAATAAGACCAACTGGCCTTCAACTGTGAACGGCTTAGTGATGTCACATGGTCACCTTGTAGGTGTCTTACGCTACGCTTGCCATTAGTGGTCTCCGTTTGAGAACTTAATACCCCATCGATCAGGAAGTTATAGATTTCTAGTAAGACCGGTTGGAAACGACTTGCATGCAGCGCGAGTAGACAGTTTTATAGTCACCCATTCAACTTGAGGGCAAACTTCCTACGCTACGCTAGCCGGTAAGTGGTCTTCATTCGAAAACTTACTATGCCATCGATCAGATAGATTTCTAATTAGACCGGTTGGAAGTGGCTTGCATCCGGTGCTACCCAAGTAGTCTTAATAAGTCACCCGCTCATCTTGTGGGTAGATGACCTACGCTACGCTTGGCGATAAGTGGTCTCCATTCGAGAACTTAAGTCCCTATTGACTACAATCATATCAATAAATTGTCTTAATACAAATAGGTTTCTAGCTAGCTGCCTTATCGCTAACGTTTATGCTTAACGCGGATGCAGGCCGCTTCCAACCGGGCCGGCTGGAGAAAGTCTAAACCTAACTATGAAAGTAGGAAAACAATTATGATGATGATGATGATATTATTATTCATGACTCCTCTCGGAGGTTCGCTGTTAGTATATACGAGTTTATACTATAAAAACATTTTAGGGCCAGATGTACCTAACTATGAAAGTAGGAAAAAATGATGATGATATTTTTATTCATGACTCCTCTCGCAGGTTCGCTGTTAGTATGTACGCGTTTATACTATAAAAACATTTTAGGGCCAGATGTACCTAATTATGAAAGTAGGAAAAAAAATGATGATGATATTCATGACTCCTCTCGCAGGTTCGCTGTTAGTATTTAGGTACGAGTTTATACTATAAAAAAGTATGAAAGTAGGAAAAAAATGATGATGATATTTTTATTCATGACTCCTCTCGCAGGTTCGCTGTTAGTATATACGTCGAGTTTATACTATAAAAACATTTTAAGGCCAGATGTCCTCTTCATTAGTAGCTCAGCAGAACTAGCCCTCTTTAATAAAAAGATTAGGGCGAAATGTTCCCAAAAAAAATCTCCGAGCACGACTCGCCCACAGCCCAGATTTTCAGATGTTACCTAACCCCCCCATGACGACTTATTCAAAAAAGTGATTCGTGTGTGTATTCGTCCGCCATCTTTAATTTCAAAACGGATGCCATTTTTGAAATCTACACCACCAAAAACCTAGAAAACTACATCTATGACGACTTTTTGCAAAAACTCACGTCTGCCGTCTTTAATTCCAAAATAGATGCTATTTTTTAAATCTACAACTCAAAAAATGAAAAACAACACCCATGACGGCTTTTTCATAAAAGTAACGCCATCTTAAATTCAAAAGTAGATGCCAATTTTGAAATGTCACATTATTTTTCACTAATTATCACTGATAAAAACACAAGTTTGACAAAATATTACAATGAGGTGGCCGTTTTCTGCGTTCCCGCCAAAACTCCCAAAATTGACACTATCGGAAGAAAAACTCGACAACAGTCACGGAATCGCGATATTTTCATGTACTTACCTATCTTTCTAACTCATGCCATATTAAATCAATGCATTCAGATTTCCACGATCGACTACATTATCCTTCTGGTTGTAATAGCTCTGTGATCTGATATACCTACTTATATCAATATCTAACAGTTTACAGGTACTCGTAAAATATAATTTTCTAATAAGTACCTACATTGACCATTATATCATTTAGTTACCAAAATATTGTAATACAATAATTATATTAAGGTAGGTACATATCTGTGAACACATTCCCATCCTCGCTCACAAACGAAAAAGGTCCATCCTCAATACGTCCCACTTCCTTGCGCCCACCACGCCGCTTGTCGGGGAATACCCGAGTACGTACCAACTAGGCAGTCTTGTAGGGGTGGTATAGATATCGATAGTTTGGTTATCTAAAGTTGATCTTGAAAACTATAGTAACAATAACGATAATATCGACAGTCTCGAAAATATCAACAGTTTTGACATCACAAATCAACTAACAAAAAGCAATAATTGGTGTATGTACCATATATAAATTATTCATATGCATGTAGTAAAAAACGGTTATTTCAATATTACAAACAGACACTCCAATTTTATTTATTTGTATAGATACATCGAGAAAACATTGATGAATCGTTCATAAATAAAATATCGTAGTTTTCGAATGAACGCTCTTCCGTGATGTTCTGATATCGATGTTTATTATGACCAATGTTGCATCCCTACTGGTAATTATTACCTAATCTGTGTTCAAATCTCAGTGCCCTTGGGCAGAATCTGTGGCGCCGACGTGAAGTGTGGCCAACTTATCGCCATTTAGGCTAGGTACCTATTTCTACTATTTTATTATAATTATTTTATTTATTTACTTACTAGTAAGGAATATCGCAGAGACAAAAACAGGTTTTTAACGTTCTCCACACGCAGTGTCGCCATCTCCTACAACATTCCTATCCAAAAATCTTTAGGTACGTAAACACAAATTATTGCAGTATACTTACAAGTACTTCATCGATGAAAAACAAAGTTTTAGATATGAAAGAAAACCAACAAGTTAAATTACTTAATTCGTTTTTGTTTGTAACTAGAAGTAGTAGGTATTTAATTATATTTCTTATTTTAACTCATTAGGTAAGTACATTCTATGAAAAAAATAAGTACTTTGAACTTAAAAATAACTCAACAGTAGGTAGTAGTAATAGGTATTTAAGTGGTCCCGTGTTAATTTAAGGGCTTGGCGAGAGTTGGAGATATAATTAAGTCATTTTTATCGTAAACTATTTCCAACTATGCTTGTAACAGAACCCAAGTATATACAAATAAATCTGTAATATCCGTCTTCGCGTCGGCTGGATCAGTTCGTTTCGGTTTTATTAAGGTCGGTTCACACATATCAGTCAAGCTATAGATTGTTGATATGTTTCTTTTCAATACTACGGAACGGAGCTAGCAATAATATCATTGATAACTCAAGACTGTTAAAAAAGAAGAGGAATCAAGGAAAAAAAAAATTAGTGACATGAATCATAGTGATTTTATTAGTGTTCCTGTTTTGTTTCACAAATTGGTTTTATATTCGAATCCATGCATCGACTTCAAAAACATTATAATTCAGATTTCAAATAAAGAAACTACTCGTCCTCCATTATGTTTTCATGGCGTGGCATCCGCGATCCGACAAAAATATAGTTGTTAATTAATACGGTGATTGCCGGTGTCGGCACTAACACTGAGATCACTGAGTAATATAGCCACCGACCCACCGACACATTTACAAGATTTGTATCCGTTTATATAGAATGTATGAAATAATGTTTCGCATAAAAACAGCTTGGCTATGGCTTTACTGATAATAGTATGTGTGAAAAGACCTTTATCTTCTCTACCCGCGTACGTTACCCCATATCGGACCTCCCGACAAGCCACGCGCATGCGCGATAGAGTGGGACGTATTCAGGACATACTTTTTTGTATATTTTTTGTGTGTGTAGGACGATTGAAAGGTGTCCACAGTGAACAGTGATACATCTACTTGATACTAGTATGTAGTATAGTCCAAGAAATACCTACTAGTTACATACACCGGTGAACTTTTTGTAGAATATTTTTTTAATATTATAGGTGTGCTATTTTGTTTCTTTTATAACTTGTGCTATTTCAATCTTGCATGAGAATTTATGAGACACAAACTTGTTTGACATTTAATTTCCTACAACTTTGATTCCCATCTACTATTTCTAGGATTGATATTGTTTTGAATAAGATAGGTGTGCCATTTTGTTTTTTTAATAACTTTTGTTATTTCTTTCTTTCAAGAGAAATTATCGGAACCAAAATTATTCGAAATTAGATTTCCTACAACTTTGATTTTCATCAACTTTTTGTAGGATCGACATTTTTTTTAAATAGGTGTGCCATTTTGTTTCTTTAATAACTTGTATGGTACAAGTTGTATGAAAAGTTGAAATTTGTTGGAAATTTGATTTCCTGCAACTTTGGTTCCCATCAACTTTTTCTAGGATTCTAGTGTGCCATTTTGTTTCTTCAATAACTTTGTTATTTCTTTCTTTCATGAGTGATTATCGGAACCAAAGTTGTTTGAATTTTGATTTCCTACAACTTTGATTCTCAGTATTTTTTTCTAGGATTGATATTTTTTATAATAAGATAGGTGTGCCATTTTGTTTCTTCAATAACTTGTGTATTTAAATCTTTCATGAGAATTTATAAGAAAACAAAGTTATTTAAAATTTATTTTCCTACAACTTTGATCCCTATCAACTTTTTCTAAGATTGATATTGTTTTGAATAAGATAGGTGGGCCATTTTGTTTCTTCAATAAGTTTTGTTATTTCTCTCTTTCATGAGTAATTATCGAAACCAAAGTTGTTTGAAATTTGCTTTCTTACAACTTTGATTCTCATCAATTTTTTCTAAGATTGATATTGTTTTGAATAAGATAGGTGGGCCATTTTGTTTCTTCAATAACTTTTATTATTTCTTTCTTTCATGAGTAATTATCGGCACCAAACTTATTTGAAATTTGCTTTCCTACAACTTTGATTCTCATCAACTTTTTCTATAATTGACACCTATCGTGTGCCATTTTGTTTCTTTAATAACTACCTATCGACAATGGTTAACTACATTTGCCCACGCTGCACTGATTTGATGAACTGATGTGATAATTTCATCATGTGTGCCCAGCTTCAAGTAGTGGTTCAGATATAACTACCAATACAGACGTATTAATTTACTGAATGAGCCCCATTTGGAGTGATGCGAAAAACTGACCAGTTTAACTGACCGTGTGTGCCCACCTTAAAAGTGTAAAATATTGTTGGTCGTGGTTGTTGGAAATTAATAATAGTTCGAATATTTTTTTCGTTTTGTATTCTATTATAAAATGGACCCAGCCGAAGAAATCCTGAAACATGCCAAACATTGCTTTCTTCCCAAGTTAACCAGAAACGTCGAAGAAATCGACAATCATCCAGAGTATTATGATCGCAAAAATATTATCGAGATGCACTTCCCGGCGTTACTGGACATCATCATTACTAAGGGAGATCTAAGAAAGCACCCAGAATTCAATAAAAGTATAATGCCGACCATCATACTGCTGTATTTAGAAAGCTCGACAGACAGTCCATGGAATGACGAAAAATGTATAGAATATGCCTGCAAGCTGAATAGATCCTTTCAGAGTGTATACGGGCTTTCATTGGAAACTGTATTTCACCATAGTGATTTTTGTGATTTCCAAGAAGTGTTCGATTGTGTACTGAAAGAATTGAACATGAAAGCTACATCCCAGGATTTCAAAAAATATCCTGGGTTCATTAAAGCATATTTTTTGCTGATGAAGAATTTAAAGGTAAATAAGAATTTACAGTAAACAATTTTTTTGAAGAACTTTATCCTTTGACATCATCAAGAATGTGACCATAGTCATTGACCCGAGCTTTGTTTTGGTATTTTAAACAATTTCGAAACAAGTCAATGTTAGTATAGGCCGCTTCACATAAGTTGGCGGAAATGAAGTTAGCTCCTAGTTGCGCAATATCCAATCCTGACTGAAGATTGCACAAAGCCGTGTGTTGATTGGATATTGTGCCGCTTGTTGCTAACTTCATTTCCACCAACTTGTGTGATGTGGCCTATACTAACATTACATAAGTATATATTTAAAAATAAGTATATGTAGTATATCAGTCTCTGGCAGCCATATCACAAGCTTTGCTTAGTTTGGGGTCAGAATCCGTGTGTAAGATGCCCCAAAATATTTATTTATGTACCTGTGTAGTAGCATACTGTATATTAAAGTAGATATTATTTTTTTAGACATTCAAAGGAAGTTACAACCCTGTCACATTGTTTCCAATGTGTCTGCTGCTCATTGAAGACTATGTACTTGCAAACAGGAAGCGTGGACTCAGATGCTGTTTGACAATGCTTTCTTGTATGGTATGTTATCTTATAAATTTTCTAACTAAAAACTTGAACATTTATCAATTATATGGATATTCCAATTCAACAATAAAAATTTCAGGAAGAAATGCATTTTCAAAATGGAAACTACTATGAAGTTATATTTAGCAGTCTCAAAAGGATAATGGTGGAAAAAAAACTTGAAGTCACCAAATTGGTTCACGAGTGTCTGTTGCAGTTTTTGAGGGTTGTACCATCTAGAGCTAAGGTAAAAATACATTATAACTTATACCGAGGTGATCTAATTTAATAAATGTGACCAATTTTTACTATAGGTTTATTCTGAAAAGGGTAAAACCTTTATGAAACATGATAATGATGTGGCGACCACTGGATAGGATTTTGCTATCTATAGATTACCTGATGGCTTTTCTTACTCCTCTCATGAGACCGGGTGAGATTCAGTTGGACCCCTTTCCCCATCAACCACCTTATATTCATTTATGGATGCCCCTTATGTTACTGCTCCACCTGAATCTTAACGCGTTAATTACAGCACTAATTAAGTCAATACATAATATTATGTGACCAACATTTTAACGTGTTACTAAGGTAGTCAGCGTTAAAAGTTACATAATCAGCATGCTAATATGAAGGCAGTAGCAATAAGTTAGCAATATATACATTGATTAAATTTTTAATGATAATATTTTATTGTATCGTTACTTCCAGGAGTCAAAAACTGATGAGATTTTCAGTATTATGTTAGAACAGATACACATCGAATCCAACCTTCACAGGAAAACTGTGTGTTTTGGCTTCATCAAACAGATTTTGATGTTGCATAAAGTTAATTGCATCAACAAGAAATTACTGAAAGTAGTATTATGTGATAATATTCATGTTTGCTGCAACGATGCTGTTGCAGATATCTTGCTGGTGGATGTACTACAGGTAAATAAAAGTAATTCTACTCAGACACTAAAACTAAACTTTTCCAAAACAAAGACCACTTCTTAACTTGATTCAAGAAATTATATTGGCAGTCTTGTCTTCGCAATTCAAACTGCATTATTTCATCGTACAATTAATAATAATTTTTCCCTTAAAATGTCACTTCCACCATGTACAGAATCCAAATAGTTTCGAATGGGTTCGATCCCCACCCAGGCCAAATAATATTTATGTGATGAACATAAGTCTTTGCTCTGTGTCTTATTTAGTTACTGTCTATAAAGTAATAATTTAAAAATAAGTATATGTAGTACATATATCAGTCTCTGGCAGCCATATCACAAGCTTCACTTAGTTTGGGGTCAGAGGCCATGTGTAAGATGTCCCAAAATATTTACGAATCAATGTGTGTGAGCCATATACATTATTATTGTTCTTCTTCATTGAGTCAATGGTTCAAATATGAAATAATCATTTTCTCTCAGTATTTGGCCACTGCGACCCTGCAGGGTGTAGCCTTGTATAGTTCTATATATTATTATTGTTGATTTATCAATAAAGGTTAAGCTGATTTCGATAATATTTAAATGGGACCACAATGGGACAACCAAATGAATGTTTTTTTTGTATCGGCGAAAATTTCGATGAACAAACACAAAGATGAAATTTTTGGAAATCGGTATAAATAAGATATTGCCATATTATTCATAAAAAAAGTTGTTTGCAGTCTTAATTTTGTGCTTTTATAAATTTTAGTACAATAAGTTATTTTACATTAAATATTTTGCTTCCTTTCAGACTCTCCAAGTTTGGATCACTCATTGCTGGTGCGTCTGGAGACTGTCCACAGACCATAAGATTATCTCTGCTTTAATCAAACTTCTTTATGTCTCACGTAAAGAGAAAATAGCAACAGATATACAAGAACTGTTAGTGACTTTAATTTCACTGTGTACTAAGGATGAACGCAAAAATATATTGGATAACCTGCAACAGTCTGAAATAGTCTCTCCTGAATTTCAAGAAAAATTAGAAGAAATAAAAAGAGATATTTCTGAATAAAAATAAATAATTTTATTTCTTAACTAAAAAAAATTACAGTCAAAAACCTGTACCTGTTAGGCTTTAGGTATGTCCATATTGATTAGCTTAACTTAATTCACATTTGTGTGATTACATTTATTTGTATATACCTAATAATAATACATGTCTAAATAAATCTGGATATAAAAGTTCTGAATAGATTATATAAACAAATGCATATATATTGTCCTTAAAAGTACCTATGATAAAAGTATAAATGCAGTTAGGCAAAAGATATCACAAACTGAAGCACCACATGAACAAAGTACAATAATGCTGAAGATATTTCTACAAAAATTGACACCAGACAGGAAAGAAAGCTCTGTAAAAGTTTTTTGCCAAACAGTTGAAACATTTCTTTTACACATCATAGTATACTCTTCGTTTACTCAGTTTTATTTCATTTAGAGTATGGCATATCATATCCATTGAAGGCCTCAAGTTTTTCTTGTATTCTATACAAGATTTAGCTAGATTGTAAATATTACTAGCCTCGGGCCAATCTCCAATCACAGGGTCTATTATCTCTATAATATTATCATTGGGGCATTTTTCTTCTATGTAATTTTTTATATTGTAAGATTCATGGCCAGTAACAATTGGCTCTAAGCCTGTGAGTAATTCTAGGAGAACAATCCCGTAGCTGTATACATCACCTTTTGGAGTGACTGTTCCATGGAATCGCTCAGGGGCCATGTATGCTGTGGTGCCCACAATTGATTCAGTATGGTATGTTATAGCACACTGTTTTGAAAGTCCCAAGTCACATAGCTGAAACAAAGATTTTAAGTACATATATTGCTGCCATAGAAGAAAACTATGTAAGCAACAAAATGTTATTTAATTTTTCTTCTACGACAGCGATACAATGTGGTCAGTTTTAAAGGTGCTATCGTAAAAATAGCAACTTAAAATATTGTTCTCTCTCTCAAATGAAAAAGAAACAGAAACATTTTAAGTAGCTATTAAATTTACCTAATTTATGGCACCCTTAAAATTGGCCACAATATCTAGATTGTCAGTCAGTTAAATGAGTAAAATTAATTTTTATTTGAATCTATAATTTCCTATTAGTCAAGATTCAACTTTTTGAGAATTTGTGCATATTTTTTGATATGAAATATTATGGATCAATGATCATGTGGCCTTGACAAGTTTTGACATACATATCTATAGAAACTGATAAATATTCAAAATGATTTATCGTCTGCTAGTACAACGACTACAAAATATCTAAATACAACAAATCAAAACATGAACAGAGAAATAATTTAGAAAATTATTAATTAATTAATAATTGTTCTTATGTTTTTACAAAAAAATTGTAGAATATAATTATTATTAATTTGTATTCTTACCTTTGGTATGAAATCTTTAGTAATTAGAATATTTGCACTTTTGACATCTCCATGCATGAAATGTTGCTTTTTAAATGAGTCTGCAGCCAACATTCCAGGTACTGCAGGCTCTGGTTTTTCAGTATCATGTATGTGTTTGAGGCCCTCTGCCGTTCCTATCATTATATTCATTCTTTGGTTTTTATTCAACACTTTTCCTTTTATATTTTCAAGCAGAGATCCACCTTCAATATATTCACACACAATACAAGGAGTGGGACCGTCCAGAGAGTACCCTAGTACATTGACAATGTTAGGGTGGCGGAGTACCGAAAGAGATTTTACTTCAGTATTAAATATTTTCATAACGTCCGCTGGCTTAATAATTTGCTTATTATGAGCCCTTTTGATGGCAAGCATACCATGGTCCTTATGGTTACCCTTAAATACATCTCCAAAACCACCACTGCCTACTGGTGAATCTTCAAATTTGTTCGTGATGTTTTCTAAGTCATAGTAGTTAAATTTGATCAAGTCAGGATCTTCAAGGATTTCCCTGTTTACTTGCTCATACAAATTGCTGCTTGCCATTGATGGAGATTGGTTTTGAGAAGACTGTGAAGCTACACTATGACCAGTGATATTTCTGGGAGATGGAGAGGAGTCAGATAGACCAGTGGAGCCACCCGACATGGTACTTATTGAACTGTTATCATTATCTTTGTTTGTTCCTGGGAGATGGTCACCCTCAGTCATGAGGGGTTCCTCACGGGGATGGGGATCATTATCTTTCGGAAGTAAAGCAGAAAAACGAGGCATATAGTCTGACGAAGGCAGATTAGGTGGTTCTTGTGAGAATTTTATAAAATCACTGTCTTTGTTTGGTATCATTTTTGTGGAATGTGGATCAAACTTATCAAAAGCGGGAAAAAGACTGCCTCCTCCATTAGAAAATGGAGGAGCTGCTGGGTCTTCTAATTTCTTTGTAGAACCACATCTTGTTGCAGAAGTGCCATTTGGAGTTTCATTTGGCAACTTCATAGTTTCTTTGTTTTGTTCAGGTGTGCCATCGTCAACTAAAATGCCAGTAACTTCCACAGGTGCACCAGGCCCCACCATGGGCCTTAGCATACGACTTCTGTTCATCACATCAGAAAGACGATCAGCTGCCCTGATCATTTCAGCCTGTTTTAAAATCTCCCATAGGGTATCCAAAGTGGGTCTGACTCTGCCTGAGGTTCCCCATTCGTGAAATAGTACATTGGTACAACTTAGCCTGGCATTATTAGCATGTTCTTCTATAATTCTGGAACGAGAAAATAAAAAGGTAAACACTTCGGTAGTAAACAATGTTTTACTCATCATCATAAAATATATTTTTCTGCATGGGTTTTCCTATTGATAATGAACAATATTCGAACATTTACGGCCGAAAACTATCTTTCTTACCTGATATGATCACTATTGTATTTTGGTTGAAATCGATCACTGCGCAAATCTTTTGGGATAAGAGACATGAATCTTTTCCAGTCATCATTGATGTCCAAAATTGTTGCTATCTCGTCTAATATTGCTGCGGGAGCATTCCGTAATTCTGTCCCGTTTTGCATTTTACGGCAATGCACAATATATATTCTAAATTCTGATATATTCAACAAAAATGAAAAACGTAATTCCTGTGCGTAATAAATCGAACAAGCAGCAGTGTTGCCAGTTTGATCTCCCAAAAAAAGGACGGTTGGCTTTCTAAAAAGGTACGGTTTTTAACTTCAAGCATAGACAAAAACACTCAAGTGAAAAGTTTGTGAGGATGGATGGATGGATGTATGGATGTTTGTTACTCTTTCACGCAAAAACTACTAAACGGATTGAGATGAAACTTTGCAATAATATAGCTTATATATCAGAATAACACATAGGCTATAAATTATAATGATATATTGCGTATGTGGGCGAAGCCGCGGGTAAAAACTAGTATAATATAAAAAAACTCCTAAAAATTAAGACTTAAAGCTATTCAAGATGGGTTTAAACGAAGTTACACAACATAGTAATAGTTCAAAACATTATTTTATTCTTTAGTTCGGAGCACTTCGCGGGACCACTATATTATAAAGGTATTAATAATAAAATAATACTAATATAAAATAATAATAAAATATTAATAAAATAATACTTATTCATATTTTCTAGTTGAGACACCTAGATCTAAATATACATATAATAGATTTATAGAGACATGATTTAGGGATGCTTTATATTAGAACGGCACCCTTCTTCCCAGCTTACCTACATCAAAGAAGATATAATAATACTACCCTACATCAGTCAATTATTTAGATATTTTTCAAAATCTCGACATTTCTTTTGACAATATAGCACACATTTGGACAGAGAACTTAGTTTAGGGAAAAGAACTCAAACCACACTGTTCAAAACTGAGTTAATGATACCAAAGTGGCCTGTGAAGTAAAGTCTGTCATATATATACAGGGTTATTTGATATTTCTAATCAATTAGCATCCTTTTAGGGGCTTATTCTGTACATCAAAACTAACAACTTTTGTTCTGCGTACAGAATAAGCCCTTAAAAGGATGCTAATTGATTAGAAATAACCCTGTATATAGAAAAAAGAGATTTTCAAAAAAGAGACTATACTGAGTGCCACACAAATCGACAGATGGGAAGTTATGCGCGTTCGCGGGAGTCAGAGAGACGAGACGCCGGGGCACACTCGCCCGCCAATCTCATGCCTCCCGCGCGCTCCCTACGCACTACGACAGTCAGCGTCGAAATTGTGCACACATGCGCAATAATTAGCCAATATTTTATAATTAAATTAGCCAATCAGGGCGAATTGTCATCTGCGGCTAACATCTCATCTGCCAATTAGTATGGCGCTCAGTATACGTTTATTTCATCACATAAACAAACTAAAACAAATGTTAGGCAATCTGAATCTTTAAATGGAATTATTCCAGTCTGTCCCCCGGGGGACAGAACAGAAGAAAATAATCTTGTCTTTCCCCCGTTTGATCAGACAGACCGGCATTTATTTTACTCCTTAACAGTGCTGTCTGTTCTCCGACTAAATATTATTTTTTGTTTTCTTCACCCGTAACTCAAAAAGTTACATTTTGTGGGTTGAGTCATTTTTGCTAAACTACGGACAATAAGTCAGAGATGACATTAAGGTGACGTCCACAAGTGGTATATTAATCAGAGAAAAATCGAACCGAGATGATATATCATTCCTTCCTCAATGTGATATATACATCATTTGAAAGCTTGTTTTATGGGCTTCCCAAAAATATTTAATTTAGATTTTTTCACCACTCCATTTTTTTTTAAATGTGAAAAATGAATTGTATGAAAAATAACAATACAGCTTATTACTTTTTCTAGTTTAGCAATGATAAAGTGCTTCTATCGTTATTTTACTAGCATTCGTAGCTGATTCTTCCACATTCATCACTTAATTTGCTAAAATTAAAAATTATAACCTACCAGTGTGACCAGTTAGTAGGTACAATGTGACAAAAAATACTTTAAAAGTGTGTCTAATTGATAAAAATGCTTTTATTTAACAATTTGGAGGTTACTTAATCAGGGTTGCTAGAGATAAACTACCTATTGAGCCAAATATATTTATTTATCCTTATAAATTCAAAATCAATTTAAAAAAAAATCGGAGGGCTTTTTTTGTTTTTAACTGTCAGAAAAATATGAACTTTCTCGAAATGTAACGAGTGTTGTGGTTAGAATTTTTGATTATTATTATACCAGCCTCCATACATTTTGTGGACATTTCTGTAATTATTTCTTTTCAATGCAAGGTTTGCGAAGGGCTGCTTTCATATTTGAAATATTTACAGAATATTAAATTGAAGGTATATTCCCTTCAAAAATAAATAATTGAAATAAAATATATTAAAGGGGGCTTCCATACGGTACGGAACCCTTCGTGCGCGAGTCCGACTCCCACTTGGCTGATTTATTCTTTGCTGGCTGTGGAATGTGTGGAAGTAGTTCGTCGGTTGTCTCCTAGAAGTGGAATGGCTCGGAGTTGTAGAGCGCGGGCAGGTGCGCGAGCAGGTCGCGCGCGTGCTCCAGCTGCTGCGCCGCCGCCAGCCGCCGCCACAGCACCGGGCACTCCGTGTTCTCGCACGAGGACCCGCGCGCGTGCCCGCTGCACGACGTACATATCTGTTTCAACAACATCCAATGATAAGTATCCTATTTTATTTATTACTAGCGGACCCGGCGAACTTTGTTTCGCCTAGAAGTCGTAAGAACCTTGTACAGAGTATTAGAAAACTAAAAAAAAAAATGAGCCAAATCGGTCAAGCCGTTTTCATGTTATGTCGTGACAACGGAAAACGGGTTTCATTTTTATATATATAGATGTAATTTTTTTTTTTTATTAACCTGTACTGTCCCACTTCTGGGCAAAGGTCTCCCCCATTTCCTTCTATGAGTCTCGATCTATCGCAACTTCTTGCCAACCCCTCTCGAATGAGTCAAGATAGTCACGCCAGCGCTAAAATTAAAATTTAAAATAAGCCTAAAATTTCAATCAGTACTAGAATTTTTTTTTTTGTTGACCACTTCAACTATAGATTCATTTCGACTACGAAATCTTCCCCCTCAGTATCTCGTTAGTCATTTTTCACTTTTATTATTAATATTAGTCTGCTTGTCAGAACTCATGCCTGCTGAAAGGCTTATCCAAGAGATTGCGCGCGCGCCGCACAGCGCGCCGCCCTTCCAAACAGCCGGCATAACTTACGATATCACAGTAGCTAGCTCTCGCGTGTAGGCTCGCGGCGCGCGCGGGCAGCGCGGCGGCGCGCGCGGCGCACGCGGAGCACAGCTGGCGCCGCACAGCGCGCCGCCCTTCCAAACAGCCGGCATAACTTACGATATCACAGTAGCTAGCTCTCGCGTGTAGGCTCGCGGCGCGCGCGGGCAGCGCGGCGGCGCGCGCGGCGCACGCGGCGCACAGCTGCGGCCCGCGCGCGCCGCACAGCGCGCACCGCTCGCGGCACATGTACCGCGCGATGCCGCCGCGCGCCGGGTCGCCGCCCTCGCCCCACCCGCGCCACCCCACCTCCTTCCACCTGGAAATATCAACAACTGATCAGATGCACGAGGAAGGTGGAGCGGTAAGGAGGGTGCAGGCCGCCTCCGACCCGTCCCACTCGGACCGGTCGCGCTCCGTATACTCGTCAGCTCGGTAGCCGTGCGAGCCAAGCGGACGACGAGTGTACTCACCATTTGAAAACATCGGCGCCGAGCAAAGACAGACAGCGGTGCAATGGCGGCAGCAGCACTCGAGCCGCGTAGTAGGCCACGTGCGGGACCCGCGCGCTCCCTCGCTCCCGCGCGAGCTCGGCGGGCGTGCGAGCGAGACGCACGAGCGGCTCACCGGGCGCGCCGGCCGTCACGAGCCAGGCGACGCGCTCGCCCGCGCGCGGCGCGGCGCGGACATCGCGGGACATTATCCGCCTGCCGAGCAAAAACCGTCTTAAAACCTGCGCCACCACAAAATTCTGCAACAAATTAGCAACGGAGAGAACGAAAACGGAGCGAAACTATATAGAACTTCGCTCTACTAGTTGAGCCAAGCAGTAGAGCCACGGAGGATCAACGGAACAGTTCGTAAGCTGTGGATAACGCGGATGTAAAATGTTACCAGACTAGTTACTTGGCAATCTCGTTAGGTGGCGCTGTAGCGTTGGGCCGGTAGCCGGCGGGCCCGTGGTACTCGCGCGTGAACACCAGCTCGTGCAGCGGCAGCGCGCCGCGCACGAGCCGCGCCAGCACCGACGTCACGCCACGCTTCACGCGCGACATGTCGCCCGACTCGAACAGATCGCACAGCGCTCGCTGCAGGAGCTGTGGACAAAGCATGCTTAAAAACACATGTCAGATGTCAGTTATTCGAATACAAGTCTTAAGGCGCGATACAATACAGCATGTATTGTGCGTTCTACCGTGCGGCAATTTGGGCGCTGCAGCTGATCGCTAATGAACACAGTTTCATAAAAATATATCATATCAGCGCACCTATAAGTGGACGCGCCAACGACGCAGCCATGGCCATACCTTGACCCCGGTGGAGCAGCCATCGCTGCTTTCGTACAGACCACGTAGCACTTCCTCGTTAGCAGTATGTTCGGTTGTGTCGTGGTAATGTTACTGTAGCCCCACCTTGACCCCGGCGGGGCAACCGACCCGGCGCACGGTCTCGATGCTGCTTCCCTAGCAGTATGTTCGGTTGTGTCGTGGTAATGTTACTGTAGCCCCACCTTGACCCCGGCGGGGCAACCGTCCCGGCGCACGGTCTCGATGCTGCTTCCCTAGCAGTATGTTCGGTTGTGTCGTGGTAATGTTACTGTAGCCCCACCTTGACCCCGGCGGGGCAACCGTCCCGGCGTACGGTCTCGATGCTGCTTCGTTAGCAGTATGTTCGGTTGTGTCGTAGTAATGTTACTGTAGCCCCACCTTGACCCCGGAGGGGCAACCGTCCCGGCGCACGGTCTCGATGCTGCTTCGCTAGCAGTATGTTCGGTTGTGTCGTGGTAATGTTACTGCAGCCCCACCTTGACCCCGGCGGGGCAACCGTCCCGGCGCACGGTCTCGATGCTGCTTCGTTAGCAGTATGTTCGGTTGTGTCGTGGTAATGTTACTGTAGCCCCACCTTGACCCCGGCGGGGCAACCGTCCCGGCGCACGGTCTCGATGCTGCTTCGTTAGCAGTATGTTCGGTTGTGTCGTGGTAATGTTACTGTAGCCCCACCTTGACCCCGGCGGGGCAACCGTCCCGGCGCACGGTCTCGATGCTGCTTCGTTAGCAGTATGTTCGGTTGTGTCGTGGTAATGTTACTGTAGCCCCACCTTGACCCCGGCGGGGCAACCGTCCCGGCGCACGGTCTCGATGCTGCTTCGTTAGCAGTATGTTCGGTTGTGTCGTGGTAATGTTACTGTAGCCCCACCTTGACCCCGGCGGGGCAACCGTCCCGGCGCACGGTCTCGATGCTGCTTCGTTAGCAGTATGTTCGGTTGTGTCGTGGTAATGTTACTGTAGCCCCACCTTGACCCCGGCGGGGCAACCGACCCGGCGCACGGTCTCGATGCTGCTTCGCTAGCAGTATGTTCGGTTGTGTCGTGGTAATGTTACTGTAGCCCCACCTTGACCCCGGCGGGGCAACCGTCCCGGCGCACGGTCTCGATGCTGCTTCGTTAGCAGTATGTTCGGTTGTGTCGTGGTAATGTTACTGTAGCCCCACCTTGACCCCGGCGGGGCAACCGACCCGGCGCACGGTCTCGATGCTGCTTCGCTAGCAGTATGTTCGGTTGTGTCGTGGTAATGTTACTGTAGCCCCACCTTGACCCCGGCGGGGCAACCGACCCGGCGCACGGTCTCGATGCTGCTTCGCTAGCAGTATGTTCGGTTGTGTCGTGGTAATGTTACTGTAGCCCCACCTTGACCCCGGCGGGGCAACCGTCCCGGCGCACGGTCTCGATGCTGCTTCGTTAGCAGTATGTTCGGTTGTGTCGTGGTAATGTTACTGTAGCCCCACCTTGACCCCGGCGGGGCAACCGTCCCGGCGCACGGTCTCGATGCTGCTTCGCTAGCAGTATGTTCGGTTGTGTCGTGGTAATGTTACTGTAGCCCCACCTTGACCCCGGCGGGGCAACCGTCCCGGCGCACGGTCTCGATGCTGCTTCGTTAGCAGTATGTTCGGTTGTGTCGTGGTAATGTTACTGTAGCCCCACCTTGACCCCGGCGGGGCAACCGTCCCGGCGCACGGTCTCGATGCCCTTGGCCTCGTACACGGGCCGCGCCTGCTCGCTGCTCTCGTACATGTAGCCCACGTAGCGCTTCTTCGTTTGCAGTATGCACGGTTGGTACACCTGGCGATACATTATGATAATTTTTAAACATTTGAACTTGAATTGAGACTTTGCATTTCAAGAATATTTTTATGACAACAGTCGCGTACCGACTTGCATATCAGCTGTCCCATACAAAATTACAACTCGGAATCGACAAAATGTATGGATCCTCTGATTTATTTAGTGGTTTTCACACGTACCTTTTCCAGTTTGAGCGCGACGGGCGACGGGTTATCCGCGGTGACCGCGTCCGCGATCTCTTGTCCAATAGCGAAAGCTTCCGCGCGCGTCGCGCCCGGCACCAGCACGAACATAGAATCTGTGTCGCCGTACACCACCTGCAAACAATATAGCTAACCCGGTGAACTTCGTGAAACAGATGGTGATCTGACATGACATGAGTAAAAGTTGTCATTGACAAATGGGCAGGTTTAGACAAGCAAACAGGGAAGGTTTAGTCGGTAAGAAAATATAAAAATTTAGTGAATATAGCTTCCACGGATATTTCAAGACCAAAATTAGCCCAATCGGCCCAGCCGTTCTCGAGTTTTAGCGATGACGATGCTAACAACCACGATTCATTTTTATATACAGGGTTATTAGTAATCAATTAGCATCCTTGTAGGAGCTTATTCTGTACATCAAAACTAATAACTATTGTTCTGCTTCTGCTCTTTTGTCAAAACTAAAAAAAAAAACAGCTGTTCCATACATTTTGTCGATATTTATATATGGAACAGCATTTTTTTAAGATTTGATAAAAGTCGTCGAATAAAAGTTGTTATTGTACATCAAATGTACAGAACAAGGATGCTAATTGATTACCAATAACCCTGTATATAGATTCATGGGCGCCGTCAGAATTATTTTGAAGGAGGTGCATCTCCATCACATTGACTGCAATCTTAAGGGGGGGAAGGTTTCCCAGCGCGGAGCCATCATCATCTATGGTCTTTCCACCACCTTCTTTGGCGTGGTGAGTATTGGCCTCGAGGTCTCTCCCCTTTGCCAAGGCTGGACGCCAGAGGCTACGACCTCTGGGGAATATGGTTTGCCGTAGATACCGCATCCTTTTTAGAAGGCCTATCAGCGGCTTTTAGGTGTGAGACGTATCTTCTTTTGCGTCGTCATCAGGTATTTGCGATTACGTCCGATGATTTGTGACACTTATCTTATTATCAATTTTTATTTATTATCTTGTTTTTGTCTACTCCCTCGTTGCTACCGTCGTCATTTTCACGGCGCGGAGTTTCTGGTATCACCGAAAGGACCTCTCCGTCCTAAGTCCGAATCCGTAATCCTACCCAGCGCGGAGCTTCTGGCATCACCTCTGAGTAGGTACTTTCTTACTTGCATCCCCCTCGCGGCGCCCGAAATTGATATGATTTGGCTAACCTGCCCCACAAATCAACATTGGTTTACCCAGTTAGAAGAGCAAGAAAAATTTTAAACAGATGAAAAATATTCTTTTTTTGACCGACGAAACAGAGGCACTCAATTCGACGGGTGTGTATATATTTATGCAGTCCAATTTCGATAATTCTTTTTTTATTGGAAAGAGTATACTTCGAAATAGGTCCAATCTTCATTTAATAAAATTAAATACTAAAACCGGCTGTGCCATTTTCGATAAATCAATAATAATATGAAAAATGCAATTCCATCCGTGCGAAATATTTGCGAATTCTGTACACGGTTGAAGTCGGACATGCCATTTATTGCAAAAAAAAAACAATATTTCTTTAACCGTCTTGTGCCGCGTTAGTTCAGTTCATTTATTCTCACTCAATAATGCACACTTATGATTGTCAAAAAAAAACTTACCTTGACTTTCCATTGCGCGTTGTTCTTGACAAGTTTGATGGCCCGTTCCAGCGTCTCCCTGCCCTTTGCCACGACACTGTCCCCCACTTCGACGCACGGCATGCGCCCGCTGAAGTTAGCGGCCGTGTACCCATACGTTACGTTCGCTATCAACTTCAACCCTGGAATATTAAACGATATCTCTAAACTTCGCTACACACATTAGCGGACCGGTATCGGCGAATATGACTGTGGATGTTGGGGAAATAATTATTATTTTTCGTTAATATGTCAAAAATTTAGTAATTTTTAATTATTGATGATTTTTCAAAAAATGTTCCGCCGATTTCGATAAAATTCAAATGGGACCTCAGAAGGTTTGAAATAAAAAAATAAAAGCATCAATTTAATTTTTCGATGTAAAGTTGCTGTATCCGGTGGTTGGTGGCAAACGCCATCGAAAATATTAGTGTAACAAGTCAAGGTGATATGATGTTCACCGGGTCGGCTAGTAAATAAGAATAAAGAAAGTCCGTCAAAGCCGCGACGAAGAGACAATGAAAACCGACATGGGAGTCATGGCCCCCCTTTGGGCCCTTGTCGATCTTTCTGCCTACTGCTTTATC
Organism: Hypomecis punctinalis; assembly: GCA_949316475.1. Lineage (NCBI taxonomy): Eukaryota > Metazoa > Arthropoda > Insecta > Lepidoptera > Geometridae > Hypomecis > Hypomecis punctinalis. Next base: position 4,647,711 of record OX438805.1, read on the forward strand.
TTTACTTAAAATCGGCTCTTTCTTGAAAAACTTGAATTTTTCGATGTAAAAATATCAGTGACAAAATCATCACTAACAAAGTTGCCGTCAATGCATAGCTTTCTTCACAGTTTCATCGGTCTGCATTTTCATACTTTTCTTGACCGCTTGCCTCGCCGCCAGGATTTGTCTAAACTAAGCCGAACGGGTAGCACGCCCCTTCGCACCGACGACTTGACGAAACCAACGCCGACGGGCGACCAGAGCACTAGGCCTTGCTTTACACGCTGATTGGACCCAAAGGAACCGCCTGATCGGTATCAAAACCATCACTAACCAAGTTGCCGTGAATGCATAGCCTTCTTCACAGTATCATCGGTCTGCATTTTCATACTTTTCTTGACCGCTTGCCTCGCCGCCAGGATTTGTCTAAACTAAGCCGAGCGGGTAGCACGCCCCTTCGCACCGACGACTTGACGAAACCAACGCCGACAGGCGACCAGAGCACTAAGCCTTGCTTTACACGCTGATTGGACCCAAAGGAACCGCCTGATCGGTATCAAAACCATCACTAACCAAGTTGCCGTGAATGCATAGCCTTCTTCACAGTATCATCGGTCTGCATTTTCATACTTTTCTTGACCGCCTGCCTCGCCGCCAGGATTCGTCGAAGTAGCGCGGGCAGTACGCCTCTTCGCACCGACGACTTGACGAAACCAACGCCGACGGGCGACCAGTGCACTAGGCCTTGCTTTACTAGAGTATCTAGCTTTGATTTGGGTATCCGAAGCCGCCAGGCACCGAACTCGTAGGCTGCGTCTCTGAAATTTTGACATGTGGGTAGATGATGTAAAAGCGATATTTTTTAACTGTCGACGCAAAAAGCAGAGTCGTCGTGTCTGTGCGGTTGGACCGATTTTATCGTCATCATCATAACCCGCTGAACAGTAAGGACTGGCAGAGGACAAGGATAGTTGGCGAAAGAGGGAGGAGGCTTAAGCCCCGCAGTGGGCTAAAATATGCTGATGATGATGAAGAGGCATAAGCGTCCTCCCTCTTTCACACATTATCTCAGATTTCCCAATGGACTGAATTGCAGGCGGTTTTTAATATTTGAAAGTTGATATGATTCAGATGGTTCTTAGCTGTGGTTCCTGAAGACCTGCTAATAAGTGTTAAACCTTTTGACCGCCAAAGTCACCTATGCTTAACCAGTATTTCCAGGCGCCAACGATGTCTATAGCCGTCAAAAAACAGGGTTGCATAATGTAAAATAAAATAAAAAATTAAACGCGGCAGTCAAAAGGTTCAAAAGTAAGCACTGAGTGTAACATTATCTGTTTACTGGCTGATGTTGTTTTAATCTCACCCATTGATATTCTGGACTCGTCCGATACACGTTGAAAAACAGTAGTTGTAAGCAATCATCATAGATGGGTACAGGCTTTGGAAATCTAGAACTATCATTGGATCCGTGTAGAACCGCGATTCTGGAATAAAAGTCAACATTACCATACTTATCAATAATTATGTGATTTAATGGATCATAGAAACTAAGTACGTAACTTTTATTTAATTCATACTAGCTGATCCGGCGAAATTTGTTTCACGCAATAGGTTTCTTTATAATTTATAAACCCTATGTGTTATTCTGATGTATAATCATTACTAATGCAAAGTTTCATTTCAATCCGTTCAGTAGTTTTTACGTGAAAGAGTAACAAACATCCATACATACAAACTTTCGCCTTTATAGTATTATATATATATATATATATATATATATATAAGTAGAATTATTAGAAAATAAATAATAGTGACAGTAGGAGAGCACAATATTACTAATAACGAAATACCTGGTTCGAATATCAGCGGAAGCATTCGGGAGCCTTCATCGCGGCCCGTTGTTGGACCGTTGGGGACAGAGCGACAAAGTTGAGAGGCCTGGCCATCCGGAGCATAAGAAACTCTACTCGAGACGAGACTGAGAGCTTCTCGAAAGCCAGCTTATTACTAATGACGAAAAACCTGGTTCAAACACTAATGACGAAATTACCTGGTTCGAATATCAGCGGCAAGCATTCGGGAGCCTTCATCGCGGCCCGTTGTTTGACCGTTGGGGACAGAGCGACCAAGTTGAGAGGCCTGGCCGCCCGAAGCATAAGGGACTCTACTCTAAACTGAGACCCTCTCGAAAGCACCTCCCACCACTGCAGTCCGAATAGTCTGGCCAACTCGGACGTACGGTCTGAAAACGTGTGTTTTATTAAAATGATTTCTGCCATCTTATGCCTAGATCTAAATATACCAGTAAGCTGAGTGCGAGTTTTGTAGTAAACATGACGCGCTCTTCGGCGAGCGCGTCAACAAGTAATTTGTATGAAGAAATGTACAGCGCCACTAGCGGCGCGTTTTTGAAACACTTGGTGCGAGTGCAAGTTTTTAACGTAAACGCTCGCCGCGCGTATCCTGAAGTTAACGTCAACTCGGGCCGTTCAGTCTATGGTTTTTCTATTATTGCGAGTGCGAGTGTCATTTTTGACAGATGTCGACACGTATTGTTGTGAAGTGACGCTAACGCGGCGACAAAGTCTCTCACGAGTGTTTTGGTTAGTGAAAAGACAACAAAATGTATGAATTTTTTCGTTCGCGGAATTATTTTGCAAGGAGATTGCTTGCAGCAGCTCAAGCTCAAGATGAGCGCGATAAATTGCGATCAATTCGCTCTGAAGGTCGGCAATTGTTTGATCCCTTGGAAGATCTAACAGAAAATGAATTTGTCAATATTTATCGTTTAACAAAAGAGGCCATAATTTATTTATGCAATGAGCTTAGAGAGTTGACAAATTTAAAGTCTACCCAAAGAATAAGCTTAGAAACAAAGGTAAGTAAGTACAATGTGTGCATTTACCAAATCTACTGGCGACCCTCGACGACTATGATATTATCTAACACAACATTTTTTTTGTATTTTCAGGTTCTCACTGCATTGTTTTTCTATGCCAGTGGGAGTTACCAACGGCCGGTAGGTGCAGCAAAAAACTTGTCACAAAAAATGTGCAGCGTTTATATTGAAGAAGTGACACAAGCTCTGAATCACCCCAACATGTTAAATAAATATATAAAATTTCCCCAGACAATTGCTGAGAGACAGCTTATAAGTCAATGGTGGGTATTATTTATTTGTAGTGATGTTATCAAATCAAGTACCTATTAATCTCAAGGCCTTTGTTTATACCAACTTTTGTTTTCAGTTTTTACACAAAATATGGCATACCATCGGTGATTGGAGCAATAGACTGCAGCCACTTTCATATTTTTGGTCCACCAAAGGAGTGTGAACATTTATACTTTTGTCGGAAACAGTTTTATTCTCTGAATGTGCAAATGGTAATAAGCCTTACTTATACGAAATGATCAATTTATTGTCTCATGGAAGTATCTAGTCCACCAGTGTAATTATATTAGTATTGTTTAAGTAGTGCTAGGTAAATGCTAGCTAACATTATTACACAACAATGTTAGCACTTAATTATTTATAACTATCTGGGGTGCTCGGATTTGCACGGGGGAGTATTGAGTTTTAGCGGCATGCACATTCCACACTTTCTTTTATAATATATATTGAATATACTGAGCCGTTCCCATCTTGCTGTTGGACAAAGGCCTCCTTACCCCCTTACCACCTTTTGTAAATACTATTAAGGCCATTCCCTCAGAAGTTAAGATCGTTCTGTGATCATTTAATTATTTGTATGTTAAAGATTTTAGACTAGACTAGATATCTCTATTAGAATATATAGACTTAAGGTCTGTAGTAATGCAACCTAAGCACTAAAACCTGTTTTTCTTACAGATATGTGACAGTGATTACAAAATAACAAATGTTAATACAAAGTTTGGAGGAGCTAACCATGACTCATTTATTTGGGAAAATAGTCAAGCCAATGAGTACATGCAGAGTCTTCATAGGAACGGTGAAACTGTATGGCTTTTGGGTAATATTTTCTGTATTATTTAAATTATTATCCTAGCCTAGCAATAACTATTGAATCTATGTTTTACCTCCTGTCCAACCCCACCATGGAGTCTTATCAGTCTACACAACTTAAATATAATAGCAATACAATGATTACATACAAATTTTTCTCTTATTTTTAGGCGACTCGGGGTATCCCCAACGCCCCTGGCTCATGACTCCCATATTAAATGCTGCTGAAGGATCTCCAGAAGCAAACTATAATAATAAGCATAGTTCTGCTAGGGTGGTCATAGAAAATGTTTTTGGGCGGCTCAAGAACAGATGGCGTTGTTTATGTAAAGATAGAGTCTTGCATTACAAGCCAAACAAATGTGCACAAATTATTCAAGCTTGTTGTGTACTTTATAATATGGCTCTTCAGTTCAATGTTCCAGAACCAAATAATAATTTGGGTAAGAATTTACTTAATATAAATCAAAAAGTTAAATGGAAAAGCTCTATTGGATTAAAAATCATATGGTTATATTTTTTACCCGAATGCCGAAAGAGGGTTATGTTATTCGAGAATATATGTAGGTGTGTATAATTCTTTGGCACTCTACAGCCTATATCTTTCGGCAGATTTCAACTAATGAGGTGTCATTAGTTTTGAATCAATTTTAATTATTTCAGTATGGTAGCTGCAAAAATGAGAATTAATATTTTATTAGCTTTTTTAGCATTAGTTTTTCCTTTAATTTATTTTTATTTTTTTAGATCACGATGAGGCAATAGAGTCCGAACATCAAATTTATGCAGAACAAGCTGGAACATCCACTACTGACTTAATCAGGGGACGAGCTATGAGGCAAAATTTAGTTATGAGATTACAACGATAAAAATAAAAAGAATTTATGAAAAAATTGGTGACTGCTATATTTTTGTATAATATCTAAATATGTACTTACGTTGAAAGAGAAAGAAGAACAAGGCACTTTATTGGCAGTATGTTTATGGAAGACACTGAATCTTTACCATTTTTAGGGTTCCGTACCTCAAACGGATTAAACGGAACCCTTTTAGGATCACTCTATTGTCCGTCTGTGTGTATACTTGTCCGAATTTTTTTATCTAAGAATAAAAAAGCTTAAATATACTATAAAATTAATTTATTACAATTTTTTTTCTATTATATCTAGTGCTCTTTGAGCTATATTCTGCCACTGCTCCTGCAAGCGGAGCTCTATAGCCCGCAACCTTAGACGCTCTTGTTCTGTTTCTTGCTCCTTCCTTTTATTCTCACAAAGGAAGTTGCGCCACTCTTCATCTGAACGTCGAAAGGCCATCTCAGCCCTTTCAACAGCGGTTGTTGGTCTTGGCTGTCGTCTTGGGGATCTGCGAATGCGCCCAGGTACTAAGCGCCGACGTCGAGGAGTAGTTTGCCCGACAGAAGCAGGTCTCGGTGTTGGTGCAGAGGCAGGGAGTCCAGCAGATGATGGTCCTGGCTCATTCCATTCGGCAATGGCTAAAAGTATATTTGAAATATGTTAGGCTATTTTTTAAAAGTCTTTATTCTTTTTTTTGGTTGTGATGAGTCATGATATCTCAAAAGCAAGTACCGTACAGAATATACACAGAAATGTTTTTGTACATAAATATATTTTCTATAAAAATACATTGGGACTGAAAGCTCATTAAAATGAGCCCAAACACCATCAGTCTACTGTTATTCATTGAGAATTTTCTTTATAAGTTTACCCTCCACCTCCATCAGATCAGCTTGCTGTCACCATAATATTATATAGAGCCTGTAATAGTTAGGTATAGGGCCTGTATAACTTACATATTTCTACATCTGCTGCTGGTATAGGCATCCAAGTTGCCACCGGTGATGCAGCCTGTTCCTCGGACACTATTTCTTCAGGTTCCACAGCTTGGCTGTGCTCACCTACTGCAAAAAATAAATACAACCAATTAACAATAAATACAGCCCATGTTGTTCGCTGATAATGTAGCTTTCTGTAAGAGAAAGAATGTTTAGTTTTTGAGTTTATCCATACAAACAAACAAACATACAAAAAAATCAAACCTTTGTTATATTATAGTACTAGATTGTGCTATCCCACAGGAACCTTTTATTTTTTCGGGATAAAAAGTATCCTATGTCACTTTCCGGCCCTTGAACTATATCCATGCCAAAAATCAAGTTAATCTGTTGCTCCATTGCTGTGTGAAAGAGGAACAAACTAACAAACTTTTCAGATTTATAACATTATAAGTATGATAATTATGTACTATAGAATGATGTCAAGAAAGGGATGAACAGACACCATTCAATGTTTAAGTACTTACTAATTGAATCCATTTGGGAGCCAGCCGGTGTGGGAGACGTCGGGGCAGGAGCAGCAAGTTCCTGCAAATATTGTTAAAATAAATGACAAACTAAAGAGTGACTAAATTATTGTGCATGTTTATATCTTGTTAGATGGAGCCAGTACCTATCATAGTTAGTTAAAACTTACTAGTAATACCCCAAGATTAAATAGATTACATTGCCCCGCTGCTAGTATATAATAATTGACGATAATATAGTAGTAGTACAACATAATAACCAGACTGATCCAAATGTAATTTAAGTAAAATGTTTTGTAAGCATAAAAGCACAAAGGTTTTGTACCTGTGAAAAGCCAGCTTCTGTGACTTCATTTAGACCAGTTGCAGCCTCAGGTCCCATTATCCGCAACACTCTTAGCTCTACATCAGTTAGCTTAGAGCTAAGAGGTGGCCCACCACCAGTACCACTAGCAGCTCGATGAATTCGAGCACTTTTCTTTTTTGTGTTTGATTTTAAGTCACGCCACACCTTTAGGAAATGAAAGCTAGTTAGAGCAAGCAAAAACAAGCAATTCCATGATCCAGAAAGAGCATTGCCATGAAAAGTAATGAGTCATATATTAAAATATGTGGATGTGCATGCACTCATTTATTAATTCAAAACATAGCGCACAAACAGTATGGTAAGGTGGACTTTTAGCAGTAGGTACAAACCTTTTTCCACTGTTCCTCTGTTTTCTCTCCTCCACTAGCATCACTGTTGAGGAGAGTACACAATTCGGCCCAATGTTTATATATTTGGACCCTACCACTCGAATTCGCAGAGGGTTTATTAAGATCTCCATGCCTAAAAAGGAAGCCATAGGATTAAAAACAATTTTACTTCAACTGTGAAGATTGTAACAAGTTTTGCGTAAGTATACTTACTGCTCCATAAATGTCACCATCATATCAAACTGAGTGGGGCTGGTTCTTTTCATTATTTTACTTATTTCTTATGCAAATTAGCTCTTTGAATGAGATATAAAACCTTTGTTGTTGTGTTGACATAAACAAAGAATGTTTATCAGACGCTTCAGCATTTACATCAACCGTCCAAATGAAATAATGCACACAAATATATGTAACCTATGACGATTACGAGTTTCGCAACTTGGTCGTATAATAAAGCGATGCCAGTGCATAGACAAACACGGACATAGAACGTAACGAAACGTAAAATATTAACCACAAAAATCGCGAGTAAACGTTGTTGAGCGACTTTAATACGTAAGTGACTCGCACTCGCGCGTTTTACCTATAAGCGCGTAATGACGTTTACTCAACGAACGCGGACGTCAAGTTAACGTGTTTTTATCGTGTAACTCGCACTCAGCTTACAGATATCTAAATCAGGGTCGTCTTTTTTGTGTATCTGTCTGTGTACCTATCTGCTTAGGGTCTTCTAAACGACATAAACACAACTGATTGCAATGCGGTTTTCCCTATCTTTCATATTTTTTCCGGCAGGTTTAGATATTATGATTAACTGCTAGCCAAGCAAAATTATATTAAACCTATGGAGGTTGTCTGAGGATGTAATCTCAGCAAGGTCTATAAACACATTTAAGAATAGACTTGACCTTTGGATAATAAAGGGAAACAATCCTTAACAGATAAATAGGTAGGTACTAATTATAATCGACTCTGCTTGATATAGGCACATCAGTATACACTGCTCCCCTAAAAACAAATAAATAAATAATATTTTAGACGAGGTTGTTCCATAGCAGAGCAAAGACCTCCTTTTGTTTTACCCATAACATTTTACTTTAAAAAAGAAACTGAAAAACAACTATACATTCTACATCATCATTAATCCAAGAGAAATGATTTAGCTTAACAAAATGATACGTACTGATTATGTCAAGTTTTTCCAACATCCTCACAGTTCCAGAGAGTCTGGTAAGGTAATACTCGACCGGGATCCACCTCAGGATTCTCGACTCGTCGCACCACCACTCGGCCAACTCCGCATAACTGTATTTAGGTACTCTCTCCTTCAAAATCTCATACATACAGTTCTCGAAACTATAACTCGACAATGCCAACTCGTGACGAAACAATCTCCATACGTTGAACATAACTCTTCCAATAATCCTCCCTTCGAAATCATTTTCCTCGTTCCTCCATCGTTTCTGGCGATTCTTCTCGGTTATTCTAGAAATTTCCTTCACCATTTCCATTCCTAATATCTGTGATCTTTCTAATACATATCCCCAGGAATTCATTTCAATTTCGTATCCGCACATTATATCTGGGTCGTGCTTCTTTACTAATTCTATAACAGTTTCTAATAATTCTAATTCATTGGCTACATAATTTACTTTAACATTAAATGTACATCTATCTAAATATTTGGGCGGACTCAGTTCGTCTACTACATATATTTCTGTAATAGATTTCGGCAGTGGATGATTAGGAGGACTATCGTTGGTTATTTTTACGAATATAGCTTGGATTGCATCCAAAGTTGGATCTGGACAAAATTCTTTTCTAATTTCCGTATGTACTTCTACTAGCATAACTGTAAGAAAGTTCACCTAAAAAGAATGTATTTACTTATTATTGTTTTGCTTATATTGTCTATTAGTTTACATGTTACGAATCTTATGATATAGACTGTCACTTACATCTACTAGAGGAGTTTCAATGGATCTAGTTTCTTTCATATCGTGGCTGCCTCCAAAGCATAGGAATGATCCATCTGGCTGGTTTGTTACTTGCAGAGTATTGTCTAAATTAGTATTTTTCTGTAAATCAATATTAAATTCATTAATTTCAATTTATTGAATAAAATGCAAATTTATGTATTGAAATGTTACCTTATCATTGCTTTCTAAGCTAATACTATTATTAATTTCATCTTCATGTAAGCCTAAAGCCTGTGAATTATCTAATTCTTCAATGTTCTTACTGATAGTGTCATCTTTCAATTTATCTGTATTAATTTCATTATCTTTCTGAACCCATTCTAACACTTGTATTTTTGTTGGGGGCCTTTTTACAGGTTCTAATATACAATTTTTATTCCCGGCTAATAAGGCTTTTAAAGCCTCCGGTTTGGCTGACTCTTGAGACATTTCATGCGTTTGTAAAAACAACAACTGACGCCATTCTTCTATACTTATAGTATCTAAAACTTTTTCAAAAGGCTTTTGGTCTTTAGCTAATGAGCTTTGGAGTTTTAGGACCATTTGTCCGATTTCAACTTTATCACCGACATCTTTGTGATTTGAATAATAAGGCACTACTTTAGGAATGACTTTGGGAATCTTATATTTTTCTAGAGTTGAAGTTATGTAGTTTTTTGTAGGTGGTCTTATTTTAGGTGTTATTATTACGGTTGATACTTCTGATTTAATTTTTACCTTATGGTGACTATCTACACTATTTATAGTAACATCTATATTTTCATTTTTGATTGCTTGTTCATTTTCTATACTATTGTGAGCGTACTGAAGCTTATTTTCAGGTAAAACTCTACTAGAATCGATTTCTAGAGACGAGTCAAATATCTTTGACGCATAAAAGCTCATAATGCCTTTATTTTCTTCTTGAGATGAGTCATTGTCTGTGATCGAAGTATCTGTAGTTGATTGTGAAAGTTCATTTCTAGTTACATTACACATTGAAGGCCCAGCTGCAGGTTGGAAGTTATTTTCTAAATCATAAGCTTGGGCTGGTTCTAATGTATTTCTATTATCATTTTTTGTAACTCTATTAACTAAATCAGCTATAGATATGTTTGTTTCCATTTGAAGTTCAGAGTTTGGTTCCTCTTTATGATCATCATGGCTGTATAAATTTTCTTTTGATTCTATTTTTGTAGCTCGTCTAATATGTAAATCAGAGATATCAGATATAGTATCTCTAGAAGCATTAATTTCATCTGTTCCGCTTGTATCCATTTTGATCTGTAGATTTTCTAGAGGTTCTTTTATGATATCTTTTTTCTTGCTTTTGGGCCTAGACAAACCTAGCTTGAAAGGCCGCATTTTTCTTTTCCTTACCTTTTTAACATCTGAAACAAAATATATTTAGTTGATTGTTTAAAAAAGCTATGCCGGAAAGAACTGGATTTTATGCAAAATCAGGAGAAATGTTTAGATTGTCTATTGAACCAAATAAATGAGTTTCAAATAATTCTTGCTTTAAATTACTGATACTTACGATCGTCGTCGAATGTACCATCTAGCTGAGGAATATTAGCACCATCCCAAAATGAATCATTCCAGGAAGATGTACTCTCGGTTGCATCATCTTTGCTGAAATGAAAAATTGTAATCAAGATCCTATTTCGATGTTATAGTCCTTTTCATCTATATTATAGCGAGTTGCATATTAGAAATGTTCCAAATATTAGCGTGGGTAGCATTCGGAAAGTTGCATAACGTCTCCTCGTCCGACATACTTCAATGCCCCAAGTCGAAAGTTTAAATGGCAGTGGCAGGGCATAGAATAAAGGACTGATGACCAATGGGGTCGAAAAGTTCTCTAGTGGAGACCACATAGCGCAACGTAGAACGTCCACTAACGAAGTGACCTCATTAAGATCGCAGGATCACGCTGGATGCAAGCCTCTTTCAATCAGTCTTATTGGTGATCTATAGGGGAGGCCTATGTCCAACAGTCGACGTCATATGGCTGATGGATGATTAGCTTGGTGTCTACATTTCAAGTTACCTGTCATCCACCTTTAGGAATATGGTCTCATCATTGTAGATTTGTGAATATTCAGCATCATCCGAGTCAAAGCCATCATTATCCTCTACATTAGCTGGAGTGCCCATGACGCTGTCCTCTTCCACTGGTTTCTCGTCCATGTCTTGCAACATATCTATTAGCTCGAGATCTTCACTGTTTACTGTAACATTTATTTCGGAACTTAAAATATGAAATGTTAATTTATCATCAGCATCATTTGTAAGCCGAAGTAGACTACCCGCAGTTTGTAGTTATCATCACAGCCGCCAAAATATTCGAGTCGGCCTATATTTGCCTCCTTTGCACAAAATAATATGGAAAGATAAGATATGATACTGTGACTTACATAATACTTGACTGTAATGCAAAGTGGAATTCAATGCAACATTTTCATCAACAATAGTATTATCCAGATCTTCAGTTAGGGTAACATCTAAATTTTTTCTCCAAGTTTCATCCATAGTCACCCCTAGTGTTGAATCGGGCAAATGCATGCTGACATCTACAGCTTTAAACAATTGCGACCCTTCTATACTCTCAGCTGGATAATAAACTGCATCAGGTTTCTTTGCATCCTGGCCTACTAATACGGGTTTGAGAATTTCATTGGATGATTTCATCAAGAAGATTTGCTCGAATTTATAATGCGACTCCGTTTCTCCAGCAGTTGTTCTTCCTTGAGAGAGTGATTTTGATGCTACAGACATGTTTAACTGTTTCCGCCTTTCTATCTCTTGGTTCCACACCTCTTCCAGTCCAGGATTTTCGATACCATCTCCTTTTCCGATTCTTTGTCTGTTTATGATATGAGAAGCACTGCAATCTGCTTCAAAGAAGCATGAGCTTTCCGGCTTCAATTCATTAGAACTATTTATAGGGTCATTACTATTTTGTGATAGCCCTGATTTCCTGAACTTTACTGTCTGTAAATCGATGTTGCTCATTCCAAATAAATTGAAGTCTATGAAGAATTGCAGGGTGAAGTTAAGGTGCGCTTCATGCGGCTGCAACGGCTGGCCGAGTATGGCTCCATTGCTGCATAGCTCGACAGCTTGTTTTATTAAACCAGGGCTGTATAGAAACACCTTTAGGTACAGGTGTTCTTTATCGTGGAAACCATAAAATGGCCTGAAAAATAAAACTTTCTCGTAAAGCTTCTTTGCTAGTAGTAGAAAGTTTTAACTTTCAGCCCCAATTTATCAGTATGAGTGGAGGAAAAAAGGAAGATTGGTAGATGTTGGTCTAGGATAGAAGAATGGGATATAGATATTGATGAAAATCTTTTCATGGCAAACACCATTTTACTATTTTATCTAAGCCATGACAGAAAGTACACTCTAAATTTTAGAGTGTACTTTCTGTCATGAAGAAAGTACACTCTAAATTTTAGACTTTCTGTCATGGCTTAGCCTTTAGCAACTAGCATTAGAGCAAAATTATTTTGTCAAATGTGAAAAAATAACACAATAGTCAAATATGCCTGGCAACTCATTTATCTTCAGTTTAGCCTACTTCAAAATTAATGGAATTGAATTGTGAATTCATAATAACACAATAAGTACTCTAAGAGCAGTAAGTCATGTTCATAAAAATTGGCAACTGGTTTGAATATGTGCGTTCATACCAGGCCGTGTTCGCACACATTAGCATCTATGGGTGACTCGAGTGGCGTCAGTGTGAGCTGTACCATGTAATCATGCGTGTTCAAGTATGCTGCATAACTGCTGGCATCCACCTGCTCTAACCAGTCACATTAGTTATTTAGCTCAATTATGAAATGTTTGTTTGTTTACTTATGAGCCTGAATTGTCCCATTGTTGGGCAAAGGCCTCCTTCGAGATTGCCAGTTTTGTCGGTCTTGTGCTGATTCCTGTCAATTCAAAGCTTGCCAAAGAGCGATAGAGCGCAGTATACGCGGTATCCGCCTAATAGACCGAGTACGAAACATCGAACTGCGTTCCAGAACTCAAATTAGAGATGTATAGCTTTCACAGCCACTAAACTGGAGTGGCAGCTTGGCAGTGGGCCGGGCACGTCAGCCGCATGCCAGTTATTAACTAAATAAAAATATAGGTTTATAAATTGCAAACATTATTTTTCTAAAAGAAATAGCAACAATGCATAAGAATAGTCTATTAATTCGCCGACCAGCCTGAGATGAAGTTACAGTCCTTACTGTACTATGATAATGAATACTTGCTTTGCTTGTTTATGATCATAAGTATACTTACAAGCCCTTAACCAATGATATTTTATACACATGTTGATTGGATGAATTAGCCTGCTTTAAAGCTATATTCAGAGCTTTGTCCAAGCTTGCCGCAATCTGTGAAAAAATATACAATTATAAATTCTGAAAATTAACATGAAACACATTTAGCAATTATTTCTCTAATAGGTTCTAGGTACCCAAGAGATGAAAAATAATATGTTAAATGTTAAGATTAAGATCTTTAAAATGTGCCAATGTGAAGACTTTTTTTCACAGTTATCATCATCTCAGCCTCAGGACTTCTACTGGTGGACATAGGCTTATCTATTGATTTCCAATAAGGCTATTTCAGAAATTGTAATACTGGGAATATGTTATACAGCATCACAAATATGATAATTAGGTGATTTTTTTTTATCGTGCTTCACACACTAGGTGTATAGAAACTTTCTTTTTGTGATAAACATTTCAAAAATTGACACGTTCGCAGGATTTGAACCTGCATCCTCTGGGACTCCGGCCCAGATGCTCTGTCCAATTAAGCTAAAACGCACTCTGCGAAGGCGCCGAATTAGTGAGTGTTTATCATTTTTACCAACTACTACATTGTTGGAAGCGCCATTTGTGAGAACTGCTTTAAACCAGTCAGTCACTTAATGTGAAATTATTTGAACTTCTTAACATTAACGATAATTGACGCATTGCTTAATCAATGAAATTATTTTTATCGTGCTTCACACAATAGGTGTATAGAAACTTTCTTTTTGTGATAAACATTTCAAAAATTGACGCGTTCGCAGGGTTTGAACCTGCATCCTCTGGGACTCCGGCCCAGATGCTCTGTCCAATTAAGCTAAAACGCACTCTGCGAAGGCGCCGAATCAGTGAGTGTTTTTTGAAATGTTTATCACAAAAAGAATGATAATTAGGTATTTACAAACAGTTATCATCTCGGCCACAGGAGTCTACTGGTGGACATAGGCTTCTCTATTGATTTCCAATAAGTATAGTGCAGAGTCAAGTCCAATAAGACATCTTACATGCATGCATATTGTGACTCTGTTTTAATTAATAGTAATTCTGCAATAATTTTGTCAACAAACAAACAATTAAATCATCTGAACTTCCTACTATCCTACTAATATTATAAACGCGAAAGTTTGTGAGTTTGTGAGGATGGATGGATTGATGGATGTTTGTTACTTTTTCACACAAAAACTACTGAACGGATTGAACAGAATTTTGAACCTATTATTTAAATAAAAATATACATTTTCAGATTTATTCCTATATGATTGTGTACTCTTGAGACAATGGTTTTCGCCAAATTTCATAGTTCTATGTCAACGGGAAGTACCCTGTAGGTTTTGATTTTTGGGAGTGTCGAAATATGCGGTTTTTTACGACATAAACGGCTCTAACTTTTACGGTAACTAAGAAGTTTTTTCTTTTACACAACTGCAAGGTACCTCGTATATATGTAGTTTAAATTTCAACTCGATATCTTTACGCGTTCCCGAGATAAGGAGTCTTGACCTACGGACAGACGGACAACAAAGTGATCCTATAAGGGTTCCGTTTTCTCCTTTTGTACAGAACCCTAAAAATACGTACAGACGAACTTAGAACCTCCTCCTTTTTGGAAGTTAGTTAAAAATACCTATCGCTCCCGCGCCGTTCAACAATATAGGGTTATCTGCTTACTCCACACTAAGCCGAAAGGGCGTGATTAAGACCATTAATATAAACAACTAGTTTTTACCCGCGGCTTCGCCCGCATGATATTTTGATTTTTGAAGCAATATCATTATAATTTATAGTCTATGTGTTATTCTGATATATAAGCTATATTATTGCAAAGTTTCATCTCAATCCGTTCAGTAGTTTTTGCGTGAAAGAGTAACAAACATCCATACATCCATCCATCCATCCTCACAAACTTTCGCGTTTATAATATTAGTAGGATTTTTACTATGGGGCCAACCCAAAATTCGAGAAAAAAATCCCATGTTTCACACAAAACTGCAACTCATAATCGACAAAATAAATGAAAAAGCTTTTTTCCCAAAAAGGGTTTGCCCCATGGTAAAAGTAATGATGGTTATAGTTACCCTCTTTCGGCTTAGTACACCTGTTCTGGATAGTTCTGTATTTTATTAATTAGTTATGAATTAAAATCCAATTAGAGTACCTATCCACAAAGGTTACAGATGCTCTGATTGCTTTATTATTACACTAGCTGCCCGCCCCGGCTTCATACAATTTATAAGGATCCCTAATTTTTTTGAAAATATAATATAGCCTATGTATGTTCACTGGGGATAGTGTAGCTTCCCATCAGTGAAAGGATTTTTCAAATCGGTTCAGTAGTTGCGGAGCCTATTCAATGCAAACAAACAAACAACCAAATCATTCCTATTCATAATATTGGTATAGATATAGATTTGATACCTGATAAAGATATTGTGGTTCTGGATTTGGGGTTGGGCATGGTATGTAAAAGTATGGGAATACTCCGTGAATATGGATGCATGCCTTGCGTCCACCTGGAGTTGGACCAAATATCCTCAATATGGGGACCTGAAAAAATATCAAACATCTTTTGAAAAGAAATCCAAACATGTGACTGATTACAAATGCATTATCATACCAGCCTTTTAATAGTCCACTGTTGAACATAGGCTTACACCTCAAGAGTGATAAAGAAAATTAGTTCTCAAATGCCAGATGCTGCCAGAATAAACTATTGAGTTTTCAGTTATAACTGAATTGTACTTGGGCATGATCACTAGGTAGTACTTTACTAGTTTTGTCAGGTCCAATTTGCTTAAAATCGGGACAGTTAATCTAACATCGGATCAAACAAAATACCCGGACAAGTGCGGGTCAGGTTCGCAGGGATCAGGGGGGGTAGAGTCGAGTACTGTACCACTATTTATGCTATGTTTAAATAATTTGTAAAAAAAATCAGTAATGTCGTAACATCGATTTGGATTTTTTTTGTGTCATAAGAAGAATGAACAAAGGAGAAAACAGAAGTGCTAATATGCGCAAGCGTAGCAATCGCGAAGTAACTTCAAAATAAATATAGAGCAAAGCAGAGCACCCTTCTGCTATAATGCACGAGTGTACAAAGCGCGAGCAAAATTTGTCAGGTTTTACAATAATTTCAAAAGGTATGAGCATGGCAAACTATATTATTGTTACTATATGCGAGCGTAGTGAGTGCAAAAAATTACGGCATTATTAGTAACTTCAAAATAAACATGATCAAAAGAGAGTAATGTACTGCTATAAAGTGCGAGCGCAGCGACTAATATATGACGTCGATTTAAGTAAAACCCATCGCCTGGCTAAAGACCGACATGGCCGCGTGATAATTTTTGACATTACATACATTAGAGCAGTGAGCTCGAAATTCTTTCAATGCTTTGTTAGTAAAAATTGGATTTCAAAATGAAATCAGATGTGAGCAATGAGAATAACCAAATATTTAACCGTCGCGAGCGTAGCGAGCGCGAATTTTTTTTCATATATTCTTCAACAAAGTCGAAAAGAAAAACAAGTAAACAGAAAGATCGACATGGGTCAGATATCGGGGCATTTGGCGTCCACAGAGCCCTGAAAATCAGGACACCTAGCAACGCTATACCTTACCTCAGTTTTCAATAAATTATTACAAATTGTGATATCAAGTATATGTGGAACTTTGTGGCTCTAAAAAATAAAGTATTTAACTGTGTAACAGTAGGTATTTATTCTTTGAGAATCATGTTTAATACATACACATTACACACACACACATATTATACAACTTGGCAATTGTGTTGTTGGCAACAAGTAGCAAAAAACGCGATCCTCGCACAGCTTTTATGTAAGCTTCAGTCAGGGTTTGATACTGCGCAGCTTGTGGCTAACTTCAAATCTGCCGACTTATATGATTCGGCCTATACCAAACCTTTACGTACCTGTTTAATATCCGATCCTCTAAATTCTGAATAGATCACATCTATCCCTGGTATTGGTTTAGATAGATAGTGATCACAGACAACAATTCTCACAGAAAACTCAGGATCTTGCCGGGATATGTCTGAAACTTAAAAAATAAGAGTTTTTTTTAGGGTTCCATACCCCAGGAAAAAAAGGAACCCTTATGGGATAACTTTGTTGTCCGTCTAAGCATCCGTGTATCAAGACCTTTTATCTCATGAATGCATAGAGATATCAATTTGAAATTAATACTTTAGATGCAAATCGGGTAAGGTTTTGAAAGAAGGAGCACGATTTTAGGGGTGAGGGGGGGTGGGGAGTGGGGGGAGGGGGAGCGGGAAGCCCCCCCTGCAACTCCCCCCCGCCGGAGGCCCTTAGTTTTTGGGTAATATTTTTTTTAGTACTTAACCTCACTTTCGGCTATATCAGTATTTTTCACCTATTTTTTGTTTCACACCTAATCTATCAAGGCAGTTTACTTCTGGCACTTCGCCGGCCGCTGCCGCGGCACGCTCGCTTCGCTCGCTCGGCTCGTGCGTTGTTTGTCATGTTCTAACCTAACCTAACCTATTTTTTGTTTCACACCTAATATATCAAGGCGGTTTGATTCTGGCACTTCGCCGGCCGCTACCGCGGCACGCTCGCTTCGCTCGCTCGGCTCGTGCGTTGTTTGTCATGTTCTAACCTAACCTAACCTATTTTTTGATTTACACCTAATCTATCAAAGCGGTTCGCTTCTGGCACTTTAAAAAATTGTAGTATTTTGAAAGACCTGACTTGAAAAGTGCTAAAATTTTGCTAAATATACGTTTCGTTTTACGGGTTGAGAAGTAATTTGCGAAATTTTTGCTAACCTCTAAATCGAATTTTTCAACATTTTGTAAAATTAATATACTTCAGCGCAACTCCGGCAGCCAGAATGCATAGGGACGATTGAAAAACACCCCTGTGACCTCCCCACAGTGTCACAATCCTCAGATTTGTGCTCTTTGTTTCAAAACCCAACCCAAAATCTGAAAATTGTATACTTAACTGTAAGAAGAACACAAAAAAATTATGAAAAATGTAAAAAAAAAACCTTTTTGTACGTTTTATGGACAAATAACGCCTGAACTAGTTCAGAAGTTCTATTTCGCGTAAACAATCAATGACCATTGACCCTCTTCACCCTAAGGTTAGTTACTGAACTTAGTTCCCGGTTTCATTCGATTTTCAGTATTTATACAGAACCCTTTGTAAGCGAGCTGACTCGCACATATACGCAGTGCCGGATTTGCCTAAAGGCCGACAAGGCCCGGGCCTAGAGCGGCCGGATTTTGGGGGCGGCCAAAAACATGTGTGTGTACCATAATGGAATTATTAAAAAGAACACTAACAAAACTGTCACATTACTGCAAAATGTATTTGTTTCATCTATCCCATCCTTTGAAAAATATTCCACAAAAACAGTGGAGTTGATTTAGTTGCCCTATCAGCGGGCGGTCAGTGAAGATTGTTAACTCAACATATTGAAATGCAAAAATGTTCTTTAAGACAAGTTTCACAGAGTTCACATTCTAACTCGATGCTCATTGACACACGTGTGCGGAAATACTTTGCTGTATGTTTTAACACGAGAAACGAAGCTTTATAATTTTTGGGGTGCTTCGTTGCTCAATACCCAAAGAAACGTAATTGTTTTACCATAATTTACGATTGGAGAGCCATAATATAACAATATGAGTTGCTAACATTTGCCTTAATCTTTCACATTGTGAATTTTATGGGGGTTTTACAACATTTTGTATTTTTTGAGTGGGCAGTATAACTCGCACTTGTTCTTCAGCACGTGTCTAACATTTGCTTTACCTAAACACGTTATCATAAATTAAGCTTTAGGATTCTAGAAATAAAGCTGAAAATGAAATATTTCTGGAAAGGATTGTCTTTCAAATAAAACGTACTTTTGAAAGTTTTCTAAAAAATCCACCAAGAGGGGTTACATTGGTTTTTACTGCATGGTCAACGACGCTCCATGTTATAGGTATCTCAGTCAGTTTTGAACCGAGTATGAGGTATAGATTTCATGTGCCTCTGATTGTATTTTTACGTGTAATTATAAGTCAATAACTTTAATCAATAAAATGCATAATGCCCATTTTTCTAAGTGCGATAATACCGTAGTGGATATTTTTTGAACATGTCTTTGTCAATTGATGGAAAAATATGACTAAGTGGAGCTGAGTATTTTAAACGGGCTTAGGAAAAGAATGATAAACAAAAAGATGTTATTAGAAAACCAGCAAAATTACATTTTTTTAGAAAAACTTCCACTAATTCTGAGAACTGCATAACCGATCAAAACCAGTACAAAGAAAGTACGAAGATCAAAGTCAGTTCCACGTGTTATTAAATCCAACAATGCGCCATCAGTATCATTCAGCGAAGACACTCCAAAAAATTTGTGAATGCACTTATAAAGATAAAGTGCGGAAATTGACAAAATGTTTGTTCGAACGCCAGCATTTGAACGGTGAAAAAGTTTCAAGAAAGTGGTTACTATTCTCCAAGAGCTCTGGGTGTGTTTTGTGGACCGTGTCTTCTTTTTAACGGTGGTACGAGGTCATGAAAATTACCCGACACATAAATTATCCGTTCTTCAAATGACAAATAGAGGCAACGCTTTAGGTCGCATAGACCAAACATTAACAATTCAGGACGATGAAGAAATTAATAATTGGAAAAATATCTTAAAAAGAGAAGTAGCGTGTGTAAAAGCGCTCGCGTCACGTTGATTAGCATTTAGAGAGAAACACAAAAAAATCGGCTCATTACACAATGGGAATTATTTAATGTCGTTGGAGCTTATTTCTGAATTTGATCCCTCTTTAGCCTCTATAGCAAGGGGGGGGGGGTCAGATAAGCTGGCCTAGAGCGGCTCAGACTGCTAGTCCGCCTCTGCATATACGGTTTTTTCTGTAACATGAAATAGGTACCTATCACAAATATAAGCACTTATATTTACCGGATTGATCACTCATGTTTTATTCATATTTATTTAGTCACGTAAAAATCACAAATTCAGCTGTCTGACTGCTTTTATTTTATCATTTTAATCTTGAGTACTTTAAAAACTAAAATACTATTGCACAATCCCGGTCCGATTCAAAGCAAAACTTTACTTCTTTGAGCAAAACCACAGCAAAACAAAACTTGTTTGAACCATACCATTTCACTTTTAAAAATTTCAAACTTTTTTTTTCTACTTTTTTGGCGTCCAAATGTTGTGCCTTTGTTAAGTATAAATCACTCAGTGTTGTTCCAAGTAAAGTGGCCATATAATGGCGTATATCAACCTTAAAAAAGCCGTATTTCAGTAAAAATGTATGGGAAAATTTTATGAAAAGGCCGTATCTAAAAAAAAACGTAATTTTCATATGACTTGAAAACTTGAAACATGGATGCTGACTGAAGAAATCCAGAGTGAGAGCCGCGATAGAGCGGGCCATGCTAGGCATTAGTTTAAGAGACCGAGTCCGTAATATGGAAATTCAACGACGGACAATGGTTGTAGTTGGAAACCGTATTACGTGACTCAAGTGGCGCTGGGCAAGACACGTGACCAGACATGATGATGGAAGGTGGAGTAGATCTCTGACTAGTGTGGCTTCCAATAACAGACAGGCGTTCCGTAGGCAGACTACCAGCTCGATGGGTCGACGACATCAGATCCATCGTGGGACACGCGTGGATGAGATCAGCCCAAGATAGAAAAACTGGTACAAGGGAGAGGAAGCCTATACCCAGCAGTGGGTCGATACAGGCTGATGATGATGATGAATTTTCATATATAAAAACAGCTTTAAGGGCAGCCGAGCCGTAGTTGTCTAATTCGGGGTTTTAGAGGGCCTGAAAGCCGTTTAATACGGAAAAAGCCGTAAGTATCAGGAACATCACATAAACATAGTAAAACATTCTATACATAATTACAAAGCAACCATTGACCATTTTTAAAATGAAAAAGCTCTGTGAAAAATGTTGTCTGTTTTTTTTTGTAATCCCGCCATAATTATTTTCGGCACAACCACGACAACCACGACAACCGCGACAGCCGCGACAGCCTTAGAAAAATGTCTACAACGACAGCCATACCCACGAAGTTATAGGTAAAATAACTTCGTGGCCATACCCTTCTTCTTCTTCTTAGTTTTGACGTCGCATTATTGTGCATTTGCCAGTGTCAAGTAATACGTATTAATAATTTTTGATAATATTTTATAAAATAGTCACTGTCATAGTCTCGTCATAGTCCAATAAAGTTGCGGTCAAGTCCAATCATAGTCCAATTCATACCTCAGTAAAGCAGTGGAGACTTTACTAGAGGCGTGTATGGAGTTTTGGTAACAACACGGAACAACATGATACGTCACATTATATCACTTGTCTACACTCATGCACGTAAATCAGCTCATAATCAACGAAATACCACCATTTTTCACTAATTATCACTGATAAAAACACAAATTTAACAAAATAATACAATGAGGCGACATGATTTTTCCGCGTTCCCGCCAATAACCTCCGGCCATACCCTTATATACCTCATTGGTCTGACATTGAATTAACACATATCAATGACACTGACTTGCAAAGAAAATTAGTTCTGAGTAGTGACATTACATTTCGATAAAATTCCATAGAGCTATCGAAAATTCAGACGCCGAATAAAAATAATCGAATAATTCGATTCAATGAGTTATTTTTGCAATAATGTAACTTCATGCATGGAACAACCAAGGAAGTTACATATGAGAACTGGAAAGCTTACGTGGATCCCAAAAACGTTCCGAAGAGTAAAGCACCAACATTGGAATGTATCTCTTTCTACTAGTGTATCCATACAGTAACTTCATATTATAATAGGACAATCTACAAAACATAAAGTATATATCGTCGAAAGGTTAATAAAAGAATGAAAAAAATAATTTGTATTTCAGGTGAGATAAGTCTGAAATTTAAATATTATTATAAACAGGGTTTTCTGCTTTCCTTGTACTAAGTCAAAACGACTGGTTGATTAAGACCACAATTAATTTGCCAGTATGGCAATGGGGAACTATAAATGAGAGACAAGATGGAATAACTCTAATTTATTATTTAACAAAAACGACTTATATACTAAATGCCTATCAGTAACCGCACACTATCTTTGTCACGTACACTCGTCAGGTAAATCACGTAAATTCTATAATCTATTGCTGCTACAGTACTCCCCCCTTAAAAAACACAAACAAAAAAAAACGTATGCTATCCAAGTACATTTACAAAACTAACAATAATAAAATGTATAATTTACATAGTCGCGACCTTGCTGAGTCGACGCCGATCGTAGCAGAAAACAATGGCCAACGCACTCTGTGACTCACGTGTGAATCTGCTGACGCTTGCTGACACCCGCAGTTTGCGATTACCCGGTGCATGATGGATCTACGCCGGACTCTGCCCATTAATACAAATGTAAACTACTTACGTCAGTCAAAAACGGAATCGTACGACCGGCTTAACTACTCTCCCTGACTTCGTGACATACGTGCTGTCTTTGTCTTTGCTTTTATTCTCAGATGGCACGTTTACCGATTCATCGCCGATCACGAATGCTGGCTTCAAACGATCAATTGATATAATTTTCTCCTTTCCGTTGATCTTAATAGCATATGCCTTATCCATCCTTCTTGCTACTAGATATGGTCCTTCATAAGGCGGTGTCAAACTCTTCCTGATTCTGTCACATCGCACAAATACGTGAGAACATTCCTCAAGCTCAGGATGTACAAATATTGACTGACTATGCTTCTTACGTTTTGGTACTGACGTCATATGCGCAATACTCTCTCGCATATTTTTAATAAGCTCCTCGTATGTTTTAAATTGCTGCGGCGAACCAAAAAAATCTCCAGGCAGTTTAATCGGTGTGCCATATACCATTTCTGCTGCACTAAATCCTGTGTCTTCGCGTAAGCAATTTCGTAAACCGAGTAAAACTGAAGGAATCTCTCCCAACCAATTAGTGCCGCAATTCCTTGCCATGAGCGCTGACTTTAAGGTCCTGTGAAATCGCTCTACCATCCCGTTGGATTGTGGATGATAAGGTGTCGTCCTAATTCTATGTACTCCTAAAAATTGTGTGAGTGCCTCAAAAATTCTTGATTCAAATTGCATCCCTTGGTCTGACGTCACTCGTGAAGGCGTCCCAAATCTTACTATCCATCCTTCATACAATGTGCGAGCCACCGTCTCAGCCGTGATATCCCCCACAGGAAACACCTCAGGCCAAGAAGTACATCGGTCTATGATGGTGATTAAGTATCGCTTCCCCTGACACACTGGTAAAGCTCCGACTATGTCAATGTGGATATGTTCAAAACGCTGCGCAGGCATAAAATTCCCGATCGGCGATACCGTATGACGCTGTACCTTTGCTTTCTGACAATCTACGCACAGCTTACACCAGTTATTGATATCTTTATTCATACCTGACCATATGTACCTCTGGGTTATCAATTTCCTAGTCGCCCGCTTCCCAGGGTGACTCAACCCATGAATCGCATCGTAAACTTGCCTTCGAAATTTTTCTGGTAAATATGGACGATATTTCCCTGTAGACTTGTCACAGACAATGCGCCTCGTAGAACCAGGATGCTGAACATCTTCAAATCTTAAACTTCTGTTGCTCCGTAGCCGGATTAACTCCTGATCGTTTTTCTGGCTTCTCGCTAAATCATCATAATTGATTGGTGAAGGCATGTCAATCTGCTCCAAACGCGATAATGCGTCTGCCACTACGTTATCCTGTCCGCTAATATGTCGAATATCGGTACTGTACTGTGAAATGTAGTCTAACTGCCGTATTCGCCTAGGTGTATCGTTTGCCGACGGTTTCTTCGAAAATGCATATGTCAAAGGTCGATGATCTGTAAAGATTGTGAACTCTCTTCCTTCAATTAACCTCTGGAAATGTTTGACTGCCATATATATCCCAAGTAACTCTCTATCGAATGTTGAATATTTTTGCTGTGTTTCACTCAACTTTTTTGAAAAGAATCCCAACGGTTCCCATCTGCGTCCAGTCTTTTGTTGCAGTACTGCCCCAACACATGAAGAACTTGCATCCGTCATAAGGCCCAACGAAGCCGTTCGAGACGGATGTGTTATTAATACTGCGTTCATAATGCTTTCTTTGCATTTATCAAAAGCCTTTTCAGCCTCTGTCGACCAACAAATAGGAGAATTGTCATTTTTCTTCGAGTCGCGCAGATAACCATTTAAAACGCTCTGAAATTTAGCAGCCTGAGGTAGACTACTTCTGTAAAAATTAATCATTCCCAAAAATCTTCTTAATTCCTTGATAGTTCTCGGCTTGGGGAAATCTAAAATTGCCTTGCTTTTCTCTTCAGTGGGACGTATTCCTTGGCTCGTTATATGATAACCTAAGAAATCTATTTCACCCTTCAGAAACTCACATTTTTCCAGGTTAATATTTATTCCATTTTCATGCAATCGCTCAAAAACTATCTCCAGCTGCCGGTAACCGTCCTCTTCATTTTCTGCCGCCAATAGGCAATCATCAACATAAACGAAAACGAAATCTAAATCTCTAAATATGGAATCCATGAATCGCTGAAATGTTTGGGCTGCGTTGCGTAAACCAAAAGGCATTCTTGGAAATTCAAATAATCCAAATGGGGTAATAATAGCAGTTTTCTCCACATCCTTGACGGGCACACAATGGTATGCTTTCCGAATGTCAATTTTTGTAAAAACTTTTTTATTTTCTAATACGTAAGTGAAGTCAATTAGCCTTGGTAGTGGGTATTTATCAGGTATAGTTGCCTTATTGAGCATTCGATAGTCTCCACACGGACGCCACTCACCATTCTTTTTCTTCACCATATGTAAAGGACTAGCCCACGGACTGTCCGAAGGGCGACAAATGCCAAGCTCCATCATAGTAGAAAACTCCTTCTTAGCAATATGATATTTATCAGGAGGCAATGGCCTCGCTCGCGCTGATACCGGTGGTCCCGTAGTAATAATGTGATGCTCAACCTTGTGTTTTGGAGCAGCGCGAAGAGAAGTAGATTTTGTGATGTCCTCATATTTTTCCAATAATTGTTTTAGGCGTTGATTTATTCCCATATATATAGAACGAATTGTCTGCTGCGTCGAGTTGCACAAAGATGCGGGCATTGTCAGCTCCGTTACTCTGTCAATAATTTTCCGACCAGCTATATCAACTAATAATTTAAAGTGCTCTAAAAAATCCGCTCCAATGATTGGTTGCTTAACATCGGCGATGACAAAGGTCCAATTAAAACATCTACGTAGTCCCAAGTTCAACGAAAGCGTTTTCTCACCGTACGTATTAATTTTTGTGCCGTTCGCAGCGTACAGTGCATATTTTCCATCCGGCGTACAATGTCTCTGCTTACATATAACTGAGATATTTGCTCCCGTATCAATCAAAAACCTCATACCACTTTTCCGGTCGGTAACAGTGAGGCGGTTAGACGGGTGAATAGCGCAGAGTTCTGCCTTGGCCGCTACTTCAATTAGTTTTCCTGGCCTAGAGTCCTGTCTCGAACCATCCGGCTTAATATATCTCTTAGCGTCCTTCGAAAATATATTGCGATAGAAACAAATCCGCTTCCTTTCCGTACAGTATGATCTTGACCTCGGTGAAAAATGTTGACGATAGTTATTACGTTGAATGCTGCGTTGAAATTCTCTGCGACCGTGCTGAATTGCACGTAGTTCCGAGCGCATTTCTGCTAACTGTGCCCAAACGCGTGCGCCATTATCTGTGCTTACAGCATTTTTGCTCGCTGCTGATACCTTAGTAACCTTGGTATAATATAAAATTTTGTCAGCGATTTGACCCATCTTCTCGAGCTCGATATCCCCCGTGCCTGCAAGCACGGCAGTGACGGATGATGGTAGCAGTCTTAGCCACAAAAATTTAATAATTTCGTCACAAACTCTACCTCTGCCGAGGTCCTTCATCTTGCGCAAAAGTTGAGATGGTGTCTGATCACCAAGATCCATCTCAAAGAACAATCTTTGGAATCGATGTTGCTCGGTCTCTTCATTACAGTAGATTAATCGGTCCTTAATTGCCTTATATTTTTCCGTCGGTGGAGGAGAGATGAGGAGATCACTAACTTGCTGTATGTCCTCCTTTGATAGCCTGGCGATTACCGCATTATATATAAATTCGTCGTCTTGCGTTTTCGTCGCCAAAATTGCCTCCAAATGCGCAAACCACAGGCGAGGATGGTCTCTCCAGAGCTCGGGAACGCTGGACATTCTTGCTACCTCGTCCAGATCTGTCCCATGACTGCAGCCCGATTTTCCCGGTGAGGAAGTCATGGTTTATAATTTTCTTAACTCGTCACATTTCACTTTACGACACTCGGGGTCACCACTTTGCCAGTATGGCAATGGGGAACTATAAATGAGAGACAAGATGGAATAACTCTAATTTATTATTTAACAAAAACGACTTATATACTAAATGCCTATCAGTAACCGCACACTATCTTTGTCACGTACACTCGTCAGGTAAATCACGTACATTCTATAATCTATTGCTGCTACAATTAAGACCGTCATTACGAACGTTTACTATGAGACCAACCCGAAATTCGAGAAACAAAACAGCTGTTCCATACAAAACTGAAACTTGGAATCGACAAAATGTATGAAACAGCTGAGTTTTTTCCTCAAATTCCTGGTTGGCCTTATAGTAAACCTCCTTTCGGCTGAATACATCAGTTCATTATATCATCTCTACACCGTCATCTTAACGCCCTCAGCGCCTCCCACCCGCTAGTAGACATCTTTGCTGACGAATGGACAACAATTGCTAAAAATATTCATTCACATTGCGAAGAAGTCAATTGTGATCTCAAATATTCCTAAAATTTAACAGTAGGTATAGGTAGTGTTAAAGTTTATAATAAGTTGTGCAAAGATTGTCAATAGATGGCGCCACAGGAAAAATTAAAACGCACATTCGACTTTGCCTTTAGAATTACGGTACATTTGGGTGGCGCACTTATTTAAATAGATACTTCTAACACCTGATACGGAGTTTGATTCAAAATCTGAACCCTATCCTTGGTATATTAGCGACTCGGAAGCTTGTAATTTAGACATGGTCCTTCAGAGTCGGACAGACAGCGATCTGTCGAGTATTACTTATTCAAGTGCGTGAGTTTGGAGCAAGCACTAGAAACCGATGGTAGACTGCCATTGAACACGGTGCTCATCGCATACGATCCGTGAAGTGGATCGGTGCGAGTGGTGGAAGGTGCACAAGAGGGCACCTACTTTTAAAGAAAACGGAGCTTCGGACGACATTATACTACAACCAAGGAGTACAAAAGAACCTTAGTGATCAAATTGGTTTGCCAGTGAAAATCGTGAGTACAATACTTTCAACTTTGTGTAATTTGTGAAGTGACAAAATATCATTGACTTAGCGTGGTGAAGAATATTATTTGGACTTATAATAATTCAAGATTCATAAAACATAGAAGAATATTTCGATCAATTTCAAACTTGTAATATTTCTTGCATGTTAACCATTAACTTAGTATAATTTCTTTAAAGTTGATACTACGGGGAACCTATGCCGGTTTTCACCTAGATTTGATTGCTGTAAAACACTTAGAATATTTTTGCGAAAGAGTTGTAACATTACTAAATACTATAAATTGGGCAAACAAGATTACTAAATTGCATTCAAAATGTCATCCATAATCAATTGTTTGATGGCTTCTAAGAAAATTATAGAAAGAGGGCATAACAATTTCAAGAAATCGCCAAAGGAACGTTTAGTCAAAGAAGCTTACTTACAAATCAGGCTTGATAATTTGGAACAGGAATGGAGTATTGTTAAAGATAATCACTCCAAATTATCAGCTCAAGCTACTGATGACATTCTGAAGCATGATTATTTTGAAAATGAAGTTTATGAAAGCATTGAAGAGACCTATATCAGTTACAAACTAGATATAAAAGATGCATTAAATTCAATTTGTCAGAATAAAACATTTTCAAATTC
The DNA here is from genome assembly GCA_949316475.1 of Hypomecis punctinalis. Lineage (NCBI taxonomy): Eukaryota > Metazoa > Arthropoda > Insecta > Lepidoptera > Geometridae > Hypomecis > Hypomecis punctinalis. The sequence goes on from OX438805.1 coordinate 4,676,037, forward strand.
TCCCAATGTGAATAAAGCAGAATGCAGTGTACGTCTTCCGAAAATTACTATCCCAACATTTTCCGGTCAATATGCAGAGTGGCCCACCTTTCGTGATCTTTACTTATCACTGATACATAACAACGACGCAATAGACGATGTGCAGAAAATGCATTACTTAAAAGGTCATCTTTCAGGCGAAGCAGAACAGCTCTTAAGGCATGTTCCGATCACAGCCGCTAACTATCAAGAGTCATGGTCAATCCTCAATGGCAGGTATAACAATAAGAAATTTCTTGCAAGTTGTTTGTTGAGTCGTTTTATGGGTCAGCCTATTATCGGAACTGAATCGTGTAGTGCAATTAAAGATTTGTTAGACACAACAAATGATACTTTGAATGGTTTAAAGAATTTGAATATCGATGTGGATTCATGGGACGTTATAGTCGTGCATATAATTTGTACCAAATTGGACTCTGAATCGCGCAAGCTTTGGGAGGCTAAAATTAGTACTTCAGATGAGTTGCCCACGTTGAATCAAATGAGAGAATTTTTAGAGTCCAGGTTTCGATCTCTCGAGTTTCTGAATCCTAAATCCAAACCAAAATCTTTAAACCAAAAAGCCAAGGTAATGCACGCAATCTCTACAGACACAAATACTGAGCTTAACCAGTGCCCGTACTGTAAGAAATGTGATCACAAAATATGGAATTGTAAAGAGTTTTGTGCTATTGACTACGACACCCGGTACAATTTCGTACAAAACAGTGGACTTTGCTTCAATTGTTTGGGCCGAAATCATTCAGCAAATGCTTGTCGGTCTTCTACCAGATGCCGCATTTGCAAACGTAACCACCATTCTTCAATTCATCCCCCGCCATCTGTTGAGTCGCATACCTCTTGTTTAGCTAAACCAGAAGAGGAGTTAGAAGTAAAAATAGAGTCAGATGTCAGCGTAGAGTTAGACAATTTTGCGTCATCTTCGAATGTGAGCGCACATTTCTCGAAGCAGACCAGGCCTAGCCAAATTCTATTAGCTACCGCTGTCGTAAAAGCTCTAGCAAGTAATGGTAGTACACAACTTCTTAGAGCTTTACTAGATCAAGGTTCACAGGCATCTTTTGTCACAGAATCGACTGTCCAGTTGCCAGGTCTTAAAAAGATACCTAACCGAAGTGTCATTTCTGGATTAGGCGGTGATAGGGGCAACTTAGCCTCTAAGTATATGGTCGCTTTGACCATCCAATCACGCCATGATCCTGATTTCCAAGTTGAAGTTCGAGCACATGTACTAAGTGCAATCACGAGTTTGCTTCCATCTGAGAAAATCGAGTACATCAATTGGCCGAAATTGGCCGAAATCAAATTAGCTGATCCACATTTTAACAATCCAAATAAAATAGATATTTTACTTGGAGCAGATGTATATGGCCAAATATTGAAAAATGGTATGGTAAAGGCTCCCAATAGTTTGTTAACAGCCCAGCAAACTGCGTTAGGCTGGATCTTATCGGGTCCGGTTTATCAAGACGAAGGTCATGAGTCTCGCCAAACTAAATGTCACCATAATACTGTGATAAGCATGCATGCCCATGCAGAAGACAACGAATTACTTAAACAATTTTGGCAACTAGAATCAGAACCTTCTCATGACATAAAAATGCTTTCTCAAGAAGAGCAATTTTGTGAGGAGTTTTACAGTAAGACCACTACGAGGGATTCAGCGGGGAGGTACATCGTGCGACTTCCGTTTAATGAAGAAGATCCCCAATGTAAGTACGGCCAATCAAAACAAATTGCCCTTAAAAGATTTTCTCACCTTAAACATCGTTTCAAAAATAATCCAAAGATTAAAACGAGATACGTTGAAGTAATGCAGGAATATTTGGACCTTGGTCACATGGAGGTTGTGTCGGATATAAACGCACAGTTTGAAGGAGTGTACCTGCCACATCACGCCGTTATACGTGAGGACAAAGCCACAACCAAACTAAGAGTAGTGTTCGACGCTTCTTGCCGAGGCACAAACGGAGTCTCTCTCAACGATAACTTGATGGTTGGCCCCACGCTGCAACAAGATTTACGTCATATTATAATGAGATGGCGTACTCATCCTATATGTCTCAGCGCAGACATAGTGAAAATGTATCGACAAGTCATCGTTGCTTCTGAAGATACCGATTTTCAGCGGTTAGTGTGGAGAAATGATCCGGAATCTGAAGTACAAGATTTTAGATTGTTGCGAGTAACTTTTGGCACGGCATCAGCACCATACTTGGCTGTGAAAACACTGCAACAGCTAGCTACTGATGAAGGCGCAGAAAATTCTGAAATAGCTATTAGAGTTAAAACAGATTTTCATGTGGATGATTTGTTAACAGGCTGTCAAACGGTAGAAGAAGGTATTAAGATTTTCACAGAAATGAAGAAGCTGTTAGGCAAGGGTGGATTTGATTTACAGAAATGGATCACAAATAACAAGGAATTAGCTAAAGTGGTGACAGATAAACTAGAAAATCAGAAAGAAAAGGTTGAAATAAAGATGAACGAAGTAGTAAAAGTCTTAGGACTCACATGGGATAAAGAATCAGATTCATTCCATTACTCAGTGCAATTTCCTGTCTTGCAAAATCCCATCACCAAGAGAAAGGTAATATCTGATATATCTCGCCTGTTTGACCCTTTATCTTGGATCGCGCCCTGTGTGATTGTGGCTAAGGTTATGATACAAAAATTGTGGTTGGCTGGCATAGATTGGGACGAAGAACTGCCCGAAGAACTTCTTAATGAGTGGATGACTTACCGGTCGGAGCTGCTCCGGGTACATGAAATTGCAATACCTCGATGGATGAAAACCACAGATAAAGATGTATGTAGAGAGATCCATGGTTTTTGCGATGCAAGCAGTACCGCATACGCTGCAGTAGTATATCTTAGAACAGTAGATGCAGCCGGTTTGGTACACGTTAATCTAATAGCAGCCAAAACGAAGGTAGCTCCAACTATGCAGGTTTCAATACCACGGCTTGAGCTGATGGGAGCAGTGCTAGTTACGAAGTTGATCACTGAAGTAGCACGAGTGTTGAATGTTGACAGTGCACACATTCATGGTTGGACGGATTCAACTGTAGTGTTGTCTTGGCTTAGCAGCCATCCCAGTAAATGGACAACATTTATCGCCAACAGAACTTCAGAAATCTTAACCAAAATGGATAACACTCAATGGTCACACGTAAAATCCTACGAAAACCCTGCAGATATAGCATCGAGAGGATGCACGCCCGAGCAATTAATTCAAAATAGTGTGTGGCAACAAGGTCCTTTGTGGTTAAGAGAGTCTAACATTGAATATAAAAGACCAAAATCGATACCTACCGAGTTGGAAAAACGAAAGATTAAGGCCTTTGTATCAGTCAATGATTCACAAAATAACCCACCAATATGGACAAAATTTTCATCGCTGCTGAAACTTCTTCGCATAGTTGCTCGTTGTCGTAGATTTTTAAAAATAAAGGAAGTTAAAAGTAAGATGCATAAGTTCCAACCATACATAGAGAGCTCAGAAATTAAAGAAGCGTTGAGTTGTTGCATCCGTCAATGCCAAACATTTGAATTGGAGGAAGACATACGAAAATTAAAATCCCTAAATCCGTACAAGGATGACAAAGGAATTCTGAGAGTTCGGGGAAGAATACAAAACGCTAATCTCTCACTCGATGCCAAACATCCTATCATCCTTCCGCGCAACAGTCATTTCACCTATTTGATCATCGACGAAGCTCACAAGATAACATTGCATGGTGGTCCCAAGTTACTGTTGACATATTTGCGTACAAAATATTGGATAGTGTCAGCCAAAAGTTTGGTAAAAAAATACGTCCATAAATGTGTTACTTGCGTTCGACATGCAGCGTCTACTCAAAATCAATTTATGGGCCAGTTGCCAGCAGCGAGAGTTCGACCAGCGAGAGTATTTAGTAGCAGCGGTGTAGATTTTGCAGGACCGATAAATATTAGGATTTCGAAGGGACGCGGCAATCGCAGTTACAAAGGCTACATATGTCTTTTCATTTGTATGGTTTCGAAGGCTATTCACTTAGAAGTGATCAGTGACCTTACTGCGCAAGGTTTTATTGCAGGTTTCAAACGATTTGTTGCCCGAAGAGGATATGTAAGCGATATTTGGAGCGACAACGGCACTAACTTCGTGGGAGCTTCTAAAGAACTTCGTGCCATGGTGGATATAGAGCAATCTTCCGTAGCCATAGAAATTCGCGAGTGGTTAAGCAACCACAAGGTCTCATGGCACTTCATACCACCCTACTCTCCGAATTTTGGTGGTCTGTGGGAATCTGGGGTTAAGTCCACCAAGTTTCATCTCAAACGCGTCATAGGGAACTCAACGCTTACATTCGAAGAAATGACAACAGTATTATCTCAAATTGAAGCCTGTCTCAATTCGAGACCATTGTCAATTATACCTGATCAAACTGAGGATGTTCCGCTCACACCAGGACACTTTCTCATTGGAGAGCCATTAATAGTAGTTCCTGACGACAATTATGAACATTCCAATATCAGTAATTTGAGACGATGGCAACTTGTTCAGAGAATGACTCAAGATTTTTGGCGGAAATGGTCAAATGACTATTTGGTCCATTGTTTACAGCGATACAAGTGGTCAAAAGTAATTCCTGAACCAAAGGTCGGAGATGTCGTTCTTGTAAAGGAAGACAATCTCCCCCCAGCAAGATGGTTACTGGGCAAAGTTGTAATGCAACACCCTGGTTTGGACGGAATCACTAGGGTCGTAACTTTGAAATGCAACAATTCTCTCATTAAACGACCCACATCGAAGCTCTGCATATTGCCTGTAACCGACTAATAATAAACCTTGACGTTAGGTTTAGGTCATTTATTATACTACTTTTCACTAGATTGCGTAGCACAATTTATTCAAATCGTGTTTTAGTACATAATTTTAGTCAGTAAGTTCATTGCTTTTAAATGTTAACACATATTATCCTTTCTCACTTAGTTGTAAGGCTGTTGAAGAATGTTTTATTTTAAGTTATACAATGTAGTAAGTAGTCCACTACTTTTCTGTATTTGGCATACCCCCATAACTTCACGGTGGGCGGTAATAAGTTGTAAGAACGAAAATAACGTTCTTGGTGGGCGGTATGTTAAAGTTTATAATAAGTTGTGCAAAGATTGTCAATAGATGGCGCCACAGGAAAAATTAAAACGCACATTCGACTTTGCCTTTAGAATTACGGTACATTTGGGTGGCGCACTTATTTAAATAGATACTTCTAACACCTGATACGGAGTTTGATTCAAAATCTGAACCCTATCCTTGGTATATTAGCGACTCGGAAGCTTGTAATTTAGACAGGTAGTTAGCGTAAAAAAATAACAGATTCATATTACTTTTCATTCATTTTTGTATTTTCTGTTTTATTTAACGTATTTTTTTTAATTCATGGTCTATAAGGATAAAACATGTAAAGCCTAGTATTAAGTGCTGTAAGTTACATTTTCTATAAATAAACAACTTGAATTGAAAATCTCGACTTGCTCTTGACCAGTTTTGCTCATACTCACAAATCTTGTTAGAATATATTAAACCATCTTGCCAAATATTATAGAAATCGGCTGATAAATAGCGCGATAGCAAAATAATTATATCTACCCGTAGTTACTTAGCAGTACTAGTTACTAAGTACAATACAGTTCATTATTTTGCTATTATACAAGTGCATAGTTCATAGAAGTAGGTTCTTAGTTGATTACAATGACGTACTAACGTACGTAGTATTAGATAAAATAGTAATTTCTTCTCTCTATAACCTAACATCACATTCCCGAAATGTTGTATTGTTATTGTCACCCTACACAAGAAATTTGTAAACAAACTAAGAAACTTACCTAAAACATTAAATTCCACAACCAGCATAAGCTTCACTATTACAGCCCTTAACGCAAAAAAATTTCACCATTTTCAACGTATAAAAATATTAAGCAGCGAGCAAAGACGACTTTTGCATAAATTATCAGCCATATACATTACATACATACATTACACATACTACTCTGTGTAAAAAGTATCGGGAATATGTCAATAAAAAGACCCGTGTAAAAGAGGTCGTTCTAATTTTTTTACTGCATGTTGGTAGCACTGTACTGATTTAGCGCGCAAAGTTTGAGCGGGATCTGTCATTTAATTTGTTTTAAACTACACATTTTGTTAGTCATAGTTTTGAGTTCTCGGCGATTTTTACAATGGAAAATATTGTTGAACAAAGAGTGTGCCTTAAATTTTGTGTTTCGAATGATATTTCATGTGGTGAATCACTAAAAATGTTGCGAAATACCTACGGCGAATCGTGTATATCGAAAACAAGGGCTTATGAACGGTATTAGGCTTTTAAAGAAGGCCGAGAAGTAGTAGTAGACTTGCCTCGTTCTGGTAGACCTTCAACCGCTACGACCAAAGAAAACATCGACAGAATCAAGAAGCTAGTGCTCGAAAATCGACGTATGAGTTTGAGAGAGTTGGCTAGTGAAGTGAACATATATTTTAAGTCCGTCCACAACATTCTCATTGACATTTTAGGCACGAAACGCGTCGCCGCTCGACTAGTTCCAAAAGAGCTCAATTTTGTTCAAAAAGCGCAGCGAAAGCATGTCGCTGAAGACATGGTTTCCCGAGCTTCTACGGATCCGACCTTTATGAAACGTATAATAACTGGCGATGAGACATGGGTTTATGAGTACGACATGCAAACAAGCCAACAGTCTTCAGAATGGCGTCTCGAAAACGAGCCGAAACCCAAAAAACCGCGGCAAAGTCGCTCCAAAATCAAGGTGATGCTGACAGTTTTTTTTGACTACCGTGGTGTGGTTCACTCCGAATTCCTTCCAGAGGGAGAAACAGTGAATAAAGAATATTATTTAGGCGTCATGAAGCGTTTGCGTGAGAGTATCCGCCGAAAACATCCAGATTTGTGGCAACACAACTCATGGATGCTGCACCATGATAATGCACACACAGCCATTATAGTGAAAGAGTTTTTAGCGAAAAATTCAACAAAAGTTCTCGACCAAGCACCGTATTCACCTGATATGGCTCCGTCTGACTTTTTTTTATTTCCCAAGTTAAAATTACCACTTCGAGGAAAACGTTTTGAGTCAATAGAAGCCATAAAAGAAAATTCGCTGAATGAGCTAAAGGCCATACCGCAAATAGCCTATGAAAAATGTATGGAAGACTGGGTGAAGCGTTGGTGATGTTGTATTGCAAGCGATGGGGCCTACTTTGAAGGCGATAAAATAAATTTAGATGAATAATTTGTATTTTTTGTTTTATTGACAAATTCCCGATATTTAGTACACAGAAGGTACATTACATGTTTATTTTTTATATAATGCTTCGTAAGCTTTCCAGTTCTCTTATGTAACTTCCTTGGGAACAACCAAAGGGACAACATTATTGAAAATGTTCACTGAACTCACTCACTCACTCACTTGAAGTTTCATTCACTTCCCTTGTCAAAAGTCAAAACTTAACACCATTCATTCGTTTCATTCGCTTTTGTCATCAAGAAAAATCGGTTGTGTTGTTTTGCGTGTTTATGCTATTTTTCGGAAAAAATATATTCATTTACCTATCGTTACGGATAAACATTACGAATCAATAATTTTATTACATATTTGTTTCAAGTTTTGAACTCAGTGCCATATGGGAAACGTAGAAAAATAAATTCAGTGCGACCATGGTGATGTGACTGGACAATGTATTTTTCTTTTTGAAAATGGTTTACTTTTGCGCGGTGCATAAAATAAAAACACGTATTTCTATCAAGAGATAAGAGTTAGTGAAAGACAAACGTCAAGTGTGAAATGATGGATGATGAGGAAGCTGACTTGCGGGAGCAAATATTCCATAACAATGTCAGGGAGCAAATTGTAAGTGCGAATTTGAGTTATATTTGTAGATTGTAAAGCTAGTAGTAGCTAGTTTTTGCCAGATTTGCTTGAATTCTTGTATTTTATAACTTATCTTTCGGTGCCTTTGAGGTAATGAAGAACAAAGCCTGCTTTTCACAGACCTGACTGTTCATAGCCTGAGGGCTGACTTGTATGAACCTATGTATGTTATTTGGTCTTTATTTTCTTAAAAACAAATTAAACTCATTCAGTCAGTTAGTAGTCTGTATCTAATGTTTTGTTTGCTAGAACATTATTTGAAGGATAATTTATAACAAAACTGGTGATAGTCTTCAATATCTCTAAAAAAAATCTCTTGTATTTATCCCCATTCAATGTAAATATATTTTTTGTAAAAATAATTATCACTTTTAAAAGTGGTATTCCATAATCTGTAATATGTATTGCAGACAGCAGATCACTGTTGGAAAAGTGTCATCTGTTCTATTTAACATGGTGTGGCAATATAAAGTCTAATTATTTATCCCTAAATAAACAAATTCATTTAAATAAATAAAAAAAATATTACATTTTACATACGGTCTCTGACCGTAAACTAAGCAAAACTTGTGATATGACTGCCAGAGACTTATAAACTACATATACATATTTTTAAGTACATACTTATTTAGATAGTACCTAAATAACACCTAGACACAGAGCAAACACCTATATTCATCACATAAATGTTTGCCCTGGATGGGGATTGAACCCACACCACTTTAATCCAGAAGTCAGGGTCACTAACCACAGAGCCACCCAGGCAGTCAAACATTGCCATAATTGCATGGCCGAAAATTAGTATCACTTATGGTCACAGGACTTTTTTTAGGGTTCCATACTTCAAACGGAACCCTTATAGGATCACTTTGTTGTCCGTCTGTGTGTATGTCAAGACTCTTTATCTTGGGAACACGTAAAGATATCGAGTTGAAATTTAAACTGTATAATTATGTATATATATACCTATGGTCTCTTGCAGTTGTTTAAAAGAAAAACTTAACTTCTCAGTTCGTCGAATATATCGTTTATCATTTAAAAAAGGTAGAGCCGTTAGTGTACTAAAAAACCGCATTTCGACACTCACAAAAATCAAAACCTACAGGGTACTTCTCGTTGCCATAGAACTATGAAATTTGGCGAGAAACATTATCTCAGAGTACACAATATATAGAAATAAATCTGAAAACTGTACATTTTTACTTAAATCACAAAAAAATAGGGCCTCAAAATTCACAAAATATGGGTTCGAAATTCAATGTGTAATTTTCGATGACGAGAAAAGTGAAAAAAAAACTTTATTGTCAATGGTTATAGAGATTTTAACAACTTTGCGATTTTGTGAAATTTTCTGGATTTGTACGGAACCCTCGGTGTGCGAGGCTGACTCGCACTTGTCCACTCGATGTCCGGTTTTTTGATAAGAAAACAGCCACTTGTGTTGGTATTGTGCAGACATGTGCAATAATTAGCAAATTATGGCGAAGTGTCATCTGCGGCTAACTTCTTATCCGCCAAATTATGTGGTGCGGATTATAATACAATATAACAATAATCACCAGCAAATCAGCAATACATATTTACAGATTGAGTGGATCTACTTTTAAATTAGAGTTGTGCTTGTTAGGTCCTAATGTCCTAGAAAGTGTGTTGTTTGACCCTCGGTTTTGTCCGTAGATCTTCCTGCTACTGTTCATCCTGCTGTACCTTTTCTCATTCATGTTAATTGAGAAGTTTCGGCGCCGAGACAGCGACGATTACTTCACGGCTGACGAAGATGAGGTCAAAGTGTATCGGATCAGCCTGTGGCTGTGTACCTTTGCGTTGGCAGTATCACTGGGGTCGGCGCTCTTGCTGCCCGTTTCAATTGTCAGCAACGAGGTGCTCTTATTGTACCCCAACAGCTATTATGTCAAGTGGCTCAACAGCTCATTGATACAGGGTAAATAAAGGTTTTTCTTTCAAATTTATTACTATAGGCCGAATTAAACTTAATGATGTCTGTAAAGGTGCTTACCATCAGGCGAGGTGGTGGTTAAGTGCGTACTTGTTTGCAATAAAATAAAGTTAGCTACAAGCTGTTCAAGTCCCCTCTTCTTGTACTGCTGACTTATTGCTACTCCACAACCTTACGGTACACAAGCCTTATGTACCGTAGACACCATTAATAAAATTAAGAGTTAGATTCAGCCTATACTGTTAAGCTTTCAACTGGTCTTATTGAAAACGTATTTGATATTGCTTTAGGTAATGAACACACTTCATAACTATAGATGCAATATTACTACCAATTTTAACTATGGGAACAACCCCATAATAGTGAAAAAACAGCTGCTTGAAACATCTTGCTGAGAGTTAATGACTTTTTGTTTACGGTACAGCTGAATTTATTTCGCAATATTGAGTGGCCCCATAGTAAATGTTGGTATTATTCTGATGTGATGAATTAACTATTTCCTAATATAGCAACATTCTGTATATTAGAGGTCAATAGCCAAAGCCTAAATCCAGCAGCAGCCATCTATTACATACTATTGTTATGATGAGGTATACATATATGTAGTTAAGATAGGACATGTGATGTGATATTAGAACATTTTTGTATCAATGATCAAAAACTCTGCACCTGTCATGTTAATTTTATTTTTAGTTTTGATACCAAAACCGATCAGTGTACCTATTTGCCTCTTAATAAACCAGCTGATGTAAGTTGGTATGTTCATTGCACCAAGGCTGTTCTGATATTATTTGCTCACCTGATATTGTACAAGTTTGCACAGAATGTGTTTGTTTGCTTAGGTAAAGTGTAATACACTGCTATTGAAGACATGTAGGTACATATATGTATATTTGTACAATATGTACAATGTATTAGGTATTTCAGTAAGTCCAGGCTAAGTTACCTCCACAAAATAAATAGAGATATAAAATATGTACACACTAACTTATGTTTTATGTATATGTATTGTTGATATTGCAATAATTATGTTCCACATAGGTAAGTTTTTTTTGGGTTATCCAGATTTGGTGTGCTAAACCAAAAGGAGGTGTTCATGCCATCATTATAAACAACTTTTAACGGGGCCAAAGCAAAATTCGAGAAAAAAAAAATAAGCTGTTTCATTTTGTTGATTCTGAGTTGAATTTTATTAAGAAACAGCTGATTTTTTTCTTGAATTTTGAGTTGGCCACACAGTAAAAGTTGTTCATAACAATGGACTTAATCACCCTCTTTTTTTACAGGGCACGCATTGTAATATCAACGACGATATACACAACAGCACTAGCTAAGAGATGATTGGTTCTCTAATTATGGTAACTAAACTAAATGCTTGTTCCAGGGCTATGGAACCACGTGTTTCTCTTCTCAAATCTCTCGTTGTTCGTGTTTTTGCCGTTCGCATATTTGTTCTCCGAGTCGTCGGGGTTCCCCGGGACGCGCGGGCTACGCGGCCGCGTCTATGAGACGTTCATAGTGCTGGCGCTACTAGGCGTGGGCATGCTTGGCCTGGCGTATGTCATCTCTGCTTGGCTGGAGGGCGACAGATCGAGCATTGATGCGCTTTTGAGTAAGTATTTATTTTGTTGATATATTCTCTGAGTCGTGGGGGTTCCCTAGGTGGGACGCGTGGGCTCCGCGGTCGGGTTTTCGAGACTTACATAATAATCACGCTTCTCGGCGTGGGCAGCATCGTCTGCTTGGCTGGAGAGCGACTGATCGAACATTGATGTGCTACTGAGTTAGTACTTATCTTGTGGGTAGATATGTTCTCCCAGTGGTCGGGGCAATAGAACGCGCGGGCTCCACGGCCGCATCTATGAGACGTTCCTAGTGCTAGCGCAGCTTGATATGGGCATGCTTGGGCTGGATTACGGCGTATTTGCTTGGCTGGAGGGCGACAGATCGAGTACTGATGCGCTATGTATCGTTAGAGTTACTATATACATACTTTCATAGATCCGAGTGCTTGGCCTCTCATACGTATGTAGTCTGTAGTCTCTAATTGTCGGGAGGGCGACCGCTCGAGCATCGATACGCTGAGTAAGAGTCATCAAGACAGAAAAACGAATAGGGAGATAATAGTCACGATTTTAAGACAACGGTGCTTCTACGATGAACTCATAGCGTAAGATTATACATGCAAATAATCGTGTACATAGAAGCGGAAAAGTTGGCTGTCTAGTGTGCCTCAAAACAACAAATTCAAAGTCGATTATATAAATTACCCTGTTTAAAATAATGGCTATAATAAAATTCTAGTCGTAATCGGAACTTTTTTTGCAGTTCATCAATCTAGTATGTAGTTAGATGTCAGAAAAAAACAACCCATAAAAAAAACATTGTTAGACATACGCCACTGCTTACAGAAAATACGCCTGTTACGAAATCAGAGGAAACCATAAATGTCATTTGCTCAATGACTATTTCCCATCAAACTAATCCTACCAACCAACTATAGCATGTTCTGTGCCATTACTAACAGTAAAAATTGTTTGTCTTTTGTTTGTGGGCAATTGACTGTGAAGAAAGTACGTATAGATCGCTTTGTTTGGCTCCAAACCAACCTGTTTATTATCTGGTCGTATTATCCGACTCTATCACGTAACTGTTTCTAACGAAAACATTGTTATACCTATTGTATCTATAACTCTCTGATTTATGTAGGTACTTTGTATAGTGTTTGTTGCTATATTTATGTATACAGAGTTTGCGGTTATTATTGCTCTAGCTAAAATAGGTAGGCACAGTTTTAGTCCAAAAGAATGAAGAATATTAAATTAAAATTAAATTGTATTTATTGAGCCATTTAAACGGACATGCCAATTAGATTATAACTCACAAATTACATTAAAACACATATTATCTTAAAAATTAATAGGATATCACAAAATATATTGAGCTCTTATATGGAGGCCATAGACCATAAACTAAAAAGATACCACATATTATCTAGATATATGTATGTTGCGTTGTCACCTAAACAATAAATGAAAACGTTGACGTAGAAGCTTTCGTTTCATCTACCTACTAGACTTTATTCTATAGCTTTAACAATAGCTCAACGCGTCATCCTACGCCTTTATTGCCCTTGGGTTGGATTCTGTATTCTAAGGGTAAATATGGGACTTTGTTCGTCTGTGACGTCTGCCTGTCCGACTGCCAGTCTAGCCTTTAATCACAGAGATACCAGAGGGATAATGTGGTTAATCAAGCAAATCTGAAAGAGATGCATTGAATTAATATGGCACGAGTTAGAAAGAGACGTAAAAATATCACAATTCGATGGATTATTTTAAGAGCTTCTTATTCCAATACATATTTGACAGCTTTGGAGCACCTTGGAAAGATTTTCCATGCATTTTTGTGGTTGAGAATAATAATTGTCTCAAGTGACAACATCATTATCGATCTGGTACTATTTGATCTGGACTTTCTTTGACGTTTATCTGCCTGTCCATTTGTCTGTCCCATAGAAAAAATAAATCTTCGGTACTGGCATAAAAGATCGACTCGCTTATGGCCGATTATACTGTACTGTACCAGCTTTTTAATAGTCCACTGCAGGACGTAGGCCTACCCCCGAAGGGTGATTGGGCCATATCCACCACGCTGGCCCAGTGCGGGTTGGTGGATTCACATATGCCATCGAATGCCTCACGATGTTTTCCTTCACCGAAAAGCCAGTGGTGTGAAATTCCGCACATAAATTCCAAAGAAATCATTGGTACGGGACCGGGGATTCGAACCCACGACCTCACGATTGTAAGGCGGGGGTCACTACCTCTAGACCACCACGGCTTCCTCTACACCTCTAGGCCGATTATACATATATTAATAACTTAGAGCTTATTTGAGGATGTTAATATGTCTAACTTAAACGTACCTCTTTCACCGGGAAAATGTTATTCTATTCCGATAGGCCGGCTTATCGGAATAGAATAACATTTTCCCGGCGATTTGAGACTTCTACATTATATGAATGTACTATTTATCTCCCTTGGTATATCAAGGATTGGTTAAAATAAACATGATTCATGAACTCATGATCCCAACGTACATTAAAACAAAATAAGAATTATAGGAAAGCTTATTAGGGTCACTATCATAAGTTTTACTGAACCAAACCTCAGTTCAGATACAGTTAAGAAAAAAGACAACAATGACTCGTTTTAGCTTTTTGCAACCAACAATGTTTAGCTACGCTAGATAGCTTTCTTTCAGATAATGGATTAAAATCTATCGTGCCGTGAAATTGTTTGAGGTATTAGTGAATTCTTCAAAGAGAAATGCGATTGTTTGAAACTTGTTTTGTCTCGTGCATTCTCTGAACTATTTTAGAAATTCAATGTCTATTCATCATCATTTAATTTTGTACCAAACAGATTTCCATATTCCTGATAAAGCGACATGTTTCACGTCAATTAGGTATTATTTTAGATTAACCCTGATTCCGGGGCTATAGAATCGGCATCGGTATCCTCTGTAATAAGAGCCTAGTAGGGAGACCTCTGGGTTCGCAGGTGGTCGGAGATGGGGCTCTAACCATCCAGTCAAACGAGCTTGGGGAACTTGGGTACCTTCATGTAGCCACTAGGCCACATTTCCGTAAAAGTTCAAGCCAAAGTATAGGCTCGAGACGTCGTGAACAAAATATTTTCAGCTCCAATGCCTTTCTCTGGATAAGTATCCCAAAGCTCCCAAGAGCACACAAAGGCAGGCTATCGAGGGAGTTTTACTAATCCCATATACCTAACCCCGTTCCACAGCTAATCAGCCGGGTGTTGTAAAAAATTTCCCCATGTAAAAAGGTAATTTTACATACCTACCAGAGAATTGGCGATAATGTTATTTATATATTGAAAGCAAAACAAACTGCAGGATGCTAATTTCCGGCTATTTTATGTAATTTACTTGTTTGTAAAGTTCCATACCTCGTATAAATATGATGTTTGATTTGTTTATTATGCGAACGGGGTTCCTAGATATGTTATGGTTAAGGATTTTTATCCCACCGCTTTGTCTCCCCTTTCAGCCATAGGACATACACTGTTGGCTGTGACTATTGGTCATAGGCCTCCGCTACAGATCTCCAATAAGACCGGTTGGAAGCGGCTTCCATCCAGCACCATCCAGCAGTCTTAATGAGGGTGAGGAGGAGAACCCGACACAGGTGGCACCTGTCCACGTAGTGGGTGAAACATTGTGCTTGCCGATTCGTGGTCTCCATACGTGGTGTTGGATTTTGAAGTACTATTAATAAAATATAAGTAGATAGATAGATAGATATAGTAGATAGATACAAGGTCCATACCCCCTGCTTATTAATAGTTAGATTTTATGTTTTTTTTTCAATACTCCCCAGGAAATTAAAATAAAAAATGTTTACTAGTAATTTTGTTTTTGTTGACAGATCTGTGGACATATCTGCCTTTCCTGTATTCCTGTGTGTCTTTCGTCGGCGTGTTGATGCTTTTGGGTAAGTCTTATGATCTGACATGCCTAAACGGTTAATACAACCGGGGCCTACAATTTAACGTATTTTCCGAGCCACGGATGGCCTCATTTCATAAATCAATGCTACTAATGTTATAAAAGCGAAAGTTAGTACGTATCGATATTTGTTCCTCTTTTAAAAAACGAATGTCAAGATTCAAGGGTTAGCGTCAATTTATGTATTACTTTTCAATTAAATCTTAATATATATAAATCTCGTGTCACAATGTTTGTCCTCAATGGACTCCTAAACCACTTAACCGATTATAATAAAATTCGCACACCATGTGCAGTTCGATCCAGCTTGAGAGATAGGATAGTTTAAATCTCAAATTATAGTCGCAATTTTAATTTATTTAGCCACAGCAACGCGTGGCCGGTTCAGCTAGTATTTTAGTAAAAAAATGGCTGCCAACATAATGATGTCGCCGTGACAATCCTACTAATATTATAAACGCGAATGTTTGTGAGTATGTATTGTATGGATGTTTGTGACTCTTTTACGTAAAAACTATTGAACGGATTGAGATGAAAGTTTGCTATAGTAATGCTTATAAATCAGAATAACATATGGGCTATAATTTATAAAAATATTGCGTGAAACGAAGTTCGCCGGGTCAGCTAGTAATATATAATTTAATTTGATCGATATTGTCAAAACCTTAATAGTCAACAAGTCGATCAATTTGTTTACGGCGTCGTCGTAGTATGTAAGGCAAGGTGGCAACTGTTACTCCTAAGTTGGTCAGACATTGACCTGGCGGTTCTGTGCTCGTTCTAGATTTTCGGTTGGTGCATTGAACTGTAATACTACGAGTAGGCCTTAAGGAGTTTACACATTACACCGAACCCGCTGAACTATCGACAAGTGACGGTGAGGTAGGCCGCGCGCTGGACTTATTGCTAGAGCAATAAGCTACGCTATACATAATTTATTACTAACTAGCTGACCCGGCAAACTTCGTTTCACGCAATCATACTTCGTACTAATATTATAAATCCGAAAAGTTTGTTGGTTTGTTCCTCTTTCACGCAGCAACGGAGCAACGGATTGACTTGATTTTTGGCATAGATATAGTTCAAGGGCCGGAAAGTGACATAGGCTACTTTTTACTAAAAGGTTCTTGTAACACAAAAGTCAAAATACCACGCGGGCGGAGCCGCGACCAAAGCTAGTATCTTTATAAATTATAGCCGATGTGTTATTCTGATGTGTAAACATTACTGTTGCAAAGTTTCATCTCAATCCGTTTAGTAGTTATGCGTGAAAGAGTAACAAACATCCATACATACTCACAAATATTCGCGTTTATAATATTAGTAGGATTGTCACGGCGGCATGATGTCGGCGGCCAATTTTTTATTAAAATATTTAATTGAGAATCCTACTAATATTATAAACGCGAAAGTTTGTGAGGATGGATGGATGGATGGATGTATAGATGTTTGTTACTCTTTCACGCAAAAACTACTGAACGGATTGAGATGAAACTTTGCAATAATATAGCTTATATATCAGAATAACACATAGGCTATAAATTATAATGATATATTGCCTATGCGGGCGAAGCCGCGGGTAAAAACTAGTAATACATAAATTGACGCTAACTCTTGAATCTTGACGTCAAATCACGGCCCCGTCACCAATTAGTTTTTTTTGGAATTTACGTACGTAGGTATACATATTTTCTCACCATTGGCTTTTCGATTAAGAAAAATACCGTGAGGAATACTGCATAAATTCGTAAAACAGTTCGATGGGAATCCATCAACTTGCACTGGGCCAGCATGTTGGATATGATCAAACGTCCTGTGTGAGTAGGCATATGTTCAGCACCGGACTAAGTGCAGTGCATAATTTTCCAAGCGCTATTTACCAAACCGTATATGCCGAATCAAAATAATGTAATGTCGTCTGCGAAGTTAGCTACAAACTGCATAAATCCTTATCTCTTATATAATCTTATAATTCCTCATCGTCGCTGACATGAACTTGCTTCTGCACAACGACTCGCCTCGTGTTTATAGACGCCATTAAGTTTAATTTGGCCAATACAATGACGCACAAGTATCTTGGTGTGTAGAGTCCATTACATCCGCCAAGCCAAGAGACACCTGTCCGGGCGGACGTTATCAAAGTCACCAATACGGCAATATCTGTTAACTTGTATACCATTTTTAACCAATTATCGCCTCTAACGACCGATACACGTGCTTCGACGGCCTCAATAGGGTTGTCGATTGTGTTATAGTTCTGAATTTTAGTTATACAGGGTTATTCCTTATCAATTACCATCCTTTTAGGGGTTTATTCTGTACATCAAAACTAACAACTTTTGTTCCGCGACTTTCGTCAAAACTCGAAAAAAACGGACATGTGCGAGTTAGGCTCGCACATCGAGGGTCCCGTACAAATCCAGGAAATTTCACAAAATTAGGAAGTTAGTTGTTAAAATCTCTATAATATAACCATCGACTAAAAGTTGTTTTTTTTTCACTTTTGTCGTCATACATCGAAAATTGCACATTGTTAAAATTATTAAAAACCTGTTTTAGCATGTGCTAATGAAGTTCTTTTATATGATACCTTACATGATACGATTTACTCACTTTGAATTTTGAACCCATATTTTTTTGAGGCCCTATATTTTTGTGATTTAAATAAAAACGTACAGTTTTCAGATTTATCTCTCCTATACGTGTACTCTGAGGCAATGCTCCTCGCCAAATTTCATAGTTCTATGTCAACGGGAAATATCCTGTAGGTTTTGATTTTTGTGAGTGTCGAAATATGCGGTTTTTTACGACATAAACGGCTCTAACTTTTTTAAACGATAACTGAGAAGTTTTTTTTTTACACAACTGCAAGAGACCATAGATATACGTATACAGTTTAAATTTCAACTCGATATCTTTTCGCGTTCCGGAGATAAAGAGTCTTGACATACACACAGACGTACAGACGGACAACGAAGTGATCCTATAAGGGTTCCTTTTTTCCGTTTGAGGTACGGAACCCTAAAAATCAGCTGTTCCATACATTTTGTCGCGGTTTAACGATATTTTTCCATGGAAAAACATTTTGTTTCGAGTTTTGACAAAATTCGCAGAATGGTTAGTTTTGATGTACAGAAGCCCCTAAAAGGTTGCTAATTGATTAGAAATAACCCTGTATAAGCGGGATTAAATTGTTTAGGTAATTGTTTATTGAGATACAAACTAGTTACACCAGTTACAGATATCTCACAAAATAATTATCGGAAATAAATCGTAAATAGCATTTTAAGAATTAAATAATAGCGATATATGTATGAAGTATCTGTAGGAATGTTTGTATGTCCCTCGTTCCTTTCATATGTACGTAAATTTTGATGAGAGATTTTCTTGGGAATTTATCGATTTCTTTTTTTTAGGGTTCCGTACGTCAAAAGGAAAAAACGGAACCCTTATAGGATCACTTTGTTGTCCGTCTGTCCGTCTGTTCGTCTGTCCGTCTGTGTGTATGTCAAGACTCTTTATCTCGGGAACGCGTAAAGATATCGAGTTGAAATTTAAATTGTATACTAATTGTATCTATGATTTCTTACAGTTGTGTAAAGGAAAATCTTCTCAGTTATCATATAAAGAAGTTAGAGCCGTTTATGTCGTAAAAATCCTCATATTTCGACACTCACAAAACCTACAGGGTACTTCCCGTTGACATAGAACTATGAAATTTGGCAAGAAGCATTGTCTCAGATACACATATAGAAATAAATCTGAAAACTGAACATTTTTGTTTAAATCACAAAAAATAGGGCTTCAAAATTCACAAAATTTGGGTTTAAAATTCAAAGTGCGTAAATCGTATCATGTAAGGTATCATATAAAAGAGCTTCATTAGCACATACTAAAACAGGTTTTTAATTAATTTAACAATTTTCAATGAATGACGAGAAAAGTAAAAAAAAACTTTTGTCGATGATGATGATTATGAGTATAGAGATTTTAACAACGTTTTTTGGATTTGTACGGAACCCTCGGTGTGCGAGCCTGACTTGCACTTGTCCGGTTTTTTTATTGAGTTGTATTTTTGAACCAATATCAGGGATTGTTTAAATCATTCATTTAGTTCTTATGTAACTTATTAGGGTCACGGGCTCAGCTGAAGGTTGACAACCCTTATAGAATTGTTATCGCGACCACGTTTTCTTGTAATAATGTTACAAAATAATCTTTTGGTGCTATCGCAACGCCAGATAATTAATCCCTTCTTCGAATTAAATTAGGCCTATAATACACTACATGTCTCTGTAGATATTATCATTCTGGGAGTTTAGATCACAGCGACTCCTGTTAAAATCGCCAAAAGTTTTATCGGCAAAAATAAATGTTTTTTAGGTAGTTTTTATTTGAAATTCAAATCAGACGGAATAATTATGTGATAAAAAATAATGGTTAAGGGCACCTTTTTATTTTTTTGCTGGAAATGACAAAGACAGACAAGAGCAATGGTTTGGACATTTGGGATTTTCAAACTTTAAATGGCGGTGAATGGCCAAGCCTTACCAATCATAAAGTGATTTAAAAAAATACTTAAAAAATTTCCGACGATCCAGAATTACACATTTACCCACGATAACATAAATGTGTAATTTCGTACTGAATTCATTTTGATCGGGTTGAGAATACGAGAAGTTTATTCTAGTACAACTACGTCTACATAAAGTCCTACTAGGCGTAGTAAGTTACTCTTATTCATGTAAACATACCCTTAATGCTATTAATTAAACGATATGTAATCAAAACTAATAAATGTTTATTTATTGGTATCAATAATTGATAACAGAAACCAATCCAAGGATAGTAACTAACAACTAGTACCAAAATGCAATCAAAACAATTACTAAATGCATGTGAGAAGTAGAAACTACATTTTTTATAGATAAATATATCGATTTTCGCACTTTATCGATAGTCTTACTTATTTCTTCCTTGACTTGGTTTTACTCCGTCCGCAGTTTTGGTAAAATAATAAAATATAACTCTATGCAGCTAAAAACGCAGTAGTATAAATATAAAAACAAACTAGATCCTATTAGGAATGTCATTGACCTAATTACTAGATAGATAAACCTAAAGCCATGTATTCACTGAGCAACAATTGTCTGTATCAGTAACAAAATCTACGTGTTTCTGAAACATAAATGAGGTTTCAGAGACAATTATTTTGTTTCTGTAAACACTACGAGAACACTACCGTGTGGTAACGGAAACAAATCAGTTCCTGAAAACATCTTCGTGATGTTTCAGGAATTGTGTATCCGAGACACTGTTGCTCAGTGAGTGGCTTAATAGTACATGCGTGAGTTCATCGTAGTTGACAAACCTACACAAATGTTGTATTGGAGGGGCTTTCTACAATTTAATACTTTGTGAGCGTGGAAAGCCACTATGTCCTACTGGAATGAAACTTAGCCTTTAAGGAGGCGTTTTTAATCATTGCGCAATGTTATGGATAGTGATAAATCAAATCAACTAATCGCTATCACTGTCACAGGCTGGTTCTTCTATCTCATACTCCTGGTCTTTCTTCTCCAAGTAAGTAGTAGTAAGATCTTCATGCTGCGGGAACGTCTGCATCAGCTCTTGTCTGCATTCTTCATACTTCTCAGTTTCCTCTAATTCTTTGTACGCCTTGGTCTTGTAAAGACGAGCTTTGTAGGAGTTCTCGTTGATGCGTAGTGCCCAGTAGCAATCATCGAAGACCTGAAACAAATAGATCAATTGGTTTAGTAGGTTAATTGATATAGATACGAGTATTACTTCGTACCACGTACCTACTTTGTAGTTTTGAACCTATTTGGTTGATGCCCGAGAGTTTCGATGTTTCGTTTGCGTTTAACTTTCTTCGTCACCTTTCTAACAACGCGTCTGCTAAGTTCATTATAAACTAACGTACCTACTTCGTCGTGAAAGACAGTGAGTGCGAGATATCTCTTCTAAAATGATCAGTCACATTTCACTTGTTTGAATGCCTCATTAGTTATACCCTATGTCTTACTAGGTGTGGTACATTTTCATTACAATAAAACATTTTACAATCAGTTTTATTCATCTAATAAAAATAATAAAAGCCAAGCTGGGGTACCTAATGGTAGATTTTTAAACTGGAGATCCTGGTTTAGAATATTTTCGTTTAAGGGCTAGGTCTGTACATATTTGTTGATAGCCGTTAGCTTAAAACGGCGAAGGAAAAGAACGGGAGAAAAACTATGTCAAGTCTTGTTTTCAAAGATATCTAAGTATGTGAATTGGGTCTCCTTGTTTGACTATGGCGTTACCCTTCTCGTAACGGGAATGGCAGCCCTATGCTTTGAACAGTGCAATACAAGGGCGAGACAAGACACAGACACAACTATTTAAACCATTCCGATAGTTAATTAATCATTGTTATTCTCTAGTATAGATTCGCTAACACGCATAGACTGCATTGTCTTCATGTTTGTTTGTTCTAAACACTCCAATAAATAGCGTATCATACCCACGTAATGTGCTGTAATGCTACTCGAGCCAATACCGGCGGCACCACGTGGCTTTTGGCTCAAGTTCACGACGAAATCGCTAATATCGATAACAATTACAAATATTGAGGATAATGACTCATGTGGAAAGTAGGATCTAGAAATTACACATTGGATATTACGTAATAACAGATATGTTATCAATATTATTATTATTTATCATTGTTAATAGATATCTCACTGGGATTATTGCAGCTGTGTGCTAATCAAGAAAATGCACGATTAAAACCTGTTGCTAGCAAAGGTGTTCACGAATTCTTTATAATTTGCCGCATGTTTATCAAAACGATGTTGAACTTTAACTCTACAATAGGCTCGATTATGGTGTCACCATCTAACTAGCTAACCGACTTAAAATCCTCTAATTTTCTAAAAATCCTAACGCTATTATGGGGAGACCAAATTAGAACTGTCAAAATCAAATTTTAAATCGAATGAACGAAAACCAACTAAATCTAACTACATTTAGAAAATTAGGCGATTTTGGTATTATGGTAGCACAATTTTAGAGCTGTCATACGTCATCTTTAGGATTTTTAATGAATTGAGGTTATGTTTTTAACCAGTACCGAATTAGATGGTGTTTAAAAATAATTAAGCTCAAAAGTAAGTTATAAAGAAGAAATGCTGCGTTTTTCTCCAATTAAATGTACTTAGTTACATTTAACATAGCTGATGGTGTTCCTATAAATATTGATTAGTTAGATTTTATGTGAGTCGCGATCACAAAAAATGTTGAAACTGTCTTATAATTATTTTCAGCACAAACTAGAATGATGCTGGACTTGACGATTCAAATTAATCCACCGCATCTTACCGACCACATTTTTGTTGAAACAGAGAAAGGACAGACATTTGTGGTAAGCAAAGGTAATATACTGACCTAGTTACATTTCTGTCCATACGATTTAATAATCCGTAGGATTACACTGGATGCAAGCCGCTTCCAATCGATCGTATTGGAGATCCATAGGGGAGACTTATGTCCAGCAGTGGACGTTATAATGGCTGATGGATGGATGGAATGTATTAATAGGTAGTAGTTATTTAATTATAATAAGCTATCCATGAAATCCAATTAGAAATGAGGATCTGCGAACCAAAGTAATATAGCTCCGTGGATTGACAAGTTGAATTAGCTGTGGGCAGGGCCGATAGTTGAGCAACTGACGGAGTCAAGAAGTTCTCAAATGAACATCACAATGCGGCAAGAGCATTAGTGCAGAGTAGGATGTCAAAGTGGACAGATGTTATCAAGACCGCATGATTGTACTAGATGTAAGCCACTTCCATCTAGTATTAGGATATCTCTAGGGGAGGCCTATGTCAATAATATTTTTTCTGTGGACTTGCCTATGACAGTAGAAATGTGCTTTAGACAAACTAAAAACCCTATTTGCTAAAACATACCTAGGACCCTAGAACTTCTTGGCTGCTGTGAAATATGCTACAAGAAGCCCAAAACCCAATCCTGACCTCAGTCAGCCTAAAAGCAGCATGAGGATTGGGTTTCACATAGCTTTCAGCTAAATCCACAGCCGCTAAGAAGTTTCATTCAGCCTTTATCAGTGAGAATAGTGAAATATTGCACTAGGGTAATAACTGTATTATGATCATTATTACACTCTATGTTTCAAATAATTATGTAGTAGTTATACACATTTTATTTTATTTATTTGGGATAACAAACAATAGCACAATTTACATTACAAGAAAACAATTAACCAAATACATTAATAAATGTGCCACCAACTACATTATCCACCATTTACTAAATAGCAAATGTCTTTGCTGGCGTGGTTTTCTAAGTACATACATAAATATATTTCAGTAATAATTTTGAAAGTAATTATACCATATTTTAACAAATATAAACCAAGTATTTTATTTTAGTAAAGCTACCTCTCACAGCTTTTTTAAATCTAGTTTCAGACAAAGCAAAAATATCTATATCTATGAAATGTCTATTTTGATCTATTAATTTAATTTTCAGATACCTTTGATGACTAACAAGACTTGGAAATAGTTGGCCCCAAATATTATGTAATCATCACCCTAATTCGATCATCGTGTCATGACTTCAACCAAGAGCCATAATGAGATTGTTATATCGGCTAAATTACCTAGTTGATATCAAATTGCCACCAAGTGCATGTATGATACATATTACAACCGAGGTGAAATATATGATAGACTATTGATTATATTGTGGTTTGCATTTTTCCTTGGCAGGGCAGAGCAAAACAACAGAAAGAAATAAGAAAAGATTTAATTCAATACAAAAATAAAGTCATTCAATTACCCATCAGCTTTATTTTACCTATCACTTGACAAAGGTAGTTATTTTAATATTCAGGTACAAAGATATTTGAGTATTTTTAGTAAGCTTAACCCATTCAGCGCCGAGCCCGCCCATCGGCGGGCAATTTTTTTTAACTTTCACGCCGAGACCGCCCATGGGCGGTTTGATTTTAAGCTGCAATAACTTTACGAAATAACGCCAGAAAGTAATGAGATGATGTGTAATGATTTGTTTCTATAAAATTTACTGGCAACTCAAATGGCCTGCTGATATTTGAAGTTTTGAAAAAAGCCAATTCTAATCTGACATGCCGAGCCCGCCTTTGGGCGGGCAAGATTTGATTTCACAAGTCACAAACCTTTTGTAAGATTTAGTACGACTATCAACTATTATTAAGTTTTTACATGCTCGCTACTTCTTGAGCATGGATTTCGTGTACAAAAATAAAGTGTTATCCTCTATTTCACATATAGGTGTAAAAATTGTATAAATATACTTTGTAATGGTTTAAAAATTGTATTTATTGGTTTAATGTAATTAATCATAATAGACGTCAATATGTTATTTAAAATACAACAAATCTAAGTTGGTCGTTGTCATGGATGTTTTTTTTTTAAAGTTGAAAGGATGTTTTTTTTTAAAGAAACTGACTAGGTTGGCGCAACAAGCCAGTGAGTCGTGGCCTCCGATATTAAGTACAGTTAAATTATGGTAAATAAAGGCTGTACGTTACTTGAGAAATGTCATAGTGTCCTTTATAAGGCCTTTTTAAATTAGAACATATGTTATGGTTAATATTGTTTGAAACGATGTCGTGTTTAACCGTGCATCCACACTTCATTTCCTTTTTTTTAGCAACACTCTGCAACACGGTAACATATTGTAACATTATATGGCTGTTTGTTGATTGTAACTCATCGCGTCAGTCCATACCCCCAGTAACATAAATTAACAAAATATAACAAACCGAACGATCCACGCATGTTGACGGATGTTGCTCACAAAATTATTAGATCTACAAAAAGTAACAGCGGTGTGGCTTCTTAGGGTTCTGATTACAGTTGTGGAAAAATACTGAGGAACAAAATTTATAAACAAATTTCCAGAACGTCTCTTGCTTAAAAAAACCATATGCCTTCGACATAGAGTTTATATTGGCCTGATACGTCCCAGACGTCGTATTGCAAAAAGTGCCGGCCGGGCCAATAAACAAAGGGCGGCTCTTTTTAGGCGTTCGCGTTATCTTAAGTCAAATGAACCTTTTCTAAATAAAAAATAACAATAGGGTGCGCCGGCGTACCTCGTACTTTACTATTTTTTTAAATCACTTCTGCTTTGTTGTTCTTAGTAATCAGACGTATGTTCCGTTCCTACTCTTTGCTCTTCCGACGATATTCGCTTGCGTACCTGGACTGTGATCTAATCTTGAATTTATGGTGACTGTGGCATGTATACCTGGATTTTGTGATTTGCTATATGTGACGTTATTGAACTGTGCACCTGGATTCCCGTGATTACATTTTTGACGACTACGGCCTGTAAAACTGGACTCCGAGATATCTTTAGTTGCTGTGGCTTAAAATAGGTAAGTTTTTGGTCTTAATCTTTACATAGTCTTTACAATGTATGATTTGTTCATCGTTTCCTATTGAAATTTTACACGTGTATTTCTGAATACCTCGGCTAAACTAAGCACCTTAATTTAAAAATGTAGACGATAAATAAATATATAGTTTAAAGGTTAATATATTATACAAGAAACCGTAATAAAACAGAAAACTTAAAATACTAACTAAAACTATTAAAAATACTTTAAAGGTTTAAATGTGGTTATATAAGCCACTGGCAAGTAATGCGGGTCTTTATTATATGAATGCATGTTTGTGCCATGACGAGGCGAAGCAAGGAAGGCACAATAGACAGCACGGGTGTTACAAAAACTGATTACGTGCAGTGGCATACAATGCTTTTTCTACTACCACGAAATAACATCATATTTTCCGATAATCCTACTAATATTATAAATACGAAAGTGAGTTTGTTTGTTTATATGTTACGCTTTCAACTTTTCAACCGATCATCACGAAATTTTGCATTGTCAGGGGTACAGAGAAGGACATAGTGTACTAAGTATATAACCGCGGGTAACACCGCGGGGCGCAGCTAGTGATTTATAAATTTTAGTTGCTCTTCACTTCATAAAAATTTCATGCCATGTTTCGTATTTTTTCTTTAATTTTTCAGATAATAAATATTTTATCTTCTTCATTGCCATTGCAGTTAACTTCTCTTAAATTATTGCTCGTTTTTGTAAAAAATATTTATCAATGTACGTATGTAAATTAAAAATGGTGTGCATGATTTTTAGATTACTGTTTTTTTCTAATTGGAATAGCTAAGCCTCGTTTCTTGTATAATCTCGAAAGATGCCATGCGTAATGTTTCGTGTGGAGAATACCTGGCCCCCTATTCGGGGAAATGAGATAAAAATCTCGTCTCGAAAAAAACTCGAAACTCGAGATTTCCTATTCTCAACGATAGAGATCGAGATATTCACATAGTAATAATTACGATCTCTATCGTTGAGAATAGGAAATCTCGATTTTCGACTTTTTTTCGAGATGAGACTGAATCTCGAGTTGCAAGAATAGCCCTCCTGTTCCTACATGAGTTTCATACTATAACTCATATATCCCTTCATACTCATTAAATAAGCACTTTTAAAAGTGGACATCTGTCGCGCGGAATAATTTTTGCGAGAGCAAAACTATCATTTACCACCATCTGCTTTCAGGAAAACAATGGATCCTCAGCCATCTACTTCACAGTCAGCTGCTGTTCGCGATGGAATTGATGATACCTTGGCTACCTGGGACTCTGCCTACCTCGCTAACGAGGAAGTTGTGCATAACGAGGGCTTATTATACGACACCGACGAACTCTATGGAATATTGGCGGATAGTGTCGATGACACGCTGGACACGCTGGAGAATGGCAGTCAGGGCATCGGAACAGAAGCACATAATTTGTCCTTGTGTGAAGACCCCTCAAGCGATGACGAAACTGAGAACGTAACAACCACCCACGAATGGCATTATGGAAATGCGCCAAACACCAATAATTTGGAATTTACAGCGACTACTGGATTGAAAGTCGACATGTGGGAGAAAGAGCCGATAGATTTTTTTTTTATGATTTTATGTCCTTCGATTTTAAATTTGATTCTAACATGCACCAACAGGTATGGAGAGGAATTAAAAAATACGGCTTCTGCTATGCACAGTAGAATGAAAGAATGGCGGCCAATAGACATGGAAACGTTAAAAACTTTTATTGGGTTGGTCATTCATATGGGGACTATACAATATAATAGAATGTCAGACTACTGGAAAACGCATTATTTATTCAAAAATGATATTTTTAGAAAATACATGCCCAGAAACAAGTTTTTGAACATAATGAGAGCATTGAACGTCCAAAACGTGGCAGGAAACGCAAGCTTAAATAAAATTAAATCTTTAATTGACGAAATAAATAAAAACATGAAAAATGTTTATCACCCCACTAGAGAAATTACAATTGATGAGTCACTGATGTTATGGCGAGGAAGACTAAGTTACCGCCAATATATAAAATCAAAAGCCAGTGGATATGGAATAAAATTTTATAATTTAGCCGATAATACAGGCACAATTTTTAAAACACATTTATATGCTGGTTCAAAAGATCCTTTAGTTTCTGGGCGCGGACATACCAATAAAGTTGTTCATTTACTAATGGATGGCCTTAAAAATATAGGCCACTCGCTCTACGTGGATAATTTTTACTGCAGCATTCCTCTCACAAGAGATTTATTAAACAGTGGCACATTTTGCACAGGGACACTAAAAATGAATAGACAGGGGAATCCTAAAGAATTATTAAAAACAAAAATTAAAAAAGGCGAATGCATAATACTGCATGATAACAATAATATAACTTTAGCAAAATGGATGGATAAACGGGAGGTGCTGTTTCTTTCAAGCGAGCATAATAGTGTCTTAGAAGAAGTAAGAACTCGTAATTAAATATAATAAATATATGCGAAACGTGGATAAACATGACCAAATGCTGTCATATTATACAGGTGAACATAAATCAATACGTTGGTATAAAAAGGTAATAATTCATTTGATTGAAGTGTGTTTAATTAATTCTTACCAATTATTCAAATCAGAAAAAAATCTGAATATTAGTTTATACGACTTTCGAGCAAATATTCTGGAAAGATTGTTGCCACCTGTACATCCACATGAGGAAATACCTCTGGCGATTTGTCCAATACATTTCCCTAAACAAATTACTAAAGAACCAAATAGTCGGCGGGCAAAAAGGAAACAGTGCCGACAATGTGCGAAGCAAAAAAAACGTGTAGACACGATATTTTACTGCCCTAATTGCCCTGATCAACCAGGACTCTGTTTAAATTGTTTTAAGCCATACCACCGGTACTGATCTATGTTCAAAGACAGCCCTTAATGTGAATGTGATGTGAACGAGTGATCTTATCAAAACATAAAAAATATCTCTTTATGTACAATTTTAGGGTTGTGATACAAATTGTGTATAAGTGATTAAGATGTTAATTTGCAAATAAAAGTTAGTAAATTATTTAAATTTGTTTTATTTTACTTTAATGTTTATTCATATTATAAGAGAGCGCAAAAAGTTAGATGACATGACTTATTTCAGTTTTCTTTATAATTATTTACAAGAATTTCGACGTCATTTAGAAATTCCATCAGACGATTGTTTGGCACATTCTCCACTAGGCGCCTAATGGAAATAGCTACCAAATTTTTTTTACAATTGCATGGAGACAATCCAATATCTTCTTTAGTCTGGGTACTTGCATCTTCTGTTTGTCTGCTGCTAATCTTCTTTATCTTCACTTTTATTAGTCGTTTGATTTCTTCCATATTATTGTCAGTATTCAATTCAGTTTTACTGTCTGAAAAAAAAGAACTATTTAATTATTACCTAAAATGAAACCCTTATAAGATAAAAAAAATATTTTATATGTACCAATTTTTTACTAATTTAATGCTGTAGGTATACAAAAAAGTTGACAACACCTGACTTTTAATTAAAGCCCATAAATGTACAGTTTTAAATAGATTTTGGATTCCTTTATATAAAAATTAGCTAAATTACACAGGTTTACATGGTTTCGTTTCAATCAACTGAAAGTTATGACTTACCTTCAGGCTCCATTACTATTTCAGCTAATAACGAATAAAACTGTCACACGATTGCCACAAATATCACAGAAAACTGCACATATACGCTTTACGCACGGTACAGTACATGTAAACTGAACATATCAAACGATTCATGTCGGAATCTGCAGCTTCATGCCGAAAACGCCAATGGGCGGGCAAGGATACATAATCGAGATGCTGGGACCGCCGATGGGCGGGCTGCATAGTGCAGTACGGCGGTATCTGGGTAATATCGTTACTTTTCAGAAAGGCGGTGAATGGGTTAACAAATAACAGTCCAGTAAGAGATTTAAGAACCTATCTTAATACTAGATATCACAAGAAGGCCACGTAAATTATAAAATGTTTTCTTCGATAATATTCAAATTCATTTATTTTGTGTCTTATTTACAAGTCAGGTTACAATATTATATTATAATATATTTATATCAATTAGTAGAATGTAACAAAACAACCACTTATTTACTATTAATAATAAAATGTAAAGTATAGCATCATATATGTTGAATCACAAAACTTGGCACATGTGATGTTAACTACAGGCTCCCAATCCTGAAGCTCACATAGCATCTGTGTGAGGATTTAGGTTATCCATAACTCTAACATAGCTTGGTAGGGAGAAGTGTACCAGCCGAACATAACAGCTACCTAGTTGTATGACTCGGTCTATTTATACAATAATTAAGGACTTTTTTAGGCTATATCAAACTTCTTAGCTGCTGTGAAGTTAGCTAGGAGCTGGGAAAAACCCAATCCTGACAATCTCACATAACAGCTGCTGCATAATAGCTGAGGGTTAGGTTGTCTGAAGTTTTAACACATATTCTGCAATTTCACATATTCAGGGAGTTCGCCTTCTCATGGTTTGTCCGAGTACTTGTTGTTGTATAGGAGTCTGAATTTTCCATAAATAATAAGCGAATAGCTGCCTATTTACAGCCTGTTTCGCTTAGAAACTGCTCAAAAAGCCGTGTATAGTACACGGCTCTGCATTCTTGTCTTGTCACGATCGATTACGATTAATTCGTATAAATATATTCCTTGTCCGCCACAGCAATATGTGTGATAAAGCCTTGAGCTCCTCTTTATTCATGTTTTACGCTGGCAGGTCTATTATTTACCGTAAGCTGAGTAGCAAAACGAAATATTAAATAAAACAAAACCATTGTTTTGTAAAATAATAGTGCGAGTGTTGCCACAATATGAATTAAAAAAAAGACACGGCTTTACTTTTGTACCGGTATTTTACGTTGTTGTTTTGTTTTGAATGTGATGAAATACGTTATACAAACGATCTTCGTAAAGTTTTATATCGCGGAAATGAATATTTTTTGAAATTACGCATTTCATACGTTTTTGATTAACAACAACATTAAGTTACCCAGAGCTAAAATCCTATTGACGGATGGTTGTTCTACTAAAAAAACCATTTGCGCCGCATTTGGGCGCTTACGCTGAACGCTTTCAGTGGCTCTATTTCTGATTTTCAAACGTATAAGGATTAACTTTGACAGATAGTATGAAAAATCCGCAATATTGCGTAGGTATTTTGACCTAGCCTTCTCCATACAAGTTTCATAAATACTCACGTCAAAAATAATGTCCCTGAGACTCTATATCTGTTCTTTGAACGGCTTGTACGTATACGAAACTTCAACAGCTGATCGTATAAAAAATCTGTAAAGTTACGTTTACGTCATTGCCTTCTCCATACAAGTTTCGTAAGCCAAAATGGTAAGCCAATACGAAAGTCAAAAACGATGCCCCTGGGGTATGATTTTTGAGTTGAGAACGCTTCGCACGTATTCGGAATTTTGACCATATTGTATGGAGAATCCGTAAAGTTGCGTATACGTCCTAGCCGTTTTCATACAAGTTCCGTGTACGGTCGTGTACGAAACTCGAAAATTATACTTTCGTACGACTCGGACGTGTAGGGTAGGGGGCTTGTACGGAGGAAGAATTAACTTTACGGATTCTTCATAAAATCTGTGTAAGTTCCGTATACCTACGATTAATACGTTCGAAGTTAAAAATAGAGCCCTAATAAATACTATTATAAAAATTGTTTAAGCAATAATACATTTGTGGAAGTGGTAATTAACTTGTAACACTGACTACCTCTTTCTTTCTTTTTAAATCGACGTAGCCATAGATAACATCAAAAAAATGAACAAAATCATCGTCAAACCGGTCGCTTGATGGTGTGTTTCCATTATATTTTTAAGTACATTTTTTTATCTATGAACTTCCTTTAGGTGAACTAAACAGAGTTAGCCATCGTTCAATTTTTAACTAGGTGGTGTTTTCATAATAGCAGTTTCTCACTAATTAACTTAAATTTAAACAGTCACTAAAATTTTAGAACTTTTAAGTGGTGCAACCATAATCGAGCCTTATGTCTAGTATTTTCTCTGCATCTTCTAAAACCGGTACTTTCGTCTAAAAATAGTAGGTAGGTACACGTTTCTTTAGCCTGCCGAGATTATAGTTTTCGAAACTAGTCGTTTTCGGGTTTTATTTGTGTCTAATTTTTTAATTACTTAGTTAATTGCAGTTCATTTTCTAAATTGAGAAATACCTTGTCATAGTTCTTCAGTTTGATGTTCGTCAAAGCACGGTCACAGTAAAACATGGCGTTGTCTTTAACTTGTTCTATGGCTCGGTTGTAGCAAGATAGAGCTTTTTCGTATTCCCCGCGTCGAAATGCTTTGGTGGCTTGGGTTTTCAAAGTGTCTGCCTTTTCTTGGCGAATTTTGCGATCCAAAGCGCGTCTATCTGCGTCCTTGCTCATCTCTGCCATCCACACATCTTTATCAACTGCACCCTATAAAATATTTATGCATTATTAGTCTTTGAGCATCGTAATAATTATTCTATATTTAGCAATTCACAATAAATCATTCAATTAACATTGCATTACAAAGGAATGGTAATCAGAATCGTTGGTAATTGAGTTCACATTCGTCGAATCGTCCGAGACGTGTTTAATTAACAATATATTAAAATTATCGCAGTGATCCTAGAAAGAGACGGGAACACAGATAGAGAGAATATATATAAATCGACGACAATATACATTGAACTCTTCTAATTGAACTTGAAATAGAGGTCACGGTTCTGTTATGGTTCTGATTCTGTTATTAGAACTTAGGTAATCGGAATTCAGCGTATACTGCATTATAGAGTTGTTAAGTGTGTTATGTAATTTGCAAGCTCGTTTTCCACATTTGTTGATATGTAGTTCATACAAGTATTTTTAGTTATTTTGATGCAAATAGCGATGAGAGTCACGCGCCTTTGTTGATCTCTCAGTCGCTGTCACGCTTGCATTCGTCGCTTAGTAAGACAGTACTAATTCGGAAACGTGGAAAATGCACGATTTCCCTACACTAAAAGATTTCCCTTGAATATTTTCTAAACGGACTGCAAATAGAAAGAACATATCTGCATCTTCACGAGGTTGATGTTTATTTATAGAGAGACGCGAGCCAAATTGCTTTCTCTGATAAAACATACAATAGCCTGTCTGCACGCGCAACGCCTGTTTTATGTACGCCGTTTGTAAACAAATTGAGTCTATCATGACCCGTTTTAAACATCTGTCTTCTAATAAGTCTAAAATACTCTGGTATGTTTCTAAAGCGTGCTAATGACTACCGAATTTACACCGCGCTCGTAGTAGCGAATCGCAGCTTGCTTCAAATAAAAACATTACGTGGGAAGCCATTTGTTAATCTACGACAATTACACTTGTGATAACCCACTTGTATGAGTATTATTAGTACTATGCAATTACATGCACTAATGGCGATTTTAGTATCAGCCATTCGTTGGAGGAAACTGCGTATATTTAAATTTATAAAATGTGTTTTAAATTGGTATTTCTGGACAAACATAGGTATCTTTTAGGTAAGCGTGTGTAGTAAGTAAGACAGTGTGTAGTCAAACGCAAACCTATACGAAATAATCGGCCAAGTGCGAATCGGACTCGCGCGCAAAGGGATCCGTACCGTATGAAAGCCCCCTTTAATATATTTAATTTTAATTTAACTAGGTATTTCAGTATTTTTGAAGAGAATATACAACTTAATATTCTGGAAATGTTTCAAGCATCTTCCGGTTGCCGTCATTAATATCAAGTAAAAAATCACGTTTCTCGTATGGATGACCCCCTTGAACCGCCATGTTTTTAGTATTTATTGTTATAGCGGCAACAGAAATCGTTTATGTGTTACAGCTTGGTAACAGATAGACAGACGGACAGGGGAGTCTTAGTAATAGGGTCCCGTTGTTACCATTTGGGTACGGAACCCTAAAAAAACAAGTAGATTATGAACAGTTACATTAGTTACCGTGTCTTTATTCTCGATAGTTTCAAACGCTTTCTGGTTAATGACGGTGCGGTCGTCCTTGACTTTCATCTCGACGTTTTCGTCAACGATGACTTTGCCCTCGAGGTAATTGTCGGCCAGTTTGTGAGCCGCGTCTGCCCTGGCCTTGTCTCCACTGGCCATATCCCTCACTAGCGTGGTGACTTGCCCCACTCGGGTCATGAAATTCGCCCATTCTTCGTTCAGTTCCACTTTCCCATCGGCTTTCAATGCAGGATTAAGTAGCACGTCGTACTGTGCTTCTTCTTTTTTCACCGACTTTTTACCCTTCGCTTTCCTGACGCTCATTGTAAAAATGCTAATAAATCGTCGATTTTCTCAAAGAAATTGTGCTGCTTGGTGTTCGCGGCTTTTGTTTACGTTTCAATGTCAAATTGACGTAACGATGTTCATAGCAACCGTTGTCAAGTGAGTTAGCGTCGACCTCTTTTGGTTTAGCTATTTTCGTTCATAGAGTATACAAAGGTTGATACGAAAAGGTAAACCTCAACAAAAACATGGCATTTATAAAGTATATCAACAGCAACAGTTTTTCAGTAAAAAGTTGTAAGATCAATGTAAACACTCAGTTTATTAAAGCTGGAAACATACTATCAGACGCGGCTCACGGACGCGACTGACAGCCGCGACCTAGACTATGAAAGTACACTGAGCCGTGCACACTATCGGACATAAGTCGCGGACGTCACGTTCGGACGTCCGAGAGCGATCTGGCACACCGGATGTTTTAAGACTGTGCACATTGCTAAGTCGCGGCTGTCAGTCGCGTCCGTCAGCCGCGTCCGATATTATGTTTCCGGCTTTATTCAGTACAAGTTGGATAGATGCGCCCAGATAATGCCCACATCATTAAACATCATTGGCCCACATAGACTGCATAATTAATTCGACTTGTGTTTACATTTGATCTTACTACTTTTTACTGAAAAACTGTTACTACTGTTACTGATATTTAGCTATTTTCGTTCATAGAGTACAATAATTATTTTTTGCAAAAAATGGCATGACCGACTTCAACAGTGTACAGAATTCGCGTACAGTTTACACGAATCGATGTAGCATTTTTCACATTATTGTTGATTTATCAAAACTGGCTTTTCCGATTTCGATAAAATTTATTTGGGACCAATTTCGAAGTATACTTACTCAAAAAATAAAAAAACGAAATTGTCAAAATCGGACCACTACGTAAAAAGTTATGCGTCGAATTGAGTACCTCCTCCGTTTCGTCGGTCAACAAGATTATTTTTTGCAAAAATTAGCATGACCGACTTCACCTATGTACAGAATTCGCGAATATTTCGCACGGATCGATGTAGCATTTTGCACATTATTGTTGATTTATCGAAAATGGCTCAGCCGATTTCGATAAAATTTAAATGGGACCAATTTCGAAGTATTCTCTTTCCAATAAAAAAAGAATTATTGAAATCGGACTACTACGAAAAAAGTTATGCGTGGTTATACATAAAAAAAAATATACGCGTCGAATTGTATACCTCCTTCGGTGGTTCGTCGGTCAAAAAGGTAATTATAGAGCTGAGCTTACAGACAATATAATAATTAGGCCACGTGCTATCAACACACTAAACAAGTAGCGGGACTGTAATAATGGAGGCGCAATGCCAACTCTATTGGGTATCTACTCGTATGATCAATAGAGGTTCATTTATCCAATTATTTAGAGCGCTGGTTGCGTCTATCAAATATTTAGCTCCTAATGGTTCCAAAGTTCACAAAGCATATATTATATATTTTTCAAGCTGTCTGTGTGATGTGAGTGTGTCGTAGGAATATTGTCAAGACCTTGTGACCGTGAGAAGGTCACCGTATGTCACATACTGAAGTTTCTCCACAGTGTTATATGTTTAGTTAAATTATATTATACTAGCTGTCGCGGCGAACTTCGTTTCACGCAATATCTTGAATTATAGCCTATGTGTGATTCTGATGTATAAGCATTTTATAGCTATTGCAAAGTTTCATCTCAATCCGTCCAGTAGTTTTTGCGTGTAAGAGGAACAAACATCCATACATATAGACTTTCGCGTTTATAATATTAGTAGGATTTCTCTAAGCGATTGCAGGCTCGAAGCTTTTTTCAGCAAGGGCTTTATTTTTGACCCGATAGCTCTCTAGGATGTAAGCGTGACCTAATTGGCCACGACCTGCAGCATAACATTGACTGGAAAAGTAATTTTCTATCATTTCAAAATTTGAGATCCAGTTCTGATGAATAAACGTGTATTCTCTAGCCACAGAACAGCAGAACTAGATCTCTTTTGTGTCTCTAGCATACAATAAGCTTCATAACGTAAATAATTCTACATTTCTTGGCTGAGTCCTCTATTTGTAACATGACAAGTTGGTCGAAGGCGATCCCTACTCGGCGCCGGAGTAGCATTCATGCATGACTGAGAAAGTCTCACTAGGATGTTGAATGTCCGATTACCTTGCCTAACAATATTATCAACAAAGTATTACATATTTATTATTTACGACATATCACTTTTTGTCAATTTGAAATCATCAGTTAAATTGGTCAATTTTAAACGTAAAAATTTATAATTTTTTGTATAACCATCAATTAATAAGATAAGATATCGCACCGGTCTGGCGTATTCAAAAAATGAATAAAGTTACTTGTAGAATAGGGTGTGGAATAAATTGCGATGTAGAGTCAGGAAGACTTGTTTCCTATTATATTTTTATCTTGTCCGCCGAATATTCCCATAGTTAAACGACGAGGCCAGGGTCGGTGGCAATCATTGTATTTATTGAATTGGAACGGCCCGAGTTGTTGAGATGAGCAGGTGTGCTGATCTGTGTCCCCTTCATGCAAGGCACGGTTTCAGGAAAGTCACACGCCTGTGCTCTATAGTGGTGGCAAAGTAGGTATCGGCCGCGTAGCTTGCTATAGTGTCAGTTTTAAAGCTGATCGAAGGCCTCTGACATTCTATAGTGATAGTAGCAATAGGCATTATGACAAAAAATATAATTAGCCCGTCTGATAGACTATCAAAGAATATTAGGCACGTATTTTTTCTTTTGTCAATTAAACAAAAATTGATGAAGATATAGTCCGTCAAAGTTCCGCGTGACGTCACAAGTGCCATACAAATGTATAGACTTCTGTACGAGATGTGACGTCACGACCCCCACTCACAAACTTTGACAAGGTTTATCTTTGTCTTTGTTGTTTAATTAACAAAAGAAAAAATACGTGTCCAATATTTTTATCTTCTTTGATAGTCTAACTCACGGACAAATTGTAATCATTATTTTTTACCCAGTCAACATTCATGCCTATTATAGACAGATTTAAGTAGACCTAAATCTTTCATACCCGGTACAATATATTTAACAGGTTCGCTATATGAGACATTAATTAATAATGAATGTAATAATAAGCAATGCTAACTAGATAATATTCATTCATGTCTCTTCACATATTGCATCTCATCATGCGGAAGCCGAAATATATCATCATAGTAATTTTATAGAGTCACAGAGGAATGTCGGCGAGCGCAGCATGGCACATGGCGGGGCAACGTCTGGGAAAGTCAGTTTTCCTGTTTTCTACTCATTACAAGTCGCCAGCCGGTAGAATTTCGTTACAGAATTAACAACATATAAGAACGTTAATATCTGGTTTAGTCTTAACTAGCCTGGTGTAAACGAAGTTTTTGCGCACAGGAACCGGTCGACCGGCGAGATTCCTAGCGCTCCGAACCGAACACCTATACATAAAATGCATTTGGCAAATAGTAGCTGTTGTGTAACCATTCGCTTACTTGCATTGCGCACATAGTTTATTTTATCTAACAGAATTGTTCGGATCTAACTCTACGGTAGAACAATGCATAAACATGGAAATTTACGTGGTTTTCACACATGTTATACTATATATATACATAACAGGACTAAACTCACGTGTAGGGATAGTCGTAACGACTATAGTTTCGGTCGCATTCGGCGACCTTTCTCAAGTTGGCGAGTGCTAGCACGCGAAGCCGTCTCGCAATGCACTGAATTGTCAGTGATATAGCCGTCTCGCAATGCACTGAATTGTCAGTGCATTGCGAGACGGCTTCGCGTGCTAGCACTCGCCAACTTGAGAAAGGTCGCCGAATGCGACAGAAACTATAGTCGTTACGACTATCGCTACACGTGAGTTTAGTCCTGTTATATATAGTATAAAACAATGCATAAACGTTTATTGTCAGTTATCTGGATTTTAATAAAACTTTAACGGTTCAGCGTTATCACTGGCTATAAAACTTTCATTTGAAATAACGGCACTCTACACTTTAAAATCTATACAATATATATTATAATGATTTCTAAGAGTGAAAGTAGCGTTCATGTCCAAATGATTGACTATTTTCTTGTTTATAATGCCACATGAAACAGGAATGCTTTTATAAGATGACCTATGATAATATTAAAAATATTCAATATCTAATTTGTAAACATTTATTTAAATAGGGAGTTATTTTAATGTGGACTAGGTACTTTATTTTTGGCTGATTTTTTATACGAGGCACTTATAAAACAGGTCCATAATGATGATTACATAAGATAACAGAAACATACATTTTAAGTGATATTTTAAATGATTTGAATGTATTCATTTGAAATATTTCTAGAGGTTTCTTTCTAGATAGATGTTTTATTACTACCTACCATATTAGTAATAATTATGATGTATTGATGATACAGCTGCACTGCTTATTTAAACGAATTGTACATTAAAGACGTCACGTGTATTCAGGCCAATATTTTGTGGCCAGGATGTGGCCAATATTTTCTTTTTAATAAATCAGCTAAGTCTGCGTTTTTTTTTTTTCATTTAATTATTACACTCCACAGACTCCAGGATCTGTGCTTTTTAAGATATACATTAAGAAAAAAGATTTGAACAATATTGCTTATAAAGGCTTAACAAAAGGACTCTAAATCTAATAAAATTAAAAACAAAAAAAATATGACTTTAAACTACGTTAAGTCTGCGTTTT
This sequence comes from Hypomecis punctinalis, assembly GCA_949316475.1. Classification (NCBI taxonomy): domain Eukaryota; kingdom Metazoa; phylum Arthropoda; class Insecta; order Lepidoptera; family Geometridae; genus Hypomecis; species Hypomecis punctinalis. The sequence continues at coordinate 4,715,041 of OX438805.1, forward strand.
GTCACATCCAGTTTGAATAATGCCTTCCAAGCTCTTGTGGTATCGCATCGGTCATATTACTGATTAGATGGGTGCTTAATTACCTATCGAATCACACGTTTAGGTTACGATGATTAGGCGGGTTACTGTTACCCTCGTCAGGATGACATCACAAGCTACCTACATGTTTGGATGAGGATGTGCTACTCACGATTTCTATCTAAGGATACGCAGATGGATACAAATCAATGCAGCCGGGCGGCAAAAATGTCGGGTTGTGCCGAGAAGGCTATGCATAAAGGCTATGCATACGACAGCTGCGAGTGCATTGATGCTGTACTTATAAAGCCAATCTAGAATGCGATATATCGATAACGTCAAAAGACCCTAGTAATAGCCCAGAAAAATGCGTTTGGTAAGGGACAGAAGTTAATAGCGAGGAGCTCTATATCCAACAGCAGTGGGTTATCAATTATCATAGGCTGATGATGATGATGATAACAATAAATTTTTATACTGTAGCTTTATTTAATATTCATTACGATTTCTGGCTGGTGTTAGAGTTTTTAAGCTGCCTAATTTCGTTAAAGAAGTCTGAACAACTTTATGCTGTTGTGCATTGTGCAATATAAATAAAATAAATAAGTACATAATGTGAAATTTTCTAATAATTGGTATCTGCTACTCTTCTAGGTAGCTGATGATGATGATGATAACAATAAATTTTTATACTGTAGCTTTATTTAATATTCATTACGATTTCTGGCTGGTGTTAGAGTTTTTAAGCTGCCTAATTTCGTTAAAGAAGTCTGAACAACTTTATGCTGTTGTGCATTGTGCAATATAAATGAAATAAATAAGTACATAATGTGAAATTTTCTAATAATTGGTATCTGCTACTCTTCTAGGTAAGCGTGCTATACACCCTAGAGCGCATATCTGCTTTTGATGTACTTCAATATGAAAAAAAACAGAAAAATGTCTAGTCAATGGCTTAGCATCAGACAGTATATAGTCAAACGTAAACCTATTTTAGATAAAAATAACTTTGCCTTGGACTGCAGTTTATCAGTGTGTATTTGTTGCAGTGTTGACACCGCTGGGGTTCGTCCGCCTGTTCGGCGTCGTCGGAGGCGTGCTGGTGAAACCGCAGTTCCTCCGTGATCTCAATGAGGAGTACTACATGTACTCGTTCGAGGAGGACACCATCAGGCGGCGGATCACCAATGCTATATCCACAGGTAACGACACTGCTCTGGAGAATTATCTTCATGAATATTCACATACCATAAGGTCTTGAGTTCCCGGTGGGTGGACCCATTACCAGGTCCACGGGTAGTTTTAATTACTCGTGGACCCATGACATTATGGATTGTTCCCGTGATTTCTGACGATTTTTCACGAGTAATTTTTGGACCCGGTAATGGATCGACCCACCGGAACCACGGGTAACGACTTAAGGTCTAACGTATACCTATATGTAGAAAAATTTCGCACGGCTGCCGCGTATACTAAGCGCCACACAAATCGGCGGATGGGAAGTTATGCGCAGAACGCTGCGCAAAAGCCGAACTATAGGTATGCGCGGGAGCCAGAAAGATGAGACGACGGGGCACACCCGCCCGCCAACCTCATGCCTCCCGCGCGCTTCCTACGCCCGTGCTCACCACTACGACACGCGGCGTTGAAATTGTGCCCACATGCGTAATAATGAGCGAATCACGGCGAAGTGTCATCTGCGGCTAACTTCTCATCTGCCGATTTGTGTGACGCTTAGTATAGTTGGCTGATTGCGAAGAATTGGACATTGTGGCCTAGACAGTCACGCTGTCAACGCGAACGTAATACTCATAAAGCACCCTAATGTTACACTTTTGAGCGAGTATGAGCATATTAAGTAACTCATCGAATTCCTATAGGAATTCGATCCTTGTCAGGCCCGTATCAAATTATTTACAGTATTGCAAACCACACCATGGGCTTCTTATATGCTGATCGCAAATTGTACTGTGTGACAGTCAAGGTACTGCCAAAATAAACACTACATGTATTTGACATTTTATGTTATATTTGCGTTCTTTGATAAATTTTAAAGTTTTAATGTCCTATTTCTGTACTCATGATACGCTGTACTTTGCTCTTTCATGTACAATTTAGCCATAAGCAAGTATTAAGCCCGTTACAGAGGCGCCAGCGTAACTATATTAGCTACATAGCATAGTTCTGGTTCTTTTTCACTTTAGGCATTCAATAGAGAGAACGCTTTTTACGCTGCTATTAAATTTACGCTGGTACCTCTGTAATCGGACTCATAAACCCGTTAAAAGTAAACACCATTACCGCGCTCCTATAGAAACATAATTCAAAATATTATGCTCTCATTCATCAGCCAATCAAATAATATTCCTAAGCGGCATCGAACTCTCTCTTTTGGAAATTTCACCAATCACCATAGACTTAGTAGGTAATTCTTCGCTGTTTTTGTCAGTATTTAGTACTTTCGCTCCAAAGGAAATGCCTATATTTTGCAATCTAGATCTAACACCGCATAGAAATTGTATAAAATCCGCTACGATCTCGTACCTACTAAATTGAAAAAGTTAAACCGGCTTTCACGAATCCCGCAAGTGGATCAATTCAATTCATCGAGGTTCCAGTGGACCGCACAATCGATAAAACATCGATAAACCGATGTTGTTTGATCGGGGATCGGTCCTTTGTTATTTTTTCTACTTATAGCCTCTTTGTACCGCACCTTTGCTTTTACTACATGGGATATGTAGAGGCAACAATATGATTGTATCTGTAGTTGTGTTCCCTTTTCAATTAACGCTTCATTGTGTGCGTGTGCGGATCATATGAGTCTCGGTATTTTTAACGTCAATCAAATGAACTTTTTATCACGTCTGACACGGGGAGAAATTTACGAGCGCCGCTGCATGAGACTCGTGAGATAACCACTCGAGTTCTAAACTCGCTTTCGAGTGCTGGTAATACTAACAGCTATAATAATAATAATTATACAGGGTTATTCTTAATCAATAAGCATCCTTTTAGGGGCTTATTCTGTACATCGAAACTATAACTTTTGTACTGCGACATTTGTCAAAACTCAAAAAATAAAAAATCTGTTCCATACATTTATTTGCGGCCGTCGCGGGTGAACGATATTATTCTATGGAACAACATTTTTTTTTAGTTATTAACAAAAGTCGCGAAAATGATGTTAGTTTTGAAGTACAGAATAAGCTCCTAGAAGGATGCTAATTCATTAGGAGTAACCCTGTATAGTATAAGTAGCAAGAAGGATAGGCGTGTTTACGATATCGGTAATAACTGTCCTGTTTACTTTATGACCGAGCTTTCCCCTGAGAATGTTACGTTCCTTTATGTGTGGCTCCGAGGTTCAAGGGAATGATATTGAATCTTGCCAATTTCCCACGTAATTAAAACATTGGCGCATCGTTGATCTAATATATAGAAGTTTATTTTAAGACTTATTTAGAGCTAAGAATCTTTGTTCATAGTTTAAAATGATGAATTTCAATTTCCATCTATAGAGCAAAACTGACTCAGTTAAGTGATGGACTAATCAGTGTTAACAGGATTAATTCGTCAGTGTGTGTAGTTTTTAATCTCTACCTTAGTAATTTTTATCTCAAATAAACAATTAAACTCGTATGATAACAAGTTGCAAACAGGAGTTCTATTTTTATCGCACGATAAAAAGGCGCGGAAGCTGTGCTCACGCACACTGTTATTAATCTAATGATGTTTGCTAAGTGGCTGAAATATCTTGTATCTTGCGATCTAAACTTAGAGAAGGTCGTACACGATTCGTGCGCTAATCATGGACAAACGCACAAAACGTTTTTATCTTCACGACTGCCGTTTTACCTTTTATCTATTTTGCGCATACACACTGCTAGTTATTCTGTTATATTTACATATTTTTTTCGACTTTATCATCTAGAGTCTTGGTTAGATTTGGTTTGCTAAAGTATTGTATTGTTAGTCAAGTCTGCTGACGTGACTGGGGTAACATCACCGATTGTCGACCTTGGATGCGACACACGAGTCATATGTTATCTACGCATGTAGACAAAACGGAGCCAAATAACTGTAAAGTGACTTTTTGTCGATCGTCGGATACAAGTTTTTTTATGTCATTTTGTTTCTTTGGCATTTTACATGTTTTAGGTAAGTACAAGCTTTTGCCTCTGGCTTCCTTTGTGTAGTAAAGAAAACGACATAGAGAGTAAGCAAGTCCCACTAGATTTCAATCAATTTTAGTGTTAAAAACTCTTGTAATGTCTAATACTTACACGGAATATTCAAATTAACTAAGCATTTCTTAGTAAGTAAATTAGTTCTACGTCTTACTGGTGGTAATGATTGATTACTATAGAAAGTACATTAATAATAGATTAACCTCGTGTCTTGGTACTCAACTGAGTACATAAATTAAGTAACTTTAATGAGTTTTCTACACTTTATACTCTTGGACAAAAGTATGCATTCCATACCTGCCATGTATGGTTTCTTTCTGGTTAGTTTGCGTTCATTGCATTAAAAATACCCACACGTTCAGTCACAGGCTTTGTGTATTTTATATGCTAACAAGCTAAGTACTAACAAGCGTGGAGGCACCTACTTACCTAATTTTTGCATTCAATGTACCTATTGAAATTGAAACCACCTGTGTGACGATGTGCGTTACTTTCGTTTTATGCAATTTTGCACACTTAGCCCAAATAGGAATTACTTTACATTGTGTGCACTGTAAAATATATTTTTTGTGCAGATTTTATGTTCTTAGGTATTATTAATTTTTACCCGAATACTCAGAAATGGAACCATGGATTTAACTCACAGAACAGCAAACTGATATTGATATCAATATTAAGTTATTCATTTATTGCAAATATATACATAATTCAGTTAAAAACTAGATTAACTAAACATATGGCATATATACCCTGTATTGAGGGCGCAGCAATGGCTAGTACAAACTTAAATAGGTATTATTAAAACACTATTCTTATCATACAATATTACATACTTAACTTATGCACATAACACAATTACACGAGGTACAATAATTGCATTATTTATAATTTTAGGCACTAATGACACATTTTATTTATTATTATTTGAAGAGATTCGCACAGTGCAGGAGTGAGCGAGACGGCAGCGAAATTGAGAAACGCACACATAGACAGAATATCGATATCGATATTATTTTTTGATTATAGTATGCTATAATTACAAAATATTTGAAATTAAAATAATTATATTGACATCGATATTTTTTTTATTTCTACATATAGCAAAATTTATCGATGTCGATAAAATGTTTGCAAGTTTTGCAACCACTATCAACGAAATACTAGCCAGTAAAAGATAACGCTTAAATCAAAAAATGGCCACAATTTAGACTTGCTATTGGAAGGATATTCCTCCTTTTTGTAAACTAAAGTCTCAGCTCTGTATTCGACTCGTTACAATAGCGTGAACCGACATTTTTTGGACAAAAATTACCTCTGAAATCTCTTGAATGACTGTGACGGTAAATGTCACGATTTCACGTATCATGAGTATACACTCATGATCGTGGCTACAAACCCCCCTCCACATATTTCCTTCTCTCTTCTGTGATTTAACTAAAGGAGATAGGTAAAATTTAATCATTAGTTGAGGTGTTCCTATGAAAGTTTCAACCGTCTAAACTTTACCATCTTGATTTTAGGTCAAACTATTTTAAGCAGTTACTCGTATAAAGTAATCACTTAGTATGTTGACAACTTGAGTCTTTGTGAGCTCTGGGAAGTAGGACGTTTATGTTTAGAATCCTTTGTCTACCAGTGCGCAGCGAATCTTAAAACGATTCTAATTTAATATTGATGCTGTACTGTACGCCCGTATTCATTTGAATGTAATTAGAAATCGCAAGGACAGCGCCTAACACCTTTGATTCAAATTGGAAGTTATCAAACAATACCGAAATAATGAAGCTAGAAGGGACACCTTTCCTTTACCCAGCATAAAGGCACTCGTCGTTTCAGCCATAAGACGTCCATTGCTGGGCATAGGCCTCCCCTATAGAACTCCAATACGACCAGTCGGAAACGGCTTGCATCCAGCGCGATCTTGCGATCTTAATGAGGTTATCTGGCTGCTTGCCGGTACGTGGTCCTGCCGGGCTAGTATACTCACCACGAAATAATTCTTTCGTGTCAATCCTAGACAGAGTTATGGTGCAGTATCATTTATATTTGTCACTTTTTTACAGGTCGAAAGAACTGCTAAGCTTACTGGTACTCGAGAACTTTTCGAACTCAGGTTTTATCAGTCCTTGCGTTATATGACTACAGGGTAATAAACAAAGACAAAGTACTAATGAGCGATAATTTTTGAAGTTCCGCTGCGAAATTCCTTGCTTATTAGTTTCGCTGTCCCGCGTCCGTAAGTCACGGTAATCTTTTGCATAGCGAACGCTCAACGTACGTCTATTTATAAACATGTCGAAAATATTTGTTTTGTATATTTTTGCACCTGACTTGCGTATGCCGCCCGCGCATCGTACGATCCGACACGTGTTAGTGATATTTTACTAACAACTCTCGTAATCGCGTAATATATTTTGTCGTAGTTTAAAATGATACTCCCTTTTCTATTATTAATTTGTGAGACACGACTGGTAGGTCAGTGCTCCAATGCCTTAGTGTATCACATGTGGAATCTCTTTTGTTTACGATTTCATTTGGGTACATTTTGGAATGCAGGTTGATTTTGTTTGTAAACAAAGTGTAATGATTCTGTAATTATAAAATAAACAGAAATAAATAAATATCTAAAGTATTGTGTTGTTTTGTACGTACTCGTAAGTACATTTGATATAAATAATACCTTCTCATATATGATAATTTCCCTTTAGCTAAAGTGTTTTCCAAGTACTCTTATACTGCATTATAATGAAACGCTTTCAAAGCGTCTTAGTTTTTCTCAGTTTTCGTTTCAGACGAAGTAAAATACAGAAAATCGAATAAGAATGAGTGTTTAATTTATGAAATATATTTGGGAAATGAATATGAAATGAGGCGTCTGGTTTTAATAAGTTTCGTTAGCGAGACCAGCTAGTAATATCGAGCGTCAAGTTTTAAATTTCAGAGAGCCGTCTTTTGCTAGAATATATTTTTTGTCTGGCCTTGTACGCGAGACTTCAGCTGAAGAAACTAATGTTATGTAGGTATATGCCAATAAGTATTCTGTTTAATATGTTGTTCGGCTCGGTTCAAGGATTTCTATTTTCTCTTGGAAGTAGGACTGTGATGTGTATTGATTAAGTTAATTTATTTTTCGCAACTGAAGCATAAGTTATAGTACTATAACTCTACCTTATACAGAAAAAAATGTGATAAAGTTCCACGTATGTCTGTCTGTGCTTTGTTTCGTATGAGTTGCACTTATCAATATATCAGATTACTTAGGTTATTTATCTGATTTACTATTCCAAAATAATAGGTAAATTTTAGTACGGAATAGTAAAATAATTATATACTCTATGCCGGAACCGCTGAGAACTTTGAAGAAACAGGTATTATGATAGCACTCATCTTGTCGAAATGAAAACAAAAGTATCATTTTCTATTCAATAAGTTTTGCGAGCGAAGTTGAGCGGGCAGTTGAAGGTTTTGCGAATTGCTTTGTGCAAGTATGCAGGTAGATAGATAGCACTTGTAGTCGATAATTAAAAAAATATACATATACGCATCACAAACATTACTGTATTGACGTCAGCGTATACAATACAAATATTGAAGTGGTTGAAAATAAATTGTAATTTATTGAAAGCCGATCGATACAAATATAATGAGTAGGTAGCAGATAAGCTGTCTGAAGGTCGGCCTTCGGAAAATGTTGGTAAATACTGATGTACTGTATGTCATTGCCTGTATATCAACTAAAATGATAATATCATTTATTTTTTGGGGACGTAAAGTTCTCGAATGTAGTCAAAGACTTGAATGACGATGGGGAACTTTGTACTGGCATTTTTTTGTCTACCTTTCCGTAGTTTCACCTTAGGTATACTTGAAATATGAATGTTGAACTATGCCTTTTACCGAATTTTAATTTTACTGTGCAGTGTTTTTGGAATTTAAATATTATTGTGTTGCTCCACCGACAAGACCCGCGCTCTTAATTCTCAATGAATGAAATATTATTGTAATCAGTATGATTGTTTAAATTTTTAGGCAACTCAGAAGCCTTCAGGTCAATAGAGTTAGCCATATAATTATAAGAATAAGAATTAAGAACATCATCATCATTTTGACTGTAGATCATTCACTGTCGATTTCCAGTAATGAAATGAAATATGAAATGAAATGAAATATCTTTATTCGACACATAAATAACACGTACAAAACAAACTTATATAACTAATGAAAAAAAAAAAACAAAACAAAAGTGTCGAAAGGGACTTACCTCAGCTATAAAATGTTGAGTGCTGGAAGGACCCAACACTCAACGCTGGTATTCTGATGAGCCCCTTATTGAAGGGTATGTGTAACTATAAAGTATATAAATACTAAACAAACAAAAACAACTAACCCGTGACAAAGCGCTCAGACATAAAAAAACATCAATAGAAAATGTATAAAAGCAATAACAAAAAGATCTACAATCAATCAATCAAATCAGTAGAACCGATCGTCAGTGGTTTCGTTTACTGTCTACTTTGTGGGGTGTACTTGTGACTACGTCAAATGCTGCGGTTGCCTGTACGTGGTTGCCACCGGGAATTTTTCGACCATACTTGGGCCTAACCGACTTACTCAGTGTATGTGATACCTTACAGGTAGTGGCTACATATCCCCAGAGCCGATGTACCCGGACCGGGGCGATATATCGGCACCTCTAGACGCAGATGTGTCCATATCGAAAGACAGCCAACACGCGTCTTTAACGCGCGGCAAGGAAACGCCGCTGCTGAGGCTCAGGAATGGAGCGCTGCAGGCGGGGCTCAAGGAGAGGCTTCAGAGGGTCGTTGAGCTGAGAAAAGTAAGTTTTGGGATTCCGTACCTAAAGAATTAAAACGAGACCCTATTACGAAGACTCCGTTGTCCGTCTGTCTGTCACCAGGCTAGGCTTTAATGAACCGTTGATAACTAGACGTATTTCTGTTGCTGCTATAACAACAAACACTAAAAACAGAATAAAATTAATATTTAAGGGGGCTCCCTTACAATAAACGTGATTTTTTTTGCTTCATATTAATAACGGCAACAGGTAGACGCTTGAAATGGGGCTAAGGGGGCTCCTGTACGGTACGGAATCCTTCGTGCACGACTCCGCCTCGCTCTTGGCCGATTTTTTATACTCGCTAGCGCATGTTCGTTACACTTCAGCGCCACATGAAATTTTAACTATGACACAGTAATAATTGTGCACTACTGTACCAGCCTTTTTAATAGTCCACTGCTAGACGTAGGCCTACCCATGAAGGGTGATTGGGTCATATTCACCACGCTGGCCCAGTGCGGGTTGGTGGATTCACATACGCCATCGAATTTCTTCTACGGACGTATGCAGATTGCCTCACGATGTTTTCCTTCACCGAAAAGCCCGCGGTGTGAAATTCCGTACATAAATTACAAGGAATTCATTGGTACGGGACCGGATTTTGAATCCACGACCTCACGATTGTAAGGCAGGTGTCATTACTACTAGACCACCACGGCTCCCACTACTAGATGACTGTTCACTAGAGAAAATTAGTCTAGTCATTGTGGCGGAAACAATTATGTTGGCGATGTTGGTTTCCGTTTGCTGGACGCTACTGCAGGTTGTGTTTTTCGACAAATTTTGAATTTAGACTAGCATATACATAAATAGTAGATATGCATATGTATGACTCTCAAAATCGAACTGGAAAACGTGGCAAAAAGGGCTATAACCATCAATATGAAAAAAAACAAAAAAATGACAAGTCCATAGCTATTACACAAAGGTGAGAAAAACTAGCCCCTTAAATTTTGTGAAAAGGGAGTCTTCCATTGTAACTTTTATTTATCAAGATCATCAGATGTCTACTGAGAAAGATTGTTGTCATTAGTGGCAGATACGAGTAATATAATAAAAGAGATGGTCAGTAAACGATAGCGCTGATATTAACATTCAGCGGCGGCAGGTGCATTGACTTTTCTGTTCTTGATAGACTGGCAGCGTGACGAATGTTAATTCTGCATGCTCTAGAATTTATCGAGATAAGCCGGTGTTTTGCATACGGTTTGTATCGTAACTGGAGCAAACGAGGAAAACATGCTTTTACGATACATTTTCACGCGCTATTAATTTCGATTGCTAAAATTCCTTCAAATAACAGTAAATAATATTCTTAGTAACGCCCGGTTAATTATTAATATTACGTTAACGCTAATATGCATTATGGAGTTCTCAATTGCACTTTCACTTTTGAGTTGTTACGCGATATTTCGGATAGATTTTGATGAGGCTCTCGAGTTATAGCAAATTTCTTCCAATAGATTTTTAGAAATGCACTAACTTTAGCGCAACGACCCAAAAGTGTCTTGGCCTCTGATAATAATATAATCGCCACTCTTGCCTACTTTAGGCAAATTCTTGCCAGGTATCATCTCATGCAAGCTCGAAAAAATTTTTTTATTTCGTTTTTCCATCTGTACTCATGACGGCTGACTGCTTGGAGGAATAAATCAGCCTATTTTTACCGGTGATGGCGATGATACGGAGAAGGTACATGCGTTTGCGGTTAGAGGATGTTTCTTCTAACTAATGTTGCCAGGTATGAAGCTGGGGATTGATAATATTAATAGGGTTTCGTCTGCATATAGGAAGTGGATTCGCAGCGAGCGTCGTCGTCGCTGCAGCGCAACGTGGTTTATCCACTCGCCATGCTGCTGCTTCTGGCGCTCACCACCATCACCGTGCTCATGGTGCTGCAGAATACGCTCGAGCTACTCATCGGCATCAAGGCGCTGCCGCTTAGCACGCGGGTGAGTTTCTTGTGGCAGAAATCGTGTACCTTGCTCGTCGATTCTAGCTATTCTGTTGGTGTTTCACGATCATCGTGCTTATGGTGCTACATAATACGCTCGAGCTACTCATCGGGATTAAGGTGCTGCCGTTTAGTATGAGGGTGAGTTTCCTGTGGCAAGAATCCTGCACCGTACCCGTCATTACTAGCTATGCTGTTCCTAGTGCTCAACACCATCATCGTGCTCATGGTGCTATAGAACACGCTCGAGCTACCCATCGTCATCAAGGCGCTGCCTCTCAGCACACGGGTGAGTTTATTGTGGTAAGAGTCTTGCACTCTACCTGCTACTTTTAGCTATGCTACTGGTGTTCTTTCACCGTGGTAGGTAAGACTCATGTGGCGATGACTTTTGCGTTTCCCCTTAGTCTTAGCTATGCTACTTGTGTTCCACATCATCTTGTGTGCAGCAAAATACGAGTGTCCTTGGATGGGTGGAACCAAATAACGTGGATGACTTTCTGCCCAGCAGTAACGCTTCACACACACTTCAGAGCCGCCATAAAGTTATCGCCTATTCTACCTTCCTTCACTCTATAAACAGAAAATAAAACGTTAGTTTTGTGCGTTTCCAGCAATTCACGTTGGGCATCGCGTCGCTGTCGAAGCTGGGGTGGGCGGGCGCGCTGCTGGAGGCGTTCCTCATCCTGTACCTGCAGGCGGGCTCGCTGACAGGGCTGAGCGCGCCGCTGCAGGCGCTGCGCGTGCTGCCCCGCGCGCGCCGCACGCCTCTCCGGCACATACACGCCTTCTGCGCCGTGATGCTCGTGCACTCCACCGCGCAGCCGCTGCTCGTCAAGATACTAGGTAACTGTTACATCCTGATTCTTGACCTACCTCTCAGGCACACAATATACGTAAGTCGTGCGAGTCTACATGACAGCTGACTACGTGGCGTGTTTTTCTCTACACTGCCGCGTCACACTTTCCCGTCAGGTATCAGGTTTGTCAGTAATAGTGACTGTGACTGTCGAAAAGTGACTGTTTACTAATAAGTCTACTAAGTCTGGCTACTCTTGATAAACCTTCTGTTTTGAAACAATTCTATGTGCCCTATTCTTTTTATACCCACGTTTTCATTCAAACGATTATGATAAACAATTCATTTTGACTGCTAAAAATTGTTCGTTTTCAATTTCAATATGATCAGACTTCTAAAAATACAGGCAGCTCTCCGTCTTAAAAAAAACTAATTCGTTTTCTATCCCAAAATGATCACGACTGTTTCCCGATTGCAGGCATAACAAACTTCGACTTGCTGGGCGAGTTCGGGCGCATCGAGTGGCTCGGCAACTTCAGGTTGGTGTTGCTCTACAACGCGATATTCGCGGCCACCGTCACGCTGTGCCTGGTCAGCAAGTTCACGGCGAGCGTGCGCCGCGAGCTCTACAACAGGTTGGTGGAAAACGTCAACACCGTCGCGCACTGCGTCTCTTTCCTCAACAACTGACTAGCGCCCGCGCGGTCTCGGCTCAACTGAAAGCTGTGACCTGCTGTTCCACAAAATGAAATGAAAATGAAATGTTTGCGATGCGCTGCAGTCAACGCGCAAAATTACATTTTTTTTTCGGGATTTTGCAATTTATTGCTGAACTTACTAACCTTAAATTCATAAAAACTGATTTTGCGGCACTAAATTAGTCGTGTTAACATGTTACTTACTCTGAATAATCGGCCAAGTGCGAGTCGGACTCGCGGTTCCGTACTGTGTGGGAGCCCCCTTTAAATATTTATTTTAATTATGTATTATTGAAATGAATACACAACTAATTAATCTGTGAAAATTTTAAGCGTTACGTTACGTTAGCGTTATAATAACGCTATTAATATTGAGCAAAAAATGACTAAAAGTTCTGGTTTGTTGTATGGGAACCCACTTAAAATGTTTATTTTATTCTGTTTTTAGTATTTGCTGTGATAGCGGCAACATAAATACATAGTCTGTGAACTTTCTAGGTATCGAAGTTCATGAGATACTGCCTGGTGATAGACAGATGGACAGTCGAGTCTTAGTAAATAGGTTTACGTACGATACTTATTTACCCTTTCGGTACGGAACCCTAAAAACCACTATAATAGTCAATCTGTGTACAACAGTTGATTTAACCAAAATTATGATGAAATACAAGGAATTGACAAATTTCGCTAAAATAAACCAATTTAAGTGATTTTCATATTATTAATAATTAAATAGACGCTATTAATTGTCGCGAAAACAGTTTTCGTAAATTCAAAGTAGTCCAGCAATAAATTGCTAAAAATAAAAAAATAAAAATGTTAATTTCGCGCGCCGGCTCTAGCGCTCCACCTTAACAGACAGCTATGACTTAGTGTTCCACCAATCACGCCGTAATGTTTAAGGTGATGCGCTACATTTAGCGCGCGAAATTCAAACTTCTTCGTTTTTTTTTTGTAATTTGTTACTTAACTCATTCACCTTCGATTTATAAAAACTGTTTTTGCGGCAATTAATAGCTTCAATCAAATTATTACGGCCACAATTATTACTTTGATTTGTATAGTTTAGCTAAAAGTGTCAATCAGATGAGTTTCATCATAATTATGATTGTTTTAACCTTTTTACGTAGACTGACTATTATATTGTTGTTTTGGTGTTTTTAGCTTGTTAAGACTAGATATTTACTGCCGCAAAGATAGTTTTCCTAACCCCAAGATAACTAGTTAGGCAACAAATTACAATAAAGGATTTGAAACACTGAATGCGTTCTGCGGGCTGCGTTCAGTTTGATCTGACCGCAGACGGTATTATGTATGAACAGCGTTGTCGGTCTATATATATTTTGTATAGATATGCGATCTGCCCGTGCGGTCCCGCGGTAGGAGTGTAAAGACGGACGTAGGCGGGCAGGTTTTCAGCTGACCGATTGCCCTGACCGACAACGTTGTTCATACTTAATGCGGGCTGCCATCAGTTTGACCTGACCGCAGATCGCATAACGCATCCAGTGTGTCAAATCCTTAAACCCCAAATAAATTGAATATGAAGAACTGATTGGTTGAGCAGGTCATAGATGTCAATCAAGTTAGTCTTCCTTCATGTGAAGGGAGGATCTTATTTTTATTAAAAAATAATAAGAAGTGAGGATGACCCGAGGAAAATCCTCGTTTTTGGGGCAGGCGCTACGGAGCTCTGTCCGCAGGATGTTCGCGTCGCGATCTTGGTTCAAGCGTCCCGCTGATAACTGCGGCGATAAGTTGCGACCTATAGTGTTCGATCAAATGTTTAAAATGAAGATAGATATGCGATTGGTTGAGCAGGCCGCAGCTGTCTGCGGGACGCCCATGGATGTAATATGTGCTAGCTTACAAGTGGATTGACATCCTGATGGAAAAGTGTGGTGATAAACTTCAGTTCAAAATTTAGATGGCTTGTAAGCACCATCTCGTTCTAATTATAATTATTTATAATCCAATACTGTTTTTTGCCAACATACAGGCAGTTGCTTTGCAATATGCAAGGGCTTTCAAAGGTATCTATATACTCAAACTTTTGTACAATCGTTACTATAAGACCTACCTCAAAAATACGAAAAAAAAATCAGCTAGTAAACTTTTTGTATTTAATAGCCGTTTTTTTTTATCGAAATTTCGCAGATTATGTTGTTTATAATGATGATTAAGTACAAATTCACGGTTGAAACTCCCTGCACATTGCTAAGCAGCAGACTATGTGACAAAAAACAATATTTAATAGTACTGTATTGTTGTGTTTTACTTATGCACTAAACTCTGTTCACTTTTTCATTCAGTGAAGTTAGGTATAGGCGGAATCAAACTTGTTTGCGGCTGTGATTAGCTACAAGCGCGAATAAAGCTGGAAACATACTATCGGACGCGGCTGACGGTCGCGACTTAGTGTGCACTTCTTAAAACATCCGGCGCGCCAGATCGCTATCGAACGTCCGAACACTCAAGGTCAGCCCAAGGTGACGTCCGCGACTGATGTCCGATAATGTGCACGGCTCAGTGTACATTCATTGTCTAGATACCTATCAGTCGCGGCTGTCAGTCACGTGCCATATTATGTTTCCAGCTTAACTCAATCTTCACGTAGCTGTTGAGCGAACTTCAGTCGGGATCGGGGTATCCGCAGCTTGTAGCTTACATCACAGGCGTCAAGAAGGTTGACTCGGCCTATTATGGCCATACTTTTTCCATTAGGATGTCAATCCAGTTGTACAGTACATAATGCATCCATGCTTCGCTTCAATGCCGATCTGTCAAATAGATCTTGTATAAACAAAGCCGCAAAAGTTGAAACTTAGGGTTTTACTGTTGACTAATCATAATGTCATGATCACACTTATTGGTAGCAAAGTAAAGGATTACTGGACTTTCATAGTGATGAATTGCTTTATCGTTAACATTATAGTAGAAAATAATAATACATTAATAAGTGACCACTAGGGGGGTGACAGGGTGTTTTTCAAAATACCAAGTTTGATTATATGGGGCACATACAAAATTGTAAAAAATAGGTCATGTACCTAAGTAGTAAGGGAACGTTTCCATTGTCGACTGATGGACACTGGAGTACATACGTAATATTTTTAGAGTGGTTCCAATTTGCTCAAAAATGTACATCTGAAGTACTGTGTAATCAATATCTGAACTTCATGATTAAGGAATTATCGCAATTAAAACAATGTAAAAAAAGGATATTGGAGATCCATAGGGGAGGCCTATGTCCAGCAGTGGACGTCCTTTGGCTGATGGATGGATGGATGGATGGAAAAAAAGATATGGAAAGTCATCATTTTTTTGTGTTTCATCTTTTAATTTATTCACCATCATTTGTTTATGGGAATTTAATACAAAGAAGTTTTGAATGATAAGGTATATTCATCATGATGAAAGTTGCAATTCAATATCTCTTCCCGTAGTTCTAATAAAATAGCATATTTTCATTTTCATTCATTTAAAGTTCATAAAAAACAGTATTAGTAAAAACCTTCATCTTCTAAAAAAATATGATACAGAAAATATTACTATAAAAAAGATTTTATTGTAATATAAGAGCATTTTATCGAATCGTGTAGACTTGTCAGAATAGTAAGGCCCGTGTCTTATTACGATGCGCACACGACTATAATGTAAATGACTAGTCACCGGGGAGTGTCTCACATGCATTTAAAGTGACATTGAAGCCACGGTAGCGCTCAGTTGGCAAGTACTACTCGCGGTCACCCATCCAAAGACTACTAGCTGCGCAGAATGTTGCTAAATATTGATGATTGCTAAAAAAAACAATCGAACTACACTATGAGCGCTCAAGTCTCCATTTAAAAGTAATGGTGCATACATACACTCAGCTTCTAAAAAAACTTCTATAGCTAACTTCACATCGCCGACTTTTATACTTGTTTACGATGTGAAGTTAGCTACAGATGCGGTGCTCGTGTCGCCTCGCGGAGTGTGTGGACGCACCATAAAAGTAAAGTTTATTCCATAAACTGTGTAAAATGGCGGTACAAATTGTCTCAGTAACCCTATCCTAGCCAGCTATATATAGCTGCAATCATGTCTATCCATAGTACCTACCTAACTAAATTCACAAACAACGAAAGACACTGGATTTCGCGACACAGGCTAGCCTAGTGCGAAATTCAGGGTGCATACAATATAGGTACATGTATTACGTAACCCTTACCTCTGTTTTATTGAAATGTTCTGCTTATTTGTGAAATGAATGACATACCTTATAAAATAAATAAATAAAATATTAGGGGACTCTTACACATGATCTCTGACCCCAAACTAAGTAAAGTTTGTGATATGGCGCGGTCAGAGACCGATAGTGATACATTACATTTATACATATTTTTAAATACGTACTTATATAGACAACACCTAAATAACCCCCAGACACAGAGCAAACACCTATGTTCATCACATAAATATTTGCCCTGGGCGGGAATCGAACCTTTTTAACCCAGGAATCAGGGTCACTAACCACTGAGCCACCGAGGCACTCAGCAGTCACCTATATGTTTTAGCTATTTGTATATGAGAACCTCCGCGGCGACTAGTCTCTGAGACTAAAGTCGTGTGCCGTAATAAAAGACGGACCTATTTCTAAAATACTATCTCAGAATATTTGACAGATCTTTGAAGACTCACTGTGAAAGAATTTGAAAGTGTGCCTAGTAAGTGAACACCATGATAAGTCTAAAAGGAATGATTGCCATGTAGTTATATTATAACATTATGTTTTATATCACTAGGGTTATGAAAATGAACTGAATGCGAATAAATAATTTGTTTACAAGGTGTTTGTTTTGTAAAGCACTGGGATTTGCAGAGGTGCATATAATCATCGTTATGAATAACTTTTACTATGGCACCAACCCCGAAATTGCGGGGATATCAGCTGTTCCTTACGCTTAGCGCGGAATAGCTATTTTTTCGCGATTTCTAAGTTGATTCCATAGTTTAAGTTGTTCGTAATTAATATACATCTCTATAAATTCCTGCGCTTTACAAATCAACACCTTGTACATATTTATAAGGTACAATGTAAAGGAGGCCTAACGGCATTTTTGGCTGCAACAGGATTGCTGTTTGTTCTAAAATAACTACAAAAAAGTTTATTATAAAATAGCATAAACATGTTAATACATAAAAATAGTAAAACAAATATTTTACCATCACATAAATAGCGTGTAAGCTTAAAAAATACAAATTCCATGCATTTATTGTAACCTTTAAACTTTATGTTCCTAAGTAAGTTTTTGTGAATTTATTTTGAAAAAAATTGTCTGTACTTGATAATTATGTAAAGTTTTTGAGGAAAGACTCGTTAGGATACATTAAATTATTTTATTACCAAATGAGACTGAATTTGTTAAATTTATTATTGTCAGGAGATTATTTCTTTTGTTGCTATGTAAATTATTATTAGTGAATATCTGTGAAATTGAACAAATTATTGATGATTATGAAGTATGTACCTATTTAAATTACTATGACTATTTTTATTTAATTTTGTAAATGTCTTGTGTAAGTTAATGCTTTTATCTTTTAATCTGATTAGTTATGCATAAGAAAAAGTTTATATACATATTTTCATTCGATGAATTTATAAAAGACAATTTAAGACTGTTTATCCTAGCCTAATCTTAGTTCTTTAGCTTCTCTCTGCTCAAATAACGTCACGGTTGAACCTGCAATGACGCAAATATTTTTTTTTGTTAAATTTTAATCCATTGATACTAGCGATGATGTTATTGTTAGTGAATGTTTTGTAGATAAATATAAATATGTACCACTTGAGCCTAATACCAATAGACATTAGTCGAGAGGAGACCACATAGGTACCGGCAAACGCAGCGTAAGACGTCCTACAAGGTGGGATCGCGCTTAATGCAGCCGCTTCCAGCCGGTTTTATTGGCGATCTATGGGAGAGGCTATGTCCAACAGTGAACCTTACGATTAAATAAATCTTTTGTGTACGAAAGCACAGTTCGAAAACAGAATAAATTCTTTTCTCTTTCAGCGAAATTTGTTTTGATAAATTATAATTCATCTTTTTTATTTATATTTATAATGAAAGCCTCCCTTGGTAAGCAGCTATGACATATCTCACTATGGATACTAGCGTGGTTTTCGCACATTTTAATTAAGTAAATCAGGTGTTATTCACGTTTTATTTTAGTAGAAAACTGCTGCTATAGTTTCAATCGCATTTGGCGATCTTTCTCAAGGTTGGAGTACTAACACGCGGGCTCGTCTCGCATATCAGCTATGCGAGACGAGCCCGCGTGCTAGTCTCGCATAGCCAAATGCTGTGATTTACTTAATTAAAATGAGCTATGACATAGATTACGGTTAATATCATCGACCAGAGAATTTTATAAGTTTGGCGCATGTATAATGTACACCTATCCCACATGTTTTGTTTGAGGCTAATAATGTCTAGTCTTTGATCTCTAATTTGTTGAAGAGGAGTTCGCATAGCTCGCCTAAATAATTGTGAACTTTTCATATTGCAGGTTGAACTGTTTATGAAGCTAATATGATAAAGACATAATAAAATTAACGCGTGTAATTATCATCAGCTGTCATTACTAACGCGTAGAGTTGCAATTTTTTGGAAAGTTTATCATACTTGTTATTCGATGTAGATCTAGTAAGGTAAATAGAGTATTTTATGTACCATCGATAAATTAAGTGCACGACTACTTATTCGATGTTTCTTTACTAAAGTAACGAGCTAGAATCGCACTTAAGTATAATATTACGCGATGGAATGTAGTTAAAAAAATGTATCACTAGTGGTGCTAAATGTATCACAACATATTCTAAACTATGTACTTACTCATTAGGTCAGTCTAGTGTTTGCTTACAAATTTTGTGTGAATCTCCAATGTTTGTTTGTATTATTATAATTGTTTAGTGTGGTTTTATACATTTTGTATTACATGTACCAAACGTTGAGATTGCATTTGAAATACACAAATAAAAATTGATGACTGTTTTTTGATTTCCTTCTTGCTGGGAGCATGAATTATAATTATTTCACTAGATATATTATTTGTCACTAAAGTTCTACTTGCATGTCTTATTTTTTTAATATACACTGCTTTATCATAATCCGCTTTGTACCTAGCATATTTTTCATCTTGGCTTGTTACATTATATAATTTAATTTATTCAGTCTCATTAGGTTTTTATTCGAATATACAATTATTTATTCTATACAGGGTGTATTTTAGACGTCATACATTTTAGGATATCATCGTTCTCAGCATTATGACCAAGTTTAACTATGGGGCTAACTCTGAAAAAACGAAAAATGCAGCTGTTTCCATCTACCTATTTAACTTTTTGTGGAACGGCGGATTCTTTTGATGCGAAAACTTTTTGTACGGGACGGCGCATCCTTTTTCGATCAAGATTTAGGGGTTGGTCCCACGGTGAAAGTTGGTCATAATGATACGTACATTGGTATCCTAGAATATCTCCTTCGTCTAGTAACCTCGTCTAATTTGAAGGCTTTAGTTGGTAGGAGCTTTTTATAAATTACTGCTGTCCTAATACATATTTTAATTAAAATTAAAAGAAGCTAAGTCGCAATGCGTTAAACTTGCTAAAATAATGCTACACCTTTAGCAAGTTAGACCTATCAATTAAAGCTTTTAAAACCGAGCCATACTGTTTAGTCATATTGTTATTTTTTTCTTTGCTTTTGGTTCTTCCATACTAAAACACCTCACATTAGTTAGGTGTTGCAATATTATCCACACATCAATATTATTCATTTACCAACCCGCACTAGTCCAACGTGGATATAGTCTAGTCACCCTTCATTCCTAAGGTGGGCCTATGTTCAGTAGTGGACTACTAAAAAGGCCGGTACAGCTATACTATAGGTACCTATAGGCAGGTATAGGCCGAATCAAATTTCTTACCTTTGTGAAGTTAGCTACAAACTGCGAAACCTCTCCTCGCGCAGCGAAAGACAACAAATTTGTTACTAAGCAACTCACCTCGTGTTCAGACGCCAAAAAGTTTGATTCTATCTATACAGGGTTATTTGCTTGCCCTGTACTAAGGTGAAAGTGGAAGACCATCATTATGAACCACTTTTACTATGGCTGATAAAGAAAAATAACTGTTCTATACAACATTGTAAAATGGAATCGACAAAATGTATAAAAAAGATTTTTTTCTTGAGTTCCGGGTTGGTCTAATAGTAAACTTTGTAATAATGATGGTCTAAAATGTCTTAATCACCTCCTTTCGGCTTAGTAGGTACATCAGTTCTGTGTACTAGTAACCATGTATAGTAGTGTACTTCAAGCAGTTTGAAGTGGGTTGTAAGTTGCAGTGCCCACTTGAAAGCACCAATGTTGTGTGAATATGACATGGGTAATGTTTTCAGTAAAATCTAAGCATACATAAACATCTTGTGTTGTGACATCAAATGTTGTCATCAAAGTTGCGCACAAAGTTTTAAAGTTACTCCTAGTTCAAAATGAGTATTTTGTTCAAGCATTTAGCATTTTATCTTCATCTACAATATTGCTTTTTATTGAGATGTATGTGTTTATGGGCTGGGGTTCATTTACATAATTTGTTAGTATAGTCGGAATCACACAACTTAACTGTGATGTTGGTTACAAGCTGCAGATAACCCAGTCCTTGCACAGCTGTTAAGTGAGCTTCAGTCAGGATTGGCTAATCCACAGCTTGTAGCTAATGTCACAGCCACCAAATTGTATGATTCGGACTATACAAAGCATAGAACAATTAATACCGAGGAACAAAGTCTGTAATTTAGTAAATAAATGAGTTTATTATTGATCCAGGTTCAAATGGGTAGCAGATGTGTTCACATTGCCTGAAGCAGCAGTGCCAGTAAACACCAAACTTTCTACAACTTTGCCAAACAAAACGCACAACATTGATAAGAAAACTGAAGAAGCAAAGAATAACAATGAAGAAAATACAATACATAATAAATCTGAATGATATCTTGTGAATGTAAATAAAATAAGACAATGCAAGTGGAATTTTGTGTTCTAGCCTGATAAAGTATAGAATTTTAATTTCTTTCCAATTGCATTATTTGGCTTAT
This sequence comes from Hypomecis punctinalis, assembly GCA_949316475.1. Lineage (NCBI taxonomy): Eukaryota > Metazoa > Arthropoda > Insecta > Lepidoptera > Geometridae > Hypomecis > Hypomecis punctinalis. Next base: position 4,736,701 of record OX438805.1, read on the forward strand.
TCCTAATTTCCTCACTGTTGCTATATGTATATTGAGATTTAAAATTTTGAATTTACTGTTTTGGGGTGTTAGGAATAAGTCCAAAGGTTTGGTCTAAGGTTTGCATGTTTTGTGATAATATATTGTTATTTCGCAATGAATAAAATTGTATTAAGTATATTTACTGTGATGCTTATTGTAAGTCTTATGGATATTATTTTTTTAAGATTTCAAATTAAATGGTACAAATTTCATTAATCAACTGACATTTTATTTTCACGTTCTTTTACAATATCTACAGTCATGTAATGCTTCCCTCGCTTCCTGCCGTCTGCCTTGAGTATAAGTCTGCGAGCATTTTTCCTGATGACTTGAAGACTCTCATTACTATTCAAGCCAAATAAAAATGCAAGGTTGATGACATCTTGTACTGATCGCACAAACATATGGTTTTCGGCTCCACTGGTTATCACAATGTTCTTTGACTTGCCGACAGCATGGTAAATGTGCGAGTTGCTTATAATATTCTTTCTAGCTGTTGAATCTCTTATGGCTGGCGAGTACATGAGTTCAAAGAAAATACCACGCTCTACAGCTTGTCTGTACAGTTTTCTATTGACTTTAAAGGGAATTCTTCCTTCAGGCTCAAAACTTATGACATCTATATCCATAGTGCCGCAAGCATACTGAAATGCTTGAAGTGTTTTTGGAATTACAGCTATTAAATCGTATTTTTTTAGATTTTCAGATTGATTCATTTTATGAGCTATTGCAGAGTCTGAAAATTCAATGGTAACTCTGTGTAAAATATTGAGCTTGCAAGAATCTGTCACTTCTTTAGGAACAGCTGTTGGTTCAGGTATGTATTCTTTCTTTTCCTTACTTTCGCCTTTTTTCTTCTTCTTTTTTGGTTCTTCGGCCGGCTCTTCAACGTACGTGTTCAATGCAATGGTGTGGTATCCAAGTTTTTCAAGCGTATGCAGCTTGTCCAGTTCAAACTTATTGCTTACAGATAAATCACAGAATCCCCAATTACGAAGAGACATTCTGGTGAATTGCACACTTGTTTGGTGCTGTATTGTTTTAATAAATAAATAGTACAGACCGATTTATTCTTTTCACAGTGGGAAACAATTATTGATATTGTATCGCGGCGCGGGCGTGTGAACTGTGAAGTGAACGTAAACAAAACAAACTTGTTTTGAGGTTACCTTTTTTGACATTTGTGGTGACATTTTAAATGTCTTTGTCATGTTCTTCTTCTTCTTTTGTTTGGCGTCGGATTGTTGTGGATTTGCCAGTGTATTAAGTTTTAATATTAAATATTTGGTCTCCCTCAGAGGCGCCCGAATGCAACATGCTGAGGTGGTAATTATACTTCTTGATCTGTGTTCTTGATAGATGTCCTATGTAGCACTGGTTGGTATGCGCTCTTTGCTAGGTACTATGTGCCCTGTCCACTGCCACTTTAAGTACCTGTACCTACTTATGCCCCGGCCTTACACATCAGGCGAAACCTGAGCATTATTTACCTACTTTATCTAAGATAGCGATCATTTATAAAGCTCGAAACATACTATCGGACGCGGCTTACGGACGCGGCTGACAGCCGCGACCTAGACTATGAAAGTACACTGAGCCGTGCACACTATCGGACATAAGTCGCGGACGTCACCTTCGGACGTCCGAGAGCGATCTGGCACACCGGATGTTTTAAGACTGCACATTGCTAAGTCGCGGCTGTCAGTCGCGTCCGTCAGCCGCACAGATATCTGTAAGTCAGCCGCGTCCGATAGTATGTTTCCGGCTTAACAGTCCTAGTAGGGCATCGGTTGGTTTTGAACTCTTTGGTAATATCACAGGTTAATGTCGAATCCTCTGAAAAAAGTTTTATTCAAAGACAAGATATTATGACCATGGATTTATCATATAAACAGGATTGAGTACTGGCAAAGAAAAACGTGCCGACACACCAGATGATTGTGCCTCTTTTCCAAGTAGGATGACCAAAACATATGGATTATCTCGGGATATAATGTTTCTTTGGAATGTTACTGCACGCAGGAATGGCAGTTATCTTACTACTAACTCGTCGTTATTCGTCATTGTCGTCGTTTTAGCAATAGGACGCCTACTGCGGGGCATAGGCCTTCCCTAAAGATCTCTATAAAACCAATCCCCATAAAAGCAATGGTCTATAATGAATATACGGAGATAATTCAGTTTCAAGTTTGACAGCTGTTATCGGAAATGTAGATCTAGAAGAGTTATTTCACCTTTGTTAAGACAACAATGGTCTAGAATTGATAATGACGGAGATAAACCACTTTTAAGTTTATAGCTGTCATCGGAAATGTAGATCTCGATGAGTGCCTTCACTTTTATGACAGTAATGGTCTGGGATCCATATTTACGGTATTAAATAATGTTTATGTTTCATAGATGTAACCTTGACACATATCACGCAACTCGTGTCAGTACTCAACCACGAAAAACTTTTTCACGAAATTTTTTGTTACAAATAGACTTTATCACGAAAACTTTTCCACGAATAGACTTTGTCGCGAAAACTCTTAATAGATTACGAATAGTCGCAATCATTTTAGACTTCCGTAGTAAACAAGGCATCCATTTTGAAATAAAAATGGCGGACTCACTTTTTTGAAAAAGTCGTCATGGGTGTCGTTTTCTAGGTTTTTGGGGGTGGTATTCATTTTGGAATAAAAGATGGCAAACATTACTTCTAAATGGATGCCATTTTAAAAATCTACAACCCAAAAAAATGAAAAACGACAGCCACTTCTATACCTATTGTACACCCAGCAGGTTTAAGAAATATGTCCAGCATAGTCACCCTACCACACTTCTTTGTATACACCATAGTACGACATTTGCAATCGACGGTGATACTCTAGTCAAAAATAAAAAATAACCATTAATCATAAAGACGTAGGTATATTCATAAAAAATAAATATCAAACTCTGTTTTATTAGCATCTATTCGTAATTTTAACTAAAATCTTATCAAACTACATTGTTATAAAAACTAAGAAATGGTTAAGACAGTCGCGGCATTACAGGTAATAATTCTACCATATATAAGTGTCGTTTCGAAATGGCAATAGTGCGAGCGGGACACCCTCATCACTTTGGGAAGTCTCACTCGGCACATCGTCTCTCTTATGCCATTTCAAAGGAATACATGTTTTGTTGCAACGAATTAAGGTTGAATTTTCCTAAGCTAACTTTGAGCCAAATTTTGTCTAGGCGCAATCCAGATAGTATACAAAATCCTTGATTATGACCTATAATCGAAGAATACGTGACGGATTAAAATTTTAGAATTATTTCCATTGAGGAAGGAATCAGATTATTTCCCATCTGTAGTACAGATTCTGTCCAAGAGAATTTCAAGTACAATACTGTGTTGTACTGTGTGTATTCTTGTTATTGGATCGGTATTATAAAATGTTTTTTTGAAATAGAAAATTATTAGCCTACTATGCGGTATTTAGCTTATAGCTAAAAATAAAACTAATCAAATAAGAGCTACTTACATGCACTATTATAGCTTCATTTGGTCTGAGATTGATCTAAGTATTACATCTGTAAGTATTACAATCTCAGGGCAAATAAAAAAATCCAGAGGGAACGTCGTTGAACAGTCAAGTGAAGCCAGTTTTTTAGTGTGAGAGCGTCGCTGTTGCCCCGCCATTGTTTGACTGACAAGCCAAGGCGTAGTTTCATAGTTACCTGGATGTGTGTGTAATTGTCTGTACACGGCGAGGCGTAGTTTTGGTTGGCTTCACTTGTTTGTTCACAACATTCTCTCTTGATTTTTTTATTTGCTCTGAGATTACAATCAGGGCTGTCTTAAACTTACCTGGGGCCCATACAAGAATTAGGGGCTCTTTTAGAAAGTAAGAAAGAGAATTATACTAAAGTACCTAGTATTTTATTATTACCATCAAAGTTGCAGAAGAATTATTTCGATTATTCTTTATTGAGGTATTTTTTAGGGTTTCGTAAACCAAGGTTCACTTTGTTTGCCGTCTATCCATTGGTCTGTCTATCCTTCTGTCCGCGGTGTGTCAAGAACTTCTATCTCGAGAACGCGAAAAAATATCGAGTTGAAATTAAAAACATATACACAGATCTGTTTTTCTAGCAGTCGTGAAAATGACAAACTTCTCGGTAATTGTAAAAATAAATTAGATCCTAAAAAAAACGCATATTTTGACATTCACAAGGAATTCAAAACCTACAGGGTACTTAACGTTGATCTAGAACTATAAAATTTGACATGGAGCATCGTCATAGAGTAGATACACATAAAGGAATAAATCTAGAAACTGCACATTTTTAGCAAGATTACAAAACTATAGGGCCTAAACGCAAAAGGGTCCAAATTTTAAAGTATCTTAATTGTATCATGTGAGATATCATATCAAAGAGCTTCACTACTGGCACAAGCGATAACAGGTTTAAAATTATTTTTACGACTTAAAAAAACCCTTTTTGTGCGTTTTAAAGGACAACTAACGCCATCGCGTGAACAATCTATGACCAGCTTTGCCCTAAGGTAACTAAGTTAACTTATATCCCGGTTGTCTACGATTTTTTAAAATTAGTACGAAATCCTGGGTGAGCGAGCCTAACTTGCACTTGTCCCGGATTTATTTGAAGTGTATTATAACCGTCCAAACTGTCCTGAGAAAACATAAATGTGTGAGAGAAGTTGTCTGTTTCTCGGGGCCCCCTGAGGATGGGGCCCTGGGCATATTATATGGGACTAACCTTAGATTAATGATGGGTCTCGCTGTCAAGCGGAGCGAGACCAATAAATTAATCTAAAAAAATAACTTTTTGTGCGGAACATCTTTTTTTGGGATTTCAAAGTTAGTCAACCCAATGGAGACCACATACCTACCGTCGAGCGCACCGTAGCGCGTCTATCGACAAGGTAGACCAATGAGACCGTAGGAACTCGCTAAATGGAAGCCACTTCCAACCAGTCTTACTGGAAATCCATAGAGGAGGCCTGCGTTCAGCAGTGAATGTCCTAAGTCCGGCAATATTGTTGATGAACAGTTTTGACATTGTTTCAGATCTTGCCAAGAGAAACACTTCACGTCCACGATGGTCGTTCGTATCGTGATCGCCGGAGAGTCTCAATGCGACATATTTTCAGAAGTATGTTTGGTAGCAGATTACATTTTTCAGAAACTACCAAATTTTTGCTGGGATCGTATTGAAAAGTCTGTACTTGAATGGGAGGTGAGTTATCCTACTAATATTATAAACGCGAAAGATTGAGAGTATGGATGTTTTACTCTTTCACGCAAAAACTACTGAACGGATTGAGATGAAACTTAATAATAATGCTTATTATGCATCAGAATAACGTATATGCTATAGTTTATTAAGATATGGCGTGAAACGAAGTTCGTTGGGTCAGCTAGTTTGAAAATATAACTGTAGTTTGTTTTGGTGTAATGTAGTGTAGGTACTTGGTTGTACTGTCTGGATAACATATCAGTAGATAATTTTATCATATCCTAAAACATACTGTAGGTAGGTCTAGGTATACTAAAATGCTTATTTAGTTTCGTAGCTTACAATAAACGGCTTTCTAAAAAACTCCGTAGTACGGAGTATCGGTAGTTTTCGATATTTATAAGTATATTTCGTAACGAATCAGGTGTATAAGTAGGTAGGTATGTAGGTAGTATCACTGTATCGATTATGTACTTATATATGTACTTATACAGGGTCATTTCCAATCAATTAGTATCCTTTTAGGGGCGTATTCAGTATATCAAAACTATCTCTTGTTCTGCGGTTATTGCCCAAACTAAAAAAAAAAGGTTCCATAGAAAAATATCGTTCACCCGCGACAAAATGTATGGAACAGCAGATTTTTTTTGAGTTTTGACAAAAGTTGCAGAACAAAACTTGTTAGTTTTGATGTACAGAATAAGCCCTAAAAGGATGCTAATTGATTAGGAATAACCCTGTATATATAAATATATATTTGATTTGCAAATTTTCTCTTTTATTAATAAACTAGCGACCCGCCCCCTTCGCACAGGTGTATTATACTTCTAAACCTTCCTCTTGAATCACTATATCTATTAAAAAAACCGAATCAAAATCCGTTGCGTATAGCATACATAAGGACAGACAGACAGCGGCAAGCCACTTTGTTTTATACTATTTAGTGATGTTATATGTATGTGTATCTGTATAGGTTATCTATATCCGTGATACGGGACGTGGACGGCAAGACAAGCTCCGATCCTGTAGGTAGGTACGCCTTATGCCCTTGGATTGGATCCATGGATTGTTTCGGGTCTGTTTAGACTTAGGTATTCCTTTTTTGTACTACTATCAAAGAAGTTACATAATATTAAGAATACTACCTACTACAGATCATAATCAAAGCTACCTACTATATTCACCTTCGTATGTCAAAACAAATTTTGATACAGGGCACTGTATACCGTCTTAGGCATAAACGCACTATTACACACACAGCTTCCCAATTTCGTTTAATTTTTAGCCATGGCTGCTACGAGTGAACCAAAAAAATAACTGGCACCACATAGGATCTCCCATAATTTGGAAAGAAGTGTATATGAAAGGAAGCAAGCCTTTCTACATCGGCGGAGCTTCAGAATTCTTGGAGTATTGCCATTCTTACTACGGCATCGACGTCTACTTAGCTCCAGGGAAAAACGAAGGACTAACTGCAAACTTCGCGCAGTTTAGGAACAATATCGAGCGCGAAAATTATAAAATTAAACATTTAACAGTGAAAGCTCCGGCAGTTGAAACGCCTCCCCAAAAGAATTTTGTCATCTGCATTTCTGGTGTAAAACACCCTTTGGCTCTGAATTTGATCTCTGGACTTCTGGACATGTCTGTTGGCGAAAAGAGTGTTTCCAAAATCTACATTTATGACGGCAGCTGCTCGAAAGATTTTATGAAATTCGTTGAACGCGATTGCAGCTTTGTTAGTACTGAACACGCCGCAAATGTAGTTAAATATATTGACAGAATTGGAACTGCCCTAACGCACACGGATCTTCTCATAATATTGGATCATGTTCCTTTTGAGTGAGTTTATGTTTTACTTTTTTTGTATATCAAAGTATACATGTAGAGCATCACGTTAATATCTACTACCTAACCAAACGCAAAAAAACCACAACACCGACTTCCACTGTGTACAGAATTCGTATAGTTAGCACGAACCAATGTGACATCCATTTACATTATTGTTGATTTATCAAAAACGGCTCAGCCGATTACAATATAATTTAAATGGAACCACCTCAGGAGTAAGCCGTGGTGGTCAAGAGGTAGTGACACCCGCCTTACAAACGTGAGGTCGTGGTTTCGAATCCGTACATAAATTCCAAAGAACTCATTGGTACGGGACCAATGAGTTCTTTGGAATTTATGTACGGAATTTCACATCACTGGCTTTTCGGTGAAGGAAAACATCGTGAGGCAACCTGCGATGCGTCCGTAGAAGAAATTCGATGGCGTATGTGAATCCACCAACCCGCACTGGGCCAGCGTGGTGGATATGGCCCAATCACCCTTCGTGGGTAGGCCTTCGTCCTGCAGTGGACTATTAAAAAGGCTGGTACAGTACAGTACAGTACCTCAGGAGTATACCTAGCCTTACGAACTAAAAACAAAAAATTAAATCGGTGCACAATAGTCGAAAATATCGATGTACATACACAAAAAAAAATTACAGACGAACATAGTACCTTTTTCTTTTTGGAAGTCGGTAAAAAACTTAGATACCTAACTAATATGTCACAAAGAATTACTTAGATAGAGTTTGTTGTGTTTTTCTCATTAAAACAAACATAAACAGTTAATGCAACAAAGCGGCAACGTATCTATAGTTCATTATGTTTAGGAAAGAAAAAATGCCAAGTTGATGGTTATATGACATAATATCAATGCGCATTATTTTCAGTATTTTCAGATTTGCTTCCGTAAAAATTGCAGGCATAAAAAACCTCGCCACCACTACAGATATTTGCTTAAGTTATCATACTCTACGGTCAACTTAAGTATTACTTTATAATATATTACTATTTCAGTGAAAGAAAACCTATTGGAGACTGGCTCCGGGCTAACAGAGAAATTATGATTGATTTAGCTCTGATGATAAATGCTTCAGCTACTCGACAAATGTCTGTCCTGTTTCCTAACTTCGGACCAGCTTGTTACAACGCTACTGTGTTGGCAGAGAGAGTACAGCTGCCTAACACTAACATCGCGGTAGCAACTTCAGATCTCGGCTTGGAAATATTAGCAGTTGCCGCAGAAATTGCGGAAGTCCCTCTAAGGAACATGTTTTGTCCGCCAGTGTGGGGGTTCGTGGGTATAAACCACTTGGTTGACATCAGAACAACTGTGCACAGTTACGATTCTTTCGAGCCTTATAAACGTTATACAAAAGTGCGGAATTCTTCCTTAATGATTGGAGCCTTAACGCCAGAATTACGGACAATGGAGTATTTAATATATTTTGATGAATCACTTTGGACTAAAGTTGCTGAAAGACAGGTAGGTAAAGGTTAATTTACAAACATAAATATTTTGACCCAGATACCCGCTATTTACCTATATTTCGGACAGCAGGGTTGTGAAACTCTATTATGGAGTAAACTGAGAAGCAAAGCCAAATAAAAACGTCTAAAAAGAGACATACAGACCTACATTTAGGTCTATCTATGTTATATACCTACATAATGTTTACGTACATCCCCCTTTTTAAACAAAAATCTGATTTCATAATAATTGTTTGTTTCAGAGAAAACTTTCCAAGAATCAAAAAAGGCTCAATAAAGTGTTAGCTGTTCTGAATGTGGTGAAGATGTGGTTATTTGAACGAAACTCTGAACACATTGTTTGTTTAGGTATTGAATGTGATGGTAAGTGTTTTTCGTAGTCTAGACATACCTATAAAACGACTGTAAATTGTTTTAAAACCTTTCACGCGCCGCGCCAACACTACCTTTCTGAACCATCTCTTTATTTTCAATTGAACAAACGAGAAAAGAAATCTCACTAGTTCAGTCAACTGAACTGGACAACTGAACTGGTGGGAATAGACGTATCTCTATACTCTACATTTCCTTTAAATATTTTGTCTTATCATGATAAAACTTCTAAACATTTCTGCACAATTTAGATGACCCAAGTTCCCATTTCAGGCAGTTTTGGCTTAAACTTTAAGGGGCATTTTTCGCAACCTGCTCGATTTGTTGACGGAAGATGGGTGCCAGCAGGAGATTATTTACTTCCCAAAGATCCTCAGATGTCATTGAAGTATCTTCAAAAAATAGCTGAATTTTCTTTCGATTTAAAGAAAGGCGACCTACCAGAAATAGTTAAATACACTCCATGCATCTGCAAGAGGAAATATTTCAACAAGAAGGGTGTTTGGTATTAGTATCGATTCTAAAGGCTCGAGCAAAGTCTACTCGTTTCGAGTCGCCTCCCAACTCGATTACTCGTTTCCGAACGAAAGCTACCTGCGCGCGGCCTGCTCCGCGTCGCAGCACTAACGAAACGGAACGTAAACCAGTGTCAGTGTCGAAAGAGACGTCGTCCGTGCGAGTCGGCTCGCGTCGTACCGCTCTCTAGAGGAATGTTATGACGTGCAGCAACTGTCTTTGTTTCGATAACACAGAACGGTCCCCTCGCGCCAGAACTCTGCAATAATGTGATAGTAAGCACCCGTGGATCTGCTACGCGGTCGCGATATGATCTTTTCCAAAGCATGATCGTGCCAATAGGAGTTATTAGCATAGTTAGATGTCCGTATCTGTTAAGTGTGAATGTTGTGCCAATAATGAGATAGTGTAGTGTTGTGATGTGGTTGTGGGACATGTGGGGCGTGCTGTGGTGCGTGGAGGCGGTGGCGCGGCTGGCGGCCGTGGCGGGGTCGCCGCTGGAGCCCGCGCCCGCGTCGGGGCCCAGAGGTGAGAGGAGGACCTTGCTCGCGCCGCGCCACAACACCTCTCCGACCCACCTCTCCACACCGCACCGCTGCACATGCAGCTATGCAACCTTTGCATGCGCTTCTGCATACATATCAAAACGCTTCATGGCTGGCTGATTGCTTCACCCACTAAAAACTTTTTGACCCTACTTATTATTTCCTGCTTATTAACTTTCCTATTTTACAGTGTTAATGACCTTGCATCGGTTGCTGGTTTTTTGTTCATTTGCTTGATTATTTTAATTATGAACCTAATAAATATAATTGTATGTTTACAGTTATTTTATTTAAAGTTGCTAACAGTAGGTATTCATATGCACACATACTTATTTGAAGGTATTCTAGAGTTCTAAACTTAACTTCAAATTTGTGTTTATTGTCGTCATAGATGAGGAGAATAATGTTTTAGAGCTATACCGGTATCGATACTAAAGCCTAAGTAGGTACTAAAATTGTGTACAGTGTAGATATACATATAAAACAATTGCCGTCAAGCAGTATCTTACGCACCTACTACCATACAACACTACATAATATGTAGTAAGTATATTATACTTATCATAATATTCATTGAGAAAATGAAAATGAAGAGCAAAATGTCATGCTTTGCAAATATAGCCTAATATAGCTGTACATAATTATGCATACTCGTGTCTTACCACGTTCTTGTACGATTTAAATAAACATGCGATTCTCTATACATAATTAATAATGAGAGAACTAAAACTAAGGCTCCGAGGAGCATGACCTTACATCAATGGAAATGGAATAAATAAGACTTTATTCCATTCAGTAATGTTTTGTTGATGGTCTCTGAATATTATTTTACTAATTATCGTTGTTCTTTGATCTTTTTTGGACAATAGAAGCAAACATGTCACTAGGAAGGTAGGAAGCATTACGTTAGCGTGGGATTATTTGATCTCTTTTGGTCACAGAGTTCTATCTGTGCTTTTGGTAGAAAACTATACTATTTAGTCCGAAGACTTAAACATGTAAAAGTGGTAAATCGGATATTATTAATTTTTATTTACATAAACTGCTTAGATTATGATATCAATAAAGTTCAGAATTCTATTATAAAATCCATAAAAATGATTTTGAAATCAATTTTCTTACTCTCAAAGTAAAGATTTTTCCCAAAAATCTGTGGGTACCTACATAATTTAGATCTACCACGAGAGAACGAATAATATTAGGTCTCTACGAGATTCAGAATACGTACTTAAATATGAATAAATTTATATTTGCCTTATGTGGTTATTTAAATGATGTAAAGATCTCGTTAACTACTCATTTAAGTTATATTTACGAGTATGTCTAAGGCAGCTACGGCGACATTAATACAAACGAGTTTCGCATAAGTGAGTACGCCTACGAATGTCCCAGAGCTTCATACATTACGACTGCGCCTATTTTAATACCTTAATACAGAATGGCTATCGTAACAAGAGTATTATTTAAAATTTTGTGAAGTCTTGGTGCGTGTTTGATGCAGGGGTAAAGATTCAATTTTACTCGTTAAAAATACGGTGTGGATATCAAGGAAACTGCATTTTTTTGTAGTATTTTCCGACACAAAATGATTTATAGGTTTGAGCTAAAATGGTCGAATCACGGGGAACTGTTGTTCTACGATTCGTGTTCCTACCATGGGAATAATGGGTAGTACTTCAAGTCACATTCTTTTGAACTCTACGATACTACAGACAGTCAGATTTAGGTACCTACCTTGTTATATATCGCTCAAGTTGCTTCAGAGGTCGAGACATGGATAGTTTATACTCCAATTAGATCAGATTACATAGAGAAGAGGGTTCATCTTAGGCTAGACAGGACAAAATAAAAATTTTAGTACTCTCTATAAAATGGAATAATTGATTACCTCTATAAACTATGATTTTCAAGCTATACATCCAACCATAAAAGTAAGAAGGCTTTTTCTCATACATCTTCGGTCTTTCACAACCTGCATCTAAAATATTGACCCAGTAACTAGGCTAACGGTTACCGGGTGGTCTAATGACGGACTATCGGTTATTTGGCGTAGAGTTCGGCCGCAAATCCCTACAAATTGCTCGGAGAGACGATAATCTGGCAGCTCCGCGGCCCGAACTCAAGGCGGGGAGGTTGCCCCCGCGATCTAGCGCGCATTAGTTCCCGCCACGCGCTGGAATGTTCTCATTTTCTTTTAATCGAACCACAGTGGGTATTTTCGGATTTCAATTTGTTCAATACTCGTTACGGGAACCGTTTAGTTATTGCGGCCGGCTTACGAGAGGCTTTGCTCTATACAATTTGTCTCAAGAGCAGACACTCTGAAAGCTTCTTAACTTTATAGACGAAGATTTGCTCTTATTGTATTCCGATTCTATAGGTTATCTATTAACGTCTTACCTCTTCAGATATTTGAGACCGAAGTATTTTTCTGTAGTACTTTACTCAGAAGACGATAACAGAAGCACTCGGTTTTGATTGATCGAGAAACTTTGGTATTGTTACGTTTTGTCTGGTGCTTATGAGAAATGATTGTATAGTAACTGTCTGTCTCATATTCTCATACGTAGAACGGAACGTCTGCTCTCGCACAACAAAATCACGAGGTAAGTATAAATAAATTCCCGAAAATGCTTTCCCCGGGTATTCCTCTCGCATATCCGTCGTGTCAAAACTCTGAAGAGACGTGTTTCCGCACCGCGAGTCAACTAATGAATGTTACATAAGCCTGTGGGTCATACGTCGGCGGGTAGACGAAAACACACGACGATGCCTTCATATAAATTTAATTCAAAGTTCTCATTCATCTCTGCTGAGAAACGTGGAGCCGACAACTTGCAAATAAAGGAGTTGGATTCAATTATGGGAACTTTTATTACCCAGATAGGCAATACTGGTTTATGAACTAGGCAGGATAGTTTAAGTAACTATCACAAAACATTTATAAGTGCTTTTGTACTTTTATTTTCTATAATCTATACAATCTTATTTCTGTTGGAAACTCGGTTCTTGAAGTCGTTGACTCGTACGTCTACCTAGGACAAGTAGTCCAGTTAGGTAGGTCCGACTTCAACAAAGAGGCCAATCGCCGAATCCAACTCGGCTGGGCAGCGTTCGGAAAATTGCGTAGTGTCTTCTCGTCCGACATAGGTACCTCAGTGCCTTAAGTCGAAAGTTTTCGACCAATGTGTGTTGCCAGTGATGACTTATGGCACAGAAACGTGGTCTCTCACTATGGGCCTTAAAAGTAAGCTCCAAGTAGCCCAACGAGCTATGGAGAGGGCTATGCTCGGAGTCTCTCTGCGAGATCGAATCAGAAATGAGGAGATCCGTAGACGAACCAAAGTTACCGACATAGCCCAACGGATTGGCAAGTTGAAATGGCAATGGGCGGGGCACATAGCGCGGAGGGCTGATGACCGATGGGGTCGAAAAGTTCTCGAGTGGAGACCACGTACCGGCAAGCGCAGCGTAGGACGTCCACCCACAAGGTGGACGGATGACCTCATTAAGACCGCAGGATCGCGCTAGATGCAAGCCGCTTCCAACCGGTCTTATTGGAGATCCATAGAGGAGGCCTATGTCCAGCAGTGGACGTCCTTCGGCTGATGGATGGATGGATGGATGGATACAATCTTATGTTGGTAAATGTGTTGTTAAAAACGAAAAAGAAAACATATTTTTTGGGTAAAAAATTCGTTAAACCATGTACCAAGGATTTAATAGGTAAATGAAAATATGGAGTTATCACAGAAAATAAACTAAACATGGGGAAAATAATTAGAATAATATGTAACAGAAATATTTTACAAATAGTAGGTAATTTTGTGTATAAAAATAAAATTATTTCGAAAAAAGCGTCACATAAACTTAGTTTTGTTAAATCTGTAAAATATTTTGCTTTGTCTTCCTTAAAGCTTCTACTACCTACTACTCACCTTAGTACAATGTTTCCTTGTAGTTTTTCTAGTCACGCAAAGGCTACTTGTAATAACACATTGCGTCTAATAAGGAACTTGCCTTTTCCTTTTTTGTTAGTTGAGAAATCATTCTAAATAGGCTCAAGATATCATGTTTCAAACTCTATCTTTACGGATAGGTATTGGTGTATACAGTACCTTATTACATATTTGATTTCTTTGTCAGTATCTACTTAGTTACTTAATTATTCCTTTAGTAAAAAAATAACAAATTCGATTATGAAATAAAATAAAAAAATACGTTACTATTTCATTTGAAATTGTGGATTAGTAAGAACATTTTTTATATCCTGATTCTAATTATTCCTTTAGTAAAAAAATATCAATTGCGATTATAAAAAAAAAAAAAAAAAAAAGTTACTACACATTTCTATTTCATTTGAAATTGTGGATTAGTAAGAACATTTTTCATATGCTGATTCTAATACTTACTGTTTTGACGGTTATAAAACACGTACATTCTGTTCCAAACAGCTGCTAAGCTAGCCGATACAAGGCGTAGAGCATTTGAAATAACCTTTCTAATAAGTTGCATCAACGGTTGTTACGGAACAAAGCATTTTGAAGTGGCGCATGACCGCGTACGCCGAGAGTCGAGACCGGAGCACCGCGAGCTGAGGGAGACATCAGTTGCATAACAAGCGGGCGCTGCGGCATCCGGCTAACGGGACCCTGGCGTGAGCAGGGGAGCCGGCCACCTCCGCATCTAGACCCGCCATTATCTCTCAGATTCGACTGTACAGCTACTTTGACCGGTCATTTGCATTGATACTTCGCCAATCGGTAACCGCCGAGTATCACGAATCACGATTATTACTATGGTTTTATGGTTCCTTGTTTCATCATGTCCCATCACGAAATATGACCGTTGGACATGAGTCGCTCGAACCCGGTCGTGCGATCGTGAATGAGACCGTGACAGATCGGACACAAAGCCTCCGGCGCGGAGCCAATGATGCCGAGCAGCTTTTTTAAATTAGAAATAAGGTCAATTCGTTATTTAGACCGACTGACCAACACTAGTTGCAGGCGCTACATATTTTAGACGCTAATGAACATTAGCAGTTTATAAAGTTTGCATGTTTTGCAATCGCGGAGCGCAGAAGGCGCGGACCGCAATTCCTGTTTATGCGTCCAACGAACTGGCCGGCCGAGGGGCAATGAGTATCATTACATGTTATATGGATATGGCTGCGTCTGGCTACTGGAATCTCATAATTACGTACAAACGGGAAAGCTCATACTCTTCTTCAATCGATTTACATACAAAATAATGTGATGTGGCAAATTTTGCTAGTCCAGAAGCGTTGCTAGCTGTTTGTCTATCAATGCCACATCAGGAAAACAGGGACCCCAAACCTTGTTTCCCTGATTTGTGATCAAGGCTATTTAGTAAGATAGAATCATACTCGTGGTGTTGTACAATAGTTTCAGAAATATTTGTTTTCATAGAGATTTGGACTCTTACTAATGCTAGGCTTGTAATTATGAATACGATAGGTCATAAAACTCGTGTCATAATACAAATGGAATTGAAAAGCCAAATAAAGACCTGTTACAAATAGCAGGGCAATTTATTTTACTTAGCACGGCTCGCTAACTTTAGATTTTAGACTGCAATTGCAGTGCGAGCTTTGTGATAGTAAGAAAGCTAGTTGTCATGCAAATTACTACTTCGTACGAGTACGTGTGTACGTAAACACGTCCATTATAACAATAATTGATTTATTGCTTCAAGAGACCTTGCAAGATGAAAGGAAAATGGTGGTTTTCGTCAGTAAATACGTGGAAGCACCGAATAGAAACAGAAACAATTTATCGGTCCATGAGCATTGCTATAAAATGTCGCTAACAATAAAATGGGAAACCAATTGAGGGCCCGTTATTAAATGTCATCGCAGCGTAAAGAAATAGCTCGTTTGATGTAGGTTGCCTTTGTTCCTCTAACGAGGGCCAAAGACGGCGCCCCTCGCTTCAGAAAGCCTGAAACGAGCGCTAAACATCGCCCGGGAGCGTTCCGCTAAAAGGTACAGGTGGATTTCTTACCTAACTCAGATATTATGTAGGATTTAGACTGTAAGCAAAGACCTTTGCATGCTAGTATTTTTTTGAGTTTGCTTGACGTGACTTTGTGTACTTACTTATACGGGAGGATTTGTGGCTACGTATGCTCGTACTTTTAAGTAGACACTAGCACGTGTTCTCCCAGTCTTCCACGGTGTAAGTGCGACATACTTTTGTAATTAAGACTAAGAGATTCCAGCAAGTTTTTAATAACAATATTGTTAGGTATAAGAGACAGTAGTACTCACAGACATTAAAATTATAAGCATGTTAAAAAAGTAGTAATTTTTTTGGAAACAAATCGAAAGACAAAATTTGAGCTTTTGTTTTTTTTTAGATATCGTTCAAAAATAAGGTAAAAAAAATGATATTTGCGATTTCTCTTGCGGACACCATACGTGTGTTTCTTTACTTGTGTGTTTTGTTAATGACGTATCTCCCTCCAATCTTCTAAAAAAATTAAACATTTTGAGTGTCCGATTGGTTTCGATTACTTAATGCCGTCAATATTTATCTTTATAAAATCTTTTTAACGCCTACTCCGAGTCATGCTCTTTATTATATTAGAAGGCTCTCCCTAGATGTTCATGGAATTTATCAATGCCTAATAAACTTCTTACGAAGCTATTATATTTAGCCTGAATCCCCCTATCTATATTAATACGAATAACAATAGGTTCCATAATAACCTTTAAAAATAAACAATACCCGTTCTCAGAAACTTCAGGCATTTTTAGATCTTGATAGCTTTTAGCTGTGGGTAAGCAGGATAATAAGATTTCAACATCACTCTATCAATGATGCGAATGCGATGTGGTAATTATTGTAAAGCCTATCACAATGGCTGACAATGACTGTTCCATAAAGTACTCCGTGCTAATACTAAGCCCTAGCTCCATTCTATGCTAATCATACATAAACTGGTCCCAGGATCATTACCCAGTCAAGAGCAAGAGTAGGTTTTACCGTTGTCAACCGTTGCTTTGTTAATTACTAAGACTTTCAGAGCAACAGACTCATAATTATGAATAACTTGTACTATGGCATCAACCTCAAAATGGCGTAAAATCAGCAGTTCTACCTATATAAAAAGCTCATTGAAACTCAACCTGGGATGGTTTATCCCTAAGAATAATGACAAGTAATAGAAACCTTGCTAAATTTTACTCAAATAAAAACTAAGTTACAGCTGTCTTATTGATATCTGGTTAAACAGCATACGCGAGAGTGAGTAGAACAAAATAAACGCATAGTCTGTCGTCAAACGTCAAAATCACAAGTTTTTCTACTTTGTTTTTTGCGTTATGATCGGAAATCTGAACCATTTAATTCCATCAGAGGTTCAAATCTCTGATATTTTACCTTTTTACTTTCCACCTTTTTGAATTTGGATCGCCAAGCTAGCTCAATGCTAGTTGATGATACCCTTCGAAATTTCGAGTGTATGTGCATCTTATTCTAACACCTTTTAAATTTCGTAATTAAAATGGGACAAAGTGATGTATTCTCTTGCTATTTTATTACGGTTTCTATTAGTTGTCATTATTCTGAGGTTGATCTACTAGGTTTCAAGCTAGCTCTCTAACTAGCGCTACTTTACGTGCTAGCTCTTCTAAGCTCTCAAGAAAATTTATCCAACAGCTGAATATGTTTGCCGTTTCGGAGTTGGGCCCCAAGTAAAAATTATTCATTATAATTATAATTTTATACAGGACTTTACAAAACAACAGCCTTCACGTATTAACATTTACATTAAACATTCAGGCTTAGCTCTATCTTAGTAATTATAGTCACCTACTACCTGGCGTACCTACTCAGAATATTGTTTCAGTTATCGTATCCATTTGTAAACCAGGAGGAACTGTGACAAGGACATTATTCTTGAGATAATAAAAAGCACCGTTCCTAACAAGTCTTTCAACCTGATAACGCTTCAAACTCCATTTTCGTGGAAACCTAAGTGACTTAAGTGCAAACTGTTGCACTTTTATTGCTAACAAAGTGGGTGCTTATGTGTGTACTGTACTGTACCAACCTTTTTAATAGTCCACTGCAGGACGTAGGCCTACCCACGAAGGGTGATTAGGCCATATCCGCCACGCTGGCCCAGTGCTGGTTGGTGGATTTACATACGCCTTCGAATTTCTTCTACGGACATATGCGGATTGCCTCAAGATGTTTTCCTTCACCGAAAAGCCAGTGGTGTGAAATTCCGTACATAAATTCCGAAGTACTCATTGGTACGGGGCGGGATTTGAACCCAGGACCTTATGATTGTAAGGCCGGTGTCATTACCACTAGACCACCACGGCTTATGTGTGAATGTTCGTGAAATTAAAACTAATTTAAGGCAATAATTCATCGTTTTATCCGATTTCCGATGAAGAACGATAAATTTAAGTTTAAGGTTGTATAAAGCGCGCTAATGAAAGTTAATGGAACCACCGATTAGGTACATCAATATGATCAGCTTCTGCTATAGAAAAAATCTCGATATCGTAAAAAACAGCTGTTGCCTGTTTTTATACAAAATATTCATTGATAAAATGTATAAAACAGTAGATTTAATTACGATTTCAGGGTTAGCTCCATAGCAAAGTTTGGTCATGAGACAAAACACACATATCACTATTTTGAGGGCATTATTTCACAGCCGTCTACCAAAAAATATATACTGAGCGCCACACAAATTGAAAGATGAGAAGTTAGCCGCAGATGACACTTCGCCGTGATTCGCTAATTATTGCGCATGTGTGCACAATGCCTATACAAATGACGAAATAGTGAGCTCGGGCGTAGGGAGCGCGCGGGAGGCACGAGGTTAGCGGGCGGGTGTGCGCCGGCGTCTCTCTCTCTGGCACCCGCTAACGTCTATATTTTGGCGTTTGCGCAGCTCTCTGCGGCTAACTTCCCATCTTTCAATTTGTGTGGCGTTCAATATAGCTGACTTTTTCATTACGATCAACATAATAGACAAAGAGAAATTGAGCTCATTATATATTTATTTGTAGGGGTTTCTCTCCCGTGTAGGTACTTCTACGTAGATACCTCTATAAGACTCTAGATTTGCAAGTACGGACAAAGTCGCGGGTGTCGTTAATCTATTCATTATTGTTGTATACTTAGGTCAGGGCGAGCGGTTTTGACAAGACGTTGCAACCGGTCGCAACCGTTCATATCGCAACTGGCAGAAGCTACGATATAATCCTCCTAACAGTCCTAACCCGTTCTGAATCGACCTTTGAAAATTTACGGCATATTCATAAACTTGTTAAGTATAGGTAAAGACTTCTAAATCTAAGCTAGCTTATTATTTCCCTGTATGCCTAAACCTGTCTGAATTCAAATCATGGATATAGATTATAGAAAATGCTGAAATGGTTAATGGTGCTTGTATACTTATTCATAATGAAAATACACCTTAGTAATGCGACAATGTTTAGTACCTACAATGCCTTCAACGAAGTTATTTAGGTATGTACCCTAGAAAAACTCTCATATTACTTTCTGAGCTCGATGTATAGTCCCCCCACTGTCTGTATCCCACCTCATACTACCTTTTTAATTAAAGAATATACAACCCTGTAATTCGGTAAAAAATAAATGTATGTAAAATTAAACGAATTGGAATGTTTAAAAAACTTAAAAAAATATTTAGGATGAGTCCCCTAAATGATATAGGGGACAAAAATGTTTACCTACGTTCGTTTGATAAATTGTCGCAAAAAGAATGAACAGTTTTTAGGATCACGTTTCGTTCTTTTGTTTCAGTCCAAGTTTTTGATTTTTGTACGAGTTGGTTAGCATTTTTATAGCGCTCTGTAAAAAAATCTGAAGAAACAGCAAAATTGGTGTGTAGGCGCACAGCTAAGCTCAACCTAAAATATTGAGTGAAAAAAATTGTATACATGGTTTATGTAAAAATTGTACACAGTATACATATTCATAATTTTAGTAGTGCTAATCATGAGCTAGTGTAATTTTTTTTTATTTCATATTCATAGTACATATCTAATTTTTGTATTGTATTTTTTAGAAAAACATCTGGCTCTTATAGAAATTGCCCTATAGAAATCCTCTTATCCTATAGAAATTGCACCTGGCTTCTTACCTCACATAACAGCTATTACGATACATTTTTTTAAGGATTCTTTTGTCACCCACAAAGACTTTGTTTAGCAGGTAAACTACCAAACCTTCACAATCTAAAAAAAAGATTGCACCGTCGATGGATTCTCTATTCAGTCCCAATTTATTTTTTTACGTTTAATGCCTCAAACCGTAGATTCAACTACAGTTACTATGTCAGTGGTTCATACAGTAGAGTCTAGCAATTCGATAGTCCGGAACATTCTATCGGATTAGTCTACAGATTCAAAAAGTTATTTAAATTGACTGCCTCGGTCGTCTAGTGGTTAGCGACTTTGACTCCTAGACCAATGAGGCGTGGGTTCGATTCCCACCAATGGCAAGTATTTATGTGTGCTTGTTTTGTGTCTGGAATTATCAGAAAAAATATGTATTTAAAAGTATGAATATGTATGAATAGTCGGGAGCAATATAAAGCTCTCTCTCGAGAGATACAACGTCGATGTAGGGTAGATAAAAACCAGTATTTCAACAATATATGTACTGAAATTGAGAATCACGCCCAGAAGATGCAGAGTCGAGATCTGTTTAGGAAAATTAAATCTATTACGCGGGATTTTAAAGCAAAAACTTGGGCTATAGAGGACGCAAGGGGAAATTTGCTCACCGAAATTGATAAGGTGGTAGACAGATGGAGAGGCTATTGCGAAAATTTGTACGCGGACCCTGCAGCGGTAACGGCAAACCTCCACCATGACATGACCGATGTCCCATTGGAACCAGATATCTTGAGATCTGAAATTGAGTTTGCTCTAAAAAAGCTTAAATCGAATAAATCGGCCGGTAGTGACAACATCTTTGCCGAGGATTTGAAACTCACAGGGGATAGTGGGATTCACCTGCTGCAAAGTATATGCAATCAGATATGGAGAACAGGAGAATGGGTTAGTGACTGGCGAGAATCGATGCTAATACCGCTGCACAAGAAAGGGTCAACGAAGTCTTGTGGAAACTACAGAACGGTGGCTCTTATTTCACATGCAAGCAAAGTGCTACTTTATGTCATCAGCGAACGCCTTAAAACATTTCTGCAGTGGCAGATCCCGGTAGAGCAAGCAGGTTTTGTTAAGGGACGAGGGACTCGGGAGCAGATAGTGAATGTTAGACAGGTCATAGAAAAGTGCCGTGAGTTCAACATTCCGATGCTGATGTGCTTCGTGGACTATTCAAAAGCATTTGATTGCGTTAGGTGGGAATGTCTGTGGAACATACTGCTAGAGATGGGAGTACCCAAACACTTCGTTGTTCTCATCGCAAAGCTATATCAAGATGGAAATACAGTTGTAAAGGTGAACGATGTCTTGTCAAATCCTTTCAAGCCGCAAAAAGGGGTGAGGCAGGGATGCATTTTGTCGCCAATTCTCTTCAACATATATGGTGAATACATTATGAGACGAGCCTTAGAAGGTTGGAAAGGTGGTATATCTGTGGGTGGTAAGAAAATCAGTAACTTGAGATATGCAGACGACACTACCCTCTTTGCAGCGACCGAACAAGAACTGGCTGAACTCTTTGCTAGAGTGGAGAAGGAGAGTGAATTGGTTGGCCTTAGTATCAACAAAGTAAAGACTAAAGTGATGGTAGTAGACAGGCAGGGTACGCTAATTCGCTCCAATGAACTCCAGGACATAGAATTTGTGGATCAGTTTGTTTACCTCGGCGCTCTTTTAAACAGTGAGGGGGACAGTGGAAAAGAGATCACTAGGAGAGTCCAAATGTCTAAGGCAGCAATGACAAAACTCACTAGGATATGGAAAGACCGCAATATATCCCGAAAAACTAAAGTGAGGTTAGTGCGCTCATTGGTTTTCTCAATCTTTTCTTACGGTGCCGAATCCTGGACGATAAAACAGAAAGAAAGAACGAAAATCGACGCTTTTGAAATGTGGTGCTGGAGGCGTATGTTGCGAATCCCATGGACCGCACGTCGAACGAACGTGTCGATACTCAAGGAGCTCGGACTAACCACTAGATTATCCACTACATGTTTCCAGCGGATACTCACGTATTTCGGTCACGTCGCACGCAGAAACCCGGATTGTCTGGAAAAACTAATGTTGGTTGGGCAGGTCGACGGGAAAAGACCACGCGGGCGTTCTCCTACCCGTTGGTCTAACCAAATAAAAACACTTACTGGCCTGCCTATAACTAAAGCCATTAAGATCGCCGAGGACAGAACCGCATGGAAGAGCATGGTGCAGCAAGTGGCGAACATTCCATAGTAGACACGACCTTCAGCAATGAAGATACCGATTAAGAAGAAGATGTATGAAGTAGGTATATCGCTCTCTGGCAGCCATATCACAAGCTTTAAGCTAGCTGCTTAGTTTGGGGTTAGAGATCGTGTGTAGGATGTCCCCTGATATTGCATCAGCAAGTATTTTAAGTTTTACTTATTTATCGTCATCATTAAATTTATGCTGTCCTAGTTTACAATAGAGTCGGATAAATGAGATTTTCCTCTGCCTTTTTATCATGGTCCAGATTATGCAGTTTTTGTTAATAAAAGTGTCCGATTAGTGATACTACTGTACTTTCTATTGTTGCCATATATTAGTTGCCGTATTATTGAGACGCTACTGTATTTTTGTCTTTGTCAAGATTTTGACCTCCGTTTTTAAGTGTCGGATTAGTGGAAATCTACCGTATTTTCTTTTTTGTCATCATCAAGATTACCACCTTAGCTAAATTGGAATCCGGTAATTTGGTTACGCTACCTTCATAATTTCCGGCCACATGGTGTTTGAGAAGTTTCGTCGGCATTAGGTGCCTACTTGAAATGAACGTGAACGTGCTATGTAATAATTAGAGTAGTTAAATAATTAATATTAATGGGGTGGCATCTGTTTCGTATGTGCGTATTAATTTGTTTTTGAAGGTTTAAGTGATGTGAACCATGTACCTACTTCGGATGATTTTCCAGAATCTCCAAGATTGGAAGGTGTGGGTTAAAATACTGGGAAAAGTAATTTTATTGTATTTTGGCAAAATTTATTTTAAAGTACAGACCTATTTATGAAATGATTACAAGTAAGTAATCATGTAAATGAGAATTTATTAGAATTTAAAGTATTAGTTTTTTACCCGCGGCTTCGCCCGCATGATATTTTGGTTTTTGACGCAATATCATGCTATATTATTGCAAAGTTTCATCTCAATCCGTTCAGTAGTTTTTGCGTGAAAGAGTAACAAACATCCATCCATCCATCCTCACAAACTTTCGCGTTTATAATATTAGTAGGATTTATTTAGTACCTTAAGTTATTGATTTTATTTTATATAAAAGAAAAAAAGTTAGGTAAGTCTAGCCCTAAAACGAATTTGGAAAATGATGTCACTTAATTTAAATAATTTCACATAATTAACACATGTTAGAATACTTAAGCATTGAGTTATTTCTTACATCAATGAAATGACAAGCCTCTACCTCCATTAATTAGTGTTTCTCCTTAATGAACGTAGATAAGGCTATTGCGTACTACGCCAGTTAGCTAAAAGCGTCATAAAGTCGCGTCCAGCGTCTATTTCGGAAGGTCAAACATAACAATATCTACTATAGGTACGTCCTGTCAATTCAAGAAGGAAGCCAGCCCCAAGGTTACACCCCCTCCCACTGTGTATTCCAACTCTACCAATTAACTGCCTACTTATAGGTCTTTATCTACCATATTTCGTGTGTTGTAGGCATAAGCAGTAATTAAATTTTGATCGGTATCTATGCGAGCACATTACGTCGACCGCCGTGAATTGTTGGCCGATTCCAACGCTGTATATTCGCTTATCAAGATCTTAGCATGTGTTGCCTTTCGTGTAGGTGCTGAATTTACGTAACCGCTGAATGTACGAGTCCTACTTAATTCCCCGCCTGGCTCAGAATCTTATTATGGGAGTAAATTACACTTTAATTGGATATTTGCCCGTGTGTTACCTGTAATTGTAGAGGGAATACTTAGGGAAATTACGTCGTAATGAAATGGGACGGTCATAAACGTAAAGAGAGCAGAGATCAGATCCATTTTGAAACTTTGCTATAAGTAGGTACGAGTATCTCTCAGAGATCGTGCTGAGAAGTTTTATACCTATTGATGCATTCACCTCGGACTCACCTTTACTAATCTGTCAAGGATTTGTGTTAAAAGGTTATAGTTCAACTGGGGATAAAATTACTGTGAGCGTCTTCGAAAACAAAGTGCTTTTAGGAGCTTCGAGTGATATCATCGCCGTGGCGTCATATTCAGCAACCGGATGCAAGAAACTTCGTCCAAAGTGCAGGAAGATGTTCTGCCTCCGGGACGTACACATCCTGCATACGACGGCGAAGCAATATCATCAATATGTGAAAGTAATAATGTTTAGAATGGCGTCGTTAGGACATTTTTTCTCGTACGTGTGGTGCATCACAAACGCATTGAGGACTGACATGTAGAAAACTAGCACGGCGTAGGTTACAGACAGGTTGTAATTTAATACTAATTTATTCATATTAATGGCAGTAACATGTACGCGTTATTGAAACAAAACGAATATGATATAGGAACGGTCGCCGAGAAAGCAAAAACAGTCGAGATTAATGACGGCCGCCGAGCAACAAACGATTCTGTAACAGTAAAATGGAATAAAATTGTTTTTTTTTTGTACGCACTCGGCTGATTTTGAAGCTTGTCTTATTGCCTTTGGTTCTTTTTTATTACAGATTATAATATTTAAGATTAGGACTTAAAATAATCCCTCAGGATATTTTGCCCTACAGCAAGCTATCCTGTGTAGGTAAAGGGAAAAACTTAGGCGTAGGTGTACAGAATAAGCCTCCGTTTATTTCTCTTGGCGTATATTTCAGTTATTTATCCTTAGTACCTAATAATAGGTAGGTATACTCTTAAGAAAAATATATCTTGCGCTTATTTTTCTCATATAAGTGTAATATAACATAGTAAACTATCATATTATATGTAATGAGATCAACACTACACTGTCAATAGGTACGAGTAGGTAGTCGAAAAGCGCAATGAAAAAAAAATCAAGTACATATTCTATGGTCAATTTATTTGTAATGAAATCATAACTACGTGACAACAAAGCCTATAATATAACCTAGGCATTTGTGACGTGTTTTATAAGTATCAAGTAGACATTATAACGGACAACCATGGAAGCATATTTTGCATAGTCACCTGCTAAAGACTACAGAAAATGATTTAGTTTATAAGGTTAGAAATATGACGTAAAGCATTCCTGGGAAGTTAATAAGGCAAGAATCCCGGCAAGTTATTGGACGTAGCGCTTCTAGGACTTCACGAGACTCGCTCACGTCTGATTTTATGAACAGAACAAATTAGTTTCTAATTTTTGTAATAAGATTATTTTAGGCGTTTAATTGGCTTCCGTAAAAGTTTTGTTTGGAGGTGCCTTTCGGTGAAGGTCGAGTCTAACGTAATTATCTGCCTGATATAGCTGCTTACGTATATTTCTTCTTTAGGTATTAATGGACGGATTTTTGTTTTCGAATATTTGCTTCAGCGTTTTATGCGTAAATCAGTTTTCTTGTTCATATCGTACGAGCATTCAGTAAATGTATACAAATCGATTGTCAAAAGTTTGATATTGATATATTAGTACTTAATTGATATTTTCTGATATAAAAAAGAGACTGTACTAGCATATTTGGTAGTCCACTGTTTATTGTAGGCCTACCCATGAAAGGAATTGTACAATATCCACCACGCTGGCCTAATTCAGGTTGGCGGATTCATATAGGTATGTCATACTACCTACTATGTACGCAATCATTTTTTTTAATTATTTCTTTCCAGGTATGTAAACCAGAGTTGAGCAACCGAGCGACCTAAAGCAATCTAGACGTAAGGTCCAGTCTGACGTAAGTGGTTATTATAATTCTATTGCACCGAGAGCGTAGAGCGTAATGTTCACGTATTAAATACAGTAAATAACAGCATTTGCAGGTTCGCTACCAAGCGAAAGCAGTCATTAGCTGGTCAGTGAACGCAATCATTTGCGGTGATATTGGCCGTGGAAAACGGGATACTAGATAGTATTAACACCGCCTATCATTTGTTGGCTAATAAAAGATTCCAATAAATAATACTTATCTAGTTTCAGGAGTATTAACACTGGTTGTCATTTGTCGGCCAAGATATTCCAATAAATGATGCATACGTAGATTCAGTAGTATACACACATTAACGCTTTCGTTTGTGGGCCAAAAGGTTCCAATAAACAATACTTATCTAGATTTTTAAGTATATACGGGGAATTGCACCCTTCTGGGTATCTACTCTAGGGCGTAAGTTGAATTATGCCAAATGTAGTAATCTGGGGTCGAACTTGGACACGATTGGTACAGGACCTAGACTGATTCCTCTTACTCTGGAATCAGCCTAGGTCCTAGAGATCTATACCTAGCAGTTGAAAAGGCTGTGGAACAATTGATCTTGATTGTACCTACTCGTAGGTATAAATGATTGGAATCATGGTCTAAGTGTATGTATAAGTGAGTGCATGCCGGATATCAAAACAGTACAGCAGATATTGTGGCATTTCAAAACCATAAGAAATTAGAATAAATATCTCGTGAATTTTGAAAAATACTCTGGATTCCGTATTAATAGAACAATAATTTGACTGCAGCGGGAGTAGGTTGTGAGTAGGGTTTTTTATAAGAAATCTACTAGTATACATATGCCAATACCATGTCAGTGTGCTACTTCTCGCCTTCATCTCGAATATCAACGACAAGGCGCAGGAACCGATTGGTTCCATTGTTATTAATTTGACATGGAAACATGAGGAATATTCATACAATATCTTCCAACCAGCTGTGTAATCAACTCAGAGCATTATTGACTTTAAACATAACTTCCATTTGAAAACTGATGTAGTAACAATGTTTTGCCAGAATTCCATTCGACAGTGCGGCCTCGCTCTAGGTCGCGGTCATGCTTCCTAAACAAACGTCGAATTTTCCATCGACCTCATTTCCTTGCTTGTCTACTTTCGGTCAATTCGACTTCGTGTTCGGGCGAAATTTCGAAGGCAGCCCTAATTACTCAATTAATTCTATCGAGCGCCATACTTACGTGCGGTTCAGTTTGCGATTATGGCATTGCATAACCGGTTATTACCTTGCTCTTGTTTACAGACAATGTTCTCACAGTTTTACAACATAGTTCCCCGGGTCAGAGAAAAACAAGTGTGGGAAATTGTGCTTTGTACTCCAGCACGTAGAGCCCGACCAACTTGTCTGTGGAGTAGAATGAAAGCGCTACAGTTGTAGTTTCTAAATAAAACTTATAGTTCTCAGTTGAAAATTGCGTGTTTACACATTTGTCCAACTGTAGAATTATCTTGGTCGCGCTGTGTGCTGCGTTCCTGGGTCGATAGGTGCTGTAAATAATCTAATATTGTCTGATATTACTGTGGTATGAAATGTTCTCACAAATTATCACAGTGATTTAATAGTCCATTGTTTTAAAAGCAAATTCGGTAAGCCTTGACGTTTTATGAATATTCATAATATTCATTTACTTAATTAGCACTTCTGTGGCAGTGGCATTGCAGGTAATGGTGAGCAAAAAATGAAATAATCTTGCAGTTTTTTACTGTTTGTTATTAAAATAATACTTGAAAAAGAAATAAAGTATTAGGAGTAAGAGATTAAGTGCACCTATATCTAGAAGTAGCGATCCGCCCCAGCATCGCACAGGTGTATTATATATACATACAAACCTTCCTCTTGAATGAATCTATTAAAAAAAACCGGATCAAAATCCATTGCGTAGTTTTAAAGATATAAGCATACATAGGGACAGACAGACAGGGAAGCGACTTTGTTTTATACTATGTAGTGATAGTGAAGCCGCTGTTAGGGGAAAGCAAAACAGAACCACTTACTCCACTTAAACAAACATTACAAAGGCACTGAACGTTAAGAATGTAATTGTCGTAACATAACCCGAAAACAGGTAAATCGCGAACGACATGCGTCGCGAATCCGCAACGTGAAACGAAAATGTTGCAAAAGCAATTACTTGTGAGTTCCCGAATTGTTGTGGCTTGGTCGGCTCCTCGGCTCCTCGGCTCGTCGCGAACGTTTCCTCATCGCTGACAACCTAATTGTTTCACGAAACAGCTTTCAATTACACCGCGAGTTCCCTCCGGTTTAAATCCACTCGAAAAACCTACAACCTTCCTAAATTACGGAATTGGAAGGCAAAAGTACCCGAAAGGGATAGAATAACGTTCGTTTGCGGTTCGCTCCCACTTCCCCACGAATTTTGGCATTCTAATCGGCTCGTTAAAGATCTATTAATTTGAGTTCAGACTTTCAGAATCCTTCGGTTTTCGTGTCTTCACACAATTTGCGTCGATTATATTATTATTTGTACTAAGGTATTACTTTATTCTATTGAGCAACTTAATAAGCTCGAAGGTTGTAGTTAGTCTATTACGTGCTAATGCCGAC
The DNA here is from genome assembly GCA_949316475.1 of Hypomecis punctinalis. Taxonomy (NCBI): domain Eukaryota; kingdom Metazoa; phylum Arthropoda; class Insecta; order Lepidoptera; family Geometridae; genus Hypomecis; species Hypomecis punctinalis. The sequence continues at coordinate 4,765,385 of OX438805.1, forward strand.
TTTATTGCAAACAATTTCGCAATGTTGTTTCTTAATAACAGTCATAGTTGACTCACGAAACGAAGATCAAAGTATCGGAACGGGTAAAAAATCACGTACCCAACCTCCAACAACATTATCAGTGGAATTTTTTGAGTGCATCGTCCCATCACTCTTTGTGAATCACAGATCGTTAACCCACTTCCGCCTACGTGTAATTCAACAGCCATAAAAGGATGGTGCTCAAACGGGTAGCTTCGTACTTTTCAATGCTCGCTCGTCTGGACTATTTAAATAACAAAAGTTGTAGGCATGTCGCCGACCTTTGTATACGAGTAACTGTGTAACAAGGAAGGTACCCGGCTGATACAGGTACCTACCTACTCGTGATACTACCTACGTACGTAGGCTTACATGTGTGATGCTTTTACCGAGTCGCTTCAGTACGTTCGGCTGAGCAAATTATTTAAATGAACGTTGGCGTAATGTTATTTCTATGTCGGCTTTGTCTAGTTTTTGTAGATCGCTTAACTGTAAAGCTAATGATCCGCAGTTTGGCCCACGCCTTTTTAGTTCTTTAGACACGTTGAAAGCGGCTATTTAGATGATTAAATACTAACCTACTTTAAGTATTCTACCTAGCTGTTTCTCAAATATTTTTGGTATTGTAAATAAGTAGGTACCTGATTTTCTTTAAAAGTATCCGAGTTAATGGACTAATCAATAATTAATTATATCTACATCTCTAAAGGTTACTACGCAGTGATTAACGAATCAGGCTGAAACCCTCTTACAGGATTTGACTTACAAAGTTGCAATGACTACTGTACAAAAAGCATACGCTCTATGGTAAAGGCAACAAGAATCGGAGTAACGTATTTCAATTATGATGTAACTAGAAGAAAAAGTACAAGGTTAAACTTACTACGCTTGCTGATGCGTAACCTATTACGCACCTTAACATTAACATTGTACAACTTTAAATGCAGGTTACTACGCAGTGTTTCTAAAATGTCTTCATTGGCTATGCAACGTTAGCCGCTGCAGGTCATTTCGCAACATTGCGGTCATGAAAACGTATATCGAATAGCAAATATTTCGTACAAAATGACCGCTAGCCTAGTTCTCAGCGCGCTCGCTATTCTTATTCCGAGCGTGTCCATTTGTCCAACAATCTTGCAATAATTTTATCTCGAAACGGGTAAACTGTACGATCTGCATGCACGCGACGACATGCCAATGCAAGCTGCACTTGATAAAATAAACTAAGTAGGTGATAAAATTGCTGATTGGTCGGACTTTATTGCTGCATTTCATTGCCGTAAATCTCATGAATAAATCTGTGTGTTATTTCAAAGTACTGTTAGTCTTACTGAAAGTAATGACAATATTAAATAAGAATAAATTATTTAATGAAATGATTTTTATCGTGCTTCACACACTAGGTATACATAATTTTTTTTTTTGTGATAAACATATCAAAAATTGACGCGTTCGCAGGATTTGAACCTGCATCTCTCGTTTTTAAATTATTTAAGTTTGTTTATTTGAATATCTATATCAGATAGCAGTAGGAATTTACGGTTATTACTAATATTATTAGAGTTCAACTGTACACGAATTAGGTATTCCATTTAATACTCGAGCCTGACCGAAGTTGAATTTATGTATTTATCCGGCAAAAAGACATAGACTGATTGCAAGTAATAACAGAGAAAGACCTTGTCATAAGTTATTGTATTTAATTATAACATGCCATTGTTTCAAAGCCCCTTCATCAAACCGCAGAACCAGCTATTTCTGTAGCTCCATTAAAATTGCAGCAAATAACATTTTCTCAAGCCACGTCGTCACTCCTCATTTATTCATGAACTGTTATTAGGTATTTGCCCGCACGCTTAGTAGAAAATATTATCTTTTCATTGTGAAGTATAGTTTGTCGGGTTAGAATACGTGAACAGTAAAATAAACATTTATTTACAAATTAGCAACAACATACTGAGATAACATTTCTGTTTACACCAACTTGCTTTTTGATCAATCGTTTTCAGTGTATTTGTATTATTATTTGTTTATTTGGTAGTTTCACGAGCTGAAATAAGCAAATAGGTTGGTTTGTTTTTGACCAATAAATCATTTGCTATTAAGCTCTGTAGGTAATCCGTAATATCTGTAATATTAGTTCGATGGGCGAGGAAATGTTTGTATTACTCGAATACTTATTCTAGTTTTTACTCTATGTAACAAGATTATTTTTTGCAAAAATTTGTATGACCGACTTCACCCGTGTACAGAATTCGCGAATATTTCGCACGGATCGATGTAGAATTTTTCACATTATTATTTATTTATCAAAAATGCCTCGGGCGATTTCGATAAAATTTAAATGGGACCAATTTCGAAGTATATTCTTTCCATAAAAAAATAATTATTGAAATCGAACTACTATGAAAAAAGCTATGCGTGGTTATACATAAAAAAAAATTGATAATATACGCGTCGAATTGTATACCTCCTCCGGTGGCTCGTCGGTCAAAAACGAATACGTTTTTTGAATATTTTGTGAGCTTGTTATATCTTGATAAACTACAAAATTACAGAGAACACTAACAACAACGTAATGTTTAAAAAGAAATAATGTAAATGAATGAACGACTTTTAGTGTGAATAACATTTTCTGGAACCTAAGATCTCGGAAATATCACATTCAAGTTCTATACATTTCGTGTTTAAATACAAGTACTTCATTAGACACATCTGTGCCGAAATAGTACATTAGTGCGGTAAGTTGAAAATTACAGCCGAGGCGATATGGCTATAAGGAAACAGATGCTGTAATTTTCAAAGCGCACGTATGTCATACAACGTTTTGTAACATATTTGCGAGGAAATTAATAAAACTCTGACTTTCTTAAACGAATAAATTTTTAATTACTTGTTAAAGCAGTTATAGAAATCTGAACTATTTTTAAAAGTGATTGTTACGTTGCCAGAATATTGACCACTTTTCAGACATAAAAACTTTTTGCTAAGATTTTAAAAAGTATCGTTCATTTTTAGACGGAGCATCTTAAAAAACCGTGCATGTTACTTTATTAAAAAAACTCGTGCGTTTTACATTACAATAACGCACAAGTGCGTAATGAAATACATTACGATATTAAAATTGGTGTAATTACAGCCATTTTACGAGCAAATATGTTATAAAAAATATTAAACGACTTATATCTACCAAATTGAAACTTCCTGAAATTACTTGAATAAAGCTTCACCAAATTTAAATTCCTCTACTTACGTGAATGAAGCTTCAAACAACCCTCTTAGTGAAGTTGGATAAAACATCAGACAAAAGCTTTTTGTACGGAATTTGTGGATTTGACAGCTGTTCACGGCTCACTTGTCACATATTTTATTATGAATCGATTCTCCTCACGACGGCGACGTGGTGTGGACATAGCAGAAATAAATAGGCTTTAGCTGACGCAGATTGATTAGAGTCCAAATTGGAAATCCATTGACCATTAGGACCAGACTCCTAAGCAGAGCAGTGCTGAGTATAGCTTTGTAGTCCATGATTGAAAATGGTACATAGACTCCAAAGGAAATAATAAGAGAAGATAATGCAAAAATATTATATAGAGCTTAGCCAGCACCTTGTACAGTATTGAATCATTTGATTTGTTTGTTTAAAAAAAATATTTTCATATAAGGTATTGTCTTATTATCTCCATTTAAAGTAATTTCATATCTTCGTAATTTTATTATTGTGACATTGCTTGTAAAATAAGGCGGCGTGATGGCGGCCTTGAACAAATATCAAATTGGAAAATATGAAATTACAAAATAACTAAGCATTAAATATTGTTTTTTTGGCTCCCTCCACGTCTACCATATTTTAACGCTTTTTAGGCTACTGTAAAAAGTCTGGACTGATTTTGCAAAATCTTCTTTGGTTGGCCGGAAATATAATATTACAGTTGTGACAAGGGCGATGTTTTGTATTGTTGCTAAGGCTTTTCTGCAGTGGCCATACGGACAACCTTCCATCCCTCTATTTCTGCTCAGCGTCGTCATCTCCGCTTTGGTGGAGTCTAAGCCTTATACTCGTATTTGTCTGGGTCACACCTACCATGCTTTACATGATTTTACAATAAAGCATTCTTACTCGTCATCTGTCTATATTTAAAGTTGGAATAATTTTATTTTATCTAGTCGAAATAAACAATACTGGTTAAATACGCACAATTTTGGTATCAAAAGTGATTGAAATGCTACTTTATAAAAGTCAAAGAGAATTGACAGCATTTTTTTTATTCAGTTCTATTTACAAAAAAAACAACAATATTACCATACGTTAGAATAATTACAGATAACTCATATTATGTACAATGTCTAACGAATAGACCTAGCTTACTCAATATAAAATACTACAAACTATGACATTCCTAGCTAAAGCTAAAGCTAGCTATAAAATAAATGCTATATTTTGTATTTTACCTTAAGTAGTTTTGCGGTCTAATATTTGGCACATTGTTAGCACACTACAGAAGGTGCCTGCTTACTTAAGATTCGAAGACACCTACATCCTACATTGTATTTTATGCGAAACACACGAGTCAAGTAGAGAGTTCAATATCCTTGCTGTTCGTCACCTCTAGGTGCCTTCAGCAAAACATCTACCCACATTATGATCTTCCTTGATCTCTTACGCGAAATCCAGATTTACTGTCCTAATAACAAAACCATAAAAAACCGCCTAAAGCTCCGCAAAATACCTCATATTTATATGTGGCAGTAAAAAATCCGGATGTAAAATTAGTACAGTTTGTGAATACAAAACGGGTGCAATCGCGTCACCTGACTCGAGACGCGACTACCTCACGAGGGCGACCAAGTCTTCTTATTTTTCAGGATAGTCCGTTTCAAGTTCTTTTTTTATTTATTTTCAACAAATCTACACATAGCAAATAAAACTGAAATATGCCGATTTGCTTGTGATATAGATGTACGGGTAAATACACTTGAGTCAGTACTGAGCGCTTCCAGGAATTGTGAGAACATTTCATGTAGTCTAGACCACCCAAACTAACCATTTGCGGCACCACAAAAATATTCATTTCTTATATTAGATTAACACACCATCTACCCTATCCATTTCTATACCAATTATCAGTTGGGAACTACACGCATCCAGTATTAGATTTATTTATACTATTTCGATTTAGGAAGAAATAGGATTGTTTTTATCTACACAAAAATTATCTTTCTCCAGTTTCACAAACTAATTTTCACATTTCATGACTAAATTCCGTATCTAGTCTTTGATTGGCATGATGCATGGTCACCACAGTGCAGGCCGTTCATTTCGCATCCTTAGAGCTGCCAATATAACCCGCTCTGCTCAATTTATTCACTTCTATCGGATTTCCTCCACCGACCCAGCCTGAATATTTATGAAGCCAACTTTTGTTACTCTAGAGCTTATTAAACCATGTCCGCGAGCCGAATTTATGGATTGGAAATTATAATAGAAATTAACAGCGACAATAACCGGAAAGCTATATTCGGAATAAGTTGAAAACTTCCTAGCATTACTTACTTGGCTCGAATGAGTCGTTTCAACTTCTTTAGAGTTGTCGTTTAAGCTCTGGAACACTCTCTAAGGGCCAATTATCGCTACTGCTTCAGCTTCATTTCGATTTGTGGAAGTCTAAACGAAATACCTTATTCGGTTTTGGTTCAACTGAGACTCTACCATAGAGTACTACGAGTATGATAGACATTTTCGTAACTGTATCTGAACGTAAGGATTTCTTATTTCACAAATGTTTGCAAGAATAAAACCCATTTATGTGTTCGCAAAAATTGACACAGTTTTTAAGTTAACAGAAAACTCACCAAATATTTGCCCACGACATTGTCGGGCTTATCATTATTTTTATGCTGATTAGTGAGAAGATAACATTTCCACGACTGACTTCTTTTGAGCCCTGTCGTGTTAGAAAAGCCTTCAACTCAAAGTTCATTCAAAGTTGGTGTTTGATGAGTAAGTGTGGGGCAAGTCACTAACAGCTCTAACTGGTTTTCAATGTCACGATGACACGAAGTCTCCGCCCATCTCGGTCATCGGTTTCCAAATAGAACTGATACAAACTTGTCTTGATTTCCCAATGGAATCCTTGACATTATCACTGACATGCTTTTTATTTTACTTGTTAGATAATGTTAGTGATTAAGAGTAACGCGCAAGATTTGATGATATCATTATAAGTATATATACAATAGGTGTGCCCATTTGTTGACTACGTATTCCTGATACAATTTTCTAACATTTTCTAAAAATGTCGAACAACTCGTATTAGTAGGCAGGATATTTTTTTTTTTGATCGTCATGATTTCCTCTCTCTGTAAGTGTCCTCTCTTTGACAAAATATACCAGCACTTTAAATACCTCTCTATTGTCAAATGAGGTATTTAGAGCGCTGGTATATTTTGTCAGTTAAAGTCGTGAATGTCGTCAAAAATTAGTCCATTGGCATCAATGAGATTAAGCACAAAACAGAGATAATTGTTTGGTCGATTGTATCTCCACGTCAAAATAGTTCCGCCATTTTGACGTGAGTCAAAATAAACAAACAAACTTTCTCACTTTCGTAGCTGTCAAAAGTAGTATCAGACGCTGCAACACACTGACCTACTGGTGCCCACGGCGGCCCAAAACTAACTCGTTCCCCTACTTTCTGATTAATTGCACTCACTTAATCTTGTAGACCTTCGAAATGTGTGATAAAACGTAAGCCGCAGATTTAAAAGTAAAAACGCAAAACAAAATTAAAATTCAGAAATTGTTTATTCACGAATATCAAGTTTTTGTTGATTAAACTGGGTGTTGGAAACTTGTGTTTTAGAAACTAGTTCCTACTTAGCGAACACTGTTAGGTGTGTACATATTTTGGGTTTTTGATTGAATTTTTTTGAACACGACGACTACAATTAGGAATAAAAATAAATAGAAACCCCTGATGATGTGGATTTTTTTGTATTAAAGAACAGACATCAATAGTCCACTGATAGACATTGGCTACCCAAGAAGTGTGATTATGCCATATCCACCATGTTGGCTTAAGTAGGCACTTCTCTGGACGGATGCAGGTTTCGTCATTCTGTTTTACTTCACCGCGAAAAGACAGTGGTATGAAAGATCGCTCATGAATTCCAAAGTACTTGTTTATTCAGTACTAAAATTTGAACTCACGACCTCACAATTCTAAGTCTGATTCTCCTACTACACACACTACACAACTACACCAACTAATAACTATACTAAGCACATTTAATATCTTTCTCATTATCTTTCTTTTCATTAATTTCTTTCTCTTTATAATTATGCGATGAATGTTCCGAAGCTACCTACCTCGGTCACGTACTGCGACATGATCGGTATTCCCTCCTGCAGACTATTATGATGGGCAAAATACCAGGCAAGCGCAAGAGTGGAAGGCGGAAAATGTCATGGCTTCGGAACATCCGGGAATGGACAGGCATTAAGACTGTCGAACAACTGTTTAGGCTTGCCCTAGACAAGGAGAATTTCAAAAAGTTGACTGCCAACCTTCACTAATGGAGAGGCACTGGAAGAGAGTTCCGAAGCTGAGTAGATATACTTTGGTGTTTGGAGCTTAAATGGAGCTTAAAGATTTTGTCTCCATCTCACTAGAAAGTAAAATTATTACTCTTTGGGTTGACATTTTGACAGCGAGGCAGGGAAATGTCACACACGCGACCATAAAACAGCTGCACGACACTACAATCAACTTTACTGTTTTACGGCGCAAAATGACCGTCGGCTCATTTACTGACTTGTGGCCACTACCATCCTATTCTTGTGGAAAGTACAAAGCTTAATGGATTTCTTTTTTACAGTAAGTAAATTTGGGTGGCTAGCCCTGGCACCAGTTTTCATGCCGCCTAAATACTTCGGACATGATTAAATGATTAAAACATTATAATGTTCTAATAATTTAAAGCGTCATTATAGCCATGTTCCGTTGTAAATGCTACTCGCGGCCACCTATCTGGAACCTGACAGTGTCGAAAGTTGCTTAATTTCGGCGATAGCTATATAGGCGATAGTAGTATGCGCGCTACAAAGCATTTTTGATTAACGAACGGAGGCAGGAGGTACCTACTCAATTCGACGCGTATAACTTTTTACAAAGTGGTCTGATTTCGATAATTCTTATTTAATTGGAAAGACTACACTTTGGCATTAGTTCCATTTAAATTGTATAGAAATCGGCTGAGCCATTTTTGATAAATCAACAATAATGTGATAAATGCTACATCGGTCCGTGCGAAATATTCGCGAATTCTGTACACGGTTGAAGACGATCATGCCATTTTTTGCGAAAAATAATGATTCTAACAATATTGTATCTACTGATTGTTTATGTAGACGACGGATATATTGTAGGATATTTGCATTCATCATCATGACCAACTCCTACTATGGGCCAACTGCGATAAAGCGAAATAATAATCGGCCAAGTGCGAGCGAACTCGCGCACGAAGGGTTCCGTACTCTATGGAACTCCTTAAATATTTATTTTATTTTAATTAAATAATTTATTATTAAAGTAAATATACAATTAAATATTCTATGAATTTATCCTGGTTCCGTTTTTAATATCAAGGGAAAAACGGCTAAAAATTCAAGTTTGTTGTATGGGAGCCCCCTCAAAGGTTTACTTTGTTTTGTTTTTAATATTTGTTGTTATAGCGGCAGTATAAATACTGCATCTGTGAAAATTTCAACTGTCATTCTGAGATACAGACAGACAGACATACAGACGGACAGCGGAGTTTTAGTAATAGGGTCCCGTTTTTACCTCTTGGGTACGGAACCCTAAAACAGTTGCCCAATTTATCCATGTAAGCATCTAAAATATAGTTTTTAAAAAAAAATTATACCCAGGGATAAATTGGACCCAGTTAGGTATGAGAAACTAATTTTGGATCTAAACCAATTTAAATCGAATTTGATAAAATGAAATGTATCTACCCCTGGTAATGGTTGTAGCAGATAACAGTTGCACCTTTACTTATGGAGTATAACGGTATTAAATAAGCTTAAATATAGGTTTTAGAATGAAATACATACGTAGACCCCTCTACGTGCGACGTAAAGCTGGCTCTTGCTTCATGTAACTATAGTTTTATGAAGGTTGCCACTTTACTAGTCAATACGTTAAATGCTTAATGTGTTGGGTAACTAATAACTATGTATACGTAAATTAACAGTAATTTACTCGCCGTGGAACTCGTATGTAGTATCCTAAAAACAGAATGACATCATCACCATCAGGCTGTACGAGTATATTTATGTATTGTAACTAGAGTACACGTTTTGTACTGCTAGAGATCTTTTGCTAAAACTAAAGCGAAGTACTTACTTCCCCAGGAATTACCTCGCTTTAGTAAAACACACAATAGCTATACTCGTACCTACAACAGTTTGTGTGCATTTATTTCATTTGAACTACATTACAAAAATTTGAAGTCATTGTTCGTTGTCATAGGGATGATTGATGAAAGAGGGATAAGGTTAATATGCCCTGCGATACTGATTACTACTTGTGTTGCTGGACAGTTTTAGGATTTACTTAGGTGATGCTCAAATATCAGTCTATTTTAATGCCAGCTACTTCCTTATTTTTTATCATTATTTTGATTTTCATCTCAATCGTAGTACGTCCATTAAATTTCTATTTTAGGTCTACCCGATAAGTAATACAAAATAATTTTATATAATATCACGAATTCCAGATTTCTATAAATCAGTACTTCTCTATAAAAAAAAATTAGGACTACTCCAGAATGCCACCACTGGATAACTTTCTGCATGGTATCCATAACACGGGCCTCGAGCCTAGTGTGTGGCCAAAGGATATCTCGCTTGTGAATCCTGAATTTAATTATCTTGCCAAATTTCAACTGTTATTCATGTATTTCAATTTAAGTAAATAAATAACTTTGACTTAATATAAACAGTCGGAACTAAAGACACGCATACCTACTCGTCAATGAGAACAAAACAAATCACTCCGAGTATATTCCCACGTAGCTACTAACCGGGTACTTATCATCGATCAGCCTGTGTACGGTATCGGCACCCATGAATGGGCGAGCAAGTATCGCACGCTCTACATGCGCCGCATTGTGCAGCGGCCCTAACTGTCGCCAACGGGACGTGGCGCTGATGTGACGATCGTTTCCACAGATCAGAGAACAAGGTAAATGGTATAATTCACTATACTACTAGATTTTTCACCAAAACTACAGGGCAACAGGAATTTTAGGAATATAACTGAACTCGTCGTACGTCTAAACGTGAATAGCCGTGGTGGTCTAGTGGTGACACCCGCCGTATCATCGTGATCGCGAGGTCATGGGTTCAAATCCCGGTCACGTACCAATGAGTTCTTCAGAATTTATGTACGGGATTTCACACCACTGGCTTTTCGGTGATTGAAAACATCGTGAGGCAACCTGCATACGTCGAAGAAATTCGATGGTGTATGTGAATCCACTTGTGGTGGATATGGCCCAATCACCCTTCGTGGGTAAGGCCTACGTCCTGTAGTGGACTATTAAAAGACTGATACAGTATTCGTACGTCTTGCTACCCGAAAACGTGAGATTCGAGTGACAGTGAATACTACTAATTTAGGCTTCTTGCTTCCCGAAGGGCCCCGTCTACTTGCCATATCTCCCTTGTTCTCTAATCTGTGATCATTTCGATGCAAGGGAAAAATAGTTAAGCCATTCATAGCACACAAGCCGCGTTACCCAGAGACTTACTAATAGCCGACGCAGAGGAAGAGGAGCAAGGCGAAGAGGGCAACTAGGCAGCTACTAAGATGAAGCCCCAATAAGGGCTCCACAAAACCCCCTAAGATGATATGGCCAATGTAGTCACTAACCATGCCAAGGCAGCTTAAAAACCGGTTTTTTGTCGAGAAAGAGTGAGTTACAGACCACCTCTTAGACTTGCCCCCCTGGGCAGTGTACCAGGGCGTCCAGCCAAGTAATAAGGATACCCCTTGAAGCTGATTCCAGACTCCCACCAATAAAGGGAGGAGAAAACCTAGAATCGAAATAAGCCGCGTTCTGAATTTTAAATGTTGTTTTTACAGATCCTCTACAAAAATAAAAAATACTCTATTGGCTTTACGTAGTAACGCCCTTGAGATAGTAAAAGATAATCCGTTTTGTATTTTTTTTATAAATAGCTTAAACTAAAAAATACTCTATCAGCTTTACTTTAGCTTTATTTTTAGGTAAGTATTTTAAGTATATATATCATTTTTTATTAGTATGTATGTTTATGATGTATAATCTAATTTATATTTTATTTAATGCGCACCCCGTCCATTATTTATACGCGTTCTGTCCTCTCCATCCTAAGGATGCCTGGCAGATTGCTATCAGCGATAAGGCCGCCCATTGTTACACTGTTAATGTTTATTTGTTTCTTCCTTGTGTTTACTTCTTGGTGTGAAATAAAGAGTTTATCTATATATCTATCTTTACGCAGTAACGCTTTTTGGGGGTAGTAACTGTAAATCCGTGTTTCATATTTCTTTGACAATTTTAATTCACATGTAATACTTATACAAAACACGGAATAACTACACCAAAGTAGCTTTGCGTTTATTAATAAGGCCGTTTATGTATTCAGATTTTAAGAGACACTAACTTGATCGCCTTTAATACATCTGTAACAAAGGCGCTTCAAGTTGGTGTCCGGTAAAGTTTTTGAATGGGTTATCGATACAGTCCATTGGAGAAGCAAATCTTTGAAAACAGTTCCGTTGATGCATTTGTAATTATTCTGAGTTTTTATGAGTTTGTCTACTTATTAATTAATAGAGTATAATATTATTGATAGTGTTAGTGACATTGTATTAATTTAGATTTGCGTATTATTTTCCGGAAACTATTATTTCAAACATTTTTTCATTTTATTTGGGTGCCTAACTGTGACTACAGGAAAAATTATGTTGGAATAATTATTTAGCTAATCTTTGGCTTCAAAAAAATTTTAATTTAAAACTTGGCAACCAATTTGTTCTGGGCCCCGCGATACAGGATTTTCCTAGTGCAGGGCCCGCAATTCAACCTGCAAACCTTTTATTTACATTAGAAAACTGTAGTAGAAATTATTAAATATTATCATTAAACTAGAAATAACCTACATTAAATTACCTATATGTGCTAAGGTTTAATGTAAACTTTTTGGTAAATAAATCTTTTTGTATTTGTATTTTGTATTTGTATTTTTTTGTATAAAAAATGCAACATAGTGTCGACCATTTTGTCTATTTAGAAGTGCTCAGACCCGGTGCGTGGTAGAGAAAGTGGCTGTCAAAGCTTTGCGTGGGCTGGTGGACAAATTGTTAGAGTCCATGGCTATTCATTGTGAAATAAGTCAACGAGTTATTTAGATACTATTCACTGTAACTATGGTTTAGTCATGCGTGTGTTGGAAACGTAAACAGTTATATCATTTTACCAGATGAGGTCCTAAATTTTCTGTATGTACATATTCTTATTTTACTAGAAATTGTTGTTTAGTTAATCTGAAACAGGATTATAGGAGGTAAGGTTTACTTGATGGTTTAATGATACGGAAATAAATTCTCTTGACGAACTCTACGAAAAACGTTGTCTTTCATTGGCAATAAAAGCTCATCCCTGAGGTTTGCGCTTACACAATGTACTTGTATCATCAGTCTTTCATGTAGAATCATTTATTCATAAGTGAATACAAGTATACAAGATATAGTGTACGTATCATCATTCTATATTTACATGATTGAATATCCACTTATGTGTATGTTTGTTACGAATAACCCACACCGATAATTTGATTAACTGTATCTAGGCATATATTGCTACAGCCATAGATTAGTTCATCAAATGGGAATTATGTGCAACCGCAACGTTACATCAATATCATCCCGCTACTAGCCTAATTAGGGTATTACCAAGGTATTACTGTTTCATCCGGACGGAATATATTTATACCCATATATTTACGGCCGTCCAAATGCTACGTATTTATAGTATTTGCCCACAATGCTGTCAACATGGGTTTGAAAAGGTTGCTCAGTATATTTAGTTTATTTACTCCCCCACGCTTGTTTTGAAGCAGGTCACCTTATCACACTATTTCAGTCTTATTTGGATTCTACACCTACACAAAAGTCGTAATATAAATAGTGAATCACAGTCGATCATCATTGGTTTTTCCTGAAAAGTTTTCTATGGGCTATAAAAAGCAGATATACAATACTTGTGAAATATAAATTTCTCATAGAAGTTTTTGTCTCTTCAGTCGTCGGTTTGTTAGTTGCATATTTTAATTTTCTGACATTATAAATAATAGCCATTGTTTAACAATTATTTGTACTTTATGGGTATTTTTTGTCTGAAATCTAAAAATATATGACCCAGCTGAAATAAGAAATACGCTGGCAAACAAAGGCAAACCAATTGCATAAGAATAAACTGTAATAAGTGTTGAGTCGACGACAAAATGAGAAAAAGTCATGTTCGTTTGTGAAAAGTCAGCACACATAAAGCTTAAATCTTCCTGTATAATCTAAAACTGAATATTTATTAGAGATATATAAATGAGTGCTGTGCGAGGATAAATAATATCTCTCTATACCACTTGTAGTGCAACTTTTTACACCACTTACCTACTGTATTGTTTGTTTGAAATGTCCAAGTTTTCCTGTGTAGGTGTCTGTAGAAAAAAAATGTTCATAGTGATTGTTTTGGTGGAATTTCATTGATGAAAATTTAGACTTGAGGGAAAAACCTTCAACTATAAGGCCTAAAGGAAATATGATATATACTTATAACATCTTCACATGTTTAAGGTTTCGTACATTGAAACGGCAGCTTTGTCTCGTAAAGTGATGACTTAATGAAAGTCTGGCAGCAGCGCTGTCACAAATCCTCTCGGCTGGGCCGTTCGAGGGTACAGATTTATAAGGATTTTCTTCCAACACTCTGTATAACACTTTCGCGATGAGATTACCCGTGTACACAGATTACTTAGATTTGGCACTGTGGGATTTAGTATTGTTCCCTAAATATGACTCATTTTAATTGTAATTTATAATCGGTTTTGTATTGTTATATCGCAATATGATCCTATATATTTATTCTGCGATTGAGTCACAGTCTTGAACATACAAGTGTACATCTTAAATAAATATTAAGCAAATAGAATAAAACCCAAGCCCAGTTACGCCTTGCCTGCTTATGTTAGCTTATTTGATTCATGTTTCCACATAGCGTTTGCGTTCTAACGTTCAATGTCAAGTTTTAAGTAATTTCGACATTGTTTGGTGTGTATTGGTATTTGATTGACACTTGTTACTTGCAAGAATTTTAGATTTGTTTGTATCTGTAAAGAGCACATAATATGTAGAGTTTTTTTATTCATATTATCGAAGCGAAGCGTAGCGGTCATAGCGTAGTTTGATTAGGTGTTTGTAAGCGATCATCGAAGTTAAGCAACATGCAGCACGGTCAGTCTTCGGATAGGTGACCGCAGGTGGCGCTTACAACTAATCGCTGCCGTAGTTCGGATGACACGTTTAATTGTAGGCCCCGTTTGTTTTCACCGTTTAGCCAAGTCAGAGACCTTCAGGCGCGTAGGCGACTTATAAACTCTGACTCCAGGGCTAGCCACCCGCTTACACGAACTTACTTATATTGTCAAAAGTTTTAAATCTTTTTTTTTTACTTTATATAATTAGGTTTTTTCCGGGGTGGGTTTTTAGGATAAAGAATAGCCTCTATGACATTTCAATCTAATCCATGCAAAATTCAAGTCCATCCATCGTTCCATCGTTGTGTGAATATGTAATAATTGTATTATACATTGATCATTTCTACCTTGCCACTATTATAGATTTGTATATTAATAAGACAAATTAAATAACTTTTACAAAATGCCACGGTTTTTATTTCAATTTTTAATGCCACTTACGGGATATTTTTCATATCTGTTGTTTTTAATATGAAACATCAATAAGCAAGTCAGGCTCGCACACCGAAGGTTCCGTACAAATCTAGAATATTTCACGTCATTGGGAAGTAAGTTGTTAAAATCTCTAAGCAAAAACCATCGACAAAAAAATTGTTTCTTTTCACTTTTCTCGTCATACATCGAAAATTACACATTGTTATAATAACTAAAAACCTGTTTTAGCATGTGCTGGTGAAGTTATTTTATATGATACCTTACATGATACGATTTACTCACTTTGAATTTTGAACCCATATTTTGTGAACCTATTTTTTGTGATGTTTATAAAATGTCTAGTTTATAGATTTATTCCTATATGTGTACTCTAAGACTATACTTTTCGCCAAATTTCATAGTTCTATGTCAACGGGAAGTACCCTGTAGGTTTTGATTTTTGTGAGTGTCGAAATATGCAGTTTTTTACGACATAAACGGCTCTAACTTTTTTAAGCGATAACTGAGAAGTTTTTCTTTTACACAACTGCAAGAGACCATAGATAATATACGTATACAGTTTAAATTTCAACTCGATATCTTTACGCGTTCCCGAGATAAATAATCTTGACATAAACACAGACGGACAGACGGATAAGGGTTCCGTTTTTCCGTTTGAGGTACGGAACCCTAAAAAGAGAATTAAATTCCTTCACGAATCCCGCCAAATAATACTTTTTGCGAACAATAAAGTCTAAAAGAGGAAGCAGTTGATTCTGAAGAAATCTCATTAAATGGCTGCATCGAGGACTGATTAACGTCCGGGCCCGGACGGGAGCCGCATACTGATGCCGCTTACAGCGGGAATTGCTGATTAAAATCTAAAATGTTATCTGAGATACCTAACTGGGACTATAGATAGATAGATAGATAATTCTTTATTAGCTTAACCAAATACAATACAAACACATGAAATATAAAAACATTAAAAATTTGTTATACTAAATGGCGGCCTTATCGCTTCAAGCGATTTCTTCCAGGCAACCATGAACGGACAGGAAATAGCACATTAACTAAAACAGCGGCCTTAGCAAAAAAGATTTAAAAAAATAAACAATGAACATAACAAACAAAAAATAAGCAATACTAACACCTAACCAATAAATAAATAATATTTATTGAAATAAATATATATGCCTACCTAGACACATAAACATACATGTATTACATAATACAAAAATAAACTTACTTATATAATTACATTCTATTAATACTTATACTTACTTAAATAAATAAATATATAAAGCGAGCAGAAACATTATTGTACCTAAGAAGACAGGTAATGCAATTTAACTCTTTGTTTGAAAACATTCAGTAATGGGGCGTGTCTGATATCCACCGGTAACTCATAAATATACTATACTATAAGAAAGCTTTTATAAAGAAAAAATCTAAAGCCAAAGATGGGCTAATTAATAACTGTTTAGACCATCTTTGGCTTTAGAAAATGTCATTTATACCATCACCATCAATATAGAAAAACAAAAAAAACATGTCGATGGTCGAAATTATTCATCGTGATCATTATCATGTCAGCCGTAGGATGTTTGTTGTTTTGTCCACCTCAACAGATCCTACTAATATTGTAAACGCGAAAGTTTGTATGTATGGATGTTTGTTTGTTCCTCTTTCACGTAAAACGACTAAACGGATTCAGAGGAAACTTTGCAATAGTAATATATTATAAATACCTACATCACAGTAACATATAGGCTACATCTGTTAAGATATTACGTGAAACGAAGTTCGCCAGGTCAGCTAGTGTTCAATAAAACTGGCTGAATGCGGTTGCACCAGCGCGTTCCTGTAGTCTTTATCAGATCGCCTGTACGCCTTTCAGTGGGTGTCCTACGCTGCTCTTACGTATTGCGTATTGTTGTTGTATGGTACTTTAACAGCTTTGCAACAATCAATACAAACAACAAATAATCAATGGGATTATCAGTGCTGTGTGTATGTATCCTGGTCACTGCCATTTATAACTTGCTAATCTACTAGGCTATTGACAATTTTGAATTGTACAGACTTGGTGCGTGGTAGAGAAAGGTAGCTACCACAGCTCCAAGTAGGTGGGTAGATAGGTGATAGTAAATACAGTCCAGGGCTTTTCAAAGCGAAATAAATCAACTAGCTATTTACGTACTATTTACTGTCACCATGCTGCAGTTTTTACGCGAGTGTTGTTTTTTAAATCCTATAAGCTTTCTTTAAAAAGCGCAGTTTGTCTCTCTATGACACTGTACTTTTCAGCTGGTCATTTATTTTTGTGGTCTATCATATAATCAATTTCATGTTGTACCCACCACGATTTCTGTTGGGAACTCGGTTCTTGAAGTCGTTGACTCGTACTTCTACCTAGGACAAATAGTCCAGTTAGGTTAGGTTAGATACGACTTCAAGAAAAAGGCCAATCGCCGAATCCAACTCGGCTTGGCAGCGTTCGGAAAATTGCGTAGCGTCTTCTCGTCCGACATACCTCAGTGCCTCAAGTCAAAAGTTTTCGACCAGTGTGTGTTGCCAGTGATGACATTATGGCACAGAAACGTGGTATCTCACTATGCGCCTTATTAGCAAGCTCCAAGTAGCCCAACGAGCTATGGAGAGGGCTATGCTCGGAGTCTCTCTGCGAGATCGAATCAGAAATGAGGAGATCCGTAGAAGAATCAAAGTTACTGACATAGCCCAACGGATCGGCAAGTTGAAATGGCAATGGGCAGAGCACATAGCGCGGAGGACTGATGACCGATGGGGTCGAAAAGTTCTCGAGTGGAGACCACATACCGGCAAGCGCAGCGTAGGACGTCCATCCACAAGGTGAACGGATGACCTCACTAAGACCACAGGATCGCGCAAGCCGCTTCCATAGTTACATACATTTGGTTGCGGGTGAACGATATTTTTCTATGGAACACTTTTTTTGAGTTTTGACAAAAGTTGTAGAACAAAAGTTGTTAGTTTTGATGTACAGAATAAGCCCCTAAAAGGATGCTAATTGATTAGAAATAACCCTGTACAACACAAACAGATATATTTTGCTTCTACCGCCTAAAAAGTGTCAAATATCCAAACAATGAAGCAGCAGCCTGCAAATATGTTTTAAAACGTGACAGAATTTTTGACCGATGAAACGGTATATTTGTTTTTTTTTTAACCACGCATAACTTTTTACATAGTGGTCCGGATGTCGATAATTATTTCTTTAATTGAAAAAAATATACTTCGTAATTGGTCCCATTTATTTTTTATCGAAATCGGCGGAGCCATTTTTGATAAATCAACAATACTGTGAAAAATGCAACATCGATCCGTGCGAAATTTTCGCGAATTCTGTGCACGGTTGAAGTCGGTCATGCCATTTTTTGCGAAAAAGAATAATTAAGGGTAAAGAAGACAACATCATACAATAAAAACATCTCATGATTATAAACGTAGTAATTTCAATAAATAAGTTTTTTTCCTAAAAATATGACAGCACTTTAAATCTTCTAAACTATAGTCGTCAAAACTTTTTGGGATGGGACTATGTCGGAGATCTCTAGGAGAAAAAATAATAATTTAACTCGGTTTATAAAGTTTAAAGAAAATTTATTTTGAAAACTATTTTGCAAGTTAATTTATAGAAAACCAGTAAGCTACACTGGTCGTAGCTACGTTAGTTACGAGGCTCGTAGCGCCAGCACTGCAGTGAAAAGACTTCAACGGGCGCCCGCTACGAGATTAAACAATACAAAATTAAAACATAAACTACACAACACCTACACAAGTAAAAACTAAATTACATTTTTTCTACTTAAAAAAAAGAATATGATTCACATCCCTATTCCGACGCCAGGTTGAAAACGAAACAATTTGTAACAGCTGAAGTTGGGTACTTGGATTCTTTACTTCCTCCAGAATCCTAAAACAATTTTGCACAGAGAAGAACGAAGAGAAATAATTTCAAGAATGAATCCGTAAATGGTTCCTTTTGTTTAGCTTTCGTTTTTGTTTAAGATTTTTCGACTGAATATTTTTGATGGTGGCTTACCTTTTTATAATGAGATTGCTGTATACTCGTAGGTAAGTACAGTGTTTACTGACTTCCATCTTGTTTTGTGTTTGTTCAGGTGAGATAATCCTTTTTTTGATTTACCCTTTTCCTTTGTGTTACAAATTAGTTCTTTGTTGACAATCCTTTGTCCGATGAAGCGCTGTTGGAGCTAGAATTGACTGTTGTGAGCTAAAGTAATATTGACCTGAGAATGTTATCAAGTCATCATATATGTAGTTTTCTGTGAGTGTTGTAATGTAGTTGTTAATATAGTAACTAATCATTATTTAAAACTGCAGTGTTAACCAAAATTATTTCTGACAAATGACGAAAAACTTAAGACGAGGCATCGGGCCGAGAAACACGAAAACGACTACTTTTGAATGCGCGATGTGAGAGGACGAATGATATTGATTCAAATTTAAAAGATATCATATAAAAGTGAAAAATTTAATGAAACGGACATCATTTTGAATAGAGACCTACTATATAGAGGCTATATTGAAAAACAAAACTTTCAAATTTCTCACCAAAAAAAGTTTAATAATTCGAATGCTCAGAATGATTAGCGACAACACCCCATTATGTTTTACGAATAAAATAGCCAGATTACTTTTATATTAAATAGTTAATAGACCGAGAAGTTATTTTTTCAATGTGTACATTATGAGTAATCAATTAAAAACTCACTGCCGCCCGCCGCTCTGGCGCGATCCTGTCGAACGCGACCGCGTAAAATTTGTCCGAGTGAAGGGGTGCGGTAATCGAGTGTTTACTGCGTTTTGAGAAACAATAGTTCGTCAATGCGTCACCTTATGATCATATCGCTTCCTCTCATTCACAGGAATAGTATAGCGTTCGTAGCGTAGTTTGACTAGGTGTTTGTCAGCGATGACCGAAATCAAGCAACGTTGCGCAAGGTCTGTATTTCGATGGGTGACCGCGGGTGGCATTTTCCAACTGAACGCTACTCGGATGACACGTTAAATTGTAGGTCCCGGTTGTTCTAACCGTTAAGCCATGTCAGAGGCCTTCAGGCGGCCAATAAACTCTGACGCCAAGGCTAGCCACCCGGCCTCTACGAACTTATTCACAAGAATAATTTTGTAATACGACAGGCAATAATGAAAATCGTACCTATCAAAAACTCGCAATTCTCTCGTAGCTATTTTTTGCGCGAAATTTGAACTCATGATTTATAGGTTCCTCGAAATTGATCCAATTGAGACGCATCGAATTTTTGCTAACTAGATTTGAATATTACACGCCTATCATTTCCGCGTGGCGTAATTCCTGAAGAACAGTTTTGTTTCAGCTTTGTGAGTGAACGAGAATTTCTCGAAAGATTCGATTATGAAGTTATTAAAAACTTTTTGAGACATTTCCATTGTACGGCCTCGATGATACCCACCACAATTTACTCGCTAAACTAGTTATACATTCTTACATAAATTTGTTCGAGATATTAAAATTTATTTAAAGCACTGTCTGGAGAAATATATTCACAATTCACATTATTTCTCTCTGTCTTTTGTTGATGAATGAAGTCATGTTTGGAATAACAAAATTAAGATGATTATTGCTAATGTGTGGATTATTTTTTTATGCTGACAAAAAAACTTGCGCGCGGTCAAAATTTAAACGATTTCTCAAAACTGTAGCACCAGAATATTTTCGATTGAAGCACTTCGTCGATTAGACTTCTGTGGTTGGGTGGATTCATCAATAGAAAAAATGCCAAGTCGATTGGTCGAGTCAAATGTTTTAAAAATCTAACGAAAATGTGATATTTTAGTAATTTTGTGTAGTACACAATCCTTTTATAGACGAGTATACTGTATATCCAAGCATAGAAATGAGTATTTACGTTAGAATAGGGTTTTGACGTGACAACGTCTTATAAATTGGTTTGCCGGGTGACACTTCAAGAAACTGCGTTACGCTCCGCTCACGTTATGCGCTCACAATGAGAGCGAGTGAGAGGCACGCGTCATGGTTAGCCCGCCTAAGAGCGAGAGAGACAGACATTTTCATCCTTCTTCCTACTATACGAATGAATATTAACATTAAAATTATTTTACCACTCAAAGTCGTTGTCACGTAAAACTTTCGCCCGTATACCGACTTTACAGGCAACCAATTTAAAAAAACTGTCTATGTGTATTACAGCAACAAATTTGAAATAGTCGTGTAAAACGTGTAACGTTAAACATACAATTTTCTAAAATGATGCTTTAGCTAAGTACAGCCTTAAACCTTGAACTGTTAGTTCTGTTCTCATTAATAATTCACGACCTAAGTACGCTTTTGTGTTTGGAGTTTGATTGTGAATAATTTATTTGGAACATCTAATAGCAATTTTCTGTTTATATTATATAATAATGTCGTTATTTATTTTTTTCGTTATATTTATACATGGGTAAATTAAAATGACAGGCTTATTTTCAGCTATGACTAAAAAGGCAAACTACTAACTATTTTAGGTGTCTATGATATTTTGTTTACTATTTTTTTAGATCTAGATTTTGAGTCTAAGAATTTAGGACACACAATATTAACTCTTATACAATTACAATTGACAAAAGAGACAATATTAAATTGCAACCAATGCTCCCTAGACATTTTGGATATTTTGAAATAGTGCTATTCTTTTGCATGTACGTTAATTTATGTACACACACAAATAAAAAGACATACACATTTAATTATTTAGAAGCTTTATTTTTGGGTGACATGCTAGGTAAATTAGAAGAGTACCTATATGATATAGCGTCAGCGGTTGAATTTGGATTGGTTTTCATTCTACTAAATGATTAAAATGTAAAATTTTTCGCTTTTTAGTCAATTTCAGTCTCACAAATAAAATACGAGTATGATAAAAATGCGCATATTTATGACATCATTTAAAACAATTTTTAATTTTCGCATTTGAACGGCATCGACTTGCCCTAAACTGTTACATGCGCACGTACTTACGTGCACAGAAGATCACTCATAAACTCATGATACAAAGTGCCTTCACCTGCTTTTATTGAAATTACTGACATTTCTTTCATACGTCACGTAATGTTAGTTTACTCTTAAAGTACAACAACATCTGATATATGCAGAATCATCATATACATGAAGCCAAAGTAACTTGGGAGCAGTATCTTGTTTCAAAACGATTTTGAATCGGTCTTCTACTTCGTGTCAATGGTTCTAAGGTGATAGATCTAGACTGTGATGATCTATCTAGATAAGCTTTGCCCAGTGGTTAGCGACTGCTACTCCTTTACTAGGTCGCTCAGTGTGCAGGTGCTTGGGTACTGAGGACAGGACAATAGGTGTTGCATTGTCTGCTCAGCTCCACAATCGCATTCCACTAAGATCATGTCAGACAAACCCCATTTGGCCATATTAAACTTGCAGCGGCCCACTTGGGTCCGGAGTCAATTCAACGACATCCACATTGGCCACGCTAAGTCATTCCCTGGGGGGAGTTCTTCCGCTGGCTCTAAGAAGTCTTGTGGTGGCGGACAGGTTTCTTGCCAGAGTTTGCAGCGGGCCTGGCTGGGGTGACCGATTAAGGGATTTGTGCAATTTAGGAAATGATGACTTGCTTTAAAGGTCAGACACAAAAACTCATTCTAGAGTATCATTGTATTTATTATTACAGCTAACTTATACTATGAGACCCTGGAAGGAAGGACTACACCCTAGAAGGGTGTTTCATACGGAATCAGCGTTTCTATACGTTTTGTTGAGAGCCTATAATTTTTTATTATAACATATTTGCTCGTAAAGTGGCTGTAATTACACCAATTTCAATATCGTAATGTATTTCATTACGCACATGTGCGTTATTGTAATGTAAAACGCATGAGTTTTTTTAATAAAGTAACATGCACGGTTTTTTAAGATGCTCCGTCTAAAAATGAACGATACTTTTTTA
Organism: Hypomecis punctinalis; assembly: GCA_949316475.1. Classification (NCBI taxonomy): domain Eukaryota; kingdom Metazoa; phylum Arthropoda; class Insecta; order Lepidoptera; family Geometridae; genus Hypomecis; species Hypomecis punctinalis. The sequence continues at coordinate 4,788,431 of OX438805.1, forward strand.
AATCTTAGCAAAGAGTTTTTATGTCAGAAAAGCGGTCAATATTCTGGCAACGTAACAATCACTTTTAAAAATTGTTCAAATTTCTACAACTGCTTTAACAAGTAATTAAAGATTTATTCGTATAAAAAAGTCAGAGTTTTATTAATTTCCTCGCAAATATGTTATAAAACGTCGTATGACATACGTGCGCTTTGAAAATTACAGCCTCTGCTTCCTTCCCTCGCCTACGGCTCGGTCTAACAATATCGCCTCGGCTGTTTCATTTTCAACTTACCGCACTTATATCATAATGTACTATTATAAAATATTTGCTGTTATGTATGTACAGTAAATATTTTTTGCTGATTTCTGGGTGAAATAATGGAGATTTAAAATTATTTGCTTCGTCCATGATCGTCATAAAGTTTATTAACTGAAAATTAAGAATATTCTAATACACACATCCACACTAATTAACTGCTGACTCAGCTGCTGGTAAGCGACGTTACAGGCCAGCATGAACTTATCTTAAGCCCTTTCACCTTGACCAGGTACTGCAGCCGGTAGACAGCAACTGTTCTGTACATTCTGCTGTCTATACAGTTCCCGACGTGTTCTCTCTACTGGGTCTGCATTGGGAGACAACAGTACACAGCTACTGTGTTACTAGTTCTGGCTTGGGTATCTGACCCATTACGTTATCACGAGGTCAGCAAAATGGCTGATCAGTGCGATATAATTCGAAAAAATATAGGAGTAATGTAGCATTACTCCTAGGTGAATATTTGATGGAAATTCTCAGAAGCCAAAAGAGAATGAAGAAAAAAATTTGGATAAGGTCTTGGGTAACAGAGGAAAATATTGGAGCAATTTCTTTGCTCATACTTGTAACAGAACTGCGCACTCATGATAGACATGACGTGAACTGACTGTCTAGGCATACTAGGGCCTGTGAATATTAGGTATAAAGATCAAGCACTGTTTGTAGTGTACAGGGCGGGCAGAATATTAGATGTGCAGGCAGCAAGCAGGCACCGGGCGTCTCGTTACGAGCTCCTTCCACGCGGCTGCCTCGCAACTCTATGTTTGCGTCGCGAACGGAACTATAACTCGAAGGGATGTTTTCTCAGGCTCTGTTTTGCCCTTTTGTTGCTATGTGGGTCATGTAAGCGATTATGGTAAATTACTGCAGCGCTGGCAAGCGAGGCATTGACGGGAGTTTATGGGCGAAATATTGAGCTAAATGTAGGTATGATAGTGTGAATGGTATTCTGGATGGGTGTTGTTGTTAATAGCGAAATAACTTTACGTCTGGAGTTTTTACTCAATACTATATTGAATGAATACTATAGGTAGTGTAAGCCGTGGTGGTCTAGAGGTAGTGATACCCGTCTTACAAACGTGAGGTTGTGGGTTCAAATCCCAGTCCCGTATCAATGAGTTCTAGGGAATTTATGTACAGAATTTCACGCCACTGGCTTTTCGGTGAAGGAAAACATCGCGAAGCAACCTGCATACGTCCTTAGAAGAAATTCGATGGCGCTGGGCCAACGTGGTGGATATGGCCCAATCACCCTTCGTGGGTGATTGGGCCATATCCACCATATCCACGTCCTGCAGTGGATTATTATCAAAAAGCTAAAAATGTTCTCCTAGAGTTTCTAGTCTTTATTCCGTCCCTTTGTATCTCGCCTACATATAATATTGATAGTTTTAATTTTTATTAATTCTAACCTTGCATTATAGAGTATCATTTCTTGCACGAATTCTGTTATAAGAATACAGAATAATTGTATGATTTACATATCATATTTTCACTAAATATTTGAAGATAATTTTTCTAATATTTCGGAGCGTGCACAGAGCAATCTAGTTTCAATCTACGTGACTATTCAAAAGCAACAATACGAAATTAATGAAACAAATTCACAATTTTCGTCTCGGATCATGTCAAACAATGTAATTCTTTCTATTTAGCCAGCAATTTAGCAATTTTTGTAGGTATTCGTTCGAATAAAATCTTCAATATTGCTTTTTTCGCTCGAATTTTTTACTCTTGGCTGGTAACGAGTAATTTTCTCGCGTTAGACGTTGAAATGATTTTGTTTGAACGTTTTTTTATGCTATAACTTTTTACTGTCTACATGTTTTGCTTACAAAGGCGTCCGAACCATAAAACAGACTTTAATGTTGCGATGCAATTTAAGTGTTATTGTAAAAAGTTCATTATATTTTTTACTTACAGAAAGATTTCAGTTTTTCAAGTTTTGATATAAAATTTAAAGTTGTAAAAATACCTACTCTAGATATATCCAGCTCTGTTATGCTCTGGTTTTAATTTTTCTTAAATGCAAGATTGAACAATAATAACATATACATTGAGAATTTTAGTATTTATTAGAACATAAAAATATGCATAACCTCTACTTTGTATTATTTTCGTGCGCAGTTATTGCTAAAGTACAACATTATTTTGAAACAAGCATGTGCCTTTATATAACAAAAACAATAAATCTACATATTTACTCTCCAACAAAATTAGAAGCAATTGGACCATCCATAATTGGAAGGACTGAACAACAAAATTATATTTTACTATGAAAATTTACGTGGTTTTCACACATTTTATACTATATATAACGGGACTAAACTCACGTGTAGGGATAGTCGTAACGACTATAGTTTCGGTCGCATTCGGCGACCTTTCTCAAGTTGGCGAGTGCTAGCACGCGGAGCCGTCTCGCAATGCACTGAAACTATAGTCGTTACGACTATCCCTACACGTGAGTTTAGTCCCGTTATATATAGTATAAAACAAAATTATAAGTAACCACTGACTTATTCAGGTTTATGAATAGGGGTTAACCTTAATTACCAAAGAAAAGATATTTACGGAAATGTGAATAAATATTCGATATTTGACTTACCGTGATTTATGAAAGAAAAAACATATATAAAATCCATGTCCGGCGCCATCGTGGCGACACCTACAATCAATTGTCAAATGAAATCAGAGCATCCACTCGAACTCTCTACAAATTGGGTTAGGGGACTTAGCGGACAAGGAGGCCACTCCCCGAGCACACCCCTACGACAAATACGGAAATGGAAGCTTTGTTGATATTACTGCTCTAGGCCATTAACTAACTATTCCTTTCTCAGGAGTCTGTAATGGTCCTGAATGAACGCAATCATTTCACTAATCTTATTCTAGTACTAATTAAGGAACGTTCCGCACGGTCAGTATTTGGATGGGTGACCGCGGGTGTCATTTTCCAACTAAGTGCTACCATAGCTCGGGTGACACGTTAAATTGTAGGTCCCGGTTGTTTTAACCGTTTAACCATGACAGAGGAATTTAGGCGGCTTAAAAACTTGTACACCAGGGCCAGCCACCCGGCCTGTACGAACTTACTTATTCTAGTATTGTTATCTTGCTCCTTTTTTGATATTTAAGTATCCTTTTGTTTTTATATAGTCGATATAAATTATTAATCGAAAGTATCTCATGTTAAGCCGGAAACATACTATCGGACGCGGCTGACGGTCGCGACTTAGCAGTGTGCAAGTCTTATGCCATCTGGCGCGCCAGATCGTTCTCGGACGTCCGAACACTCGAGGTCAGCCCAAGGTGACGTCCGCGACTGATGTCCGATAGTGTGCACGGCTCAGTGTACATTCATTGTTTAGATACCTATCAGTTGCGTCTGTAAGCTGCGTCCGATAGTATGTTTCGAGCTTTAGTTTCAAGATTTTTACAAGTAGTAGTTGTTAGGTAGGTATCTAGCATGTATGCAAATGAACTAGTCTTCTTTTTGTTCTAGCTAGGCTGAGCACAAAAATCGATGTCTTGCTAGGCTTAGAACCTACCTACTGTAGCCATTTCTACTTTGGGATGCACTGCACCCACATTTAATAGTTCACTGCTGAATATAGGCCTACCCATGCAGTGTTATTGGAGTTCCTACCTAAAATGTTAATAGAAAACTGTCATTGAAAGAAGAACATTTTGCTGTTGAGTTTCGCACGTAAATTATAATTAAGTATGTATTTCCAGGGCTTAACCATAGAATTAAAGCAATTAAATAAGATTTATTGACGTGTGATATAACATATCTTTAACATTTATTACCACAAAGTATACGGCTCTCGTTGGTTGGTCGTCCGGCTGTAAGATGGGTCGACGATATAGTCGAAACTGGACACGATTTGCACAGGTACCGAGGAAGATTGACGACAGGCACAGTAAGAGAGAGGCCTATACCCAGCAGTGGGATAAAGAAGGCTATGGATAATGATAATGATGATGATGATACGGCTCTCCGGAAATTCAAAACAAATTTGATGATACCGTATAAATTCAAAATTTGGCAAGGTTAACCTATTATAAACCTAGGCATAATATTTGGTAACTAATAATTTTCAAAAATTAAAAAAACTAAATTGTATTTGTGCTATAAAATTGAATAAGTTTTGTTTAACTCTGTTTGTTTACTAACTTAACAATCCGAGTCAAAGTCTGCAAGTGAGCTAACTTTAGCTGTTTATTGTGTAACTTTTGCGTCTCACTCAAATATCAGAATATTAATGAATTTTATGTTTAACTTCTACACATAGAAAAGTCAAACTTGACTTTTGAATGGAGCCAATATTTATAAAAAGTTACAAAATTAAGGTGGATTCACAATCTCAGCGCGCGAAATTTAAATATTTTGGGGTTTTTTGGCATTCACAGACAAACTGCTGACTGTAACTCTACAAAAAATCATTTAGCGACTATGAATACGCAGTGTTGACAAATTGTATACACGTAGAAACCAAAATAGTGGTCAGTTTATGCACAAGAGTCCACTAACTAAAAACTGAGGTGAAAATCAGTTGATGCACTTTCGTGCATAACCTGACCACTGATTTGGTTTGTAAGTGTATGTAACTCGTCAACGCAACCTATTCATGGCCGTTAAATGAGTTTTCGTAAACTTTAAATGTTTATCTGTAAATGCCGAAAAACCCAAAAATATTTGAATATCGCGCTCTGACCGAGACGATCACCCTAAAAATATCAGATGTCTTATAAGTACGAGTACATTATGTACAATCAAACTGAGAATAGGTCGAGGCAGGAAGCAATAACACCAGCAGCAGTTGATACGAGCCGATGATGATAATAATAACTCAATTGACTGCTTCGGTGGCTCAGTGGTTAGTGACCCTAACTTCTGGATCAAAGAGGCGTGGGTTCGATCCCCACCCAGGGCAAATATTTATCTGATGAACATAAGTGTTAGCTCTGTGTCTGGGTGTTATTTAGATACTATCTATATAAGTATGTATTTAAAAATAAGTACCTATATGTAGTATATCAGTCTCTGGCAGCCATATCACAAGCTTTGCTTAGTTTGGGGTCAGAGGCCGTGTGTTAGATGTCCTAAAATATTTATTTAATTATGTATAATTTTTGTTTACAATTACTACTTTTGAATAAATTCACGCATTTGATACATATTCATGCATTTGAAACTATATAATTATTTTTCCCAAAAAACGACACAACCGACTTATACCATGTTCAGTATTCTAATAGTTCGCTCGGATCGATGTAGTACTTTTCACATTATTGTTGATTTATCAAAAAAGGCTCAGCCGATTTCGATAAAATAAAAAATATATATACGCGTCGACTTTTAAACCTCCTCCGTTTCGTCGTTTAAAATAAAAATAGGTAGGTAGGTACAATACGAGTTTAACTTTAAAATAAAGTAGGTACATTAGATTTAAATTTAAGATTAAAAAAATGCCCATGAATTTCTTCACTTAACCTTTTAACATAAATATTTTACCTATGTATGTCAATCCAATCACATTGAATTTCAAATTCGTGACCTCCAAAACACCTACCTAGTGTTTTTTCTGTCCCTCTAAACTAGAAAGGTGCCCGTGGGACGGATCCAGGCCTCCTCGCCACTTAACTAAAACACGCTCGTTCCACGGGACGGCTTCGAAAACGACGCGGACTTTACTTACTCTAATCCGGCCTCGCTCTCACACCGTCGACTTATATTAAGCCTCGTATCTACTAGGCAACATTCGATGGACAACGACAATGTGGTGCTACATGTCCCGCGGCAACGCAAAACTTTGTTTAGCAACTTGCCTGTCGACGCATGATCAGGTGTCAATAACATTTGACTGCCTCGGTGGCTCAGTGGTTAGTGACTCTAACTTCAGGATCAAAGAGGCGTGGGTTCGATCCCCACCAAGGGCAAATATTTATGTCATGAACATAAATGTTTGCTCTGTGTCTGGGTGTTATTTAGTTACTATCTATATAAGTATGTATTTAAAAATAAGTATATGTAGTATATTAGTCTCTGGCAGCCATATCACAAGCTTACTTAGTTTGAGGTCAGAGGCCGTGTGTAAGGTGTCCCACACGTGAGATCATATTTGTTGTCTAACTGCATGTTGCGTGCAAACAAACACAGCATGCGTCATGTTGCGCGCCATCTAACAACGTTGCGCATTGTTGTGCAACGTTGTTGATAATGTTGAGCGTAACTTGTAGCGCGTCTTTTGTTGCCTGGTGGAAATGACGCCTAATCCGGCCTCGCTCTCACACCGTCAACTTGAATTACTCGTAGGTGCTTTGTAAAAATAAACAATTCATATTTCCGATTTTATCGAGTCTACAACGGTTCTGTGAAATTTAGATGATAAAAAGGGAACGATTTTGAAAATCTGAGAATTAGTAGATAGCTTTTTAAAAGATTCTCAACGATGACGCCTATATACGCAGGATTTTAATCATATTTTTATCCTAGAATAATTTTCTTACAATGTATTTCAATCTATCTAGTCAACCTTTGTCCTTTGGGATACGATATAAATAAAAGACCCAATGAAAACTTTGACTGCCTCGGTGGCTCACTGGTTAGTGACGCTAACTTCTGGGCCAAAGAGGTGTGGGTTCGATCCCCACCCAAGGCAAGTATTTATGTGATGAACATAAGTGTTTGCTCTGTGTCTGGGTGTTATTTAGTTACTATCTATATAAGTATGTATTTAAAAATATGTATATCTAGTATATCAGTCTCTGGCAGCCATATCACAAGCTTCCCCTAATATTTATTTAAAACTGAGATTTGAGCACACGTTAAATACAAGCAGTTTCGTTCATTTCTAAACGATTAACCTAGCTAAATTCTTTAGCAGTTTATGTCCGCAAAACAAAACTATAATATTTTTAAGTTATATTACGTATACCTAATAACGACTTCATTTTGAGACCTACCAAAATAACTACACTTAGACTACACAGTTTTCTCATCGTGTTTATAATTTAGGCCATATCCGCTAAGTACCTACTAGTAGGTATTAGGTACCTAAGACCCGCAACGGTGTGATGATCGCCCAACGGCCACAAACACATCGTAAACGAAAACTAAAACAGTGCCTTCATTACTTTCATAGCCAAAGTTCTGCTGTTTATTTTTGGAACCTAAATAGACCTTTTTATGTTTAACCTACGTATTGTTTATACTAGCTAAATCCTACGATTTTATGTGCGGTTTTGCATAGGAAGGAAGTAATTATAAGGTTTAATTTAATTTATAAATCTACACATACATACACCCATGATAGTTTCGATCTTTGGACGCAAAAGCATAAACAAAGTATCTCGAGGCCAAGTATGAAATAGTGCGACATAATCACTACATAGTATAAAACAAGTCGCTGCTCGGTCTGTTCCTATGTATGCTTATATGTACATATCTTTAAAACTATGCAACGGATTTTGATGCGTTTTTTTTAAAAGATAGAGTGATTCAAGAGGAAGGTTTATATGTACTCGTATAATACCTACACCTGTGCGAAGCCGGAGCGGGTCTCTAGTAGGTATCACTGCATATTGAGTATGTTATTACTTACGTGCTAATTTATTAAAATTAATAAAGGTCAGTACTTTGGTAAACACTTTCTGGTACAATAAGTATGTATTTCACTGTGAACGAGTCTATCAAGCAAAGTAACTATTTTTGACCGACGAAACACCGGAGGAGGTATACAATTCGACGCGTATATTTTTTTTTATGTATAACCACGCATAACTTTTTTTATAGTAGTCCAATTTCAATAATTATTTTTTTATTGGAAAGAATATACTTCGAAATTGGTCCCATTTAAATTTTACCGAAATCGGCTGAGCCATTTTTGATAAATCAACAATAATGTGAAAAATGCTACATCGATCCGTTCATAATATTTGCGTTCTAGCGATGCACCCCGGCTTCGCTCATGTGTATTATACATATAAACATTTCTCTTGAATTACTCTATCTATTAAAATTAACTGCATCAAAATCCGTTGCGTGGTTTTAAAGATATAAGTATACATGGGAACAGACAGCGGAAAGCGACTTATGTAATGATTCTGTAAACGGGTGAAGTCGGTCATGCTATTTTTTGCAATAAATAATTATGTGTGTCTATGTATTACCTTAGTTTTTCTTTTTAGAATATTTTTCCCCAAGGTTTGTAGCTGGACGAAGTCTGGACGTGCAGCTGGTATAATATAATATCTAATACCTTAAGTAAGTGCGACAAAATAAAAAATACATTAATCAACAAAATGAAAGAAATTTTGTGTTGTAAGAAATTAGGAAATTGATCGTTAAAAATGAGGGTGGATTTTTCTAACGTCTAAGCAAGTATACCAGGGGAGGCCGATATATCTCTGTCATTAAAATTTCACCATCGCCGATGTTACGTTGTCCCTTTTGCCTTCAATAAAATAAATGAACTGTTTGCGTGTGTTTACTTACATGGAGGAGGAATCTACTTGGAAAGCAATATAATTTAGATAATCAATTAACTAACATATGGATTAGTTTATATTTAAATACTAGCTTTTGCCCGCGGCTCCGCCCGCGTGTTATTTGACTTTTTTTTCGGGATAAAAAGTAGCCTATGTCACTTTTTTTTCATATGGCCTTTGAACTATATCCATGCCAAAAAATCAAGTCGATCCGTTGCTCCGTTGCTGCGTGAAAGAGGAACAAACCAAAAAACTTTTCGGATTTAAAATATTAGTATGATTTTTGAATTTTTTTCTAAAACATAGAATTATCCTATACCCGGCAGTGGGTAGAGAAGGCTGCGGATGATGATGATGAGTTTCTTATGGAATCTATGGAAATAAAGGCTTGTAAAATACAATTCAATGTATTAATAGAACTTTACTAACACACCGAAGATACTTGAATTACTTAACCCACAGGTACATTTAAGATTCATTGAGATTGACTTGGGGTTTTATTACTACCCGGCTGTTCCAAACGGTAATATTTTAACAAATGGACAGTATGTATTATTCAGTCCAACTTTTACTTTTTAACTTTTTTTGTCCAACGGCGTATTACGGAATGACTGAATCAGTATTGAGATATGGCGTTATTTTCTGGGGCAACTCTACTAACAAAAGGACTGCTTTCAAGGCTCAAAAGAGATGCATCAGGGCAATGTTTCATCTCTACAGGACGGATAGCTGCAAACCATATTTTATAAAATATGCTATACTCACACTACCATCATTATATATATTAGAAGTTGCTTCGTTTGTAAAAGCAAATCTCCACCTCTTTGGTAGCTGGACTAATGTAGGCACACGTACCCGGTCCCAGGACGAGATGAGACTTTGCCCTCGACCTGCTAAAACTGCATTAATGCAAAAAAGTATCTTTTGTATGGCCCCTATAATATATACCAAAATTCCCAAAGACATAAGAGACTTGGACATTGGTATGTTTAAACATAAATTGAAGGGCTTGCTAGCCAAAAAATGTTATTATGAAATATGGGAATTCTTAAACGACAAAAATATTTTAAAGACTGAGTGATTAATTTCTGACAACAATATTAATATCTCGAACTCTTTTATTTATATTCATTTCTGTTATTATTATTTTATTTTTATTTTTTTGACATTGTATAGCTTATTAGTACCTATATTATTTATCTGTGACATTTTTTAGATTATATTTGACATTTTGATATTTGACATTTTAGACTACATCTGAATTTTTTTTTTGTATGAATTGTATTTAGCTGTTGTGTTTTTCATATTTGTACGCCACGACGGCAAGAACATGCGTTTTATAACTTTTGTAAGATCTGTATGCAACTTTGTATGTTGTCTACACTACCATGTGTCTAACAAATAAATAATCTTGAATCTTGAATCTTGAATCTTTTCCTCATGTACCATTGTGTGCTCACCACTTTCTGACCATCGCGCCATCGTTTGAGCCGCGCCTGGAGCTCATTGTTCTCATCGATAGCCCGACTGCTTCGCCCGTTTTGCCCATCTTTTATGCAAATCTGGCTCGCCTGCTCCTCCCATATAGGGTAAGCAATATTCAAGGAAAATTGAAGCGTTACTTTCAGCGAAGGTATTAATAATTGTAATTATTTATGAACATGCGCGGTGACAATGGGAAAGCAATTCTAATTGCTAATTTTCATGATAGCTTCGTGTATAAGTGGCCGTCGATTAGCGACGAGGAAATTAGTTCATTATGGGCATTGTGGTTAACTTCTTGGAAATGTTTGCGTCGCTTTCTTTTGTTTTGATATCATAATAACATAGTTGAAGTCATTGTTTTGCTGAACAATTTTTCGTGACATCATCGTTGTGAGTATTTAGGTAGATACACGAACCAAAACTTATCCCGCTTTACCACAAAAGATTTAAACACGCTTTAATTTTTGTTTAACGCACAGTAGCAATGCAGTTTGTACTGTTAAACAATGTCTAAATCATGCGTTAAACTTTTGTGGTAAGACGGATCATCTTTATTAAGTAGTTTATAAACCTAACATTGAAATGAAATTGGCTAAATATTGTATTTCCCATTATTAAACAATCGATAGATGTTAACTTGAGTGCGGGCGCGATGTATTCGCGTGACGCTAACTGGTATGTAAAATAACGAATTCCGTGCTCTATGTTATACTTTTTTACTTTCCCCGCTGCAATTATTCAAGGTTGTATAGAAAATGAAACCCGATTTGCGTACATTCCCGATGGCATGACGGTTCGGCGCGACTTTCTCTCTTCATGGTAGAGCGCGCATAGCGCATGTCCTCGAGTCAACGACTTGGACATTTGTTTTTGTAATTATGCCCGTGCTACGTGTAAATGTTACCGCATTCAGCTCGGTTCAATCCCCTGCAGCCCGCACTCGGCAGCGCCTCGCTGCCGCCGCCCGCGCCGGGTTGACACAATACAAATTGCCGAGGCCAAGTTGACTCCAGGGACTGAATATTTTATATGCGAGTAATTTCGAAGCTTGAGCAGCGTTTGAGCGCAGCTTGGAACGAGATAATTAGTTCAAGATGTGGGCTTCACTACACGCGAGAAAATGATCCGATAACGTATCTAAAGAGACAACGTTGGTTCAGAAATATTAACAAGCCAAGGCAAGGCAAAATCTAGTTAACCAGTTCAACAAACCGACTCCGCGGTTGCCGCGTAGGAACTCTAAAATATAGCTTTTAATATGTTCCGGTTCACATGTATGTAAAGGCCACAAACAACTGCGCACTAACATCCGAGCCATTAACTCAAGCTTAACTATTTATCACACGGTGACCTCTTTCCAAGGTGTCCCAAAGATAATTTGGGCGCCACCTTTAGGGTCAAAGTGTTGGCAAATTGACCCGCGCGAGCCCTCCGGGAAAAAGCCTCATTTGAGGTCACCGCACATTTTTGCTGCCTACCTACCCTCGTGAATATTATAAAGGGGTGTTTCACACGTTCAGGCGACAGTAAAAACATTCAATTCTATTTCAGGTTAAGCTTTATTGCGACGATGTTTTAGTTTAGGGACTGTTTTTGTTTAATTTTAAAAGGAGGTTACGGAGACAAATGGCGCCGCAGGCCCGCAAGGGTAACATGTTTATTTTAATTTCACTGCGTATTACTCGAGAAAGCAGATAGCTTTTTATCAGTCTCATAATATTTTGAGGTCAAAAATGTTTATATGTGGAGGATTCTGTAAGATCCAACATGTCACCTAAAATGCTTTTTGTGGTCTATATAATAATTGTACCTAATATAGTAACGTTGCCTAATAAACCTATAGAGCTAGATCTAAGAGCAAAGCGTTCGGAACACTCGCTCTTCACAGAAACGTACTTAATTCCTGTGAGTAATTAAATAATGCAGAAACCACTTACCTTGTCTGTTTAACAAATGCTCCGACATCACCTGTTCTTACGTCCCAGTAAATTTGATGCCATCAAAGCATCCGCAGTAATCAAGTTATAAGCAAATATTTATCGAGTTCCTCCGCCTTTCGCGGAAGAGCGCCATATATCTCTGCAAGGAAACATGTTTCACTGCTAGTAATTTGTAGGCGATGTACGCTATTTTGCCGTCGATTTTATTGTTGTTTAGGATCCAAATGTGGCGATGTTTCATCTCTGTCCCTCGCACGGCAGCCCGGCGAGATGGAGCGCGATGGTCATCGTAATAGGGCTCCGGTACGAATGGCTGGCGCTGCCGCACGCAAACAGGGGTAGGATTTTTATTAGTTCAGTTATCTGGCTTTATGAGTCATGTTTGCCGTAATAAACTCGTTCGTTGCCTTCGAAATGAGCTCCTATATTGAAACTTATGCATTGCCAATATCCCAGACTGTAACGTCTGGAAAACGCCGCTTATACGGCCCATTTCGATATTATTTTTAAATTAAACAAACTTCGGTTAGTGAGCATCGGTTGAGTTTTACGGTTATAATAAAGTAGTGATTACATTATGTTTATGGAGTAGTAAAAGTTGTGGAAGTTTGATATTAGTTCGGCGAGAGTGGATGTTCCGCGGGGCGACTTCGGGGACCGAGGTTCACAATCTTGACTGTGATGTACATAAAGCAATTTAGTGAATGTGTCGTATCCGTCACGCGTGTCGGAGTGTCCCCTCACGGCTAGTTGCCAAACAAGGCCCTCCGCGGGTCGACGTCCTTGCGGCCGCCACCGCCGCCTCAGCCCAATTAATCAGCATGGCTACGAGCAGGCAATAGGCGGCCAGCGGTTATGTACAGTTATAATTTGCACCAGTAAGGATGGAATGTCTCACTAGGATGTAACTTTGTAGCCTTTTAACCGGTTTATAACGTTATTACTTAATTGCGCTCCGTAAACGGTTCGCTTAATGTCCATCTTACCTACTGAGCAAGTTTTAGCTAACTTCAGTAATAACTCGGGAGTAATGGTTCAAGTCTTGAAATTACTTACTAAAATAAAGTTGATGTACCGGGTACCGGTATACGAGTAGGTAAGTATAAGTTTTGATCATTATGAAAATACGTTCAATTTATTCAGGAGTCGATGACACTGTTGTACAGATGTGGTGTTCAAGTGAACTTATCTTATATCTTTCCAACCAATAATCTGAAACAGACAAGCCGTATATATTGCGCGTACTAAGGGGTACAGTTTCTGAAGTAATGGCTTTAGATAGAAGCTTGGCTCTACATGAGATCTGATAACTTTTTGATGGTGCAAACTTTAGTCTCGTCTTGGCCCTATTTTACATGAAAATGTTTTTTGTGGGCATGGCAGAAATGGCACAACCGATTTCAACCGTATACAAAATTCGAGGTTTTTACCGAATCGATGTTTTTTTTATAAACGTTGATTTTTTTATTTAAAAATTAATGTTACAAATACAGCACAGCTTATTTTGATAAAATTTAAATGAAACCTCTTTTGAAGTACCTACCAAACAAAAAAGTCATTAAAATAGTTTCTTAGTTAACGGAGTAATCGCGTAATATACAATACATGTAACATAATGTATAATAAAAAAACATACATTCGAATTGAGAACCTTTTTTGAAGTCGGTTATATTATAAGATTAACTGCGCGGTTCTTCAGGTTCTACAATATCTTTGTCACTCTCATTCACGTAAAATTTTCTTACACATAAACATGAACACATATTTGCAAAAGTTATTATTTTTTATTTTTACTCCAATTCGGATTTGGTGGTCGTCCTTGTGAAGATGTTGAAGATGATAGGATAACAGCTCGCACAAAGGAGTACTTCACCGTATACTTTCATAACAGCTAAAAGATTTGGATAAATCTTAGCATTATCCAAAATACTGGATTAACATATACTAGCGACCCGCCCCGGCTTCGCACAGGTGTATTGTACAATATACATAAGTATGAACCTTCCTCTTGAATAACTATATCTATTTAAAAAAACCGCATCAAAATCTGTTGGGTAGTTTGGAAGATATAAGAAAATACACAGGCAAACACACGGAAATAGCGATTTTGCGTTATAATATGTAGTGAAGCTACTTTCCATCTCGAGGAACATACCTATACCTACTGTTCTTTGCAGCGTAGGGTTATGACTAAAGGCACCCGATTTATCAGCGGTATTAATACCGTGTGTTCTTGTAACTTAGTCCGTGTTACCCTATTTGTGGCTTTGCATGATTGATGGCAGCAACGTGATCAAGGGGTCGACCTCAAGCCTTCTGCTAATGCTACACTATATCATCATCACGGGAAGAATGTGGATCCTTCGCGCACGCATGACTTGGTTACCAGCCCTGCGGGGGCGGTTTCACACTCGCTTGATGTCTTCTTAGTCTTGAGTTTGTGTCAAGCTGAGCCATGCCAGTGTGTGCAGTTTCAAATGATCATGGATGTAAGAACGATGAGATAGGTTGTAAGATAACGTGACCAGAAGCCTGCTTTTTTTCCTGAAATGATCTCGAATTCGGCCATAATGAATATAGAAAATAAAAGACAACTGTTGCAATTGTGACGTTGGAATTACTCTTTATATGACATAATAGTTTTAAAGTGGTAGGCACTCAGACCAAGAAGATATTCTCTGTCTACGGGTAGGCAGCTACTTTGAAGGCTGAGTTTGCCAAGTGACCGTACATCACCCGATCTTTTAATTTATTTATATCCATGCAACGGTCGATTTTGGATTTTCATATGACCAAATATATTTTAATGTAGGACTCTGGCTAATTTACAAAAGTCGCGCGACGTCGATATCAGACTAAACAACAGTTTTTTTATTTAAGTGTTAATTCTACATTGTTTTCATACACGTTAACCAACCAACTGCCTGGAACCATTAATCTATTCCTTTCTTTGATATTTACTGTAAACGTTATCTCCGTTGTCGTCTGACACTGCGTCACGCGACGATGTTCCTGCGTGATAAAGGACGTACCCGCCGCCGCCGCCACCGCGACCGCGCCCGCACGGTCGGTTCGCTCGTGGATGCACGACGCACGTGAATTAGACATTAATTAGCTTCATTTCACCGCTGTGCCATTCTAACCGCAATGTGTACAACGGTACACATATAGGAAGGATATGTAGTCATGTTTACTAGTAGGTAAACAGTTGTGAATTCAATCAATCGTTTATTGCATCATATGTAGTATTATTTACATGCAGGTCTTAAGAAACATGTTTAGTATCTATATTCTATAAGTTATACATATAACCCTATTAGGGTATAGCAATATTGTGCGGAGCGATTTATTTGTTTCAATTTGCTATTTTATGACTGTCCAATAAGTACTCGTTTAATGTATAATAGCATTTCGTGATAAGTAGGTTCTTTAATACTTTTGCAAATTCGATTTCGTCTTCAATTTTCATAATCTCGACCGGAAGTTTATTAAATATTTTAACAGCCATCGAGCATGGCCCGGAGCTGTGTATCGATAATTTTGATTTCGGTAACATTAAGTTATGCTGATATTGGGATCTGGCAGGATGGACACGTGCACTTGATAGTTTTGTGAAAAACTTCACTGAGCTTAATATAGAGGAGCGGAAGACTTTATATCTACTTAGTTTACATTTTATCTAGGATACGAGTACATTTTGTATTGTTAACTTTAGCCTGAAGCTTAACACTAAGATTATGTTTTACTTTACGCTGAAATCGGATATTTTTTTCCGAAAAAATGAGACCAAAAACCAACCACCGAATGAACGTCGCTTTGTATTATTAGAGATGTTGGTTCACAAATGTTTAAAAAGAATGCTGTAAAACAAGTCTAGCACCTCTTACGAACCTTTATCCAACTTTGTTTGTCAACGATGCGGTCGCGGTTGCAGATCCCGCATTGGTCTGTCCTGTAGTGTTCAGCCATGAACGTTAAGTGCTCTATAAACTTTTAACGCAGTTTAAACCAATACCTATATAAGTATATTATGTAGATCTACGATGAAGCATGTTACCTCACCAACTGCACCTGTTGATTGACTTCAACTATTTTATTTCATACTAGCGACCCGCCCCGGTTTCGCACAAATGTATTACACATATAAACCTTTCTCTTGAATCACTCTATAAATTAAAAAAAACGCATCAAAATCCGTTGCGTAGTTTTCAAGATATAAGCATACATATAGGGACAGACAGACAGCGGGAAGAGACTTTGTTGTATACTATGTAGTGATTGAATAACGGTATCGACAGTGTAGTGTACGATACACACTAAACTCGAGACTTATTTGCATTTTACATGTAATACGAAGAGCATTGATCCTTTTACTTACCTACTTACATTCACGAGTAAGCCAAGTGACCTTTCATTAAACCAGGATGGAGTGCCAGCGTACCTTCACTAATATTACAATGCTAATTCAACCAAAACATCGCAACAAACTTTAATAAAAGCACCCGCGGCACAATAGGTGTTTAAAGCCTTTCGCAGCCGCGAATTTATTTAAATAGGCCATGTCAAAGGCCGGTGGGAAGTCGCCAGCCCTCGAGGGCTTATTGTCTCTAGTACGTAATGACTCGCTGATGGAACTCAGGGCTCTGAATGTGGCAGAACTTGCTGGTAGCTATTTAACGTCACTTTCTACTTGTTACATGAGAAATAAGATAGCTGAGTTAGGTCTCAACTGTGTTCTAAGGAAGAAAATTAACAATTTACAAGTTTCAGGCGGCAATGTTTGCTGAGAGCTCTTATTTTTGTCGCGATGTTTCAAGGCAGGGAAGGCATGTGTTTTTATTTTTATATAACTTTTGTCCATGGTTTCGTTTGCGGGATACTTTGGTTTTTGTAGGAAACTTTTTTTGGGTTAAAAAGTACCCTATGTTACTTCTCAAATTTTGAAGTTTAACCGTGCGGAAAATAAAGTCTTTCAATCGTTCTTTTTAATACTCACACTCTAGCCAGGGCCAAGGCCTTAAGGCGGCGTAAACACTCCAGGGCTAGCCACCCGGCCTATACGAACTTACTTACTTATTGCTCTATTGTTGTGTGAAAGAGTAACAAACCAACAAACACACTTTCGAATTTATAATATTAAGTAAGGATAAGAATACCTACACTGGGTTGAGAAAAATAACTTTGATGTTTATTTCACCTACAAAATTTACTTAAAGCTGTGGAATACAGCGTTAAATTATATTTTTGATTATTTAGATTTTTTTTAAAACAATGAAAATATGTGTTCTTTATTGAGGTGAGATGTAGTTAAATTACCTATTTGTACGCAAAAATGTGAATAAATTGTCTGGTGACAGACATTATTTTCTTGTTATGAAATAAAAAAGACTCTCAATCAGTTCAAACGTATAAAAACACCGGTGTATTATTATCGTAACGCGCAGAGCCAACAAAGGGCACACAAAGAGCAGTTGGTACAGGATAAATTAAAATCTCAAATATAGGCCAGAAGTGGACCGACCCATCCACAATGCAGAGTACGAGTATGTAGCCTATAGAGTGGTAGCGTTGTACATAGAGTAGCGAGTATGTAGAGTGTTTGCGGTGCGGCACTTCGGGACGAGATGTCCAAATTATGCGGGCACCGGACGTCGCCATAAACGTCATCGACCCATCTTTACCGCCTCCGTCTCCCCCTTTTGATGCCTGTATAAATATGACTATGCCACCGTACTAACTCTTCAAAATATGCTTCGTTATATACATTTTTTACCCCCGAGGCTAAAAAGGAGTGTTAAGTTTCACAGATGTAGGTTGTTCTTTATGTCTTTGTATCTGTACGTCAAGCTAGAAGGTTTTGAGAAATTTTTGATTTTATACTTGTATCGTAACTTTACGAATAGCAAGGATGTTAAATGTGTGCATCTGTGCTTCTTGTAAAGTGCAATGTGGTGTCTGTGTGGTGTTAAATATAGAGTTGGTAAACGTGTCACATTCTAGACCACCACCATCCCACAAGCTGTGGGTAAACCGTGAACCTGTTTCGAACATGTTTTTGCATTAATTTGATTCATTGTATTGTGATTTGTTGCAAAGTGTTCAAAGTATTACATTTTTCGGCAATTGAAATACTGAAAATCAATCTTTTCTTCATGCGTCGTAAGTCGATAACTGGTATATTTTAATTTTGTCTGTTTTTTACAGACACATTTTTTTGAATTCTTATTTTTTAATGAATCTACTCTACCAAAACGTACCTTTCTAATATTTTGGTGCCCTTAGGTCGACCACTTAACATTTAATTAGAACCTTTAACGAGGCACCTTTCCCGAAATAACTATGAGATCTCCGGTGTAAATGTAGAGCCAGATGTAGAAATTATGCGGGCACCGGACGTTACCGTAAACGTCGCCTCTACCTCTACTCTACTCCACCGCACTTCCGCTAGCTCTAATATTAATAATATTAAGTTAGCGCGTCGAAATATTTGAAATGACTTTAAAGTAAGTATTTAAATACGTGCTAATATAAAATGAAATGCGGTCACATCGACCTGCAGTCAATGTGACCTAATCACTAGCCTCCATGTCGGCTTATATAGCCACGAGCGCAGATGTAAACTAAGTAGGCGGACGCCACGTGACAATCATACCTTGTAGTGGGATGGTGATCATGTTGACGAACGTAAAAAGAGTTTCATCTGCGAAATATTAAGCGTTAAATAAATATATTATCTTATACCAGCCTTTTTAATAGTCCACTGCAGGATGTAGGCCTACCCACGAAGGGTGATTGGGCCATATCCACCACGCTGGCCCAGTGCGGGTTGGTGGATTCACATACGCCATCGTATTTCTTCTACGGACGTATGCAGGTTGCCTCAAGATGTTTTCCTTCACCGAAAAGCCAGTGAGTGGTTTGAAATTTCGTACATAAATTCCAAAGAACTCATTGGTACGGGACCGGGGATTTGAACCCACGACTTCACGATTGTAAGGCGGGTGTCACTACCTCTTGACCACCACGGCCTCTACTTCTTATTTTTCTTCTTCTTAAATTCTTAATGAAGTACAATTATTAAACTTCTTTCTTTCTCTTAGTAAAAAAATTAAACTGTGTTATTTTCGAAAGTAACATTTAAGGAGGAATAAATCAATAACGCTAAATAAGTTGTTCCTAAAATTAGATGAATGAAATGTACAATACCATAACAAAAAACAAGAAACATTGCAAAACGCTCATGAATTACAAAAACATGAAAGTCACGGTTTAAACAATACCTAAACATAAAGATAACAATTTAACACAAATAAAAAAGAGCGAAAACATACCTACTTACAATAACGGACATCGGACGGAAAGTTTTCCTTAATAATAATGGACTTTAAAAAGATAAAAAGGTACATTTGTGTCTGAACTTTTGACCTTACACAAGAAAGCTTTTGTTTTATAAATTATAGCTGCGAGAGCAGTAATGAATGTTTTAGATTTCATAAAGATGAATTTATTACTGGGTACAAAGAAAGTACATATATCCTGATTTAAGCTTTTGGGAGGAAAGTTAAGAAACCGTGTCCTGTAAATTTGGTCTAAATAGCCAATTAATGAATTAATAAAGTAATCAGTTTTTTTTAAAAGAGCAGGTGCCTTTATTAACTACCTCTAAATACAACTTACATAATAAATGATCTATGACTACATAAACTACAACTACATACCAAGTAATTGGATAATCTATAGACCCTTTATAGGTTTAAAGATAATTCAAATGCTCAAGCCCACCGCAATTTGGCAGCGTGTCCAGCGGGCTGGCAGCATTGCCATCTAAAAGCGACAAACATCTCTTTGGGCAAATTAAATTATTTTTTTACCTTTCTTAAGCTTAAGCGTGTGTCTCCGAACTCTCAGAAATATATGCTCCTCTTACAAAGTTGGCAAAAAAAATGTAATTAGATTCAGCAATTCCAAGCTAATGATAATTATAATAATGGTAAGTCGTGTTGTTTTTAAACTTTCGCGATTTGAACACATTATTATTTTATACTACGGGACTAATCGCGCACTAAAATTACGAGATAGATAAATACCTCCTCATCCCGACAATCGTAATTTTAGTGCGCGATTAGTCCCGTAGTATAAAATAATAATGGTAAGTCATCTCATGCAATAATTATTATTAACAATTACATTTATTTATTCCTCCCTATTCACCCCTCTATTTATTTTTATTGGAATATGTATTTTAAGACCTGTAGGAAGCGTCTAAAGTTCGGTAGCAGATTTGGCGGGAACGCGGAAAAGTCATGTCGCCTCATTGTATTATTTTGTTTAACTTTTGTTTTTATCAGTGATAATTAGTGAAAAGTTGTGGTATTTCGTTGATTAAGAGCTAATTTACGTGCATGAGTGTAGGCAAGTGATATAATGTGACGTATCAGGTCGTTCCGTGTTGTCTCCGAAACTCCATAGGCGCCTCTAGTAAAGTATCCACTGCTTTACTGAGGTATGACTTGGACTATGTTTGGACTTGACCGCAACTTTAATGGATTATGACGTGACTACGACAGTGACTATTTTGATAAAATATCATAAATTATTAAAACTTAATATTTGACACTGGCAAATGCACAACAATGCGACGCCAAACAAAAGAAGAAGAAGAAGTTCCAGTAGTTTAACCACCTTGTCTATGTGAAGTCCGATGCCGAGCTTGCCAATACGTGGTCTCCACTCGAGCACTTCACGACTATGCACCTTATTCGTATTTCTATATTCATACGAAAGTACGAGTACTAAGTTAAGTTGGCGGTGAGCATCCATCTCATTATTACTTGGCGTTAACGCGGTGCTTTCATGCGAACGGACTTTTTACGACCATTTTACGGGTGCAAGGAACCTGCTATCGCGATTGCTAAGTGATTAGAAACGTAACTTTAACTTCATGGTGTAGTATGCAAGGACCTATTCTTCATCGTTCACAATACTAGTTTTTGTGATTAAATACTAAAATACACTCGATGAATCATTATTGAGTCAGCCGTAGTACGTGCACTGCTAGACATAAGTTTCCTTATAAATTTCCAATAAGACTGGTTGGAAGAGACTTGAACCAAGCGTGTTTATTCGTTTTTGATAGTTCTTCATTAGTCTTGTAGCAAAAGTTGTTAATGTTTATAATGATGCACGATGTTTTTGAACAGGAAGAAACTGGTACTTATTCTGGCCTTCTAGGCATCTAAAAGATTATTTTTACTACTACAATATATTAGATCACATTACTTAGATATCCGGTATCCACATACCTTGATTAGTAACAGAACGTGATCAAACGAAAGAAACGCTTTTCTTCAAATATTTCTTTAATCATTTTGCGTATAAAATTTGACTTAAACAGATTCACATAGGTAATACACAAGTATATAAGTATGACCCTTCAAAGAATTTGCATCGTCACACGCAAAAGAAAAATTTAATCATATCATCAAACGTGTACCGTGGATATGTTTTCCATTACTCCCAGATCGGGCTCGAATAAAGAAGGCGATCAGATTATACTTTTTTTATCGGTCTGTTCACCGCTTGAGTTCTGTTATTGATTAGGTATGCGTGGAATTGATAGGCCTCTTTCGTTGTCTGGGACATCAGACATGTCTCCGAAAGCTCGAATCTGAATTTATAGACTAGTGATATTAAGCGCACTATCTACGTTTTTGCTATCTTCATGATGGTGCTATAAGCTAATAATACAAATTGTGCCCATCCCACACTAAAAAAATCTATTAGATATCTTTTCAAAGTCAGGGTATAATTGAAGCTAATATACAATAACAATTTAGGATAATGACGTGGTAATGAGTACCTAATGTAGAATATCTCAGGTAGAGTCAATTAGGGTCCATCTTATATTTTACATCTACATTTATAATTTGATATGACTTCTTATAATTTTAGTTTGGTCTCTGTGCCTGCAATAAATGGTTTTATTTATTTATTGTTTTTTATTAATTTATACTAATCTTATTCAAATCAGTTCAGCGGATAAGGATACTAATTTAGATGGGAATAGTTTAATCTCACAGTAAGGAATTTAATCAGCACTATTATCGAACATGAACATCTTAGCGCGATAAAAATCTTATGTGAGTTAAGGGTGATAAAGCCCCTCTATCCTCTCAACTTAAAACCTATACATAGTGCAGGATGAAAATGTCTAGATTTTAGGCGGCCAGAGCTATCACAAGGAGAACTATGAGCACGAAGCGTTTTACAAGATTTTATTTAACTTGCAATAGATGTACCTATGTATCGTATCGTGGCTCTTCTCCTCCTGTCCCTTGAAGAGGGTACATAGGAGTCAGGAGACCGGCTTCGAGGCGAACCTCCTTACCGGGGCTGGACGCTACACCACATTGGGTGTAGGGCAATGAAAGGGAGGGCGCGAGTACCCATCCCGACCGCGAGGTCGGGCGGCATCTCTCAGCGCCCTCGCCCCGCCATTCTGGCAGACGTCCATCTGCCGTCTTGGCTTTAGGTTAAATTGAAAAAAAATTGAATAAATATCATCTAATGATTTAAGGTTGCGGTGCATCTCAGATTTGGAGTCCTCACGGCCTGCACAATGCAAATGCAGGCGGCATCTCCTCCTCTTCGATGGGATTGTCGACGTGACGCACGTCGGTCCGGTGGCGTACTCGGTCAGGCGAACGCAGCTTCGGGTGGTCAGTCTCGGGAGTTACACTCGACCAAGACCGACTGAAGCGCGGAGCGGGGCTCTCTCAGCTTGCCGATCTTGTAGCGATGCGGAGATGGGGAGTGGGATCGCTGGCCTTAGCTCAAGCGCGCCGCCGCGCGCGAGCCAGGCCCGCGTCTCTAACTGCCCCTTTGGTGAGCGGTCGTCGAGCGCTATGTCGACGACGATGAGTGAGCGGCGTCGAGCTCACCGCGTAAGGCGGGAGCGACGCCTACTCGGGCTGGTCCAATGCGCGCCTCTAGGCGCAGGCTTCAAATATTTCTCTTGAAATGGTGCGACGCCGGTGGAGTGAACTCACACCGGCGTCGAGACAGGATTCAGGTGCGGCGCCGGTGGAGTAAACTCGCTCCCGGCACCGAGGCAGGTCCGCGTAGTGGCGAGACCCGGTAGGGGCCGCGCGTCGCCTAGGCGACAGCGGCGGCTCCAGGGCTGGGCGTCGCGACGCTGAGCGTCGCGAGATAGGGGTCCGGTGAAGGCGCCTCGATCGAAATCAGAGGCGCATGTCGTGTCAGGTGGTAGGCGGCCGGCTTCGCACACACTCTGTGTAGGGTACACGAGTTGGCGGAGCGGGCCGCGGCGGGGTTGCTTCGGGAGCGAATTCTCAGCTGTCCCTCTGCGTCAGTCCAATTCGGCAGGCGCCGTGTGCGCTTGGGCCGATGGGGTGGGGGGGTGTCTAGCACCCGCCCCTGGATTCAATGTAGGTCAGTCCGGATGGGTCGGGGGAGGCGAACCTCACCCCGATGTTGACTTCGAAATGCGGCGCGTCTTGGTGGTCTTCGTTTCGGCCGAGGGCCGGTGGGTTTCGCGCCCGATGGCGTGCACTCCGTCGGGTCGTGAGCCATGCGGCTCTCAGTCGAAGCAAGGGTGTTCAATGGCGCGCCGGTGCGCCGGGCGAGCGGCCGATAGTGTTATTCGTTAGAAACGGCTGGGGGTGGCCGCTCTAGCCCGGCGCTGGTTGTCTTGCAGGTAGAATTATCAGCGACACGGAGCAAGCTCGACGCGTCGCTGAAGTGGTTGCAGTGTGGTGGGGTTGGCGATGCTCGTTCCGGGATGGGTCGCGCCCGGGCGCGACAGCCGGCGGCGTGATCGCTCCCCACAAAAGGTTAAGCCAGGGCGGCCGCGGCTAGGTCGACATTTGCGGGCAAATGTCAGGTCAGCAGGCGGCCGCAGCTGGCGCACGGGGCTCTCGTTGGGCTCGGTGCATGGGCGCGGCGCGCCGGGTCCACCCGCTCGACGTCGCTAGCAGACGGAGCGGGCACGCGGTCGGCGACGCACGCGAGGACGCGTTCTTATTGTAGCGCTCGATCGCTGCGGGGGTGGGGGGGGGGCCCGCGAGGGCCCGACCCCCGCCCGTGGTCGCGGTTAGAACAAGAACTGTAGGCCTCCTGTGGCTGGGAGCAGCGGAGCTCGAGACCAGCCAAGGCAGGCCCATGTACCTATGTATGTATGTAAGTTCGGGTGGAATCTTGTAAGTTAAATTTGACCAACTTCCCGGTATCCCATTGAGCTGAAATTTTGCACGCATATGTATATCGCGTGACAATGCAATAATATGGTGCCATGGAGCTGATCTGATGATAGAGTTGGAAGGTGACCATAGGAACCACTGTACTAAACAAGATATACTTGTCGTGTTTGGGTTCGTTTTACTTGTCTTGGATAGCCACTCTGCTGCTGCATGATATCCAGTATTTCAAAAGCTTGTTTTTTAAAAAGTTATGTTAAACAATAATTTATTTGACAAATAAATCACACAGATCACACAATAAAATAGTGCATTCCCGCAATATTCTTTTTATGTCAAATATAAAACGAATTTGCACCTTGGTTGTTAGAGTATTAAGTTTCCGCTATTCAAGTGTTCCTTTGTGCCGGATCGTGTTTATAGATTGTGTAAACAAGCAGTTTTCCGCGGCGTTTTCCTTCTGGCCCTTGTGTCACAAAATCTTAGATTTCTTTGTGGAGTCCTATTTAAATACTTCAAAGAGGTTCCAAGTTTGTACTGCTTAGAGCTTCGTTGTACATGTTATTCGTAATCCATACACACGTGCACTGATTTAGGTATGATATTTTATATGTTTGGGTGAAGCGAATGTTTCGCAGTGGATGATTGGATATAGGCATTACGTCTGATACGACGATTAGGTATTTTTTCAAAAATCCAAATTGTTAACATTATTCAGTTTAATCATTCCATTCCTTTTACCAAAGTCAATAAATAAAAATAATAAGTGTTTTGCGTGGGATGGATGAGATTTTTTACGTTATCAAGGAAGCGTAGTTTTGCCGGCCTCACTTGTTTGTTTATCAACATTCTGTCTTGATTTTTCTATTTAGTCTGAGTTCGCAGGAATCCATTCTTTTTATAGGTTTCACGTCGCCGTTCTAAGTAAAATGACATGTCACGAGGCGAGGCGGGGCTGGTGTTCTCTAAATAAAATGGCAAATGGCAATAAACAGTTTATAGTCTCCAGCGTCGCATCTGAGACGTTTCAATAATAATTACAAGCAGAGCTTTTACGTCATTACCCTGTTCAGCCTCGAACTGTTCAGATGGTTTTTGGAACTAGTTCTTTTGTTCCTTTTTATAAGTTTTTTTTTTGCAATGGTACATGGTACATCCATTAATCCTATGTAAGTTCGGGTGGAATCTTCCAAGTCAAAGACCAAATTCCTGGTTTCCGATTGAGCTGAAATTTTGCACGCATATGCATCGCGTGACTATGCAATAATTTGGTACCATGGAGATGATCTGATGTTGGAGTCGGAAGGTGACCATAGGAACTCTTGTACTAAACTAGATAGACCCGTCGAGTGGGTAGCCCTAGTGTCGGAGATTTTGTGAAGCTTCTGATAAGAATTACCGGTAAAACAACCGAACATATAAAAACACGTGTCATACGAGCCACAGTAGCTCTCAGTTATAAATGGGTTACACATTCGAAGCAACGATTGAACTGACCGATGATATTACCTGAGTTCTATTTAGAGCTTCTTGAATATTGCAGACCTTTTACTTAGATTCCTTTTGGGATTTGGGTCAGGCATCAAAGTTTAGAGCCAGATTGCTTTTACTAAAAAATCAGTTACTTACTTAGTAGGTACGTTGTAGAAAAAATCACCTTACTGTAGTCGTAACCTAAGAACTCTAGGTTATTTTGACTTTAGTAATGATGGTTATATCACCACACGGAAGCGATAACTTTCAGGAACATTATTGTCTATCAACACGAGACTGAAAGGCTAAACTCACTACAATGTAAATGCAGCTATAAAATTATAGGAAACTATGTACGGTACTGTTAGTCGTAAACCGCCAGCGACCAGACGCGAATCAATACAGCTGTGATAATATAATACTACGCATATATAAATAGTACTAAAGCACAAATTGGTCACATAATCCACAAGCTTAAACGGTTTGCATGCAATCTAAATTGATTTTAGGATTTAAAATTCCGGTATAATTTATAGTAGCCAGTTAAACTGAGCTTTGTTTATAATTAATATTCGCTCATACTTAGCAGGCTTAATATCTCATGGTTTACAAGAAGATAAAGAGATTATCACGAAATATTGAACAAATAACTTTTGTAAAATGATCAATTATCATAATTACCTATATAACATCTGTAGGATGTTACTGCTAGAGACTGCATGCCTCTCGTAAAGATATCCAATAAATCAGCAATACCAGGTAAAATCAGCCTGTGTCAATATTATCAGATCGTCAGAACTTCTGTACCGCTAAAAATGCAACTTAAATTAATTATTTTTCGCAAAAAAATAGTAAAACCGCCTTCCATCGTGTACAAAATTCAAATATTTCGCTCAAATTGTTTGCATTATTGTTGCACTAGCTTTTGCCCGTGGCTCGATCCGCGTGGTATTTTGACTTTTGTGCCATCCCACAGGAACCTTTTATTTTTTCGGGATAAAAAGTAGCCTATGTCACTTTTCGGCTTTTGAACTATATCTATGCCAAAAATCTAGTCAATCGGTTGCTTCGTTGCTGCGTGAAAGAGGAACAAACCAACAAACAAACAAACTTTTCAGATTTATAATATTAGTATGATTATTGCTCAAAAACGCTTCAGTCGATTTCTGTGAAATTTAAATGGGACCACCTCGGGAGTATTACCTTGGCAAAATTATCGATGAACATACACAAAAAAATATACATACAGACATAGAACATCCTCCTTTTTGGAAGTCGTTTAAAAAATTAACATGTTTCATAAGCTTATCTACGCGAGTAGGCACTATTTTCTGTTTTAATCAAAAACGTATTTATTGTTTCAGGTACGAGTATGTTCGACATCCATTACATAGAATATAAATGAACTAGACAACGGTTTGTGAAAGGACATTAATTCAGAATCTGTTTTAACGAGCTTTTACCTATTCAGGTAAGTACGTAATTGTATGTATGAAATATGATTGTAGGATTTGCGCGTAATTTTATTTTATGTAGCTGTTCAAACAACTGTTTGTTTATGAAATATACAATTTAAAACTTTTTGCATAATTTAATAGTACAAATATTGAACAATAACATAATTTTAACGTCGAGCGAGGTAAATATATTCAGAATCGATTATAACCGCCCTGTGAAAACAAACGTGCATAATAATCGAATATCAATCGAGTGGATTGTTAGTGAAATGAAATGTTTGATATAATTTTCGTCAATTTTGTGCCCATCAAAATATCCACAGCTTAATTAATGATAATAATGAAAATGATTTATAATTTCGTTTAAGGTTTTAATGACACTCGTATGAAATTGGGCAACTATTTGGTATGGACTACAACGTATGAAATGAATTATTAAAATGTTCATCAAAATCATTCCTTGTTTATCTGAGTCTATTCCTGGTTACATAAATCCCATGGGATCAGTTGGGGTGGGTTTTTATGCCCAAAAAAGCAATAGGTATAGGTACAATTAAATAATAGTAATGAATTTAAAAATGATTTTTAAAGTACGATGCTTGATTAGTAGAAAAGATATACCTATATTTCTATAGGTTCTTTTAAAGTTGATAGACATAGTTTTTTCTTAGGTCACTAGTTAGTCCCACGTTGGGCGCCACAAGTCGTGCCGACGGCGACGCGACGCCGCGCCGACTCGGGCGACCCTCGTGCGTTGTTTATGCGTCCTCGCTTAGCTCCCGTCCCTTCGCCGCCGTTCCGTCGCCACCTGCGATCAATAGTACCTCAAGTCCCACTCTAATATTGAATTTAAATGAGCACCAACTCAAACAAGCCCCCAATACCCGCACATCCCAACTTTCAGTTAAACTTCTTCAAATGCTTTTAAATACGTCTTAACTGTCGAGTTGCTTATCTAACATGCTTACAATGTAAATGGAATTTTACGAAGCGAATTGTTCTAAGTTTGAAAGTTGTTAGCAGTTTAAGCAATTGTTCTCCTCTTGGAATAGCTTTGTATTTGATTTGGTGTTATTATGACTAAGTACATGCGTGTTTGTGCAAAAGTAGACATCTACATATTTGGTTTATAGAAGTTTTGGCTTCAATTCTTTTATTATTTCAAAGTGGCTTCATAATAAACAAGATTATTTTTTGGAAAAATTAGCATGACCTTCATCACCCGTGTACAGAATTCGCGAATATTTCGCACGGATCGATGTAACATTTTTCACATTATTGTTGATTTATCAAAAATGGCTAAACCGATTTCGATAAAATTTAAATGGAACCAATTTTGAAGTATACTCTTTCCAATAAAAAAAGAATTATTGAAATCGGACTACTACGAAAAAAATTTTGCGTGGTTATACATAAAAAAATATATATACACGTCGAATTGTATACCTCCTCCGGTGGTTCATCGGTCAAAAAGTAGTTGCCTATTTCAACTTACGCTAAGTAGCTTGCCAGGAGATTTTTAGCCACGTATAAATCTTAACTTTCAGGCCTAATGGGGTATCATGGTGATTAGGTACTTGAAAGCAATGTTAAAAAGTACTTTAATATTAGAATGGGACGTGAGGTCGTAATGTATTATTAGCGCCATAAAGGCGAGCCGTTAGGGGTGGAATTCCTGCCCGCCCTGTATGGCACTTCTGGCATAACTTGCTAAGTACTTTGTACGCGCCACCTTATGCTCGCTTTAAACTTACAGCTTCATAATTTTGTGTGTAAAAGTTTTATTTGCTTATCGTGATAAATGGTATTTAATTGTACCAGCCTTTTTAATAGTCCACTGCAGGACGTAGGCCTACCCACGAAGGGTGATTGGGCCATATCCACCGCGCTGGCCCATTGCGGGTTGGTGGATTCACATATACCATCGAATTTCTTCTACAGACGTATGCAGGTTGCCTCACGATGTTTTCCTTCACCGAAAAGCCAGTGGTGTGAAATTCCGTACATAAATTCCAAGGAACTCATTGGTACGGGACCGGGGATTTAAACCCACGACCTCACGATTGTAAGGCGGGTGTCACTACCTCTTGACCATCATGGCCACAG
The DNA here is from genome assembly GCA_949316475.1 of Hypomecis punctinalis. Lineage (NCBI taxonomy): Eukaryota > Metazoa > Arthropoda > Insecta > Lepidoptera > Geometridae > Hypomecis > Hypomecis punctinalis. The sequence goes on from OX438805.1 coordinate 4,817,901, forward strand.
AGTGCTATAATTGCTACAAATAAAATGTTTTAGCAGTCTAGTCTAGACTAATACGCAGTAGGTAGGTCCGGTAGGTACTTATTAAAGTTATAACTCGCAAACTTTGAGCAAATATCTATAGAGTCACAATAATCGTGCAAAAAAAGTGTCCGAGCCAAAACTCTACGTATTAGGCAGGGTTTTTAGTTAGTCGTAAGTTATCGTAAGGCGATTGCAAGCAGACTACAACACCGCGCGATGCTAAAGTGCTCGGTTACAAGCACAAACTAGGTGACATACCGTCGAGATTCCAGAAAACGGGTCATTGTGAATTATTTAACGTAAATATCTGAGTTGGTATGTATGCAGGTGCTTGGACATTTTTTTACTTCTATCACGTAAGGACTGTGGCTCTGGAGATATTTTCTCAAAGCTCGCAATAAATAATGTTAGGAAAAATAACGTAAATAGCTTAAAGGAAGCGCTCTTGGCTATTTTTTTAGTTAATTTTCTGAATAATATTAGTAGTGTCAAAAATATCTCATTAGGTATACTTTGACTTTGAAAGCTAGTTCGATATGATCTACTTTTTCTAATTTTTTTAACGATTAAAGAACCTTATGGTATTTCAAAATTGGAAACAATGAAACATTTATCTTCAAAATGTTCGTAATCGCACTAAGTGATTCTGTAGTTCGAAGTTTTTTAGTTCGAAGTTTCGACGTCGAATAGAGATTGATGTCGTCTGTCTCAAGTTTAATGATTGTGAAACCGATAGTCTGGGATCGTGAAATGCAGTCGGACGAAAGAGATACAACGCAAGAGATCCCGTAAAATGACAACCCGAGGGAATAGGCCAGACGCATACTTAGTAGCGTTACACGTGCCTGTAAGTACTAACTTTGTAGTCACTCTCTATTCTGGAATAATCCAGTTTTGTAAAAAGCTCTCTTCTATATCTTCCTAATTTCGGAAGAACTCTTAGAAACTAATTAGAGCGGATAGAAATTGAATATGACATTGCAATTAGATACCTAATAAACTTTTAAGTTAATGATCAATCCAACAAAATTAAATTTCGAGAAATTCTGCTATTTCGTTCGGATTCCGCTTAACTGTAGTTTTCGACCTACTTTAGTTTCTAAAGCCAATGGTGTTTATCTAAAAATACATAAGTACCGACGTTCATGTTCCCACCACTGCTCCGCTCGTATAAAAGTTTGGACTTAACTTTTTAAAGATCCTTTTTATCTTTTTTTTAGTTTCTTACGTGTTTTCCCTTTGCCGGGTGTTTCCTCCTCGTTTCCGAGTGTTTCTTCACACTCCAGTGAGTTCGTCCACTTTTTTCTCACCCAGCGACAGCGTGGTGCCTTTAATTACATTAAAAAGCTTATTATTCAGCCTTGTAGGCTTAATCGTGACCGCGCTGTGGGTAAATAATAAAAATTAAAAAAAAAACGCTTTGCGAAGAGCAAATTTCATTATCGCCTCCTGGCGGTTCCTGTTTTGTACGTATGTGTTATTTTTTTCCACTTTTCCGTATTTATTTGCACAATGTGTCGTATTTCATGTTAACTGGAAATATTGCATGACTTACTGTACGGAAAGTCAGTTTAATTTAAAATTACGAAATGAGTTGAAATATTTCTCTCGAAACGACTTCCAAGAAACATTTTCAGTTGTAAAAATTAAAGCGAACCTAAAAAGCTCGGTAACAACCTCCCGAGAAGCCATTTGTAGCTAAAGTTGACTGAACATGACCATTTAACCTGCAGCGTTCCCCTTCCGTTGTTAAAAAGAAAGCATTTTTCAGGTCGGGTCGAGTCGCCACCGCCAGCAATTTGTGTTCCTCGCAGCTATCGCAGCTTGAATACAATACCGGAATGCCACTGTTAAATAACGCGAACACGTTATTTATTCTCCGAGCGACAGATCGATCCAACTTCGAGACGACCCGGACGTATCCTCTTGCAGCTTTAAATTCCTCTAACTATTTATTTCGCTAGGAAATTCAATAAACGAAAAGTTTACATTCCAGCGTGATTGACGCGCACGAGGATCCCGGAATCATTGCGGATATTATGAGCCTTGCTCCCGATACTTTGATACTTTTCTCTCCTAAAAGTTGCGTCGTCAAGCTGGCTTGTTCAAGAACAAAGAGGGAAGTTCCGCGAACAAACTAAAACTGCTGACGCAATGAGAGTTTTTCCGAGTACTCCGCGCCTCGTATGTTTCTTTAAATTAAGAATATAAATGCTGTGTCCCAGAAAGGTTTCGACTGATTAAGTCTGTGCTGTTGTAAAATATTTTCAATAAGTACTATACAGTATCAGTATCTTAAACATCAATTGAGTTGTGTGCTAGCAATTTGTATTATGTCTTATATTTGTATTTTCAGTGTGAAAGGAATGAAATGCAATTTGTATAACTCTTGAAAGTTCATGTTTATTGTGTTAGAACGTATACTTGTTATTCCTTCGCTGCGGCTTCCGTTTCCTCGTCTCTGAAGCTATTTCGCCGAGAAAACGGAATATAATGCCACGAATTTTAGCTGCAACTTTGTGATTCAATAGAATATTCCGATGTGTGGTACTGTATTACACAGCGACAATTTTATTTACAGCATCGAATTTAAAGCGCGGAGACGTCGCCCGTCGCCCGTCTCCCGTTGACATAAAGGGGCAATGTAGCCGATTTGTGCTCGCACGGCGTCACTCGACAAATTGTGTCGAATGCAATTTATTGCCGCGGATAAAGTCGGCTCAGAGACCTTTTCGCTTCAGACGACGCTGATGTACTCCCGATCCTCAATCACGGCTTTCATCCGACGATTTGATATGTACTTCCACCTCGCTCCGGCTTCCCACGGACCGAGGCTTAATGTTTGCCCCAATTTTCTTAATTCATCGCTAAGCAAACACTTTACAAAGTTAATGTTGGTGTTTGAATGTCCAATATTGATGTTACAATAGAGCGGTTTTAAAACATCCTTTATGCAGGAATGGGGTAAAGTTTAGGGAACTTTGATTACCCGGTAAACTTGTGTTGTGCAAATGTGATGTATGGTCGGCGCCGTCGGTGAATGTGCGGCGCCGAGGCTGAGGTCACGGGGTTCGATGCCCGCGCGCACCATCACGCTGATTTGCATGTTTCCGAGCGGTTTAATGCTCTTCTTGTTTCCTTCTCATTTCATTTCTTTCTCAGAAACGTGACAAAATGAATTCGTTGCACGCCGCTCACTATGATTTCATACGAGCATTAATTTCAAATTATACCGTCACGTCATGTGAGAGAGTTCATATTCGGCCGACAGCCACGAGATAAAACCTGGCGGCGATGTATTGGTAGCTTAATGGAAAACAACAGCGAGTCTATATAAAGATTCCGAGAATCAGAAAAAAGTAGGTTCACGTTCAGTCGGTTGTGTGTTTGTCGAGAATTGTTCGGCGGAGTGGAACGCCCTGAGATCGGGTTCGCGGTGGATAGCGCCTGATTAAATCCGTCGGGTGCAGCGCGACATGCGGTCAGCGCGCACCACTCGCAGCCCGCCGATCAACCAGCCCGCACACATTGCTTCAACTACACACTATTTTATTCCCTTCAACTTTAAATCATAGGACTCGTGACTTTGAACTGTGATCCGATACCAAACTAGACAGCGGACGCCACGGCGATTTGCATCGTAACCCCGCGACGGAGGTCACGCTGAGTGGTCACGATCGGGTCGACGAATGTCTCGTTGCTCGGGAATGAATCGCTCTTGAAAAACTGCTCCTCGGAGAACAGTTGGGTGCCATAAAGCGTGCTCGGTCCCGCGCGGCCTCGCTATCTCGAGCTCGCCTGCATAGCCCTCACTAATTAACATACTCGCAGCACCTCGCCGCTGCCGGAGCTCCATATTCGCATGATTAAAGATCGCCCTTAGGGCGCAACTACGTGTGAAAAATAGGCCAAATAAACTCTGTTTCGTTACTGCGCCTCAGCAAAATCGTTTTATTCTATTGTCGGTATAGAGAAGATGCCTATCGATGTTATTTTCGAGGGAGGAATCCTGGGCGGTGAGTGGAACGCAAATTCCGCGGAATTTCGTTATATTATTTGCTGCCGGCGAAGATCCGCGATAACGCGAGGGAGGGGGTGTTGCTGAAAAATCTAATAAAAGGAAATGTGCAGAGCGAGTGAGATTGGGAATATCGGTTAATGCTGGCAGTGAGGGACAGAGGTGGCTTGATTCGGACACAAAGGAGCGCGGTCGCCGCTCCGTTTGTACTCACCTAGGTACATTCTGATATTCGCGCTTCCATTATTTTTGACTCATAATTGAAGATCGAGTTTATTTTCTCAACTCGAGCTATATTGTATCGCGATTTAATTTTCTGATTAAAAATATTAATTGAAAATGTAAAGGGAAGGATGCAACGTTTAAGTTCTCGCAAAAATGTAGTGAAACAGAATGACCAATAAATATGTTAGCCTGATGCTAAGTGTCACGCAAGAGTATAATATACCAATCAGCGCCATTTATCTAGAATTTTAATTACTATATAACATCACAATTTCTAGCACCACACGTTTTTTTCCTATGTTACTACTGCTGCCCCATTTCACTAAAATAAAACAAATGGAATTTTAAATATGTAACGTAAACGGTAGATTTTAAATTGCAGGTGAAATATCACATGACCGAAATGATAAATTGGAAATGTAAATTGCGGAATAAAAACACGGATAGCGCAGTAAAACTCGATTCCGCAAAAAGCGAATCCGCATTTTTCGCAAAATGAAATTGCTATGAAACTAACGAACGTGAGCTTTTGTTGCTATAAATCAAATAAATATCGTGCTGCTACCTGGCGCCATGTGACATACACTTGATTGGTAAGTGATTACATTTAAGTTATTGTTTTGACTCAAAAACGACATCGTTAAATGACATATTTTTGACAGTTATTATTATGTAATGTTATTCATTCATGAGAACATCAAGATTGCACTTGGTTGAAAGGGGTCGTTCCCGAAAGTTCTACTATTACTTCTACTAGTAGAACTACCGGGACAAAATTTTCCCGGTAGTTCTACTGTAGAGCATTTGGCTTTTAGGTCGAATTGGCTAAAAACTTAAATTTTCATTAAGTTAAGTAACTAAATTCGTTTAAGCCACCCGGTGGCTAGCCTTGGTGTCAGTTTTTAGGCCGCCTGAAGTGCCAGTATTTGGATGGGTGACCGTGGGTGCCATTTTCTAACTGAGCACTACCGTAGCTCGCATGACAAGTTAAATCGTACGTCCCAGTTGTTTTAACCGTTTAGCCATGTCAGAGACCTAGAGCTCGAAGTCAACAATGGTCTACAATGGATAATTAGCGAGATAAATCACTTTGAAGTTTGACAGCTGTCATCCGAAATGTAGATCTCTTTCTCATCGAGTTCTATAACTTTTGTAAAGACAGCAATGGCCTACAATGGATAATTACCGAGATAAATCACTTTGAAGTTTGACAGCTGTCACCCGAAATGTAGATCCCGTCGAACTCTATCACTTTTGTAAAGGCAGCAATGGTCTACAATCGATTATTACCGAGATAAATTACTTTGAAGTTTGACAGCTGTTAGTTAGACAGCTCTTACTGTGACACCTGTCATGCAATTCTAGTACGAATTCCAGAATATGACAGCTGTCACTTTGACATCTGTCATTCAGTTTTTCAAACTAAAAAATGTTATGTCCTGATAAAACCGTAAGTTATATTCAACGGAATGAAAATTAAAAATTTTAACAAATTTGACCTTATGAGCCCTGATAGCGAAATGTTCTACCAACAGTAGAACTACCGGGAAAAATTTGTCCCAGTAGTTCTACGGTAGGTCTACCGGGACAATTTTTTCCCGGTAGTTCTACTAGTAGAACTTACAGCAACGACCTGTTGAAAGCCGCCCCCAATCGGTCTTATTGGAGATCTATGGGAAAGGCCTATATCTACCAGTGGAATTCCTTTCATGTCCTGTTTCATTATTGTTACCCTTTCACGAACCGACTCTGGACCGATTTAGATGAAATTTGGTGTGGAGGTAGCTTAGACTTTGGATTAACACATAGGCTACTTTTTATCTCAGGCTAATGCGGGTAACACCGCGGGGCGCAGCTAGTGATTTCATATTTGTAGATAATTCCGCAACGAAATAGGCAGAAAACAACAGAATGTACCGGTATTTGTTACATTGGATTTTCCTGCGAACGCGATTTTCATAAAATAACACAGCATTTACGTCCAATATTAAATGCGTAAGTATTCCTGAAGGGCAAAATGACGACAAATTATTATGCTTATGTGTTCTTGTAAGACACGACATCTAAAGAAATATAACATACAGTAAAAATAGAGTTTCGTATAAGAAAGGTAAAAACTGTGGGCCTGTTATTTTGATATTATTTATTTAACACTTAAATGGAACGTGTTCTTATCTATTTTATATAGTTATTTAGTACCTAAAATAAAACTAACAAAAACTAATAATGGTACCTACAATTAGGTAGGTTCTTTACAATAAGAAAATAACGCAATGAATGTGTGCAAAATATGTATTTTTCCAAGCAATTGTCTTGTTTTAACTTTTGTCTTATTTAACTGCGTAACTATCAATATAAAAATGCAAATCGTACAGACAGACAGATTGACAAACGCAGGAGAAATTAAAACCAATAAAATCCCTGTAATTTAAGTACCAGCCTGAAGAGAAGATAAGTACTCGTAGATACTGTATTTCATAACATAATAATGAAAGCAAAATCACAATAGCAAAGGGTTATCAATAATTGGGAAATTTGATATTTTAACTTTACAGCCTAAAAGAAAATAAAGTTGTTAAAATCATCTCCAAGGCCTTTTTTCGTAATAATAAAATTGTTTCGGATTCATATTTGGGTCCAACCCTTGTCGAGTTTCATACAAATTGTCTTGTTAATTCAACTCTGTTTCTAATTGAATATTATGTTTCAATATTCGTAGCTTGAGTCTGGAAGGGTGGATATAATTGAAGGCCATGTTTGCATCGCATGTTGGCGGAAAACAAAGTATACTAGTTTATTCAAATGGCAGCCTTAACAAATATTGCACTATTACTGAACGAAATGGGAACGTTTTTTCATTATTACCAGACTATTATCATATTTGTTTACGTTTTTGACCGGTCACCGGTGCAGATAATTATGCAAGTCTATGTAGAATAATTATGATTTTTCCCTCATGACTTCTGAACTGCACAGAATTTGACTAAACCAGCAATCGTTGAATTCTTCTTTATCTGCTACACGACGCAAAGGTTATGTGAAAATATGACGCCCTCTAGAAGACTTAAAATTCGTGAATAGGAACTCAACTTTTTCCTTTATGTAAAACCAATATGACTCCAAAAATCCCTCCTAACTCATAACAATAGTTTATGATACAAGTAGGTGACATAAAAACTGAAAGACATAATAGTATACTTTTCTTACAATCTTACATGTTATGACCAACCAAGGAAACTTCTTCGTTCGTGTACTATCGGATAATAAGCCTATAAATATTCGGCAGATTGAGCGAGAGCCGAGATAAACCACACAGGTAATCCATCTGCTTGTATCGAAAATCCTCTTTCACTCTGGACCATAGCTATATTCCGGAACAAAAGTGATAAGGAAAAGGAAACGCCCCAAGAAGAATGGATATAAAGTAACATCGAATATAAAATTCTTTGCAAAGAAAATTGAAAATTCTGAAAAGGAGGACCCTTCCTCCGTCGCTTTTTCGCGAGAAACTTAAATTGTTATGCATAGCTTCCCAATTTGCGAAGAATATCGCTTCGCAGGCGTAAGTTAAGTACATATTTATGAGGGACGCGTGTACACCAGCCGAGGAGAATATCCGGAGTGAGTCAACTCTTGGAAATGCGAATATATTCCGAGTCTCATATGCATAGTTTGTAAAAAATCTCGCGAGCGCGAACATAAAATCTTGGATCGGTCCCGCCGGCCCGCCGCCGCCGCCCGCCGCCGCCGCCCGCCGCCCGGCGCGTATGCTGCCGACACTCAAACAAATTCAGACTTATAAAACTTGAAACGTGCACCTAACCCTTTTCAAATGGGAATACGGTTCTAGTAGTAAAACATCAATAAACGTAGATGATCTATGGCTTTCGAGGCTTTCGAACACGGATCATATTTTGGGATCTATCAAATAACAGATCCTAATATCGACTTTAGATAAAAAACTGTTTGTGCAATTGTTTAGACCGTGGCTGTTTTCTCAAAACATCGCATAACCGATTCTATGGACTATTATACAACTGGTTTCGTCAAACCTCATCTCTGGCCGTTTGTCTGGCGGACAATAATAGACTAGGTAGAGCTTACATAATTGCGTTTAGCCACAGCGTAGGAAACAGTAGACTGGTCTGCTGCGGCACAAGAAGCATAGTAATTAGCATCGTCATTAAGCCCCAGGCAGGCTGGCGGTAATAAGGGCACATTCAGACAGACAAAACAAGTTGCTTTGTACAAAAATAAAATTCGCAAAGAGAAAAGTTTAGTGCATCCTGTGATCGATCATGGTTGCTGTAATTACAAGCTCTGGTAATTATAATGAAACACCATAAATAATTATGGGTTTACTAAATAATAGCTAACGAAAGAATTTTCACGATTCTGTTTACTTAAGGTTGTTTTAGCAATTTTGCATCTCACAATATGCGAAATAAAAATGTTGTAGCGTCCAAAATGCTTGATATGTACAATATATATAAATAATAAGTTCCTTTAGACAGAATTAATCACACATTATTGAAAAACAAATTAAATTATTTATTGAGACAAAAACGATTCTACTTAAACATTTACATTGATCTAACATTAATTAGAATAATACTATAAAACATAAGTCAGTTAAATTAATTAAGAAGTCAATGACGAATAAAATTAGAAAATTTCATTTAAATCTACAAAATATAATTTAAATCTTCACGTCGGCCTATACGACCGAGCCCCCATGAACCCAGGTTAAAGGTTTTAGGCGACAAACTTTGCTATTAAATCATTACAGTACCGAGAGCTCGGTCAGAGCTCGCTCCGAGCAGAGCCCCCTGCACTAAAACGTTAGTTTGTGACCATGATCTCGCGAGATGAGGCTTGTCACATGTCACGTCCTACATTATTTCTACTTAAAACACAACTACACTTAACGCCAACAATAAAGACAGTAATTACTCATAGAGTACACAACAAATCTCACCTACTTATAATTATGTTCCCACACAACACAGACACGGTAATGATATCTACAGCATTCTGCAATAATTATCTATGTGTTTTTTTTATCGGGTATAAGTCCGAGCCTGATTACCGACTCGACTGACGGTAAGCAACGTTGTGATGAACCACACAGGCTGTTAGATACCTATTCACATAGGAAACAAGTAAGCTGGCGGTTGGTTCCATGCCCTGGCTGGTGGTTTGTATAATAGAAAACATTTTGCGGTGTATCAGTCTCGCTCATATGAGTTGCTCGTACAAAGAGGGCCTCTCCACAGATCTCTATGTTTGTGACTTATGGCGTGTTCACGCGAGGCAGTCAGTAACCCTGTCGTGGGAGGGACAATGGCTCGTCCACTGTCATCCAGTTCGTTCACTTGCACTCCCACATGCGGGGTCCGGACTACAAAATATATACCTCTATAATATGTATCGTATAGAGTGTAAACGACCCCTTGTTTCGGACCACGTGCCCAATAATGATAGTTGATTAACTTTTGATCCGAAAAGTTTTAAAGCTTTCGAAATGTTAGTAGTTTAGATAGAGATTTTAGTTTATTCATGCGTGTATTCTATCTACAATGTGGATGTACTCGTATATACGAGTGTAAAATTTTGGTGATGCTCTGCTATGTGGAAGGGTATGTAGAGGTACTTATTCACAAACATACAAGGTGATGCTTTGTAATGTGCAAGGGTTCACAGAGGTACAAGGATATTTTTGCAAAGTGCAGACTTTCAGATGTCTAATTCATCATGAACTACTTTTACTATCAGATCAACCTCAAAATCCCGAAAAAATAGCTATTCATATATCTTGTTGTGACTCGGTTGACATTTTGACTTCCAAAAAAAGAAGGAGTATATTCGTCTGTATGTATTTTTTGTGTATGTTCATCAATAATTTCGCCGATTGTGAACTGAATAGAAAAAAAAATTAGTTCGAAAGGGTATAGGTACTACACCCGAGGTAGTCCCTAAATTTTACAGAAATCAGCTGAGCCGTATTTGAAGAAAAAAAAGCAATAATGTTAAGAATTCGAACGAAATATTCGAATTTTATACACGATGGAAGGCGGTTTTGCCATTTTTTGCAAAAAATAATTATGTATGAAACAGTTGACTTTTTGCATGCTTTCCGCTGTTAAAAATGTTTTTAGAAATAAATACATTATTATAAACATTTTTTAATAGGAAACCAACACTGAAATCGCTTAAAAACAATTTATTCCACATAAGAAGTTCATTGACTTCCAACAAAATGTACTCTAGGTTTAAAGACACTTACACCATATACTAATTTAATTATCATAAATCAGTTTATTTGATTTTGTCCGTCTCATTTCACACATTACAAGTAACAAGTCATGACGGGAGGCGAGTTGAACGCCTCTACGATCGGAATCACTCGTTCAGTGTGGGCAAGCGTCGAGTTGACGAATCAACACTCGACGTGTCAATCATACTCAGTGGGTAGGTACGTGGGCCTCGTCTTTTTGCCATCATCATAAGATTGGACAATGAAAGAGTGAATCATGCTGTATCTGATGAATATGAGCAAGCAAGCAAGACTATATTTTGTGTCTTGCCCAAGCAATTATTTTTTGTATCAAAAATTATTCCCTAGCTTCCTATCTCCTCTCAATGTTCATAAATAGTTATTGTTTTGCACAAAATACGTTTATGTATAATGAAATTAGATAATGAGAGTGATTTTTAGAGGAGTATGCACAAATGTTTTACCTCTTACTTTACATTAGTGGATGTAGGAAAATATAAGTATATAGATACCATAATTACGAGTCGAGTTAGATCATAACTGTTAGCTATAAGACTGCCTCTTGTTGTACTTACACTATTGTTTTAATTTGTTTTGCTTGTCTATTTTTATTTATTTATAATATTAAATTACATAATTTATATATCTATCATAACAGACATAGTATAACTATACGTTTCCTTACATCCAAAGGAGGTTGTCTGGAAGAAAGCGCTTTTAGCGATAAGACCGCCTATTGTACCTTTTCTGTCTTCGTCTCTTCTGATATATTTTCCTATGTTGTCAATAAAGTGTTGTTGTATTGTATTGTAACTACTACTGGACATAGGCCTCTTCTACAAATTCAGAAGTAAAACGTGAGTAAAACGTTCAGGAGGTTCACCTCCTATAAAAAGAGCTTTAATTGCCACACATTGTTAAGAAACTATACCTACATTGTAGTTTGATAGATGTTTATAAATCTCTTTCATAATTCAACAATCTTGTTTTACTTGTGATCAAGATTTTAATACATTAACACATTCAGTGCGGTGTCATCGCGTTGGTCGTCGCGTGGACTCACGCGTCTGGAAAGTGGCTATCCATCACCCACGCTGACGTCTCGGAAACAATACAATAATAACGTAAATACCGTTATGTCATGCTGCAATGTAATGTTGCCTCACATGTCGCTTACGCCTTACCTATACTCGTAGCTGAGCGTAGCGTTCAATTAAAGCGTATAAGCGTAATAATATTGAACGTTTTGTTCTTTTATTCTAGGTAGTTTTGCGTTTGGCTATCTCCCTACCTGATCTTAAGACGATGTAAGGACTAGCGTCCTTACATAGAAGGTACCTATTTACTATCGAGTTTCAGATTGTGTTTGATTGAAAGATAGTTTCAATTTCCACATCTTTGTTCGAACTAGGAATGTGGAGTCAAAACGTTTTGTGCACACGTGAGGAATTTCCACCTTGTACGTGTGGTGCTTTGGTCGAAATGTCTGAGAAGTAGATACATTTTCAGTTTGATAAAAGATTCAGTTACTCTGTTCCGAATTTTTTTAACACATAACAACAATTTTTTATCGATTTCTTGTTGTATTCGATCTCCTTTGCTAGTTCGATGTTAGATAAAATGCACTCAATAAAACATCACTGTGCAAGCCATAGCGTTTTATGGACAGATATGAAGTGAAGTGAAAAGAAACTACCTACCTCAGTTCCTGTATAAGCGGCATGTTTGCCCCATATTCAAGGCAGACAGCGGCCGGCGATAAAGCTTCCACAATTTATGGCCGTGGAAATTGCTCTATTGACGGCGTGACGTCGTCGATTTCGGGAGTGACGTTGACACGTCCACACGCTGTGGGCTTCCGGTGATGAATGGCGCCATACTCCGTGCCTTGACTCCTTACGACCGCAGGAACCATTTCTTTTCCACGTGTTACCCTAGCCCTAGCATGAGTTTATCGAGTTTTTTTACGCGCTATAGAGTTAGAGTAAATTACAATTTTCTCTCGGATTTGTACAACGCCATCCATTGGCATTGAGTTGACGTAGTTTCATCCAAAAGCGTTATTTACGCTCACTTTATCGAGCGCGAATAGTAAAAAACTTGACAAACTCGTACTTCGGGTTCAAAGCCTAGTTAGTCCAGGTTTTGCGTAGTTTACTTAAACTTTCGCGTTCGCGTGTGGCTCCATACATTTTGGTTAGTTCTTCCTCGTTTCTGCCAGAGGCGCTGTACAAAAATGTATAGAGCCATACGGAAACAGCTGTAGTTTCATTTTACGTGTAAACCTAGACTAACCCATCAGGTTTAAATCACTTTGCGTAATCTGTAGTTTATGACGAAACAGGGTGAGAACTAGGGCGTGGGCTCAAATTAACCGCACCCCCGATTCTATTAACGAAATCAGTTATTTTTACTGTTTGAAGTCCCCTTAAAGATTTATACATTAATTTGAAGGGTTTCATTCCGGAACGGAAAACGCACCCACTAATAAAAAGGTATCAGCCTGCGTCGTGTTGGTAGAACAATTTTAGTTCAATTTTAACTTTTTATTTAACGCTGAATAAAGTAATGTATGTATTCAAAGTTTCGAAGAGGTTTTGTAATAAACCTGTGTACTTATAATAAACCATAATAAAATCGTTATTTTGCATTTTTAATAAGCGAATATCAATGCGGTAGCCATATAGCTCGTCATGGCCTGAGATAGTCGCATAAAATAGCTTGCTTTACTATAAGTTGTTCTTAAGAAATACTAAGGGTGCTTCACGATGTTGCTATTCATATAAATTGACATAATAATATTAGTGTATGCGTGATGTGATTTCTTCCCATCCCACGGACGGAGAGTAAAAGACATTTTTTTACAAATACACCAACACACTCACAAAAACGTTTTATACTGAAGGCAAACGAATACTTTGTCTAACTCCACAAGATGAGTAAACTTTTAGCCCACAATAGACTGTCTAAATAGCCGCCAAGATTGGCTTCTTAGTTAAAGAATATAAACGGGTATAATAATATTCGCGAGCGTTTTTCATAAATCAGCGAGGCCGCGGGTAGTTCGCAATTAATCACCACGTTTGTTTTGTATTTGGCCGACTGCGGGTCGGAGCGCTATCCTCTTTTTAATCAAGCCATGCTGGTGTGTGTTCGGGTATTGACATGCTACAAAATAAATATATAGCCCTGACACAGACAGGGCTACAACGTGTGGAGGTGTAATCGTCAGGACCGCTGGACTTAAGTCGGGAATACACATGCCAGTAGCCAGCACTACTGGCTTGCTACTGGCATGCCCGTAGCAGGCATGCAAGTGTGCCGGCTACTGGCATGTGTAATACACAATTGTGTTATGCCTGCTACGGGCATGCCAGTAGTAGGCATGCGAGTGTGCTAACTACTGGCATGTGTATTCCCGGCTTTACAATGGTATTTGACGTGTGGAAAATTCCAGATTGTAGGTACTAGTGTTTTTCTACTATTTTAGTTATCGAAATGGGCTCTTTCAACTAAACATTATGAATACTTTTCACTTTATAGGAAAACCTAATATTATGAAAATGAAATTAGAAATTCTGCGAAATATAGAATACGTGGTTCATTTATGAAATTATCATAAATGATTTCAAAATTAAATTAATTCACAATACGTATACTCCTTAATTATTAACTTAATGTAACCTTGTATATACCACATATACTAATTACGAAGGGAGTAAGCATTTGTAGACCTGATAAAAAATAATAAACAAATTGACTAATAAACTACTAAAAAAATATTAATCAAGCAAAGTAAAACTGACGGCCATCCAATAAATTAGGGTTGCCTAAAACTAAGTCAGACTTGGTTAATTAATTAAGTTAGAAGTAAGTACAATTTATTAGCTTTCCTCTGTGAAGCTTTCCTTTAGAACACTTTAGCTTTCTTGACAGTTTAGCTCGTATGTCAAAGATCGTAAACGTGAACCCGAGACGCGAACCTATCAAGAATAAACAAAAAGTGTCACGAAGTCTCTACATAATCATCATCATCATCATTTCAGTCATAGGACGTCCACTGCTGGACATAGGCCTCCCCTAGGAGGTCGTCCACCCACAAGGTGGACGGATGACCTTATTAGGACCGCAGGATCGCGCTGGATGCAAGCCGCTATCAACTGGTCTTATTGGAAATCATTAGGGGAGGCCTCTACATAATAGGTAATAATAATTGAATATCGAAACATCGTCTTAGCTTGTAGATAGTAGATGAACGAATATAAAACAATACATGGGAGTATGTAGACTCAGATGTATGTAGTGTCAGACACTAGATAAGATGGTTCCGTACAAAAAAATATTCGTTTTTATGAAGTCCCTTTTTGATTACTTCACCGCAAAACGACGTAATGTGGCAGCCTAAAACTTTCAACTACTTTTATTGATCTTAACATATTATTTATATTATGCTATTTTTTTTAATCGTGAAGCACTTGGATGAACTTAGTGAACGTCTCCAGTTGTCGTCGTTTAGTAGTTGGGTCTTCCTTTTTTACTTTGAATATTATGAAATTAATAAAATATCAGATTTTCCAATAAACAAATATGTATGTAATCATTAAGATATTTCAGTTTTCAAAAATTTAACAAATTATAAAAAAATAGTGACATAGGATTTTAAAGTTTCTTATGATAGAGTAAACATTTATTAATTTTTAGAATCAGAATCAAAATGTGGGTAATAACACCGGTTGTGGCCACTTTGCACCGGCCGTGGCCGCGCTGGTGTGGCGGATGTGGCCACTTTACATTTTAAACAAATTAGTATAAAAATTTTGTAACTTAGAAGTTGTTGTCTCTAATTCATGTCACAAATGGTTGTTGCTAGTATTGTCGCGAATTTCTTTTGCCAAGATTTTTAGCGCCAATTTTTAATGCAAGATGGATTCAGTAGGCACTTTTGCAAGAGTTTAGCATAAGTTGTTAAGGTAAGTGATGACTTAGGGATGATTAATATTAGACTAGGCCGGGCACGGGCTGTGCCCCGTCTGGGTCCCGTCTGGGCCCCATCCGGGACCCGTCCAGGACCCGTCCGTGCCGTGGCCTGGTCACTAATGTTAGACGTTGCATACATTTCGTTTGAAACTATTTATATTACAACGTGGCATAGACGTGGCCCATCCGGGCCCGGACGAGCCAACATACACAACGTGATAACACTGATGACCCATGGAGCAAAAAGTTCTCGAGTGGAGACCAGGTATGGGCAAGCGTAGCGTAGGATGCCAACAAAAAAGGTAGAAAGGCGATCATTTTATGACCAGATAATCGCACTGGATGCAAGCCGCATTCAACTGAACTTCAAGGAAATATATAGATAAAGCACTGTGCCCAACTATGGACGTGGCTGTTATGATAATGATTTTATAACTTTTACTAAAAATATAAAATATATGAATGATGATGTGTAGAGTAGCTGCATGAGATGTTGTGAACTAAAATAAGTGGCCAAAAGTGATGTTACGAACAAATTTTCAGTTTCAATTTCAACAAACAGTTCAAGTTAGAGGAATGGCCAAAACCGGTGAAAGCTATCAAATTTGTTGCACCGGTTGTAGCCACTTTGATTGAAGTACTAGGAAATAAATAATTATCCAAATTATCTTATAAATGGGTGCTTCTTCGAGTAAGTCGTTCTTTGGTGATTTTGTGGCAATTTTCGAATTCAATTTTTTTTTCAATTTCTTGTCAGAATCTAAAAAGATATGTAAAATTAATATGTTTTATAGAAGAGGCACCTCAAAGAGCCATATACTTACAGAGATAATAGAGGTTAAAAAAATGGAGGCCACGCAAATCATAAAACACCCCACGAAAATGATAATTTTAATTTGACTTTCTCAGATGAGTTACTTACTGTTCCTTCATATTGAAAAAAAGATATTGTGTTATGATAAAGTAAAAAATTGGTAAGTTACCTACTAAGGCAGAAAACATTTTAGTAGTATCAGACCAACATTATTTATTATTTGAGAAATTACAAAAATACACAAATTAAAAAAAACATTTTAAAAAATAACAAAAACATAGGTAGGTTACTAAGGCAGATGAATTAGGATCACGCAACATCAGGCCGCAAATTAAGAGATATGCTAGTGAAATTATAAAAATCCACGCAAATCAGAAACTACCTCGGGACAGTTACATTTAATTTTTTTGTAGGCAATGTAGTTCTTTCAGAACTATGGTTTAATTTTTTATAGCATTTTAAACTTCTTAGGACTTAGTGGTATTTTTTTTTTGTAACCATGTAGCGTATAGTTTAAAATATAAAATTCACTCAGTGATCAGATCGGGGCTTGGGACACTCCACGAAAATCAAAAAATGGGGGTATGGGAATGGGTATTTCATTTTTTTATCATATTTATTTATAAAGATAATTGAATAATAATCAGTTTTTAGTAGTAATAATAGTCCCAGATCAGAGAGGTTTTAAGCTTTGCTCGAAAAAAAAACTGGCTCGCTGACTTTATGATTTCTATTATTTTTAAGTAAAGCCGCTTGAAAACCCTGTCCCAAAGAATGACCCAAATATTCATCTTGAGCAGATTTAGCAGATTTGAATAGAATTCGAAACAAAATACTTGCATACAATCAAAACAATTACAGATATGTTACAAAGGAGCCCTTAAGGATTTCCATAAGAAATAAAAAAAATACCCCTTCTCGTTTTTAAAAGATTATTATTAAAATCTATACGCATGCGGTGCTATAAATGTCACATGTCAAAAAGAGCCTGAAACCAATATTTTTTTCCGCATTTATTCAAAACCATCATCTTTTTGATTTTTATTTACAAGGCTTCAAACATAAAAATGGCCACAACCGGTACGCTGGCCACAACCGGGGCGTCTGTCCTATGTGTTAGTGTTATTATATCTATACAGGGTTATCCAGAACTGGTGTACTAAGCCG